>CM077317.1:23482939-24732939 GCA_039655065.1 Glossophaga mutica | reverse complement strand
AGCGGACCCGGGACCCCCCCCACCCCCAGAACAGAGCCCTCCAAGCCCACAAACAGCAGAGCGCGTCCGTTGGATCTGCGGTGTCTAATCCACATTCCAGCTCCATCAGCAGCTGCACGGGACCCAGTCCTGGGAGCTCTTGGAAGCGTCGCTCTGAATGAAGGAGGGACCGAGCTTCATCCCCACAAGCCCCTTCGCACCCCCAAATACTCGGGGAGCGCCCGCACCAGGCCCGGCCCGGCTGTCCGGCTGCCGATCACTGCAGAGCGGGAACCACATATTGTATTGGCTTAGCCCCACAGGCTCATCGCCCTCAAGGCTGAATTAAGTAAGACAAAACGTGTCGTCGTCTGTAATCGTTTCGAGAGCCCGCTGACTTCTGAAATTCTCTTTTTGGTTTCTGTAAGTTTCAACGTAAAAAAAAAAAAAAAAAGAAAATGAGCTTTCGGCTGGAAAAAAAAAAAAGCCACTATAAACAAAGTTATCAGGGCGCGCTGCGCCGGAACAGACACGGGGGCCGGGGCCTCCTTCGCCTCCCGCGGGCTGCGTGTCCTTGCGCAAGCCGCGGTTTAGCTGCGAAGGGAGGGGCTGGAGGGGGATCCCCTCCAGGGTTACAGCGCAGGGCAGATGAACGGCCTGAGCGAGGTTAGGGGGGCCGCCGGCAGGCTATTCCTGAGGACCCTGCGACGGGCACGGACGAGGGTCCCCGGCTGCTCCCTGCTTCCCACCGGCACCCTGGTCGCTCCGACTCGCCCACTGTTACGCAGCCCTCGTCCGGCCGGCCCTGCGCCCTCCGCCGGCGGCTGTGGGACTCTCTCCTCCTTCCCCGTTCCCGGCCTTACCTTCTGTTAGTCCTGTCGGGCTGGCCTTTCAAATGTGGAGCACTGGCCATGTTATTTACTGGCTGGCAATTCAACCCACCCCCAAGGACGGCCCGGGGCCGTCCCTGGGACCCCTCCCATCCCAGCGCCGTGGCAGCTCTGTGGCTTGGGCCAGCGGGTCCCCTCTGCATACATGGAACCTCCCGGCTTGGTCGGCCTCCCTGGGTCAACGCTGCCCGCTGGGACTCACTCCTTCCCGGGTCTGTGGGGGGCCTGGGCGCTGCGTGTCACCCACCACCCCACGCCCGTGGCCCCCACGGGGTCCCCCAGGGTGTGTCTGTAGGAAGGGTGTGTGTGCGTGTGTGGGCTGGGGAGTGGGAAGGGAGGGCAAAGACAGACGTCCCCTGATTCTCCTCACAGGACGGGGGTTTTGCACCGGGCGCGCCATGCAGACCCACCCGAGCCCCGGACGCCTGGCCCCGGCAGAGCCCGCTACGCGAAGAACGCCGAGAGGCTGGTGTTTGGAGAAAGGGGCTCGCCTGTTACTACCACCCACAGTCCCGGCCTCACTCCCTGATCTCCTGCTGGGGCCAAGCCGGTGCATTTAACGGGTGGAGAAGGGGGCTCCCTTCCCAGCCGGAGCCTGGGCGGCGGGGAGGGCAGGCAGGAAGCCACCTGGGCGCAGGAGCTGACTTCGCCGAGGCTGCAGCTGGGAGTCACCGCATGCGCGGAGAGATTACCAGAGATCAGCAGAACCAGCGGCTCTGGTGCCCCGGGCTGCCCTCGTCAGGGACACCCGGTCACCCAGATGGAAGGAAAAGACGGTCGCCTTCTACCTTTCCTGACTTGAGCCCGAGAGTGAATGGGAGGCTGCCTCCATGCCCTCCCAGCGGGGACAGGAGGGGTCAGAGATGGCCTCGGGTCAGCGGCACGCCAGGCGAGGGCCCTCTCCCCAGCCACGGACAGCCCTCGGGCCTCTTCTGAGCTAACGCAACAGCAACAGGTCTCCCCCAGTCCCACCAGCTTCAGCACCCCCAGAGGCCCCCTCTGCCCGGCTGGAGGAGGCGGGGGGAGGGGCGCAGGCTGGGAGGGGGCCCCAGGGCACGTGTGACCCCAGGCAGCCCTCGCTGAGCCCAACCAAGAAGAAAGGACCCAAGGCATCAGTGAGATACGCAAGTTTCTGTGTTTACACAGCTCTCTCTCCTGCCAGCCTGAAGGAACCAGCAATGATTCGGGGAGAAATGCCATGGTTTTGGGGTTGATAGTGCACGGAGACCCAGGTTCCACGTTCTTAAAAAAATCCCCTTTTAGGAGTAGCAGTGAATACGCGCAAATAAAAAGCATGTGAGGACAGGATTGAGTAATGGCTACTTTCAAGCGATGGATCCAAGCGAAATCCCCTCCGATTAATTTCAGTAAGAACTGTTTACACCTAAAACCCAGCTTTAAAGTGGAATGCCCTGGGTTCCACCAGCCCCCGGGAAAGGGAGCCATGTGGAAGGCAGAGTAGGTAACGACCAGCAGAACAGACCCCCCCCGGGGGGGGGGGCGCAGACAGCCCCTGCCCACAGCCCCTCGGGCCCCACCACCTCGCTCCCTTCCGGGGCGCAGGTCCGAGCCGGATGCCCACGAGTCCGGGACGGCACTCCCGCCTGGAGCGGGTACGAATGCCCCCACGTGACCGAGCTCAGAGCAGTCCCGGTAAGAATCTCCAGTGGATGGCGGTTCGTGGAGGAACAGGCACTGACTGCAAAGGGGAAAATGGTAATTTTACGGTGAAAACTTGGTGATCCAAGTTAACCCTGCCCGTTGAGGGTCACACTGACCTCACGTGCCTCGTGACGCGACCCCGAGAAGGACGCCTGTCGCTCAGCCAGGGGCACTGCAGATAAACCCGAGCGGAGGGACCCTGAAAAATAACTGGCCGGCACTTTTCGACAAGGTCAAGGTCCTGAATGGGAAAGACAAGGTCAAAGCGAAAGGACACTTAGGAGATCTGTCCACTACAGCCTGCGTGTGATCTTGGACTGCACCCCGGAACCCTGGAATTCTCCCTCCCTCTCTCTTGTTTTCACTGTGAAGGACTCGAGGAGGAGCTAGGAAATATAAATAGAGTCTATAGATTAGATAATAGCACTCTGGCGATGCTAAATTCCTACTGACTTTGTCGCCCTGTGTTCATGTGAGTGAAAGTCCTTGTTATGCACTGGAAGTGTTTCGGGGCCGATGAAGGGCACTGTGTCTGCGACGTCCCCTCAAGCAGTTCAGGGAAAAAAAGACACGGGGACAGAAGTGATAAAGCTGACGTGGTCAGCGTTAACCGTCAGGAAGTCTGGGGGAAGGGTATTTGGAAGTTCGTGGCACTATTCTCGAAACAGCTCTAGGTCTAAACTTATTTTAAAATGAAAAAATCACCCCCAAAAGCGGTTGAAATGACCACGCGGTGAGGGCTGTTTGGTAATACTCCATCACTAACGCATGAATCATGGAATTATGGTAAGAGATTTCTTAAAGGCCTCTATAGCTGCTCAGGGAGATTTTCCTAAGTAGAAAGCAAGGAGCTTTTAATCTGAAATCTGTTCAACTAAAGCTAAGGTTTCAATATTTCATCTTCTGGACTCCCCCCTGCCTTTTCCTTTTTTTATTAAAGGACTCCACACGGCAGTCCCTCATTATATTCTTTGAGGTTTCCTGGACAAAAACCCTGTTACTATTTCTGTCTCGAATGCATCCTCTTTGCCTGCTGCGCTGCGGGTATGACATCAGCTCGTCACGGCGGACAATTTACAGGGCCTCCTCGTCACTAAACCACCACGCACACCGATCGATGACTCCGAGGGGAAAGAAGCCAGCGCCAACTCCCAGAGCCAGCGGCGGACCCGTCCGCCCTTAAAGGAAAAGCGTGGTGGTCCTTATGTTTCTCATTCGACGGACAGAGCAGCTACCGAGCCACACGGGCTCTACAAAGCCTCCTGACAGCCAGAGAAAACACACAGCTCCGGCCACTTTACAGCTGTTCGCTACAGAGACCTACGCAGACCTAAAGGGAATGTGGTAAGCGAACCGCTACAAAGCTGGCGTTGCTACGGATGACCATTCGCAGCGTCAGCCATTCTGACAGGTCGGCACGCAACCTGCGCACACGTCCACTGTGCCCAAAGTGACGAACCTGGATTTTGAAGATGGTTTAATAATTTGCTTGCGCTCCCAAGCCTCCGGTACGGTGCCATTTTCTATTTGAAGTACCGAGAGCTGGTGTCATGGGCTCCATCCCTAAAATAATAGTATTTAAGGGCGTTGGATTTCGGAGGTAAGTCGCACGGTGTTTGCCGGGTAAATGAGAAGCCTGATTTCAGCACCAACCCCAGGCCGCTGCCCTGTCTGTGCCCCGAGGCAGTCTCTGAGCGGAGGCCTGGTGTGGGGAGGCTAGTGAGGCCACCCCGGCGCGGCCAGGCCCCGGCGAAAACCTATCAGGCCTCAGATCGGAGGAACCGATTCCCGCGTGTCCGCTTTGAAAGGGGGGCGGGGGGCGCGGGAGGGTCTCACCACATCCCCGCGGGGAGCAGCGGGCCCGCTTTCCGCAGGAATTTACGCACACCGGCCAGTTCGCCCATTCCCGGGACAGCGGCAGTGATGGAGACTGGCTTCCTGGGAAAGAGGCTTGGAACAGAGAAGCCCTTCCCGGGGGCTGACTTCACACGCGGAACGTGGCCGAAGGTGGACGGACGCTCATGGAGCAAAGCATCAGGGGCAGGACGTGGAGCTCCCGAGAAGTGGGGAAACCGAGGAAGCCGGGAAGGCGGGAGGGAGAGCGGGGCGGACCTCACCGCCCGTGAGAAAACACGGGGGCCTCTGCCCCGTTTTCCGCACAGAAGTCCCTCCGACTGAGCAGGGTGACGATGGAGGGGCGCAGCCTAAAGCAGTCCCCTGATGGATATTCCAGTTCCTTTCGCACCTGTCATCTTAAAAAGCCCCACCGAATCGAGTTACACTCTATGGTACCCGAGTTTGTCTCGGTGTAAAAAGGTCTCTCCCTCTCTCGAACCTGCGGTGGAATGGAACGAATGTTCCGGAAACGTGAGTGACTCGGTACCGCTCGCACACACGGCCACACACCTGGCTTCCCCCTCTGCGGTGACTCGGGTCTAAAATAAAAAAAACGTTCCTTAAGAGAAACAATTCCAGACGAGAGAAAGCAAAACCAAAAGCCAAGACACAAACCTAAGCGGCAGGCGGGTGGGGGTGGGGAGGCACCAAACCTCAGCGAATCTTCTCTGTTTCTCGGAAGTAGCCCACTCCTGACAAATGTTTTAATGTTGGTGTGGCATTTACAGTCAAAAAGAGAAAGAAACCACTCGCTGCCTAAAATGGGAATAAAAGGCTTTTCTTCCACACTTCATTTTTGGAAACAACAACAAAAAAAATCTTTGGCTGAAGGAAGAGGAAAGAGTTACACCCATACAAAACTGCAGAATGGGAGGAATTAGCATCACCAAGCGCTTCTCGACATTGCCAGCTGACAACCGCGTTTAACAATTACTCCGGCTTTCGGAGGACAACTTGTGAGTCTAGCTGGCTCGACAGCTACGCCCGCCAGTACTTCGTACACCGTTTCACGTCACTGTGCGGGGGAATTTTACTGAAATCTCAAGATACCTTTATTACAGTCCCTCCGTGCGTGAATTTATCAATCATGAATGTGCCTGCTACATTAGCTTCCAGAGGAATACAGACACCACCTCAATCATGTGATCGAGGGTAACGCGCCAACAACAGAACAAGTCGAGATTATGAACTGTGAGAACACAAGAACACAGCGTCATTTCTGTGAGGTTCCTGCCCCAAATGTACGACTGAGATCTAATCACAAGGAAACGAAAAACAAATCCTAACTGATGGGCATTCCACCAGCCTTGTAACTGCCCAAAGTGTCAAGGCCTAAAAGTCAAGGAGCCCTGGCTGGTGGGGCTCAGTGGATTGAGCACCAGCCCGTGAAGTAAAGGGTCGCTGGTTCGATTCCCGGTCAGGGCACATGCCTGGGTTGCGGGCCAGGTCCCCAGTAGGGGGCGTGTGAGAGGCAACCGCACACTGATGTTTCTCTCCCTCTTTCTCCTTCCCTTCCCCTCTCTTTAAAAATAAATAAATAAAACCTATAAAGTAAAAGAATAATAATAATAATCAAGGAAAGGTGGAGGACCTATTTCCAACTGAAGATGACTAAGAAGACATGACACTCTAAACTTTGAAAACTCTACCTATCTTAAGAAAACTTCAATTTATGCAGATTTATGTATGAAAAAATAACAGAGATAAAAACCTGTATATAATGCGGCCTCTTCTGTTTTCAGGGAAAAGGAGACGAAGTCAAAACCTTCGTCAGTCATGCTTAACACAAGCCTGGATATTGTTAGACAAATTTGATGGTCCATAAGGGGGAAAAGAACAAAAAAAAAAAAAAAAAAAAAACCCAAAAATGTTCAACGAAACCCACAAATACAAAATCAGTTGCTATGCAACATTAAAGAGCGACATTTGCATAAAGTCAACAAAGGAGAAGAAAAGGCAGTAAAAATCAACCTTTCTATGTTGTCTAGGTCAAATTTCCAGGAGAGCTCATTTTTCTTCATCTCTCCGTCTGTATGTCTAGCCACCCATTCCTCCGCCCACCCCATCCATTGTGTAGTCACTCAACTATCAGACCACGCATTATTAGACAGCTCACCGAGCACTGAGCGTGTCGGGAACAAAACTTGGACATCACGGTCAAGTCTAATTCCACAGCTCTTCACACGGGCACCCCAACAGGCCAGCAAGCAGCAGGAAACAGTGCATTCTGCATGCACCCCGAGTTTCTCATACCGGGACCAGTCTGAAGTCAGCACAGGCGTGATCGCTGGTAAGAACGCACCGGCCACGGCCCTCGGGGGCCAGTGTTCCCTTTCTCGGTGGTCTGCCACGTAGCGGGGGTTCCTGTGATGGATGGCTGCTTACAATCGACAATCGAACAGGGCTAGGTCCCCACTGCCAGGGGCCCACTGCCGGACTCAGCATGCTCTGTCTGAGCCCGAATTCCTACACTTGGCTGGACAAATCACGAATCTGCTTGCTCTTCATAGCTTTTTCAAGTTTCGGGCTCAGAGGAAAAAATGGCTTGGTGATTGAGTCCCTTGTCCGAGGGGGAGGTGCGGCCAAGAGGTGGATTTCAGGGCCCCCTGGCTCCGAGCAGAAGCTGCTCAGCAAGCATCCTCGATAAGACCCCACAACGCAGCTTGGTGACCACACTAAAATACACCGGAGTCTGCACCGACTTCTTCCACGGCGTCCAGTGACCAGCAAGAGCATCAGGGACCCTCGGAGTTCTCACTCCACCGCACACGGAGTGACTCCAACTTGCACAAGTTTCCGTGGAGGAATCAGGCCGTGCAAGGTGGGCGCAAACATCTGCCCCGGAACCGGAACCGGAACCAGGACACTGTGGACATCTTTAGTCTCTTCCTTGTTATCACCTTACGTTACAGAAAGCTCAACTTTTCCGTAAAAGGTCTATTAGTTCACTTGATAGCTAACCAGGGCAAAGATTTTTTTAAAAGGATTTTATTTATTTATTGTTAGCGAGAGGGGAAGGGAAGGAGAAAGGGAGAGAAACATCAGTGTGTGGTTGCCTCTCGTGCGCCCCCTACTGGGGACCTGGCCCGCAACCCAGGCTTGTGCCCTGACTGGGAATCGAACTGGCGACCCTTTGGTTTGGCTTGATCCACTGAGCAGCACCAGCCAGGGCAGATTTTTTTTTTTTTTTTTTTTGATTAAAACATCAAGGCAACCTGAACAGAACAGGCTGCAGGAAGGAAGCCCTCGTCCCCCCAAATCAAATCCAGCCAGCTTGGCTCAACCGTCTTTCCAGTGTGACTTCCTCCTACTCTGGTCACACTAAGCCACACCTGGTTGTCACATCAGATCAGCTGGTCCCATACACCTGTGACTTCTCCCTTACTCTTCCCTTTGACAGGCACCCCACCCTTGTGGGGTGGGACCATCCTCTTGGCTAGGTCACCACCGTGGGCTGCTGTCCCCCCCACCCCCCCACCCCCACCCAATGCGTCCACCGCCAGCCATCTGGTTTTGGATTCCCAGAACACCCTGCTCCGGGCTCCGAGTCCTCCCTGGGGTGATTGAGTGGTCACACACGACCTCTCGGCTGCGGGACACCGGGCTTCTTGCTCACCTCCGGTCCTCTGCCTGGCTAACGGGACAGCAATGCTTTTCACCCCGATAGCAACCTGTGCTGTTTCTGTGAAGCAGCAGAAATGCCACCGAAGGAAGTCCGGCCTTGGCAAGAGGTGCCTTCCGCTACGCCGGGGGCGCCTCACTCCCCATGAGGGTGAAGGGGTGGGGAGCAACGCACACAAAAACGGGCTTGCTGGGGGGGGGGGGACGGCAGGACCAGAGTGGGCTGGCTCACCCCCTCCCGACCACAACCTCCTGATCGCCTCCGGGAGACCACCCGTCCCGCCAGTCCGGGCAGGCTGCCTGCTCCCGGTGTGTGCAGCCCTCACCCGTGTCTTTGTTGGGAGGGGGGGGAGTACCAACCCGGGGACTCATGGAACGGCGACCTCGCAGGGACGTCAGCACCAGCGCCCGGCCGCACCTGCGGGCGCGGAGCAGGCACGCAGGACCCGGTCGGCTTTGCTGGGCGTCGGGCAAATCACTGCCGTGTACACATCACCGCCTCTCCCATCAGAAAAATCCCGCAAGGGCCGGGACAGCTGCGGGTTACTCACCTTAGCACCGTGCCACGGAGCACCCCTACCTGATGGCAGGTATTTCACAAGGACCTGCTGAACGAACGCATAACGAACAACTCACGTGTGCCTCTTCAACATGTTCTTGGCTCGTTAATATTCCCCCGGGCAGGACGCAGGACACGCGGAACCTGACTACCGTCTGCAGGCTGTTCAGACTTGTCCCGGGACCGTCTGCCGTTACTGTGGAGTGCTCTGTACTAATATCCTAGACGCCCGAGGCACATGACCAAGCATAAAAAGAACAGGGGGGAAGAAGAATCAAACCCAGCCACAGAGGAGATCAATTCCACGAGCTTCCGCAGCCTCATTAGAGTCAAGCAGAAACCTGTCCAAGCGCACTATGACTAAAATGCAGAAACGGGAAGAGCCGCCTGCTGAAAAGACACAGGGCGGGAAACCCAGGAGCGAATGCAGGCCCGTCAGCCGGGACCGGACTGTGAGTGAGGCTCTCACAGCTCTTCCTAAAACGGCAGCAGCGAGAGACACAATCAGGACGGCGCACACCCCGAGCGCCGAGGGCACCAGCTGCTGGAGAGGATGACGCGGCCTCCGGCCCTCGGGCATCCCCGTGCGGCCGCTTCTCACAAAGCTCAACCGTCTTCCCACGCCGCCCGCCCGCCAAGCTCGTTCCTAGAGATTTGCCCGACCGACTTAACAACTTCTGTCCGCGCAAAATCATGCGTGCAAATGTCCCAGGGCGTGACCACCCCAACCCAACCCAGAAACAAGCGAGCTGCGCTTCAGTGGATGAATAAACGGCGGTGGCTCGCCCAGACGACGGAACGATGCTCAGCACTAAAAAGAAACGGGCCCTCAAGCCAGGAGGTGACGTGGCGAAACCTTGCAGGGTTAGCAATCCGCATTAAGAAGCGCCAGCAGGCGCCCTGCGGAGGCGCCAGAGCCTGAGCGGGCGGAGCCTGGACACAGGAAGTGGGCGGGGCCTCGGGCCGCGTGGGATGCTCAGGCGGGATGCTCAGGCGGGATGCTCAGGCGGGATGCGCGGGGAGAAGCGCTGATTTAGGCAAACGGCGGGGTGGGAGGGGCCATCGCAGAGCGCTTCCCCCGTGCCAGGTGCCCCTACGCAGGTACGCGCCACGACACACTGAGGCTTTACCTCCCCGACGTCAGGGGCGCGAGAGGCTTCGCGCCACCTGCCAGTACTGACTTGTCTCCCTGGTCTCTGCTCTGCGGTCCCCCCACTCTGAGCAGCAGCCTTCGCTGTGTCTGCACCAGGGAGGGAAGGGGCCCTCGCCTAGCAGGCAGGCACAGACAGCGTTTTTAAATGAATTCGGCTTTTTAAACGTGTATTAAACGTGTGTTTGTATCGTGTGGGATGTTTCAACTTGCACACCTCGGTTATTCTAATGAAAAAAATGATTATAACTCTAAACTATCCACGGAATCAATTTATAAAAGCCCAAAAAGCACATGGGCAGGCCTGCCTTGGGTGGTAGGAAAGAAATCATCATCTTTCCACCTGAAGTAAACCGCATCATTGCGAAAGAGTCTTCTGGTTTTAAGGTGAGTGTGGCTATAACGGGAATGCCTAGCTGTTAGCCTGTGTGAAAGAAAAAGTAGAACCGCCAGTATTTTTCTCCCTTCTTCTTCTTTCTAATCCTCACCAGAGACATTTTTTCATTGCTTTTTAGAGAGGGAGGGAGGGGGGGAAAGAAACATGGATGTGAGAGGGAGGGAAACATCAATCGATTGCCTTTCATACACTCCCCAACCGGGGATCATAGCAAGGATCGAACTGGCGACCCAGGCGTGTGCCCTGACTGGGAACCGAACCCTCAACCTTGCAGTTACAGGATGATGCTCCAACCGACCGAGCCACACTGGCCAGGACCCCCTCCCCTGGGCACCGCTTTCTCATCCCTGCGAGTGTTCCCTGAGAGAAGCCAGAACCCACGCCTCGCAGGGTTAACCGTGATGACGTGATCGAGCGCGCTGGCACTCGATTGCTGAGGGAAGGCTGAAAGATTCTTTGTAGCCAGGGAAAAGTTTTGCTGCAATGGAACCATTACAAATTCTTACAGTAATAACACAGTACATTATAAGCTTGCTCAGATGATAAGCTCTTTATGAGGGCTAGAAGCCTGCAGCCCACTCAGACAAAGACCTTTCTGTCTCAGATTTCCTAGAAGTCACTACGCTAAAACTCACATCCTGCACAATACCCACTTAGGCTCACAGAAGGGCCAGTCTTCTGGGGCTGCGGCCCGGTTCCCCAGGGCACGGGGCGGTCACCACGAGACGGGGGCAGACGCAGCGGCTTCGCTTCTGGGTCCCATTGGATCCTCTCTGGGTTCCAACTACTTTTTATCTTGAGCTAATCGGAGAGTCACAGCAGAGTGACGAAGACAGTAGAGAGGGGTCCCACCCCATCACCCGGCTCCCTCTGTTAGCATTTGCTGTAACCACGAAACTAAGAAATTAACATTCACGCAACACCGTCAACCAAACTAGAGGCTCAGTTCGGATTGCATCGGGCTCCCCGCTCATGTCCCTTTTCTCTTCCAACCCAGGACCCCAGTTTAGCTGTCCTGTGTCCTCGGTCTCCTCCGCCCTGTGACAGGTCCTCAGTCTTCCCTGGCTTTTCGTGACCGTGGCACGTTAGAAGAAGGCTGGGTGGGAAAAGTGCAGACTGCCCCTCACCTCGGCTTTGACTCTGACGTTCTCTCTGACCAGGCAGGACGGATGGCTTCGAGGGGGGCGAAGGCAACAGGGAACAGCCTTCTAACCCCTTCACATTCCTGAGCGAGTGACATAAATGACTCTGTGTGGCTGATGGGAAGGGGATGCTGGCAGCTCTTCATACTGGGAAGTTCGTATTTTTTCCATTCCCTGCTCCATTCATTCAACATGAGTCATTAAGTCCAGCCCGTAGGCAAGGGGAGGGAATTAAGCTCTCCCTCCAGGAGGGAAGCTTATCAAAAAAAAAAAAAAATGTGTGAATGGCAAAGGCACAATAGTCATTAATACTTCGTAAGGACTGTTTCCTATTCCAAATTGAAATCTGCTGATAAGCCGATCTCTAGTGATCGTTCAGGACAGCTAACAAAAGCGAGGCTGGAGAAAAAAAAAAAAAAAAAAACGCAGCAGCTGAGGCTTGAGAAAGATCTGTTACTAAACCACATAAACAAGACATTTGTACAAGCAACTGCGGAGACAAAATTATGCTGAAGATATCACTTAAATTTAGCTTGAACGTGTTTGCCAGTTTCATTCCCGGCCAGGACGTATTTGTTTTTGCTGTCCCATCCAACGGAACTTCCGCGGTCCTCACTGAGGAGTCACTGTCCTCCAGCGTGCGGGGTTTATCCGGCTCCGCACCGGCTGCAGTCCGCACGGCTTCGGGGCGGGAGGAAAGGAAACAAATGTACGAACTGCGAACACTGGTGATGAGCGGTCGCTGCGCGCCATGCCCGCTGCCCGCTGCCCGCTGCCCGCGGGGCTCTAAGCGACTTACTGGGCCAAACCAAAGTCAGAGCTCCTTCCTCGTCTTCCCCGCTCCCCGGGACAAAGCTCTGCAAGTGCAGGGGTTACCTCGGATGCCAATTACCCCGAAACATCCCTGGGTCACAGGAAATGCCTGAGAGGATGAACGGCGTGGACGGCTCCTTGAACACGAGCAAGACCTCGCCAGAGAAGCCCATCAACAGTGCGGATCACCGGGCTCCCCATGCCAAGAGCCTGCTTCTGGGCAGGGGCCTGGGAACGCGCCCTGTGACCAGCATCTCGAGTGAGTCTCTTGTGGCTGCTCTCGAGAAGAGCACACACAAACACAGCTAGACACGGAGACAACGACGGAACCCCCCGCTCGGCGCTACTGCCCCCGTCAGTGCGGGGGAGACACACAGAACTGAGAGCTCACACACTCTCACACACACACACACACACACACACACACACACACACACGTGCAGGCGCGGTCCCATCAGTACGGATGCCCCGTGGCAGCGGGGCTGGAGATACAGGCGGGAAGACCTGTACCCCGCAGACCCTTCGCCTTTTGAACTTTGAGCCGCCACGTGGCGGCATCGGCTATTAAAAGAGTGCGTTTCTTGAAGTTGCCAGGCCCATCTCCACCCATTCCCTCAGCAGCCACGGTTACTCTCTACCCCGAACCCCTTCATTTCGAGCGAAACGCGGAGTTGAAGACACGGCAGGTCCGGGTGCTGACTGCCCGGCCGTGTCCTTGTGAGCCCACCGGGCCCTGGACGTATCTACGATCCGCGCACTTGCCCGCAGAGAGAAACCGCTTCGGTAAAAAGAGCTCAAAATAAAACGAAGGGTGACTTAGGTCCATTCCCTCCTTGTTCCTTTGTACGAAGAGTCCTGTCGCGTTTCATGTGTTTGCCTAAAGAAATGCCTGTTTCGGATTTTTCAGTAACGTTTCTGAAAAACAACGCCTCTGGCGACCCTGGGCGGTGAGGGGGCCCCCCGGCCTGCCGCGTCCTCCCCTTGGCTCGTCCACCAGGGGCACAGCCCCACGGGCCACGCTCTCTCCACAGAGGGAGCTTCCAATCAGCCTCGAGAAGCATCCCTGAAAACCACCTTACGGTTTTTACTCTACGGCATCCGCAGGTTTTTCACTATGGACACGAAGTCTCTAAAGCGGATTAGAGAAAATGCCAAGGGCGTCCAAGACAGAGGAAGAGGCCGTGAGGTGGCTCAAGTGACGCGGCAGCCCGATGCAGTCCCGGTGCGCGCACTGGACCCGGCCTGGGGGAAGGGGAAGCCGCTCCTCGTGGGGCCCTGCTGGGTCGCTGGGGAAATCACCATGTACACGGTGGGCTGAAGTATCCATGTTCCACTGACTTATGCGGTGGTTACATAAATGATTTCCCTGCTCTTAGTCAAAATGCATTGACATTATTTAAAATAAAGGGCCACAACGTAAGTTCCTCCTAAAAGGGGGGAAGAGGGGGGTCCTTGTCTCCCTCACCAGGGTGGGGGGGCCGGGGGAGGCGGAGATTCGCAGGAACGCAGCAAACCACAGCGCAAATGGAAGGCAATGTTAGCAGTGGTTCGTCACGAACCATCTTACTTATGTAAGTGTAATCCCAAGACATCATTGCAACTTGCAAAAAAAAAAAAAAAAATACACCTTCTGGCTAGATTTATGAAAGAGCTAAATAAGCACCTTCTAAGACCCAAAGCTTAACATAATTGCCTTCAACATGAAACTCCGCCTTGATAATTTCTCATAATGTGCGTCTTAATGGAGGAAGTAGATTTCGGGAAGTTTGAAATAAAAGTTCCTCATTCATGTGCGAGATTAGTCTTGCCTGGTGAACACAATGAAAACTCCTAATAATGACCTAAGGTAGAAGCACTTAAAAAGCCCTGCTGAAAAAGAAGTCAAAGGTCTCATAGGATGCAAAATGTCCCAGCAGACGGAATTCTTCAAAATAATGATGAGGACGAACTAACTACATGTGAAAAGTGAAACTTTGAATTCAGCCCTGGCTGGCGTAGCTCAGTGGATTGAGCGTGGGCTGCGAACCCAAGGGTCGCAGGTTCGATTCCCAGTCAGGGCATATGCCTGGGTTGCAGGCCAGGCCCCTAGTGGGGGCCACGTGAGAGGCAACCACACATGGATGTTTCTCTCCCTCTCTTTCTCCCTCCCTTCCCCTCTCTAAAATTAAATAAATAAAATCTTAAAAAAAAAAAAAGTGAAACTTTGAATTCAGAGACAAGCAGGAGAAAATTCCTGTGACCCAAGGTAGGGAAACATATCTTCAGAAGACGCAGAAAGCACCGACTCTCCTGGAAAAGAACGACAAGTTAGGCGACACTTCAGTTAGCAGTCTGCGCGTGATAAAAACCCCACAACGGAAGTGCAAAGACAAGCCCAGTACCCGGAGAAGCCCCGCTGCCATCAGGCCCTCGAAGACCCGGGGTGGGGCAGGGCAGGGGGCTTCTGGCCCCACCAGGGACCTTTTAAAGGGATAAGGTAAGGAGGTCATATCCCAGATGCAACAGAAGTCTGAGAGGCGGCTCCAAGTCTAAGAGGCGGGATGACCGAGCATCGGGGTGATGACATCACAATGAGAGGACAGCAGCCTGAAAACTGTCTCTCAGTCCCCGCAGCCCCGGGACACTTTTCAAACTGCACCGGCATCCGTACTGGGTCAGAGTTCTCGGGAAACTCGAGGTCCTGGCTCTCCGGGTGTCTGTCCGCCCGGCGTAAGGTCTAACAGCAGGGCCACGCCGCGGCACAGGGCTTCCCACGTCTCTGTCAAGGGCGGGCCAGCCCTCCCCAAGCCCAGCGGGAAGGCCAGCTTCTCAGAGACCTGGGGGCAGCCGCAGGCACTCCGAAGTCCACAAGGCGTTACCTGTTTTACCCACAAGGAAACATGTCAAGCCGACTTCATTAAGGACGGGGAAATGCCCAAGTACTGCTGGCTGCGTTCTGCTGAAAATTGCATTCAGTGGCCCGACAGCTTCCCCTGCGACAGATGTCCATGACAGCAGAGACCCCGCCCCCCAGGTCCCGAGAGCCGTCCATCAACCGTGCGGCGGGAGGGGGTGGGCACACAGAGAGATTAGAGGGTGCACTCGACTCACATTTGCAATTCAAAATGTGTCTTTTATAATTAGAAACTGCTTGAAGACTACTTCCTGTGCACTTGAAAAATGTCACTTCCCTAAAAGTTCAGAAGAAACCGAGCGACGCGGAGACATTTAAAAGCAAGTCTGGGGTGGGGGGGCGGTGGGGAGAAGACAAGTACAGGCAAGAACACACTGTCTTCACGCAAAGCGCTGTGGAAAATCATGTCAGAGGGAAAGCTAACGACTTCTACCAGAAAGTGTGCTGCTTTTTCCTGGACAAAAGGTCTAGCAATTCCCTCCGCCCCTAACAACTATCAGCAGTTTATCCCTCTAAACACGACACTAGCTAAGTCGTTTTTCCACGCTGACTAATATCAGATCCCGGGACCGCAGGCAAGAAGGTGCGTCCATCCGCCAACCAAAACAGAAAAGGCGACGCTGACTCCAGCCCTCCTACAGAGAAAACGTCTCCAAGGGCACGTCCTTCAAAACGCCGCGTCTCTGCGTCCAGGTAACTAACTAACTCCGTCACCCCCTGCCACCTGTTCCGAGAGGGGCAGCTAACTGCACTGCAGACTTCCAGACGACCACCGCGGCCCAGATGGCCAACGCTCAAAGTCAACGCGGAGCCCCGCGCTCCTGGCTTTCGACATCATTACTCATCTCATGACCTTCAACCATGGAGGCCTCTGAACTGCGTGGGTCAGCACGACCAGAGAACAGGCGGTCTTTGGGGGCGGGGGCAGAGCCAGGGCGAGCACCCCCGCACCCGCACACACACTGTGCGCGCAACCCCATCTGTGGGCTCGGCAGAAGTGCCCGGATCATCGGGGAAACAGCCCAGCTGCAGCAAACCACCTTTTCCGGGGGCCCCCCAACGCCATCCATGTCTTCCCTAAGGAATCGGGATAAACGTACACCAGACAGAGGGTATGCTCTGAAAACCAAGAGAAACGGTTAACAGGAGGGAATTCCAATTTCTAAAAAAAAAAAAAACACAAAGGTCAGGATGCAAGAGAGCGCGTCAGAGGACAGGCTCCCTCGTGCCCCGCGACGGGCTCGGAACAAGGGCAACGGCCACAGCTCCGCTCCGGGTTCTTACCTCGTAGGACCAGACGCACTGCACCCCCGCGAACCTGCGGACGCACCTGCCCACCTCGACGTCCTCGTGGGTGGTGTACATCTCTCGGAGGCACTTGCCGATGTGCGGGACCATCCTGCGGAGCACCTCCCGGCTCATGATCACCCCGGGCCCGCCCATGCAGAAGTTCTCCCCGGGCTCCAGGGCCAGCTTGCCCATCTCCTCCGTGGTGCCCAGTCCCGTCTGCCCGAGGAAGAGGGGTTCGCTGCTGTTCAGGCTGCGCAGGAAGTTCTCCAGCCGGTCCCCTTTGATGTACACGTCGTCGTCCGCTCTCATGAACCATTCGTACTTGTCCAGGTAGTGGTCATGCATGTACTTGAGCATCATGAAGGACTTCTTCTGGGGCGGGTAGGAGTCGTCCACGCCCCGCAGCGGCACCACCGGGATGGGGATGGACGTGTCGGAGCCCTCGCTGGAGAAGAACTCCACTTTCCCGGGGATTGTCTTGGACCACGTTCTGGAATGGAAAAAGACAGCAGTGAGGGAGCGGTTCAGGCCAGGCGCCTCGTTTCCAGGAACTCGCCTATCTCTCTCTATCTGCTCCTGGTGAACCGCCCGCCGCGGGGTTCAAAGGAAACGGATAAGGAGCTGCTGGACCGGCTCGCTTCCCCTCGACGGAAGCCCCCGCCTACCGGATAGTCCGCAGTCCACAGTCCTTTTGAAAAGAGTCCCAACCCAAAAGAATGCTGAAGTGTCCCGAGGGTGCCAGGGGAAGTGAAGTTTCAGGGTCGCCAGGCCACCGAGGTCTAAATAGTCACCGTCACCGTTCACTCCATAGCCACACACGCCTCCGCTCTGTGAAACAGTAAAACAAACCGTTCGTTCGACGCCCTTTCTTCGAACGCTCACCCCGTGCAGGACAGACGGACACTCGTTACACAGTCTCACGGATGGATGTGCGCGCTGCCATCCGCGGAGACCAGGCTCTGAAGGAAAGGCTGGCGGCGCCGAGAGGCACAGAAGCCACGAGCCCGAACTGGACCCACAGACCCAGAGTGCAGTGCAGGGCGGGGTCCCGCGGCGGGGACAGGGTCAAGCTGCAGGGCCTGCCAGATGCCCCGCCCCCGAGACAGGGGTCTTCGTGCACCAAAGCAGAAGGGAGGCGAAGGGCCAGGTGTCTGAGCCCCCAGGGCAGGGCTACAGGGCAGGAGGACGAGAATTCCACGGGGGAACTGCCCGCCCCACAGACGGAGGAAACCGTCCTGCCGAGGCGCCGCGGATGGAAGGCTGTCCAGGGCCGTTTTTCCTTCCTTTACGCTGCGCATTACGAGCCGGAACGGTCCAGCTAGACGACTTCTAGGAAAAACATCTGGAGGGTGAGTCCATTAGGACATTTCGCCTCAGGGAGATCCACAAAGCACAGCTCCCAGGCAGTGCCCTTACGACTGGAATTTATTACAGTGACAAGTGACGGGCAGGGTCGTGCAGGGTCCAGGCCACACGGATGTCTCCTGGGAGGTCTGAGGGGACACTCTCTGACAACACACACCCCACCTCTGGGGAGTAAGTACGCAGTGGGGGGCGGGGAGCAGCAGGGGGGAGGGGACTTGCGCTTTTTATTCCCTTTCACTTTTTCTTCGTCTGTCTCCCCAGTGAGTGCGACTGTTGGAAGCTTATTAACTTCCTGGAAAACAAGTGAATTGGGACCCTACGCAGAAAGCTTGAAGTTCGCCGTTTTAACTGGTTTTTAAGTGTCAAGTTCAGTGGCATCAAGCACACTCACATTGTTCTGTCCCTGCCACCGTCATCCATGCTCCAGAAGTTTCTTCATCTTGCAAAAACTGCATTTCTTTTTTATAACTTTTTTAAAAATTTATTATTTATTTATCTTTTAGAGGGGAAGGGTAGGAGAGGGGGAGAGGGAGAGAAACATCAATGTGTGGTTGCTTCTCACATGGCTCCCACTAGGGGCCTGGCCTGCAACCCAGGCATGTGCCCTGACTGGGAATCGAACCGTGATCCTCTGGTTCGCAGGCCCGCGCTCAATCCACTGAGCTGCACCAGCCAGGGCTTAAAAACTGCATTTCTAAAGCGGGCATGTGACTTCTGTAATTTTTAAAACAAGCTATAACGAAGGAAGCTCCTACTGGCTTTTTTTTTTTTTTTTAAAGATTTTTTTTTAAGTACTTTTTCTTTTCCTTTTAGATTTTATTTATTTATCTTTAGAGGGGAAGGGAAGGAGAGAGGGAGAGAAACATCAATGTGCGGTTGCCTCTTGTATGTCCCCTGCTGGGAACTGGCCTGGCAACCCAGGCATGTGCCCTGACTGGGAATCGAACCGCGATCCTTCGGTTCGCAGGCCCGCGCTCAATCCACTGAGCTGCACCAGCCAGGGCTCCTACTGGCTTTTAATTCTCCTCTTAGCCCAAATACAGAGAATATAAAATGCCTTCAGACTTATTGCATTCGAGCAGAGGGGGAAAATCCACGGGCCTGAACTTTTTGTCAAGCACGTGTCTCAAAATGTCCAAGAATTGAATATATATGTATATGTCACTTTTCATCAAATCTAGGATGCCCATTGTAAGACGCACCGCTGTTTTATGTACCAGTGGCAACTGCCAATCACAACCGTAAGATGCCAGCATCTGAGACAAGCATGCAGAGCTCAGAGATGTTAAAGCGTGGGAAAAAAAAAGCGTATCTCAGAACGGATGCGATACAGTAGGTGTGATGTTTCCCCTTAGTAGGTGTGATGGGTTTTAACTGTGGCTTTAGTCACTGGCGGGATATTGTAACAAAGAATCCGGCACACACGGAGCTCTGTGGGACGGCAGGCGGGATATTGTAACAAAGAATCCGGCATACACGGAGCTCTGTGGATAGCTCTAGTGCAGCTGCGCGATCCGCCTTTTCTGACTACGCCCCTGGAAAAAAGGGTGTGAGGTCACCCAAGCAGGATGGGCACTGAAGTGAAAGAGAAGCCAGGGCCTCCCACGCAGAGACAAGTGCGTCCATTTGACAATGAGAATGAGTTCTTCCGCAGAGTGGCCAGAGGTGTCCCCTGGAAACGGTTCACTGGTTACTGAACCCAGACACCTTACAAAGTTATGCAAATCCAGAGGTTCGAACCTTTGCGTTCACTCTAAAGAACACAGGGGAAACGGCCCAGGCCACCCAGGGCATGCATATCAGAAAAGCCACCAAACGCTGAAGGATGTCACTCGACGGAAGCAATGTGTGCCTTTCCGTGGTTGCGGCGGTGGGGTTGGCAGGTGTGCCCGGGCCAAACCGTGGGGCTGGACGCAGGGGCCGTGGCCCCAAAACAACGCTGAACTTTGGCTGCGCGTGCTTACAAATGCAGAGAGTACCGCTGAACTTACGGGTCTTAGAGTCTCTGGTCCTGGAGTCCGGCCCGGCAACCAAAGCTCCCGAGATGCGGCGCAGAACCCACGGAGCTCGCGGGCAGAGCGACCCGCACCCAGGAGCTCTCCCGGCACCCCTGGGGTGACCCTGCTGAGACAGGGCAGCTTGCTCCTAGCCCAGAAGAGACAGACACCCCGGACGGAACCGAGGGAACAAAAACGGACGGCCCGGGAGTGAGTTCAGCGTAAAAAACATACTAATAGAAGTAAAAGCAGGGACAAAACATGAGAATGAACCACGACCTACCTAGAAAGTATAAGAAACCAGACGCAATCTTCTGATGTGGTCACATGGGGAGGGAAGGCAACTCCCCCGCCTCAGGAAGTCGGTGGCGACAAGAAGTACCGAGAGGACGGCCACCCAGTCCCGGAGCCCCCAGCTCCTCCCTTCGTGTGGAAACGACTTCCGTGCGGCCGTCACCGCGCTTTGCAAACCTAAGTAATTCCAGGGCCTGGCACGTCAGAGAGGTCGGTGGACGCTGCCCGCCCGAGTGGGATCAGTGACCTAAAGACGGTCCGTGTGCTTCTGCGCACACCTGGGGGCGGACGGTCTCTGTCTCTCCCTTCGAGACATTTCCAGGTGAGCGTCTCGTCGCTTTCCACGAGCCACACGGACTTTTCCTGCCATCACCCCGTGAAGAAGTGAATCCGCTGAATCAAACCGCAAGCGGAAAACAATTAGCTAAAACTCACAGGCGCGCTGGAGTTGAAACACTACCACGCATGGTGCTTGTGAAATACGGTTTCAAGATAAATAAATCTGTATTATTACCTTAGAATGGATTTTAAAAGGGTAACAAACAACATCAACTACACTGTAGGGTCTACCCAACTGCTTCTCAACTAACATGGGATTTATAAGACAGACCAAGTTCAAAGTGGTACTGAAGAGCCAACCCCAAAAGCCATTCGCGTACTCAAGCACCATGACGTCCTCTGGGTCCGGGGCAGGTAAGACAGCGCCGGCCTTTGAAGGAGCAGCCGATCACCCACCGGGTAACAGTTCAGAGCAAGGGTTTGGACTCGGGCTGCTGGGGCGAGAACCTCGGTCCCACTTTGGGTGACTTACTGCTCCTCTCTTTTCTTCTCTGTGAACCGGGGACAAGCACCGTCCCTGCCTCCCAGGGCTGCGGCGGTGACATGCTTAGAGGTCAGTGTGGCATGCAGTAAGCGTTAGAGGTGTGACTTATTGGCACACCAAATAAGGGAGTGAAGTCAAAAACGAGGGCGACAGGAAAAAGGGGTGGGCCAACCAGTGTCCAGCGAAGGGGTAAGGAAAATGCCTCTTCTCACATTTCTGCCTCAACACCCGACACCCGGGTGATACGCCAGAGTCCTGTTTTACTGTGGAACTCAGCGTCAGGGCCAAAGTCGAACATCAGGATTCTTCACGTTAGAGTGAAGGTCACCCCCCCCCCACGCTCGTCCGGCCCTGCTTCCGCGTGCCCCACCGGACAGAACGGCGCGACGGAGGCACTTTGGGTGCGGGCTCCGTGAAGGACTAACCTAGGACTTGAAATGACATCACCGTCCAAGCGGAGAAAGCAATTAATTTCAAAAGCAGACGACCTGACCTCAAACCATCCCTTAAAAGCCTCTCTGCAGTTTTATGGTGAACTCCACCCAATTTTCTTTTCCTTTTTAGGGAACCCAGGAGGGAAAAAAAAAAATCCCTCCTGTTGCCCTTTTCTGTTCTTAAATGACTGGTGGTTTGAGGGAACTCTCTTCAGATGACGTGTTTTGGAAATTCTCCCATCTGACGAAATCGGGATGTTTCCGCCGAGGACACCTGCAGCTCAGGCCGCTCCAGAGAGGCGGGGTGCTCCGAGCGCGGAGCGTGACTCACCCGCCTGGGGGAAGAAGAAGGGACACGGGGGGGACAGAAATGCAGGCAACGGGCCGGCCCCTCGATTTTCATAAGCCAGCGCCCACCCGGTCATCGACGCGCCGGTCACCGGAACGCCAGGACACTCGCCAAGGCCCCCTGCCAGGAAGCTCGGTTTCCAGCGGCCCGATAACCAGCTCTTGCCAGAGCACAGATAAGACAGCGGAAACCTGAGAGCGCCAAGCAGCCTTCCGGGCCGCCAGGCTTCTTAAACGCTCCGCTGATACGGGGCTCAATCGCGGCCCCGCAGTGCGGCTGGCCAGCAGCGGCATCGCCAAGGGATGAAGGGACGCCTTGGCCGAGGAAGCACCCAAGGACGGTCTCCACGCCCGTTCGGGGTCGTTCGAAGAGAAACGACACCGAGAGCGTTCCTGACCCCACGATCGTCGCGCACGGGTAAGTCTACAAGGCGGACGGCAGCGCCGACCTGGGGTGCGGACGACGAAGGGAACGCGAGGACCGGCACAAAATAAAGTCAAGTCAAGTAACGTATCGCGTCCAAGTCCACCCTGAGCTGTTTGCTCTGGTTCCTGTTGGATGACGGGTCGGAAAGGACTTCAGTTTCTTCTTCGTGTTTTCTTCAGGTTCTGAAGTTTCTGCAACACGTGTTTTCAGAGTCAGAGGGGGAAAATTTATTATCGGGGGAAGGGAACGCTTTTAAGCTAAAAAGCATCGAAAGAAATAAAAAAAAAATTAAACACTAGAAGACTGTACTTGCATAATGAAAACACTGTTTACTCGAGCCCATGGACAAAAGGTAAAAGAAAAATGGAGTGAGACTGAGTACTTTCTGCCCAATGTCCTAAACTGTCAGTCATACTAATTCTCACAGGGGAAAAGCGGACATTCCCTGTGACGTCCCCAAACCACCGTGACATGTGTTGCCTGACGGTCCCGTGGCACCTTTGAAGGAGCTTCACACGATCACGCCACCTCGCAATCCAGGGCCAGGAGAGGGAGGGAGACCACAGCTTTACCCCGTAGAACTGATGGATGACAGGAATTCAGTGTAGACTCTGTTTATAGTCTCCCTGGTACGTAAAAAAACTTAAGACAGCCCTGGCTGGCGTAGCTCAGTGGATTGAGCGCGGGCTGCGAACCAAAGGGTTGCAGGTTCGATTCCCAGTCAGGGCACATGCCTGGGTTGCAGGCCAGGCCCCTAGTGGGGGCCACGTGAGAGGCAACCACACATTGATGTTTCTCTCCCTCTCTTTCTCCCTCCCTTCCCCTCTCTAAAAATAAATAAATAAAATCTTAAAAAAAAAAAATCTCTAGTCTTTAAAAAAAAAAAAAAAAAACTTAAGACAACTTCACATACACGCATACATGATGGAAAAAAGGAGTGAGAAAATGAGGCCAAAGAAAATCTACAGTAGGGAAGCGGGAGCAAGGCACGCAGGTGCCCCTGCACCCGAGGGCGTGGGGCAAAGTCACGGTGGGCCCCCCGGCCCAGGCCAGCTCCACGCCCACGGCCAGTGCTGAGCCAATCCCCGTGCGAGTCGAACGGCCGCTCAGTCAGGGGCTGAGACCTCCTTGCCATCACATGAGCCCTGCACGTGCTCACGGTGGCCAGCTTCAGCTACAGGTGTCCAGCCGGCACTCGAGAGAGGCCCCCAGGCTGAGAGGTTCAGTGAACCTCCCCCGGACTCTAAGACCCGAAAGCCGCCCCCCTGCCTCCAGGGGAGCGGGGGGGTCAGTGACAGAGAAAGCAGAGCAAATGCGGCGAGAGCGCTCGCAGGAAGCACCTCAGCTCCTCCTCCCAACACTGTATGCCCAGCTCTAGGCTGCCGGTCAGAGGGACCATGACCTTGAACTGGAGCAGGCCCGCGGGAACACTCGCCAAAGTCGGTCCCGGAATCGTGGTTCCCTCTTTTCGAACCTTCTGCCGCCTGCCTCCCGGTGCAGGACCTTCCCATGGGCGCAATCTCAGATTCGCTTTGCAAGTAGGCAAGAAGGTGGGAAAAGGGTTTCTTAAAAGAGAAATCGAACCAGACTCTTCGCTGTCACCTTATTTTTCTCCCTCACCAAAGCTGCTGGGGGGAGGATTTCAGCCTCCCACCTCCACGGCGGCGGCCTGGGCGCCGGCCCAGCAGGCAGTCCCACGGTATCTCAGGCTAAGAGCAACCTGCCCTAGGAGTCCGGGTTCACGGCGAACAAAGGGACTACTCATCAGCTGCGACCACAAATACACCCTCCTCTCTGGAAGGCAAGAATTAAAATCTGGAGTCCGAGGACCGAAAGCCAATTCTGATCTCAGGCTACGTTCCCGACGCTTCGAGGGCAGGAGACCGACCTTGGACGGTTCGCATTCTGCTGCTGTGCACGGACCAGCGGCAGCAGGCAGTTAATTCTTAAATCACGCGTGAGCAAAAGTCATTTTCAAATGGAACGCTAAGCGCCAAAAAAAAAAAAAAAAAGTCAGTGTCACCGAATGCCAACACCACGATGACCCGGAACCTATTCTGGCCAGCTGCTCCGTGGGTCTGTCTTCCTTCACTGAGGCCCCCCCTGCCCCCCCAGCCATCCAGCCTGCCTCGAGGGCCAACCGCGCCCCCCTTCCCGAGCAATGACCGAGTGCCCCGCGCTGTGCTGGGGGCGCTGGGCCCTCAACTGAACGACAGGGCTGCGAGGTCCGTGAGGGGCCCTCGCCCACATGTCCCAGAGCAGGACACTGAGGCTCGGGGCCCGGTGAGTCATTTGCCCAGCGTCGTAAAGGTGATAAACGTCAAAGCCAGCTCTCAAGTGGGACCTGAGTCTACAGCCTGCGCTGGCCGGCCCTTTGTCCGTGCCGTTCCCCAGGCAATCGCCTGACTCCCCCCCCCCCTCTCTGGGTCCCCCCCCCCGACTGATAAGGCTGAGGAAACACTCTTGTGGATGAGGAGAGCGGTCTTACACCCACTCCAGCCACTTCCAGCCACTTCCAGCCGCTCGGTGCGGGCCTGGCCCGGAGCTGCCTGTCGGGAGGCTGCACCGGAACGTCGGCCTGCATCCGGTTCCCTCTGCTACTCCGAACTCTAAATCCTGCCCCACCGTGGGAACAGACAGAAGAAAGTCTCACCCCCCCCATCAGCCCCTGCGCCCAGGTTCAACTTCCAAAAGGATCGTTTAAGAGGCGCTATTGTCTACACGTTCAGGAACCCCCGGGTCTCGGGTTGGTAAACCCGGACGCGTTACATCGGAGCCTACGCGTAATCATCCATCCGCAAACGCAGCTACTGGGCTACGGAACGGACGCTGTAGCCATCGGCGCTTTGGAAGTGACTAGATTGGACGGCTTTGCAACTTGGAAATCGGAACTGAACCTCTCGTCCGCCCTCTACCATCCAGAAGCAGGGGCCCCAGCGACACGGATGAGAGGCTGGGGTGCTGAGCACCCGGATGAAATGCACAGGAGGCGGCCCCCCGCCCCCCCGTGCACGATGCCGCCCCGAATCTCCCAAGTATCAGCCAGGAGTTGTGACGCTACAGTGACCGAGGGAAGTCTGGCCACAGCAGCCACGTCCACGTGGGCACCCTAGCTTTCCGGATGGGGTTCACCGTCACTCAGCGAAACACCGACGACCCCAGCCCAGGCCCGGGGAGCCAGGAGCTCCCTACAATTTACCCGCTCTCCCCAGAGCTGTGGCCTCCTCTCCGCCCCACCGTTGCAGAAACACTCCCCAGAAACCGAGAACAGTGCCACGGAGAACACGAAATCCCTCAGCACCGGGCCGCGTGGACGCTCACCCTGCTTCCTTTGCCGTGCCACGCAAAGCTTACCGTTCCACTTGTAACAAAGAGGGTCTCCTGCGGAGCCTGCAATTTTACCACCGACGACGCTCCTTTCGGTACTTCGGCCGCACCGTCGCCGTGTTTTGCGGCTGAGGGGGTGGCCAGGGCTGAACTGGGGAAATGCATGCGTCGGAGTCCACCGCGGGACCCTGGAACGCCCGCTTCTCTGGGGACAGCGTGAAGGTCCTTAGGAAGCATTTCCAGGGGACGGGCTCGATCTCAGAGCCCGGCCCCTTCTTTCCTTCCTGCGCCTTCCGCGCTTCTGGGAACCTGCTGTCCTGGCCTCAAACGCTCCTGCTCCGCCTTCCAGACTAAGCAGGAGAAAGAGGAGACAGCCCTGGGAGGGGGGGGGGTCAGACCCTTTCCGACCCCCCTCTACCACGCACCGGGGCGGGTCTTTCTTCTGCACCTCCCCCCCCCGCACCGAGGCATCAGCCCAGGCGCCCCATGCGCCCTTCTCACCCAAAACTATCGTTAGTTTCCTCCCCTGACGGATGCGCTGCATGGAGATAGGACCAGCCGTCTATTTTCCATACACAGCAGCTTAGGTAACGGACAGGGCACAGCAAAGCCGCACAGCCGCGTAGGGTCCTCTAGCAGCCACCACGGGTGCCTTTGGGGGGCTGGTCTAACCGGGTAGCATAAAGCAGAACTCACTGTCGGGGCCACTTTCCCCACCAGCCTCGACGTGGAACAGGAGGTGGGCCGTGCTCCCCCAGTTCGCTCACAGGCTGGCTGCTCGGATTGTGGGAGGCTTTTGGCAGACGTGCGCCAAAACTGCATTCTCCCCGAGACAGCAAGTACCGCTCTACAGCACTTCATGACACACCAGGCTTGCTGAGTCCGAGCAAGAAGCAAGGGAACTCTGGAGATGGGCTCGCGAAAGCTGGAGAAAGGCCCGGTCCGCCTTCGCGGAAAGCATTAGGAACAGGCCCTTGAACCGCTCGGGACGCAGGGCGATAAGGCTCCCCTATCTAGAGCTAGAGTTTCTCAAACGTTCTTCCCACAACTCCCTACAGACCGATGCCAATCTTCCGCGGTGCCCTTTATCACTCGCGGGGGCAAAGAAGGGAAACGGGCCCCCTCTTTCTTCTGAGAAAGTAAAGACAAGACAAAACAAGTACACCATCTTCAGCCCAGGGCAGCTAAGAACCAAGACAAATAAAAGGTGTCGGGTTAGGGTTGCGCTCTGCGCATAAAAATGCACTCAAAAGCTAAGTATGTGTGCTTTTATTTTTTTTTTTAATCGAAGTATTAATTAAAAAAAAAAAAAAAAAACTCAACAGCATCAAAACTCTCCCAGCAAGAACAGGTGAAGGGTAGCCAAGAAATGTCCGCCACAGAAGTGAAACAAAGCAACACTTGTCTACCGGATATGAAGACATTATTCAACCTGCAGTCGTTCCAACGGGCGGCACTGGCCTGAGGACAGACAGGAGGGTCGATGGGACAAACAGAAAGTCCCCAGACACAGCGAGGAATTCCGAGAAGGAGCGAAAGGACGCCTGGGCTGGTCGGGAAATGGGGCTTCTTCATCAGATACTGCTGAGACGATGTACCAGCTGGGGAAAACAGGAGGTTCAGACGTGTCTACCCCCCCCCTTCTAGAATTAGGGGAAAAAAGTTACTTAAAAAATTTTTTTTCTCCTGGGTGTTAAGTTTCTGAGCTTAGAAAACAACAACGACTCACAACCCCCCAAAAAACCCTAAATCAGAAAGGAAAACACTCAACTACACGAAGATTTAACTTCTGTGTATCAAACAACATAATCAGGAAAAAAAAGAAAAAAGAAAAGAATTGCAGCTAGTAATGAGAGACACGAGGAACCCAGGGGTTCTGATGAGCCGTCACTCGCCAGCAGAATAAATCACTACGGAGGAATCCCGGCACCATTTTACAGTGGAATTACCTAGAATACGGACACTGCACAGATGCACAGGCACAAGCTATTTTATTCCTTGGTAGAACTCCCGCTACCCGGCACCTTCAAGGAGTCTTAGCGGAGGATCGCTCCAGAGCCCCAGCACTTCCCACTTCAGAAAAGCCGATCCCCTCTCACTTTCTTTTCAAATGCATCACACGGATGACGCTAAGGCTACACCCACGTGTGCGTCTGAAAGCTTCCGTGAAGCTCGTCTTGTGCAAAACCGGCCCTCTGTTGACTCACCTCCTGCCACTGAATCTGGTTGCCCTCTTATCTCTTCCATCTCAATCAATGACACAGCCTCCCACCCTGCTTTTCAAGGTCAAGCCCTGGAAGTCACTGCTAATTCCTCTTTGCTTACTCCCCACGAACACTGCCCCCGCTCCATCCGGCACATACCCCCGGACCAGCCACTGCTCTCTCCGCCGCTAGCACACCAGCCCCAGCCACCCTGATCTCCGCCTGGATGAGCCCCTACCCCTCCCTGCTTCCCTACAATCCGTCCCCCACACACTAGGCACAAGGAACTTTTCAGAACCTGCTGCAATAGCCTCCCTTTCCTGCCTTGATACTCCTTGGCAGGCTTTCTAATTCACTTAGAATAAGATTCCACTTGCGCTGGCTGGTGTGGCTCAGTGGACTGAGCGCTGGTCGGCGAACCAAAGGGTTGCAGGTTCGATTCCCAGTCAGGGCACAGGCCTGGGTTGTAGGGCAGGTCCCCAGTAGGGACGCAGGAGCGGCAACCACACACTGATATTTCTCTCCCTCTTTCTCTCTCACTTCCCCTTTCTCTAAAAATTAGTAAATAAAATCTTAAAAAAAAAAAAAAAAGATTCCATGAGACGGAACACTGTCAGGCCTGGACACTGCCAGGCCTCCGTCCTCTCTCTTTCTAGGTTCCTTTCCAAGCTGGTCCCTGCCTTCTAATTTACCAGCTGACTCGCACGTCAGCGACATTCACGACCAGTTCCTCCTCATCAGGTCTCAGCTCAAACGCCACCACATTCTCTGAGGTCTTCCCCAACCGCCGAAAACAAGACACCATCCGGCCCTGCCCTCGCCCTGTTCTATTTTCTCCCCGGTGCCCATCACTAACTAGCAGCAACCCTCTTTTTAGTGTCCGTCCCTCCCACCGGGACAGCAGCTGCTCCATGACAACAAGCATCCCCCGCTCGGCGTCCCCAACACTCAAGAGCCTGGATTCAGGGGAGCCACACACGTCCCTGCCGAGCAAAGGCACGCATGCTAAACGTGCGTATCTGAACTTGTTGGCCAATGAGGATCACGCCTCTGGCTTTAACAGCCACCTGCTCAGGGCCCGTGAAAGAAGTCAGCCCTGGGCAGGCCCCGATCCGGTATACTTTGAGTTTCGTCTTTGCCCGCTTTTAAAAAATTGCTTTCTCACTTGCTCTCTGCGGTCACTGCATTGCTGATACCTCCTGGGGACCCCTCTCTGTGCCTCAAGCAAATGGTAGGTCTGAAAAGTAAAAGTCCCTCGTGATGGGGCTGTCCCATCACCGACGCACCGGCCTCAGTGCAGACGGGCTTATCTCCCCAAGCGTTTCAAAGGTTATTTTAAGTTCCTCCCTAAGCGATCTCAGTGACCAGTCCCTAGGCCTCCCTTCTGACATTTTCCATACACCAGCATGAACGCGCACCACGGTGCCAGTATCCAGCCAGAGGTGTATCTTGTGCAAGAAGATTCAAGCTGCCTTTTATACCGAACTGTGCATGAAATGTCCAATTTAAGGGCTGAGCATGGACTTCTGGCCCCAGCTGCAAAGCACAGCAAACTCATAATCATAAGTTACACCCTATAACCTCCATCCCAGCTCAGGCCTGCCTTAAAAGTTCCTTAGGGCTAAAATCATCTTGTGCCATTTCTTTGCAGCCAGTCTAAACACAGGGTGGACGGCTGAGAAGCAGAGGACCTTACCAGGCGGGGTAGGTGACTGTGACTTCTTAAAATCAGAGAGATTAAAAAAAAAAAAAAAAAAAAAAAAGGAATGTGGGAGAATCCACCCAATGACTAGATAGGATACGCTGTTTCCCTGCTAAGGGCTTTCCTGTATCAGAAGTATACTTAAAAAATAAAAAGAAAAGCAGAGTTGTCACAAAGAAGGAAGATAGGATACAATGTTTCCAAGAAGGAAGATAGGATACTATGTTTCCGGTAAGGCAGCTGTCACAAAGGAAGGGGAGACAGAGTGTAAATTGTGTTTCCACTTTCCCCCAACTGCCCCAAAGGAAACAAACAATGGGATAAAATATACATCTCAAAGAGATGAGGCTAGAGACTTGGCGGGAGGCCAAGAGAGGTCACGCATGGCATTTGGGACAAGATCATCCCCAAGCGTAAAACGCTACGTTCGGTCTGCAGGACACTTTCTGAGCATTGCTGGTATAATGGAACCCCACCGGTTGGTGTATGCTGATTTTGTATCCACGGAAATGTATTTGTTTGGCCAGGGGGAGGGGCAAGGAGCGGCATTACCTACTATTGGAACAAACTGCTCTTTGATCACTGTCCTCAATGTTATATTCACAGGGTCTGTCACTAAACTGCAGTCCTGTGGGTTTCCTTTTAAAACCACGCTGTCAAGAATTTAGGTAGCTCATCCTCAATCTCTGATGCAGATATTTCTCTTGTGAAAGAAAAAAAAACCAGCAACGCCATTTGCATAAATTCTGGGTAATTCACAGTAAACATGAGTGGGGGGGGGGGATCCTTGACCTTGCAAGTTCTCAAACAGCAAATTCAGTCTAACTTTACACTACAGATATTCTAAGCTTTTCCATCTCTCAGGACCTTCCAGGCAGAACCTGAGCTCTGAATTCAGACAAGATCCTACTGGAAACTCACAGGACTCCAGGCACTGGAAGGGCAGACATCGCCCTGGCTTTTTTATCCTTTTCCAATCCTTCACATCCTTCCTTAGAGGAACAGGGATCTATGGACGCTTTTGCCCTCACAGCCTCTAATGCCTGAAAATTCAGACCAGGGCTAGACTGAAAAGCTGAAGTCACAAAGGTATTGGTTGTAAGGGAAGAACCACCAGCCTCCGGCGTGGCCTTGCTCAGCACTCAATGCTGGAAAAGTTCCTTCCCAGATGACCTCCCAGCACCAGCCTGGTCCTCAGCCTTTTAGTCCTTCACACACCGAAGGTTTCCTTGAAATTCCTTCAAGAATGCACACCCCTCTCCTAGCTCAAAGGCACTCCGATACGAAGCTGCCCTTCCCAAATCATCTGCCTTCGAAAGGCGACTTTGGCTAATCCCTTTGCTAATCCCGAACATGATTCCAGCCACTTTTATGACTCATCTGGCCAACGAGGGCCCAGACGCTGGATAACATCACTAAACGGGGCTAGTGAACACCGGATCCACCACGGGCCAGGGGGTGCTTTTCCCAAAGGCTCTCCTTCCATTCACGGAACAGACCGGTGGGCTCCGCGCGCGGTGGGCACCCCCTTTCCATGCACAGGACTGCTGCCAACAGTGAAATCCACACGCAGGCCGTTGGAAGGGGTCTCACCAGGTTAATTCACACGGGGCTCTAGTTCTGCAAGGGCACACGGGCGGAGCTCGGCGAGTCGAATAACCACCACCTCGGTCACAGGTAAGAGTTTTTCTGCCACCCTTACGAGGGAGACACGCTCGCTCAGTCAGGCCCGTCTAACAAAGGAGACGGTTTGGCCCTGAAAAGCTGAAGTGCCTTTCACAGAGTCAGGGTGAAGACCACACCCAGAGGGGACACCCTGGTCCATCTGACCCCAAAGCCCGAGCTCTTGAGCGTGGCACTCCGCATCCCGCCTTTGACCTCTGCTGGCAATGCTTGGCATCGCCCGAGGGGTGGGCGCCCCGGCAGCCTGGGTTCTGGGAGTCAGGCGCAGGCACGAGGCTGAGCCCCAGGAGGATCCGCGGGGCCGCCCGCCAGGATGCCGGATGCAGGAGGAGGTGCCCGCGGCCCGGGGGCTCACCTGTAGACGGCCACGGCCCGGGTCTGCAGGTATTTCTGGGCGGTCATGACTCCCACGAAGAGAAAGTTCTTGTCGCGCGGGCCGCCCTCCGGGGCCGCGCCGTGCGGCCAGAGCTGCGCCCCGCGCGCATCGCCCCGCGCCCCGCCGGCCTGGGAAGCCGCCGCCGCCGCCGCCTGGCCGGGCCGGCAGCCCTCGGGGCTGGCACGGCGCCGCGGGCCCGCTCGCTTCAGCTCGGAGGCGCGGGGCAGGACGAGCCGCGACGCCAGCACGAAGCCCAGCACCAGCCCCAGCAACACGCTGAGCCAGGCGCGCCGGCCGCGCGCGGCCATGTCCGCGCCGCTCCGCCCGCCGGGCCGCCGCCGCCGCCGCCGCCGCCGCAGGCTCCGCGCGCCCTCAGCCTGCTGCCCCCGCCCGCGGAGGCCAGCCGGCCCTAGCGCCGCGAGGCTCGGCCCCGGCAGCGCCGCGGCCGCCGCGGGCCCGCCGCGCCCATCGCGGCCCCCGAGCCGCCCGCAGGCCCCGCGCCGGCGCTTTGTTCCGCACGCCCCCCGCCGCGGCCTGCGCCTTTAAGAGGGGACCATGTCCGGCGCGCGCCGGCCGCGGCTCCGGCGCAAGGCGGCGGCGGCAGCGGCGGCGGCGGCGGCGGCAGCGGCGGAGGCGGCTCCTCCCGCTCGCGCGCTGGGGCGCGGGGCCAGCGCCACGGGGACTGCAGAGGCAGCCGAGTCCGCGCCGCTGTCCCGCCCCGCCCGCGTCCCCCGGCCGGCTCGGCTGCGATCGCGCGGCGCCCGTCCCCGTGCTCTTCGTGCCCGGCGCCGCCGCTGCAGCTGCACATCCTCCGGCTTAGCTCGCCATTGCAACAGGAGCCCCTCACGTCACGCACGGCGCGTTTAAGAAGCGGCCGGGCGGCGAGGCGTCGTGGCCCCTCTCGGGATCCGTCCGCGCCCTCTGATTGGTGCAAAAGTGAATGGGGGGCGGTTCACGTGGCCAAAGTTTGACCAGGGGAAAAAAAAAACCCCAAAACCCTCCCGGCGCGCGCGGCGCCCCGCCCGGGCGGTCGGCAGCGGTCTCGCCCGGCGGAGGGGGCGTGGGGCCGGGCTTGGCGCCCGCGGAGACGCCGCAGCGGGGCGCCCCGCAGCCCGGGCCACGCCCATCGGCCCCGCCCCCTCCGCCCCGGCGGCCCCGCCCCTCCGCCCGGCGGCCCCGCCCCCTCCGGCAGCGGCCACGCCCCCGCCGGCCGCGCGGCGCACGGGCTCTGCGGGCCGCCCGGCTGCTGCCGGCTGCGCGGCCAACGTGACTCCGCGGAGGGAGTTTTGAAGAAGGGGCTCCCTGGTCCCCGGCCTCGCCCGGAACGGCGGGCTCGTGCTGCGGAGAGTGACCTCGGCTCAACCCGGCGTCGCGGCCCCGCGGGGTCGGACGCACACTGTGCCTGTGTCCGGGCCGTCGTCCTGCGGGCGCGCCGGGGTGGGGGTGGGGGTGGGGGTGCGAACCGCGGATTCCGCCCCCTGGTTCCCTGTCGCTGGTTTCTCAGCCTTAAAAAAGGCGAGCGTGTGCGATGTCCAAGCTGCGAACAGTACCCGCTTCTCAAGGGCGTGGAAGGGACGGCAGGGGCCGCGCGTCCTCGGGGGCGAGGTCCCACTTTTATTTGCATTCTGTGTGGGCAGACGGTCGGCCAGGGTCCTCACCTGAATCCTCGTCAGCCTTTGAGCATCCGGGCGTGGTAACGTGGAGTTCTAAAGATAGGTTTCGAATGTTTAATTTTGTGCCTTTCTTAAAAAAAAAATGAGCCAAGGCAGCAAAAGCTGTATAGAGTAAGTACAGGGTGGGGCAAAAGTAGGTTTACGGTTGTGAGTGCATGAAACACAGTTTATTCTTGTATTAATATTTATTGCATACCCCGCCCCCCACGGGAACAACTGTGAATCTACTTTTGCCCCAGCCTGTGTTAGTCTTAGTCGCCTATACGCGGGGTTTTCTAATGAAACTTCTGGAGACCAAAAGATTTTCCTGGGACTTCGGAGACAGAAAGGAAGCATGTTTGGGCTCATCTTCGGATCTTTCTTCGCGGTTAATATGGTGCACTTGATTGAAGTATTACACAAAATTGAAAGTGCTCACTTTGGAAGGTACTCCATGTCTGCGGTTGAATGGTGGCCACTCTTGTTTATCATTCTTTGGATTGTACTACTTTCTTTGACAATTGTGATTTGTGTCAAAAATAGTACATTGCCCATCTTCCCGCAGACGTCCTCCCTAAGAGGCGGCCCACGTCTAAAATTACTCATTATGCAGTAAATACAGGATCCCGCTAGTGGTCACGGGAGAAATACGGAACACACAAAACTATGAATTAGAGGCTCAAAACCCGCCCAGATGGGTTTTCAGTAAGGCCACCAGCCACAGATGCTGACTAGTCACCAGATCCCCCAAATTCAGCAATACCCCACCATAACTCACAACGATTTCCATAAAGTACATACCTGACAAGATGCAGATACACAATTTTGTGACATGTTTACCAAGTTCCTTATTCTAACCCACTTTCAACTTCTCTCTGTTTCTTCTTCTTCTAGACTAAAACCCAATGAGGAGAAGCACAAAAGTGTATGACGGGAACGAACATTTTAAGGAGCCTGTTTTGTCCTCTTCAGTTCCCGGGTTCCTGGTCACGTCCCTCGGGTCCCAGGGCAACATCCTCACCTGCCTCACCTGCAGAGCCAGTGGGAGTGTTTGTAGTGCAGAGAGATGGAGCCCCAAGGTCAGAGCACCCGGTCTGCAGGACAAGGTGCCTATGCCGTAGGAAAAGCAGAGGAATGCCAGACCAGGGAAGGGTGGGGTCTGTTACGGTGGGCCAGGGGTGCCAGGGGCCCTCACACTGGGGCAAGGGGGAAAACGCCAGCACAGCTGGAAGGAGCAGCTGGATGGCCAAGTCGGGGTGGATCTCCTGGGGCGCCATCCCGAAGTGTCCCAGCGAGGGCCCCAAAAGAGGCCAGGATCAGGAGGCGGAGCTGTCCTTGGGCGGGATTTCACAGTGGGAGGCAGACGTCTGGAACCAAGGAATTCAGTGACAGCGGAGTCCCGAGGGCACAGATTGTGGAGACTGGCCCCACCAACCCACACGCAGCCAGTACCGGCCGGGGTCCAAGGAGGGTGCCGACCCTACCCCCACCCCCAGTGCACACATGCTGCACCCCCCTACCCGCAGCCTCCTGGAGACCGGGGGCCACTCCTCGCTGCCCACACTGCCCTCCCCTGAATTTATTGCTAAGAGTGAGGGAAAGGTTGATCACATTTCCTAGGCATGTGACCTCGGTCAGGTGAGGAAAGAAAGCTTTCTCCATTTTGCTGTAGTCAGGACACCCCTCTCTGTTAAGCTGGGGGTGTCATGGGTCATTTTCCCCATTTCAAAAAGCAGTGTCCTGAACCATCATCCGATAGACGTGTGAGGGGAATCCCAAGCTCCAGGAATTCAATGATCTAAGGGTACACACCCTGCCTCAGGGGGGCCCCGGGCTGGATCAGGGACATGGAGCCTGGGTTCTGGGCTTCCTTCTACCCCAAGGAAGTCCCGTCTGGACAAGCTGCAGCCCCACTCTGCTCTGTTTTCTCGTCTCTAAATGGGTCTCGCCACTACATCCTGGTAAAAGTTCCTCCTCAGTGATTCTAGACGGATGTGGAGAATTTGTTCAAAAACACATGGTCTGACATCCTGTTTCCACGCCTGTGATTCTCCATGATATGGAATTAAAACTTACCTCTACCACCCCTGGCTGGTGTGGTTCAGTGGTAAGAGCGCTGGCCTGAGAACCAAAGGGTCACCAGTTCGATTCCCAGTCAGGGCACAGGCCTGGGTTGTGGGCCAGGTCCCCAGTAGGGGGCGCATGGGAGAGGCAACCACACATTGACATTTCTCTCCCTCTTCCTCCCTCCCCTCTGCCTAAAAATAAAATAAATAAAATCTTAAAAGAAAAAAACCCTCCCACACATGTTCCATTTCTTTCTGTAGCTGATAGAATCTTTCATGTAATACACAGCGGTTTTCTTGGAGGCCCTTAGTAAATAAATAGCTCAATTGTTGGCTGGCAGCAAGCCCTGAACAAACGGATGGAGTTCCCTGTAAGGACTTCTTTAAAGATGAGGGGCCTGCGAAAAGTGGTAATAATTTAAAAACCTTTAGCTAGACCGCGTTGAAGAAAGAGCAGATGCCAAGGCCGGAGTTATAATAAGCCAGCCTTCCTGAAAGCCCTGTTCATTGCCTTTGTAGAAGAAAATCCATGATGACGATTTTACTAATATTACCATCTCACCTCTTTTAACCTGATGGAACTTTGCTTTATTATTAATGCTGCTATCTAAGGTCCTCATTGGCTAATTAATTTCATTCAATATTTCCTTCCATTTGCCACACTTCCAGCTAGACGCAGGAAAGGGGGAGTGATTATGGCTTATGTTCTGGCCCCAGACACTAGCGGATCGGACACTGGTTGTTCTAGAATGTTCTTCAAGTTTCCTTGGTCTGCTTTCCAGCTCTGCTCATTCTTTCTGTCTGATACTGATTTGGTGTGTGTGTGTGTGTTTCTCATGCAAGGGTGTGTATGTCAGTATCAGAGAGAGAGAGAGACAGACAGACAGACAAGAAATTTAGCACCACTCCGGGCCTGGCCGGAAGGGATGTAATCTTCCTAACGCTGGCTGCCGCCCACAGGACTTTCGGGAAATAGCCTGCACGCTCCCTGGGAGATAACCTCTCTGCAGAGTCCGGGGACCGGCAGCTTCCCGTCTAAGACTTAACCCCCGTGTAGCAGACCAGTTTGCCTTTCCCATCGGTGGCCAGGAAATGCCATTAATCTTTAGCGCAGCGCCAGAATTTCCGCAGCTGGGGAGTCTGCACGAAGACAGCTTCCATTCCACGGGAGGACGAGGGAGGCCCCCCTCGCAGAGCCCAGGCGCTGGGCGCTGGTCAGCTGGTCAGCAGCCTGGGTACCACCTGAGGGCTCCCCACGGCGGTGGTCAGGCCCGGACACCTCATGGAAATGCTCCAGGAGTGCAGCTCAGACTCTCTTTGTGTGACTCCGAGGCCTCATAAAATTGCCTGGGGCGGGAGGTGGGGTGGGCGGAATTCAAGCTGCGGGAGAAGGTTTAGGCTATGAGTCAGGGTGGCAGAAATTCAGAGCCACAAACGCAAGAGGTAGCGGGAAAGGAGCCAACCTCAGGCCATAAACCCCCGCGAAGAGACAGCTGCCTTCCTGGATCTCCCGCGTGCTCCATGCCTGGGTCATGGCGCCTTTGCTGGGTTCGAATGCGACTTCACTGTCTCCAGTCGCTAATCGCTAGGTGTGCACCTCGTTTCCGGTTGTGCCACGCGTGGCAAACACCACAAGGAATATCTCCACACATGTGATCTTTTCTTTTTTCTTTTGAAATATGAGCAGGGCCCTGCAAACCCTTATGTCGGGACTTCTGGTTCCAAAACTGTCACGAGATTACATTGCTGCTGCTTTAAGCCCCCGGAAAGTAATGTAGCTCTGAAATGTCAAAATGACTAAAATTCGCAAACAAGGGGAAGGTTATCAGATGGAAGTGAAGTCCGGGACTGTCCGTCCGTCCATCTGAGATCAGCCAGCTCTTCCACAGGTCGAGGCCGGGTGGGAGGGGGATGATGAGTCAGGAGCAGGGGAGGGTTACGCAAATAGAGAGACAGCAGCCTGCAGGAGGTGGGGGTACAGCATCCCAAGGTGCTCTGGAGCGTCCCCCAAATGTTTGATCTGAATGTCATTCATCGGGTATTTTTTTTTAAGATTATTTATTTATTTATCTTTCGAGGGGAAGGGTAGGGGAGAGGGAGAGAAACGTCAATGTGCGGTTGCCTCTCATGCGTCCCCTGCTGGGAACTGGCCTGCAACCCAGGCATGTGCCCTGACTGGGAATCGAACCGCGATCCTCTGGTTCGCAGGCCCGCGCTCAATCCACTGAGCTACAGCAGCCAGGGCTTTCATCGGGTATTTCTATTTGCAAATTGCCCTAAAAACCTCTCTCCCTCTCTCTCCTCCCTCCCTCCCACACACTCTCACACTCACGCTCATCCAACAAACCATTTTACATATCAGTGCCCGCAGACACGCGTGGATCTGTGCCTCTAGGTTGACTCGATTTACTGTAAACCTTAGAATAGAGATCTCGCCACCTCTAAGATAAACTGGCTAACAAAGAATGGTAACAGTTTGTTACCATTTGCAACTAATTGCCTTTCTGAGTTTTCTGGACACTCTATAACCAGGAGGGAGGGTGGTCTAGCTTGTCCATGAGGCTACCGGGCAGAACAGATTCTGTAAATGAAGCCGGAGTGTGGACGGACGACCCAGGCCCTCTGGATTCTAAGGGGGGGAAAAAAAGGCGCTTTAAGAAGGTTGGGGTGTTGGCACGTTTTCTCCCACCTTGACGACAACTGCTGGGTTTGTCGCCCAACACGCTGAAAGGTAACCAGGCGCAACACAGCGCCCGGCTTTCTGGGTGGTGATGTGTTGGCCGTGGTGCCCCTTCCTCATTCGGCTTGGAGACACATCAGTTGGCAACTCCAAACCGAGCTGCGAATGAAGTTGCCTTTAATTTGCAACCGATTGAGTGTGCCTCCTCAGGTCCTATTAGCATGCGGGGCTTTGAGAAGAGCTTAAACAAGTCCCCAGTGCTGGCAAGAAATCGATATTCTAATTAGCGTTCCAAGCAGACAGCCATTTCCAAGCAAAACCTCCTGTTCTGGCATTAGTGGGCCTGGGTTTTCTGTTGCCGCCCCTTTTGCAGAGTGATGGCAACGCAGGCCTGAAACGTATCGGAGGGTCTTTCGGACGTTCCCACGCGTTTTGGGGAGGGGTCAGGGTTATGCGCCGGAAGTCCAGCTCCTTTGCCTGCTACTGGGGAGAGTGTTCTGGGTGTGAGGCTTGGAGCCGGTGGCGCCGGGAGGATCCCAGGTGCAGGCACGCCCTTCCTGACTCTCAGCGCCCTTTGCCCCTGGGGCACATTATTCAGCCGTCATTAAGTGCCAGGCACCGAAACAGACGCCCGCAATGCAACGGTGAAGCAAACGAGGAGAAGTTCGGGCTCTGGCGGAGTTTGCGTCCGCAGGGGGCACTGACGTGGTGACAGGAATAAATGCACGGCGTCACCAGGGTCTGCCCTCGGAGCCTCACCTGTCCTCTGGTTTCCGAGGTGTGGGCCTCCCTCCCCTGCGTGCCCTGCATCGTGGGGGGACATCCCGAGGATCCCGAGGGGTCCTCCCAGGGGCCTGCTTGTGAGATTTGCGGCAAAGGCGGAGCACGCTCTACTCTTCTTCCCCTTTTAGGGATGGTGAGGGGGCTTGGGACATCGCAGCATTTTTCAAAACCGTGCTCTTCACCCGCAGGCTGCGTGCAGCCCAGGATGGCTGTGGACGTGGCCCGTGAATTTACTTAAAACATGATGAGATTTTTTTTTTTGTGGTTACGTGTTGCAGTGTGTTTAATGTGGGGCCTGAGACAACTCTTCTGCTTCCAGCGTGGCGCAGAGACGCCAAAAGGTTGGACGCCCCTGCAACCCTGTTGCCCTCATGCTTCAGAGGAAACTTCTACAAAGTTCGATGCACCCGGCTCTCAGCACTTGGACCACGCACGGGCTGTTCCACCCTGAGCAGGTCCATTCTGGGCAGTGTGGGGGCACGCGGAGAGGTCGCCCCCACCCCCAGTGCCTTTCCTGTCCCCACTTTCTGCCCTCGCTCCTCAGCGGTACCTGCCCTGGAATGAGGGAGCTCCCGGCTCACAAATAACTCATCTCCCGGAGCTGCTGATTCTGGCCCCACCCCTGAGGACATGAGTATTCCTGTCTGTCCCGCTTCCTTTAGCCCTGAGACTTGGGGGCATCACGGTGGAGCAGGGCCAGCCTTGGGGTGGGACCCAGCCAAGGGATGAGCCACGGTGCCCCTGCAAAAGGCATCCCCTGGTGAGGACAGGCTGTGACAACTGGGGCGAGTTGAGTGGACCTTAGCTGTCCTCCTGGAAAGTGTGACTATTTAGTCTGAGGGACCATGGCATCTCCCAACCCCCCAACAGTACCTAAGGGGCCTTCGTGCTGGCTAGCTGCCTTCTGTGACCAGCAGGAGAAGCCAGGCCAAAGCCCAGCCACGGGGGGAGTCTGCGGGTTTTGATGCCGTCCACTTAGATGGGGCTTCACGCAGACCCGCTCTCCGAGGAGAAATAGCCCAGTTTTCTCCTTGGAAGCTGCAGCCAAATCAGGGTTGTTGAAGCACTTTACTGATTCCCAAGAGAAAGCCTTCTGCCTCCAGCCGCAAGTTGGGGCGCGGAGGGTGGGGGCGGCTCGCAGAGGCTGGTTCTCCTGCGGGTTCTCTTCCGGTGGAATTTGGAGGGAGGCCTGGACTTGAGGCTGCCACTCAGCGTGTGATCACAGGCAAACCACCCAGCCCTCCCAGCTCTGGTTTTCTTGTTTATACAACAGGCAACGGGAAATGAATGCGTGGTGAGCCGTTTCCAAACACGGGGCGCTGCCTCGGGGGGCCCTCTCACCTCTGCTGCTTGTCCTGAGCTCGGGGCTGCCACACAGGCAGTGACGGTGCCAGGAGCCATCGCTTGGCCCCCGGGGTCACTTCTTTTCTTTATTCTGCTGCAAAGTCTCCAAGGCCCTCAGCTGGAGCTCAGCCCTGCAGCTGCCACATGGGGGGCTCTTGAGGAGATGTGGCCGGCGCGCTCCATTCGGAGGGAGCTGGCTTCTTGGCTTCCAGACACAAAATCTCATCTTCACAAATGCATGAGTCAACAGACCAGCAGTAGCTTTCCTCTGAACACCTACTCTGTCCAGGTGATTTACATACGCTTTTGTTGTGGACCGTCCAGCCTGGTCTCAGGAGTTGTAACCCTCACCCCATGGTGGACTGTGAAAGAGCCCAAGGGACCCACTTCATCTGGGTCTGTTCTGTCAAGAGGACGTGAGCTACTAAGGAGACAAAGCTTATTTCCCTGGCAGGAGCGCCACTTCTGCCTCATCCATCTCTGGCCCCAATGCTCAGTCAGTTAGTCAATGACGGGTAAGACTCCTCACGGGAGGGGCAACCTAAGCCAGACACGACCACTTGGGAGGCCCTCATGGAAGGACTCGGAGGGGGGCTGCAGCAAAGAGGGGGTGATGAACCCTCACCCCCTGGCTATTCTGACATAGCCCAAGTCCCCATTTCCGTCTGGGAGATGTCTTCTGCTTCCTGAGCCTAATGGGCTTAAAGCCTGAAACTGTGGGGGCGAGCGGTGCAGCCCTGTGCCGGCCAGGACGGCTCCCCAGGTGATCGGGCATAAGAAAGAATTCCTAAAGTCCTGTGAAACCTGCTTTGCTAAGAGTGCTCTCCCTTAGGTGATAAGTGTCCCAGGAGGAAATGAGTATGTCTCCCAAAGTCTGGCAACCCCCTTTCCTGACAAACACTGACTCAGACTAAGCCCTCAGATTTCTTTGACATGTTAAACCTGTATTCCGGTGTATTTGAGCCCAATAAAAGCCCAGTGAGGATGGGGCTCTGGGTCATTCTCCTCTGAGAGTTTGGCCACCTCTCCTCCCCAAGCAGATCATGTCTTGGTAGTTTTTATTTTCATCCGTGACGGAGGGATGGGGCTCTGCGGGCGGAGCCCCCCCACATCTGGCGCCCAGGACCAGGGCTCCCGCACGCTTTCGTATTTAATCTTCGCAATAATCCCGTGAGGAAGTGCCTTGCCCATTGTGCAGGTGAATTCAGGAAGCTCAGGGCTTGTCCAGTTGAGTCAGCTCCTAGGAGGGAGGGGTAGGATTGGAACCGGAGTCTCCCCCTTCAGACCCTGCTCCCAGCTGGCTGCCAGCAGACGGACATCTGGTAGACTGTGGTTCTCGCAGAGAGAATCCTGGTCTGGTGGAGGGAGTAATGAACTTCTGACCTGAGTCTGAGGGAGCAAACAAAGGCTGGCCGCTCCCACAGGCTACAGGGATGAAGACCAGGGACCAGGGCCTGGAGACTCCTCCGTCTGTCCAGTCTTGGCCCCAACCTCAGGCCGGCCTGGGCAACAGCGAGGGTAGGGGGGGTGGCTGAGCCTGGGCCGGCTGCCCCTCAGCCCGCTGGCCGTGTGAATGCTGTGTTGCAAAACCGCACGATTTTGTTTTGACTTCCTCTTGGGTTCCCAGAAAGTTTATTTACAGAAGTCAGATTGCCTTGTAACTGAAAAAAAAAAAAAAGAACCCATTTATTTTTATTACAGTGAAACATACATGACACAAAATGTACCATTTATCCATTTAACTTAATAAGCACACAATTTCGGGTCATTAAGTCACACGGTGCCAGTCTCCAGCCTTGCTCGATGGCCACCGCCCTCTGTCCCCGGAACTCCCGGACGGAAACTCTGCGCCTACAAAGCGCTGACTCCCTGCTCCAAAACATAAATACATCAGCGCCAACCCCCCTCCCCCCGCTCCCTCTCAGCCCTGGTCCCTTCTAGTCCGTTTCTTTCTTTACGAATTTGCTTACTTTTTTTTTTAATTTTTTTTATTTTTATTATTTATTTATTTATCTTTAGAGGGGAAGGGAAGGAGAGAGGGAGAGAAACATCAATGTGCGGTTGCCTCTTGTATGTCCCCTGCCGGGAACTGGCCTGGCAACCCAGGCATGTGCCCTGACTGGGAATCGAACCGCGATCCTTTGGTTCGCAGGCCCGCGCTCAATCCACTGAGCTACACCAGCCAGGGCACGAATTTGCGTTCTTGAGGCAGCTCGTGAGAGGGGTGTCACACAGTGTTTGCCCTTTTGTGACCGGCTTCTCTCGTTGACCCCAAGCTCCTCGAGGTTCACCCGCGTGGTAGCGGGTCTCAGAGCTTTCCTTTTTCCAGGCTGAATACTATTCCATTTACTACACACGTGTTTTGTGCGTCTGTTCGTCCGCCCAGGGACGCTGGGGCTGTTTACAATCTCACCTTTTAACGAAGGCGGCTGTGAACACGGGCGTGTAAGCGTGCCTGAGTTCCTGCTTTCAGCTCCTTTGGGGACAACGCCAGAAGCAGAAGTGCTGGGTCACGTGGGCACATCCTGTTGAATTGTTTTGAGGACCCTCCCACCTGTTCACGGCGGCCGTACAGTCTCACATCCCCATCGACGGTGCGCAAGGGCGCCCAGTTTCTCTGCAGCCAACACTGGTTTTTACTATATTATGTATATAAATATATAAATACAATGCATAAAAATATATTATATATATAATAACCATCCTACAGGGTGTGGTTTTGTGCCTCAACTTTTTAAAACCCTCACATCCCATGAAATTTTTTTATTGATTGATTAGAGAAAGACAGGGAGGCAAAAAGAGAGAGAGAGGAACATGGGTTTGCTGTTCCACTTACTGATACATTCATCGGCTGAATTTTGCACGTGCCTTGCGTGGGGATCGAACCCGAAATGCTGGCGTAGCGGGAGGATGCCCTCACCAACTGAGCTACCTGGCCGGGGCTCATCCCATTCTGGAAAGTCTCTTCTTACATGACACGTGCGGTGCTTTTAACATTTGCTTTTGAGAAAAATAGGAATGAAGGGAAGTTTATCCCAGAGGACAGGCATCGGGAGGACAGCAGCGCAGCACCCAGGGCGGTGACAGGCGCTTGGGAGTCACAAGGAGGCATCGGCCCCTGGTCAGCCCAGCTGGCCGGCCTCCACGTCTGCCCATCAAGATGCTCAGGACGGCGAGAGTGGACGGAACCTCCAGCCAGGACTACGCGGAGTTGCTGTCCTTTGAAACAAGGGCGGCTGGAATTCTCCATTCCTCATCACCATCACCATCTCCATTCCTCACCCAGCAATCTGGAGACTTGTCCCAGGCAGCTGGGTTACTTCTGCTTTGGGGTCTAATGGGACAATTCATTGACTGTGTGTGACAGCGTGAAATCCTGACAAATGGCCTCCTCCACATCGAGATGTCTCGCTTCTCGGAGAAGAGAAAATATGGCCAAGAACTTGACCTTCGGCTCCGTTTGTCCACGAAAGGGGCTGACGGGCCCCGGAACGCCGGCCAGATGCGCGGGTCTCAGGCAGGCGCTGCGCGCGATGTTGGGGAACCCACGAGGGGCTCCGCTCGAACGTGCCGACCCTCTGCCTGGCTCTGCCTTTTCAGGCCATCCGCGAGGGGCGTCCCGTCCTGGAGCAGCAAGTGAAAGAGCTGATTTGGCTCAGGCTCTAACAAAAAAACTCCAAACAAAACAAACACCCACCCCCGCTGCGAGGCACAAGGACGTTTTTCCCAGGCTTGGGAGCCACGTTGCCCCTGGTGACCACGCACTCGGGGTTGGCGGCTTCTCTGGGCCTTTGTTTCCCCTGAGCACAATGTGGGTGGGAGAAGGGCAAGGTCGTTTCCTGCCGCACACTCTGGGAGGCCAGACCCACGCATTTGGGGGCTGCTGTCTGGCTGTGCGAGTCCCCTAGCCAGCTTCTCGGAAGGCGGAAAGGGCGGCTGAGCAGTGCGGTTCCCGGGGCCTCTTGCCTGGGCGCAGATCATCGGTGGCTGCTCACCACCCCGGGGTCCTGTCTGCGGAGGACCCCTCGGACCCCTGCAGCGGGCAGCACTTGTCCAGGCTTCCAGCCCCGCACCCAGCCCCCAGCGCCACAGCTGCAGGGACTTGCCATCCATCCTTTTCCCCTCCTCTGGAAACCTCCATCCATTCACCCATCAGGATCCCAGCCCTGGGGCTCAGAGGGTGACAAAGGCCAGCTTTCAGCCGGCCGTGCCCTCCCCGGGCTGCTGTGGGCCTCTGCCTGCCCCCGCAGCTGAGGGTCAGTGTTGACATACCTCCACACTCAGCCACAAGGGCTCCTTCTTCGCCAGATAGGATTGTACTTGGGAATACTCTGCAAAGTAAACTCATCGAGGCCACACGCTCTTCCCGGAGGGCAGGCGCCCGGGGGCATCCATTTCCCGCTGGTCCTGGGGCACAGGCAGGAGGGCAGGGGTGCCCCCTGGCCTTGGGTGAGGGAACTGCTCCCGAGAGCCTGGGGAAATTGGGGGAGAGAGGGTGGCAACCATAGCTGTCAGGAATGGGGGTGGAGAGGGAGGCCCAGCATTGAGTCCTTCCTCCCCTGGAATCCAGGGAGGGAGGGAAGCTCTTGTATTTTTGGAAACGGTATGTCTTTTTGGTCCAGCCCCAGCTGCTGGCCACCAAGGTTGGCTGGGCCCTTTCTCCACTGTGGGACAGCAGGACGGGGACCCACAGGCCTTGACCACGGGTGCCACCATCGCCGTCTGGGGTCACAGAAGGCTGGGCAGGCTGGCTTTCGGAAAGAGGCCCCATTGAGGAGTGCCACATTTTGGGGGGGATGCCGAGGAAGCCTCTACACCCCGATCTCCACACTCCTCCAGCTCAGGGTCTGCTCCTGTGGCATGGCAAATTCTTCCAGCCTGACCTCTGACCTCGATGCAGCCCCTTCCTGAGGGCTGGGGGCATGAGGAGGCCAGCCCTGCTTTGAGCAACGGGCACCGCTCCTTGTCGCCTGGGTCAGCCGTGCGCAGGAGCTGAAGAACAGCGTGCCCTCGGCCACCTGTCTGCGCCAGGTGCCCTTCGGGGGGTGAGCGGAAGTAGAAAGAGCTCTCTCTGCAGCGCCTACAGCCCTTGGCCCTGACGGTGCCAACGTGGGGTGGGGTGTGCGTGTGAGTGTGTGCGAGTGTGTGCATGTGAGTGTGGTGGGCCCCAGGCCCGGAGAGTGGGAGCCTCCGTGACGCCCCCGAGGCCGATGACACAGACCACCGAGGGCAGAGCGGACGTTTGTATTTCATCTGAGTGCCTGTCCTTATTCCTGATTCATTTTTTGAAGCTCGTGTCCCGAAACAGGGCTCCGTGATGTCCCTATCATCGTCCTATAGCAATCCTACTACGTCGGTTTCCGTCCACTCTCCTACGTGTGACCCCTGAAGTCCACTCTCGGGTAGAGGTGGTAGTAAAAGTCCCCCTGATATTTCGAGAAGAAAACCGGAAGGAGTTTATTTTTAAAGGTGGGCTGTTTCACAGAAACAGAATCACTTGTGTTTCCCCTGGATGGTTCTCAGAGAGGCCTGTATGACCCCCGGGTGCCCTCCCCGGGCAAGGATGAGGGTGTTGAGATGATGGGGAAGGGGGCGGGCAGGGAAGGATTCCCGGCCCTGGATTGGGAGCTGGGCTGGGACTGTCACCGACTCGGCTCTGGGTCCCCCGCCCATCCTGATGGGGTGAGCATCGTCGTTGCCACGCTACGGAGAGGAAACCAGGGCCCCCTGGAGGGGCGGCTTGCTCAGGGTCGAGGGTTGGAGCCTGTTGGGACATCAACACTGAGCTTTGGGTGACCAGGATGCAACCCCGGACCCCTTGGTACCTGGGTCCGGGGAACGTAATTACAGTCACGTGCCCCTTCGTGATGGGGGTGGGTCCTGGGAGATGGGTCCTGAGGTGATTTCATCCTTATGGGAACACCACTGAGTGCACGTGCACAGGCCTACGTGGTACAGCCCGCCGCACACCTCGGCTGCCTGCTGCAGCCTAGGGCCCTGGGCTACACGCCTGTACAGCGTGACTGCATGAACGCTGTTGGCCGATGTAACGCGTCCTTCCTGGGGCTCAGCGCAGGGGCCCCCCCGCACCTGGCTCAGCTGCTTAAAGAGGCCCGTTTGCACCTCGAGCAGGGCAGAGAGGAGGAAGCCCTCAGCAGTCTTCCGCAGGGGCCACCGAGGTCGGTCTGCCAGGCTCTCGGACAACTTTCGGGAAACGTTCTCCCTGCGCATGCGCACTCAGCTAGCTCTGCACCGTGCTTCCCACAAACAGCGACTCTGTACACGCCGCCCCGCACGTTGCTTTTTAGCAACACAACGTGTTTATTATACCTGGGAGAACGTGTCAGACCAGCCCACTAGCGCGGCCCCTTCTGGGAAAGGCCGCAGGGAGTGGCACCGTTCCACGCGCATGGGACGGCTTCCCTCTGCACAGACAGAGGTTTAGGTCATGTCCTGTTTGGGGTCATTATGAGCGATGAGGCAATGGCATCCTTGTTCCGCGTCTCTGGGCACTTTGACAGGCAGGTCAGGGGCACAGGCAGGAGCGGAAGGGCGTGCGCAGCTGGAATTCTGATGGACGGGGCCCTGACGCAGGTCTTCTCTCCGCGGGTCCACCTTTCACGCCGCAAAGTGATGTTTAAAAAATAATCAGGTCGCGCCCCAACCGGTGCGGCTCGGTGGTTGGGCATCGTCCGGCAAAGTGAAAGGTCGCTGGTTCGATTCCCGGTCAGGGCACACGCCTAGGTTGCAGGTTCGGTCCCCAGTCGAAGCGGGTACGAGAAGCAATGGATTGATGCTTCTCGCCATGCTGTTTCTCTCCCTTTCTCCCTCCCTTCCCCATCTCTAAAAAATAAACAAATAAATAAATAAATAAACAAAATCTAAAAAGAAAAGGGATAATCAGATCGTTTAATACCTGTTACACGGCCATGGTTACTGGCCCCCGAGCTATCCCTTCTTCAGAAGGCTCGACCTTGATTGGTCCCTCCAAGCCAGCAGTTCACTCCTACCACAGGGCCTTTGCACGTGTGGGCCCTTGAGATCTACCTCTGCATGCCTCCTTCTCATCACCCGTCCTCAGACGGTACCTCCCGCTGCAGGCCTCATCCAGCCTCAGGTCAATGGAGCAGCCCCTTGGTCATGGGCTCCCAACATCCTGACTCTTTGGTCTCCTCACTCTGCGATCTCACCGGTGTTTTCACCATTGGGGTCCCCAACCCCCAGGCCGCGGACTGGTACTGATGCAGGCCTGTGAGGAACCGGGCTGCACAGCAGGAGGTGAACTTGAATATAATGCGCTTGAATCATCCCCGAACCAGCCCCCATGACATGAACCCGGTCCGTGGAAGGATTGTCTTCCATCAAATCCGTCCCTGGTGCCCGGAAGGTTGGGGACTGCCATCTCCCTGAAAGCAGAGCCCCTCGTCTGTTAGGTTATCTGTGTCCCGGGACGGTGCCTGACACTTAGTAGGTGTCCAAGAAATGATGCCCAGCTCATCTGTGCCAGCACGAGGGTGGTAAATGGCAATGTATTGCTGTTTTCCTTCCTGTCGGGGGGCGCTGAGTGTTGACTTATTTTTATTTTTATTCTGAGTGTTGATTTTGATCAACATGGGCCTGCCTTTGTGAGTCGGTTTCTTGCTCGGGGCGACCTGTTTTCCTTTTGGGTTTTCTTTCGTATGGATAGGTGCAAACGCTTGTCGCCTTTCCCAGTTGCCTGGCCATGTTTCGACCTGGAGATCATTTTTCCATTCGCGTTTCTAATGTTTACTACAGGCAGGCTCACGAACCGTTTCCTGTACACTTCCTAACTTTTGGGATGAAGTGCTCCCCTAAGCGGGCTCTGCGAGGCCATTCCTTGGGGGCAGCTTGGCCCTGGGTACGGGGTGCGATGGGGGGCGAGGGTTAGAGCTAGGGACAGGAGCAGGAGGTGGGACAAGCCTGAAAGGTGGTTGGGGCCGGACCGTGGGGGCCCTGTCTGCAGAGCAGTCTCCTGCAGGTGATGTGGAGAGCAAGCAGGTTTGCAGCCTGGGAAGCACAGGACCCGAGGTGCCCTTGGGGGGTTCACTGGGCAGCTGTGGGGTGCTGGAACGAAATCAGCAGTGGCCACCAAGGCCCTGCTGAGGGACCCGGGCTGGAAAGTGGAGGGGAAGTGAGCAGAAGGCACAAACCCTCAGGCGCTCTGGGACTCAGCACCCAGGCCAGAAAGGAAGTGGGGAGACAGACTAGCTGTCTCTGCCCCCGGGGACTGCTATGGGACAGCGGGCATGTGGGGGCCCCCCCTTCGGCCCCGGGCAGGGCGGGGGCCCGGGTGGGGCCAGCGTGTGCAGCTATTCCAAGCCCTCTACAGACAGAGAGCATGACTTCATTCTTAAGAGTCTGTTTATTTGCAGATAAAAGGAGTCACATTGGCCCGCACACCCCAGCAAATCTGCGGTTTGATTTGTGTGATTTGCTTTTGGAAGAAGGTCAGCAGCGTGAAGTGGAGGGTGCTTCTACATTCGAGCTCCCGTTCTGGGTTCAGCCGCCTCCGGTGGCTACTCTCGGAAACCACGCGGATCCGTGTGCACACGTGTGTGTGCAAGACTTTTAACAATTCTTGCTGGTGTGTGCCTGTACGCCCCCCCCCCCGTCAACAATTTCACTCTTTCCACCCCACCATACATGCAAGGAGTCAACGCTCAGCAGACACATAATTTTGCTATAAACCCCATAGGATGTAATTTCCCAAGCAGGGCCCTAATGGCTGCGATATTCCTTAATTTGTTAAAGTGATAAACAAGGTTATTATGTGCAAACAGAACAGGGCTTGTGCTCCAGCTGCATCCAAGTTTATTTTATAAAGCTATAAACACAAGGCCCTTTCTCCAGTCCTGCTGATTGAGTGTCTCCTTCCTTTTGTCCGCCGGAGGAGAATGCAAAGGCCGGGCCCTGGGCGAGCTCTTGGCTTTCTGGCTGTGCCACTTAAAGGGACTCTTTCATTCCCCGGATCGGGCAGCGCTCCTCGCTGAGGGTCCTTCTGGGGGTTTCTCACAGAGACTTTCCCCAGCCGGAGACATATGATCTCAGCTTCCCCCAGCAGGGCCCCGAGCCCCGGGGACGCGGGAGCTTGTGAAATGTGCTGAGAACCGGGGGGCCACCAGGGGAAGGGGGCAGGGGTCAGGGCCCTCCTCCCACCCTGCCTCCAACTGCTTCCCGACTGAGAGCAGCTAGTGTAATTCCATCCGAGACTGGGGAGGAAAATGGGCATGGCCCGCATGCCGGGAAGGCCCAGCCTTCCGTCCTGGCCCAGCACACGGCCCCCCCCCCCCCCCCCCCCCCGCTCCTAGCAGTGGACAGAGGAGGCAGGGCGAGTTCCCATGTCCAGCCCCACCACTCTCCCTGGGCTGTAAAACCAGCGATGGGGGGGAAGGGGTGAGATATCCAGGGAACTCTGCCCTGGAGGACCCCGGAGTCCCAAAATCCCTGTGTGTGGGGGTGGGAATGTCTCAGCACTTCTTAGCAGCAGGTGGTCCACGGGAGAACCCAGTCCGTCTTCGGGGTCCTCCAAGGGCGGCCGGCCGCAGGTAGAGGGGGCAGCCCGCTGGCCTGGGCCAGCCAGGTCCAAGCGACGGTCATTCCACAGGAATTACCTTCTCTTCCGCGTGCAAGCCTCCAGCCGGCCCAGCTCCTCGAAGGACTGGTAGAAGACGTCGAACTCCCGGGTGCCCCAGCCCCTCCAGACGGCCAGGCACCATTCCATGTCTTCGTTCTGAAAGCCACACACCACCGTGTCCTTTGCCACCACAGCCGCATCCACGAGTGCCCTGCAGAGAGGGGGCGCCCTCTGAGGTAACCCGTGGGGGTTGCCACGTGGTCGGGGCTGGGGCCCGGACCCTGCACGTTGCCCTGGAGAGGGCGGGGCGTGGCTAAGGGGGCGCCTGTGCGTCCCAGCTTGGCCCCGCCCATGTGCTCGGATGCCCCTCCCCTCCCTGGTGGTCCAGCCTTGGGTAGAGGCTTCCTAACATCTAAAGAGGAGCCCTGGGCATCAGTTCCGGTTCACAGGGGATTGCCCCTGGACGGCACCAATACCATCAGAGCATCTCCTGGGACGCATCCAGAAAAAACCATCGACTCTAATTTCTGCTCGTCCGTGGCCTATGACGAATTTGACTTTAACTCAATGCCCTTGCTTCGTGCACGGTTCTTCTCCCATTCTAAGATGTCTAGAGAATACAGGGTAATGTATATGAGGCAGAACACCTTCGGCATGGGGCTCTGGGCAGTTTGGCACGATCTGGGCATGCGCAGTTTCCTCCTGGGCCCCGGCCCGGCTGTGCAGCCCGCCCCCTCTGGTGACGCGCAGCGCGTCCTGGTGCGCTGCCCGGCACTGAGGCCAGCCTGTGAACGGGGACGCCCTGGGCGCCCGGCTGGTTCCTTCAGGGTCCTGCACGTTGCAGGCTCTCTCTAGCCATCTGCTGAGGGAAGCAAGGTCCCAGACGCATCTCAAAATCGCTGGCGGGCTAAGGCTACGGTCCTCCTTTGGGCTGGCCATCTGAGCCACTTTCTCCCTCCAGTGAGTGAGCGTGCCTGGCTTTTGGTAAACCTGCTTTTGGGGGATACCTAGGGGCAACGGAGGGACACTGACAGCAGGCTCTCTGAGGTGAGCAGCCCTCGCCTCTCCAGACCCAGCTGTTCCCCCAGAAGCCCCACCTATGACCTGGGAAGGGCTTCCGTCCAAGGACGCAGCCCACGCTCCGCAGGGCTCAGCAGCAAGCCCAGATTTTGCTTTGAGAGTCACCGGCTCTGGTGACTCACTGGGGGTGGGGGTGGGGGCTGCCACCCAGCTTTTCCCCTGCTCTGGGGGGCGGATTTCTCCGTGGGGAGACTGGCTGCGTGGGGTTCGGGAGACACACGAGTGGGGCGGACACCGTGGGGTACTGCTGGTGCCAGGCAGACCCGGCCCAGCCTCTCCTGCTCAGCACGGTCGGACCCGCTGAGCTGATGGGTGCAAAGCCCTACCTGGCGCTGTCTGGGCAGGTGGGACACTTGGTAAGGGCTCTCTTGCTCATTGCAAAGGACGGTGAGTCACCTGGGTCCCCATTTCCATGGCCCCTGTCCTTGAGTCCTGGAGACATACCCCAGGCAGGGCACTTGGTCACCAGAGGCACTGGGTTCCCCAGAAGCCGGTGGCCGTAACCGTGACCGAAGCCTGGTTTAGCCAGGACCTGCTGACCTCCCAGGAGCTGCCTGGAGCATCCTACTCCTCGTTGGCCTTACAGCCATGTTGGTGGATGCGATGTTTATTTGTGGACAGGAGGGTGGGGGTGGGGGTGGGGGGGCCTGGATTCCCCACGCCCCAGCCCCGGTCCTAAGCACTGTCCCTGAATCTTACCCCCATGGATTCAGCTCTCGGGCCTTCAAGACAGCGATGACCCGGCCCCGCTGGGCACCTGCGTCCTTCTCCAGGCCAATGACGATAACATCTCCCCCGCGCCTGCGAAACCAGAACCGAGAAGGGGAAGCGCTTTGTCCAGGCCTGCGCTCTCCAGGGGGAGCCGGAGCCGGAGCCGGAGCCGGCGTGCAGAAGGGCGTAGCAACAAACGCGCAGCTTCTGCTAATGGACCGAGGTGCGGCGAGGGCACCGCAGCCGGGCGCCCAAGCCCTTTCCCAGGGGGAAACCGGATCGCACTTGGCCGTGGCCCTCCTTCGTGGCGCCCGACGCTCCCCGGCGGGCCGATGAGCTGTAGCACAGCCCTTCTCTCATTTAACTGAGAGATCCCTCCAGATTTCACAGTCGAGGGAGCCGCTCCTCCCTTGTGCATCCGTGGGATGGATCGCGACAGTATCTCAACGCTTCCTTTACTCCGCCCCCAAAGCAGGAGAGCGGGGGACACCCGCAAGGTTGCGCGCCCCCCCCCCCCCACGGCCGGGAGACCTACCTGGGGACCCAGATGACGTCCTTCACAGCGAGAACCTTCACGGCTTGCAGGTGCTGGCTGAAGGCCTCCCCACCCACGGGGGTCAGCTCGTGCTCGGACCGGTCGGAGCCGGCCGCGGGCTCCAGCAGCCTGTCTGCGTCCTCGCAGTCGGTGGAGAAGGGCACACTGGACGAGCTGGCGGGGGAGCAGGGCAGGCTCAAGGGGGACAGGGGGGCCCGGTGCGGCGGGGACGAGGAGTAGGAGGACATGGAGCAGTAGTCGGTCAGCGAGTCCTGGTGGGCCAGGATCTGCGTGCCCAGTTCCTTGCTGTACATGATGCTCACGTCTGCGATGCAGTCCCCCTCGGGCTCCTTGGGGCTGGCCGTGTGGCTGTCTGGAGGCTCCAGGCCCGACGGGTGCACGGGGAACATGTCTCTCAGGGGGTTGGGGTCCCCGCAGAAGTACCGGGCGCACAGCTGGTAGGTGGCCGAGTGGTACATCACCAAGGAGTTGGCCTTGTCGTCCAAGCACCACACCACCTCTTCGCCCCTGCACTCAGAGCTGCACACGACCGAGGTGACCACCGAGGGGGCCGTGTAGGGCTCCAGCCGCCGGCTGATGTCCAGGGTGGCACAGTCGATGACCAGCAGGCCCGGCCCGTTGCTGTACCAGACCTCGGACCCGCTGTTGACCACCTCCATGGCCCTCACGGGGTAGGGGTTCTGCCGCATGTCCTCGTCTGGGATGCTGAACTTGGCCCTGTTGGCCGTGTGTGAGCACAGGTAGGAGCAGCTGTTGTCAGGGGTGCCCCGCACCACGGGGAACACGGCCACCAGCCCGTCGGCCAGGCCCGCCAGCACCAGGTAGGAATTCTGCCGGGGGTCGGGGGGAAGACAGGGACACGCCGTGACGCCCTCTCCTCTCAAGTGGGACAGCCACACTAACCTCCACGCAGACCCCAGGCCACCCGAGCTTCCTGCAGGACAGCACGCGCGCCCGCCGAACTAGTTCTTAAAGAAACCGCTTCCAACTCAACCCTCTCGTGGGAGCGCTCTCGGGGGGCTGCGTGCACCCCCTCCCAGCTTCCCACACCCGCTTGGAAACGCCTGCGCTGCAGCGGACACTGATTGTCCTTGGGGGTCCCCCGACTCCCACAGTGAAGCATGCGCTCCTCCACGCCACTAGAGGTCACTGCAACGAGGCCGAGGTTGCAGCGACCCGGCCTGGCTGAATGCTGGGCCTCCAGGAGCATCTGTGGGAAACTGAGGGGCCAGTCTTAGCCGCAACTAGCCCTAAGAGCGTTGATCAGAATTCATCTTCAGGATTTTAGGAAAAAAAGCAGCCGGGGCAAAGAGAAGCTACATCTCCATCGGAGGGCTGGCCCGGGGCCGTGACGTGAGCCGCACGGCCCGGCTGGGTGTGAACACGAGCACGCGTGCAAAAATGCAGGGGTCTGCCGTCCGTGGCCTCCGGGGGCAGGCCCCCGGGCAGGGAGGCTCTGGACAGAGCCGGCTTTATTCCCTCCGGTGGTGCGGGCGGCGGTGCCCGGGCTTGGGGGCTCCGGCCAGCTGTGGCCTCAATAACGCTTTGTGCCGTGCGCTCCTGCACGCTGGTGCCGACCGGGCCCCGAGCTGCCTGGCCTCGCCCGCCTGTGGGGCCACAGTCGTAAATGACTCTGAGGTCGACCTCAGACTTTTTTTTTTTAAGAAATGCAACTGTGGTAGGGTGGAGAGAAGAGCGCATGTATTTCGGGATTTTCAGGAGGCGATCGTAAGGCTCATGTTTAATAAGCACCACGGCCTGGAGCTTTGGGTACGTGATGTCTGGAGACCGTTTTTACGATGTCTTTTCGTCCCCATTTTACGGATGGGAAAGTGGAAGGTGGATGATGGCAGCTGACTCGTTGTCACAGAACAGCACCTATCATGACACCTTGCTAGGGACTGGGGGCAGGGGTCTCAGGGCGGAAAAAGGGAGAGAGTGTTGCCCGGATTCCAGAAGCCAGAGAAGCCCGAGAATGTCCCTGGGGGGTGGGCGTGAGGGTGGGGGCAGCTTCTCTGAGCTGGGGATCTTGAGAACCGAAGAGGAGGGAGCCTGGGAAAGGTAGGGGGCAGCCTGAATTCCTGGTGGGAAGCGTCCCCTTTGAGTGTGGTGTGGGGTGGGCAGAGCTGCCCGGGGCCTGGGCTGCGGACAGCAGCACCTTGGGCTCCCACACGGGACACAGAGGGACCCCTGTCTGGGACTGACAGGAACACTCCAGAGGAGGCAGAGAGGAGGGTGAAGGAGCTGGCTGCCCCACAGGGGTGGGGACAGGGCCCTGGGCGGGCGCTGCCGGCCCAGACTCCACAGGCCTGCTCCTGCCCGCCATTCGCACCAGGAAAGCACCTCACTGAAATCTGGGACTGTGGGATTCGTGTGGGGGACGCACGCAAGCTTTCCACTGAGCCCTTACTCTCACCGGCTGTGCGGGCGCTCCCAAGCCGGATGGGCGCTCCTGATGGCCCAGGTCCCCTGACGGTCCCCTGACACCTGGGTTTGGTGGTCCAAGAGGGCGTGGCTTTCTCTGCCCCGCTCCCGCCGCCCTCGAGAACAGGGAAGGGAGAATCGTACCTGGGCGCGCTCACTGGTCCCTCTCCCTGTTCCTCACCTTCTTTAAAACAGGCACCGCCAAGAAGCAGGTGACGACGGCCGGGGTGTCCAGAGCCTGCTGCGGCACGTTTAAGGGACACATGCCCTTGAGGTTGTAGATGTAGATCTTCTGGTCCTGCGGGGGCGGGGGGGGGGGCCAGTGTGAGACCCGGGCTGCAGCGTGCCCGGCACTCCCTCCTAGGGGGCCCACTCGGCCTTGGGCTCCCTCTGGGCCTTAGCCAGTCGCGCGTCCGGAAGCTCCGTGGCTGATGGTCCCCCAATTTCTGTTCTTTGTAGCAACTGAACACTCAAGGGCTGTCTCAAGGAGAAAAATAAGATGGTCCGTAATCGGCTGCCTGGAGGAAACCACCTTTGGGGGTGTGCAATTTCTGTGGGTGCGTGCGTGTGTGCGCACCCCCCCTGCCCCTCGTTCCTGCTGTGGTCACACTTCCTGTCCCCGTGGCAACGCACCCTACGGGCAGAGGCCCGGTCCACCAGGCTCAGAGGGGACAATGTGTGAGCTCTCTTTGCCGGCTGCCCTTGAGGGCGCCCCCGTTGGGCTCATCTGTTCTCGGATGTCGAGACTGTTTCTGAGTCTTCACTGCTATGAATTAACTCCCCTGGGGTGAGCGTTCTGACAGGCACACTTGTCCGTCCCTGTTCGTGTGTCGGGTATTAGAACAAATTCTCAAGGCTGACATTATTGAGGCTTATGGAGTGTGAAGAGGTTTCGGGTGCCTTTCTGAACAATGTGCCCCGCTGCCTTCTGGGAAGGCTGCACCAGTGTATAGCCCCACCCTCCCACCCACCCACCCACCCTCCCTAGGAGCTTCAGAATGTCTGTTTTGGGGCCTTCCTCTCTGGACTTCTCAGAAGACAGCAACTTGGGCTTTCCGCTGCCTCTTTTTTTTTTTTTTTTTTTATTGCTTTTTAGAGAAAGAAAGAGAGGAAAGGAGAGAGAGAAACATCAGTGTGAGAGAGAAACTTTGATTCGTTGACTCCCACATATGCCTGGACCCAGATTATACGCCTCCTCACTGGGATCGAACCCACAACCCAGGTATGTGCTCTGACTGGGAATCGAACCTGCAACCCTTAGGTTACGGAGGACAGTCCAACCAGCTGAGCCGCACCAGCCCAGGGCTCTGCTGACTTCTTTGATGTGAAGGCACAAGGCCTCTGGGCTGAACGGATTTGCTGGGTAGCCCTGGCCATGCTATACGAAACCCAGTCGTGTCACCAACCCCCTGAGCGACTGGAGTTCTGCTGGGACTCTGCCCCTGACGCTCATCATGGCCGCGTCCCCATCACCGGCCATGGCCTAGGCGGAGCTGCTGCTGGGTCACAGGGCTGCTGGTATGGCTCTGGGGCCACGGCGGGGGTGGGGGGGGCTGGGGTCACCAGAAGTTCAAATGATCCTGGTGGCCGGCATTTTCAGGCGGTCAGCCTGGCTCCCCGGGCCGCCCGTCACGACGAGAGCCCCGCACAGGGTGTGGGGGTGCGGGGTTACCTCGGTGGCCGTCCACAGAGTGCTCTGGACCTTGAGTTGACAGCTCAGCCTCATGCCCGCGCAGCCCATCCTCTGCGCCTCCAGAAGGCCCTTCTCCGTGTTCACCACCGTGTAGTTCCTACAATGGCCGGTGAGCGTGCGATCAGCTCGCGGTGGGCCGGGGGCCGGGGGTGCTTGAAAATTCAGTCAGACCAAGGCCACCCCCTTTGAGAGGAGAGAAAGGCCCCCTTTCCCCTCCCTCGTCACTCAGCAACTCCACTCCAGGACTTGTCCTCCCCTCCTCATCTTCAGAATCATTACGGCCTCTACCGTGAAGCTGAAGATAGCTACCATCTTAAAACAGAGCCCTCCCCTGACCCCTGCCCTCCACGCCCCTAGCAGATACCACGTCTTCTTTGCTTCTTTTAATCACAAACCCATTCCTGCCTGTCTACATGGGGGGGACTCCATGTTCTCTCTCAAGAAGGCTCCATCAGGCTTTTAGTCCACCGCGTGCTCAATGTCCCTGGCCGTGGTCACCCCTGACTGCCCCCCATTTCCAAGGTCGCTCCCACTCTGACACCGGCAGGGCGTGGAATGCCTTGGGATGTTACCTGGACTCTTCTTTCCCATCCCAGAACACCACCATGTAGTCCTGGCCCGGGGATGAGAAGAAGGTGGTCTGTTTGCCGCAGGGCAGCTGGTACATGAAGGTCGCGAAGGTTGGGTCCTTCATTTGGCTCACCACGGACAGGGCCAGCGGTCGCTGAGGGAGAGAGGCCACCAGGGCTGTGAGCTGGGGTCACTTACCACCAGAAGGATGCCCATCCTGCCCACTTGACCAGCGGTCTTCAACCAGGGAGGAGGCAGTGGCATCTGCTCCTTCAAGACCCACTTGAAACAGGAGCCAAAGCGGACGCCAGGAACAGACCCTTCCAAGCGTCTGGGTCATCGCTGTCCATGGCCACTCAAACTCAGGTCGTGAGGTTAGCTTATGCTGGGACAGTCCAGCCCCAGTGCCTACGAATGTACAACATCCTTGTAAAGAGATGTTCTCAGACCTCGTGTGCTCCCAATTAACCAGCACCTTCGAAAGTGATGAGTGAGTGTCCACCTGAAAGCGCTGGTCTTGTCCAACAACAGCCAGCTTTCACGTGATCACGTGGCTCCTGTCTCTTCTCACAAGCAAACCTCTTCCCACTGCTTTACGAAGACACAGCTAGGCTGTCTGCCCCTGCATGGGGACTGTGTTGCCCCAAAAGGGCTGGTATGCTTTGTTTGCGTGAGAATGCAATACAAAAGTTGGGGAGGAAAAGGACGTTCATTTGTCACAGCAGGGATATGCAATGCAACCAAAATGATCTGCATGTATTGGGAGCTGCAACTATTTCTTTCTAGGACAGGTGAGCAGAAAGGAGTTGCCCTTTCTGTTCGAGACCCTGTGGTTCGGGGGGGGGGCGGCTCTGGGTCCCATGGCCCCCACCGCAGTGGCTGACGGGGCCAGGGCCCAGGCTCTGCGCCCCCAGGTACCTTCTCGGGCTTCGTGTCCCAGCATTCCATCATGAGCGCCTGCAGTCGGTGGAATTGCACTCCCTCCGGCTGCCCCAGCACTGGGCGGATGCCCTTGGACAGCTTCTTGGCGATCTGCAGCTGGTGGTGGCCCAGCGCCGGCCGCTGTCCCGACAGCAGCTCGTAGAGCACCATTCCGTACGAGAACATGTCTACCTGGGCAAGGAGGCAAGCCAAGTCAGGCCCCCTGCCCGGGCCCAGCGGCTCTCACAAGCTGGCCCTGAGAGGGAGGGCGCAGGGAGACACTGGTAGGCAAGGGGCACTCGGGCCCTGTCCTGAGGAGGCATGCGGCTGTCCATCCACCAGTCCCACCGTCTGTCTCCACATGTCCGAACATCCAGCGAGCCACCTGACCACCCATCCTTCTGTCCCTTTCTCCATCCATCTTCCAGTCCGTCCATCTGTGCTTCCTTTCTGCATTCCTTCTACCCTCATAATCACCCATTTTTCTGCACATGTATCTATCCATTCTCCTGCCTACTCATCCATCCATCCACCCACCCGTCCACCAATCCATCCATCGATCCATCATCTGTCCACCCATCCACCCACCCATCATCCATCTGCCCAGTTATCCATCCACCCATCCATCATCCATCCATCCATCCATTTGTCCATCTGTCTATCCATCTATCATCCATCCATCCTTCATCCATCAACCCATCATCCATCCATCCATTTGTCCATCTGTCCACCCATCCATCATCCATCCATCCATCCATTTGTCCATCTGTCCATCCATCTATCATCCATGCATCCTTCCTCCATCCATCCATCATCCATCCTTCCTCCATCCATCCATCCATCATCCATCCATCTAACCACCGATCCATCATCCATCTATCTATTCATCCATCCATCCATCTATTTGTCCATCTGTCCATCCATCTATCATCCATCCATCCTTCATCCATCCACCCATCATCCATCTGCCCATCTGTCCATCCATCCATCCATCCATCCACCCATCCATCAATCCATCCATCTGTCATGAATCTTCCTGTTATAATCTTGGTTTTGACATATATCATCTGGGTTGCTTGCTACTAACAAGCTCTTATTTTTCTCACTGTGATTTGCCTTTTCTATCTTGGTTAACAGTCACAGGTGCTGAGTTAACCCTTGCGGGCTTAGGTCATTCTTGAAGCCATTATTCAAGGATCCATCTGTTTGGGGGCAAGGGGTAGAGGAGGGGCACCCAGAGCTCAGAAGCTACCGGCGCTGCTAGGACTGTCTGGCTGGCCTGACACGGGGCCTCGGCTCCTGAGCTGTGCGGCTGGGCCGTGCCAGGGGACGGCGGTGGGCTGGGGTGGGTACCTTCTCATCATACACGATGCGCGGCCTGATCTCCGGGGCCTGGTAGCCAGGGGTACCCTCCACACCCAGGGCTCCCTCGTGAAAGGACTGCCTGGAAATCCCATAGTCCGACAGCTTGATGTTGATGTGGTCCTTGACGTCCAGGGACCAGACCAGGATGTTGTCCGACTTCAGGTCGCAGAAGATGATGTTCTTCTTATGCAGGTAGGCCAGGCCGGAGGCAATCTGGTAGGCTATTTTCTGGGTGAGCATGTGTCCAAGGGGCATGAAGGAGGAACCTTTGCAAAGGAAAACATGCCAAACTCTCAGGACAACAGCTGTGTTCTTTCCTTACCTGCTGTCTCCCCCAAATACCCTCCATTCCACCGACACGTGCTCATCATTCCCGTGCTGGGTACCGGAGCAGACGGAGACTGAGCTCCTCCAGCAAAATATTACTTAGGACAAGAATGCCTGCCGTGACAGCTTCGCTCATGGTACCTAAGACCAGGAGGTGGTGTTTTTACTAAAACAGCAAGTGTGCGAAAGCCCAGGCCAAGCTATGCAGTCAAGGGGCAAGTGGCAGCTATAAGGGCTTCGTTTTTTTTTTTTTTTTTTTTTTTTTTAAAAAAAAGGGCTTCCACAGAGGCAGAAATAATCAATTTTAACTGCATTTCTTTTTCCTGAGTCAAAAGATGGCTTCCTGTCTCCGTGTCAGCTCTCTGGAATTTAGTTGTCCATTTCTCAAGCTAAGTTATTTCATTTTACCTTTTCTTGATTTTTAGACAGAGAGAGGAAGGGGGAAAGGAGAAGGAGAGACATCAATTTGTTGGTCCACTTATTGATGCATTCATTAGTTGGTTCTCCTATGTGCCCTGACTGGGGATTGAACCCGTAACCTCGGCATATCGGGACGATGCTCTAGCCCACTGAGTTGTTCAGTCAGGGCTCGAGGTAAGTTATTTAAAAATTTTGTTAAAGGGATAAGTTAGGATAGAACCGACCCCAGGGTCTCAGAGTGTTAACAGCAGCGGACGCAGGTGGCCGGTCACAGTTAAGGGAGAGATGTAGGTGGCTGCGAGGCGTAACTCTGGCCTCCCCGCCTGTCCATGTGATGCTCCGCTGTACTCCCACCGGGGCGTGGTCATTCCCCTCCTCAGGTGAGTCAGTTAAGCAACCACTGGGAGTGCGGCCGTGAACCAGACCTCGAACCTGCTTCTCCCTGAGCCCCTGCGGCCTCGCTGACGCCACTGAAGACTCCACGGAACAGTTTCACCGTGGCGGGGGCTTTCCACCACCCACGGGCAGGTGGCCTGGGGAGCCCTGCCCCAAACAGCCAGCCAGGCCAGGCTGCGGGGAGCAGTCCAGGCCCGCGCTGCCAGCCCTGCGCTCTCACGCCGCCCCGGAGCATCCTTGCGCCGCCTCTCCCACGCCCCCTGGCGGAGGGTTCTCGCCGCGGCGGGTACCTTTGGCGTTTTCGGAGGACAGCACGGTGTTGAGGCTGCCCAGCGGCGCGAGCTCCAGGGCGAAGCAGAGCGGGTGGATGCTGATGCCGATCAGGGACACGACGCAGGGGTGCTGCAGGGCGTGCAGCATGCTGGCCTCCTGCCGGAACTCCGAGAAGTTCTTCATGGCGTCCGTGGCCCGCAGGTGCCGCAGCATGGTGTCTGCAGGGGACGGGACGGGAGGGACAGCACGGCCGTCAGCGCGGCCCGGGGTGGGGAGGGTGCGGGGAGAGGGACAAGGGGCAGCCTGCTCGGTGGGGCCCCGCCCTGGCTGCCCAGGGAGCCCGTCGGGGGGCCGCCTGCGTGAGGGTTCTGGCCACTCTATCCTCGAGGGGCCGGCAGGGCCAGGGTTAACATTTCAAGGCACCCGACTCGTTACGGGGTGAGACCAAGTCACTCAGCATTGGGCCCCGAATGTGGCCTTCCTGAGGCCTTCCAGGCCAATCCAAGCCCCGCCTCCTCAGCCAGTAAACTCGTCCCCGTCACTCGGTGGCTCCTGCGTTGTCACTGGCGGGTTAGGCAGGCCCTCACCCTTGTCTCCTAGATGATGCTCTCACCCCACGCCGGTGCTGGCTGCCTGAGGGGCGGAGCTGTGTCTTATTCCATGAGCCCCCCCCCCCCCCGCAGTCTGGCTGAGGCGACACGTCCTTACCAGGCTCCTGACTGCTCACCCGCAAGGAGGCTGAGGGTTTGGTCTCTACCACCCGCTTTATTCCCCACCCAGTGGCCAGGGCCACCCAAGACAGAGAGGGCCACCAGCCCCTCCTCAGCCAGAGATAAAACTGTGGGTAGCTCCAGGTCTGAGACATGAGACCTCAGGCCGGAGAAGGGTGTGTGGCCAGGGGGGTGATTTTGAACCTGCGCTATAACCTTTTCCCCATGCTCCTGACATGCACGCCCCCCCGCCACCCCAAAAGAAGGCCCCTGCCCGCCCTGTGGAGGGGCAGGACGCCACCCACTGGGCTGTGGCCAGCCCTGAGGTCTCAGAGCAGGATTCCCCCAGGCCCTGCTTATCCTCCTGTGTCCTGATCTGTCCCTCCCCTATGCTCAGATTTTTTTAAGAGTTCTTTTTTAAAAAATTTATTTTTATTTATTTTTTTTAAATATTTTATTTATTTATTTAGAGAGAGGGGAAGGGAGGGAGAGAGGGAGAGAAACATCAATGTGTGGTTGCCTCTCACATGGCCCCACTGGGGACCTGGCCTACAACCAAGGCATGTACCCTGACTGGGAATCGAACTGGTGACCCTTTGGTTCACAGCCCGAGCTCAATCCACTGAGCTACACCAGCCAGGGTAAAAAATTTATTTTTAGAGAGGGGAAAGGAAGGAGAAAGAGAGGGAGAGAAACATCCATGTGTGATTGCCTCTCGTGCGCCCCCTACTGGGGGGCGGGGTTCTGGCTCGCAACCCAGGCCTGTGCCCTGACTGGGAATCGAACCAGCAACCCTTTGGTTCTCAGGCTGGCCCTCAATCCACTGAGCCACACCAGCCAGGGCCTTACGGTCAGATTTTAACATCGGGAATCATTGGACATGGAGGTTCAAACAGCACGGAAAAAAATCTTGGTGACTCAAATTGATGGATGGTGGCAGATGTACGCGTGTGCCGGCCAGATTTTTTTTTTTTTTTTTAACTGCGAAAGTTTTGTTTTTCACGATCTGTCTTAAAACCATTAGGAATTCATTTCTGACTGTGGTGAGAAGTCTGACCCTCGTCTCCGCCCTACTTCACCGACAAGCCAGCCTTCCCCTCCTCTCATGATGTCCCCTCCGTTGCCCGCCCGCTTCACGCTGTCTCTGCTCCCTAGACAGCCCGCTGGCGCCCGGGAGGAAAACCGCCACCACGCCCGCACACGTGGAGTCGTGACATTTGCTGGGCAGGCCGCCCTGTCTTCTGGTGCCCACTGTGGAAGTTTCTTGGCTGTTCCCGGCCTGTGTCATTTCACATGCACTTTACGATCAGTCCAGTTTCACACACACACACACACACACACACACACACACACCCATTTTACGAAACCCTTCCCGACACTGGTGCTTGTCAAGACTGTCTCAGCTTTTTCTGTGCAGAAAGTCGCATTTTCTTCACTTGGTTACGATTCTGTCTCCTCCTCTCTGATCCGCTCGCTGTCTTTCTACGGGTCCACCATTCTAATTTTTCTGCCGAGAGTGTGAATTACGGTGAGAACCACAAGGCATGCTGAGCCAGGGGCTGTGACAAAGGTGGCATTCAGCTGGCTGCAGTGAGGATGCCCATGGGGCCGTACGAGGTGATGGGCAGAGACCATTCGTGCATTGTACACAGTGGGCAGGCCTTTGTGGGGGTGGGGGGCCCCCATGCTAGCTTCCCCATCCATCTATCTGGAGATCCCGCCTTCCTTTAGTGGAGACGGCCGAGAGGGTCTCCCGGGCTGAGGGGTCCGCCTGAGGTCTGACTGTGTGCCCCCCACGTGCCAGGCCTGGGCGGGACACGGAGCAGATGGAAGGAGCAAGGACGGCTCACGTTCTTGGGTGCTTAGCTCGAAGCAGGAGCGTAACCTCCAAAAGCAAATTCTAGGCCTTGCTCACCCCGCTCCCCGGGGCCCACATGCTTGTGGGGCATGAAGCTTGGACCGAAGGGAGCCCACGCCTGAAAAGAAACCCCCCAGGGCCGTGTTCACCTGCTGGGGCGTTCGCGAAGTTCTTGAACTTCTTGATCTGGAACCGCTTCACGGCCACAGGCTGGCCTTGGTACCGGGCCCGGTAGATGATGGTGCCGCTGCCGCCTTGGCCCAGGACGCTGCCCTCGTCCTCACTGTGCTCCAGCCGGCGGTTCTCCAGGAAGAGCCTGCGGGGAACACGGCCCCGGTCGGAACGGACGCCTGCCTGCCTGCCTGCCGGGCATCCCGGGGGGGAGGGCGATGCTCCGAGGCCCTGCTTGGGCCGCAGTGGCCGTTCCCAGAGAGCCCGGGCTGTTCAGCTTCTGGACAAGCGACCTGGACTGTGAACTTCGCCGCAGCCTGTGGTTGGAACCAAACCCACAGGGACAAGCAACCTGGCCGTCCAGGCTCCACACCGGGGACGCCACTGCTGGGACCCAGTGTGGGCACATGACCTAACAAGGTTCAGCAGGTACGTGAAAATTCTAAAACTTTGGGACTGCCCAGTCGGGGTCCCTGCCACCGCCTCGCCCCCCCGCCCCCCCCCCGTCTGACTCACGCACAGGCACCGAACTCTGCCTGTGGTCTCCAAGCAATGCTGATTCTTATGTTAAAGACCCAGGAATACAGGAAAATCATTTTACAGAAGAGGGTGTTTCACTGATGTTTCCCCCAGTGAGGTAACTGCAGAGGTTGAAAAGGACTGTGGGGGAAATTGTCCAGTTTGGGAAGCCATTCCTTAGTTAATTAATGAAAAGTTTTCATTCTCACCTGAGGATGTGTTTATTGATTTAGAGAGAGAGGAAGGGAGAGAAACATCGATGTGTGAGAGAAACATCGATCACTTTGCCTCCCATACGTGCCCTGACTGGGAATCGAACCTGTGACCTTTCGGTGTATGGGATGATGTTCCCAGTCACTGAGCCACCCAGCCAGGGCGTACTTTCTTAATTTAACAGATTCATTTAGAAGCAGGTCTTGGAACCCCAATTCTACAATATCACAGACTACTTCACGTCCATTTTCTTGGGACGAGGGAGCGAATTGGAAACATGAGAATTTGATATTCTTTCCCCTTCTCCCCAAAAGTTTAATTCTCTTTAAGGAAGCTAGATACACTAATCCTCTGAATAAGAAAATAGCAGGACCTCACAAGTCCAAACAAGCTGGAAACAACCAATGTCACCACCAATGTCACCACCAACGTCAAACTGTCTTCAGGGAGACCAGAGCCCAGCTTCTGGTTTCCGTGAACACAGAACGTCTTCTGATTTCTCCAGCCTCTCCCCCAGTGACTGTCTTAGACTAGACTCCACAGATCTCGGGGATCCCAGTGCGGAGGGCGGCAGTCAGGAGGTGGCACTGGCCAAGAAAGGAAATGAGGCTGTAAGTCTGGGGGCGCTCCTTTTCTTGAAGACCGAGGAGCACTTGACTCCTACTCCTTGAGCAGGTGGCAGAGTCGGAACGAGAGAGGGGGAGCCGGGTCCGCGGAAAGGGCTCCCGAGTGGGGTCCCGGAAGGACTGCTCCCTCCAAGTGCTCTGCCCCGCTGGGCCAGAGCGGCCTCACGCGGAAAACTGACAGCCGGCTCCCTCCAGGCAGCCTAGGACGGGACCCTAAAAGTCCCCTGAGACAGGGCGGGAGCGGTGGCTGTCCCCGCTCCGTCCCCATCCAGCTGCCAGCACCGAGGGGGGCCCCCACGTGGCACGGAGCCGCGGCGTACCTGGACGGGAAGTCGGTCATGAACAGCTCGGGAACCAGCTCCTGCAGCGGCACGGGGACGTCGGGGTGCCTGGGGCAGGCGATGACGTCCCGCTCGATGGCGGTCAGCACGCAGTCCTCCATGTCGAAGTACTGCACATCCTCCGCTGGGTCGCCGGGGCCGGCGCGCTGGGCCCAGGAGGACTCGCAGACCGGGCAGGGCACGTACTGCTCCATGAGAGGGGTCCCGTCGCTCTCGGTGGCCGTCAGGGCTGCATGGGGACCGAGCGGGAGACAGCTCACCCGCAGGCGGCGGCAGGGCCGTCCCTGAGCAGCACCCTACGCGCCCCGCCTGGGTGGGCCCGTCCCAGCAGGAGGCCTGTCTGCTCTCGCCCGGCCCCCAGCGAGCGGCTGAAACAGGACTCCTGATGGGGCTTCCTTTTTGGAGAGCTCCATCCTCCCTCCTGAAGGACAGGCTCAGGCAGGGGGCAGGGGTGCGCTGGACAGTGGCTGGCAGCCGGGACCCGGAGCCAGGAGGAGGGGCCCGGGGCCCGGGGGTCCCTCTCGCACGGCCGGCCCCCCTGCAGGACACGGCAAGCTGGGTCCGCGCCTGCCGGGCCCCGGTGACCGAACCACAACCAGTGAGGGGTCATTGTTCAAATTCGAAACCCAAGCTTTGCAGTTCCCATGATTCTCTGGAGAAGAGCAAGCAACGCAGGTGGAGAAACGAGCGCGTATCATACCAGCCAAAGGCTGGTCATTTTGCACGGGCTCCCGGGGGGCAGGAGACAGAGTTGTCTGCGCGTCTCTGAAACGGGGTGCAAAGGACACCCCGGGGCAGCACCCTCGGGGCGAGTGAGGGCCTGCTTTGTGCAGGGCGGGAGGTGGGCTTCCAGAACTTTCTGGGCGCACCTGCCATGTGTACGACATCCCGCCAATTGGTTGGTGGCGGTGTCCCCAGACAGCCCTGCCTTAGGCCCGCAGCCCGGTCCCTCCTGCGTTTTGGGTTGTCCCCCCTCCGACCCCAGGCAAACCACAGGACCTGCTGCTGTGGGGACCGCTGCTTGGCGGGGAGGTGTTATAAAGGACCCGGGAGGGTTTCCACCCCTAAATGCTACAGTTCACACGCCACACCAAACGGCCTTCTCCGAGGCACCCCTCTGGGCCCTTTCCCTGTGGGTCAGCTTCCCATCAGCACCAGCAGGACCCCAGGCCCTGGGGGCTGTGGCGTGCACCCCACGGAACATCCTAGCCACTCTCCTTGATGCTCTCCTGGGACGCAGGGATGGCGCACCGGCGGGGAAGCCGGCGGCCGTGCCTGGGTCGCAAACACCCCTGGGCACTGGCTCGCTGGGCCTCCAGCCCTCGGACGGGGAGGGCTCACAGGCCGGCTGGTTTTGCCCCCTGAAGTCCTCCCCCCTGCAGAACGTCCTGTGGGTTTGTCTCCACTCCAGGAGCAAAACAAACAGAGGGCCTTCACAGCTTCCCTTCAAAGAGTGTTTTCTTTGGGTGGACTGCAAAGGGTCTGAGAAGGGCCGTGTGGGTGGCTGAGCCCCTGTGGGATCTGGGGGTTGGGACAGGCAGGGAAGGTACGGCTCCCCCGCCCCCCCGCCCCTGCACAAGGGGTAAGCTCCAGCTGCAGGCTCCCCCAGATTCCAGCAGCACTGTCCATACTGTGCAAACAAGACCGTGTGAGGCTCACCTTGTCTTCTTGGACCACGCGTCCAAGGTCATCATCATCCTCCCTACGCCCTGCGGGCAGCCAGGTGGCCAAACACAAGCCCTGTGGGGTCTGGGCCCATGTCTTCCCCACAGCGCCCACAGCTGGACTCTCCCAGGGGTCAGACTCCACCCTAGGGCCCTTAGGGGGACCCTCTGATTTCCTTGGGCTGAATACCAGTGGGGTTTCTGGTCCCCAAAGAAGGAGCCTCCGGATTTATAAAGAAATACAGTTGACCCTTAAACAATGCGGGTGGTAGGGGTGCTGACCCGGTGCCCTTGAACATCCGCATACAAATTTTGATTCCCCCAAAACCTAACTACAGTGGCCCCTCGGTGTCCATGGGCGACCGGTTCCAGGCCCCCCAAAGATGCCCGAATCCAGGGATGCTCAGGTCCCTTAGATAAAATCAGCCCTTTGCACCCACACTTCCCTCCAGTTTCAAGCCATCGCTGGTTGACTCTGCAAAACCCACGGACGCAGAGACCGACTTCGTGTTTACTTTAGAAATCCGCACAGAAGTGGACCTCACAGTGCAAAGCCATGCTGTTCACGGGTCAAGTCCACGGACAGCAGCCCGGGCTGGGTTCACGAACACGCTCTTACCGGGAAACCACTGATCGATCAAGGAGTTGACGTGGTCGGTGATGAAGGCCATGGCCGAGAAGTCCCTCACCTCGGACTGGCAGATGATTTTTATACCCCCGCTCTTCTTCTTCTTCCAGTTCACGTCCGAGGATTCCACGCTGCGGGCCAGAGAGGCAGAAACGGAGTCCGCGTGGTCCTGTACGCAGGCGCCCCTGACGGCCTCCGTGCCTCCAGGGCGAGGACCCAACCTCCAGGGACCCTCAGGGTCCCCATGCCCGGCCAGGACTGTCAGGGGCGCCCCTGCCTCGTCCCCAAACGGCCCCAACGTGGGGTAGTGGACATGAATGAGGGTTTGGCCATAAGCAGCGTGCAGGCCGGGGTCTGGCTCTCAGGTGTGACCCGGGGGAAGGTTCTTTGTCGTCTGACCCACCGGATTCTCGTCAGCCAGCCAAGCGGCCAGCGTGACACTGAGGTGGAAACAGCTACAGGGGAACCCCCCGGCACCAAGAGTCACCCCCATCAGGCCCTGGTGGAAGAGACTTTCCCCCTTTCCCTTCATTTCCCACAGCGCTGGCGAATAGCTGGAGAAATTCGTTGGGACTATGAAACCAGATTAAAACCATTTATTCACCTTGAGGTGTCCCTCTCTCCAAAAAAGGTAAACAAACTAGGAAGAGGGCGCCAAGGGAGGTAGCTTATGTCTCCCTCGGGACTAGTGACATCATCTAGGACAGGTCACAGCGTGCCACCGCGGGGACCACGGGGGTGCTGGGGCTCAGCGGCCACCGCCCTCCCTCCAGGCCTGGCCACCACGCCCTCCCTGGCCTTTTGCACCCAAGAAGGGACGAGAGGCAGCGTGAGCAGATGAGGACCCGCTGGGGCATCTGGGGGCAAGTGTCCCCTGACTCTAGCAAGCTGCCACGATGCGATGCGCCGCCCTCAGGGGCGGAGCCGGACTCCGGGTGTCGGTCCCCGGTGGCGGGGGAGGGGGGGGCGCCCCAGGTCCCTACCTGAGGTAGCCCCCGTCAAACGTGACCAGGAGGCCTTCCTGCCAATAGATGGTCTGATTCCTCTTCACCCGGAAGGTGCTGCAGCGGTTCCTGTGGTTTCCCGCAAAACTGTAAATGGTGACTTTCCTGTGTCTGTTCTTCGTGTTCTTCTTGGTTTCGAAAAGCTGAGAAGGCAGAGAAAAGACCCTGCTTAAGGATTCCGGGCTCCTCCCTGGCCCCGGGGAAAGCACCGAGGGTGCTGGCTGGGCCCCACGGTGATAAATGACCACGGTGCCCGCCCCCCACCCCCCCATCCTCCCCATTGCCCACCCCGCTGCCTCCGAGTTAAATGCTGCGTGATCAGCAGGGTCGCCACGGTACCCTGAGAACGTTTTCCCCAAAAGACGGAAAACAGGCTTTTCTTTCTCAAGCCCCTTCCCTCCTTAATTTGACAAGCGAAACTTGATGGTAAGAAACGAGGAAAATACAGAAAAAGGTAAGTGAGAAAATAAAACACCAACCCCATCGAACGAAGAGATTCTGAAGGTTTTGGGATGGTTTTACATTCAACGGGCAAATATCGGAATTCTTTGAACACTTACACTCTGGACGAATAGGTGTTAGAAATACACGCTCACAAATTCTGATCTCTCAGTGAACGGGAGAAACATCTCAGTGGTAAACAAATTATCAAGGAAAGGGGGAAAAGGATTTTGGTCTACTTTATTCCGGAATTCTTTTTCTATCTATACGTACGTTTGTAAAACAGCGGAGGTCATCTGTTCTAAATTAGTATCTCTAACTGTCTAAATTTCTAACCTTGTATTTTTCCCTCTGCACACTTTTAAAAGCTACACTTTACCAGGGCGTTGAAACACTTAGGCGAAATCCATTCTCCTGAAGCTCACTACAAAGCACAGCAATTTCCTGAGCGTTCTTCTCTTCGGATGCTCAGATGGAGTCTAACTTTTTGCTCCTTCGAACAAGTCAGACGAACATAAAGAAGCCCAAAGCGCTCTCTGATTTCAAAGAATTCCCTTGGTTCAGACTTTTAGCAGTAGGATCACCGGGACAGGGTCTGAGCGCTTTAGAGGGAGGGATCACTTTCAAAAGTGATTAAATGTATACGCACACGGCCACGGTATGTGGAAGCTTCAGGACTCTGGGGCGCTAACCTCTGTTAATTTCATGCGTGAAAAAGTGGCACCTCTGTGAGTGCTTACATCTGCATGTCACTGATCGCTCAGGAGACTAAACTAAACTCCTTTCTTTTCCTCATCTGAATTTCAATGGACTTCTTCCCTAACTTTGAGCCGAGGGATGATACTGGGAAGGGTGCCCACCCCCATTCCGCCTTGCGAGCCCAGCTGGGCCCCTCCCTCCCCTGACAGAACCCACTTGGGAGTTCAGGCCTCACAGGACGCTGGGGCTCTGTGGCCTCCCACGTAGAACAGGACCAGCAGGAAGAGTTCACAGGGAGGGCAGAGCGACCGAGTGACCGAATGGGGGCCCTCAGAGAACCAGCTGCTGTGCCCACCCCTTCCATCAGCCCCCCCCCCCCCCCCGCCGCTAACATGGGCGGAGAGAGCCACGACATTCAGGCTTTTGCTTTATTCTTTCACGTCTCAGTAAAATGCGAAGATCCAAAAATACTTGTATGTAGCCAAGAAGTTAATTCCGTCAGGGACTTTTCATGAGACCTGCGGCCACAGTGAACTCATACTGAATTGAGTCACTGTGCAGGTTTGGCCCAGGGGTTCTCACGCTGTACAGTGGGTCAGAATCTTCTGGAAGGCTTACGAAACACTGAGCGCTGGGCTCCATCTCCATCCTGGGGTTTCTGACGGGTGGGGGCTGGGCGGCCCAAGAATTTTGGGTTTCTAACCAGTTCCCGGATGAGCCTGATTCTGCTCATCCAGGGACCCCACTTGGAGAAGCAACACTCTGGACAAATCCTACTTCCATGTTATCATCACGCATGAAATTAACATGTTATTGTCATGCAGGAAATTGACACCCAGGAGTCCTTTCAAGAGCCCCAGGTGAACCCACAGAAAATGCTTCCTTGGGTGAGGTTGTCATTGCTTCAAGACCACGTTTAAGTTCTATGCCAGGGGGCCTCGAGCTTGACTGGACAGTGGAATCAACCGGAAGCTTGAAAAGAATACTAACTTTTCTGGCTGCTACGCCCAAAGGCTCTGATTTAGATGGTCTGGGCTCTGGTCTGTTAAGAGCTCCCCAGATGAGTCTAGGGCAGCGATCCCCGACTTTTTGGCACCAGGGACCTTTGTGGAAGACAATTTTTCCACGGACGGGGGTGGGCGTGGTGGAGACAGGAGGCGGAGCTTAGGCGGTAATGCCCACGAAGCTTTGCTCTGTGGCCTGGCTCCCAGCAGGTCATGGACTGGTACCGGTCCATGTCCCCGGGGTTGGGGACCCCTGGTCTAGGGCACAGGCTCAGTGGCACACTCGGGGTTGGAAGCCCACGCGGTCCTCCCAGTGTGGTCCCCAAGCCCAGCATCACCCGGGACAACGGTCAGAGATGCAAATTCTGGGATCCCAGTCCACATCCGCTCAAGCAGAACCTCGGAGTGGGGCCCCGGAGGATTTGGATGTGCGTTAACTGTGGCTCTTAAAGGAATCAGGTACCCACGTGAGGTCCACAGTGTGGTTCAAGGGGGCCCGCGGGCTGAGCTCGCCTCGCGGGCCTGAGTCAGCAGCTTTGCGACAGGGAAAGGGTTTTACATCAAGCCCCTCCGGCAAAGGGCATCTTCCTCCCTGGAGGGCGCAGCCCCAGGAGCCTCACCTGCGTGCCCCCCGCCCGGCCGCCGTGGAGAAGTCCCCACTACCTGCAGGTCCATCTCTGCCAAGCTGATCAGCATCCGTGCTATAAACCTTTGCCAGAAGCCCACAGGCACGAAGCTCATCTTAAACACCCTCTGGATGGTGTTGGCCGTGGGGTACCGCAGGTTGTTGGTGTCCAGGCCAGGTTTGGATGGCAGGAGGTGTGGCAGGAGGTAGCTGAAATGCACCGAAGGGGACCGTGACCGTCATGTCCCAGCGCCGCGGCGGGGCCAGGGGCCAGAAGGCACCTCGGCAGATGACCCAGGTGCCTTCTCCCCAGGGACTTGCCATTTTACTTTTAGAAAGAGCAGTTTAGAGGCTACGAATAAATGCTCCAAGGGAAGATGAAGATGGGCCTCGTGAATGCATTTATTGAGGTCTCTCAGCCAGGGACTAGACTAAGCTTGAGAAAAAGACGTGAGCCATCCGTGGTCGTAAACACATCCAACGGAGCAAAGCGCCGAGGATTCTCTGTAAACTGGGCCGCGAGATTGGGGCCGTGCTTACAATGAACTCGGGGCGGCGAAGGCAAAACAAGTAAGAGCCGCGCAGCTCCAAGGACAATGTAGAAATTGGGGTCAGAATAACATTTTTGGCTTTCGAAGCTATTTATTGTTCTTGGCTCGCTGAGACTCCACAATTGCCTTTCAAGTTAGAATGAGGCTGTTTGTGCAAAAGAAGGATGTTTTATGAGAGTACTCTTGCTCCTCGTAAAAGTGCTGAGTCATCGGTCACTGAGCTGTTCCTGGCTGCGGACATTTGAAAACAGCTGAAAACCGGAGGTCCCTCCAAGGGTGTCCCCGGGGGTTGGGGGGAGGTGGGGGACAGGCCCAGGGCAGACAGAGCCTTGGGTGTGTCCTTTTCTTAACAAAGGCTGTGCCTTTGGCTCCCTCCAATAATCTTCTTACAATATGTCCGTTTAGCCCTGGCCGGGGAGCTCCGTTGGTTAGAGCATCGTCCCAAGTTTGCGGGTTCGATCCCCAGTCACGGCAAATGGAAGACTCAAGGAATGAAGACATGACTACGTGAAACAACAAGTCAGCGTTTTTCTTTCTTTCCCTTTCCAATAAATACATACATACATACATACATCAGCGTAAGTTCAATAAAGTGTCTTTAGAAGTTTTTGGAGGAGACTCCAGAAAGTACTGTAGGAGGAGAATTCGGTGTCAGCCTGGTATCTTTCCTAGCTCCACGGTCTAACTGCTGTCCTGTAAACCTCCGGGAGGGGTTGGCAGGAAGCTGGTTCACTTTACTGTCCAAGCGGACGTGTGTCAATGTCTAACCGACTCACTTTTACTGAGTGTTAACGTCTGTTCCTTCCTGTGGATAAGATCGCCAGACGATTGTCCGGTTTCAGCCATGTGATGAACTTGCAGGCTGCCTGACCTTGGGTTTTTTTTTTTCACGGACCAGAGTCAGGAACAGCCCGAACCCTGGTTGGTGGACTTGGAGTCCTGGATGCCAGCCAGCATCAGCATCAGCCCAGGGAACGGCTGACGCTGATATCAGAGCAAGGACGCCCTGAGTACCAAGCTGGCTGAGGTTCGAGCGTCGCCAGATCCGAGCCACATGGCCCTCTAGCCCTTGCCCCTGTTGCATGTTAGCTGCTGGGCTGTGTAATTAGCAGGCACACCCTTGCCACTTACTCCGTTTTTATGCACCAAATAACCAGGCAACCAACCCCCTAAAATGTGAACCCTGGCAAGGTTACTTTTTAAGAGAGTTTACTTATTTATTTTTAAAGAGAGGGGAAGGGAGGGAGAAAGACAGGAAAAGATCAGTGTGTGGTTGCCTCTCCCGCGCCCCCTACTGGGGACCTGGCCTGCAATCCAGGCATGTGCCCTGACTGGGAATCGAACCGGTGACCCTTTAGTTTGCAGGCTGGCACTCAATCCACTGAGCCACATCAGCCGGGCCCCCCCTCCAAGGTTATTTTTAATGCCATCCTTGTGTGTTTTCCTACAACTTTTCCATAAGCGGTTATCTCTGAACCCAGAGGAAAGAGACACCCCGGACACAGGACGAAAAGCCAGCCCAGACAGCCAGGCCGTCACCACGGCCCGTCCCTGGGAGTCTTGTTCAAGCCCACCCTCCACCTTGTGGCCCCAGCCCTCACCCCTCCCTCCCTGGAGCGGCCCTTGCAGCCCCCTCCGTGGACGGACTCACCTGTCGTTGGCAACGGGCAGGGCGATCTCAAACTTGGCCAAGAACTGGAAATACTGCTCCTCCGTCTGCTGCGTGAAGCCGGTCCCCACCAGCAGCATCCTGAGGTCCTCCGCCCGGATCACGCCGTTCTTGGCCACCGACCGGGAGCCTTTGATGTTGAAGATTCTCTGCAGACACTCGGACAACCAGATGGGGTCGAGGAAGTAGAGGTTCCTCAGGCCGTGGCTGGTGTCCGGGAAATGGAGCAGGGTGCCCGTCTCTATGAGGAAGCTGATGGCTGTGCCGAGAAGGGGGTGGGGGGCAGCGTCAGACGGAGGACAGAGGGACTCCGGGGTGACCGACTCCCACGGGGGCCCTTCGGATCGGTTGGCGGATCTCGCCGGCGGCTGTGAGAGCTACGGTGGCCTGACCTCCGTTATTCACGGATTCCGTCCTTGTAAATTTGCTTACAAGGTAAAACTTGTGACCCCCCCCCCGCCCGAAATCAATACCCGCCATACACGCATGGTGCTTTGCAGACATGCGCAGAGAGGTGAAAAGTGTGAGTGCCACACAGCCCTGGCTGGCGTAGCTCAGTGGATTGAGCGCGGGCTGTGAACCAAAGGGTTGCAGGTTCGATTCCCAGTCAGGGCACATGCCTGGGTTGCAGGCCAGGCCCCTAGTGGGGGCCACGTGAGAGGCAACCACACATGGATGCTTCTCTCCCTCTCTTTCTCCCTCCCTTCCCCTCTCTAAAAACAAAATAAATAAAATCTTAAAAAAATAAAATTCTTAAAAAGAAAGAGTGAGTGCCACATTTCCAGGACGGTGCCCCCTCCTGTCCACCCCCCCTCCCTCCTCCCTGCCCCCTGTCCCCTGGCCAGCCCACCGGACTGTAGGTCCTCATAGTCGTTGATGTCATTTCCCGGGGTCTGCTCCACCAGCTGCTCCAGCTGCCTGTCCGTCAGGTACTGCACGTCGTCGGCCAGGCTGCGCCGCTGGTGCTCCGCCAGCACGGCCTCCTGCAGGCTCAGGTAGCTCCGGGGGATCTGGAGGGGGGGTGGCGGGCAGCAGGGCGAGGCCAGCCCCTCAGGTCCCAAGGCATGCCCAGCCCGCCCAGCCTGAGTGGGCGCCAGGCTTCCCCGCCCATCCCTCCCCTTCCCCCCACGAAGCTGCTTGCAAGGGGACCGGGAAGCCCAGGACACGGTGGACAGACGGGGACAGGCAGACGCCCCACAACCAGGGAGGAGGCCCCGCGGGGTCCACGTGGACAAGCAAGGTACCCACCAGCCGCCCCACCAGCCGCTGGCAGCAGATGGTGCTGCCCACGTCCTTCATGCCGCACGTGACGCGGAAGATCAGCTGCCGCAGCGCCTCCTGGCCTTCCAGGCTCTTGCAGGAGATTTCGCTGCGGAAAAGAGAGCCACCGTCACACGCACTGCCCCCCACCTCCCGACAGCCCCGCCCCACAAGCCCCGCCCCCGTAAGCCCCGCCCCCGCAAGCCCCGCAGCCTGCGTCTCTGCTTTCTCACGTGGTCCCAAAGAAGCCGAGAGAACTCACACAGAGGAGTTTCTCGAGGTCTTACGGGGTACCGAGAGCGCCGTGGGGCGCTGCTGCAGCCTGCCCCCCCCCCCCCGCGCACCCACTTCACAGAGGGGCAGAGTGAGGTGGCCCCAGGGACCCACGGTGCAGAGGAGCAGACTGGAGCTGCACCTGGTCTCTGACCCGGCGCGGGGGCGGGGCGCTCCTGGTGTCACGGACCCCAGGGAACGTTCTCAAAGGGAGGATTCTGCCTTCCGGGCCGGGGGGGAGTGTCCCCCGGCCGTGCACCCACGTCCCCGGGATTCCGCCCAGAGGGAAGGAATCCACATGCCACCAGTGCGGCCGCAGCCACGCACACTGTATTCCGGTCGGGGAATGGTTACTCAGGTCGCTGGGCCTCAGTTTCATCATCTGCAAAGTGGGTGCAATGCAGACCCAGTGGTAGGAATCCGAGGACAGGGGGTGGGGGAAGGGACAGCCCCGAGGACTGGTCCCACAGACAGGGGCCCCTCCCGCCCCACGCCCAGCGGCACCCTTGCCCATCACAGCCCCTCCTGGATCACTCGGACCGAGTGTGAGGTCCCCAGTCTGTGCCTGATCGGTGATTGACAGGTGTGGTGAGCTGTGTGCGCTCAGCACTGGCCACAGCGGTGGTGGGGGGGGTTGCAGGAAGAGCACCCAGAGAAGGTGTCGCCGGGCCCTGCCCTGTCCCATCTCCAGCTGCTCCTCACCCTCCCCAGGGCTGTTTCTGCTCCGGGGGTCACACTGCTGCCCTTCATGCCGGGAGAGGCCCAGAGCCGCCCAGCCCCGGGGTCAGGAGCCTGTGGACCCCAGGCATTTCCAGGAAGACGGACAAAAGAGGGCCCTGCAGCTCCAGCCCCGGGCGAGGCTGGACGCTCCCGGGGCAGGGGGCCCTGGGACACTCACTGTAAGTGCTTGAAAGTGATGTCGGGGAAGCCGGTGGCCCTGGACCCAGAGGGCGAGCGGCAGAGGGCCAGCACGTAGGCCCGCAGCGTCGCGATCCTCTCCACGCGGAATTTGCTTTCGATCAAGTCCAGGTGGGTCCCCACCACCAGCACCACGGCGTTGGGGGCCTTGGCCTGTGGCGACAGAGCCCCCCCGGGGAGCTGAGCACCAGCACCCGCTCCTGGATGACAGAGGGGAAGCCGCTCCCCGTGCACAGGTCCCCCCTCCCCCAGACCCTCCCCCGCCAGCCCTGGACGCCTGGGGCTCTGAGCAGCACCCAGGGCTGTACCCCACACACCTGTCTGCAAACCGCCAGGAGCCCCTTGGGCACTGACTGAGGGGTGCGTGAGGCCCCCCTGTGACTCTCCCACGGGGGCTGGGTCTCTGGTCCCCTCGGACTCTGCAGCAGCTGCCTCCAGGCACCCCCCCCCACATCGCTTCACACCTGAGAGGGGGGTCCTGTTCCCCTTTCACCCAGGACTGAGGGGTGCTGAAGTTAAGGCAGAATCAGGCCGAGGGGTGCTTCCCTATGACCTACGGCCCAGGGGCCCTCGGCCTGTGTGAGTCAGCCCAAAGGCAGAGCATTGCTTGCTAGTCATTTCTTCCTTCCTTCCCCCGCCCGCCTGGGAGCGTCTCGGAGGACGGGTGGGCGGGGGTCCCCTCACCTCGATGTTGAGCAGCCAGAACTGGAGGCTGGCCACGGCCTCCTCCCCCAGCGCCAGGTTCCACACCACCACGTACAGCGCCTTGTCGGTGAAGAAGCACTGGTTGACCGTGGCCATGCTGGCGGGGCCGCCGATGTCCCAGACGGTGAACTCTATGGACTCAACCTACTTGAGCAACAAGGCGGGGGCAGAGGGAGGCATTTCACAAACCCAGGCCTTCGTCCGCCCGGTCAGCCCGAGAGACCTGATCTCGGCGTTTCGGGAGGGAAAACGGCGCGGCCGTGGGGAAGCCTCGCTGGTCTGTCACGCACGAGTCAGCCCTCCAAGCGTGGGGAAGGGGGCCAGGGTGCAGAGGCGGACTTTCCAGAAGCCTCTACGTATGGCCAATGGAGCAGGGGGGCTAGGCCCTGGGTGCTGCGGGCCTATGGAACACGGGAGGGAATTCGGCCCCCGTCGGGGCTGCCCGCAGTGAAGCCACATCCCGCTGGAGGAGGCCCCCCCGCAGTGATGTCACACGAAGGTTACCCCCCCTCGGAGTGGGGGCCGGGGCGGAGGCCACAGGCCCCTGAACCCGTGCGGGTCAGCGGGCGGCGCCCGCCAAGGACACAGGGAAACTGCCTGGACGTGGCAGCGGAACAAAAGCTTGGCTGTCGGGCTGCCGGGAAGGGCTGTGTCGACGGCGGCTTCTCTATCGCTCTGTGGGGTGGGAGTCTGGCCCCGGCCTCGAGGCCTGCGGTTTTTCTGCAGCCCATGGCGCTGCGTGCTGGCCTCCGGGACCCGCTCGGGGGTACGGATGAAAACGGACAGCTGTTCCAAACAGCTGGAGGGCTCGTCACCCGGAGCCACGGGCTCAGCGAGCGTGCCAAAGAGGAGGTGGCTGGCTGTCTCCGAGCGACTCGAGGGCGGGGGGCGGTAATTAACGATGGCAGAAAGCAGACACCCACAAATGGAAAAAGACGCTCCCGCCTCAGGCTTCGGACCAGCTTGGGCTAGAGAACATCATGAAGCCCGTCATATTGAGCGGTTGCTTTAAAAGCAGGAGGGAATCCAGAGATTGCGGTCGCTTCAGAGAACCCTCGGACCTGAGTGAGCAAGACTCACCCCTGGGGCGTGGGGCGGGGGCTGATAGGGATGACTTGGCGGTCCTGTCCCGTCCCCAACGGGCGGACGCGGTTCTGAGTCAGCGTTCAATCAGACGTTGAGCGTAAGTGCCTCAGGACGCCCGAGGGGTTTCCCTGATTTGGACAGGGACTTTGTGTGACAGGCTTGTGTGTGGTGGGAAAAATCCTGCAGCCTCCTGGCACCTGGATCCCTGCGTGGCCGCCTGTAACCACAGATCGGGCCACGGGTGTGCGGTATTCTACCCATCACTATTGCACGGGCTTTGCCGCCAGACTCGAGTACAAGGCAACTTTCATGTTTAGTCTCACGCTGAAGGCAAAACAGGGCGATGAGTAGGTTCACCGGACAATTCGTTTTAAAGAGGGCTTGGAAACTAGGCGTTTCAGAGCCTGGGGTGACCGCAGGCGCCAGGCGGGCCAGCGCGGTCATACTCGGGGTGCCCTCTTGGCTTCCCCGTTAGGTACAGGTGGTGGCGTGTCTCTGCCCACAGCAGTAGCTCATTCTCAGCCCCAGGCCATTGGAATCACATCCTTTGGGGCCAGGGGTGGTGAGGCCCAGGCACTACTGTCTTTAAAAGCTCATCAGAGAAATCCGACAGGAATTAAGGGCCACTGGCCCGGAGCCTCAACTCAGCTCCAAGAGAAAAACTTCGAAGTCACGCTAAGAAATTCACTGCCCTTGGCAGGCGCTGGGTGGCAACAGGTCACAGCAGCCCCTGGAAATTTCCTGGGGGGTCTAAGGGAATCCTGGACTCCCCGGAGAGGAGAGGCGGGAGAAGGGACCCCGGGAAGCTCCCTCCCACCCACGGGGACTCTGCACGCTGACCATCCTTGACCTTGGCCTTGGAGCCAGCTGGCCTCTGGAGCTCCCACTTGGTGGTCCGGATGGTGGCCTCGCTGTGCATCGCCTGGGCGGCCCTTCCCGTCTGTAAGATCTCCAGGAGGGTGGACTTGCCCTGCCTCGGGGGCCCCACGACGATCATCTTCATCAGCTGGCACTTCTCCGCCTTCCGCAGCTGCGCCCGCAGGTAGGACAGCATGGCCCGGGGGCCTGTGTGGAACCACGGAGCCGGGAAGCGGACGCGCCTGGGGACGGGCTGCTGGGGCCGCGCTCACGTATCGGGGGCCGGGAAATCCCGTCCGGGGGGAGCCCTGTCCCGGCATCCTACTAGGGTGAGCTCAGAAGGAGGGGAGACGGGATGCCGATCACCCCGGAAGTGATGTCCAAGGGCAAAGGCGTAAGACGACATCCTTGGTGCCTAGGGGGTCCTAGGCAGCGTTATTACGTGGTCAACAGCAATGCAACGGCCCTCAGTGACTCTGGCCTTTTGGGGCGCACCCAGAAAGCATTTCACAGCATCGTCGCCAACACGGGAGCTGGGGCGGGGCTCCCGGGGCGGGGCTCCCGGGGCGGGGCTCCCGGGGCGGGGGGTGGGTACCCAGCTGTCTCCGCCCCAGGCCCTGGACAGCGGGGATGGAGCTGCCCTTCCAGGGGGTGTCGCTAGGGGGCGCCCTACCTTCCTTTCTGATCTCCGCGGGCACATTGCTGATGTTCAGGTCTTCAATGTCCAACTGCCACAGGTTGCCCAGCTGCCCCAGCTCCGCGGGCAGCTCTCGCAGGCCGGGGTTGCTGAGGACACAGAGGGGACACGCGCGCACACCCACGCAGCAGCCGGTCAGCCTCCGAGGCCCGAGGGGGCTGCTGGGAGCCTGCACCTCAAGCCTGGCCTCCTGGGCTCCGATCTCAACCCCCACTTTTAAACACTAACTTCCAAGCCTTCCTCCTCTGCAGTCGGGGCTACAGGGGGCAGCTCTGTCTTTGCAGATCCCCTCGGCGTCATACTGGGTCCCCTCCCCCGCCTTTCTCATCTGGTCTACAAGTTACAGCATCTTACAGATGAACACTGTGGCCCTGGCCAGGTGGCTCGGTGGGTTGGAGCATCGCCCCGCCCACCGAAAGGTTGGGAGTTTGATTCCCGGTCGCGGTGCGTGCAAGAGGCCACTGAGCGATATTTCTCTCTCACACTCGTGTTTCTTTCTGTCTCTTCTCTAAAAATCAGTAACCCTATCCTCAGGTGACAATTGAAAAGAAAAAGAGGTCATCACCACCTCTTCTCGAAAAGGCAGCGTGACCGGAATTATTTTACATTTTCACGAAGGTTTTCACGCTGTCCGAAGCCCCGTGGCTGCTCAGCAAACGAAGGACGAGCGGTCAGAGGGTTCTCGCTGGGACCGAGCGGAGCAGCGGGGACGGCCTCCCTGTCTCTCCGTCCCCTGCCTCCCCCTCCCCCGGCTCCCAAAATCCCAGGGGCTTCTGGGCACCCAGAGGGCTGCTCGCTCCCTGGCTGCGTCCTCGGATGGTTTAGGGAAGGACGCATGCGTCACCTGCCCGGGCTGGGCACTTACTTGCCCAGGTAGAGTTCCGACAAGCTCTTCAGCAGGCAGACCGAGGGAGGGACCGCGTCCAGGTGATTGTCGTTCAGGCAAAGGACTTCCAAAGACTCGCCGAGGAAGGCGGGAAACTCCAGCACACAGGCTGCAAGGCAACGGCAAAGCAGACTGTCCACCGTGACGCATCGCCGCGGCGTGGGGGCCCACGGGCTGGAGGGCGGGGAGGAAGGGGTGCTGTCTGCCAGTGAGACGCGCACCTCACGGGTCTAGGGGCTCTGCTGCCGGCATATGGTCCAGCAGACATCCCGGACCGGGGGGGGGTGCAGGTGGGAGAACAAGGATGCTCAGCGGCGCCCTGTCTGAGATTGACGACCTGGACCGGGGGGTGCAGGTGGGAGAACAAGGATGCTCAGCGGTGCCCTGTCTGAGATTGACGACCTGGACCGGGGGGTGCAGGTGGGAGAACAAGGATGCTCAGCGGCGCCCTGTCTGAGATTGACGACCTGGACCGGGGGGTGCAGGTGGGAGAACAAGGATGCTCAGCGGCGCCCTGTCTGAGATTGACGACCTGGACCGGGGGGTGCAGGTGGGAGAACAAGGATGCTCAGCGGCGCCCTGTCTGAGATTGACGACCTGGACCGGGGGGTGCAGGTGGGAGAACAAGGATGCTCAGCGGCACCCTGTCTGAGATTGACAACAGCCTGGCCGCCCACCCACGGGGGTCATGGGGTCATGGACAGCTACCCCAAAGCACGGGCAGGTCTGCATGTATGGGCCGGGACCCGATGCTCGGGAGCTGCTGAGAAAACAAAACAGGGTGTGGGACGAGGGATCCGAAGGCTTCATTGCTGACGCACAGAGCGTGTGCAGACACGCAAGCCGACCCATACCGCATGCATTTTGCGTGTGCGTGGTATGGGCATGCATGTACACACAGCACCACACACGAGTACTCTGCATGGTGCTGCCTGCACACACCCCCCCCCCCCCAGAAATGCACACCTGCGTATGTATGTTCTACGCACACGTCAGACGCAAACACAGTCGTTACCCGAGACACGTGGTAACAATTCCGTAGCTGCCTCCGGGAAAGAAAATTGTGAGGAGGCTGAATATTCCTTCCACGCCCTTTGGTCCTGTTCAGAAATTTCGTTCACCACGCCCACGAAAGAAAGCCAGTGAACGGGAAAAGAATACTCAGGGCCTACTTTGCATGCACCCCAAGACGGCATTCTCTGCAAAACCAGCCCGCGCTCTAGCATCTAAGTAACTTCATGAATTAGGCTAACGATGACGTCGCCGTGGACGTCACGTCAGGCCTGCCTGACGCTCGAGTGTGTGAGTGGAGAAAGGACGTGGCCGGGAGCCTGCAAACACGCACACACACCGATGGGGGGCAGAGCTCTGGGTGCCGGCAGACTCTCGAAGTGCCTTGTCCCCCCTCCAAAGGTGGGGGTGGGCAGGACAGCCTGCCCCCCGACCCGAGGGTCCCCACCAGCTCGGACAATCAAAGACAAAGCCTCCTCCTCCGGTTCTCTGCCAGACAGCGAGGGAAGGAAGCCGGAATCCCTTTCTCTCGGGCTGAACTGACGCCGCGCTGCCTTTGACCATGACAGCCCGCCTGCCCCTTGACAGTGGCGTTTCTCCACGCTTTTCTGCACACACAGAGCTGCAGACTCCGTGGCCAGGGGATGACCGGCCACAGGCAACGCTCTGGGAGAGGCGATACCGGGATCCCGAAACGGGTGCCCGGAAATCTGCCTCGTGAGCGGCCGTGTCCAGTGGGACGCCGGGCAGCGGTCCCCACGCGGTGACCTGTGCAGCCGACTTGTGCAGGCGGCACCGTCCCTGACCCTGTCCCATCGGCAAATGCCCAAAAGGGCTGCTTCTTTCGTTTGGTTGCGTTTTGTTTTTTTCCCCAATGAAAAACCATCGTCAGGGTTTGCTGGCCCTCCTCCTTCACACGGAAAACCATCCATAATGAGAAAGGCCGCCTTTCTTCCTGGAGAACGCATCTGATCACTTGGCCTAGATGCTTTTCAATTTTCAAGCTTCATCTCGGTGTTTACGAAGCCTCTTCAAGGAACGGGCGGAGGGAAGAAGGGACTTTGGGTGCAGACGGGGGCCACACCTGTGCTCGTTTTCTCAGCCCGGTGTTGAAACTACGGGGGGTTAGACCGGGCAGAGCACAGCGCGGGGTATTTATGAACTGTAATTATTTATTCATAAGTTATTTATGACTCGGCTGCTCTGGATGTTACCGTAAAAACGGCTGTCCAGACTATTTTTGGATGAGGCCGCTGCACAAATATGACCGACGACTTGGATGTCCATAAATTCCCTCGGAATTTTACTGTCCATCTGCAAACAAGTTATCTCTTGTAGGTAATTCGTCACCCGAGGCTCCGCAGACCCGAGAGAATAACCGCACCGAGGAGGAGAAGCCTTCAAAATGGGCCTCCTCCTTTTCACCCAGGTGTGGGCCTCAGCTTTCTAGACAAACGTTAAAAAACAAAAATCAAGGGCTCTTTGTTGCGGGCCAACTGTACCATCCGCTCGTGCCAGGGGGGACTTTCTAAAGGTGTGGCCTTCTCACCTCGCACCCCCCCCCCATGCTGCGCTCCTGTGGGCCCCCGGCCGTCGTTGTCCAGAACGTCGGTACGGGCCCCTCGGCACCCTTCTGCACGGCCTGCGTCTGTAAAGGCTGGAGACACCCCGCCCATCAGCCCGAGCGTGAGGGGCTCTGCGCACAGCAGGGGAAACAGGACAGAGGTCCTTGCCGGCAGCGTCTGTCACGCCCATTGCTCCACTCGGGCTTCAATGAGACGAAAGTCGTCTGTTTCTCTTTCCTCCCAAGTGAAACCCCGATGTCTGGACTCCATTTCCAAAGTCCTATGGCCCTCCGTTGTAAAGGGGGGCAGTTACGGAATTCCTCGTTGTACTTGCCGACTCGTGCGGTCCAGGACTTTCACATTCGTCTCCACGCCGTTCGAACTTCCTTTTCTGCAAACTGTTTACAACCATTTGCCCTTTTTTTTTTTTGGCCTGTCAGGTTGCCTTTTTGTTTTTTTAACGAATTTGCAAGCAGTCTTTGTACGTGAGAAATGTTAGCCAATTTATGTTGCAACAATTCGTATGGCAAATATTTCTCCTGAGTCTATTTTTACAAAGCTCAAGATTTTGGCCTTCTGAAAAAATGATTTCTGGATTTCCCACCTAGCTTCGAAAGCTTTTAAAGGTTATTATTTTCTTTTCTCCTTGTATTTGTGTATCTGAAACCCACGTGGAGCTTTTGTAACTGACGTGGGGTGGGAAGTCGAGGGTTGTGACTTGCCCGTTCTATCTGGACAGCGGTTACACCCACACTATTTATTAAACAATCGAACAGTCTTTTCCCAGGAAAATGAAATAGCATTTTTGTCACGTATTAAATGCCTATATTGATTTGGGTCTGTGTTCTGGAGTCCCATCTGTTTCTCTGATGATGTGTTAAGATTTCAACCATGTAAACACGCTCGTACGTGACTCACAGGAGATCGTGCCCAGGAAGAACCTGTTTCCTAGGAATATTCTCTGCTGAGCTGGCCTTGTGGCATAACCAGCACAAACACCCTAGGAAAGGTTCTGTTTCTGGTGAGTTTGGGGGAAGTCCCCCCAAGTCCCGCTGGACTCTCAGCCTAGCCAGGACAGCCTGCGGGACCGAGGGTGGCCGCGTTCCCAGGTGTCTTCTTCACAAGATGCAGAAGTGTGGCTGTAAGAATGTCACAGCGCTGCCTGCAACCCTGCCCCCCACCACCCCGGGCCGGGTTGAAAGCTGGCTGCGCCACCAAGCATCACCGTGGCACGATCAGTCCACCCTTGTGCCACAGCCTGAGTTGTATCTCCCTGGCGTGAGGGTAGGAAGAGGTGGGACCTCTGGGAGCTGAAGAGGTTAGATGAGGCCACGGAACTTATCTGTGTTCAGTGTCCTTATCAAAAGAGACACAAGATCGCTCTCTCTCTCTCTCTCTCTCTCTCTCTCTGCCATGCGAAGACACCCCAAGAAGGCAGCCACCCGCAAGCCAGGAGGAGAGTTCTCACCCTGAACAAACCACGCTGGCACCCTAACCTCAGACTTCCAGCCTCCAGAGCCATGAGGAAATGCATTTCTGTTGTTCAAGCCACCCAGCCTCTGGTACTTGGCTAGGGAAGCCCAGTGGACGAAAACACTGAGGGAGCCTCAGTTTCCTCATCTGTAAAGTGGGCCTCATACGACCCGTACCTCACGGTGTGAGGGTCAAAGAAAGACCAGCAGGTGTAACGCATCTGGGGCAGTGCCCACAGGGAGCAGGCCGTCCCCGCACAGTGGGTCCTAGAGTCGTCGGGTGGCCAAGCGGGGAAGGGGGTTTCAGGATATGCAAGCCACGTGCGTCCTGCCAACAACAGGCACAGCCCACTTGCAGGTTTTCCAGTCAAACACGAACCCCTCGGGCGTCCCGACAGGGCATTGTGGGAAAAACCCACAACAGAAGGGCAGCAAGGGACCACCCGCCCAGCATCCTGACCTCCCAGCACCTACGTACACACCTGTCTCGGTCCCTGAGCGCTGGCGCCCTCTGGTGGTGAAAAAGGAAATACGCTTTGTTTTAAGTCCGTCTTCGTTTCTGGTGGGAGGGAAAAAAAAACGTCAACCTTTGAGGAAAGTCAGACAAAGACCTTACTCTTTCGGCTGGGACTCTATCATGCCCAGGCACGCAGGCAGAAGGGAGAAAATTCCATCCGCGGAGCGCCGGGCCCCCTGCCGCTGACGCGTGCGCGTCGGCAGCTCATGGCGCCGGCTGTGCTCGGGAGTCTTTGGGGAAGAAATAGCCAGGGGAGGTGACCTAACTAACTAAGGCAGGTGTGAGCGCCTCGGTGCCTGGCAGGAACGCCCGTCCCCGCGGGGGTGACTTTTTAGGCTGCTCCCCAGGCGGGGGCTCTTTGCGGGGTAAGCTCTGCTGAGCTGCCGCAGAGGTGACCTTCAAGCTGCCGAACCTGGAGGGTGGTCCCCAGGGCCCCGAGGGCCACCTGGGCTCACCCCCAGATTGCCGCCTTTTTATTCAACCTTGGGCAGGGGGATTCTTTTTATTCAATATGTATGAGGTCTGTCCGGAAGAAGTCCAGCCATTGTTTTATTATAAGGAGGATGGTTCGCGTGACAAGCATGTCACCTGGCAGCCTGGAGATTGGACTGGAATGCGTGTGCGTGAACAATGAGACTTCACTGTGCTAGTCAGTGGGGGCGGTAGACACCACTGAGCGTGTGTGGCCGTCGCATTCAAAATAACAGAGTGAGGCCCTGGCTGGTGTAGCTCAGTGGATTGAGCGCGGGCCTGCGAACCGAAGGATCGCGGTTCGATTCCCAGTCAGGGCACATGCCTGGGTTGCCAGGCCAGTTCCCGTCAGGGGACATACAAGAGGCAACCGCACATTGATGTTTCTCTCCCTCTCTCCTTCCCTTCCCCTCTAAAGATAAATAAAATAAAATCTAAAAAAAAAAAAATAAAAAATAAAAAAAAAATAACAGAGTGAGTAGAGCAACGAATCTGCATCAGATTTTGCGTTCAGCTTGGACATTCCTCCACGGAAACTTTGCGTGACTCACAAGGCCGCAGCGATGGGCAGCTGGTGATTGGCAGCTTCATCATGACAACATGCCCGCTCACGCTTCATGTTTTGTGCCAAGATTTTTTGGCAAAACGTCAAATCCCCCGGGTGACTCAGCCCCCCTACAGCCCTGATTTGGTTCCCTGCGTGCGACTTCTGGCTTTTCCCCAAACTAAAACCACCTTTGAAAGGGAACAGATTTCAGACTGTCGATGAGATTCAGGAAAATGTGACGGGGCGGCTGATGGCGGTTGGGAGAACTGTGTGAGGTCCCAAGGTGCCTGCTTGGAAGGGGACGGAGGTATCATTGTCCCATTTCAATGTGGCCTTATTCGGAGACGAGGTCTTAACAGAGGTGATTAGGTTAACGTGAGGTCACGTGAATGGACTTTAATCCAATGGCGCCAGTGCCTGTACAGGAGGAGGATATTAGGATGAGGGCACAGAGGGGGGACCACAGCGGGGACACAGAGAAGACAGCCACCTGCAAGCCAAGGAGAGAGGCCTCAGAGGCGCCCAACCCTGCCGACGCCCTGACCTTGGACTTCCCGCCTCCAGACCGGTGATACATAAATGTCCCCCAGCCTGCGACACTGCGTGATGGCCACCCTCGCAAACGAAGAGAGGCACGTCCCAAGGGACTGCTTGCCTGCGTCACGCGCATTTCAGAACCCGCCCGGGGCAGAGACTCGCTTACTTGCCAAACTGGTTTCTGGAAAGATCCAGGGTCTTCAGCTGCCGGCAGGTCCACTTCTCTGGAGGGGGCACGGCCACCAGCTGGTTCCCCTGGAGCCTCAAGGACGTCAGGGCCTGGGACAGCGAGGGGGAGAGGCGGGGACACCGTTACAAAGGGCGCACGGACCGAAGAGAAAGGGCCCTTCCCCGGCGAAGCGAGGCTGAAGCATCACAACCGGTTCCGCCTGACCGAGATCCCATAACGTGGGCTCACGCCTGCCCTCCGGCGCGGGAAACTATACCAAACAGATGGGACACTTTGTAGAAGGCCCTCCCCCCGGTCCCCGGGGGACAATGGCTCCAGAATGAAAGGAGTCTGCGCACTTCTCCGAGCTGAGACCCCACACGAGTCGGCGGTGATTCCTTAGGGGTCCGTCTTGGGGACGGTGGCGGACTCCGAAGGTCCTGGAGGCCACGGTGCCGCCAGAGGGGGGGCCCACGTCCCGAGGCCTCCCTGGGCCAGTCCAGGTGACATCCGGGACAGGGGCAGGGTGGCAGCAGCGGCACTGAGGGGACCCGTCCCCGTCCCACAGCCTCTGCTGGCTAGGAGCCTGGGGCCGCTGTGTGCCTGTGGTGGCCTCGCTGACCGCCTGTCCCCGGTGTCCGCCCACTGCTGCGTGCCCTGCCGGCAAACGCAGTCACCTGCCCTTGGACTTGGGACGCATTTCACCTTCACGAGAGGACAGAGGCCGATGCCACCAGCTCCGATGCTGACCAGTCCGTCGACAACGAGGAGCTCAGGATGGTGCCAGGCCGCCCACCTCCAACGCCCGGCTCTGCACACTCTGCCCCCTCCCTGGTGGGAGGGGGTCCACACGGCCCCCCACCGTCAGCATCAGTCTGCCCGTCCACCGACGTCCACCAGGACCACGGCCCTCCCAGCCCCTGTTCTGGGGAACAGACCCAATTTCCCCTGGGGCCGAGTGGGAGGGGCCGGACAAGGTGCTTTCCCTCCTTTTCTGATGCGGTGGGAACCAGAAAACCAGCCCAGCTGTTGGTGTGGGGCCCTCCCCTCACAGCAGAGGCACCCCAGGGCCCGTTGGCTAGGTTTGCCCTGGCGCCTATGGCTCGAAGGCCCTCGCTCTGAGAACGCACATGTGGAAAGGGCCCCTGCTGCCTTCTGGGGGTCCCTGAACATGGGGGGTGGGCTTCAGCAGGCCTCGGGGGAGAGCCTGCGGGGGTGAGGTGGGGGGTGCCAAGGCCTGCGCGCTCTGCCCTGGGCTGCCCTGAGGCCTTCAGCAAACACTTATCAGGCCCTTTTCTGGGGCTGGTCCTGGGGGTCAAAGTCAAGTGCTGAAGAGGATCTATGCTTTGCCTTAAGTGGTTCCCATCCGAGTGTGTGGGGGGAGCAGAGACAGGCCTGCAACGATCTCACGTGGGAAGGGAGCCCCGGCCGGGCGGCTCGGTTGGTTGGAGCGTCATCCCCCACACGCAAAAGGTTGCAGGTTCGGTTCCCGGTCAGAGTGCATAGTGGAGGCAACCGATCAATGGTTCTCTCACTCACTCACACTCTCTCTCTCTCCCCTCCCTCCCTCCCTCCCCCTCTTCCTCTCTCCCTAGGATCAGTGAACATATCCTCTGGCGAGGATAAAATTTAAGAAAAAGCAAGAAAGGAGCCCCGAGTTGGTGGGGAGGGGCCAGGGGACACAGAGGCTCTGGGAAAAGCACTTTCCTGAATTCACATCCAAACACGCTCCCAGGACGGCCACCTCGGGGAGGGCAGCGGGGACAAGGACGTCCCGCAGGGCGGTGCTCCCCTGGCCTTGGGCTTCCCACACCAGCACACCTCCGTGTCACCGGAGAAGGGACAGAGCTGGAGACGGTCGGACAGGGGCTGCCGGCCTGAGCACACGGTTTTCAACATTAAAGAAAGTCCTGGGGGGTGGCGGGTAAGAACCCACAATCCTACCCCCTCGCGTGGGCGATTTCATTTTGCACATTTCCTATCAATCTTCGCACATATTCTTTGGCAGTTGAACTTTTTTTTTTGGTCTCAGACACTCAGGAGAAGTGGGCGGACTTCCCTGCAATGGGGTGGGGGGCGGTGGGGACTGAGTGTGGCCCAAAGGCTGGACGCGACGGCCCCGGGCTCGACCAGACTTACGTCGAGCTGGAAGAGCCCCGGCGGGACGTCCTTGAGAGCGTTTTCTGAGAAGTCCACATCCTTAAGGTGGTTTTTCCAGAAGACCGCCATTCTGTCCGGAAGGCACTCCAGGACGTTGTGGGAGGCCCGGCAGCATTTCTGGCCGTTGGCGGAGAAAGAGAAGGAGGCGAGAGTGAGCTTTTTGAACGGACGTCGGGGCCGAGCAGGAAGACTTTGCCGATGCGATTTAAAAAGAAGACCTCTGCCCTGGCTGGTGTAGCTCAGTGGATTGAGCACGGGCCTGCGAACCGAAGGATCGCGGTTCGATTCCCAGTCAGGGCACATGCCTGGGTTGCCAGGCCAGTTCCCGGCAGGGGACATACAAGAGGCAACCGCACATTGATGTTTCTCTCCCTCTCTCCTTCCCTTCCCCTCTAAAGATAAATAAATAAAATCTAAAAGAAAAAAAATTAAAAAAAAGAAGACCTCCACCCCCACGACTCTGTAATAAAAACGATGCCATCTCGGAAGAGGCTGCAGAGTGTGGCTGTCCCTGCTGCAAGGGACCGACGGAAACGGGTTCTCAGGGGAGACAGAGGGGGCTCGTAACCCTTCTCCTCCATCCCAGAACATCTGCCTCCTTGGCCCCGGGAGCTCACGGGACAGTTCAGGCCCGAGCTCTGGAGAGCGGCCGGATTCCCACGCGCGGCGGTTGAAACCGGCCCTGTTCGCGCTGGTGATGGAGAAGTTCCTGGTGTGAATCCAACAGCAAGAAAACCCAACTACTCCTCACGCTGTCCCGTCCGCTTTCACGAGCCAACCTCCCGAGGGACAAAAACACCATTTTCTTGGCAGGTGTTTGGAAGATGGAAGGAGATTATTTCTTCTTTATTCTACGCGCAGAGCGGGCTGGACCTCCCCTCCCATCCAGCCTTCCGGGCGGAAGCCGCCCTAGGCCGGCCGTAGAAGTTGCACACGTGCAAATCTCAAGCCCAGAGCCACTTGGTCTGGCGTGCAGAGGGGGGTCGCCTGCCTGAGACGCTCAGCTGCCCGGCGAGCGAGGCCACAGAAGGGGAGCGGGCGAGACGGGCGCCGGCCCTCCGTGCCTGCTGATATCATACTCACCAAAGGGCAGGCCCAGGCGTCTGGAAACACCTTCAGCTTGTTTCTGGAGACATTCAGGTAAGTGAGCGACTTGAAAGAATGCAGGAAAACCATAGGGAGCTCCGTCAGTTTATTGTCGGAAATATCCAGGTCCTGGAGTTTCCGCAGACCAATCCAGTTCGTGGCTAGGGAAGGGAAGGAAATAAAAGAAAAGAAAGACAGTATGAATTGGTAAGAAAGATCCCTGCCGGGACGAGAAGGACAGCATCAAGTCAGGGCACGGATGGCGGAACCTACCGCTGTCTTCTTCGAATAGTTTTTCTAAGTAGTTTTTGGAAGCGGTCAGCTTCTGGAGCTTGGAGAGGTGCAGGAATCCCGGGGGCAGATGGGACAACTTGTTGTTGGAAATGTCAATTTCCAGGAGCCTGGGGTTGGGGAGGAACGGCGTCAGAGCTTTGGGAGAGAGAGGCCCAGCCCTCCCGTTACACGTTTCCCGTAAGCACAGGGGCGCACGTCACCTTGGCTCCGTGTGCAAGGCTTAAAGAACTGGCACCGAAAATGGACCGGTCTGCTTTCCACCCGTTGCGTTAACTGGTACCATACCCCGTGGAGACGAAGGGAGTCTAACTCTCTTTGGGGGGCCCTGGTCTCGCTGGCCAATAGGGACGAAGGCCTTTCCTGTGGCTGGGATAGTGATGTGAGCTGGCACCTTGAGAGCTGCCTTCAACCTTCTGCACCCCTGAGTCCGGCCCCGTTTACAGACCCCCGCAGGACCCCCTGCTTGGACGGCACACGCTCTTTAGATTTATGTGTGGAATGTCGCCCCCCTGCCCCCTGGTGACCGATGCCCCTCAGTTCCTTCCAACATCCTTCTTTCTCTCTTACTCTTAGAACCTCAGCTCCCCAAGGGCTCCCCAAAAAGGGGACAGAGCTGCCCACACCTGCTTCCTGCTGTTGTGGACGTGCCCCCCCCATTTCCCTGGGAGGTGGGATAACAGCTGGGGGGTCTGGGCCTCGCGGCTCCCACCAGCCCCCTCCTTGGATTCCCGAATGCAGGACGGAGAAGGGGGCGGAGTGTGGCGGGCAGGCAGGTCCGCCAGGCCGTCAGAGAGCACTGTGCATCCGGGGCCACGCAGACCACCCTGCTCTGCGCGGTCCCCTGGCCGGGAGGCGGGGACCTCATCCCTAAGACAGAGCTGGCGTTAAAATAGGCAGCGCTTCCTGCTCTCATTTCTGCTGAAAATTTATTTTCAAAACCACAGGCTGCGGTCTGGGAGCCCGTGCGGGGGAGGCCGGCGCCGGCAGCTGGGGTGCAGACGGCGCCCCGAGCACCTGCGGCGGGGGAGGCGCACCTGGAACAGATGATCTCGTCCGACGACTGCACTCGGGGCAGTTCGGCCAGGTGGTTGCCCGCGAGGTTCAGCTTCCGCAGGTTGATGAGGCCCCAGGGGATGACCGACGGCAGGGAGGACAGGCAGTTGGCGGAAAGGTCCAGCTCCGTGATCTGGCAGGAGATGTCGATGAGCCAGTCGATATCCACCCAGGGCAGCTTGAGGTGGGACCATTTCACACGCAGAGCCTGGACGTGGGAGACAGGGGAAGAGCACCCGGGGGTGGTGAGCACGGGGCAGGTGCCGGCTTGGGCTAAGGCGGTGGTTTGGTCACGTTGTGAGCTGGCGGAAGTCCCCGATGTTGGGACCACATCTGGGGGCTGGTACCAAGAAGGCATTGGCATGGGGCAGGTAATCTGTGCGCAGCTCCAGCTTCTCCCTCCAGCCTCTAGAGGGCGCTTGTGAGTTGAATGTCAGGACAGAGTGTCAGGTCCAGGCAGCCCTGCTCTGCGGGGAGGAGACCACCCAAGCTTGGAGAAGCCTTCCCGGACTGAGAAGGAGCCTGAGGACCAAACCTGGGCTTTCTGTCCTCTCGTTCCCGGCCTTTCCTGGGATTAGAGCTGCTGTTGTCATGATGCCACCCAGGGTGCTGCTTCCAGAGTGACAGACTAAATTACACGAAAGGACAGTGGCCAGACCATCTATAAAACTGGGACTTTGTTCGCCCCCCCCCCCCCCAATCTGCAGCAACCTGCCCAGGAAACTAACCCCCTTATCCATAATAAATAGCCCAGGAGGCCAGTCCCTTAGTAACCCAGACCTGCAGGAGAGCAGACTGCTATTTAGTAACAACCCAGGAAGTTAAACAATGACTTATTTTTTTAAAAAAAATTATTGATTTTAGAGAGAGGGGAAGAAAGGGAGACAGGGAGAGAAACATCCATGTGGGAGAGAAGCACTGATTGGTTGCCTCTTGCGCACTCGCTAACTAGGGCTGAACCTGCAACCTAGGCATGTGCCCTGACTGGGAATCAAACCTGTGACCTTTCAGTTTATGGGCCGATGCTCAGCTCACTAAGCCCCATCAGCCAGGGAGCAAACAACAACTTTTATAACAGTCAGCCCCCAGTGTCTGGGACTTGATCAGTAACTGACAGCTTCCCTAGTCTTTGTCCCTGCTTCCAACTTAGATCAACCAGAGAAAGCCAAACAGGCATCCCAACCAGTCAGAGAGGGCACCCCTCTTCCAGTTGGCCGCCTCCAGATTCCCCATCAACAGCCTCCAGTCACCCCTGAGCCCTCCTTCTGTGCACTCTCATCCTTCCCCACCCCTCTGCCTGCCATTGAGTCTCTGCCAAAACTCAAGCGACTGGCTGACTCCTTGACCAAAGCAAGCCCTGAATAACTGTCCTTTGCTTTTCTCATCTGGTTGGCTTCCGTTCTCTTCCACAAGAGGGAGCCAGAGAGGCCAGCGGTTTGCTGGTGGGAGATGGTAAGAGACCCCAAACACACCCTAGCAGGGCTTGTCTCTTTCTTCTGGCTTATCAAAGAATTTGGGGGTTCCATTAGGGTTCCTGGGCCGAGGAAATCGGCTCTTTGCTTCATTCCTCCAAAGCAACTGGAAATCCGCACCAGAAAATTAGAGAAACAAACATTAGCGCTTCGCAGATGGGAAAATGTCACGACCAGGCTGAACTGCGGGAAGGACACCCAGAAAGTGGCGTGAGTTTGCTTTCTTGGCTGCAGAAGACAGACTTCCAGATCTGGCCACTAGGTGGCGCTGCGGGCCGCGTCTTCATCTCCTCCTTGGCTGGCTAACCAGAATCCGAAAGCTCGGGTCCCTTACCGGCTCTCAAGGCTCTGGTCTTGGAACCAAGAATACGGAACTCTCTGTGTCTGTCTCCGTTTGCCTGGACAAAGAGGGACGGATGACAGCGTACTGGATTTGGGGTCACGAGAATGGAGTTCTAGCCTCGGCGATTCGTTTTGTTTTCGCTTTTGTTTTTTGACAAGCCACTCTGCAACAGAGTCGTTGCACTTTTTATTCTGAAAACTTTCAAAATGGCAGTGAAGTTGAGCGGGGACCCAGCGAATACCCCTATGCCCGTCACCTAGATTCTTTAATTGTTACTGTATTGCTACTTCTACTTTTCCCTCTCTGCCCACCCAGGGAAGCACATGCTTTTCATTATTTGCTGAATCGTTTTCAAGTCGATTGCAGGCGCCCGGGGCCCTTCACCCCTGAAGAATCCAGTACGTCTCCAGGACTCCACCGTTCAACTGAGTTGTCGGGTCACTTTTCCATAACCCACTTCATGTCTGTTTCAACTTTGGCATTACCCGTTTTTCCAGTCATTCCAGTTGCCTGGTAGAACATCCCATAATCTGAAGGTACTCAATTTTGTTTCCCAAAGTTTAGATTCCAATTAGGCATTTTTGGCCCCAATCGGACAATATTGAGTCCTTCCATTTGCAACCACCAGGGGGCACCCGCTGGCTGGTTACGCCACTGTTGGTGATGCCAAGCCCGATCCCTTGGTTCAGGTGCCATTTGTCATATCCCCTCTTTGTACACGTGCATCGGACTCTTTGTGGTTCGTCAGCAACCTGGGGGGTGACGGTCTGAGACGAGTGAGCAGCTCGTGTTTCGACGTCATTTCGCCCGGTGGTTTTAGCATCAGTATTAACCCTGGCCTGCCTGAGTCCATTAGTACCTTGGTTGCAAAGTGGCGATTTTAGAAAAACTACCAATTCCTTCTACATTTGGTAGCTGGCATTCTTCTGCACAGAAGCATCCTCCCCTAGCCGCTTTTAAGGATCACTATGGATTCACTGGTTCCTTTTTTTCCCAAAGTATTATAATTCATTATTGCTACGTGGTTTTTTTTTTTTTTTTTTTTTTAATGCTTGGGTACCATGCAATTAGGCCAGCAGGAGGGAGCCCACTGGGGGGGCTCCTGTTCCTCTGCTATTTCCCTGTCAGTTTGGGGCACTGCCTTGCTTCCGGGGAAGACAAGGGGTCCCAGTCTCCTCTGCAACTTTTCAAGCCCCAGGCCTGCAATCAGCCCTGGTTCCCTTTAGCAGAAAAGGGTAGTTAGAGACTAAGATCTGGGTGCTAGGTGTGCTCAGTGCTGCTGGGGTGATGCTGCTTCCTGGCCCGTTGACTGAGCACCCCTCTGCATATAGCATGAGGGCACGCTCAAGCCACCAGTTCAAATCCAGCCTCATGGGCTTCTTCCTGTAATTCACCACTGTATCACCCTTCACCTGGTTGTGGGTGGTTCCAGTCTGGTCCATAAGCAGTTGGGACCAGGTGACAATGTCTATCCAGGTCACGCGTGGACCCAGGATTCTTTCTGGCTTGCGGTGTTTTTAAGGACAGTGGCCTCCCATGGGAAGGCACTGCGGTGGACCCAGGAGCAGGCTGAGGGGAAGGGCAACACGCTGGTCCTTGCAACGCCAAGTTCAGAAAGGCCCTCCTAAGGCCTGGCTGCCACCCCCTCCTGGGTTCTCAGAGACACACCCAGGTCCCGGGCCCCAGGCCAGGCAGCTGCACACAAGGCCCAGGTGTCTACTTTGCAGGCTGACCCTCCACTCGCCCTGCGTGGCCATTGTGGTCACTCAATACCAAACGCATCGGGCCTGATCTGAAACGGCAAACAAGTGCAAGACGAAAAGGAGGCTGGTTTTAGTCCCGATGTTAAACAACAAATCTTAGGTGTCCATGGAAAGCGGTCTTCTTTTTTTTTAATCCTCACCTGAGGACATTTTCTCATTAATTTTAGAGAGAGAGGAAGGGGGGGGCGGAGAGAGAGAGAGAGAGAGAACATGGATGTGAGAGAGAAACATCAATCGGCTGCTTTCTCCCACGCACCCCAACTGGGGATTGAACCCACAACCTGGGCTTGTGCCCTGACTGGGACTCAAACCCACAACGCTTCAGTCTAAAGGATGACGCGCCAACCAAATGAGCCACACCGGCCAGGGCTATGGAAATTCTTGTAAATAAAACTCTGCAGGACCCCCAAATACAGACAACACAACAGAAAAGAATCAGACTATTGCTATGACATGAGCCAATTATGGTGCCAACGCCCTAAACGTCCTCGGAGGGTCATCTTAGATCCTGCTGTCCCGACAATGACAGTCCCCCTCTTGGACTCCCTCCGTGTCTTCTGGGCCAAGAGCTGCAGCCTGGAGCTGCATCAGAAGACGGAGTTCAGCCTCAGCCCTGTGTCTTCTTAATGGGGACCAGGGGGGCTTGCGCAAGACTCGCTGTGGCTGAGGACCATCCCAGGCTCTCTCCAGCTCAAGCCCCCTGAGAGGGAACCTGTTCCCTGATTTCACGCGGCACTGACTCAGCCCGAGGGTCGTCTCCTGCATCCCAGCAAGGTTGGCGGCCTTCCGGAACCTGACTGCGCGTGTCTCCAAAGCTCCGCGGTGCGCCTAGCACGCAGCAGATGCTCAATAAACAGTTCCGTGTCAAGACGCACGCCACGGAGACTGCACTCCACCCGTTTGCACCTCTCACCAGATGAAATATCCGAGTCTGCTCCATGTCCCTCTGCCTTTCCCCCCGCCCCCAGCCTGCCTTCAGCTGAATATCCAGACTTCTGTCGTCAGCGCCCCGCCCCCCGCCCCCACGTGCCCCAACCACTTCCCATGTTTGTGCCCTGCGGTCCCCTCCACGCGCTCCGCCGGCCCTCACGTTCCCGTTGGCGGATGGCTTGTGCGGTTGGTAACTTGTTCCAGGGAGAGGAAATCAGGGAATAGGCGTACTCTTAGAGCAGAGGGTTCAAGGCCAAGGGGAAGTTGCCAGTGGAAGCCCAGGAAGTATCTGTTTGTTTGCAAGTGAACTGCAGGGCAGGGACCGGGCGGAGGCTGAACTTCACAGGAAGGCTGGGAGGCAGGGCCCGAGGGAGGGCGTGGGGCCTCGCGGTCAGGAACTGACTAGTCTGCGTGCCGAAGGCGGCAGTGGGGTGCTCTGGGGCTGCGCCGATCCCCCTGGGATGTGGTTGTTATGGCGACGGGAGGATGCTGCGGGAAACACACGTTTGGTGCGCATGGAGATGCAGCTTTTGTGAGAGTTGAGTCCCGAGGGCCGGCCTCCTCTAGACGGTGCGGGATCACGAGGTCACTCTGGGGCCCCAGGCTCTGCCTGTGTCTCGTCTCCCTCTGTCCTGACTCCGCATCCTGCTCCGTTTTCTCGGCCCTGGAATTCACGGCCCTTCTCTCCCCCACTGAAAGCCAGCTACTCCAGGTCGCGCCAGGGCACAGACCACCTTCTTCACTCCCGACTAGAGCCAGGTCACCGCCCCGTGCCATAACAGGGGTGCCCTTGTGCTTAGCTCACGTTGGGGCATTCAGCAGCGCTCACTTGAGTCGTGATGTCCCAACCACTGGGTAAGGCGCCGGGAGGACGAGAGATGCGGGCACGGTGGCTGGAACTGACGATCGGGGCGTACGTGGTTCAGAGTGAAGAGCTGCGTGTTTGTGTGTGTGTGTGTGTGTGTGTGTGTACTGAACGTGCCTCTGGCCGCCCTACCTCAGGGTTTTTTTTTGCCACAAGCAAAGCCAAGAACCGACCCCTGCCGGGAAGCTGAGGGTGCTTCCTGAGCAGGCACAGTCCTAGCAGCAGGAGACCACTGGTTGGAAGGGAAGGACTGTGACCGTGTGTGCCCCTGAATTCCCCAGACACGTGGAAGGGGAGGAAGCGGACGCCACTCGTTCCTGGAACAGTCCTTGCTAGGTCTCCCCCACCTGCCACCCCGCCCCCAACATCTGCTCGACTCCAGTAAAAAGCAGAAATCCGCAAACACGAGGACACGCAGAATGCAGACACGCGGGGGAGAAGATTTCTGGGCTTGAAGGAGTGGGGAAAACATGTCAGATCTCTGTCTGGTCTGGGCCGAGTGGGAAAACTTTTATTCACAAAAGTTATATTCCTGCCTGGCCGGTGTGGCTCCGTGGGTTGGAGCGTCGTCCCATAGACCGGAAGGTCACGGGTTCAATTCCTGGTCAGGGCACATACCCGGGGCGTGGGTTCAATCTCCGGTGGAGATGTATCTCAGAAGACAGCCAATAGATGTTTCTTTCCGTTGATTTTTTTTTCTCTCTCTCTCCCTTTCTCTTTCTCTAAATGCAATGAAAAACTGTCCTCGGGTGAGGATAAAAAACAAAACAAAATCGTCTGATCGTCCTTTTTGTGCGCCAAGACAACAGGGTGGCCAAGCAGAAGGAGGGGGGATGGACAACGCACGGCCGTTTCAGAACATGGCTGTGCACTCGACCTTGAAACACAGCCGGGCAAGCTCTGAAGCCCTCGTTACTTATTTCTGTGTCATCCAAGCAGGATGACAATAAACAAGGTTGGGACGGAGCGGGGCCAGCAGCTGCATGATTAAATCCAGGCGCAGGGAACTGCAAAATCAGAGACAGCTGGCGTTGGGGAGCCCACCAGTTCAAGTGCGCGGTTAAGGCACACCCGCTCTGGCCCAGACGGACGGAGAACACTCATGTTTGCCCCGAAGCACAAGCCTTTAGAAGTTGGGGCCAACGAGAAGGAAGTTCCCCTCTTCCAAAAGGCCCAGCACAATGGCAAACTTGTTTTCTGCCCTGGCTGGTGTAGCTCAGTGGATTGAGCGCGGGCCTGTGAACCAGAGGATCGCGGTTCGATTCCCAGTCAGGGCACATGCCTGGGTTGCGGGCCAGTTCCCGGCATGGGACACATAAGAGGCAACCGCACATTGATGTTTCTCTCCCTCTCCCTCTCTCCTACCCTTCCCCTCTAAAGATAAATAAATAAATAAATATTGGGGGGAAAAAACTTGTTTTCTGAGGCATGGAATGGTGAGCAGGACGGGGTCGAGAAGGGCTGGGTGTAGCGAAGGGCATTTCGTTTACTACGGACGGTGAGGTTTGGGGGTGCCTCTGTGTACGCAAGGTCTCCCTGTCCCATGATACGGGGGCTGCGGTGCCGGAGGGCAGTCACCCCCTTTCCATGATGCTTCCTGAAGCCACTGGGCGGGAACCATCGCGGTGAGGGAGCCGCAGGGCTACAAAGACATCTGCTGCTTTCGGAGCCGCTCAACATTTATTGGTGGAAGAAAAAGTAATTGTTCCACGAAGGGCTGGAGTCTATGAACCTGTTCACCTGGCTTTAACCTTGGCCGCTGCGGGCTGGCGACCGGGCCCCAGCAGACACAGAGAGGGATCGGTCCTCTGCTTGAATGACGGTGGCGTGCCCCAGTGGCTTTGTTAGGGGGTTCCGAGGCCACCTCCTTAGTGGGTCTCCACTGAGCCCGCAGAGCAGAGGCTGTCTCTCTTCTCTCCGTGTTCCCAGCTCATTGTTCCCGTCAATGGTCAGCACCTGACCTGCAGCCCACAGCTGGTTGTGCGAGACTCCTCCCCACCGGGGACTGTGAATCCCTTCAGGGGACAGACTGGAGCTCCGTGACAGGGGGCGTGGCACCGCACAGGCAGCCAATGGCATTCGTCTGTTCCGTGAAGACACGCGTGTTAACACGGGTGGGAGGGACATGCAGAGTGTTCCAGAATGTCTTCGAGAATCCTCGCCCATGGAAAACAGAACGGACTCACAAAGAGTCCAAGCCGAAAGAAAACCCTAAAAGTGAGAAGCTTGGAGCCGAGCCCGTCTCGGGGGACGCGTGCGGGGTCCCCTGAGTGAGGTCACGAGGGCAGAGGGGAAGGAAAAACGGATGCGGGGGGCGGGGGTCTGTCTGTGGACGGGAGGGCCTCAAGCCTGCAGGTGTTCTGTGAGAACCCCGAGCACCGGAGGCCAGGGCTCAGCTTCACGGAGCGTCAGCACGCTGGGGACAAGGGCCGTGTCCCCGCTAGCACGGACAAGAGCAGACTGCGCCTGCAGCCCTTGCCCCTGGGGGAAGCTCCGTGGGAGGCCTCGAACCCACTGCTGAGGTCCCTGCCCCCCGGCGGGGACGGCGCCTGAGGACAGAGGGGGTGTTTCAAAGGGAAGGAGGTTGGCCCTGGACCAGCCATGTGCCCGGGCAGGTGATGGAACCGCAGCGCTTGGACCCAGGCTGAGGGCGAAGAGGCCGCAGCTGGAAAGGGGGCGTTATGGGCTGAACCCTTTTCTCTCTCCCCCCAAAAGGTATGTTTAAGCCCTAACTCCCTGGTCCTTAGAACGTGAGCTGAATCGGAAATAGGGTCTTTACGAATCTCGTATGACCAAAGGCGATGGCAGAAATCTTTGATGACAGAGATGGTCAGGCTAAGATGAAGTCGTTGCGGGGGGCTCTCGTCCGCAGGCCAAGGGGAAACTGAGGCACAGAGGCGGGCGCACCCAGAGGGAAGATGCCCACGGACGCAGTTCAAAGCCAAGGGACCCAAGCACCTCTTACCAGAGGAGTAAGATCCACGCGGAATGCAAGTGCGAAAAGAACATGCAAGACAACCTGTGGTGGCATGTGAGACACTTGGCGTGGGACAGTCTGCGGCCCCCAAGGGACACGCTCAACGTCACGCTCCGGAAGTGGAGCCGAGGTCACTCGGGGAGGCCTTCCTGGTGGCTGTGCACACGCGGCACTTTCACGCTCCCCCTTTCCACCGACCCCCCTGCCCCCGTGACCCCGTGAGGTCAGGCACAGTTTGCACAGAACGGGCCTCAGGGAGCCGAGCTGTTCAGAGGAAATGGAATCAGGACCGCGAATACCAGGTGCCTGGTGCTCGGTCTGGTCCCTTCCAGGTTCACGTGGCCACGGAAAGGCTGGCCGTGGCCAAGTTCAGAGGCATTAGGACACCTCGAAAGTGACAAAGACAGACTCGTACGTCCCCAAACGCAGCCATGCTCAATCTTTCAGTTCCAACCCGGGGCAAGACATGGGCGAGAAAGTTCCAGGAAAATAGTGGCAGAATATGATCGGTCAAATACATGAAAAGTGAATGGAAGAATTATAAACCTGCCCACAGCAATAGCAATGATGAGACCACCAAATGGTAGGGCGCGGGAGAATAGATGGCTTTCAGATAGACATGAACTTGCACAGAAACTGATTACTCTATTTTGCTGCGTACAATGCGCAGTTTTTGCCCAAACTTTTGAGGGAAAAATAAGGATGCCCATTATTCATGGGTTGTATTAATCTGTATCTGTATGAATGCTTTTAGTTCTTTCTCTTTTTTAAATTTTATTCATTTTTAGAGAGAGGGGAAGGGAAGGAGAAAGAGAGGGAAGGAAACATCCATGTGTGGTTGTCTCTCGTGCGCCCCCTACTGGGAACTGGCCTGCAACCCAGGCATGTGCACTGCCTGGGAATCGAACCGGCGACCCTTTGATTCGCAGGCTCGTGCTCAATCCACTGAGCCACAGCAGCCAGGGCTGTTTTTAGTTCTTTTATTTATGCTTATGCATTAAAAAGTGTAAGCACTTGCTAGAAAGCAATAACAATACCCCAACGTTCAAAAATAAACGCTAAAATTCCTTTCTAATACCAAAAAACAAGTTCTCTAAACCTAAATAAATAAAAAACCGAATTAAAAAATTAAAACGGAAGTTTTTTTTCCCTGAACGTTTGGGCCAAAAATGTGGACGTGCCTCACACACGGCAGAACGCGGCACAGTCTTGAGCCTGAAGGGAAAGTACATAGGACCAAATGAAAGGCAAAGAGGGGGGGACCGCAAAGCCAGCCTCCTGCGCATCTTAGCCCAAGACAAAGGCAAAGCAAAGGTCAAAAAGGAGGATGAAAGCGGAATGAAAGGGTATCCGGTTACTGGGATACTAAAAATGCTCATTCCAAGAAGGCTTGGGTGGGAGAGGAAAATCGAGTCAGGACAACAGAAGGTGCATTTCAGCACAGAAAGTGTCAGGAGGCGTGGGAAAAACCACACCTTCGATCGCCTCGCTCCAAAACAGAAAAGCGAAACGTGATGAGTAGTGTCCCGTCCCGGCGCCCCCCCCCCCCCCCCCCCCCCCCCGGTTAAGCGAGCAAGGCTCAGAGGAAGCAGGGAAATGAAAGCAATTGGTCTAAGACCAGAAAAGCTGTCATGAAGTCAAAACGAGGAAGCTGATGAATGGAACCAATTCAAGGGTCTTCGGAAAAATAATGAAGCTGGTAATCAATGGACTGGATTAAAAATAGAGGAAAATGGACCCCAATAATCTGGGCCCAGAAATGACGACTAAAAACCACTGAAAAAATCATTTGTTAACGTCAACTGCAGCGGATAAACTACCAACATTGAGATGCAAAATTCACAAGTCTCAAAGCGCACAATGAGAGAAAACACCCGAAATAAGGTAGATGAGGCGAATAAGGAAAATAAGGAAAAACATCACCCCCGAAGTTTCCCAATTCAATGTCTATTTTTTCCAATCAAATCTTTCAATGCAAACATACTCCCCGAGTTACATGAATGATTCTGTAGGAAGAGACTCACTTCATTTTGCGAGTCCAAACCTGCTACTTTGCAAGAACTGTTACAATGCAGGCCAGCGCACACAGGTGCCAGAACTATAACAAGACCTCGAATAGAAATCCGCAGTTGAACTCAGAAATTTAAGTTCTGCCTCCACGTAGGGTCTCAACCAAGAAAAAAACATGGCAGGAATTCGGAGAAAACCGCCAGCAGACTCTTAATCGGCTGAATGCCCCCAAAGGGTTTCATTGATAACTTATTCTTCACTAAAATGGCTAAAAATAGGCACAGATGATTTTTAAGAAAATAAACAATCCTCTGATCCCCCCACCCCCGGCCCCGCGGTTTTTCAGTCGGTCCTTGCGAGAACAGGAAGCCTACAAGATATCTCCTGTCACCAGGTCCAACTGAAGAACTTTGCCAAGAGCGGTTTGAAAGAGATTAAAAAAAAAAAAAAATCGAGAAATAAAAATGCTCTGTCCTTAACTGAGCTACTTAACTGACTGTTGACAGAACTCGGTTTTCTCCAGTTTTCAATAAAGACAAAAATTTCTGCCTCATTGGGATTGTGCGGGAGACGAAAGTAGCCAGTTTGACGAAGTGCTTTGTTAACGATGAAGACCTACGTAAATGAAGGGAGGTTACTGCATATATAAAATTTCAGGCATTCGTCCAACTGCCTATCCACCCATCCCTCCACCCTCCATATATCCGTCCATCCACCTGTCCATCCACCCGTCCATCCATGTATCTGCCCATCCATCCGTCTGTCCATCTGTCCACCCACCCGTGCATCCAGTTTCAGGCCCTATACTGAGGGGCAAACACAGAATGAGCAAAATGGTACAAGATCCCTGTTTTGGAGAAGCGTCCAGTCAAATTGGGGAAATTCGCAGGGACCAAGGGGGTACAGACAACCCCAAACTTCGTGACCTGCCGTGAATACAAAAGAGGGAGCTATCAGGGGGCATCTGATCAGGCCTCCAGGTTAAAGAAGGCCTTTTTTTTTTTTTTTTTAAGATTTTTATTTATTTATCTTTAGAGGGGAAGGGTAGGAGAAAGGGAGAGGGAGAGAAATATCAATGTAGGGTTGTCTCTCGTGTGTCCCCTGCTGGGAACTGGCCTGCAACCCAGGCATTTGCCCTGACTGGGAATCGAACCGCGATCCTCTGGTTTGCAGGCCCGCGCTCAATCCACTGAGCTACACCAGCCAGGGCGATAAAGAAGGCCTTTCTGAGGATGTCGTGTGAGGCTAAGATTCGGAGGGTGTCCTGGGGTCGAGGGGCTGTGACTCGGGGACACTGAGGAGGCAGACACGCCACTTCCTGGCTCTGCAGAGTCCCCGATCTGGGTACCACAGGGACGGCACCATCTCCCTGAGGCTGGACATCCCTCTTTCTGTCCCCTAGTTTCTTCTTATTATAAACAGGACCACAGTGACCACACTGTGGCCCTCGCTCGTATTTTTTTTTTCTCTTGAATTAGCTCCTAGAGGTAGAGTGCGGAAAGGAAATACCCAGTGCAGGACAGTTCACCGGGAAAAAGAGTTCCATAGCATTTGTCACGCGACGCCAATGACTCCCCTCTCATCCGGAACCCATTTACGGGGTCAGCGGCCAGGCGCTGCTGTGCCCGGCTCTCTGCAACCCTGCCAAGCTGGTTTGAATTTCTGTAATGGCCACTGCAGTTTGTATCCGTGTCCCGTGCTGTGATTTTCCGTCTGTTCATTTGTCTGGGCTTTTTACCCAGAGAAATTGGCAAGCCACGTGCAAGCGAAAGCCGGGGCTCCGGCTCGGTCACTTTCGAGTCCCCAGCCTGTAGAAGGGCATCTATAAATAGGTAATTGAGAAATCACCTGATGTGCGGTTGGGTCAACGGTCAGCTGCTGCCGAGGGCCCCAGCCATGGCTGAGAGGCCGTGGATTTGCTGCCGATCACGCCGTTGGAGAAACTCCGAGAAAATGCCCAGCCAGGGTGAGGATGCAATACCTGAACGGTGGGTCCTCAGGCATTCTTACGGTCCATAATAAGCCAGAGCGCCTCCGGAAAAGCGACGGCAAGCAACCACAACAATGACAACAAAGAAAACAATGGTACTACCACCATGTTCCCTTCCAGCACGGCTGCCAGATTTGAAAGCATTAGAGACTTCCCAAAGGCAAGCAATAATTTCCCCATGGAGCTGTTTCAAAATTAATTTCAGCCCTCTTCCACTTCGGATGCTCCAACCAGCCCTCCCTCTCGGCTGAGCGAGGACAAACACGGCTATTCCTGGCACAGCTGGGGTTCCCGGCTCCTCTCTGGGCGTGCCGGCCCAGACGCCTGTGTATTCCTCACGGCAACGGAGCAAACGTGGACAGGACGGCCACCGCGAACAGAGGCCGTCTCGCTCAACGTTCAGGCAAGAGTTCGGTGGCTTTTCCACGGGGCGCCGGTGAGCCAGGCCAGGGAATGGCTTTTGCTCGTTTAAAAGTGTGTCCGAGACTTCCGGCCAAGAGGGAGGCGTGGGTGGACACACTGTGCCTCCTCGCACAACCAAGAGTAAGGACAACAAAGATTCAGAAGCAAAAACCGACCAGATCTGACAGAAAACTGAACTGTAAGGAAGTTCGACAAGCATTCATCCAGACTGGTAGGAGGGACGGAGCCAGTGGCCCGAGGAGAGGGATCGTGGCAGGGGAAAGCGGTGGGTGGTGGTCCCAGGCATGCAAGGTGGCTGGCAGACCCCGGGCGTGCAAGGTGGCTGGTTGACCACGGACACACATGCTCGCACAGATAATCCAGGCGAAAACAGGGAGACAGATCACGCAACCCAGGGCCCCAGCACCCGGAAATAAAGCACCGATTGAAAACACTAGAGGGGGTTGAGGTGCCGGGAGAGACTCCCAGCATCACAGGAGAGTCTGTTGGAGAAATCCACAGGGTCCTAGAGTGAACACAGGTCCATCCACCCGGGAGGCAGCACCAGAAGGGCCCAGTTTGCTTGGGGGAAATAGCCAAAGGGACTGAAATAGGAGAGAGAGTGGAGCAAACACCATTGTTCCCTCTCAGACCCCGCCCCCACGTACAGTGTCACTACCCAGCAATGGGGTTGCCCTGCTTTGGTGAACACCTTAGGCTCCCCACCTCATACGCAACAGGTGCAACCAGACCCCCCCGCAAACAATGGCTCAAGCAGAAGAACAGATCAAAGCCCCAGAGTCAATACATCTAAGTGATGAAGAGATAGCCAACCTATCAGATGCACAGTTCAAAACACTGATGATCAGGAGGCTCACAGAACCAGTTGATTTTAGTCATCAATTAGATGAACAAATGAAGGCTACGCTAAGTGAAATGATGAAAAACACACAGGGAACCAATAGTGATGGGAGGAAAACTGGGACTCAAATCAATGGAGTGGACCAGAAGGGAGAAAGAAACAACCAAACAGAAAAGAAGGAAGAAACAAGGATTCGAAAAAATGAGGAGAGGCTTAGGAACCTCCAGGACATCCTTAAGCATTTCAACATCCGAATTATAGGGGTACCAGAAGGGGAAGAGGAAGAGCAACAAGTGGAAAACTTATTTGAACAAATAATAAAGGAGAACTTCCCCAATCCGGCAAAGGAAATAGACTTCCAGGAAGTCCAGGAAGCTCAGAGAGTCCCAAAGAAGTTGGACCCAAGGAGGAACACACCAAGGCACATCATCATTACATTAGCAAGTTTAAAATGAAGGAGAGAATTCTAGAAGCAGCAAGGGATAAGGGGACAGTCACCTACAAGGGAGTTCCCATCAGATTGTCAGCTGATTTCTCAAGAGACCTTGCAGGCAAGAAGGGGCTGGAAAGAAGTATTTGAAGTCATGAAAGGACCTCCATCCAAGATTGCTCTATCCAGCAAAGCTGTTATTTAGAATGGAAGGGCAGATAAAGTGCTTCTCAGACAAGGTCAAGTTCAAGGAGTTCATCATCACCAAGCCCTTATTATATGAAATGTTGAAAGGACTTATCTAAGGAAAAGAAGATAAAATATATGACTGTGAAAAGACAGCAAACTCACAGCTATTAACAACCACACCTAAAACAAAAGCAAACTAAGCCAACAACTAGAACAGGAACAGAACCACAGAAATGGAGATCACATGGAGGGTTAGCAACAGGGGAGTGGGAGGAGGAGAGAGGGGGTAAAAGTACAGAGAATAAGTAGCATAGACGGTGGGTAGAAAATAGACAGGGGGAGGGCAAGAATCGTGTGGGAAATGTAGAAGCTAAAGAACTTATGACACATGGACATGAACTAAAGGGGGGGAATGTGGGTGGGAGAGGGTGTGCAGGGTGGAGGGGAATGATGGGGGAGAAATGGGACAACTGTAATAGCATCATCAATAAAATAAAATACAAATAAATAAAAATAAAAGTGTGTCTGAGACTACGCATGGGGCAGCCTCAAGAACATTCCTGAGCAAATGCCAACATGACCAAGGCGGACAGTGGAAAATCCATGTGGGCTTTCTTTCTTTCTTTCTTTCTTTTTTTAAAGATTTTATTTATTTATCTTTAGAGGGGAAGGGAAGGAGAATGGGAGAGAAATATCAATGTGTGGTTGCCTCTCTTGTGCCCCCTACTGGAGACCTGGCCTGCAACCCAGGCATGTGCCCTGACTGGGAATCGAACCGCGATCCTTTGGTTCGCAGGCCCGCGCTCAATCCACTGAGCCACACCAGCCAGGGCGACGTGGGCTTTCTTGTAGCGCCCACTTGGCTGTCCGGGGAAGGTTGTAGAAGCCTGAGGGTCACGTGGTGCCTGACCCAGAGACGCACAGGAGGATTCTGAACCTGCCCCCGCTGCGGCTTCTGAGGAGACAGCAATTACAGTAGATAAATAAATAAATAACCAAACCACCGAGCTGGTGGTGGAGGCAGACCACAGACACGCAGGTGAAATCAAGATTGACAACTTCAGCAAGGTAACCGCCACGAACGCCGGCAAAGTCAAGGGTGTGTTCAGGCCATGTCTGCACGCACTCACAGCGGCAAAGCACCGTTTTCCCCGCCCGCCCCTGCCGAGGATGCTGAACCAGTTGCATCTTCCCGGACACCTGGAAAGCTAGGAGCGCTTACCTCTGGCCTCTGACTCATCGCTGGACCACTGTGGACTCACCCCCTCTTTTCCGCCAGCAGCCAGGAAGGAAGGCGCTGTCGCGGGTTAGAGACAAGGGCCGCCAGGCACGCTCCCTGCAAGGCACTCGCCTTGGACACGGACTTGAATAATTAAAAACGAAATGTGCTCACTGCTTTGGGGAAGCGCGCGTGGTCCTTATGACTCAGGCTGTGCTGCGATTTCTTTTTCTCTTCTGGTTCTACCCAGAAGGGCCAAGGAGGAGGAACAGGACGTTGTCCGTCTCTGTCTCGCCGCTCACTGAACGTGACAATCACTTCCATGCTCTATGGCTTTCTCGGCAAATGCAGCAGCAGTTAGCCGGTAGAAAAAAGCGTAGACACACAGGTCAGCTGCCACTTGGAACTGGGAGCCGAGAAAGCCATGGTCACCAGCTCTCAGCCTTGGCAGCGCTCGGGTATCTCCTGGGGAATTTTTAAAAACCACCCCTGCAGGGGCCGCCCCAGAGATTTGGATTTGTACAGGGCGGGGCCTGACCCTCGGGATTTTTAAAAGTGTCCAGGGTCTCCAAGGTACCGAAGAGTGTGAGAACCACTGATCTATGTGAAAAAGCTGGAAGGTTCCGCTCGGGAACCATGACATGGGGGAGCCCCGAGTGCAGAGACTCAGGCTCTTGTCTGAGCAGCACTCCGCGGGATTTGCTGTCCTTGGACAAGTAATAAAATGTCTCAAAACTTCAATATTTTCACCTGTCAAATAGGTTATATTCTCTGAAGCTCTTGCTCAGCTGATGGGAAAAACACCGAGTGCATGTAAATGGGTTAGATGACCCGTTTCCTTTTGCGACGCGAGGCCAATCTTTAATATTTATTGAGCACATACTATGTGCCAGGCCCTGAGCTAAGTGCACAGCTGCTCTCCATGATGGATACAATAACTACCCCTGCTTTATAACTCAGGAAAAAAAAAGAGGTAATAAGGTACAGAAAGTAGAACGTCAGTATTCCTTTTATTTTGTTAATCCTTGCCCGAGGACTTTTTATTTTCATTGCTTCTAGAGAGAGAGGGAGACAGAGGAAGGGAGAGCGGGAGAAACACCGATGAGAGAGAGAAGCACCCATTGGCTGCCTTCCATAGGTGTCTGCGTGCCCTGACTGGGGATCGAACCCACAACCTAGGTATGTGCCCTGATTGGGAATCAAACCTGCAACATTTTGTTTTACAAGATGGCACTCTAACCAACTGAACCACACCAGCCAGGGCTAAAAGAAATCTTTAAAAAATAAATAAAACCACCCTGGCTGGTGTGGCTCAGTGGATTGAGCGCTGGCCTGAGAACCAAAGGGTCGCCGGTTCGATTCCCGGTCAGGGCACATGCCTAGGTTGCGGGCCAGGTCCCCAGTAGGGGGCGTGCGAGAGGCAACCACATACTGATGTTTCTCTCCCTCTCTCTCCTTGCCTTCCCTTCTGTCTGAAAATAAAATAAATAAAATCTTATCAATCAATCAATCAATAAAAATCAATCTAGCAAGTTCCTTCACAGGACCCCTAGAATGTACAAATCCCTGTCCAGTCTAATGAAGTTCAACAGAGACAGAGCAAAAGTGTTCAAAACCATAAATGAGAAGAGAACTGTAACTATAGATAAACAAAAAGAAAAAAAAAAAGTAAAATGTGAATGCCACACACCAGGATGGCAGATTAAAAAATCTAAAAGAAATGGATCGTTTTCCACCAAAATTAAACCTCATGAAGTGTAAATAAGGGGAGGCAGGCAACCTGAGTTGATGAATGATTTCAAAAAAGCCAGAAACTCCGCCCTGGCTGGTGTGGCTCAGTGGATTGAGCGCAGGCCTGCGAACCAGAGGATCGCGGTTCGATTCCTAGTCAGGGCACATGCCTGGGTTGCAGGCCAGTTCCCAGCAGGGGACACACAAGAGGCAACCGTACATTGATATTTCTCTCCCTCTCCCTCTCCCCTACCCCTCTAAAGACAAATAAAAAAAAAAATCTTAAAAAAAAAAAAGCCAGAAACTAAGGACCGGTTTTATCTAAGTAATCTTTAGCCATAGAAATTCCTACGCGACTGCTCTGCATCAAAATAAGATGGAAAATTCCCCAAGTCGTTTCGTAAAACCAGCTTATATGAAAATCTCACAGAAACAATAAATATGCAAAATTATAGATCAGTTCAGCTATAAACATAGACGCAAAACTTGGAAACAAATTATGAGTAGACCAAACCCAGCAGTAAAAAAAGCCAATTAGCGTTCATCGCAGAAATTAAAGAGTCAACATCTATCATCGCCATTCATTATATTAATACCTAAAGTAGAAAAGCCACATAAATATATTAGTGCTACCCAAAACTAGACTTGGAAAACTTCAGCAACCATTTCTAGTAAAAGCTCTCAGCAAAAAGAAATCCTTGGAAACTACCCAAATGTAACCACAGTGTATTCACCAGAAAATCTACGGCAAATGCCCGTAAGCTGCTGAGGCCAGGACCTTTAGAAATCAGGAACAAGAGAGATGAATCCGCTATCATCATGAGCATTTAACCTTTGACACTTCTCGTTCTTCATAAGAAGACACGGAATACAGTAAGTTACATAAATGTTAGAAAACAAGAGACACACCTGTTTTGAATTGGCAGGTGACTCGGCCGTATACCCGAAAGTGTCAAGGTGCTCTTCCCAGACTACTGGGATTAATAAGGGAAGTTGGTAAGGGGGCTGGATAAAACATAAATACACCAAAGGGCTTTTCTCCAGGCCAGTAACGTTAGGTTGCAAAGGGAAATAATGAAGAATTCCACGTAATTCCATTCCAGTCGTGCCAGAAACAATAGAGCAGACACAAATCAGTACGACAAGCCTAGGACCTTTACGGAGAAAATGCTATCATGTCATTAAAGAACATAAATGAGCACCAACGGAGTCGCCACGGGGAATGCGCAGAAGTGGAAGAAGGCACAGTCAAGATATTTCGGGAAAAAAAGAATGAGTAGAACACTTGCGTTAACACGTGGTCATTCAAACAGTGTGTCACTTGCCCAGGAACAGGTGAGTAGGCCAGGGGACCAGTTCAGAGAACCCCACGAGGCGTGCCGGTGTGTCTCGGGGCAAGTGACAATAATGATGACATTTGAATTCAGACGGAAAGGGAAGTTTTGTCTCACTAACGATGCTGGGTCACTGCCCACCTTTCTAGATGAGATGAGAGTTAGACTCTCCCGCACACCAGATGCACAAGTAAATAGCAGGAAGATGAAAGCTTACAATGTAAAAAATCAAATGAAATGGCTACGAGCTTCTAAACGACTATTTCCTTAAAACTGAGGTGCAAATGACCTTTTTCTATAATGCAGGTGCGTTGAGGAAAAGGTAGACATGATTGATCATGCGTTCGTGTATCGCTGTCACTGCAGAAGATAACAGACAAAAGAAAAAGAACAAATGGCAAAACATACTGGCAACAGACACGGTAAACGAAGGTTCGAAATCGCTGACAGACAAAAGGCCCTGCAAGGTGAGACAGAGAGAACAAACAGCCCTTGAGAAAAAGAATCAAGAAACAGTCATGGGTAGCACAGGTAGGGAATGCAAATAGTTCATGAAAATACGAACAGATGCTCGAGGTTATTAATGGTAAGTGCGGATATCGAAACAAGAAGATATCATTTTCAACCACTTTTCCAACTTTGATCTGTATAGGAGGGAGGAATCCCCCAAAACAGAACTATCTTCTGGAGGGTGGGCCTCTTGGGGTCCAGGCTTCCCCCACTATGTCAGTGTTCCAGGAACCCATCTGTATCTGTGTACCAGCTGGTGTTGTTGTGAGAGGCTGCGTTCGGCTTCAGTGATTTTTTTTTTTTTTTTTTTGGGGGGGTGGGGAAGATTCTTTCAATGCATTGGCCCATTTCATGATGGGTGATTTTATGAGCACACCTGCCCACACCACACTGAATGTTCAGCAGTTTTGGACCAAAAACAACAGGCCCCCCCCCATGCTCCACCCTTGCTATTCACCTGATCTCACCCTGAGCAACTTTTTTTTGTTTCCCCAGATGAAAAGAGTCCTCAAAAGGAAACATTTCACCCATGTGGAAGCAGGGAAACAAAAAAAATGGCAGAAGGACTAACAGGCATCAAAACCAACAGGTTCAAAACTGTTTTGAGCAGTGCAAAGAAGTCTCCACAGATGCAGCGCATCAAATGGCGAGTCCTTTGAAGGCGACTGAAGTTTAGACATGTGAGACTAAATATACAATTTTTAATAAATAAATTTCTTTTTTTTGGCGGGGGGAGGAGGTGGTTGCCCCTTGTAAGCAAATATCTCAGAACACCAGGCTATCGTACGAGGGAGCAAACCCGGAAATAACCCACATGTCCCCCAGTAGGCGAAGCACTCAGCTGTCTGAGCTACATTCGCTCTGCGGATTTAAGGCTCGTGTTTACAAGGGTGGCTTGTGGGCACATGTTCCCTGGCCTACAGGGAGTTCACGATGCAGCGCTAAAACTGAAAAAGCCACGCTCAGGTCATGTAAGCGGTGCGATCTTATCTTTGTTATTAAAACTAAAACCCCGCGTGCGATTCTTCCAGTTTTATTGAGATGTCGTTGGCATCTCATCCAGGGCAAGGTCAAGGTACTCTCCGTGTTGGTCTGACACATTGATACGTTGCAAAACGGCTCCCACCGTAGTGTTAGCCGGGGCCTGCCTCGTGTCCCCGACTGCCATCACTTTTTGGTGGTAAGAGCATTTCAGATCGATTCTCATGGAAATGGACTACTAAGATACATAAGATACTATTAGTAGCTATACTCCCGATGCTATACATTAGATTTCCAGAACTTATTATCCATCACCTGCGGACATTTTTTCACTGTTTTTAAGAGAGAGAAAAAAAAAAGCAAAACAAAACATCGAACCGTTGTCTCTGGTACACGCCCTGACCTGGGGATCGAACCCGCAGCCTAGGTACGTGCCCCGACCGGGAATCGAGCCCATGACCTTTTGATGTCCGTACAGGTCGATGTTCCCACCGACTGAGGCATGCCAGCCAGGGCCAGAACTTATTCATCTTTTAGGAAAAGTCTCTACCCTTTCACCATCGTCTCCCCAGTTCCCCACCCCTAGCCCCTTCAAATCACCATCCTACTTTCTGTTTCTATGAGTTTGTCTTTTTTTAGATTCTACAGAGAAGCGAGATCATACCCTATCTGTCTTTCTCTGGTTTATTGCTCTTAGCATAACACCCGCCGAGTCCACGCACGTTGTTGCAAATGGCAGGGCGCTACCTTTTTTCTCATGGCTTAAAATAGTCCTCGGCACCAGGTGCCCCTGTCCAGCCCCTGTCTCCGTGCAGCCACAGCCGTGACTACCCACTCACCGTCTTCCCGGAGCAACTGCTGGGCGCGGCGCTGGCTTCGATGAAGTATTTCCTGAGCAGATGCTTGCTGGGGTCAGGGCTGTCCAGTAAGATGTAGGAACAGAAGAAGGCCCCGTGCCGAAGCAGGAAGATGGCGATGTCTTCGTTGCCTAGAGGACAGACAGGAAAGCTCAGGGTGCTTCGGACGTGGGGCGTGTCCCGCCCGACCTAGGGGGCGTGTCCCGCCCATCCTAGGGGGCGTGTCCCGCCCGTCCTAGGGGGCGTGCCCCGCCCGACCTAGGGGGCGCACGCCAGTATGTGAAACGGGACGGCAAAGGTTGAACTCGTCCGTGCCTTCCCTGGACACGCCAAGTTCCTCTTCGTGTGACTTCGTGTGGGCTCATCTGCCACCGCTGGTCCCTGTCCCCGAAATCCCCTTGCAGGGATGAGGTGGGGCTGGGAGGAGGGGGGCGAATAAGGGTGGACTCAGACGTTTGGAAAGTCGAAACCCAAAACAGGAGGGGCGAATGTCTCCACGCAGGTGGCAGAGTCAGGGGTGGGACTGACGGCGGGGGTGGGGGGGACCCACCTGATTTGATGGCCGCGTAGAGGGGTAAGCGCACGATGATGGGGAATTCGTTCTTCCTGACCGCGTAGCTCTCCGGGTCGGCCCCATGCGTCAGGACGAGCAGCCTCACCAGCCCCAGGTGGCCGCGCTGACACGCCAGGGCCAACATCCAGTTCAGCAGCCGCTGGGGGCTGCAGGGACCTGGCGGGAGGCAACGGGGCACAGGTGGCTGCCACGCTGGGCTGCCCCTGACCATCCGTAAGATCCAGCGGCCCCGTTCCCAGCTGAATGTCCCTTCTGCTGAGTTGCTCGTGTTTTCTGGAATAGTCTTTCTCTGAGCTGCCTGGGACGTGTCCCCATATCATCGCAAACCTGCCTGGGGGCCCCATAATGCCAGCTGAGGAAAAGCCGCGTTCCAAACAGAATACACTGTGATCGTAACAGAACACAACACATGTCAGGAGAGGCCGAGAAGGTACCACCCCGGTATGATCTCTGGGCGGTGGGCTTCTGAACGCTCCCCTCCCCCAGCGCAGCCCCGACCTCATCCCTAGGGTGGAATTGCAAACAGGGTGTGCGTTTGGAAGACAGGCCATTCAGGGTTAAAATTTAGCTGGGTGACCTTGCACGACACACTCCTTAAGCTCTCTGTGACCCAGAAGCTACCCAAGGGCTGGGACCACCTTTTTGATCCAGCCTCCGTGTCTCTGAAGGTCTGCCAAGTGTCCAGTGCTGGGTAAATGCTCAAAATATGTACGCTGTGCATTTAGGTGAGCGGGTCAGCTGGTGTGGACTCTTTGGGGCTAGAACAGAACTACTCTGGGGGATCCCCGAAGACAGGGAGTGAGCCATTGGCTCCTCAGGGTGCCCAGCTCCTCCCTGCTTGACCTAATCTGCCCCCATGAGCCCTAACGCTGCCCGGAATTCTCCCTCCAGATGCAAGGAGGGCGCCATCTCAGAACTAACCGTGACCGCAGATCTGTTTCAAAGCACACGATTGCACTCCCCCTAACAGGATCGCTGCCTAATTGGTGGGGCCCCCTGTTTAAAAATGATTAAACATTTCCAGAGGGTGACTGCAGAGTGTTAAACTGAGTGCGGGGCCCTCCTAAGCACAGGGCCCTGCGTGGTGCGTGGTTGTACATGTCCGAAGCCTGCTCTGCAGCCAAGCAGTACCCTAGTTCTCAATGACCCCTGGGGAGGCAATGCCTCAGCCTGTAATTGTAGCGATGCCTGCACTTGTACAATGTTGCAGATCCGAGCCTCCGTGTGCAATTAAAGGAGACCAGATACCCTGAGTCTGCCAAGAGAAAACAATGACTTGTTACTAGAAAAGCAGCATCTCTACGTGACGCAGGCAAAGCATGTGGTAATAGTCAGCGATGGTAAGGCTTGAGCTGGGAAGACAGGAAAGGACATGGCGGAAACGGAAATCTGTAGGCCAGGGGGAAGACGTCAGTCCGAAAGGGCTCCCTACTGTAGGGTTCCCATGGGTGCCATTCTGGAAAAGGCAAAGCCAGGGAGACAGCAGAAGCTTGCCAGCGGTTGGAGGTGGGGAGGGAGGGGTGAACAAATGGGTGGGACACGGAGGCGTGTCAGGACACTGAGAGGATTCTGCATGACGCTGTGATCGTGGAGACAGGTCATCACGCCTCTGTCCTGACCCGTAGCACGCACCACCCGAAAGGCAACTATGACTTTTCGTTAGTTCTAAAGTATCCACGTGGGTTCAACAATTGTAACAAAGGCGCCGCATTCATACAGAGTGTAATGAATAATCGGGCAGACGGTGGGGCTGGTATATGGGAATCCTCTAGACTTTTCCATCGGTTTTCCTGTAAACCTAAAACTGCTGTTAAAAAAAGAAAATCTATTCAATTTTGATGAAAGGAACACTGACCCTGTTCTTTACCAAATGGAGTGTGAGAGGGTTCCCATCGGGAGTGGGAGGGAGGGAAATGTGGGGTGTGGTGCTGCCCCTGGAACTCATCATTGGGAAAAGTGTGAAGAAAGAAACATTCGGGGGTGCAGCCCCCCAGTGCCTGTCTGGTTCCTAAGAGGGTCCCTGGAATGGCGGCCAGGCGAGCGTGACCTGGGGTTTACCTGTTAAAGACTCGAGAAGTTCATGCGCAACGTCCGTGTGCCCGAAGTGAGCCGCCACGACGGCTGGGTTGTCATCCGTGGGCTCCGTCGGCAGCTGCACCTGTCTCTGCGTGAGAAGGTACCGGACGGTCTCTAGGTCCCCATAGGCCGCTGAGATGCTCAGAAGCTGGCCCTGGGCAACACAGAACAGGGGCAGGACTCCCGTGAGACCCACACTGTGCGGAACCGCCGAGGGACTCAACGCTACGTGTTTTATGAAGTCGCGGGCAAGACCGGAGCTGGGCTGTCCAGCGTGGCCCCACTGGCTGTCCGTGTGAGGCTACTGGGCACCTGAAGTGTGGCCCATGCCAAACCGGAGGTGCTGGGTGTGCAGAACCACATGCGCTTTCAGAGACATAGAAAGAGGTAAACCATCTCATCAATAATATTTATATTGATTCCCTGTTGAAATAATGATCTTTTAAAAGAAATCCTTGCCTGAGGATATGTCTACTGATTTTAGAGTGAGAAGAAGAGAGGGAGGGAGGGAGAGAAAGAAAGAGAGAGACGTCAGTGTGAGAATTAATTGCCTCCCGTATGCGCCCCGACAAGGGATCGAACCTGCACCTGCAACCCAGGCATGTGCCCTGACCGGGGTTCGAACCTGCAACCCAGGCATGTGCCCTGACTGGGACTCGAACCCACAACCTTTTGCTGTACGGGATGACGCTCCAATCCAATGAGCCACCCAGGATCAGGGAGAAATGATGACCTTTAATTTATGCAAATCAAATCAAATACATCATGAAAACTTCACCCGCCTCTGTTCATTTCTTTTAATGGAGCTGCTAGGACATTGGATGCTATCAATGCGGCTGGCAGTGTGGTCCTTGGGGACAGAGTTCCAGGAGGATGCAGGGGGCACCCCGCTGGAGCTCAGGAGCCACCTGACACACACGGCGTGGACCTCAGGACAGGAAGGCGGCCAGGCTCTCTGAGGGACTGCCCCCGCCCCCCCGCCAGTTATTCATGCCGGACAAGACAGATGGGGGCGCTCAGCCCTGAAACCGGAGATGAACATCTTTCAGCGACATGCAGTGGGTCCCTCGACTTGGTGGCCCAGAGGAAAAGGACAGGGTGGAAACGAGACCCTATGGGGCAGGTTGTATAGCTTTTATTATTTTACCCTTATTTTTAACCCTCCACTGAGGACATGTTTCTTCATTGCTTTGAGAAAGAGAAAAAGGGAGAGAGGAAGGTAGAGAGAGGAACACGGATGTGAGAAAGAGACATTAAGTGCTTGCCTCCTGTGCGTGTCCCGACCAGGGGTCGCACACGTGCCCAGACTGGGGATCGAACCTGCAACCCAGGCGTGTGCCCAGACTGGGGATCGAACCTGCAACCCAGGCGTGTGCCCTGACTGGGGATCGAACCTGCAACCTTCCAGTTACAGCACGACACTCCAACCAACTGAGCCGCACCAGCCAGGGCTAGAAAGTGTATGTATACATGAACGAGGACATGCAGACTCAGCGAGGTTTCGTGACTTGTCCAAGATCACACAGCTTGTCGGTAGCTGTCGCGCAGACGGACTATAAAAATGGCTCTGGCTTTTCATGGGCTGCCCCGGGTCTGCCACAAGGATGCTCAGAGAGATGCTGGGTGTGTGTGTGCCGTGTGTGATTGCATCACCAAAACGGCAAGTCCTCCCGGCACTTGGCTGCTCCCCAGGACTTGGGTACCAGCGTCGCTCAGGGAGGCAGGCGCAGAGCCCAGGCCCGAACGGGGCAGTTCGTGTGCTGCCTGCGTCTCCGGAGGGCTGACTGCGTGCGAGATGCTGGGCTGAGCGCCGAAGGTGCCCGAGGCGATTTCTGGCCGCCATGAGCTTACAATTAGGTTTGAGTCATGAATTTGCCTACAACGGCCCCCAGCGAGGACCTGTTGCTTGGTGACTAGTTCAGCAAACCGGCGTCTTTGGAGATTGCTGTGGGGTGAGGCGGGAAGGGACGGGTCAGCGCAGCCCCAAGGACAGAGACTGGTGCCGATCGAGCTCGCGCTGTGTGCCCGTGTGACACAGAGTGCTTGTGTGTTCACACTTAATCCTGAGGGCAGGGGTGTATCTGTATTTGCATCTTTTTAAATTCACAATATTCCTTTAAAGATAGATTACCTTATGTTTATTGATTTTTAGAGAGAGGAAGAGAGAGATTTGTTGTCGCACGTACTGGCCCATTCCTTGGCTGATTCTTGTATGCGCCCTGACCGGGGATCGAACCCACGACCTTGGCGTTATCAGGACGATGCTCTAACCAACTGAGCTACGCGGCCAGGGCTGTATTTACATCTTGGGTCTATGGATGAGGCAATGAAGCCTTGCCCATGAGGAGGGGGTCTGTGAGTCAGCAGAACTACCAGGATTTGAACTGGAGCCTGTGTAGCTCCAAAAAGCCGCACCCCCTTCTCTCCTTCCCAGACGCCCCAGGAAATGCGGGACTTGGAGGGAGGCTTGCGTTCTGGAGGTGCAGAGAACAGGCTGGCAATGCCAGGTATGCCTGACGAGGGACGGTAAGGGACGGTGTACCTGGAGGACAGCAGAGAGCCCCATTTTGGATACAGCCAGAGGGGAACAGCCCTCCGCCTGCCGCTCTGTGCAGGGCGGGGCCCGGTAGCCCCGACTGGGCCTTAGGAAGGAAAGCCCCAGGGACTGATTGAACGACTTGTGGCCCACGCCAGCAGCTGTTGAGACTTCAGCCAGCGAGTTAGGGGCTGAAAGCCGCCCCCCCCACCCCCCGACGAGCGCGCTGCCCCTAAGGCAGGTCCATCAGGCTGATGTAACATCACTCGAGAGAAAGCGGAGTGGCAGGCGATACTTACAACAGGACTGCGTGTGTGTTAGGAACGACTCGGATCGGTCACCCAAGGGGGAGCAGTCGCCGAGAAAGGGCTGGCACCCGTAAGTGTACGTGTGAGACGAGCCATTTCAGGACACAGTAAACATATCCCTGTTGCGATGATAATGGCAGTGACAGCAAGACCCGAGTGGCACCCTTGTTCTGGCCAGGGGGAGGCTCGGCCTTGACCTTACCTTCTCCAGCTGGGACGTGCTCTCGTCACAAGCCTCTCTGAGCAAGTGGCGGGCTCTGCCGGGGTCTCCCTCCTTGTAGGCCGCGTGGATGTCTTCCGTCCCCGGACACCGCGCTGTGGGGTCACTGCTGGGCGTGGACAACTTGCCGCCCATGTCCCCGGCCCCTGGGTGGACAGAAGCACACAAGTGTCACTGTCACGACTGGCTCCCAGGAATCGTTAGGAAGGTGCTGTCTGGCCCTGGCTGGTGTGGCTCCGTGGGTTGAGCACCGCCAGCCTGCGAACCAAAGGGTCGCGGGTTCGATTCCCAGTCAGGGCACATGCCTGGGTTGCGGGTCAGGCCCCCAGTGTGGGACGCATGAGAGGAGACACACACTGATGCTTCTCTCTCTCTCTTTCTCCCTCCCTTCCCTTCTCTCTAAAAATAAATAAATAAAATATTAAAAAAAGAGATATGTGTCTCTCTGTGACATATATCTGGGGTGTTGGGAAGAGAAAGGGGTCACCTCGACATGCTGCTGATGTCAGCAAGCATCGGGGACCCTGGCACTGAAGTCAGGCTGACTGCACAGGCGCCAGGCAGCCGAGCGCAGCTGGGGCGGGTTCTGCAGCGAGTCTGCCCCCTGGGACAGCCGCCTGGCCTGGAACCGCCAGGCTGGTGTCCCTGAGAGCAACGGAGAAGCAGGGTCTTTCGTGGGACAGCTGGTGGCCGACCCGAATTGTCCCTCTGCTGTGTTCCCATCCGAGGAAGAAAGAGCAATCCTGGGGGCGGGGACCTCTGTACCTCTCTGCTAGGAAACCACGCCCACGGTGTGGGATTTAGAACCGGCGGCCTTCGCTCCGTCCCTTGCCGGGCACAGAGGATGCGAAGAGAAAGGAAGTCAGCCCCCACCCGCACCGAGCCCCGACTCTAGGGCAGGGGTTCGTGAGCACGAGGTCTGTGGACCCCCTGGGAGCTCCAGAGGGTTCCTGCGCATCCCCGAACTGCACACGCAACTTGGCGTGTGTGCACGCTTTTCAGGGAGGAAGTTCTAGGTTTCCACCCGATCTGCGAAGGTATTAGTGGAGCGGAGTCCCAAGTTCTATCTCTGGAGATGTTATTTAAAAAGACGGCAAAGAGTGAGACGCGAATGCTACGACCGTTTCTGGCCAAGGTCACACAGCCCGCGTCTGCCGGGAAGAGGCAGAGGGGCCTGGGAATGGGTCTCCCAGCTCTCAGGCCAAGGCCAAACCCACCCCGTGTCTTGGCTGCCTCTTGGGAGGGATGAAACAAAAAAACAAACAAATTTGAACTGCTTTTTAAAAAAAGGACCTTCTGAGCAAGGTGAGCGTCCATGTATTCCTAACAGCAAATCACATTATAGCAGCTAACGTGAAAAATGAGAAATGCATTTATTTGTAATAGCATGAAAGTTACATGCTGAGAATCAACACTGTTCAAATGTCCATTCTCCCCCCATTTTACCTCCAGATACAATGCAACCCCAATCGTCCAATAGGCCTTTTTGGGAGGGATAGAGTTTGGCAATCTGATTCTCCAATTGGTACGGAAATTCAAAGGGCTTAGACTATCTAAAGTCATCTACAACTAAGAGAGTTGGTGGATGTACATGACCTTGATTTCAAGTCTTACTGTGAAGCCACACCAATCACAACGGTGTGGTGTTGGCAACGCCAACAGCCCCCGGACAGAAAGGAGTCAAGAAATGGGCCGAAACGTGCTTTTTGACAAGGGCACCAAAGCAACAAATGCAATGAGAAAAGCAAAGTGTTTCCAACACACGCTGTCAGAACTGGGCATCCACCTTGACCGAAAAGAAACCCTGGCCCCTAGTTCTCACCGCAAACACGAATTGATTTGAGATGGATCAGGAGTCTAGGGATGTAACCACAGAGCTTCTGGAAAAAACCCCAGAACAACAGTTTTATGATTTGCGAGTAAGCAAAGCTTCCTCAGGACTCCGAAAGCAATCACCGTGCGAGAAAAAATTGCTCATTACACTTGACCAAAACTTGAAACTTCTGTTTCGTCCAAAGATCGAGCTGCCATTTAAACATGAACAGGCAAGTTACAGATAAAAAGAAAGTGTTTGCAAAACATATCCAAAACAAAACAAAACAAAACAAAAAACAAAAAGAGCAATGGCATCGAGAATATAAAAATAACTATAGCTCAGTAATCAAGGACAAACAACCCAATTAAAAATGGGCGAAGACAGGAACAGCCAGAAGATACTGAGTCAAAGAGCTCAGTATCATTAGTCACCAGGAAACAGCAAATTAAAACCTTGGGACTCCCGGAAGATACACTGAAATTTAAAAAGACTTGGGGAGGGGGTGGGGCAACCAGACCCCTCAGCCATTATTGGCTGGAGCATTAAATAGCACGGCCACTTTGGGAACAAGCCTGGGTTTCTTATAAAACTCAAAAAAACACCTACCCTGTGAGCCACGAGTCTATTCTCAGATGTTTACCCAAGACGAATGTGTCGAAAACTTGTACCCAAGAATGTGTATAGCAGCTTCATTCATAATATTTCTAAACTGGTAATAATGCAGCCTCCCATCTACAAAGTGGGTAAATAGCTAGGTACCCTGGTTTGGTAACCACTCAGCAAGAAGGAGGAATAAACTACCGATCCATGAAATAACAGAGAGAAATCGGAAGGCATGATGCTGAGTGCAAGAATGATCCCACAAAAGGATTCTAATGCATGGGCGAGAAAATCAGAACAGCGAGTGAGTGCTTTCTGGGGGTAGGGACAGGCATCGCTTTACCAGGGAAGGGACACCAGCAAATTGGGCAGTGTTTCCAAATAAATATATATATTTTTTTACCCTCACCCACGGACGTTTTTTTCATTGCTTTTAGAGAGAGATGAAGGGAGAGAGAGAAACATCCAAGTGAGAGAGAAACGTCAATTGGTTGCTTTCCAAACACGCCCTGACTGGGGATCGAACCTGCAGCCCAGGTCTGTGCCCTGACTAGGAATCGAACCTGCGACTTTTCAGTTTACTGGATGACACTCCAACTAGCTGAGCCACACTGGCCAGGACAATGTTTCTCTCTCTATATTTTTTTAAGATTTTATTTCTTTATTTTTAGAGAGGAAGGGAGGGAGAAAGAGAGGAAGAGAAACATCCATGTGTGGTTGCCTCTCGCGCGCCCCCTACTGGGGACCTGGCCCGCAACCCAGGCCTGTGCCCTGACTGGGAATCGAACCGGCGACCCTTCGGTTTACAGGCCAGTGCTCAATCCACTGAGCCACACCAGCCAAGGCTATACCTTTATATATGATTTCATTACACTGGGATTGCTTCGAAACTTATCAAATAGTCCAGTGAAGATATGCACCTTTTCCTTTATACACATTTTACCTAAACTAACTACAAATAACATCGAACAGCGGTCAACACGTATGAATGCTGACGTATGCGAGGGTGAAGGGTTCAGGTGCTTCCAGTTTTGAAATGCACTCAAAATAGTGGACGGATGGGCGGGTAAAGGAATACGCAGGCAGACACGGGAGAGAGGGATTTTAGACAACGTGAACAGGAGAATCCAAGTGCTGGGCGTACGGACGTGCAAGCGTCTGTCCACCCGAAACGCAGGGCCGGCTCTGTGGCGGCCTGAATGAGCCCCAGGGGCCACCGCAGAGGAAGACTCTGCCCGTGAGGACAGGCGGGGACCAGCTGCTCACGGCAAAGGGGCTTGACGCCCGCCCTCTGGGGTCTTTGCGCTCACCTTCCCCGGGGCAAAGGCAAGCGCTCTGAAAATCCGCCCTCATTCACACAAGATCTCTGTGTCTTCGTGGAGATGACTGGGGGTTTGTTTGGTGTTTTTTTATTGTTTGGCTGCGTATTGTTGGCAAGAAGAATCACCAAAGGGCTGAGTGTGTTATTGCTTGTGGATGTGAAGAAGGCGGCTTTGCTTCTTATCACATGAAACAGTCTCCATTAATTATTTACAGTCAGAGACCCGGGGACACAGGAGAGGGGGCGGGAGTGGGGAAGGCGGCGGGCAGGCTCGAGGGGGGAGGGAGAACCGAGGGCAGTGTCCTCCATCGGAAGGGACACCTCGTCACGCCATTGGCACCTTTCGGAGGGAAGCAAAGATCTGCCTCGCCCGCCTCCGTCCAAGACACGTGCGTGTGCACGAGTGTGTCTGCGTGTGCCCGGGCAGGTACAAAGGAGCCTCTTCTAGTCACGGAGGAATGTAGACAGAAACAGGGACCCTGGCAGCCCCGGTGAAACCGCACCTCGGAGGAAGAGCCTTGGACCTGGGCTCCATGTGAAGTGGAAAGGGTGACCTGACTTTAGCTTGATTTTCAAAGAGTATAAAGAATGTGGAGTAAATGAGGCAGTAGGAACCAAGACCCTGCTCGCTTCTATTTACATTGTTTTTCTCCAGGTGGTGATGTTTTCAGTTTTGAACTTGATTTTCCTAAGGTGCTTGGACAACGTTTGGTCATGGACCCAGGGACCTGGGGCGGGGGGAGCCGGTCCAAACTGTTGGGCAGACATTCTGGGGAAAATGTCAGTTGGTGAACGTGCACTTAATTTAATCTGCCAACTTCATGTAATTCCCTGAAATGAAAAGGAGAATGGTTCTGTATATTTTAATTGAAAAAAAAATCAACATGCTAACGATGAGTTAGTAATGATACTAAGAATGGGTTGAGAGGAATTTAGTGATAAAATGAGTGTTCCTTTTTATTTCCCAAGCTCTCCCATGATGGAGTTCTGTGACTGTTTTATTTAAAACTTTAAAAGAAATAACACAAGAAAAGAACACGCTCTCATTGAAAAAACCCTAAATAATACAAAAATAAATTGCATAAGAGGCAGAAGCCCTGTCCCCTTACCACCAGACACCTTAGAAGTAAATATTTACTTTCAGAGTAATTTTCCCCACATACTAGTTTTATATTTGAGAATTGGTGGCCTATGATTTAAACTTAAAGCAGGGGAACATACTTATACTATTTGCGATTATTCAGTTATTTATTTGTGCCTGGTTTCAACAATTGCCCATAATTCTATTCTCTAATACAGTAAAACATCTCGGTTCTAAACATTTTTCTCATGCAGCTTTAAAGTTCACATTAATAACATAACCCTCCAAACTTACTTGATTTCAAGTAAATATTAATATGTGAAATAAGACACTACAGCTTAGTAAGGAAGTAATGGTGGAGCCTTGGAATGATCCCATTTCAAATTTTTTAAAAAACAATTCCTTGTTGTTCTCTATTATCATGTGTCGTCGTTTTGCTGTTAGCAATAAAAATTCCTCTCACACACACACAAACTACAAACAGGCATCTCGCTTTTCATGCAAAATAAATGTGCTTAATGAAGTAGGTAACTAGGCAAAGGAGACCAAGAGCGAAGTTTTGTTTCTTAAAAAAATTTTTTTTGGGTTGGTGTTTCTCGTTTGATTTGAGGAGTGAGTCGGTCAGAAGGGGGAACGAGGTAGCAGAGACCACAGATGTAGAGGTTGAATTCCGCACGGGTACCACGCAGTTATTTGAGAATACGAGAGCCATTTCCAACGCGCTGCGAGATGACACGCGGTTATAGTCCTGGTCGGGATAAATACGAATAACTACACAGCTATTTAAATGTGCTAGACACGGACAGTAAGTTCAAGTTCATCACAGGAAGAAGCATCTGGTTAAAAAAAATGTTCCAAAACCCGGAGAACCAAGCACATGCCGCCCTTAACCGTCCCTGTCCATTTAGTAATCTATTTATAAAGAAATACTTTCAGGAACAGCGGACGCTTCCCATCTTTAGCTGTTCCTCGGAGAAGTATTGTAGTTGCCAATTATTCAATCCCTAACGTCATTCCTGTAATTCGGGCTTGAGAAAAACACATGATTCCAGCAGTAGGAAAACTTAATGAAAATCATTCTTCGTTTTTATCCTGGGAAAGGAATAAAAGAGAATCCCACACACATTAGACAGTGATGTCCGTCTGTACAAGTCACGTCACTTGTACCTACCGTCCCCTGTGCCCTTCTCCACCTTGACAAGAGTCCTTTGTCTGCTGACCCTGCGTCTGTTCTGTCCTGATATTCTAAGAAGACATCCTCACTTTTCCTTCTAGAACAACATTTGTTAAACGATCCCTCCTGACCCAATAATTGGAATAACATTTTCCCTCTACTGTTTTTTCCTTCCTCCCTACAAACCTAGGACAATGGAGAGCTAATACGGAAGTGGCTTTAATTCTCTAAGTTAGAAGTGTTGGCCTGTTCTATAAATATCTCCATATATTCGCATTTAATTCTCTCCCCTCCACCGAAGAAAACATACGCGAATGCTGTCTCTCTCAATTTAAAATCTGTGGCACCCTCTTGACAGCCTGGAAAAGACACTGACATTTTATGCACACATCCGTGGAATTTGTAGAATTGCATTCACTTCCATCACTAGAACAGCAAAAACGTGAAAATATTCCCAGCCACTCGCAGCTCACGGCGGTGGAACATGCACAGGTGTAAAAGCGAACCGGACAAAGCTACTGACCTGGTCATAGCTGCCAACGACCTTCCCTGACATCCTTCACCGAGTCCCCCATGTGGCCCGGGCGCAGGGGCAGGGGACCGTCCCTCCCCGCGGGTCCCACCCACCCTCTGGTGCGGTAGAACTCGCCCCGGTAGCCCGGGCTTCCCCGGCCTTCAGCTCGGAGGATGCTGCTTTCCTTGCCAGCTATCGCCGGAGAGATTTAGCCTCAGCAGCGGTTTTCATCCCTGGCTCGAATTACGGTGAAATTCAACCCTTTTGGTTCTGCGGGGAAGATGCAGAAGTGGGGAGGTGTGGAGGGCAACGTGACCCGCTGGGTGACCCTCAGCGGCAAGTCCTCACCCGCTCCAGATGGCTGGGGCCGGGTCCCATCACGCTGGGCCACTTGGACCAGCCAGCGTCAGGACGGGGAGCACTGAGAGTCACAGCCTGGACCAGGGGCCTGGCTCATGTCTCCCACAGGACAGCAACCCAGCAGCAAAGCCTCCCCGCACAGACGTACAACTTCTCTGTGGTACCCGCACCCAACCACCGGCAATGGATTCACATTAACAAAGGTGGGGGGGGGGGCGGATTCTCCAGGGCGGGCAAAAGTAGCTTTACAGTCGTGAGTCTGTGACACACAGTGTATTCTTGTTGATCATTTATTTATCAATGATCCTATCATTGATGATTATCAACCTACTTTTGCCCACCCCTGTGTGTATAAACAAACCATGCAAGGTTCTACCGTACAAAAGACTGCTGTTTTCTCTAGAAATAAAAAAATACAATCCATCACAGGATGCCATGTTATGTCTACCATGGTGAGACAGTTAGTGACTTCTAACGTTCATGACGGGCCAGAGTGCGGCAAACCGGACACGCGTGTCACGGGGTTGGGGGGGGGCGTGGCTGGCAAGTGGTGTGACTCTTTCAGGGAGCAGAATGCGGGGTGAGGTTCTGCCGGTTCACCTGTGGTTTCTTCTCCTAGAAATTTACCTGCGGAAATGACGTGGCACCACCACCACCACCCCCAACAAAAGAATACAGCCCTGGGGCTATGCCATTGTGCCCTGCGGAATTACCTGTGATACGGAGGGACGAGCCTGCCAACCAGGGACACGGCCAAGGTCGGGGAGTCAGGGGGTGGCCGAGATGCCCAGCACGGATGGGTGCTTGGTTTGTGTCATTTAACTTAACGCTCACGGCAGCGCCACACTCGGGTGCCACAGCGTCCCGTGACGGACCAGGGGGCCAGGATGAAGACACTGTTTACCGTGACGGAGCCCGTGTGCAGCAGGGGCAAGAGCGGAAGCAGGTCCTTCCGACTCTGGGGTCCCCGAAATCTCCACGGTCCTGCTTTCCAGGTTAGTGCCTGTTCTGGACTGCATGCTATTCGTGCCCACCCCGCCCCTCCAGACTTGTATGTTCTATCCCCAATCCCCAAGGTGCTGGTGTTAGGAGGTGAGGTGAGCAGGCTGTGAGGGTGGCCCCCCTCCCCCGCATGGGATTAGTGCCCTGTGCGGATCCAAGGAGAGAGTGGTGCTCATTGGGCCCTCGCCAAGGTCATTCTCCCACAGCCTTGATCTTGGACTTCCCAGCCTCCAGAAATGTGAGAAGCACACGTGGGCTGTGCAGGCCCGAAGTCTGTGGCAGCTTGTCACAGCAGCCCGAGCTGGCTAAAGGGGCCTCCAGGTGCGTCGCCATGAGGAGCTACTATGCAGGCATTAAAACCAACGATAATGAAGCCTATGGCCCTGGCTGGTGTGCTCAGTGGATTGAGCGCGGGCCTGCGAACCAAAGGGTCGCAGGTTCGATTCCCAGTCAGGGCACAGGCCTGGGTTGCAGGCCAGTTCCCAGCAGCGGGTGCACGAGAGGCAACCACACACTGATGTTTCTCTCCCTCTCTCCTTCCTTTCCCCTCTGAAGATAAATAAATAAAATCTTAAAAAAAAATGAAGCCTATGGAGAAGTATGGAAAATACTTACATAATATTAAGCTACGACAGTGGAATATGGGGCAGAGACTGGGAAAAAAATCAGGGAAAAAAAATTCATCACACAGAACACTGTTTGACATGATTTGAAAACGGGCAGCGTGAAAGAATTCGCCCCAGGTTGGTAGATTAAAACGCTCTGTAAAAAGGTTTTGGATGAGTACAAGGGATTATTTTTTGTTTATGAAAGTTTCATCTGCCCTGGCTGGTGTGGCTCAGTGGACTGAGTCTGCGAACCAAAGGGTCACCGGTTCGATTCCCAGTCAGGGCACATGCCTGGGTTGCGGGCCAGGTCCCCAGTAGGGGGCACTCAAGAGCCAACCACACATGGATGTTTCTCTCCCTCCCTTCCCTTCTTTCTAAAAATAAATAAATAAATAAATAAAATGTTTTTTAAAAAAGTTATGTCCATCTGTCTGTCTGGCTCTCTGTTTAGAAAGAAGGACCCAAGGACAAACCTACATGAGAGTGGCAGTTATCTCCAGCTGGTGAAATGACTGGAGATTTTTGTGTATATGTGTTTTCCTGTGCTTTCCAATAGGCATCTTTTTTTTCCCCTCACCAAACTTGTATGGATTTAGAAATTAAGACAAAAAACTAAAAGAGGAAGTGTATCCAGCACACACAATCGACTCCTTACAATCCGACTTCGCAAATTTGTTTTTTTGAGGGCAGCAGCCGCTAAAACGAAGCGACTCTCTGCTCCTGGGCAGACCAAGGCTTGACCTGGTTGCTCTGGGAAAAAAACGACAAAAGAGCCCCATCTCGTGGGACAATCACTGGCCAGGTAGCCCAGGCTTTGAAAGACAAAGTAAAATGGTCTATTCATTGCCGGCTGCCAGGTACCACGAGCAGTCCGAGTTCTTCCCAACACCCTTGCAAGGCGGCGGTCCTCATCGCCAACTCTCCATGTGGTGACCACCGCTCATTCGAGAAGCTTCCCCGACCCCGCGCGCCGGACAGCAGATCTGGGGCTGGGACGCCCAGCACCCGCCGTCCATACCAACCCTCCACTTCGCAGCCTGCGGGACCTCTCAGCCAAACGTGGGACGCTTATTCGCAATGGGACATTCTTGGTGGACACCTGGGGACTGAAAGGTGAGATGATTCTGTGCCGCTAGGTGGAAAAACCCAGAGAGGGACCAGCAACACGGTGAATCCTTTCCTGGGCTTACTGCCTCTTGCAAGGTTTCACTTGTTGATTGCTCGTGCGTTCCACACACATTTGTGACATTCTGTGCGGTGAGCCGGGCCCTGGGGACACAGTAGGACACGGCAGGCCGTGAGAGCTAGGGTGTGACGCTCTGCGCGTCCCCGATTTTCCTCTTTAACACCTACGACACAGACCATGCTCGGGAGACTGGGGATGGCCAGCGGACGGATGCTGACCAGAAACAAAAAGGAGAACTGATGGCTGGAGAAATAAAAACCGCAGAGGCGAGACAGTTCCCTTATCCAATGCTCCCTCCCCTATTAAAAAACAGTACAAGCCCTGGCTGGTGTAGCTCAGTGGATTGAGCGCGGGCCTACGAACTAAAGGATCGCGGTTCGATTCCCAGTCAGGGAACATGCCTGGGTTGCAGGACAGTTCCCAGCGACGGTTCTTAGCAGGGGACGCACGAAAAGCAACCATACATTGATATTTCTCTCCATCTCTCCTTCCCTTCCCCTCTAAAGATAAATAAAATCTTTAAAAAAAAAAAAACCAAAAAACAGTACAGCGTGAAAATGCAGACCGATCAGTCACCCTCTGACCTCCGGGAAGGCTGCTAAGTTACAAACAGCAAGGGGCAGGCCAGCCTTCATCACGGCACCCCTCCTTCTGAGGCTGCTGCGGCACATTAAAAAAAAAAAAAAAAAAAGCACGATCCGCATACATAAAGATGCTGACTGCAATATTGTTTTAGTGTAGCAGAGACGGTGGTTATGGATGGTGATTACCAAATGCATTAAAACGCTTAGCAGCACTTGGAGCGCCTGGAGAGTCCCCACAACGCGGGAGCGAAACGAGAAGGAAAGACCCCTAAACGAGAATAAGAAAAGGAGAAGTTCTCTTATTCACGAGAACTGGAGGTGATCTTTGCCCCTTTCCCAAATTTCCCAGTTATTTCTCGGTTGCTGCTATAATGGAGAACTCTTTTTTTTTTTTTAAATATACTTTCCAGGTGAACAAATGCAGCCTCCTCTTGGCAAAGCTGGGCACAAGGGAAGGAAGAAAACACCCTCATCCAGAGGGAAATCTCGGGTGAGGCACCCCGATCTTTCCCAGGAGCGTCCTTTGCCGAGAACCGTGGACGGTGCTAAAAGACCGGTGACTGAAACGGGGCCGTGACCGCAAGGGACGCGTCTACGATCCAGTCCACGAGTAGCGTCACTCAGAATGGCCAGCGGGCTCAGAACTCTCCTGCTAAGCGAATGCTCTTGGCCATCTGGCCTTGGCTTTGGGCAAACAGCTTCACGCCGCGGGCCCTTCTCCACGCCACCTGCTCTGCAGCCCGGCCCCTTCAGCACCCCAGTGGCGGGGTTCACATCAGGTCAACGTCTAGACTGTCTCAACAGAACGCTCTGGGGCTTTCCGAGTCATAAAACTATCCCAGGACTTAGTCACACTGGCTGCCCAGGAAAGACGGCCCCAGGGCACAGACCGCCCTGCAGAGGAGCAAAGGATGGGGGTGACAGGCACCGAGGGTGGTGACCGAGGGGCTCACAGGCATGAAAGCGTGCTCGGGAAGGGCTTACACTGCAGCCTGACCCTGCGTGGGCTGTGGCTTGGTGCTGAGACTCACTGTTGCTGTTGGAAAGAAAGTTAGAAACTGGGTCTGCGCCTCAGACCTGTGAGGGCTGCCGGGCGCATCATCGGCCCCAGCCATCCGAGACAGATTCCGTCAGGGCAAAGGCACAGGTGGGTGGTTCTCTGAATCTTATTCCCTGAGCTCCAGCTCAGGGGCGAGCGGACGCTGTTAACATGCCAATAAGAGGCAAAAGTGAGAGGCAACGGGCATTTACGGGAGATCCAACAGAACGGCTATTTTGGAAGCACTGATTCAGGCAGAAACCCAAACGGCGTTACAAGCAGGAGGCAAAGGCCAGGGGCGTTGATGAAAAAGGGAGGGCTCGTAATTGCTTCGACAGAAGGGAGGCATTTCTGTGGGCACCGATTAGCTGACACAGTGACACGAATTCTAAACACTGTTTTTAAATTTGCAGCCTGGCGGTCATCGGGCCAGCAGCCATAGATAGCATCTGCTTCCTTGCTCTCTCCAGACTGCTTTGGGGGCACGAGGTTGCTTTTGGCCCAGTCCAAAGGTTATTTTGCCCTGTTTCAACATCGCGAGATTGGAGACATGAGACCCACCCAGCAGCTGCTGAGGAATGGCAGCTTCTTCTAGTGGGCGTGAGGCAGCGTCTTGCTGCGGTTTTGATTTGCATTTCCCTAATCACTAGTGATGGTCAGCATCTCTTCCTGTGCTCGTTGGCCATTTCATATCTTGTGTGAGAAAGGCCTATTCAGAGCCTTCCTCATTTAGTGGTCTTTTTGTCTGTCGTTGGCTTGTCAGGCGGCGGGGGGGGGGTTCTTTATTTAATTTGGACACACACCGCTCATCAGAGGGCGTTGGGAACCTCCCTGGCTGGTTTGAGAAGCTATAACCCAACATGGCTAAGGCTGAGTGGGAGACCTTGGGACCCTAAGCCACTAAGGAGACAAAGCTTATCTCCCAGGCAGGAGCACCGCCTCTGCCCCCTTTATTTCTCACCCTGCTTGGCCCCGAGCAGATGACCAGTTAGCCAATGACGGATAAGATTCCTCAAGGGAGGGACAACCTCAGACAGGCCTGGTCATGAAGGGGCCCTTGGGGAAGGACTTAGGGGGCTATAGAAAAAGGGGGTGATGGACCCTCAGCTTCGACATAGCCTGAGTTCTCATTCTGTCTGTGAGAAGTCTTCTAATCTCTTGGCTGCCTTACTTCCCCCACCTGACGTAAGCCTGAGACAATGCCTTAAGCCTGAAACAATGCTGGTGGTGGGTGCCACCCTGTGCTGGAAAGGGTGGGTTCCCCGGGGACAATCAGGCTTAAGAAAGAATGTATCAAATCCTGTGAAACCTGCTTTGCTAAGAATACCCTCAATTTAAATAAGGGTCCAAGCAGGAAATGAGTTTGTTCCCCAAAGTTTTATGGCCCTTTAGCTATCTGACCCTTACTCAAAATAAGCCCTCAGAGTTCTTTGAATGTTATGTGTTGTTTGATCACTACTGCCTGACTGACAATGATTGACGAGCTTTGTGTAGACACCCTGTGTTCCTGTGCAAATTAAACCCAGTAAAAGCCCATTGAGGAAAAGGCTCCTGGCCCTTCTCCTTTGAGAGATCGGCCACCTCTTCTCCCCAAGCAGACCATGTCTTGGTAGACTCATTCTCATCTGCGGGGGCCGAGGGAGGCCCTGTGGGTGGAGCTCCCCCATAAGAGAGATGATTTATGAATATTTTCTCCCTTTCTGTGACCTGTCTTTTCACTTTCTTGACGATGTCCTTCAACATTTTTCATTTTGATGAAATCCAATTTATTGATTTTTTCCCCTTGTCACTTTTTTTAAAAAAGATTTTATTTATTTTTAGAGAGAGGGGAAAGGAGCAAGAAAGTGAGGGAGGGAAACATCGATGTGATAGAGAAATATCAATCAGCTGCCTCTCATACACGCCCTGACCAGGGCCTGAACTCACAACCCAGGCATGTGCCCTGGCCGGGAATTGAACCAGTGATCTTTTGCTCTACAAGATGACACCCAACCCACTGAGCCACACCTGTCTTTCAGGGCCTGTCGCTGTGTTTTTGGTATCATATTGAAGAAACCATCGCTTAATCCAAGGTTGTGAAGATTTCATTCTATGTTTTCTTCTAAGAGTTTCGTAACTTTAGCTCTTACATTTGGGTTTCTGATCCATTTCGAGGTTCGTTTTTTTTTTTTTAAGTGTGTAGGTAGGAATCCAACTTTATTATTTTGCATGTGGCTATCAAGTTGTTTCAGCACTATTTGTCGAGAGCATGATTGCTTTTTCATTGAATTGTATTAGCAATTACCCCCGGAAAAAATCAGCTCACCATGCGTGTACGGGCTTATTTATAGACTCTTAGCTCTATTCTACTCATTTACATGTCTATCTTTATGGCAGCACCAGACTGTATCGATTACTGTCACTCTGTTTACTCTGGGGTAATCTCCTATTGCTCTGTGGTTCTCCCACTATCTCTGGCCCCCGGGGGTGGGGGGTGGGGGGTGGGACACAGAACAGCCCAGCCCCCAAGGCCTTGTGTGCTGGGCCAGCTCACAGCATCCTAGAGCCGGGAAGACAGGCTAACCTGAGGGCAAAGGAGGAGCTGAACTACGCCCCAAGTGGCTGTTCTGGAGTACTGCAGCACCTGTGCTTGGCTTGGCCCAGACGGTAAAGTAAGGTGTGTTTGGGGGAGAGCTCTGCTCCCCTCCTGCTGCCACGGTGCCCACGGGGGACTCTGCCAAGGGTCACTCTAATGCTCTTCCTTATCTCCATGCATCCCTAAGTACCGTGGTGGCTACAGGACGTGCAAGGAGGTGTTCCACCTCCGTCTCCCCATTCTCCCAGACAGAGTCCAACTTCCCCTTCCTGGTGCCGGGCAGATGTGGGGGCAGACAGACAGACAGACAGACAGATACGTGCATACAGGAAGACAGGCTGGCTTTGGGAAAAACTCCTGGGGGGGTCTCTGGAGAGTGTGAGATGAGAGATGGAAGTCAGAGATTGCATTGGGCCAACTTCTGGGGAAGATTTGGGCAAAGGAGTTCAGAGGCTTGGCTGCGTGTTTTAAGCGAATTCCCTGTGGTTGCCTTGTCAAGAAGCTGCTTTTTGAATTTGCTTTAGGGTTCCTGGTTCGCGTTTCCTTACAGTGCATCGCTGTGCTGGCACAGGCCAGCGTGGCTCAGATGTCCCCGAACCTTACCACTAGTCATTTCTCTCCCTCGCCTTTCTTAACAAATGATGATGTTTTACAACTTCCTTTTCCCACACAAAAGCCCTTTGGTGTTGCCCTGATGGGTGTGGCTCTGTTGGTTGGAGTGCTGTCCTGTAGATCAAAAGGTTGCAGGTTCGATTCCTAGTCAGGTCCCATGCCTAGGTGGTGGGTTCCATATGGGAGGCAACTGATTGATGTTTCTTTCTCTGTCCCCTCCCTTCTTTCTCAAAAGCAAAAAAAAGCAATGAAAAAATGTCCTCAGGGGAGCCCCGGCTGTGGCTCAGTGGAATGAGTGCCGGCCTGAGAACCAAAGGGTCGCCGGTTCGATTCCCAGTCAGGGCACATGCCTGGGTTGTGGGCCAGGTCCCCAGTAGGGGGCGCATGAGAGGCAACCACACATGGATGTTCCTCTCCTTCTCTCTCCCCGTCCCTTCCTGCTCTCTAAAAATAAATAAACCAAATCGTTTTTTAAAAAGGTCCTCAGGTGAGAATATATATATAAAAGTTCAGTGTCGGCTGGTGGCAATCCAAGACACCCTTCTTCAGGGTGGTTCTCTGTTCTCCCTGAACCACACTTAGGGCGCTTCCATTTCTTTGCGCTCCCTTCAACGATTCTCTGAACACCCCGTGTGTGCGTGTTTCTGCTCCCCTGGCTGAATTTCTAGTGATGGAAGGAGCAGAGGCTCTACCAAACCTTAATTTTTACGAAGATCACCAATCTGCTTTCCCCAAAGTTGCACCCATCATGTCCTTATTCATTATCGATGCCACATCAGTTCCAGCTAAAATAATTTAAAAAATGGAACAAAAATTGTAATAACGCATGTCCAACTTTCTGATTTTTTTTTTCCAACCTGCAAAGCAAACGGACAAATCTCAGAAATGGGTTTGGTTTGTGTTTCTTTCACTATGAACAGCATTTAGTATATTTTCCTACGCTCATATACATTTCTATCTTTTTCAATAAACTCAACTTCCTACTTCTACTTTTCGAGTTCATTAGAAACATAAAATGTTACTTTTGTTGTGGACTTGCAAGCGCTCGTTGCAGAGGAAGAAAGTTAGCTCTTTCGGGTACATGTTGAAACAGTTTCTACCTGCTTCTTCTTTGCCACTTGACAAAGGCTCTGCTACAGAATAGTTCCGATTGTCATGTAGTCACTTCCATGAATGTACTCTTTTATAGTATCTAGGTGGGCTTAGGGAAAACATCCTTCCTTACTTCCAAATTATTTCAATTTATCATTTTCCTAAGTGATTTTTTTATCCTCACCCGAGGATGCTTTTTCATTGCTTTATTTTTTTAAGACAGAGAAGAAGGGAGAGAGAGAAACATCGATGTGAGAGACAAACATTGGTCAGCTGCCCAGACTGGGAAGCGTGCACACCTGGGCTGGGGATTGTATGCACCCAGACCGGGGATCGAACCCACCACCTAGCTACGTGCCCTGACCAGACAATTGAAGCCACAGCCTTTCGGTGAGAGGATGACACTCCAACCAACTGAGCCACACCAGCCAGGGGACATCTCCCTCAACTTTTAACGGTGGTCATGTTTATGTTGAAATATTTGATTCATCTGAATAGATTGCGGTCTGGAAGTGAGAAGAGTGATACATTATTTCTTTCCTATTACCAAATACATTTTCTTTTCTGGACTAACTTGACACTCTCCATAGTAAAGCAAAATTGATGTGCATTTCGGCCTAATCTTGCTCTGTTCTTCCTGTCTAATCTCCAGCCCTCCCGTTACCCACGGCTTTGAAATAAACTCTGATGGAACTAACCGCCTCGCCTCCCGTTTGAATTTTCCTAGCTATTCTCATCTGTTTCTTTTTCTAGGTAAACATTGACTGTACTTTTTTCACGCGCCAACCAGAAATTCTGTCTGTATTTCAATTACTACTGCACTGAATTACAGAATCAACTTGTGAAGAATGAACATATTTACAACGTTAAGTCTTTCCATACAAGAGAAAGATACGTCTTTTTTTTTCACTCAAATATTCTTTCTGTCCAAGGTTTAACATTTTCTTCAGATGGGCCCTGTATGTTTATCCTTATTTCCCCAAGATACTTTATACTTGATTTATATTAATTTAATAACTAAGTCAAAATGAAAAAAAATTTTCCACTTATTGCATTCAAAGTTTCCAAGTTCAGTTTTCTGGGTTTGTAAGTGGATCGCGATAGGACATCAAATTATGTGTTAACACCCACTAGCTCCAGCGCCAATGTGAAGAGACCCCGGGTATCAATAAAGAAAGATCCAAGAGCTTCTAGAGAATGCTCAGCAAAGGATATGAAGGGAAGCTCAATAAAGCAAATTGATAGGACATCAAATTATGTGTTAACACCCACTAGCTCCAGCGCCAACGTGAAGAGACCCCCGGTATCAATAAAGAAAGATCCAAGAGCTTCTAGAGAATGCTCAGCAAAGGATATGAAGGGAAGCTCAACAAAGCAAATTGATAGGACATCAAATTATGTGTTAACACCCACTAGCTCCAGCGCCAACGTGAAGAGACCCCGGGTATCAATAAAGAAAGATCCAAGAGCTTCTAGAGAATGCTCAGCAAAGGATACGAAGGGAAGTTCAACAAAGCAAATCGAGTCAGTCTTACATAGGCTAAAACCTGCTGAACCGCACGTACCACCAGAGAAATGCATGGAAAGCTCTACCCAAGCACCGCTTTGTTACACTTCAAATTAGGAAGCACCGGAAGTTTGGTAACTGGCACCGTTGCCAGGCCGGTGGGGAGACAGGCCAGCCCAAGCATCACGGAAGATGGCAGAGAGCTAGAAACACCCCGAGGGAGGGTGAGTTGGCGAACAGGGTGGGTTTTTAGATGCATATGTGGTGTGGCCCACCCCTTTGGAAATCTGCAGTACCGGTGTGCTTGTTCACAGGTGAGAAGACATTGCAGCGTTATTTGTACAGCGAAATATCAGGGGCAGCCCGAACGCCTGTTAGGAGGAGGCCGCTTAATCCTCTGAGGTAGAGCTATGCAACGGAATATCATGCAGCTGTCAAAAAGGATGGTGATGATGATGATGATGATGATGATGGTCCTGACGGTGGCGAGGAGGATGGTGACTACGGTAATCGCCCTTACGTACAAATGTGTGAAGGAAATGGACAAGGGGCAGAGCCGTGGGCATTACCAGGTACATTGGTGTGAAAGACGGAACAATAAGGACCCGCACTGGTTTTACACGGATATGTTACATAGACCAAGGCTGGAAGGATGTAAGAATCAAAGAACGACAGATGGAAACTTACAGGTTTGCAGCCACGCGGCCATATTCCGACAACCGCAGTTTTCAAATGTGGGCAAGGAAGACAGAACCAAGCGATTTGCTCTTCCTTTCCCTCTGCACGCCTCCAGGCGGAGCTCCCCGCCCCCCCCCGCCCCCCCCCCCCCCGCCCTCAAATGCAAAGGACAAAACCTGACTCCAGCAGATTTGCCTCCATCCCTGGGGGATGGGGTGGGGCGGGGCGGGGTGGGGTGGGCGCTGCCATCTGCCTTCCCAACCGGAAAGCAGGCACTCAAAAAAGAAGGGGGGCCGGGGTCAGGGGTCCTCCTCTGTAGCCTGCATTGCAGCGTGGGAAGTTAACACGTGGAGCGTGTGGATTTGAGGGGCACCCAGTGGGTGATTCTCGCAGGGCCCCTGAAGGCTCAAAGCAAATGCTGCATACGGATTCACGTTAAAAATAATAATAATAATAATGCTTCCGGAGAGGAGAACGCCTCCCTGCCCCTTTGACTGAAGACCCAAACTTTGAGATCTTTGCTGGGAGCCGCAGCGCACGGTGCTGGGCTCCTTTGCGGCGGGTTTTCGGTGTGCGTCTGGGCTGGACACAGGCCACGCTGCGGCTGCCGCCTTTACAGCTCTATTTCCCGTATGGAAAGGCCCACTTGCGAGGCACAGCATCATCCAAGGGGAGCACACACCCCGGCTGGACGACAGTACGGCTCTTTGTTTTCGTAAGTGATTTTCGGATTATTAAAGCAAGATGTTCCGCAATTCCTCCGGAGCCACAAGCATCCCAGGAATGCGTGGGCGCCACCACGGTGGCCTCTGGCCGGAACCTGACTCACGCCTCACGCCACGAGGTCTCTCCGACCCGTCCTCCCTACGCACAGCTCCCGGCCGGGCTTCGCAAAGGCTCTCACGAATATCAGAACTTTCCACCCGCGAGGCATTCGAAAGGCAAGGCAAAGAAAGGCTTTCGCTTAAATGAGAATCTTTTTGATGAAAACTCGAACCCAACCATTCAGCGATTGGAGTCGGGGCCATCCCGTTTCAGCGACATCCAGACTTGACAACGAGCTTCAGCCAAGTTTTAAATTCCACGCTCTCAAGGGCTGACAGCCGAAATAAAGTCCAAGGATACTCATTTTTCAGAATCTCCCATTTGGACCACCATAACATTATTATCATTTTCACTAACAGAAATGGACTCCAGGTGAGGCAACGGAACTAACCGGCCCAACAGGGAAAAAGAAATGGACAATTATGTAGAAGCTATATATCCTGCTCGTCTGGCATGGGGCTAAGCACTTTGCAAACAGGCTTGGGCAGTGCTCTGAGGTTGCCTGGGGGTATATGAGAAATGGGAGGGCTCGTCAGCCCGCTGGCAGGGGACTGACTCCGGGGAGAGGCACCCACAGTGAGACTCTTTGCGGCCTGAGCCAGGCAGTGAGAGGGTGCCGATTCGGCTTCTTGTAGGTTAGAGAGGCAGAGTGAAACACCAGGAGATCTGTGCAGCACCCCCACCCAGAACAAACACTCCAGGTGTACCCCCAGGGCAGCCCACTGCAGTCTCCCTGCACCCCGCCCCCCCGCCTTAGCAGGCTGTGGTGACCAAAGCCGCGTTCCCAGACCACCCCGGGGAATCCCAGCACCAAAATCAACACGCAACCACAAACCCACTGACTTCTGAGGAAGATGGACACCATAAAGGAGAAACACCCAACTTCACCAGCTGAGCCAGCGAGAAGCGCAGGAATGGCGCAGCAGGAAGAGACGCCCTCCTCCCCTCCCCCCCCCGCCCCCCACCTCACGGAACGTCCATAAAACTCAACCAGATCTCCTCCTTAGGTAGCTAAGGACCCTGGACCATGGAATGCATGTTGCCCATCCAGGGCAGGAGAAGATGGGGCCTCCAAGTCCCCAAGGGGAAGTGAGCAGTTAACAGCCTCAAAGCCCCTGCAAGGCAGGGTCTTATCCGATCTGAGAGCTTGTGTTTCTCGCTGCACCCTGACATCAGTGCTCTCAGGGAGGGAGGAGCCTACCTGAAGAACCCAGTCACCGAAATAAGGGCGTTTAGGCAAAGACCGGACTCTCAGGTCTTGTGATTAAATTTGATTCCAGCACCCACCACCGTTATCGGAGAGAAAAAGACGGAGTCAGTGGCTGAGCTTCCTGATTGCAGGCTCTGGCTTTCCCGAATCTCGTGGGCCCATCTCCACCCAGAACTGGCGTTAGTAAGGCAAGGACAAGACCTCTGAACATGCGTCTCTTGGGGAGATACAGGAGGACATGGCTTCCGTAAGCAAGAGTTGACGGAAAAGCTGGGAAATGAAAACCAGAAGAATGGAACCATACAATGCAGTAGAGGGTTGGCACAGCAGGACAGGCAAGGCTGGAGGGCAAATGGATAACCTGGAAGACCAAGCAGAAAGACACAAAGAGGCTGAAAGTGGCAGATAAAAAATGAAGGGACAGCCCTGGCCTGCGTGGCTTGGTTGGTTGGGTGTCATCCCACAAGCCGAAAGGTCAATAGTTTGATTCCCCATCAGGGCACATGCCTGGGTTGCAGGTTTGGTCCCCGGTTGGGGCACCTACAGGAGGCAACCAATTGATGTTTCTCTCCAGCTCTTCCTTCCCCCTTCTCTAAAGAATCAATAAGCATGCCCTTGGGGGAGGAATGAAGAAAACATCTAAAAAAAAATGAAGAGACATGGAAGATGATGCTTGAAGCTCTTCCTAATGTGTCTAATAACTAACAATTCCAGAGCTATGTACTCAAATAACTAAGAAAAGTTAACGAGTTGAAGAAAGATGAGTTCCCAGAAGTGAGAAGATACCCCTCAAGAAGTCGCAACCAATTCATGTTCTTCTCTCATATCAATGTCTCTCTCTCCATCTCCCTTCTCCTTTCTCTAAAATCAATAGGCATATCCTCAGGTGAGGAACAATAATAATAATAATAATAATATAATGATAAAGAATAAAGGATCTGTTTAAAAAAAAAAAGGAGAAATTGCCAGGTATAAAAACTGCACAGGGAATACAGTCAATAATATCGTAATAACTGTGTGCCAGACTTATTGGACTGATCGCTTTGTGCATTATATACATCTCTACTCACTCTGTTATACTACTTGAAACTAATATAATAGTGAATGTCAACTGTCATTGTAAAAAGATTTAAACAGAAAAACAACTGACAATAAAATTTCTGGATCAAAACTTAAAAAAAAAAAGATTTATGGAAAGAAAAAGGCATTTTGAATCTAGGCCCAAGAAACTGATTTTGAGGGGGGAAAAGAGAAAGGGAACTAACTCTTTTTTTCTGATTCGTTAGAAATCAGGGGAACAGGAAGACTGGGGAGGAAGGTGGCAGGGAGCACTTTTCATCGTATTTTCTTTTGTACTTTTGAGTTTTATGTCAAGTACGTGATTTATCTATGAATAATGAATAAACTAATCTAAAATTTTATTTTAAATCCTAAAGCCACTGTGAACTTTATGTAAGTACATTTGAAAATCTGGATTAAATGGGTGACTCAAGAAAAAGTGAAAAATTTAAATAAACCTAATAACCTTCAAAAATCTAATCGATAGTAAAAACAAAACAAAACAGAACAAACCTATCCATAACAAAAAGCACCAGGCCTCGCTGGTTTTATAGAAGAAAGGTTTTATCAGGCTTCTCAGAAAATACAGCTGACCCTTGAAAAAAACAGGTTTGAACTGGTGGGCTCCACTTATATGTGGATTTTTTTCATAAAGGCTGTATTTCCTCTTCCTTAGGATTTTCTTAGTAACACTTTCTTTTCTTTGGCTGACTCGTTGTAAGAATACAGTATATGGTATATATAACATAGAAGACAGGTGTTAATTGACTCTTTATGTCACCGGTAAGACTTTCAGTGAGAAGTAGGCTATTAGTAGTTAAATTTGGGGGAGTCAAGAGTTTTATATGGATTTTCGACCATGGGGGGGATGGCTGGCACTCCTCACCCCTGTATCATTCAAGGGTCAACTGTATACCTCTTAGACTGAACAAACTTTACGTTGCTTAAAAAGTTAAGTTACAAAAAAAAAAAAAAAAAAAAGGCCCAGGATGAAAACATTTATATTAAATGTGGAAACTGTCCCCAAAGGCACAGAATTGCCAAAACATGCTACTGGTTGTTACCCCCAAAAGTAGATAGTGAGCCAACTGATGGGTTCCCCCTCTCCCCGCTGAAGGGGTGGTACCCAAGCTCAGTTTCCAGGGTCTCGTGGCCGGGGGAATAGTACCAACCCACAGCCCTAAGTTGTTGTACACAGGCAGCCAGTACACACCCGTGGCCACTGACGGGCCAGCCCTCTGGGAACCGAGACCTGTGCTGCACCTTCTCTGGGCTGGAGCCTACTGCTGCCCAGCAGAAACCCTGGCATACCTTCCTGCCGGATGGCCGAGTGGGAACCGCCCGCCATCCATCGGGTAGACCCCGGCTTCCTGATGTCCTTTCCTTCAACGAAGCCTCTTCCTCAAGCCCGGTGGGTGATGTTGCGGAAGTTACACCGGCCTCTTGTACACCCGGTGGCAGCCCAGAGGGGGCCAGCCTCGCAGGACAGAAGTAATACTATGCACTTTTGAGGACACACATTTTTAGCAACAGCACAAAACTCGGCAAAGGGGTCACACTAACTTGAAAATAATTGCCGCCTTTGGGGGGCTGATGGACGGCAGGACTTGGGGAGAGGCTCTAACTACGTTTGTCATTTTTACTTCTTAAACTTTTTTGGAAGTAAAAATGGCCAAATGTTAACAGTGGTTAAATCTCAGAGGCGGGACATTCTCGATTCCTTTTTGTCTTAGTCCTCACGGGTCAGCCATGGGATATATTAAAGACGGCCACCAACTTTTGGCTCCTCCTCCTTGTGGGAGGTGGAGTCTCTTCTGGTCCTGCCTGTGGACCTGTTTTGACCAATAGCAGGAGGGATGAACAGACAGCTTCAGACCTAAGCTTTCCTAAGGCCTAAGAGTTTCTGTTTCTGAACTCTGGCAAATCAACTGCTAGGCCACAGAGAGGCTCAGGCTAGACATTTGTAGGGCGAGAAAGCTTGTGGACAGAGAGGAGTCCTGTGGAGGGAGAGGCACCGAGGCCTTGAACTTGTGAGCAACACCAGAAGAACCACCCGGCTGAGCCCTGCCGATGCCTGACTCACAGAATTCTGGGAAATTATAAACTTGATTGTTTTGTTTTGTTTTTTTCAATTGTCATTTGATTCTTAGAGAGAGAGTAAGGAAAACAGAAAGAGAAACAGAAAGAGAGAGAAACATTGATCGGTTGCTTCCCACATGTGCCCTGACTGGGAATCGAACCTGCAACACATTGGTGTACAGGACAATGCTCCAACCAACAGAACTACACCAGCTCGGGCAAATTTTATGGTTGTTTTAAGCCAGTGAGTTCTGGGGTGGTTTGTCACATAACAACAAATACCTCAATGAATCCTGATAGCTTTCCCTTAAAAGCATTCCCAGGACCTTCCGGTCTTCCTTTCCTGCGACACCATCCTGGGTTACACCCGCGCCTTCTCATCTAGCTCCCACAATCAGACCTCCCATCTCAGGTCTTAGGTCTGCCATCGCTCCAGGAACACAACCCGAGCCGGCCCTGGCCTGCAGGAAGGCCGCCTCTCCAGCTCCACGTGGTGCTTCGAGCATCCTCTGCCTCGAGCATCCCGAGCTCACCCTCTACTCCACAGTTCTGTGGCCAGGCGTGCCACGCCCCAGCTCTGCATGGGACTGGAGCGCTCACTCCATTCCCCGGAGTCTGTTCCCGTGCCACCTGTCTCCGGACACCCACCCCAACTTCTGGCAGAAATAGCGCCCTTCGCACATCGCTCTCCAACGCCGATTTTCCCAGGGGTCCCTTCCACTTCCTAACAGCAGAACATGCATGTGTTGGCCACGCCTCCCTGGTACGTGAGCATCACAAGGACATTCTTCTGGCTCCCTAGTGACCAGGTCGTCACAGGCTCTGACGGACGGTGGCGGGGGGCGGGGGGAGCACAGGAAGGAGGGCGGAGCTTCTCTGCCGTTTTCCGTGGGTTTGAAAACTTCCCAGCCTCCCACGGCTCCTTCCTTCTGGTCAACCAAACCGATGTGAGGGTCAATGGCCCTTCCTCAAAGGGGTCTCATCCAGTGTGTAACTAAAACTAGCCACGTGGTGCCTCCTGAGCACGTCACCTTTCCATGAGGCTGACTTCCCCAAGCATTGGTCCGGGTGTCTCCTCTGTCCTTCACCACCTGTCCTCCCTGCTGGAATTACAGTCCCCACGAGAGCACAGGCCACGGTCCGGCTGTGTCCTCAGAATCGGGGCCAGCGAGTCCCATAAAGAGATGCTAGGTCATTGTTGAAATAATAATACTGAATTAGCAAAGGCTGATCAAAGGCCAGGCCTTAGAAGAAATGTACATGGACCCTGGCTGAGTAGCTCAGTGGGTTGGAGCGTCTTTCTGATGCGCCAAGGTTGTGGGTTCGATCCCCGGTCAGGGCACATGCAAGAAACAACCAATGAATGCATCCATAAGTGGAATAACCAATTGATGTTATTCTCTCGCTCTCATCAATAAAAATTGGATTAAAAAAAAGAAAGGTAGGTAATGCAGGGCATTAAAAAGAACTTTAAAACTAAGTGCCGATGGCTCTGGCTGGTGTAGCTCAGTGGATTGAGCATGGGCTGTGAACCAAAGGGTCAATGGTTCGATTCCCAGTCAGGGCACATGCCTGGGTTGCGGGCCAGGTCCCCAGTGTGGGGGGCACATGGGAGGTAGGTATGCATTGATGTTTCTCTCCCTCTCTCTCCTTCCCTTCCCTTCTCTCTGAAAATAAATAAATTAAATCTTTAAAAAAACACTACGTGCCAACGAAAAAATATTTTTCTGCCATGATGCCATGCTGACTTCCCTCAGCATCATAGGAAATTGCTCCCTGTGAACCTTATGAACACACTCTGCTCAGAGTCAACCAATCGCAAATTTCCCGAATAATGCTTTGAATCATGCAATTGTTAGTTCATCTGGAATTCATAGTAAAAATGTTGATTTTAATCGCTGAACTTGATATTAAGAGATACATTTTAAAATGAACAGAGTCGATCATAAGAATGGTGTCCAAATTGAAAAAGTGCCGACTAGGAGGCTCAGGAGAATCAAGAAGTCGCTGAACGTGTATAACACAGGGACAGAACGCTGGGAACCGAAAGGAGCTTTTAAGAATTAAAAATGAATGACAAGGTACAACAGCCAAGGGGAGGTGAAGGCCGGGACATCTTTCCAACTTCAGGAGAAAAACGAAGAGCTGGAAAACATGACAGTCAAGACGAGCCACCGATATCTTAACTACCAGAAAAACCAACAAAATGAAAAGGCGAAAAAGCAGAGGAGAAAGTCCTATCGAAGCAAACACAGGACCCCACAAAGGCCCGGCAGGGGGATGCTTTGGTCTCCCCCAGAGGCTCAGCCGCATGCATGAAAAAAGACCCTTACCCAGTGTTCCGTTAGGGTGTTACGGAAGACCGAGCATGCAAGGGGAGATTCTAACAGCTTCCAGAGAGGGAAACCAGGGGACCCACCAAGCAACGAGAATCCAGCCACTTCCCAGCAGCGGAGTTCTGAAGGTGGATGATTTCCAGTGGGGATTACAGGGGTGGCGAAGAGAATGTGCTCTCAGCAACGCCCATTCCGTGTCCCCGAAACCTTTCTCACTGCTGTCCTCAGAAAGCGCTCCGGATCAACCAGGGCTCAAAGCCAAGAGCTGAGTCAGTGACGGGACGGGGCGTGGAGATAAAAGAAAGACCTGCTCCCCTCCCGGGCCCCACGGAACCCCGAGTCCCCAGGCCAAGTCACAGCGCCGGGAACCTATGGCTCCCTGTCACCCCTGCCACGCGGACAGGCAGGAGAGAACACTGATGGACCTGAACTTGGAGGCAGGAACGGAGCTGTACAGAGTGAAGGCCATCGTCCTTCATCGCGACAGGCAGGGGGCAGACACCGGCTCCTTGGGCAGAGCAAGACGGATGCTCCGGCACGTTCTTTACGTAGAGAAAGGGCAACGGCCCGAATAGGTAGACCCAGAAACAGGAAAGAGAGGTAGACCCCTTTGGGACTGGGGGCTTCGCCTTACAGTTCTGCAGCCCTTGCTTCCTTCAGCGGGCGTTAAACCTTGGATCATTTTTTAAAAATCCTCTCCTGAGGATGCGTTTATTGATTTGAGAGGGAGAGGAAGGCAGAGAGAGAGAGAGAGAGAGCGAGAGAGAGAGAAGGATATATGTGAGAGAGAAACACCGACTGCTTGCCCAACCTGGGAACCAAACCCGCAGCCTAGGCACGTGCCCTGAGCCGGAATCGAACCCTCAGCCTTTCGGTGTATGGGGTGATGCTCCAACCAACTGAGCCACCGGGCCAGGGCTATTATTAGCTTGCTCTTTGCTTTTGAACCCAGAAGCGCTGGCGATGTTTGCAGAGAAATGAGCAACTGGCCAGTGGGACCCGCTGCTGTTCGGAGCTGGGGTGCGGGCAGAGCAGCCTGAGAAGACCGCCCTGACGTTCCCCACCCCCCCTTGTCTCTGAGAGCCCACTAGGCTATCGCAGGTCCAAAAGGAGCTCCTGAAAGGAACTGTAAGAGTCTCGATCTTTTCCTCCTGTATTCAAAGTCTACCCCCGATTGCCTGGCTGGTGCAGCTCAGTGGATTGAGCGCAGGCTGCAAACCAAAGAATCGAGGTTCGATTCCCAGTCAGGGCACTTGCCTGGGTTGCAGGCCAGTTCCCAGCAGGGGACACACGAGAGGCAACCGCACATTGATATTTCTCTCCCTCTCCCTCTCTCCTACCCTTCCCCTCTAAAGATAAATAAATAAAAATCTTTAAAAAACAAAATCTACCCCCAGTTGGCGTCATCACCTGGGTCTATATTCAAAGTAATGGACTACAACTTTTCAACGACTTGAAACCTCTTGAAGTCTCTGATGAATGTGTCGAAATTGAGTGCCAAAATTGAGTTCTTTTCGTTCTTGGTTCTCCGGGAATGATCAGGTAGGTGAATTTAAAGCAACACCTGGCGCCGTGCGCTGGGTGCTGGATGATGAATGACGAGGGACATACAAGCTGCCAGGCACAGCCCCGGCAAGAATTTTATTTATTTATTTCTAGAGAGAGAGGAAAGGAGGGAGAAAGAGAGGGAGAGAAACATCCATGTGTGGTTGGCTCTTGAGTGCCCCCTACTGGGGACCTGGCCTGCAACCCAGGCACGTGCCCTGACTGGGAATCGAACCGGTGACCCTTTGGTTTGCAGGCCAGCACTCAATCCAGTGAGCCACACCAGCCAGGGCCCCAAACAGTTCTTTACAGTGGAAGATATAATGCCTCACGCATGTGTGATGCCTTCTGTAACCTCAGAGGTATGGGCTCAGGAGGATTTTACGGCTTTTAATAGGCATGCTTGAGTTTTTGCTTTGTTTCTCTTGTCTTTGTGACATTTGTCACTGAGTAATTAACAAGATAGCTACATGGAATCTGGACAAAGTGGACACAGGAGCGGCCAGGATGGCGAAAGGACTCATAACTGGGGCTTCTGAGGAATTCTGCAAGTCCCTATTTTCATTCACTAGGGGGAGTGAAAGTCATCATACTCCACAGTTTGGAAGGCGGGGCACCTGCTTTTAGCTGCGTCCAGGAAGGGGTGAGGGGATGCGGAGTGGCCCAGGAGCTAGGCTCAGAGAGAGCAGGACCCGTTCCTGCAGCCTAATCAAGCGTATTCTGGAGAAATCATCAGGAGAGGATCTAACCCTCAGATTAAGGTTAATGTTCAAAGTCCCATAGAGTCCTGACCCGTGTAGCCTCCATTGGCTGGATGTCATTCCACAAAGTGAAAGGTTACCGGTTCGATTCCCGGTTGGGGCACATGCCTGGATTGTAGGTTCGGTCCCCAGTCCAGGAACATACAAGGGGCAACCAATGGATGTTTCTTTCTCACATCAGTGTGTCTCTCCCTCTCTTTCTCCTCCTTTTGCCCTGTCTCTAAACATAAATAAATAAAATCTTTAAAGCAACAAACAAGTCACGTCATCCAAGAGCTTCCCTAGTTGGCCACATCTTTGCCGGCACTGAAACACAGCGGTCGTCACTGCGGCCCCCGCGGATGGGGGCCCACAGCCCCTTCTCCTACCCCCGAGTCCTTTCTCAGCCTCTCTCCCTGTCACCCCCTCCATGAGGGCTCCTTATGCTGTGTCCAGGCCGGCGAAGGCCCCCCCCCCGCACCCCCCCCACCCCGTTCACGGGCGTGGACACAGCCCCGCAGGCGCGAACACAACGCTGGCCTGAGGAACAGCTTGAAGACGCGGGCCGGCAGTTACCCCCCAAAAGGGACCCACCGAAGTGCGCGCGCCCCCTGCAGGACTCGTCACAGCCCGAGGGGCACTTCCCATTCTGCCTATTTCCCACTTCTATTTCTGGAAGGCAAGAAGAGGCCCCGCTGGAGTAAACCACCGGGCTCTGAGACTCAGACGTGATTTTGAACACCAACTGGAAAACACTAAAGGCCAAAAAAAAAAAAAAAAAAAAAGACATTGAAAGTAGCCATGTAAAAACCTGGGATTTGGAGACCTTCTGGAACGTTCCTGCCCCTCCTCTGGTCCATGCCGAGTCCGGTGGAGGACAGTGCTCTGGGAGGTGGGCCGCAGAAGCTGCGAACCCGCCCCGGGAGGTAGGGGCGTGTCCGTCCAAACCCCGCCCCTCACCCTTCGCGTCCAGCAGAGCCTCCTCACCAAGGCCTGAAGTCTCCAGAAGGTGCCTCTCTTATCCACTTTCCAGGGAGCCTCACTTCAGCTGGTTGGACAGGTTTTTCCACTCTGAGCAGCGTCAGAGGGAGGCAAGAATGTCTAATGGCTGGTTTGTCCAAATAGATTGCCCTGCAGCGCTGGCCCAGGACTCGCTGGCAAGGCGCCGTGGCTAATAAGCTTGCGACATTCCTTCCTGGGTCACAACTGTGTAGCACACTCAGAACACCGGTGCCTCGTTGCTATTCCTCACTCTTACTACTTCTCTTCCCTCTCTACTCCCCAAATCATTCTTTTTTCTCTTAGTGAGCTCTCCCTCTTTTTCCCCTCCTTATAATATTCTCCTTTTCTTTTTTTTAATGAATTTTTAAAAATGTTATTTTGATGGTTGTTCCTGGACAGTCAGATTTACAACAAAAATAATAAAAGGTAGAAAGAAGGCAAAATGGAATAAGACAAGGAAAGGACACAATGTGATATTTGAAATAAAAATGAAATTTCAAAGCTCATGTAAAAATCTAAAGAGAAAGAAATAAAAGACAAAGAATAGTGACTTAGTTGGGGGGAAAAAAATAAAAGAACACCTGATAGTCCAGGACAGCTGGCAGGCCAAGCACTCACCTGCCTGTGGCCTTTGAGAGGATGAACATTCTTTTTTTTTTTTTTTAATTTTAATTAATTTATTTATTTTTAGAGAGGGGAAGGGAGGGAGAAAGACAGGGAGAGAAACATCCATGTGTGGTTGCCTCTCACATGGTCTGCAATGGGGACCTGGCCTGCAACCCAGGCATGTGCCCTGACTGGGAATCGAACCTGCGACCCTTTGGTTCGTGGCCCGTGCTCAATCCACTGAGCTACACCAGCCAGGGCAGGATGAACATTCTAAACAAACCAAGGTGAGTCATGCCAGCTAAAACAGGCAGCCGCGTGAAAAAAAAATCACATTTGTACACACACACACCCATTTCCCCAAAAGTAGAAATGGGGTTTTCTAGAGTTGAGCTCTTTTTCCAAACTCTACCTGGAAGTATGATAAGAACTTTATCATTTATCACATCAGCCCACAAGGATTTTTAAAAGGCAAGAGCTCCCCTACATGGAGTATTATGGGTTTTCCTTTCTGACAGTCAGCATTCTCCTTGCGCAGAGCTGGGAGTCAGGTCTGGTCTAGTTTTCCCTGCGCTGAGACCCGTGACTGGATTGGGGGGAGGGGAGCAGGGTTCCCCTGTGACCCCAGCTCCGCTGCTGGGGACAAAGCCCAGAGGGTACAGGGGTGGCCAACCTTCCGGCGTCTCTGGGCCGCAGCGGAAGAAGAGTTGTCTTGGGCCACATATTAAATGCATTGCGACACGTCGTAATCCCCCAAAATCTCACCATGTTTTAAGTAAATTTCTGATTTTGTGTTGGGCTGCATTCACAGCCACCCTGGGTCGCATGCGGCCCGTGGGCCGCAGGTTGGACACCCCTGTCCCAGGCCCAGCTCCAGGCTCATTGAATCAAATATTTCCAATTTGTTCCAGAAAGGAATTACGGGAAAGAGGCCCGCTGAACAGATTTGACTTTGGATGCGAGCACCAAGGTGGGCTGGTTGGATCCTGGTCACAGAAGATCAGCCCTTAAAGAAGCAACACTTTTTAAAACACATTGCAACATCATACGGCAGGTGGCAAAAGCAACGCAAAGCAAAACGATCTGAAAAACCCAAACCAACAGCAGCAACAAGCAAATGCTCACTGCGGTGCGGAATAAACCCCACAGACGAGCACAGAGCAAGCAGCCGCCGTAATCCCCACGGCGAGACTGCGTTGCTCTCTGGCCGTGACCTGTCCCCAGGCGGGGTCGTGGGGCACATATTTACGTCTTGTGAAAATGATACTCAGCATGGGACGTTTTAAAGTCGGGCCTGCAGAAGTCTGGGGTCAAGGTTAAGATCAGTGGGCCAGGCTAGAGATTTTGCGGGAGAAAAGGGCCCTGCTGGCTACGTAAGAAAATAAATATGAGTACATAAATAAGATACGTTTTGTTTTAACGAATTAAAGTCCACCAACTGCTACTGGGATGGGTGGGAGGGCGGGTACTGCTTCTTCACGGCTGCGCGAATCAGCAGCCGAGCCTGGGAGTCCCTGGGCCGGGGGGTGGGGGGGTGGGGGGGTGGGGGGGGGAGGGGGCGGTGGGCACGCTCCCTGTGAATTGCTGTGGCCAAGGCATCAGGATGGAGGCGGCGGCAGCACGCGTGCGTCCCAGCGCCCCAGCCGCGCGCTGGTCTGGGGTGCGAAACGCACGCTGATTGCTTCGGCAGACGCTGGGTCCCGACCAGGGTTCAGAGCCGGTGAGCCCCTTGGCCCAGGTCACCCGGGACTACGAAGTGAGGGCGGGCCTGACCAATGCCACCAATGCCCCTTGGGGGCTCTGAGCAGACAGTGGGCGGGAGAAAGCGGGAGAAGTGCCCACCGCCTTAGCTAACGGGCAGCTCCTAGAGGCTATCTAACCCAGAGCCATCGGAAACGGACGCAGCCTTCCCGGTGCCCCCGCCGAGGTCCCCTCCTGGAGGGGCAGGCGACCGGGGGTGCCATCCCTGGGCCCTCAGTTTTTCTTCGCTCTCAGCGGGGTTCCACGGTGGCTGCAGGAGGCCACCGGGTCAGCAGCCCCGTTGCCATCCCCAGGCGGGGTTGCTGGGTTGCATCCCTGGGGGTGGGGCCCCGGACAGGGGTCCCCTGCTCAGGTCCTCTGCTTTCCCTCCATGGGACCTTTCTACTCATGGGGTGCAAGCATCAGCGTGTACCTTCTTCATAGAAGTCGGTAGGAAGGTTCAATGATCATTGCAGTTCCTTAGCAGAGAATGTAATTTCTGTAAGGCGAAGCCATAGGGCAGAATTTCCCAATGTATTTCAGACTGATTTCCCCTGATCGTCTTCAACTCTGCGGCTTGTGTGTTAGGCCCATAGCTCAGCCCCTCCCTCAAATCAGGGTTCATAAGACATCACCTCTCCTCCTGGCGCCCCACCCCCAAGCACCCAGCACAGCATCTTGGGGGGGGGTGTGTGGCTGTATGGATTCCCATCAGCTCCCTGACCCTTGCGCGTGTCCTGGAGGTTCATTCAGAACATGGGGCGGGAGTCCTGGGATGTAACTGGGAAGGAGACCCTGAGGCAGCAAAGACTTCTGGGTCCTGTTCCTTCCGACCTGGTGCTCCCAGCTTTCAGGGACAAGGACCCTCCTCTTTGTAAGAGCAGGGTAAAGTTCAGACACAGATGTCCAAGGGGCGTGAGCGGGGCCTGGGGAGTGTCCGCATTGAACCCCGAGGCTGGGCTGGTTCCGGGTCTGCCCAGGGCCCGTCAGCCCAGCTCCCCAGGACCTGTAGGAATCCCTGGGGGTCCCTGGCCACCCGGTCGGTGGGCCACAACCTCGGCACAACCGGGGAGCCTGTTAGAAATGCAGACTCCTGGGGCCCCGGACCGACAGACTCTGAATCTGCATTGCGTCGAGGTCCTCAAAGACTCTGCGAGCACACCGCAGTCTGAGAGGTGTTGTTTTCTGGGGCGCAAAACCATGCAGACGGGCTGAGTGTCACCCACAGGGGCACAGAAGAACCGTGACTGGGAGGGGAGCTTTTAGGAAGGACCCCTGCCTACCCTTCCCCCATCCCCGGCTGATCCCGTGGGTCTAGGGGGTGCCTGGCATTGGCAGTTTCGATGCTCCCCAGTGAGTCCGGGGACCAGGGTGGAGACGCAGGCACTGAGACCAGCTCTTGACCAGGAGGGGGACAGGGCAGAGTCCCCCGAGGAGCTTTTTCAGATGACACAGCCAGCCATACGGCAAGGCCCAAAGGGCCCTAACATCCCTGCCCCCACCCTCCTTCCTCAGGACTTCTGGGAGGAGAGGCAGGTGGGACGATGGTGCTGTGGGTGTCCTGGAAAGGTGAGGGTGCTCCTCAGAATCTCAGGTGTAGCATTTGATTGCACACGGCGGTTCGCTCTCACGCTAACAAAGTAAGACCTTTCTAATAAGTAGCTGCTAAAAAGAAGAAAAATAAGTTTTCAAAAGATGCCACTCAGATACTCTTGAGAACATTCATTGTCAGGCGAGTCAAGAAGCAAATTCTTTTCCCATTTCATAGTTTGACTTATGTGCAAAGAAATCCTCCAGAATCATCGCCGTGGGTAGCCCTTGGACATTCTCAAGGGAGGGAAAACACGCAAGCAACTGAGCTGAATGTTTGCCGAGCCAGGGTCAATGTTGAATGGCTACCACCACCGAGAGTACAGACACAGGGGCCCCCTCAAACCCAACACAGGGGCCCCCTCAAACCCAACACAGGGGCCCCTTCGAACCCAACACAGGGGCCCCCTCAAACTCAACACAGGGGCCCCCTCAAACCCAACACGGGGCCCCCTCAAACCCAACACGGGGCCCCCTCAAACCCAACACAGGGGCCTCCTCAAACCCAACACAGGGGCCCCTTCGAACCCAACACAGGGGCCCCCTCGAACTCAACACAGGGGCCCCCTCGAACTCAACACAGGGGCCCCCTCAAACCCAACACAGGGGCCCCCTCAAACCCAACACAGGGGCCTCCTCAAACCCAACACGGGGCCCCCTCAAACCCAACACGGGGCCCCCTCAAACCCAACACAGGGGCCTCCTCAAACCCAACACAGGGGCCCCTTCGAACCCAACACAGGGGCCCCCTCGAACTCAACACAGGGGCCCCCTCAAACTCAACACAGGGGCCCCCTCAAACCCAACACAGGGGCCCTCTCAAACCCAACACAGGGGCCTCCTCAAACCCAACACAGGGGCCTCCTCAAACCCAACACAGGGGCCCCCTCCAACCTAACACAGGGGCCCCCTCAAACCCAACACAGGGGCCCCCTCAAACCCAACACAGGGGCCCCCTCAAACTCAACACAGGGGCCCCCTCAAACCCAACACAGGGGCCCTCTCAAACCCAACACAGGGGCCCCCTCAAACCCTGCAGGATGGCCGAGACTTTAAGGATGAGAGAGTTCCAAGGTTAAGATAGAGGTTATACTACAGTTCTGTCATTTACAAGTTGTTGACCTTGACCAAGCTTCTAGACCTCAGCTATAAAATGGGACTAGAAGTACCATTTCCACAGGTTGTTGTGAGGATTAAATGAGATTATGTCATAAGGCAGTGAATCCAGTGCCTGGAATGTTCTGAGGATGTAACAAATATTTATTGTTCGCAACAATATCAGTGATATCCTACTGATGTGAAAAGTGGTGCAACGCAAGTGGAAAGCCTGGCAATACATGGAAAGAGGCTTAAAAATGCTCAAACTCAGCCCTGGCTGGTGTAGCTCAGTGGATTGAGCACGGGCTGCCAAACCAAAGGGTTGCCGGTTCGATTTCCAGGCAGGGCACATGCCTGGGTTGCAGGCCAGGTCCCCAGTGGGGGCCACGTGAGAGGCAACCACACATGGATGTTTCTCTCCCTCCTTCTCTCCTTCCTTTCCCCTCTCTCTAAAAATAAATAAATAAATAAAACCTTTAAAAAATGTTCAAACTCAAAATCCCACTTCTGTAAATCTATTTTCCGGAAATAGTCTCAAAAAGATGGAAATGCTTGCTCTTTTGGTGACAGGGAGCAACTAGAATCACCCCGGATGTCCCAAAACGTCTGACAGGAGGGTAGGGGTTAGGTGAACCATTTTCGAGAGGGCTGTGCTCTCCAACGGTGTTCCGGTTGCTCCACGTGAGTTAGGTGGCCGATGCAAGGTTGGGAGAAAAAACGCGGGGTATAAGTAACTAAAGGGAAACCGACTTCTGAGAAGGCCAGAATAGCAGACCAGAAGGCGTGGAGAGGCTCACTTGTCCCTGTGTTGGTGGCGGGGGCGGGGGGACTCCGGGTGACTTTGTTTCCTACTTCCTTTCTTCCCAGTTTTTCTTTAACCAACATGAATTCTTTTCATAACGACAAAACAAAATCAAATCACCCCTCCTGTGAATGTTGGAACCAGGAAAATAGCTAAAGGACTGTCCCTGTGAGATTTGGCTGTCCAGGAACAGAGAACCAAGAACTGGAGGCAGATTACCATTTAAGGAGATGTTTAGGTTTAAATTTCCCATTCCCCAAACCCTGCAATGTATAGATCCCGCGCGCGCCAAAAGATAGCCAATAGCTAACAGCCACTTCTGTTTCTGTGAAATGCTTGCTTGCTTGTGTTTATAAAAAGGCCTAGCTGTGAGTGTTAGGCGCGGCTCTTGTCTGCAGCTCTTCTGAGCATCGTGTCTCCGGACACTCTGAGAGTTCGCCCCTGCGCAGGTTAAAACTTTCGGCCAATAAAGTAACACCTTTGAATCCTGAAAGTTTCCGAACATCTGTTTCTCGCGTCGGTGAATGCAACATGAAACAGTCTCTTTCACCAACATGAAGGGTTGCTCTGCCTCTTAAGATCTTTGAGTCCACATTGAATTTTGTGCCACAGCCCCTGAATTTGTAGAACTTAAGGGACAACGCCAAGATGCATTTTATAATAAAACAAATCGCCGCATAATCAGCATGTTAGAGCCTTCCATTGCAACCCCCTTGTCCTGGGGCGGCCCTGGCTTCGCCCTGTCCTTACCATTCTGCGTGTCCATGGCGTGCTCCGGACGCACGGCTGATCCCTCCGGCCCCACACACCAGTACATGCTGGGCGGTCGCTGCGACATGCCAGCCATCAACCCTCGGGGTGGCGCCTTTCCCAAATCAGCGCTGGCTGCGGTCACCGCCACTGCTGCCCGAGGGGAGGTCTGAGGCATGGGCTCACGTTCATGGCCAAGCAGAAAGCTGTCTTGTCCTGGTGGGAAAAAGAGAAACCATCATAAAGCCAGGAAGCTTTTCTTTCTCGTCAGCTGCCTTCCCGCACGGTTGCATAGATGTCGACTGGTTCGTTGGTATTTTCCCTCTCCTGAGCGGTTTTCCTCTTCACGGTCCATCTAGACAGCCACACCTGGTCAGGTGGGGACAGTGGAAGGACAGAGACTGCCCCCCCCACCTCGCCTCCCAGCTGGGCTCCCATCATGTCCCCCTGAGAAGAATCTGGAAGGAACCCTGAACGATGGCAGAGCACCTCTGGGAAAGGGTCCAGTCATGGTTCCATCGATATACGTCACTGTCACTTACACAGTGACGCCGAGACACCCAAACGAGGCTCCTGCCTTCGGGGGGCTCCCGCTGCAGCTGGGGTGCGGCAGACGCAATTCCAGGGAGTCACACAAGGTCTTTTTCAGGGCAGACTCTTCTGGAAGTCCAGCCGTGGGCATAATTCCAAACTGGCCGTCAGGCACCGATCCCAAGGAGGGGGGGGTTCTGGATGGCGTCGGTGCTGGTTACAAAGCCAAATCAGTCTGAGCCCCAGGGGTAAGCAGAGGGGACCCGGAGATTGTGTCTTCCCCCTGGCCGCCCCCCCACCCCCCCGCCAGGATACGTTTGGCAATATCTGATGGCATTTTCGGTTGTCACGGCTGGGGGTGGGGTGCTGCTGGCCTCTGGTGCGTAGAGGTCAGTAAAGGACAATACTCTCCATTCTGCATGACACAGGGCAGCTGCCCACCACAGAGAATGATGCCACCCCAGGAGTTTGAATTATCTAGAGAAACTGAGTTAGAGGAAGACTCATCTCCTAAGACTGACGAGGCTGCCCTCTCCACTGAGGCTAGACCCACTCCCCCACCCCGACCCCGACACGACAGCCCACCCTGCTGTGGTGATTAAATGACCAGAAGCCCCCTGAGGGCAAGACTCAGGGCCCAGCTCAGGCCTGGCATGGGGTCGACCGCATGATGGGAAGGGTACTACCATGTGAAATGCATGCGTCTCTATTCACGTCTGTATATTTTCTATACCGCCTGTGAACTACGGGGTAATTAGCAACCATTCTCGGAAATGGAGAGGGATAGCGTAGAGTTTAAAAAAAATGAAGGTCACGGACAGGATGGCCGAGGCAACACGGAAAGTAAAAAAAAGCATGGGATGAAGGTCAAAGTCTTGAATTGTCTCGGTCACGTGCTGCGGGGAAACCACAAGGTGAAACCCAAGTGTGCCTCAGTCTTCTCATCTGTTAAAAATAGACATGCGCCCTTCTGCGCACGCGCCTGCCTGGGGCACCCTCTCCGGGCCGTTGTGCGGTTTGAGGATTTCTCCGGCTGGGCAAGGGTGGTTCTCACTGACAATAACAGCGGGGGTGGGGGGGTGCGGGGGGGGTAGGGAGGGGCAGACCCTGTGATGAAGGAACTCAGAGTATCAGTGCTGGAAGGCGGGCGTGGTGTGTCGGTCTCCCCGGTGAGCGGGTCGTGGAAGTGGGCCCGACCTTGAGACGGGCACAAGGAGAAGCGGCAAAGCAGAACCTCTGCTTTAAAATACAGGCTCCAGGAACGTTCAGAAACCAAGGAGAACAGTTGCTCTCTGCTTGTAAACACTTCTTCAAATCGGCTCCCCGGTAGACTTAACACACTCCAGAAACCCAAATGCCGGTAGACATGCCTCCCGAAAACAGAAGCCTTACCCTAGCATAGGTTTACTTGGAAAAAAAACAAAAAAAACAAAAACAAAAAAACAACAGCCCTTTAAAATAGTCTAGGCCAACCCTCACCCAGTACGTTTTGTTCCCCTTTCCATTTTCAGTTTCCTTTTGAAAATCTCTTGAGCAGCAGAGGCTTCGGCCTCTGGAGCCGTTTGCAATTACAATCTGTATTTCGGCTTGGACGCCAACGTTAGGAGGTACAAGTCCTCCGATGAACGGACTGGAGTTTCTGCTCAAGGCCATCCAAGGGGTCTTTGCCCTCTTCCTGCTGCTTTTGGGTTCAATGCAGCAAATCGTGGGTCTCGGGAACAGGTTTCTTTCCCTCCTAAAGAGAGCTTCGAGAGGTTTTCTGCAGTGATCATTATTTTAACGCGCTTTTAAACCTCTCCGGTTTTCTTTTGCCAAGTGTTAACCGTCCTAATGAATCCACCCAAGTCCTTAATGAAAAGGGGGGAAGAAAAGGAGCTTGGCACTCATTCTACAAAGGTTTTTATGGGCCCTTTCACGGTGAGGGAGCTTCGTGAGCTCATGAAATGTACAGCGCGGCCTGGGAGAGCCCAGGCGAGGAAGACCCAGAGGCGATTCTGGACCTGTTCACCTGGTTTTTTTTTTTTCAGGAAGCTTTGCCAGGACTGGCCGTACCGGCGGGTGGAAAGACTCGTGCGAATTAGGAGAGTGTTAGACATGCGCACATCACCCGGCTGGTTTTTGAATCAGAAGCCTGGCGGAGAGGGTGGGCCCATGGTCCTAGGCATCCTTTGGAACGAACCACTGGCCTGGCTGGATCAGTCCTGGCTTGTCCACAAAACGTGTCTGATGGATTCCCAGACCTCAAAATGCCGTGGACCTGCAGACCCGAGAAATGGGTCCTTCTCAGATCAGCACCCAAGGGTTCGAGAGCAGAAGCCCTTCAGGGGAATGAAACCACAACGAAGTTAATGCTGCCCATGCGCCCTCGGTCACTGTCCCCGTAGGACCTCGGCCCCTCCTGGACGGTGCTGGGGTCCAGATTCGACAGTGCGCAGGGACCGCCTCTGGCCCCTGGAGCTCGTGCGGACACCGCTGGGGAGTTAAAGAAGTCCGACGGATGACGTGGGGACACAGTGGAGACCCCGAGAAGAACACAGAGAGGGGGATACGGATAAGACAGAGGCTGGATGTAAGACGGGGTGCTGGCCAGGTAGCGTCGGCGGGCGGCAGAGCTCACGTGCGGGCAAGTGAGACACGCCAGGGTGGCCGGGGCAACGGCCAGAGTGTCCGAGGCGGCGAAGGCCCGATGGGAAGGATTCCAGGCGGATGAATGGTACTATCTGCTCCACTTATTTAAAAAAAATAAAAAGCCGTTCTGGCTGCCACACAAAAGGGGTGGTGCCTGGGGAGCACTCGGATGCTGTGAGCAAGAAGCCCACAGTCTCGGACGCATTTCCGAGGTCGGCCCGGCGGGACTTGCTAAGGGACCAAATTCAAGGGATGAGGGGACGGGAGGGAACCTGAGTCCCTGCAACTGAGCCGAAGCGTCGATGCTGGGACCCCCACCCTCCGAAAGGTGGAAAGGTTCGGCAGACCCCAAGATCGCCTTTACGGTTTCTTTCTTTCTTTTTCCCTTTTTTAAAATTGCATGTTTCGATTGCATCCAACATTTTGCATTAGCTTCCGATGCGTGTTTTTAATTTAATGTCTTTGTTCTTTCAGGATGTAAGCAAAGATAAGTCAGATCATAAAAGGAATTGGATGTTACTGTTGCCCCAAACTGCGTCCGCAGAGCCTCCAGGGATCTCGGAGACAATGGGAGAGGCTCCTGTTTCTCTGTTTCTCTGCCACCCGCCTGAGGATGTGTTTGTGGGACAAAAAGCTTGGCAGCCTCCAACTGCGAAGGGGCCACTTGAGCTGGCCACAGAAATCCTCAAATTCTGTGACCCTCTCTCTCTGACCCCCAGAGGTCCCCATATTCTCCATCACTCTCTCTCTCTTCCCTGGCTCCTCCTGGCTCCTCCTGTCCCCCCACAGCTCTCACCCCTGCACCCCTATCAGGGAAGGTGGCCCCGAAGGACCCCAAGAGATGGTGGTTTCTGTGGACCAGAGACTGTGGACGCTTGGGCACGGAGCACGCCTTAGACTTTCAGGAGGGGGACGGTGTACTTGGTTCTCTCGGGCTTCCCGAGTCCCCAGGCCACCCCTGGGGGGACAGAGAGAGACTCCTGGCAGCCCCTTCCCGACTCACACGCACTTGCACTCACACGCGCGCACGCGCGCTCCCACAGCCCGGCTCCAAGTGGAAGGAACGGGTTTTCCTCCAAGGCTGAGAAGCCACGGAAACACCCTGGTGGTTTTTCTACTTCGGGCTGTTGCCTCTGCTCCCTTTGCCCCGGCACCGTCCTGCGCGCGGGGTTCGGGGTTCCCATCCGGGGCCCCCCCGCACAGCCCCACCCCACGGGCTGCCTGGGGTCTGAGCGGGGCTGTGAGGCTAGGGTCGCTCGGTGCCCTCGGCGGCACCCGGGGGCGCCGGCCTGAGCCGCGGGGCCCAGGGCTCCACGCGGACAGGCCGCAGGCGGCAGCTAGGACTCCGGGCGGGGCGCCAGGCGCGGGGCGCGGGGAGCAGGGCGCGGGGCACCGGCCGGGACAGCGCTTACCTGAAGTGGCGGCGACGGCGACTGGGCTGGGCGCGCGCGCGGGGCGCGGGGGGGGGGACGCCAGCGGCCCGGGCCTGGCGATGCCACTGCCCTCCGCCCCCTGCGCTCCGGCCGCGCGCGCGGGGGCCGGGCCGAGCCCAGACGCACTTCCTCAATCCTCCGGCCGCCCGCGGGCGGGGAGGGCGGGAGGCGGGCGCACGGGCGGCGCGAAGAGCGGGCAGGGCGAGGATCGGCCCCCGCTGCTTCCCCCGGAACCCGCAGGGGGAGTCCCGGGGCTGGCCCGCCTCAGTTTCCCTAGCTGGCAACCGGAGCGGATCCAATTCGCCGCTCCTGCCCGGGAGAGGATAGGGCCCATGGGCTCTTCTGGAGGGACGTCCCCTCTAGGCTTGGGTGCCCGCGGGGCCGGCGCAGCCATAGGACCGGCGGGTTCTTGGCCGGATCCAGTTTTCACTGCGCTCCGCAGCCAAACCCGCGGACTCACCTCCGACTTGTGTATATTCGCCGTATGCTCTGGCAGTAAATAGTAAAAAGACAGGGACATCCATTTGGGCAACACCTCTACGGGGCAACATAGAAATCTGTATTTCTGAAGCACTAATGTTTGCAAACTGCGCCCCCCCCCCCATTACATGGATTTACTCATTCAGTAGTGGCTGCATATCAATATGTCACTGTTCGGTGAATTATTTTAAACTGGCGTTCTTTGGGGGAAGTGCAGGCAAAACATGGCAGGACGGTGGCGGCCATCGATCGTGTTTCAACCTGATCCAAGTGTGTTCATCCCACTAGGGAGGCCATTACCGGAACGCGGAGCGTAGAGATGCACGTTCGCGCTGCAGGCAGGCATCAGCGCCGGCCCCGGGCGCCCAGGGGAGACAGAGAAGCCTGCTTGGACCGCCCTGGAGGCTCCTGGCCTGCAACGCTAGGACTGGGACGTTCCCAGGATTTGGCGCAAGGCACGGAGACCAATGGCCACCACCCTCTCCGGCCTTTCACGAAAGCGGGGCAGCCAGAGGGCAGCCACACAACGTAGCAGACAAGCCCCACTTCTGAGCGGCTCCTGGGGCCCCCTGGCGGGCCAGGGGACCACGGGGTGGCTTCGCTCTGCTCCTTGAGAAGCTGCCCCTCCCGCATTCCTGCCACGGGGCGCCCTTCCAGAAGACTGGATGCAGGTTTGCAATCCTGTCCTCGCCAGTGCGATCCTAATTCCACTCTGGAACACACACACGCACGCACTCGCGCACACGCACGCGCGCACACACACAAAACCCCAAAAGAAACAGCAGTACGTTCCTGCGGAAGAGTCCCTAATAATTTGCAGGGCGTGGTGGCCGCAGTGCTGAGTGAGCCCCGCCGCCAGGGTGCTGTGCCTTCGGGGCGTGCGGCCGCGCCATCTAGTGGCGCTGTGAGGAAGCGCACGCCCCGTGCCGGGGCGGACAGGAGCAGGCGTGGACGCTGAGGATTTGGGGAAGTCAACTTCCCTTTGGAATGAGATTGGGAGGATAGGTTAGGAATGTTCGCAATGTAGAAAACAGCCGGGACACCTGGCACACAGCTGGCCTCTTCCGAGTCGGTTCTATCGCAGCACTTAACTCTATTCATCGGAATGAGTTAGCCACAGATTTGCCTGGGGAAGGTTATTGCAGGTCAGTTTCGTGGTCCTGACCCCTGGTTTTGTAACTTTCGCTCCGCCTTCCGCTTTGATTCTCAGTATCTCCTGTCGGAATGGCCCCTCCGAAGGTGGGGTCAGCTGGGAGCTACGCGCCCACACCCCCGATCCAACATTTCTGCCTTCTGAGAGCATCGCGACTGCCTTGCGCCATTTGCTGTCTTCCAGTCCTGGGTGTGTGTGTGTGTGTGTGTGTGTGTGTGTGTGTGTGTGTTTTCAGTTGGGTACTCAGTTTCCTCAGACTTTCCTCCTTAAACACTGTTTTCAACGTCCCTCACTATCCATTTTCAAACCCAGGCCAGCCACTTGCTGCTCGGAGCTAGGACGTGAACATGGCTTCGTCCACCCTCCCGAGAAGCTAAGGTATTCCAGAGCGCTGGCTTTCAGAGAGGGCGCCCACCTCCTGTGCCCCACCCCCCACAGGCACACAAGTGCCCGCAGGCACACACACACACACAGGCACACACACACAGGCACACACATGCACACACGAACACACAACAGCTGCTCTGTGTCTCCAGAATCGCTCCCTTCGGAGGGTCGAGCTCTGGTGAAGGAGCGGTCCCTTCCCTAGCATTTCCTGTTCCCATTTAGACTGAGAAACTGGAAGGTTCCAAATACACAAATGCACCCCCGAGGGCTCCCATGACAAGGGGTCTGACCCAAGTGTCCCTTACATTTTCCCTCAAAGGGTGGTACCCTGTCACCGCACGGCCAAAGCGGTCTGGACTTTCAACCTGAAGTGCACAGGCTGAACGTGGGGGGACCGAACCAAGGACAGGGAATGTTCTTGGTCCAACCTCGGTGTCAGCTTGCGACTTGGTGACGGAGGCTGCTTCGTTTGAAGCCTTAGAAACTTCAGGTAAATTAAACCTAAATACCTAAGTCCTCGTGGAGAAAAGGGACAAACATGGAGACTTGTGCACGCCCTCCATGCCCACGCAATGTCCCCTGCCATTGTCCACGCTCGCACCCTATCAATTCACGGTAAAAAGGGACTTCAGTGACAGCTTACATTTTGCCTCTGAGGCTGAGCTCACTGCCTGGTCAACCCCTCCCAAAGCCGGAAGTGTATTTCACACTCTGGCTTCAGTCTCGGCCTGAGCCTTGAACCAACAAACCTTGAATCAATTGAACTTGTTCTTAAGTTCTTGATTCTGCTTCATCAGAAGCCATTTTGTACGGAAGGTCCAAAAAAAAAAAAAAAAAAAGGAGAAAGGTCAGCCATAGGATGAAAATGGATTGGGTCCTTCAATGAAGAAAAAACTATATATGACATTTCTCAAATATCCAGCTTTATTTTAAGGTTGTTGCATTGTTAATACAATGTGCAGTTAGGATCCGAATCCCCAGGCCAAAAGATTTTTAAACCGTACCACAGGAGTAAACCTTTCGAAGAAGTGAAATCTAATCCTATATAGACTTCCATTTCTAAATACTGTATATTACAGAAGGTTAAATATACCACCTCTGTTTACTTACATCTATAAAAAGATACATTAACTATACCCATTATAAATAACGTACCATTTCATATTAAAGGCGTTATTGTACAGTGAAAGAATAAGAACCCTCTAATGTATCACTATCAAGGTTAGTGTCGATAATTGCTCGAGATAAAATCCAGAACATTCAGTGTATGAGTCAAATCCTGATTTAACAAGTTACTGACAGTGTAAGTGATGAGTGCTAACTGGTTTGGAGGGGATGGTGAAGGGTATGTTGCATATTTCTGGCCAGAATAATAACCCCATTTCATATAGGACTTTCTTGATACCTACACTGGTTTGGACACAGACCTTCATTTTATTCTTGTCCCTCCCCCAATTTAATCCTTAAACATAATTGAATTCTCAAACAGAAGCACCATTAGAAAAGTACGAGCTCGTAACAGCCAAAAAAGTTTGCTTTTGATTCTTGAGAGAACCCAATTGAAGTCTGGTTTTGTTTTCTGAAATACACCCAGGACCACCTTCCGTTTTCCAAGTTAAAACTGTAATTGCCCAAAGAGGAAATGAGAAACTCACAACCTGTTAGGGCAGAAATCAGGCCGCTTTAGTAGGAAATCCAGTTCCCCCCAGGTGTCTGGGTGTTCTTTGCTGATTAATCATGAATTAACATCAAGATAGGACTTGAAGAAACCGGGGCTGCATTGTAATAACAGCAGCCCTGGTAGCCTCTATAATTTCACTTATCTCAAATGGGAGACCCCGCTGGAGAAGCGGAGAACGACCTGGGTTTATCATCCATGAATCCAAGTGGTGGAAACGCGTACCCTGCAAAAGCAAGTGACAGCTCTGGTCTGTGAAATGCGGGACTTAATTATCCCAGGACTCGCTCTGCAGTCGTAAGTGTCAGAGCAATGGGCGCTTAGCGGTGACAGTGAGGGACACTAGCGATGCTTTCTGCCCAAGAATGTGCCTTGGGTAAGGCAGACACGGACATCATTTTACACAAGCTCTTTGGGCTGCTGGTCGGGTCAAGTTCCAAAGGCCGTATTGGTTTTAAGCTGAGTCCCAAGGTCAATGCCAGGATGTAGTCCCGGCACACCCAGGTCCCGGCACACCCAAGACTTTCAGTAACCTTCCGCGGTTCTTGCTTCCCCAGAGCGCCCCACATTGGATCCTTGCAATTCTGTTTTTTTGTTCGTTTGTTGGTTTTTTTTTTATAACTTAGTGCTATTCCTTTTCAGAACTAAACAGAAGGAGGGGCTTTTTCTGGGGGCAGGTAACCCTGAGGGACCCACAGGTACAGGGCCCTGTGTTTTAGAGCATTCGGGGAGATTTCTCCTAATTCTTCCTGAAGTAGAGTCAGTAAAGCATTTTTAAGTGACTGCTGGATACGTCAAATACCACTTCCTGCTGGCAGCGCCCAAGCCCCGCCGCTGTCTCAGGGGGACGTGGCGGAAAGGGGAAGCGGGCCATACCCAACAGCGCCACCCCCAGGCAGGGCCGCAACTTCACCCCCAACAGGAATGTGCGCGAGGAAAAGAAAACATCGTTCCCGTCCCGTGGAAAGGTCTCCAGAAGGAAGCGGGCCGGGAAGGTCAGAGACAGCACTTTTTTCTTCGGGCAGGTGTGATGGGCCGCATTCAGCTGTCAGATGGCGGAGGAAAAGAGCCCGCCCTTCCCTCAGGGGCTCTTGTGGTCCAGTTTGATGGTGACGGTTTTCACTTCGGTGTATTCGGCCAGCGCGTATTCGCCTCTGTGATCAGAAAAAAAGAGGGACATACAAAACTGGGCAGGTCGCTCGGCCCTTCCCTGGGAAGCGCGTTCGAATGCTGGACACCTTAGGATCTGCCGGGCCATTTGGGATTCGTGCAAAAGGCCGAAACGCGCAATAGAGTAATAGCCAGGACTGTGCCCCGCTGTGTAGGTTTAAGGAACTGGATGTGTAACTCAAGTTGAAACATGAAAATGTTTGTACGTGATGCTTTTGAAATATTCAGAAGGACTGGGGTTTGCCTTGAGAAAATGAAGAGGATTAAAAAAGAAAAAGAGAAAAGAAAAAGAGGTGGGCCTGGCCGGGTTGTTCAGTGGGTTCGAGCGCCATCCAGAGCACTAAAGGTTCGTGGGTCTGATTCCCGATCAGGGTACATACTTGGGTTGCAGGTTCAATCCCCGGCCAGGGCATGTAGGGAACATTGATGTTTTTCTTTCTCTCTCTCTCCCCTTTCCCCTCTCTCTAAAATATCAGTAAACATATCCTTGGGTGAGGATTTTTTTTTTTTTTTAAAGAGCCCCAGCTGGTGTGGCTCAGTGGCTTGAACACCATCCTGAGAACCAAAGGGTCACGGGTTCGATTCCCAGTCAGGGCACGTGCCTGGGTTGCTGGCCTGCTCCCCAGTTTGGGGCGTGTGAGAGGCAACCACACACTGATGTTTCTCTCCCTCTCTTTCTCTCTCCCTTTCCCTTTCTCTAAAAATAGATAAATAAAATCTTTAAAAAAATTTAAAAATTTTTAAAAAGAAGAGGTGAATTACTCTGGATTTAGGATTTTTAGCTGCACTCGGTGTGGCAGAGCCCCGGTGACCCTTTCCAGCATCGCAGTCCCCACCGGAGGGTAAAGATTCACGCACAGGCGAGACCGTCGGCATGACTGGTAAGAGCAAAACCACTGGGAAATAACACAAAAGTCCACCCTGGGAGACCACCAATGAAACGAACAGCACATTCAAAGCTCGTCCTTAAGAGCAAGAAGTGGTTCGCTCCCATTTCATTTGGAAACGGAACAGCCCACACCTATCTGCAACCGTTACGTGCATAGAAAATGCACAATAACCTTTAAAAAAATTTTATCCTCACCCGAGGACTTTTTTTCCCACTGACTTTCAGAGAGAGAGGGTTAGGGTTAGAGAGACAAATGTCAATGTGAGAGAGAAATATTGATCGGCTGCCTTCTTGTCCACGCCCCAACCGGGAATCGAACCTGCAGCCTGGGCATGCGCCCTGATCGGGAATCAAACTCACGACCTCTTGGTCTATGGGATGATGATGCTCCAACCAGCTGAGCTGCACCAGCCAGGGCCTGTGTGGATTTTTTTGGTGACTGTATTACTTTCATTGCAAAGCAAAGAAAAGCAAAGCAAAAAATGAAGAAAAACACCCTGAGGGAAGAGAAACTGCAGGCTTCTCCTCAAGACCTGCGCAGGAACAGGCCCCGGAGGGCCCGTGGGTGGGCGGCACACCGCCAGCCCGGCCCGGGCGGCCGGGGGTGGGCAGAACCATGGAATCCAGCAGCAAAAAGGGGAACTTACTGCAACATGAAGACATTAATTACAGACACTGAAAATGGAAATTGGTTTTCACGTCCTCTTCCAGGCTCCTTGTGAGTTATGTTAAAGTACTTTATCAGAAGCCTTGGGGAAATACAGGCCAAGGGTCAAAACAAAACAAAAAAAAAACCCAAAAAACAAAAACCCCCAAAAACCAGACGTTCAAAAAAGTCCCAACTGTGGCTCATCAGCAGAAATAGGATGGTGTTCTGTGGATATTTGCCCAGCCCTGCTCTGCGCCAGGCAGAGGGGCGCTAAGAATTTGGCAGCATCGTCGGGGGGTGGGGTGGGACTCAGAGGTGGTGCGGGTGAGGGCAGGGAGCGGTGGTTGGCGTGAGTCAGCACGCATCGGGAGTCGGGCGGGTCCCGCACACCCTTCCCGCTACTTCCACACCCGAAGCCATCTGCTGTGGGGACTGCGACTCTGGCCTCGGGAGGGCCGTGCTGGTCCCCCCCGCTGTCCCAACCTGCGTGGCTGAAGGCAGCCAATCAGGGAAGACCCATGACCACGTATGCCTCATGGACAAGACCAAGAGGACCCTGGCTGCTGTGGCTCACTGGATCGAGCACGAGCCTGCGAACCAAAGGGTGGCTGGTTCGATTCCCACTCAGGGCACATGCCTGGGTTGTGGACCAGGTCCCCAGTAGGGGGCGTGCAAGAGACAACCACACATGGATGTGTCTCTCTTTCTCCTTCTTTTCCCTTCTCTGAAAAATAAATGAAAAAAAAAAAGGCCAAAGGGAACCGGGAAGGAGTACACTGGGGGTCTGATGGAGCCAGGAGTCCTGGCAGAAGATGTCACACCGGCCTCCTGACGAGGCACCAAGAAGGAGCCAAGATGCCCACAATCTGTCCCTAGGGCCTCTGCTGGTGACAGGCGGAGCCCGAGCCCAGCCTGGGAGAGAGCCTGTCTTCCTCGCCGAGGGCCAGGAGTGTGAGTGAGTAACAACATCCTGCGTCTGGCCAAAAGTGCCCTTTTCCAGTTTTGCTCATGCCCTCGCGTCCACCGCATATCTACTGAACGTGCCCACGTGTCATAGGAGCTTCGGAGACACAGAAGCAGAGGCTGCAGCCGGGGCCTGGGGCCTGACGGGGCAGAGCATGAGGGGGAGGGTGGAGCGGGAGAGAGGAGGGGAATCCAGACCAGCCCCACGGGGAGAGAGGGCCGCGAGCCGTGCGTGGTGCCCCAGCTGCCCCAGAGGGACCCGCAGAGACAGGCTGGAGCATCGCATTCACCCTGCCGGCAGGCGTGGAGGGACAGACAGAAACACTTACAGTTCTCTGCCATTTCCCGACATTTTGAAGCCACCGAATGGAGCCTGAGCATAGAGCGCATTGTAGCAGTTGATCCTGGAGAGAGAATGAGAAGACGCTCGCGGTTACCCGGATGGAGCCCCTCTGGGTCCTGGGCGGTCCGGCTATGAGGGGCTCGCCGCAGGGCGTTGCCGAAGGAACGACTGTTTGTCCCCGTTTTAATCATGGAAACGGTGAGCTTTGGACTTGCGTCTCCGCATTCTTCCCACCAGACAATGAGATTTGAATATCCTTAAGTGCAAAGCTTTCACTGTATAGGAAGGGATGGCAAGAAGACAGGGAAGGAAAGGAACATCGTGGGGTAGGGGACTAAGAATGAGCTTCGCCATGGACAGCATGATCTTGAAGTTCTCCTGCTGCTTGCCTGTTGGATTTGGGCCTTATCCCTCAGCCTCTCGGAGTCCGGTCGACCCTCATCACCTAATAGTCCCTTCAAAATGAAAATACTGTAATCTGCAGAAGTATTGGCGAGGCAGGGATCTTCCACGCATGCTTTGCACGGAAGCATGAGTTGCTTTTACAATCAGAATAAGAAAATAAAGCCAGAGGCAGTGAAGTCGGGGGTGGGGTGGGGGGCACCGCAGCTGGGCGGCTGGCCCTGAGCCCCGCTCTGCCATGTGCTAACTGTGTGACGCCGTGTGACCCCAGGCAGGTCCATCCACCTCTCTGTGCCTACATTTCCTCACATGTAACACGGGGATGGCAATGGTACCTATCTCCGATGGGGGTCGCGAGCATCCAGCCGAGCAAAGACAGTGCTTGGCCCGTAACAGGTGACTAGAAACTTTCCGTTAACACATGAGCCCCAAAGCTGGCAAGCCCGCCCCTCGGCAGAGCTGAGACACGGGCCCGCTACTCACCAGACGGTGCCGGACTCCAAGGCGGAAGCCAGCTTCAGGGCTTTGTCCAGGTTTTTGGTGAACACGGCTGCCGTGAGCCCGTATTCCAGGCTGTTGGCTCTTTGGATCACTTCTTCGATCGTCTTGAACTTCAGAATCGGCTGCACCGGCCCGAAAATCTAGGAGGGATTGCACGGAGGGCAGTGAGAGGTGCATCCTGGTTAAACACAGAGGCGGCTCCTGATTGCACACCTTGCCTTATAGCCTAAGCGCTCAAAACAACAGGACTGGGCAAGGAAGTCAAGTCCAAGGGCCTTTTTAGCTACGTGTTGGTTGCAGTCTGAAGGGGAGGGGTTCCGATGAAACAGGAATAAGAAATTGCAACCCAAAGCATACATTGGGTTTCAGATCTCTGATTGACATCGGGGCGTCGGGCTTTGGAGGGGCAACTGCGTGCTCAGACGCGCAAAGGGCAAAGCCTTGGACGGTTTTCTCGGGGAGTTGTCTCGAAGCGGGTGCACAGGCACAGGTGGGGGACTGTGCGCCCTGACCCATCTTGGAGTCACGTTTTCCACCAGGGAAGTGCTTCCACCGCACTCCCAGGGCAGGGAGCCGATAACACGGCAAAGAAAAGGAAAAGCGAGAGCTCCAGGCCGAACCCGTAAAGCTAATGTGGAAGGGAGGCTGGAGTCCATTCACTGTGCGGCAGATCAGAACGCTGCAGGCCGGTGCTAACCTGCCAAATACCTTCCCACGTTCCCAAGCATCTCTTGTCGTGGGGCAGGGGGTTCAAGAGCTGGGTGTTAAGCCACCGTGGTCATGTTCGTAACCCATGAAAACCTCAAGGAGAAAAATCTATAAAATGCCCTCGGCGGGGATTCACTCTTTCATCCCGGGCTCCAACCACCTGGGACCGGGGCGGGGACTGGTTTCCGTCAAGCTTCCCAGCGGGACTGAAAGACACAGCTAGAGGGCAGCCCCTACTGGGACGCCTACGCTTCCGCCGTGGCCGAGGATGTGCGTGATGGAAAACCTCTAGAGAGAATTTTATTGGTGATGCGTTCTTTGAACGAACACTTGTCGTTGCACTCCAGTCCGGGAGACTGAAGCCAGTGTTGGGCGCTAAACCCACGATTCCAGGTGAAACGCACGAGCGCAACAGCCTCCCGCTTCAAGATGTGTGAGAAAACAGACGGAGATTGGTGTTCCCTAGAGATGATGAGGGATGAGCGGACGAGGGAAGTTAGGCGTACTCTGTACCCTCCACACAGGGCTAGGGAGTTCCAGGGGCGGGGGGTGGGGGGCCAAGACGGCTTCCCTAAGGACCCCAATGGAAAGGGACAAGGACACACCAGACAGAAAAAACGTTCTCCTCACAGAGCCACCGGGAATCACTGAGCCGCAGCGCAATCCCCACGGACGAAAAGCCCAGCATCCCCTCCTCCCCGGCTCAGCGCCACGCGGCTCTGCCTGCAGCCTTGGTACCTCCTCTCTGGCAATCCGCATGGTGTCGGTGACTTCCGAGAAGACGGTGGGCTTGATGTAGAGCCCCCTGTCTTCCATGGCCGAGCCCCCACATTCCAGCTTGGCACCCTCCTTCTTCCCGCTCTCGATCAGATCCAGGATTTTGTCGAACTGGGTTTGGTCAATCTGCAAGACAGAACAGGAAGAAGTGACTAGCTTTCTTCCGGGTGGTGGCTGCCACCTTGCGCATGCAATGGCCTTCAATGGGGTCAGCCGTCTTGCCCCTAAATGTTCTTGCCAAGTTGTAAATTCACAGAGCAAATGTGCCTCGGATGCGATGGCTCCTGATGAACAATTCTAGGCTCTTCGGGGCAGGAGGTGGGCTCGGCTCACCCTCGCCGGGTGTGGGGTTTGTCCACACGGCTGACCCCTCCTTGCTACTACGCAAATCTGTGTGTAAAACCAGATGTGAGCGGTCTTACTATTTGCTTTCCAACTCTGTGCGTCCTGCTAGGGTTGCTAGGTGTAGCAAAGAAAATGACAGGACACCCAGTTCAATCTGAATTTCTGAAAACCAAGGTGTGATTCTTCTGGTAGAATCATCTCCCGACCCGTCTTTGGCAGGTAGTTATGCTAAAAGTGGGTTCATGGTTTGTTTGGCCTTCAACTCTAACTGGGTGCCACGTGCGGTATCTGGCAATTCTGCGCCCTGCTCACAGGGTTGGAAGTGTCCGTCCGTGGTGCAGAGGAGAAGGGGGAACCGAAGCTGCCCACTGGACCCAGCATCCCCGGAGACAGAGTGGATGAAGCTCAAGGTGGGCTGGAGGGGCTGGCTGCTCCCGGGGAGGGGGTGGTGGGGAGCCAGCTCACCAGAAAGGCCCCACCCTCTGACCCGTGCTCTAGGGGTCTCCCCAGCTGGGTCGGGCCCTGTGCCACCAGCCTGACACCGAGCTTGTGGGCGTGCCATTTGACAGACCAGCCAGCTGTCAAAGGGCACCCCTCCGGGAGACCGTCTCATGGTGCACAGCGCCCTCTGCACCCCCACTGGTCCTTCTTCCCAAATCCGTGGGGCGTCTGGTCTTGACCATGACCCTGCTGCTAGCCCCTCCTCTTTGACTGGGGGAGAGAAAGTGCTTCGATAGGTTCGCTATAGCTGAGCTTTTGAGATAGGGAATCTGGTTTCATTTAAACAAATTTCAGTTAAAAAAAAAAAGCAAACCCAATGGTGTATTTCGTACACTGTCACTGAGGCCCAGGTCGGCTTTGTTAGAAGAGATGAGTGTAAACCATACACGTCACTGACCAGTCCACTCATGAAGTGTGGCCCTGCGTTAAAATACCAAGACAGATCCCTATCTCGACCCTTCCACCAGGATAAATGCTAAACAGATCAAAGGCTTCACCAAGGACAGTGAAAGCATGAACGTTTGTGAATTCTCTCACATGCCAGACTGCGTCTGCAAACTTGGAGAGCTGATGGCAGGTCTGTGACTCAAAATCCAGAAAGCCCAAAGAACCCACCAAAAAAAAAAAAAAACCAAAACAAAACCCTGATAAATCTGAGTCTGTTAAAATAAAAAGGCAACAACATCATAAGCAAAGTCAAAGGGTAAAATAAATGGGAAAAAAATCCACCAGTCGTATCACAGAGACGGAGTCAGTCTCTCTAGGGCGGAGAGAGTTCCTAGAAGTGATAAGGAAAATGAGCGATACCACAGTAAAATAGACCAACCGCGGGCACAGCCAAAAGAACGGGAAGTTCAGGTGGCTTCTGAGCGCGTGACAAGATGTACAGATGTCAAGATGTCCCACCTCACTCACTGTGAGAGATACAAGCGTTCGGAAGCCAAGTGGGATGCCGTTTCTGACTATCAGATGGGCCCACATCCTGCGAGTGAGTCTGGAGCGCCCCCCTCCCCCACCCGGCAAGGCTGGGCGGCGCATGCGCTGACCCGCCCTCCTGGACCTCTACGCGGTGATGCTTGTGGAAGCCACAGGTGCGCTCTCCCCCAGCAGCCCCCCTCGGGGAGCCTGTCCCGTGGATTCCCTTGCACATGTGTGAAAGGACACACTCGGTGGCATTGCACGTCACTGCAGACACCCACACGTTCATGTGAACACGCCACTGGAACGCTGGTGGGTTCACAGGGCCGAGTTCTGTGTACACGTGACAAAGGAAGAGGCAGGTTCCCGGGGATGCGCACCGAACGCTCTTCGAGTTTCTCGGTAGGGGGACAGAAACCGAGGCGCAAGACAGTTTAGGTATCAGAGTTATCTTTTGGGCAGAAACGGGGGTGGGGGAGTCAGAATTTATCTCCACAGGTGCTAGCAGACACTTAAAGAAATTACAGAGCAGCGCCCGAGAAACCGAGAATGTGGGATACCCAGCGGGGTAAGGGATGGAAGCAGGCTCAGGAACGACTTTCACACGGGTTTGGGGCTTTAACCCATGGGCGTGCACCCCCACTTAAGAACGTAATTCAAGCGCCGTAATACCTCAGGGTTTTCTCGACTGCTCCCTGGGTTGACCGAGTCTTGGGTTAAAAGTTGCAGGGGGTGACCCTCATCTCCTGCTGGTCCCGTGGACTACAGGTTCTGGGCGGCTGCTGGCCGCGTAAGACTGGGCCCCACGCCTGGCTGTCCTGTGGGCCGCCCTGGTTCCCCACGGACACCCTTATACAGACGCGACTCTCCCTGGCCGGTCCATGCGAGAGAAATACGGATGGCCCCCGGCAGGACCGGTCAAAGGCTGCTCTTGGCCGCAGGGGGAAGGACGCCAGATCGGCCCTGCCAGGTGGCCTGCGTGATGTTTATGCTCCTTGCCGAACAAACCTGAGTGATTCTGGAGCATTCCAGCCAGTGGTTTGCCTGCAGCTAGCTAGGATCCAGGCCATGGAGCTGTTTTACGGGCATGAGACAGGCCCGACTATTTGGACAGCTGTTAGCTCTCCCAGAGTAGAATCTCATTACGGTAGATGAAAAAGCACTCTGGAGGGGCGGGGGAGCCCCAACAGCATCCTAAAATAATACGCTGAGGCCGGATGGCTTTAAGTGAGCTTTCGGAAAGGACTTTCAGTGGAGGCATCAAAAGCACTGATGAAATCGACACTCAGGCTGCTGGGATCTGCTGTCTGGGAAGAGGTTTCTCTAACTGGCTTCCGCAGCCAAGCCCGGAGCCTTGGAAAGAGACTTATGCATAATGAGGGGGTACCAGAGTTCCCTGGAGCCCAGGACCCGCCCACATGGTTTCCCGGGGGTCTGGATCAGCTTTACAATCACGGCGGATTGGGTTAATGACTGGTGGCCGGGTTTGTATTCAGACCCGAAACCCAGCCAAGGCTTCCAGACAACCTCCGTGTCACCGACGGAGTGGGGAGTGCTGACCATGAGCAGAGATACCGCTCTGCCAAGGTCACGTGGCATCGGAGCCACAGAGTGTGTGGGCTGGGGCAGCGCCAGGGCGGGCACTGTGGCCAGAACGCACCTCGTCCGTCCCCAGCCACCTTACCCCCAGCAAGTCACACGCGTCATCATTCATTGCCGCTGAGGTTGGGGGCTCGGTCATTATTCCTGCTCCCGGCTTTAAAAAATAACAGCACCGGCCGTGCCTTGACATGTTCAAAATAGCCATCAATCACTCCCAGGTTCCAGTCGAGGAAACTGAGGTTTGGAAGGAGCGCGTGACCTTTCATGCGGTCGCAGGGCCCAATCTGTGCCCGCATCCGCAGCGTCCCGTGTAAACATGTGGTGTGGTGGGTGAGCCGGCGAGCGGCCGAGACCGGACACGTGATTTGAAACTTCCTGGCCGGGGCAGGTCTTGGGCTGCAAGCGAAGCCGGCCACAGCCGAGCTCCATTTCAATAACGCATGGGACGGTCAGGGTGCCCTCTTTTAAATATTTATCCGTGGGCTGGACCGCGTAGTGAGTAAGAAAGTGATACAGGATGTGCCCTTTTAAAGAGGTTATAAAACGCTGTGGTTACGATCATTTTCATTTTGTCACTGGCTTCTCAAGCCAGGTCCCCCTACCGCCCGAGCTCCCTGCGCTGGGATGCGGTGGTTTCTGCTGCTTACCTTCGATAATGCCCGTGGGCTTGAGGGCCACCAGCTCCAGGCACTGCCCCCATCGGCTGCCCTGTGGCCAGGTTACAAACCCTCTTCTGCAGGGAGACTAGCCAGGTAAGAGGGCTTCTGCCTGGGGCTCTCTCTGGGCCACCCTGGTAGCTCAGAGAAGGGGCAGTCTCGTGGTCGGAGGGTGTAGGCACATGGCCTTACAGACTGGGAACCGCCCCCACTCCTGGCGAGGCCCCGAGTTTGGCATTATTTGCTGCAAAAAGCAAAGCCTCTTGGTGTCCAGCCCCATTTCAAGGCTGCCCTGAGACCCGATGGAGATGCACCTGTACCATCGGTCGGCGTCTAGGCAGAAGCCTCAAGTGGGAAGGCAAGTCAGCCCCCCCTTTGGCACTGGGAGGGCCCCTGGAATCGCAGTGCACCAGAGCGGCCCAGGCCAGGGTCCGGGGGGCCGCCTGGTTCCGCTCCCCGACACGCTCCACAGATTCCCACGCATCAGGCGGCTGGCTGGCTACCTGGGGCCCCTGCTCCGTTCTGGCATCGAAGGGGTCTCCGACGGACCGCTTCTTGGCCTGCTCCACGCTCCTCCTGACAAACTCCGAGTAGATCTGCTCCTCCACGAACACCCTGGAGGCGGCCGTGCAGCACTGGCCTTGGTTGAAGAACACTCCCTGGTGGGCGCACTCCACCGCCAAGTCCACTGCGGGGACAGGGACGGAAGCCGTTAGGTCGTGAGGCCGGGACTGGCCGCGGCTGCAAGTCTGATTACCTGCCCAAGGAAACAGGCTCCGGGAGTCCAGCAACGCATTTCGCTCTCAGCGGGCCCCGAACACCGAGGATGGGAGCAAGGACTTCGGGGCCCGCCGAGTCTGGGGTTGAAGAGGTCCCTGCCATGCTACTGAGCTCAGAGAGCTGGGGCAGCCCCCATTTCACTGGCTCACAGCCCCCCCTTTTTTGGAGGACTAATATCCTTTAGCAATACCTTTGCTAGGTATTGAGGTAGCAGCAGACCTAGCTGCCAGGGCAAGGATTTTTGAAGGGGCCCCAATGTCCCACCTTAAGGGGCAGGAAGGGTCTGATTAAGTGAATACAACACCGTGTGCAACTTCTAAGAGTTAAAAAAGGGAGAGAAAGCGCTGACTCTGCCCGACAAGGCCTGAATCTGAATGGAAGAGAATATGGGAGACTGAATGGCATTGAATTCAAACCAGGGACTGAGGCCGAGCTAGAGGGTGCTTAGTGAGTAAGATCTTGGGGGACCTGCTTAATGGCTATGAAGGCCAAGTGGGGTGTCTTTTAATTTCGGAGGGGGTGCTGAATGTAATAGCCCTCCGCACCGCCAAACACGCTGGTACTTCCCTTTGCACGGAGAGGAAGCCAGGACCCTCCTGGCAAAGTGCATGGCCAGGTGGTCTCCCCACATCCAGCATCGCTCTTGGGCTAACTCCAAGCAATGCTGCCCTTGGCTTTGAGAGCCCGGCGGTCGCTAACTGGCTTCTGTGTAAGTTGGTGTGGGGTCCGGGATAGCATCCTAAGGTTCCCGCCCCTCCCTGCACCCCCTATCGTTTATGCCAACTTAAAAATGCCCTTCTTCCAAACTAACTAATTCAGTTCCTGACGGGATCCAGGGTGGTGGCACCAGTGGCGGGGGCTGGTGGCATGGTGTCCTTGACACCATACCTGGCATGCCAGGGACGTCAGGGTTTCCCTTGATGGACCAGCATGGCCCCCACAGATGGGGGATGGGAATGTCCCACCCACCCTCCAGCAGAAGGAGTCTTGGGTTTGAGCTGTCGTTTTCCCACTGGGAGGAAAAGGGGGTGAGCTGAGGTGCAGACGGAGGGACCCAGATAGGGCGGCACTCAGCGAAACAGGAGCCCTGGCTCTTTTGGGGCTCGGTGTTTGGAACGTCCAGTGTGGGTCCCAGTGAGGCAACGCCCGCGTGGCTCCAGAAACCATCAGCGACAGTCCGGGTGCTTCCGCAAGGAAGCGCCAGCTCGGGGAGCATCATAACAGCAATAATAACAGGATAACAATAAGCAGTCTGCCTTCATAGCGCTCTCTCCCACGGAACCCCAGCTCCAAGGCGAGCAAATGCCATCCACCTCCGACACATTAGGGAGAAACCGCGCTGAGGACATTGTTCTCAGGGATATTTGCAATTCCAAGCTTATCTGAGTGCGGAACGGAAGGCTTTGTTCTCCCCGAAAGGAATTTCTGGCGCGAAGCGGCAGGTGGGGGAGGCTATTGCTTGCAACAGGTAAACAGGACACGGAGCTGCTTCGGGAGAAGATACTGGCTTGGAGGGTAGAATGGATAATAAGTGGGACCCGCCGGCTCAGGGGTGTCCGAGAAGAAACTGACTTTGTCCTCGGGGACCGGAAGGTGAGCTTAACCTTGAAGGGCAGAACCAGGCCGCCCCCTGGTGGCCACCTAAGGCACTTCTCCCTGCCGCGGAGCTATCTGTCTGCAATGCAGCTGGTGTTTGACCGCATCTGTCTGTGGGTGGCCCAATCCCCCAAGGCGGGAAGCATCCCCATCATGCGCACATGCGCGTTTCGGCTGGTTCTGAACTGGGTCAAGGAAGCGCGTGGCGGGACTTCTGAGGCCCCTACAGCCCAGCAGAGCCTGGCGGGGGGTTGGGGCGGGGTGGGGTGGGCGGGGCGGACTCACAGTCAGCATCGGCACACACGATACAAGGGTTCTTCCCCCCGAGCTCCAGGGTCACCCTCTTCAGGTTGCTCCGGGACGCGGCCTCTTTAACCAGCTTTCCAACCTTCAGGATGACAAGCAGACGGGATGAAACCTCAGACGTTGCTAGACGTGGCCCAAATGTTTGTCTCCCTCCCCTGGCCGCTCCGGGTCCCTGCGACCTTCACAAGGCTGGAACCCTTGGTCCGAACTGTCCCATGTGCAGGGGTGGAGGGGGAGGCTCAGGGAGGCCCAGCAAGGCACCCACAGCTACGCAGCTGGCCAGTGGAGGACCGAGCCCCTCCGCTGTCCTGGGGACCACCCCTGCCAGAAGCTTGCCGGTCCAGCTAGAATGGGAAAGGGCCCCCGGGGACAAGGGGCAGCCCCTCTGCCTCTCAATGAGAAGGGACATTGTTCTGTTGGTCCCTCTGGGGCAGCCAGAAGGAGCCGCTGAGAGTTAGGGAGTTAGGGAGGCGGACCTACAGGATGAGGAGTCCGTTTCCGGAAACACGAGCTGAGGCTGGGGCCTCGGCCGTGAAGTCCTGAGTAGCCCTCGCCGAACCTCCTGCACGTCCCTGCACGGTCCCTGCTGTTACCTCACCGCTGCTAGGGGGCAGGTTTGGCCCAGGACCCCCTGGTGACTTATCTTGGTGACAGGTAAAGCCAGGTGCCATGGAGGACTCTCAGAGACCAAGGCGCACACAGGGGCCTAGACCAGGTGGGCAGCGAGAGACAGGGCGAGGGTCCGCCAGGGCTGAGGCTGTCCCCGCACACGAGGTGTGAGGGCACTTTACAGATGCGCCAGCCCGCCCTGGCCGGGGTGGGGCTCGGTTGGCTGGAGCATCGTCCCGTCCCGTGCACCAAACGGCTGCGGGTTCGATCCCCAGTCAGGGTGTGTATGGGGGGGGGGGCAACCCATCGATGATGTTTCTCTCTCTCTGTCTCCCTTCCTCTCTCTCTTTCTCTCTCTCTAATCAGTGAACCTGTCCTCGAGTGAGCATGAAGAATACAAATCGGCCAGCTCCTGGGCGATGGCTGGTCCCAGGTCTGAAAGAGACCCACGATGACCACGACTGCCCCCTGGTGGACAGCAGACGCCAGAGCTGCCTGCCCCAGGCTGGCGACTGCCCCAGCCTGAACAAGGCTGCCTGCTGTCACCTGTTTTAATGCCTTGCAGGGACCCCATTCTATTCCCTCTATGCTTCCCTGACAGCACCCCCCCCCCTGGGGTCATCCCGCTGGCCCCACGGGGGTGGGGCTTGGGCTGCTGGTTGCATTCAGCTAGGAGGAGATGAGCACACTGGCTGCATGGGAAGTATTCACTCATTTCTTTTCTTCTTCCTTTTTTTAAATCCTTACCCAAGGACATGCTTATTGGTTTTGAGAGAGAGGGGAAGGGAGGGAGAGAGAGAGGGAAAGAAATATCCATGTAAGAGAGACCTATCGCTCAGTTGCCCCTCACATGTGCCCCAACTGGGGACTGAACCCACAACTTAGCAATGTGCCCTGAGCGGGAATCGAACCTAGGACCCCTTGGTCTACAGGACAATGCTCCAACCAACTGAGCCACAGCAGCCAGGGCCATTCATTTCTTTTTTAAGTACGGAGAAAGTACCATGCCGTGGAAAATAATCCCACAGACGGATGCAGGTAAACTGAAGGGGGAAGTTCTCATCACCTTTCACCCTAGGAACTGCCCCAGGGGCGGTCAAGGTGAGAGTTGCCAGGAAATCCTTTTCAGACAATTTCTGCTTTCCTCCACACGCTTCTACTGATGGGATCGTGTTGTACGTATTCTTCCCTACAGTTCACTTTTCTGTGTTTCATCAAGCAATCAGGGCAGCTTTCCTTGCTGTAAAGTCTATCAACATTGCACAGAATATGCCCTGGGCTGGTGTTGCTCAGTGGACTGAGCATGGGCTGCAAACCAAAGGGTTGCCGGTTCGATTCCCAGTCAGGGCACATGCCTGGGTTGCAGGCCAGGTCCCCAGTAGGGGGTGTGCAAGAAGCAACCACACATGGATGTTTCTCTCCCTCTCTTTCTCCCTCCCTTCCCCTCTCTCCAAAAATAAATAAATAAAGTCTTTAAAAAATAATAAAATAAAATGCACTTAAAAAGACACTGCACAGAATATAACATAGTAGACAATACGAATGTTCATGAGATTACTGCTTGAAGTTGTTGCTGGGAAATGGAATTTCGAAATCAAAAGTTTAACAAACGTCCAGATTTGTGGGGGGTTCCTGCCACAGGACCCTCCACCTTAAGCACAGTGAGGGCCCATCGTCCCCTCACCTTGTGTAGCCCAGATTCCAATTTTTTTCCAATCTGACGGACAACAAAGGAAGAGCCCAATTTGCATATGATTTTGCATTTCCCCGATTACCAGTAAACTAGGTCAAGGTTACCGGGCATTTGGCGTTTCTCTCCTCTGACCTACCCACATTGCCACCGTTCACCTTGTGGTCTTTTTTTTTCATTGATTTTTAGGAGCTCTTTACATATTACAGATGCGTGCCTTCGGGGAGCTGCATACATTACAGTTGTCTTTCTCTCGGCTTATTTGCCCTTTAACATCAATTACGATGTTGCTTCTCACATGGCTCCTTCGCAATTTTATTTGCTCTTACCTATTATTTCTCCTAAGGCTTCTGGGTCCTACGAAATATTTATTCGGTTTGGAAACGGGACCAGTTTCAAAAACTAATTGTTACGGACGAAAACGTGGCCAGATTTCAAAGGAAAATGGAGTCCTCGTCTCGCAAAGGAAGCATCCCCAGCTGCGCGACCAGGCCCGCGGGGTTGCGGTGGGGATGGGGATGGGCGTGGGGGTGGGGGGGCGGTACCTCTGTGGAGCCGGTGAAGGCTATCTTGTTGATCAGAGAGTGAGAAGAAATCGCAGCCCCCACGGTGGGCCCGAAGCCCGGCACGATGTTCACCACGCCTGGAGGGAACCCGACCTGGGAGGACACCGAGACGGCATTCACGTCAGAGAAGGGACCGGCGCTCAGCGTGGAGCCCCGCTTGGGTCCAGAGAGTCATGGCACCAGGGTGCGGGCTGGGCCAGGGTGAGGGTCCACCGCTCCTCCCACGGGGTGGCCCTCTGCAGCAGAGCACTTTTTACTGTGTGTCTGTCTGTCTGTCTGTCTGTCTGTGTCGGGGCAAAGGGACGCCTCGGTCGCAACCCCCAGGGATCAGAGTCAGCTGCAAAATACACCTTCTGAGTTGCCGCTTGCATGGCTGAAATCTGCCCCCTTTCACGTTCCAAAGGGCAACAGGATGTCACCCCTTCCAGGTTCTTGCTGCTTGGACTTGGGTCGCGCCCGGCCTGGCACTTTCTACAGGTAGGGGCTGCGTTTCCTTGCCACTCACGCCTCGGGCTTTGGATTAGCCGAGAACAGGACAGGCGAACAAGGTTGGGGGGTCTTACCTAAGACTCATTCTTTGAGAAAGGCAACATTTCAGGACATGGCGATCGAGATTTACCTTTCCCGAGACCAGGATTTTTAGCAGGTGGGATTGCAGAATCTCTACGTCCCACTAATGGGACTTATTCGTGTCCTGCAGTAATGGTCAAAGGAACTGGGAGACCGGCCTCTTCCTGGCTGTGCCCCCAACTTTCCACGGAAACAAGCAATTGCATGAGTCTTGATCCTATTGGCTCTGCCCAAAAGCAACGCTAACGCATCTTCCCTCCCATCCGTCTTTCCTTCCCGTTTCTTCTTTTAAATCTTTGCAACGCAGAAGCTGGGGACAGAGCGCCTGGACCATGTCGCCCTGTGTGTCTGGAGGGAGGTGTCCCTCTGGGGACCCCTGTTTCCCTGAGGGGCGCTTGCCCAGCAGAGGAGGTTGGCCGCAGGGAGGGCAGAGTCCTGGCGAGCCTGGCCACTTCTGCTGCCAAAATCACCCCTCCAAGGGGAACCTGGACCCTGTCACCCACCACAAACGCGAGAACCCCCAAACCTCCGAATATTCTGTCCCCTCCCAAGTGACCCTCCTGCTAATTCTCTGCAGAAAATGTTTGGCCCTGACGTAGGTGTGAGCGTGAGTTTCCTCCTGCGGATCAGTGGGCGGAACGAAGTTCCTTCTAGATTGGTGACCACGGGCAGCAGAAAGAACGGGTCGCTGCCAAGTGAAACAGGCGTCATCCCTTCCCACTCGGCCTCGAGCGGGCCGGGCTGTCACGCACGGCACCAGGGCACCGCTCGGCGGGGCGGCTTTATCTCGGGACGGTGGCCTGCTTCCCGGGGGTGGGGCCGTTATCAGGAACTCACAGTATTTTCCTCTTGGACGTCTCACCTCTTTGATCAGAGAGCCGAGGTAAAGCGCCGTGAGGGGCGTCTGTTCCGCAGGCTTGATGACGATCGTGTTCCCACAGCACAGGGAGGGCGCCAGCTTCCACACCAGCATGAGCAGCGGGAAGTTCCACTGTAACAGGGCGCAGAGGCGATTGGGGGGCTGGGGTCCAGCCCGCTACCCTGTTCCGGATGCCCCAAAAAGGCCACGGTGGAGGGCCCTGGCTTTGCATGGTGCGGGTTCGGGGTGGAAGGGGTAACATCGGGGTTTGCAAGGATCAGAACGGCATTCCCGCCTGGTGCTTCCTAAGTGCATTCTGGGGGATGCTGAGAGTTATTCTCTGCAAAGAGGATGCCACGGCATGGGCGCCCTTGCAGGTTCGCCTTTAGAACATTAAGGGCTGCGGCAACGAGACCCGCCTCTCCTCAACTCAGGCCACAGAATCCATACCACCCCTCCCCCACCGCTGGTGAACCGGCACTCGGCGAAATTCATTTCGGGAAATGCTCCTCGCCTCATCTTCCGACAACAGAGGCAAGGACACCGAAACCACAGTGACAGTGGGTCGCACGAAAGTTCACGCCTGGGCGCTCGCTGCGCGCCAGGCGAGGTTCTCAGCGCTCCACAACACGCGAGCTCATTCGGTCCTCATGAACCGGCGTGGGATGGTGGCATTATCTCGGCCATCCACAGAGGGGCCCTCCCGGCCCCTGCCAGGCTGCTCGCCACCCAGAGAATAATGTCCCGGAGGCTCAGCAGCCGAGGTCACCGGAAGCTGGGCCCGTCCGCCTCACGCAGTGCTCAGCCTTTCCCTCACGTCCTCCCCATCCCGTTGAAGCTCTGGCGCCACCAGCTGTCCTGCCACTGAAGTCACCCTTTGCTCCGGCCATTCCTTCACTGGCAAAGCCCTGGGCCCGCTGCACGCTTATTCTTTCCCATCCCCCAAGGCCCAGTTTGGACGGCCGCTGCCCTAGGGGCGCTGGCCGTTCCGGGCCCCTCTGTTTGGAATCCAGCCTGCCAGGAGTGTCCCCTGAGAGCAGGAGAGGGGTGCTGATCCATCCTGATGACCCTCAAGCACCGAGTTCCACGCCACAGAGCAAGTGCTCCATTAATGTCAGTGACAGAGAATCGAAAGGCACCGGGAATTGCTTCTGAGGGCCCCTCGGGAGCGGGGTTGGGGAGCCAGGTACTCACAGGAGTGATGGCCCCGCACACACCGACGGGCTCGTGCCTGGTGAAACACACCACGCTGTCATCTGCGAGAAGGGTGCAGGGCGGGGAGGAAGACGCGTTAATCCAGACGGAAGAATTGGAAGGAGTAGCAAGACAAGAGATGAACCCCGAAGCCCACCAAGGTGTCCCTTCTAAGCCCGTTACCCAAAGCTGCGGTTTCAACTCAATCGCAGAAGGAAAATTCCTTAGAAGGATCAGCACAGTTGCCGTTGCCTTTTGGGGACTGGGAAGGGACTGGGGACATGGCCAGCGGGGCTCTGCAGAGGCCGTCTGGAGGGAGGAAGGCAAAGACAGGGTCCCCCCCCCAAAAAAACCCCATCCGAGGCCGAGAGCCCCCCGCCCTGGCTCACCTGTGGGGATGGTCCTGCCCTGCACTTTGTCTGCCCACCCTGCGAAGTATCTGAGGGTTTTGATGCAGCCCTCCAGGTCGATGAAAAAGGCGTGAAGGAACGGCTTCCCCGTGTCCATCGTCTCCAGGGTCTGCAGGGACAAGACATCGGACACAGTTTTCTCTTCCCCTGTCAGGTTGTTAAGAATGGGGCGGGACAGGGGGGACCGCGCACCGTCCCAGAACCTCGATCTCCACCCGTCTCGGCCGCAGGCGTCTCTTAGAAAGCAGGACGCCGCATTTAAGAATAAGACCTGCCCCAGACGGCCTGGACGCTGAGGGGTCAGCCAAGTGCACAGACATCATGTGTCCCCGTGCAGGGCAGTGGACATGGGGCTGGTGGGAAGCCTGGCCAGGAGGGAGGACTCGGTAGTATTTTGTCGCCTCGGCGCTGAGACTGGGCCCCCTGCTTCTGTGCCATTCCTGGGAAGCTGTCGGAGGGTCAGCTGGAGACAGGGCGGCCGGCGAGAGGGCTGGCTTCCTCTGACCAAGGGGCGAGGGGAGGACCCAGGTTCTTCCTTCCTGGCCCAGCTGACTGACTGACCGGCACACTGGGGAGTGACGGACGAGCCCGGAAGGGTCGCACTACCGGCACAAGGACGCCACGCTCCCCGCCTGGGCTGCAGGGCTGGATGCCCCGGGGCGGGGAGGACTCGCCCTCGGTGGTGGGTGGCAAGGGAGGTGGTTCCCCAGGGCACATGCGTGCAGCTCCTCAATGGCGAGGATTCTTTGCTATTTCCAGCCCGGGTGTCAGAGGGCCCCTTTGTCCCTCAGACAAGCGGCCCCAGTTGAGCCCAGGCTCTGCAGGAAGTGGCCGCCCAGACACATAGCCGAGGGCTGCATTCTCGTTTGAGAGCTGGCGCAGGGAGAGGATGATTTACGGAGGAGGAGAGGCCCCTCCGTGGGTGCCCGTGGGTGCCGCATCTCTGAGCCTGACCGCTCCGTCCTCACGCCGGGGTGCAGGCGCGGGGCTGACGCAGCCCGGGACTCATCCAAGGTCGTCCAGCCGGTCGGCAGCAGCACGGCGGGCACTGGCCGGGGGGCCCCTGAGGTCCCGCTCGACATCGGGAGGGCCTGCAGGGCAGCCGGGCGACTCAGCCTCCTCTCACCTAGGCAGCCGCCTTCCTAGCACGGGCGAGTCCCGGGATCTGTCCCTGCCTCCATTTCTTCATCCGTAAATTGAGAATAACCACAGCAATGCTGCCTACCCCTGGGGCCAGGGGACGGATGGCGGAGTTAATATTCGCAAAGCGCTACCGACTGTGTCTGCCCCGGGCAAGTGCCCCCGTTCACCGTTCAGATCATCACCGTGACAACCAGGGTGCTTACGGTCATCGTCCCTTTTTGGACCAGACAGGTGCGCTCGGCAATCCTCACCCGGGGACCCTGAGGACACAGGACTGTGAGCTGCTGAAGACGATGGGATGGATTTGGGTGGGGGTGTGTGCCTGGGTGGGGGTGTGTGCCACCTCCTTCAGGTGCTGCTCAGGGACCAAGGCAGGCCAAGGGGACAGCCAGCACACTGTACCTTTGGCTCGCGTTAACCGGCGTTCCCAGGTGGGACTCGTAGTTTCCCAGGGGAGACCCAGTATTGCCAACCACGCTAAGAGTTCTCCAGGGCCCGGCTACCGCAGATCACACCTGTGGATCTGCTGGCAGAACTTTCTTGGCCCTTTTCTGGGATGAGAAAGGGAGCAGCAGGCAAGGGACTGTGGCCTAGAACCGTGGGGAGTTGTGGGGCGTCTCTGGCTGGGCAGCCTCGGACAGGTTACTGAACCTCTCTGGGCCTCGGGCTCCTCCCCTCTGAAACGGGATGACAAGGGCTGCAGGGAAAGGCCCTCCACCGGCCTGGTACGTGGCGACCACGCAGCCAGCCTTGGCTATTTCTCCTTAGTCACTTGGGCAAGGCTGCCGGCCGCCGTGACAACGTGAATTTGCTGGTCACAGTGGGATTGGACAGGGAATTCTTTTACAGGTAAAAATAGCCCTGGTTGGTGTGGCTCAGTGGGTTGAACTCGGGCCTGCGAACCAAAGAGTCGGCGGTTCGATTCCTAGTCGGGGCACATGCCTGGGGTGTGGGCCAGGTCCCCACTAGGGGGCATGGGAGAGGCAACCACACATTGATGTTTCTTGCCCAGTCTTTCTCTTTCCCTTCCCCTCTCTCTGAAAATAAATAAATAAAATCTTTAAAATAAAATAAAAATGAAAATGATAATAAAAAATGAAAATGAAAATGAAAATAAAAATAAAAATAAAAAAGGATGCACAGGTGAGTAGCCAAGACCAAACCCAAGAAATCGAGTCTTAGCTATTGATGGGGACTTTTAAACCGTGGTCGTGGCTGAGTCGTGAGTAAATCACAGCTGCTGGTCGGTTTACCTGCTCTAACGTTTTAAGCGACAAGCGTGCCTTCTGAAACATTAGCCTCATAATGCTCAGACTCTACAGAATAAAGGAAAGGTCCTGGGGGAAAGTCCTCCTGGATGCTAAGTGTGCCGAGGCTTAGAGACAGAGTAAACAGCCAGAATCCCCATTTGGGGGCTCCCTCGATGAGCACAGACAAGCCGGATTCCGGGTGCTGCTGCGTCAGGAGAGGAGAGAAAGCGGGGGGCTGCTAGACCCCCCACATCTGTTCCCAAACATTGAACGCAGAAGTAAATGCCCAGCTCTGTCTAAACCACAGAGCCAGCTGAGAACAAGACTGCGTCAGGAAGGATTTGGCAGTCCGAAAACGCAGGAGCAGCATATCAAGGTGGAGAGTGAGGGATGCTTTCCTGTGCTGTGGCCCACGTTTCAAAAACCATATTCACTGCCCCGGCCGGGTGGCTCAGTGGTTGGAGTGTCTTCTGTGCACCAAAAGGTTGTGGGTTCGATCCCCCGTGGGGGCTCATATGCTGAAGGCCACTGATTGATTTGTCTCTCTCTCAAAATGAATAAACGTATCCCCGGGTGAGGATTAAAAAAATAAATAAAAACACGTTTGCCAGTCATTGTCTCGCTCCTTTCCTGCCGTGGCCAAGAGGTCGGTCCCATTTCCCACGGGCATCGAGGTCCCGATGGCGGAGGTGACTGGCGCCGTCTGCCGCCACGGCGCGGTGCTGCCGGACCTCGGGGCGGGCAGAGGGGCGAGGTGGCCTTGCAGGCCAGGCTCCCCGAGACCACACTGACCCTCTGGAGGCCAGGCCGGGGCGGGGAGCCCGAGCACATCCTCCTTCCCTGCCCGGCGTCCGCACACAGCATTGCACACCGATGAGCTCATGCTGGGGGAAAACAGCGATGTTTTTGAAAAAGCCCGTTTGGCAGCCTGCGCGTTGAGGCTCCCTTTCGTCGCAGGAAGGGACCACAGGCTCCTCGGGGAGACACCCCGACGCTGGGAGGGGGCTGCCCTGCCTTGGTCTGGGGGCAAACGTGCCAGGCTGGCCGACGGACCGCCGGTCCCTGGGCGGAGGCGCGTCCCCAGGACAACGCACCCAAGAGGGGGAGTCCCTGTACCCCCCAGTCCCCAAGACACCCAGCTGGCAACGAGAGCAATTTCAGGGTCCTGGCTGACACGGTCCTCCACGAGTGTTTTTGCAGGTTGCTGCTCCTTCCTGACAGCGGATCAAGAAAGGAGAGAACCGATTTTCCACACCGGAGGCCAGAAGGGAGACTTCCCGCCTTCCCAGCATGCCTCAGGGTTTGGAGCTGGTTTTAGAGAAGGGTCTGAGCTGCAAGAGGTGGCGAAGGACCCCAGGCGCAAGGTGGCCTGGAGAGGTCCTCTGACCGCATACCACAAAGCCAAAGGCGGGTCTGAGCATCCCATTAAATAAGGCATTTACAACTTCTCATAGCTCCAGGGCACGGGCGCAGGCCAGCCTCAGGGAGTGGGCTGAATTAATTTCTCCATTTTCTCAGCAGAGAAAAATAAGGGACCTAGAAATGAATGGCCGGGAGGGTACGTAGCTGGGATTAGAACCTGGGGTCTTCAGACCGTGTTCCTATGGAGATGGCTATTACTGGCTAACAGATGACTAAACAGCTATCATCTATTTAGTGCTTGCTAAATGCCAGGGAGTCTGCTTAGGACTTTAAATGGGTCATTCTTACAACACTTAGCTATCATTATTCGTGACCCTTTCCATGAAGACAGATGTGCTCAGAGAGGTCAAGCAACTTGCCCAAAGTCACACAGCTAGTGAGTGGCAGAGCGAGGATTTGAACCCAGGTCTTTCCACATTCTTGAGGTTTGTTATAACCAGCCTTCACCTTCACACCACACGGGCTCGCCACTATCCAGTTCAAGAGTGATGCCGAGATGATTTTTAGGTCAGAAGGAAGTAATGTTTATGTTACGTGGTGGCCTTTATTTTAATAAGTATTGAAAAAAAAAAAAAGACCACCAGCATATTAAACCTGGGAGTCCATGGATATTGTCACTCAGGATGAGGTTAAATTTAAGTTTAAAAGGGAGCACATGGGGAAAAAAAAGTGACATTCCTAAATGTACAAGGTAGGACCAGTCCATCAGCTGTCTGTGAATATCGCAAGCCTAGCAACCATGAAATCAGCGGAAATTCCTCCAGGCCGCTGAGCTGCAGGGGACACGAGTCCAACCTCAAAAGGAAAAAGGTCAAGTCCAGGGGCATGGACGCCTGCCTACTCCAGGGCACTACACCCCAAAGAGTGAACAAACCCACAGTCACCCAGAACCGGTGCCTTGGGTCTTTTCTCCCATGCCCCCCGCTCCCCCAGGGGACGGGGCCCTCGCCGAGGCTGGCTCGCCCCACGCCTGTCCCTCGGGGGTGCGTGTACTCACGGCCAGGATAACGCGGTCCCTCTCCACAAGGTCGGCCAGCTGGTGCAGCAGCCGGCCCCGGCTCAGGGCATCCAGCTGGCGCCACGGGGAGCCCCTCTGGAAGGCGGCGTGCGCAGCCTCCACGGCCTTGTCCACGTCGGGCTGAGTGACCGAAACAAGAGAGAACGTGTCCCCTTGGGATGCGAGTCCCGCTAGCTAGCCCCCCGCTACAGGGCCCAGCAGAGACCTGCCCCCCTCAGGCCAGAAGGAGCGGGTGGGCGGCAGTGGCTGGGGGGGTTCTTATTTTGCCCTCCTCTCATCGTCAGTCTTTTTGAAGATTTTTTTTTCTTTGCCATGGCCAAGTATTAACTTTCCTTTGGACTGTAAAGTGTTTTAAAATAGTTTATAAAAGCACGGATCTTGATGAGGTATTTTTCTTGGTAACCCAAGCAGGAAAAGATTTTCCACTTGCTAGCTTCGTTCGGGCACACGCTCACCCACCAGTCACTGGTGAGGCGGGAGATGAGTGTCTCGGCGTTTCGTTCCGGCTGAGGCCTCCGTTCCAACTCTGGCCCTTGGAACCGGTCACCTCGGAAAAGCCCCCAGATGGGGAGAACTGGGCACTTTTTTCACCCTTTTATGGACAAGGAACTGGACCTTCTGAACACTGATAGGAGAACACCTTCTACTACCAGTAGCGCCTTCTACTTAGAAGGGAAGAAATGAAAGGTGTTCAGAGTAATGTCCCTTGTTGTTATTTTCAGGGAAATGGGGTTCCAGGCTCTGCGTGCTGGTGGGCCATGGCTCATCCCCCAGGCTCCTCCGAGCCTCCCAGGGAGGTGTCTTGGCAGTGGGCAGCTGACTCAGTCGAGAGGGACACCCCACATTCTGTGGCTCCAAAGTGCGCTTTTTTTGTTTGTTTGTTTGTTTTTGGGTTTTTTTTTGTATTTATTTAATTGTTGATATTGTACATTTTTCTATCTTTTACCCCGCCCCCAGCCCACCACCCCAGCTCTCCCCACCTTCCTCCCATTTCCACCCCCCATAGTTTTTGTCCATGTGTCCTTTATACTTGTTGCTCTAAACCGTTCCCCTTTTCCCCTGAAATTCCCTCCCCTCCCCCTCTGGTCATTGTCAGACTGTTCTCAAATTCAGTGTCTTTGCTTATATTATGCTTGTTTGTTTATTTTGTTGATTAGGTTCCTGTTAAAGGTGAGATCATATGGTATTTGTCTTTCACTGCCTGGCTTATTTCACTTAGCATGATGCTCTCCAATTCCACCCATGCTGTCGCATCCAAAGTGTGCTTTGAGGTGAGCGCAAGCTTGGGCAAGGGAGATAGATATTAGGACTTGGAGCCCAGGGCGGGGGTCTCCTTCTCCTCCCTGATACTGGGGTCCCTGCTCAGCCTCATGCCTTGCACCCTCCCCCTACCCTCATATCTGCGTATGTGCTCCTTGGCCGCAGCATCTTTGTAAACGGTGCTTTGCGCACGGCGCTGTCTGTCGGAGGGTCTGTACCGGTGGGACCGCTGTGGGTGGCACGCCCATCATGAAGCTGTGGCGGGGGCCTCCCATTCAAGGCCATTTTACAGGTGAGTCATTCACCCCTGCCACGTGCGGGCGGCATCACCCATACACGAGTTAGGAATGCCAGGCGGGCACTCTGGGGGTTGAGAAGGGGTTTACATTTCCCTTCTCTCCATGGAACAAATTTACCTTCAACCTTTCCCCCAGTGGCACTTATTTTAAAAAGATGTAAGATACTTTATGGCTTTGAAATGTATCAAGGACACATTCTGCCTTGGCTGGTGTGGCTCAGTGGATTGAATGCCGGTCTGCGAATCGAAGGGTCAGCGGTTTGACTCCTGGTGAGGGCACGTGCCTGGGTTGCCGGCCAGGTGTCCAGTAGGGGGCGCACGAGAGGCAACCACACGTTGATGTTTGTCTTTCTCCCTGCTTTCCCCTCTCTAAAACTAAATAAATAAAATCTTAAAAAGAAATGTATCACGCACACATTTAGAAGTCCCTTAGCTTTATATTTTCTATAGTGTTGTATAACCTATATAATGTGATTTATCATACAGGCCATGTGTGTTATATTATGTAGTGATATTATATACATATAGGGCTTGAATTATAATAAGCTTATTATAATAGATTACATGATCATTTACATTTCTGGTGGAAAAGAAATGTAAGTGCCGTCACCCCTACGTGGCTTGGTTGGGAAGTCCTTTTCCTTCGAGCTGCATTTGGTGAAACACACTAGCCAAAAACACTATCTGGGAAGGTTCTTTAATGCCTCCACGTCCAAATAATTGATAAGAACCTTTCCTTGAGCCACGCGATGAGGATAGGGGAGGCCACCCTCCTCGACAGGGAGACACCCATCCAAAGAGAATCTCTGTAGCTGATTCTCATTCTGGGCTGCCCGGTCACAGCGAAGCCGGCTGGCTTGCTCGTCCTTTCCTGCTCCGAAACTAGACTGCTAGGGGTTGGGTGGGGGACGCCTACCTTATCGCCTTCCTCCACTTCGCATATTTGCTCCAGAGTCGAAGGGTTGTACGTGGCAAACTTTTTTCCACTCTTGGAGTCATGCCATTCGTTGTTGATGAATATCTAACCAAGAAAGGAAGTTGCAGCGCATTAGGGTTAGATCAGAATCACACCACTCCAGGAGGCTGAGGAGCTTAGGGGACGTCTGGTCCTTCCCCACCGCCCGCCCACCCGCCCCGCCCACCGCCACTTTCCAGTTGGGACCGGGAGCGGGGACAGAGTCCCCTGTGCCGGACCAGGAGCACACTCAGGCCTAGAATCCAAGTCTCTTGACTACTCAATGAAGCCAAACATATTCAGAACTTTTTCTGAAATAGTCTCTCTCTCTATCTTTTTTTAATAGCACGGCTCCACAGAGAAATAGCTGTGTTGCATAGTTAAATAAGGGTGTAAGTTAAAGGCTATACTCTCCTGAGTCTGGGGAGAGATTCAACAGGTTATATGCATGAAGTGTTAAGCCGTCCGCCTGCCCCTGCAGGATAGGTGGGCAGTGAACACTCTCTCCTGACTGCCGCAGCCCCCCACGCCCTCACCCCACTGGACCGCTGGTTTACACAACAACCGCCCTGGAACCTGCCATCTCCGTGAACGACCACCAGCACCCCTCCCCCGTCCGTCCCCTTCAAAACCACCTATTTGCAGGTTGGGCTTAATAAAAGCCAGTGTTGGAATACAAAGATAAACATCAAGGTTAGGAAATGTTCTGGTTATACGAACAGACGCAGCAAATAAACGTTTGTATGCAAAACCGAAGAACCAACCCGCAAAAATCGCTTCGTTTGGAGCCTGAGTTCTGTAGAACAAAGCCAAGAATAAGACCGTTAAAAAATAAGCAAACTAAAAAGAATTTGCAACGTCCACGCACGGCCGTGTGTGCTATTTACTCTTTGTTTACTCCCAGTTCTAACGGCTTTAAGAAACATCACCTTAGCCCTGTGGCCTGCGTGGCTCAGTTGGGTGGAGCGTCATTTCGTAAACCGGAAGGTCACCAGTTCGATTCCTGGTCAGCGCACATACCTGGGTGGCGGGTTCAGCGCCCAGTTGCAACACAGAAGGCTTTTGAAAGAGAACTAGGAACAGAGGTGACAGATAATACACCACACACCAGCACGAGGACCTGCCTACCCAGTGAGGGACAGACAGCGTCTGGCTGGGGCAGCTTGGGACGGCCTCGTCACCACAGCCCAGCATGGAATCAGGAAGTCCCCGGCCCCAGACATGGCTAAGATGCTCAGGAAGCGTTTCCATCGAATAAAAATGCTGTCAAAAATGTCTACGTGCACAACTAGCTTATCAGATTCCATTCTCTACCCGTATGCATATCTTTGCTTCTCTTTGGGCTGTTTAGAGGAAGGCTGGGCTGACTTTCAGTTATTGTGAATTTTCTCCAGCTGGATTACTCGACTCCCTAGCGAGGACAGATAAGAGGGGTGTCGCCTGCCCCCTCCCCGCAAAGTGGCTCGGTTCTGTCCTCTGTCCTGGGCCTGCCTGTCAAAACGCCAAGCTCCTGGGCAAGGAAGCCCACGCTGAGAAGCTGCTAGGGAAACCATCGGGATTGCTGCCCCTGGAAAGCAGGACAGCCCACCAAGACTGGCGGGACGAGAGGCTGGAGGCCAGATCTGGCCGGGCAGGTGGGCAGAGCCCTCCCAGGCCAGGCCGCTGCCTGGAATCCGGAGCTGAGGGCGGCCCGTGCCCGTGGGACGTGCCCAGCGGGCTTCGGGAAGCTCAGCGCCTCCAACCAGAGGCCGGGCCCCCAGGGAAGCCCGCGGACAAGGCCAGGCTACAATTACAGGTTTATTCTTCCAGCTGAAACCAAACCCAAGAGGCGACTTTGGCCATCCAGGGCGCAATCGCCCGGTAACAGTGAGAAATTAATAAGTGGAAAGGACAGTGAAGTTGCAGTGGGGAGGGGAGCGCAGCCGGGAAGAGAGGCCCATTGGTCGGAAGATGAAATTTCGTGGGTTAGATAATACACACTGTCAGTGAAAACTGCTGATTCGAGGTCCTTCCTAGTATCAATTCCAAGGCGAGGGTGGCGGCGGGGGGGGTGGGGTGGGGGGGGCGGGGGGAGGAGTGGAAAATGAGAAGGTGGTGGAAGGGAATATAAATAAAAGGGAGCGAAACGGATTGCAATGAGCAGATGTCCGTTATACTTCATCTCCAAGCATGTGACTCCCCCCCCAAATTACTTGGTTGTCTATGATGTTGATCCATAGGCCTTTCCAACCAGCAAAAAAAAAAAAAAAAAAAAAAAGACAGACTGCTCAAGTCCAACCATATTTTCCCCACGACGATGTCTGTAATTTAGCAACATTTTTTTTCCCTCTTTCTACTACACTAGTAAGTGACATCGTAAGTGGTTTCCAGTGTTGATTTTCTCTCCACTAAAAGGAAACAGAACACAAATAAAGAAGGGGGTCAGTGAGTGTGGCCTACCGGTAAGGTTGGTGGCATGGCTTTGAACCCCAAATCAGACTCACGAGCCTGGAAGAGACCCCTCCCCTAGATGCAGATACGAAACAGCCCCCGTAGAAGACCCGGAGCTGTAGACAGAATTCTGATCTCACTGGAGGCATGGAGGCCGCAAAGCCACCGTCGGGGCGAGGAGCCCGGTGGCCTGGGCAGAAGCGAGAATGGCTGTCACTCGAGTGGGTTCTGCGGGCGCCACTTCCGTGGACTCTCATTGGACCCCACCCAGCTCAACCCAAAAGGAGTGCATTTTCAGAAACGGAGGTTGGAGGGAATGTTATCTTTTCCTCGAAGCAATCCGAGAAGCCAGTTTTCACGAACGAGAGCATCTCTCCAAGGAGGTCCGCTACTGGAAGTTTCCTAAGGAAGGGAAGGGGCCCCCCGAAAGTGCACGGGGCTGCTATCCACGGAGATCCGTGGGGTGCTCTGGAGGGACCCTGGCCGCACCGGGATTGCAGGGCAAGCCCCATGCTACACAAGTGGGAACTCACGAAGGTTGTCCTTCTGGAAACTGGACCGAGCCCGCACACCCGCAGACACTGGCCCTTCTGGCACGTCCTCCGTTAGCGGGAAGCGTGGTGGATGGAGTTTGAAACATAACAGTCGGTTCCCGGCTCCCGGGCCCCACCCCTCCCGACGGCCCGCCCCGGGCCTCGAGTCCGGGGGGTTCGGTTTCTCCAGCCTCTGCTGGCTGCCTCTCCAGCCAGAAGCCCCCCAGGTTCAGCTGGCCCGGCTGCGCAGCCTCAGCCAGCCACACCACACAGGCTGCCTGGGCCCCACAGATGCGGGCGGTGGGGGTCTTTGGGAGGTGGGCCCTGGGCGGGGAGGAAGGAGAGAGAGAAGCGTCACCCTGCGCAGGAAAGGAGGGGACTGTGGCCTTTTGTCAGGCCGTGCCACCCTGCAGCCTGGGATCCCATAAGGGGCCTAGCTCTCCCTTGTCCTCCATCTCGTGGCCATTGCTTCATTTCAGCCACACACTCAGTGCCAATCCACTGGGACCAGGAGGGACCCAACAAGACGGACAGCGCTGGTCCTCCAGGAATGTGCTAAGACCCTCCTTCCCATCAAGACGTGAAGAAAAAGAGGGAAACTTTCCACATGGGGCTTCATCACTCCGGCAGCACCCCCCACCCAAAAAAAAAAAAAAACCCCAGTAAAGTGTAAAATGCCAGTCATAAACGTCATTTCTGGTTTCTACATCTTTTTTTTTTAAAAAAACCCTATAAAACAAAAATAAAAGACAACGCCATCCGCCACGACCCGCATGCGCTCGAGCACCAGCAAAAACGTGTGTTGGAATTTTCGCTCTGAAGCTGACAGTGCCAGGGAAATTGCATGGAAAATAACCTCCAGCCTCTACGGGGAAGGGCCTCCGCTGATGAGGGAGCCCCCTGAAAACAGTTAATTTCGTTGTCATGTGATCAGAGGCCCCGCCGACGCCGTTAAGTGCCGAGAGACCAGAATCTGAAGGCCGCACTTGGTGGCCTGCAACGTTCTCCGCCTGATTAAAACTATTTGAGAGGCATAATTGCTACTTTTGAAAGTAAAATTGATGGGGGAATTTTCTAAGTGCTGTGTCAGCTGCAGTTGGGGGCTACTGGATAAAATGTGCAAATAAAAGGAGACATCGTTGGGGAACGCGGAAGCCAACGGCGCTCTGGGTCTGCGCCCCTGAAGGCCCCCACCCCCACCCCACAAGGGGGCCCCTGCCCGAGGCCTCCTCCAAACAGCCTCAGGCACCCGCTCTGCGGCGTCCTCCGCAGCGCTCAGGCCTCGCCATCTCCCTTTCTGCCCCCAGGCAGGTGATCTCACCGCTTTGCCTACACTCCAGCCCCCTGGGTCGGCAGAGCAGAAAGGCAGAGAGCCTCCGGACTCTGGCGCGATGGGTCCTACCACCCACAGCGCCCCAGGCTCTGTTCGGCGCCCATCCGGCTGCTTCTTCCGTCACAACCGGGGCCCCGGGGCTCCAGAGCACTTTGACCAGAATTCACCTTCCCACCTCCCATCGCTCTGCTGGTCAGCGGGGGTACGAGCGAAGGACGGAAGCTGCCCCACGCTTCTCCCTTGGCTGCTGCCCCTGGCACCTTTCCGACGCGATAGAGCTCCCGAACCTTCTCTCCACGTTCCCTGGCACCCCCCTCTCCCTCCGGAAGGCCGACCCTTTCGGTCCTGGAAACCCTGTAGCACGGTCCGCAGGGAGCGCACGGCGCCCGAGGCCCGCGCCTCCGCTCCTCGGGGAAAAGCGGGTCCTGCCCTGAGGGCACGTCGGGGTTGTGCGCGCCCGCGCGGGGGGCTTTGCAGTCTTTCCGGCCAGGCTTTGAGGCTGAAAGCGCTGAGCTTCGCCGCCCGAGAGCCCGTCCGGGGGTGGGGATCACGGAGTCAGTCCCCCATGGGTGCGCGGTGGATACACGCGCGGGACGCAGGCTTCCCGCCCGGGAAGCGCTGCGCGGAACTCGGCTTCAGGAGGGCGCAGCAGCCTCGGTGGAACGGCGGAGCGCGGAGGTCCGGAGCGCCGGGCGAAGTCAGCGGAGAGCGCGCCGCCCACAGCGCCCGACACCCTCGGAGCAGAGCACCCAGGGCTCCCGGCCTGCGGGCCCCTGGTCCGCTCCTCCCGAGCTGGGCAGCCCTGCGCGGAGCCAGGTTGCCGTCGGGTGAGACGGGCGCCACCTCACCTTAGTGAACTTGACTTCCAGGTTTCTGATGGGGCAAGGCAGGCCGGGCGGCTTCTTGTCCGGCTGCCCGTTCTCCACGGCTCCGTTGGTGGTGGCCATGGCTTCTCCGCGCTCTCCGGCCCGCGGCGCCCGAGTCGACCCGCTCAGTCCGGAGTGGTGCGCAGCCTGCTCGAAGGGTGACAGCTCCCCGCGGCTTTATACAGAGCCCCACGCCTCCCGCTGGAGGGGGCCGTGTAATTGGCTGCAGGGCGCGGAGAAGGGAGGGCCGGTGGGAGGGGAGGGGGCTGGCCCGCCTCACCCCACCCCTCCCGCCGCCCTTGCCAGAGCCCGGCTGCGGAGCAAGCTCTCTCCCCGCCCGGGAGGCTGCCCTTGGGGGAGCTCCCCGAAGTGCCGCGGGGTCCGAAAGTCTCAGGCTGCGGGCAGTGGGTCGCAGCAAGGCGTGGAGGCGCGGGGACACGCGGACCGCAGACTCCGGCTGTCTCCCCGAAGGCGGGCGATTCCGTGCTGGGCACCTGCACCCCCCTGTCCGCCGCCGCAGCTCTGGGCACCCGCCCAACCTAACCTGGGCCGGTGCGCCGTGAGCGCCGGCAACGCGCGCCCGCCTGCTGCCTGCTTGGGGGCCTGCGCTGCGTCGAGGGCCCGCGCACCCCGTGGGGCGGTCGCGTGGTTGTGCCTTGGCCTAGAGTCTGGCTGCGCTGCCGGGGGTCCCGCTAGTACAGCAGACGCCCGCTGTGCCCCTATTTGGCCGGAGCTGGGACCAGAATTTCCCCTCCGCCCTGGAGCTCCACGCGCAAAGGAGCAAAGGACGAAGGAAAACTCCTGCGCTTTCTGCGTCTGGCTCTGGAGACCCGGCAGCTGGGCCTCTGGCCTTCAGAGTATCACACCTCCCTGCAGCCCAGGGCCCTGGGACGTACTGATTTTGATCTGGAAAACGCACTAATTACTCATATCCTGCAATTAAAAAAAAAATGAAAAAAGACAAAGCACATGGCATCTTCGCAGTTTTTAAGCGTGGAAGCCCCGAACTCCCCCGAGGGGCAGAGACACGACTCACCCCTCTTGTCTCGCCCTGTCAGAAAATTTCCACCAACTACCCCGACTGGCCCCAGGTCCCATCTGAGGCCTGGAAGCGGCTTCTCATCCGTGTCACCCCTGGAACGATGACGCGGGGCGCAGGCTGGGGACAACAGCAGTGGTTTAGTCCCCAGATGGGCTCAGCCCCTCAGTCCCTTTCCTTCTGTGAGTAATCTCAAGTGGCGGGGTTCTCCTTACTATCCGAGGCTCCTCCTGCTTGTTCTGGGGGTTCCGGCGTCCATCTCTGTCCCCCTCTCCTCCCTCACTGGGCCTAAAAGCGTCTGCAACCCCCCTCATCAGGGCCCCCGCCCTCTGGGGAGTGAAAGGGCCCTACTATGCTCTTGTGGGTTAGAACACACAGGTGAGGGATGGGAAGGCAACGGGTCCCCTGAATGGATTAGGACTGACGGACATCAGGGAGTCTGTCCCGGCTGCTGGGCTCTCCAACAGTGAGGAGTCCAAGACCGAGGCCGTCTCTCTCCCGGGCTGCTCCTGCCACTCCCTTGGCTTGCGGTCCTGCCTGGCTGGCCCCGTGGTCCCCACTCAGGTGTCCCAGAAACACGTGGGTGGATGCTGAGCCTGCGTGCCTGGGGCGCGCCCAGCATGACCCGACCTCGACGGAACCCCCACTGCAAGAGTGTCTTTGGGATTCTGGATGGGCGAACTAACTTCGCTGGAGCCAGAGCTTTAAACCGCCCCCCCCCCCCGAAAATGTGTAGAGGACACCAGGTTGATGAAATAACTTCTGGAAGATGGGAGGAGATGTGGCCAGGGCTTGGAGCTCGGCTCCCTTAGGGTGAACGTGGAGCCTGTTTGCTCCCAGGTGGACGGCGGCCTGCACTTGCTCACCTTGAATCAGGAACGCAGGCTGCCTCCCGGGGCCACCACGCCCCCCCCCCCCCCCCCCGCAACGCCCGGCCTGGAGGACCCGCTGCAGGGACCTCCAGGCTGCGTCGAGCAGCCCGCACACGGGTCATCCTGGGAACCTAGCCACGGGCTGCAGCCCGGCATTCGGCCACAGCCACAGGCTGCCAGAGCGCAGCCCAGGAGGGTGGGCCTGGCTCCAGACTTGTCCAGACTGGCAGGCTGCCTTGGCTTCCCTGCCTTGCCACTCAGTGGGAGGGAGGGAGGGAGGCAGGCAAGCGGCTCTTCTGCCCATTTTCCAGGTGAGTAAGCAGAGGCATGTGGGTGCCTGCCTCAGACATCACCTGCCTCGGAGGGAACCCCGGCCAGACTTGTGTGGGGGCGGCTGATACAGGGCATGGAAGGGGGTGTCTCTCAGCGCGCTCGGCACCTGTGTCCTGCAGCCCCATGCCACCCGGGGGGCACGGACCCCCGAGGAGGCACAGGTGCAAAATGATAGTCGAGGCTGTGCCTCTCATGCTCCTGGACTCAGAGGTGCTGACCGCAGGGGCTGGGGGAGAAGCGAGCACCAACCCCCACCCTGCGGGTGGCCACGGTGGGCCGCCAGGTGTCTGAATGGCAGGCAGGGGTCTGTTGGAACATCCCAAGTGCCCGAGGCCACGCATCCCTGACCTGATGCCAGCGGTGCCTCTTTGGTTGGATACCTCACCCCGCTGAGCTTTCGCTTCTTTTTCTGTAAAATAGTCTCCTTCCCACTTTACAGGACGGGGCGAGGCTGAAGCAGGAACATGGATGGTGCGGAGTGCTTTATAATCTGCGAAGAGCTCAGGACTCGCCAGTCCCTCACTTTCTGACTCTTCCCACGGATGCAGGCGGATTCCTCCCAGCAAGCCTTTCTTTTGGGAAGTTAGCAAGTTCCCCTGGACTCTCCCTGGCTCGTGGAAGCTTCCCTGGGCAACAGCCGCTCTGCCGTGGCCTGCAGCTTCGCTTCCACGCATGTCAGATTCTCCGCATCTAAGACATTTTCCGTGGAGGCCTGGTTTGTTCGTCGACCACTCAATTAAAAAAATAAATAAATATGAGTAAAAGACTAAGATAAAATTCAAGTTAGATATGCCCGCTCCCCTACGGAAAGCACAACCTCATTCCATTTTTAAACATGGAGCGGGGAGCCCCGGCTGGTGTGGCTCAGTGGATTGAGTGCCAGCCTGCCAACCTAAAGGTCACCACCGGTTTGATGCCCAGTCTAGGGCACACGCCTGGGTTGTGAGCTAGGTCTCCAACAGGGGGCGCTCAAGAGGCACCTGGTATCTCTCAGGCATGCATCAGTATTTCTCTCCTCTTTCTCCCTCCCCTCCCTTCTCTCTAAAAACAAATAAATCGAATTCAATTAAAAAAAAGAAAAATAAATAAACACGGCGGGGGATGTTGAAGTCTGCTGCAAACATTATTAAATAATGACGATGTTTACAATGGAGTCCCTATTTTGTTTTGTTTCGAGTCTGGCACCTGAGCGTCACTGGGGGTGCCCAGAGGCCTTCGAGGGGCCCCAGCAGCCCAGAGCTGGGGGTCAGCTGCGGAGCTGTCTCCCAAAGGACACTTGACACCACCTAGCACACGGGAGCAAAGGCCAGCCTCTGGGACCTCTGGGTGTGTGGGGCCCTTTCTTGGGTGAAGGTAGTTCCGTGGGGTAGGGAAGCAGTGTAGTTCTTCCGGGCAGGTGTGCTAACCTCGGTTTTCTTGGCTGTAAAATGGGCAGACAGGCGCCCCTGAGGTGAGAGAGAAGACTGACTTCCCTGGGCACCCCTCCCCGCTGGTATCAAGGAACTCGCCTCCACGTTGTACTCGAACTCGTCAACGCTGCCCAAGCTGACGAGTGGGGAGCTACTCGCCTTTCCCGTTCAGTGGGAATGGAGATCGGGAAAGCTCTCCTTACACTACCCGCTCCGTCTGTCCTCAGGGAACACGCAGACAAATGGTTTCCCCAAAAGTTCTCCCGAGGGATGACGCCAGAGGCACCCAGATCTGACGAGCAGGAACCAGCTGACGTCCGACCAAGTCCCCTGGTCCACCTGACACCAGTAACTCTGGTGACAGATAGCTGCGACGAGGCCAGGAGAGGGCACAGCAGGGTAGGTAAGGACAGCTTCCCCACTTTCTCACAGCGGGTGGAACCCTGTATGGCTGAGGGCAGCAGTGTGCTTTGCTAGTGTTTCAAACATCGTTCCCAGCCTGTCTTGCACACGGGTGTGGCTAGTGCGCTATAAGCCACGTCTTTGGTCTGGGCTTTCAAAGAAGCTCTTCACGTGGCGCTGAGTCAGCCAGGAGGTGTTTTTCTTCCTTCTGCTGTCTGGAACACAGACGTGAGAGCAGGCATTCCAGCAGCCGTCTTGTGACCACAAAGCCATTCTGAGAATACGATAAGGAAGTTGGAGCAGGCCCCCAGGAAGAACCTAGGTCTCTGAGGAGCCTGCGACCAGGCTCTCTGCCGAGGGCTTCCTTCCTTGGGTTTCTTTCACGTAAGCAAAGGGTCCTCTCTCATTTAAGCTTGCTATTTGGGCTTTCTCTTCTGTGTGCTTGAACCTCATCTTAAATGATACAACTGGCTATTTAAACTCTGTCCGTCGACGTGAGTACACCAACAAAGTTATAAACTCAAGTAGAGTAATTATGTCCTTTTTTGTATAGAAAAAGGAGTGCATTAAAAAAATCTTATCACCATCTCCTGTCTACTTTTTTTTTTTTAATTTTAAGTAAATGTTCGGAGTATTCTGTACTAGTTCTGCAGCAAATTAAAACCCAAAGACAATCCTAACCCTGGGATGGAGTGAGTGAAGCCAGCTCATGGATTCATCCACAGACTAAACCGGGTGGGGCGAGCTCCTACCCCGGGAAGAAAGTCCTTTTGGGACAAGGTCCCTCACGGGGGTGGGCAGGCGGCCTATCACCCTAGGGTGCCCATGGCTTTGGTTGTTGAGGCTGCACCTGCCAGGTTACCGAGGAAGGTGCTGACACCCAGAGAGCTGTCCTCACCACACAGGTCCCCGGGCCACCCAGACGTGGGAGCCACATGGCCAGGCCAGCGTCCGATCCAGGCAGCAAGAAGTCAGACCTTTAGCCCTGGCTGGTGTAGCTCAGTGGATTGAGCGCGGGCCTGCGAACCAGAGGATCGCGGTTCGATTCCCAGTCAGGGCACATGCCTGGGTTGCAGGCCGGTTCCCAGCGGGGGACACACGAAAGGCAACTGTACATTGATATTTCTCTCCCTCTCTTCTACCCTCTAAGGATAAATAAATAAGAAATCTTAAAAAAAAAAAATTAAAAAAAAATAAATAAATTTAAGAAGTCAGACCTTTGACTTTAAAGTGCGCAGGACTGAACACACCACCCTTCTCAATACCATCGTCGGGCTTTCTCAGTGACGCCAGAAGTTGTTTGCAAACTTTCCAACCCTCGTCAAAACTCAGGGGTTCTGCGCTTGTTTCCAGCAAGTCTGAATTATTTGGGGACTGGCGTTCAATGTACTCTGGGCAAAATGTACTTCCTGGTTAGAAGGAACGTCATTGCAGGGGCTTATGAAAGGGTTCCGGAAGATTCTTGGACACGAAGCGGCTCTCACCAGACAGCTCTGCTGGAGGAAGCCTTCGTGAGTCAGCAACGTGTATATTGAATTTCCCTTGAAATCCACGTGGGTCTGAACAATGTTGGGAAAGGGGGCTTAGCAAGATGCAGATTGCCAAGCCTGTAAAGTCTGAAAACGATTCAAGTGTGTTAGTTTGACGAATCACCCTTGGGCTTGTCTAGCCCTTCCGCCGGGACTCTCTCTGGAGGAGTGGCACTTGCCAAGGAATCTTCCTTTGGCTTTTTGCCATGACGTGAAGGCTGGGCAGGATACAGGGTGGGGAGCGGAGAGGTTGTTAAAATCTGGGTTCTCGCCCTGGCTGGTGTAGCTCAGTGGATTGAGCGTGGGCCTGCGAACCAAAGGATCGTGGTTCAATTCCCAGTCAGGGCACATGCCTTGGTTGCAGGCCAGTTCCCAGCAGGGGACGCACGAGAGGCAACCATACATGATATTTCTCTCTCTCGCTCCCTCTCTCCTTCCCTTCCCCTCTAAAGATAAATAAATAAAATCTTAAAAAAAAAATCTGGGTTCTCCTGAGATGTAGCCTGGGGATCTTTGTAGGGAGTTGTGGTTTGTAGGGTCCAAGTTACTCAGGCAGCGCTCTGGAAGGTCCCCTATTATCAGGAAGTCTCCACATGTCTTATCCTCTGTTTAGGCATAACAGATGGGGGGCCTATGTATGTGTATTTTCATCTAGTTTTCTCGATCTGGTATTACGGTGATCCTAAAACAACCACCGCACTCACAAGGGAGTAGAGTAATTGGTGACCTATAGCATTTTCAAACTTATAGTGCTTTGCATTTTGAGCATGCTTGCAAACATTAAGTTTGTATTATACTGTATATCATACCATACCATGCCATTATCATATCATATTATATATTTATTATATCATATTATATTATTAAATTAACGTTATATGTTATCATGAGAGTTTATCACCAGTAATAGTAAAAAAGCGTAAATATTAGGAACAAAACACAGACTTATAGACCCCACAAAGCTGAAATGTGCATCTTAAAAATTCCACGGACGCCTCGGTCATCACAGATTGCAGCCCACCTATTTCCCCCGGGAAGGACCAGGGGTCGCACCTGCTCGCACGGTCCGGAGATTCCCCCTGCACTTCTCCGGTTGGCCGCTAGGTGTCACGAGACCAAGTTGAGCAGGAAATTGCCACCGCAGCTTGTCGTCCTGTGAGAAGCAGGAGTTCCCCAATGGAAATAAGTGCTGTTGCACGAGCGAGCGTATTTACATTGGAACCCCCCAAACTTCAGCTGGTCGTGGGCACAGCGCCAGGTCGGGTTACTAGTGCCCAGGCTGGCCCGCAAAAGCCCACTAGCTTCCCAATGAGCCTAACATGGGTTCCTACCTTTGAGACCAAGCCCACGAGCTGGGGCGACTCCCCAACCTTCAGGCCTGGCACCCGAGCGGCGACACGGCCTGGAAGGCAGACTGCAGCCCTCCCGTTTCGTGAGCCACGTGTTAGGGCTGGTTCCCCTCCGCCTTTGTAGCCCAGACTGACTCCCAGGCATTACTAGGGCACCCGCTGCCCTGGCCAGAGCAGGCTCTCCGCTCATCAGCCATGCTGCGATTGACTAGGCATGTCTGCTGCGGGCCGGCATTGGGAGCAGTGGGAATCGCCTGGGATCTTGTTGAGAGCAGATGCGATTCACAGGCCTGAGGCGGGGTGTAGGGGTGCGGGGTGGGGGCTCTGGATTCTGCGCTTCTAACTAGCTACTGTCACATCTCTAAGGGCCCCCCTACCGCAGTTTGGCAGCATCAGTGGCCCCTGGGAGCTTTTAACAAGGGCAAGCTCTAACGAGGAGTTTCACGTGGATATCAAGAAGGGAGAACCTTGCGGGACTCGGGTCTTTGGTTGGCTAATCCCTGGCCTCTCACGAATGGCACCCCAGCCTCGTCAGGATGGCTGAATGAGCGCTTCTTCTCTTTATACTTCTTTGTTTTCAAAGGGGAGGTGACTTCATGTTTCACCGTGAGTCCGGGGACAGTCCCCGCCAAGAGCCACCTGCATGTACTTTTCAGAGTCTCCCTCAAGGGCAGGGCTTTGCAGAATTTTATTCCATACAGGTTTACAAGATCAAAGCCCAGTTACACCTGGACAGTACTATGAAGAAGAAGTAAGCTTTCATTGCGTGGGATTACAATATAATTGCGCAGCTACCGGTGAAGTCATTAATTTGCCCTCTCTACTGTACTGAATTCTATGCAAGCAGGAACACTTAAATGGTTTTTCCACCATGGCACAGCCAAGTAGCTTACATAGTGGATGCGCCAAAGGAAATAATCAGTAAGTGCTGAGTCAATGCATTGCTCCCAGCATCCCTTGCAGCATCCTGTCCTATCGTCTTTCCAGCTCATACCTTTTCTAATAGCTGTTGGTTAGCCGCCTGGACTCCTTCCAGGACCTACACGACCGCCAGACCCCTGCACCAACCATCAGGGGGAGTCATGGACCCAGAACAGCTTGGTACCAGCTATTCCAAGGGACCCCCAAAGAGTCAAAATGCAAGTGGTCATTTTTCAGTGTGGCCCCTTCACCAGCGGTGAGTTGGGTAGTTTGTGGGTGCTGTACAGTGCGTGCATCAGGAAGAACTCGTCTCCTAGAGCAAATGGAAGTGAGGCCTTGGGTTGGAGTAATAAAGAAAGTGGTAAAAAAGAAAGGTCTGCTCATTTTCTTAGCCATTCACAGGGCATTTACAGAAGCAATGGTTAGCCCGTGTTAGAGGGCTTATGGAGACGACAGCAATCTCTGAACCTATTTCTCTGTTTTTAACAGGCGAATAAACTTCCTGGGGAGAAGGGGACAGAGTAAAGAGATGGTATCTCTGGAGACGGGGATGTTTTTTAGGGAGAGAGAAATATTCAAGGTCCTACCCTTGACCTCCCTATCATCACGTCACTTTGACACACTACCAACCACACACTGAAGGTGCCAGAAGGTCTGAGCCCACCTCTGGGCAGGGCCGTGAGGACCGCCCTGGGGCGCTGAGGCTGGCGAACCTGGGCCAAGTGCCTCACCTGGGCTGCCAGTCACCCCTCGGACCTGCTGTTTCTGCCCAGGGCCCCAGCATCTCCCTTTAAAGAAGACTCTTCCCCAGGGGGTCCCCACACGGCTGCAAACTCTGAGAGTACCAGAAATAGCCCTGACTTGGGCTGTTCCTAGGTAGCGATTTGGGACGTAAGATAAAAGCCACCAACGGATCATGGAGCTCCCTCCCAAAGGACAGAGACACAGAGCTGCCCCCCCCCCCCGATGCATCCCTGTCCATCTTCCGACCTTCTCCAGGAAGCTGAGGGGTCAGGCGGCTGGGCACACCCCTGCTGGGTACACCGGGCTTGGGGGGGTTGGTTCTCGAGAGGCAGAACACTTTAGTTATTGCTTTTTACAAAAAGCACAGCCCGAGATTATGAGCTATTGTACAGAGCTCTTTCAGCTCCACCCTGGACATGGGGACTAATAGAGAAACTTACTTTTTCTCCTTCCCTTGTGCTGGGTGTATTGTCTATTCTATGCCTTAGTGTTTTTTAATCTTCGCCCAGGGGTGTTGGATTTTGGAGAGAGGGGAAGAGGGAGAGAGGGAGAGAGAGAGAGACATATTGGTCCCTTGCCTCCCGTATGCTCCCCAGCTGGGATCAAACCTATAACCTAGTTATGTGCCCTGGCTGGGGATCGAACCCACAACCTTTTGGTGTACGGGGAAAGCACTCCAACCCACTGAACCACCCGGCCAGGACTATCTGCATCAAATATTTAAAAAGCTTGTGTGCAGGTGGTTGGTCCGGCACTCATCACGGTTCACAACAGCTCTTACTATCGTTCTGTCTTACCTTGCCAGTGATCTAGCACTTTCCTCTGTGCTAACCTTTGGGGTGGAAGGAACTTATTTTTGGCAACCTTCCCAACCCGCAGGGCCAACCTCACTTTAAGGTGGAAAAGGACGGTGTAACAGTGGCGCCCCCGTTTTTTTTTTTCTGGGTGACACGAACATGTCTCCTCGTGACCCTAACGCCAGCCGCCATCGAAAGGGACCGCCGTGCACAAAATAATGAACGAAATCCCACAATCCTTGTGTGTTTACGGTCATCACGGTTCACTTCATTAAGCCGCAACTCTGACTGCATTCCTTCCCCTGCCCAACCCTGGGGGCTGAGCTCCGAGGCCGGGGGCCCCCGGCCCGTTCTTCCTTGTGAACTGTGCTTCTGAACCCACATTTGGGCAAAGTGGGGTGAGGTGGGGTGGGCGGAAGGAGCCGGTGGTTGTGGGTGTCCCTGACCCTGTGGGCGGCTGTCAGCCCCTCGGTGTCTTGGCACTATTTTCCCCAGGGTCCCCTCACTGCTGTAAGGGACGGATCTTAGCCACGTGGATGCCAGAACTGGCTGCAACCCCACGCATGCAGCCCTTGACCTTGAGTGGGCCTTTAGGGAGTGAGGAAGGCTGGCTGAGGAAGAGGAGAGAGGCTGGGAGGTAGGCTCCCCTGGGTTGCAGCCCCGCTCCCAAATGGGCCTTGGGAACAAAGCCTTTGGCCTCTCCCAGCCCAGGCTGCCCGACCTGTGAAATGCACATCCTCACAGCTACTCCGGGGTGATGGCGGCTGGTCCCCAAGGTGGCCCCCTTGAATGGCACCTCCCAGGGTTCACGTCTTGGCGCAGTCCCCTGGCATGCTCGCCCTGGGCTCACCTTGCCCCTGCCGGAACTACAGAACGTGCTAAGTGGTGCCGGGCTGGGTCCAGGCCTGACCCTTCTCGCTCAGCCTCTGTGCTTTTGGGGGCCCGAGCCACCACATAAGATGCCCAGGTATAATTCCTCACAGGACCCCTGTGGAGAGGCCCCGAGACCCCAGAGAGAGAGAAAAACCCAGCCATCCCAATGTCCCCGCTGAGCCTGGACTCCCAGACGCCCGCCCAAGGCTCCAGGCAGGGGACAGAAGCTGTCTTGGACATCCGCCCACTGCCCCCCCCCCGGCCTCCACCCCACCAACTGATTGTAGATCGAGAGAGAGGAACCAAATGAAACCAGAAGGACTGTCTAGTGGACCCTAAGAAAACACTTAGAATCCTGAAAAATAATAACGTGCCTGTTGCTTTAGGTGCCCGAGTTCGGGGGTCGTTGGTTTGTGACTCGGGACGTGCCCTAGAGTAGGGGGTGCCCGCTGCCTGCACTGCGCGGCTTGGAGAGGTTTTCTGTTAAGTCCAGGATACTGCCTGGCACGTACTAGATGCTCAACAATAACCATTTTATTGTTATTAATATGGCTTGGCGGGGGGTTCCCTCTTCTGAGTCCTAATCGACCTAAACACTGACCTCTCGTGGGCCCTGTCTCCTGATATCCCGGGGTTTTGTTTGATTCCGGAAAAGGGTTCTCACTGAACCCACCCATAGGCAGAGCCATAGTTCGGGGCTGCTATTCCCCGCCAGCTTCCAAGTCGGGCAGTAAAGCTACAGAGGTGAAAAGAACAGACATATCAGTGACCGCATAGCCCACGCGGACCGGGGAGAAGACAGGCATGGGATGAGACCTAGCAGGTGAGAACAGTGGTGTGGGGAAGTGCAGAGAGAAGAGGGCTTAGGTAGGTTTAGTTCAGGGTCTAGTGAGAGAGGCTAGAAACCACAGTGACTTAAAGAAGGTAGAGGTTGATTTTCACGCGGGAGAAATACGCAGATGGGAAATCCAGCACCACACTCATTCATCAGAGAGCCTGGCATCTTGTGTCTTTTTTCCTGTTCAGAGCTTGTACCTTCTGACCTCAGGTTGGTCCCAAAATGGCTGCTGCAGCTCCTGCCATCAGGCCTACCTTCCAAGGGGAGGGGCAAAGAAAAAAGCCTGCCTCCAGGTTTAATTATCCTCTTTTTGAAAAAAAGCTTTTGAAGTTTCCCCCCACTCGCTGCATCTTCTGTTTACATCTCCTTGGCCACTGATTCTGTAAACCTGGGAAATGTAGCTTTTTAGCTGGGCCCATTGCTACGCCCCCAAAATAGGGGTCTGTGAGCTAAGAAGGAAGAGGAACTGGTATTGGTAGGCGAGGCAGCCTCTGCCATTGGGCCCACTCCTAATCGCAGAGGGTCGTTCCTGAGGAGTGGAATTTTTAAGCAGTAAAGCAAGTCTGAGCCAATTAGCAGGGGGAGAAAAAAGCATTGCAAGTGGAGAGAACCTACCTTTGCATAAAGCCCGGAGGTAGGACATCGCATGCAGCCTTGAGGAACTCATAAGAGTCCAGGATGAACCTTTTGCCCCTAAATCTAACTGCCTCCTCTTACCAGCAGCTCACTTGAGCTGAAGTCCCATGAAAATGCAGCCTCCCCGTGCACCTCGAGAAAAAGCGAGGCTTGCCATTCCCGTTGAGTATGAGCGGGTTTGCATCGGGACCGGGATGACTTCTCGAGTGGCGGCTGGGGAGGCCGGAGCCGTGAGACTTCCGAGAGGTCCTAGCATGCGTCTCCCCGTCTACGGATTTAATATCACAACGAAGGACACGATATTGCACAATGACAGCCTCCTTAGCTCCGAGCCCCGGAGCCATAAGAACTCTCTGTTTCCTTTGTTCCTGTCCCACACAGCCATTCACCACGTTAGGGGTCTGCGAGGAGCTCGGTTAGATATGCAGGCCAGACAAATGTAAAAACGTGCTGTTTTTTTTGTTTTTTTTTTTTGCCTTTCCATAGCTGGGCCTGCCAAGCCCACTTGAAGAAAAGGAGCTGCATTTTCAACTGAACCCCGTTTTCTAAAACTGGTGGCGTGTCTTCCCTTTTTCCAGGCGTACACCTGTGGTTACCTGGCGAGGCCCCTCAGCTTCCTGAGTCCCCTCTCTGGCTGCATGGTGGTCCCTCCTGGCTTGATGGCCCATCTGCTGGGGGTTGGGTGTCCGCTGATTTTCCGGGGAGGCCTCTGTGCCCAGAGGTTCGGTGCCTGGCCCCCTGCCAACCCTGGCCAGAGAGCCGATGGACGCTGCATCGGGAAGCACTTGACTTTGTAACATGGTGACCACACAGCCCCTCCTCCCTGGAGCGGCCCGTCCCTCACGTAGGCGCTGCTTGGAAAGTGCGTCTCAGAAGAACAGGACGGAGAAGGTGGCAGCATTATAACCTGGACAATGTAAAGCGTATTGACATACTTCACCGTCTTGGGCAGAATGTTTATTGTCTCTCCTTTGAAAGCGGAGCTTTAAACGTGCCCGAGCCGTCGCTATCACGTCCCGATTCTCATCTCCGAGCAGGCATTACATCGCTTTAATATGCAACAGTCTAACATAACATGAAATCATTTTTTAAAGTTTCATCTCGTTGAGCCCGAGCCAAGGCATTCTTGGGCTGCGTTTGCACATCCGCCCTTTTTCTTATACAGTTAAAAAGAAACACACGACAAAATACCTCTTGAGTGATTTCACTCTTGCCAGCGTCCAAGAATGAGCTACGTAAGTGGGCCCTCTTGATTTCCCGGGGCCGTGTGGTATGGCTTCATTGTTGAAATATTCTCCGAGTGCCCACCACACTTCGAGGACTGGGAAATGGGGGGCCCGGCTGCAGAGACACCGAAGAGGTGGAGATCCAGGCTCACACCAACTGCGTTTTGGGGTAACAGGTGCCTCTACACTTGCTGTAAGCAATACGCTAGTGCATTTTACCTCACAACTGCTCCAGCCCTCCTGCAAAATCCTTTTCACACGCCAAGGCTCCGAGGACCAGAGGGTCTTTGTCATGATCCCCCCAGCATCCCAGTGGGCTTCCAGAGTCTTTTCGTGACCCATTGAATGCAGAACCCCCCCTCCCAAATAAACATCTGGGGAGATGGGAGCCATAGCTGTTTCCATAGTGCCTTCCAGCCTCCTACCTGGAGCTCAGCACAGACCGGCACCCACCCCCCACCCAGCTTTCCCCCCACTTTCTCACTCCGTCCTGACTTTACTCTGCCCTCCTCCGCCCATGTCCCGGCTCCCCCAGGTCAGCCTGCCCCCACTTCGATTCTTCAGAACGTGTAGGAGGGTGGCAGGGATAAGGGGGGACATCTGGTGTGAGCGGAAGGAATTGCCTTCCAGCCATTTCTGGGAAAGAGCCCAGCACCTCTGGGACTGGGCGATGATTTGGACGAAGCGGTTGGATAAGCCCAGCCCCGAAGAGCTGCCCAAAGAGTCCTGGCTGGAAGGTCATGTTCAGGGCCCAGCAGCGTCCCCAGGCCGTGCTGGGTAACCCTCACTCTGTCCTCCTCCACAGCCCCAGCCCCCAGGAGCCGAGCCGCTCCCTGGGTCTTTCCCCAGCCTGGCTCCTGCCCAGACACAGGGGCGCGCCTCGCTCCCCCTGAGATGCCACGGGCTGCCAGGGTCCTGTGTCGCAAGCCCGGCCTCTTCCGAAGACCAGGAGGCCGGTCTCCCTGGGCCTGGTTCCTCCTCCTGGGCAGGCAGGCTGGGCCAGTCTGGAAACAGTGCCTGCAGAGAGAAGCCGCTTCTCCTGGGGCTTTTGGAAACCTTCGCCGGGCATCGGCAAACAGCCTGTGCACAGGGCTGTGGTAGACGCTTCCACGCCGGGAGGGCGGGGAGGAAGCGACAGAAACAATGGGTGGCTTTGTGTCTCTCCCAGGAAGCCCGGCTCTGCCTCACTTGCAGGGGACTGGACTCTGGGGCAGCAGCTCGGCCTGTCCCAGGGCGGCCGCTTTCTGTGATCACGTTAGTCCCAGGAGGGGACGGCCCGCCCTTCCCACCTCGCTAATGACAGTGCCCTTGGGGACCTGGGGACGGCCCTGCTGAGCCCCCCGGGGGGCTCTGTGCCCCACTTTGGCAGGCCAGGCTGGAGCTGAGCGTAGGGAGCGGGGAGAACTCCGTGTCCTAGAGCAGAAGCTGTCTGCGGAGGGAGGGAGGGAGGGCCGGGTCCCGACTGGGGCCTTCCACTGGGTCCGGCTCCCGAAGGTGGTGCAAGCTGCGTCGCCTCCAGGTTGCGGGCTTTTGCACCTGGGTCCACGGAGCTTGATTGGGTTTAACGCAGGCCAACAGGGGCTTTTGTTCTGTAGGACAAAGGCCTCCCGGGCCTGGGCCCAGGTTTCCTCCCCGTCGCCTCTGGTCACTCTCCTTGTGGCCGTTTAATGAGGACAACGAGGTTTCACAGGCTCATTTCGCACTTCAGCAACTTTCTGACACTTCCTAATGAGGGGGCTGGGGTGCACTGGGAAGGGGAGGAAGGCAGCTGAGGGGCTGGGAGGGGCCTCGGGGCGGGGGGTGGTGTGTGTGGATGTGAGCAGAACAGACAGAGGAAGCTCAAAACCGCACCGGGTCCTCGGGGAGCTGGGGATTGATCTGGGAAGAAAAGAAAAGAAAAGAAAACACGTCTTAACTGGCCTTTGTTTTCTGGGTGGCCGGACGGTAATTTCCCCCCCAATTCTCTAAGGTTCTGGAAAAGAAAGCAAAGGATCCATCCGTGTTGACATGGACTTTCGGGACTGGATCCCACCCACCTTCAGCTCTTCTGACTCACACCCAGGCTTTTTCCCCGCCCACTGGGGTGGGGGCCACGGGAGCCCCCGGGGACAGCGCCCGGCCTCCCACCTCCGTCCTGGACCAGGTTCAGACACGAGGAAGGGCTGTTCCCTGTGCAGACGGCCGATCCACGTGAACGGTGCTACCCCACCGACTTTGATGGCCATGTTGGCTTTCTTAGGCCCCCCAAAGTGGGAGGAGACGGAGGCAGGGGAATGAGGGATGCCTGGGTATCCTTGCCCGCATCAGTCCGTATAGGTCTGGTTGCGCCGCAGTAATAAACATCCCCTATGTAGGCACTTCGAACCCACAAAAGTGTATTTCTTCTTTTGCTCCACGGCCTCGGTGGGTCAGCGGGGAGCTCGGTGCCACATGGCTCTTAGTTCTGGGCCCTAAACCGATGAAGCGCTGTCCTGTCATTGGTAATACCGATGACTGGTTTGGTAGAGGGAGAAAGAGAGGGTGACAGCGTCCTGGCTCTTGAAGTGCCCTCGCAGAGGTGACCCATGTCAGTCTGGCTCATGTTGCGTGCGCCAAAGTCACACACACACACACACACACACACACACACACACGGGGGTGTAACAGCAGTAACACCTGCCTGAGTGTGGTCGGTAGGATAATAATGTGGGTGACCTAATGTATAGTTTTAATTTTTTTTTAAAGATTTTATTTATTATTTATTTATCTTTTAGAGGGGAAGGGTAGGAGAGAAGGAGAGGGAGAGAAGTATCAATGTACGGTTGCCTCTCGTGTGTCCCCTGCTGGGAACTGGCCTGCAACCCAGGCATGTGCCCTGACTGGGAATCGAACCGCGATCCTCTGGTTCGCAGGCCCGCGCTCAATCCACTGAGCTACACCAGCCAGGGCTGTATAGTTTTAATTTGAACATTTCACCTAAAATGTCCTAGGGTGTGCTCGAGTTTGATATTGCTGTGTTACAGAAGGGCATGCTTATGACTTTGTAATAAAAGATTTTGTAATGAAAAGGGGTGTTACTGGTGGTGGAGTCAACCTCCAAGGAAGGGAAGGATACCTCCTTCCCATGTTTCTAGAAGACAGAACCAGAAATATTTGGTCTGTAGCAGTAATAACTTGTTTTGCTTTGTAACATATTATCCCAAAACTTAGTGACTTAACACTATATATATACACACACACATTTATATATATATATTTTAGATAGAGGGAAAGAAGGGAGAAAAAACAGGAAAGAAACATCGATGTCAGAAAAAAACATTGACTGGTTGCCTCGCGTACGCTCCCCAACCGGGGACCGAACCCGCAACCCAGGCATGTACCCTGACCCCGAATCCAGAATCCAACCGGCGACCTTTTGCGTTGTGGGATGATGCCTAACCCTCTGAGCTACACCAGCCAGGGCGATGTTTATTTTCTTGCCCAGGAATCAGGGAGCAGCTTGGCTGAGAGATCCTGACACAGGGTCTCTGTTGAGGCCGCAGTGAAGAAGTCCCCTGGGGCCACCACCGTTGGAAGCCCTGACCGGGGACCGAGGGGTCTGTGGTCACGTGGGCATGCTTGCCCGGCTGCTGGCGGGCGGCGCCAGCTCCTTATCACGTGGGACTCTCTGCTCTGTTGCTTGGCATGCTCATGATGGGGTGGCTGGTTTTTTCCCAAAGGCAGTGATGGGGGAGAGAGAGAGAGAGCGAGAGAGAGAGAGAGAGAGAACAAGAAGGAAGCTGTAGTGCCTTTTATGACCCGGTCTTGGCATCAGCCCCGCCTGCACCGAAGCAGAGAGAGGGGACCTGGGCAAAGAACGTGGGATCGTGTTAACACCGCCCACCACCCCCGCACTAGCTCCGCAGCGAACCGTCAGAGTCCAGAGACCCGTGTGCAAGGCCGGGAGTCCGTCTGGCCCCAGCGCGACCCAGCCTCTTCAGACGTGGCTGCAGCCTCCCCAACGGGCTCCCTGCTGGGCCCCCCCAACGGGCTCCCTACTGGGCCCCGCTGAGGATGGCTGTTGTCCCAGAGGGCAAGAAGGACGCCTAGACAGTAGCAGGGCCACTGTGGGCTGGGGGATGGCTGGTCCTGCTATTTCCTTTTTGGTCCATAATTAGAAAACAACCCTGGAAAAATAGAACATGTTAATTATTATGGTCGTACTATTCAAGTACGAGCTCCCTGGGAAAAGTTTGGCAGCATCCGCCAAGGGCTCACGGGCGTCAGACCCTAAGCATCCCACTCCCGTCCAGGGGAGGCAAATGCTCACGTTGCTCACCCACAGATGTGGACGAGAACGTCTGCTTTCTTCCTGAGAACAGGGACGCCCCCCCCCCCCCCCCGCCCAATGAACCCCCGACATAGATGGCTCACGCCGGGTAAATCCGCGCAGAGGAAAGTTATGCTGGGATGGAAAGGCCGGGGCCCAGCTGTCCAGACCTCGGCCTCGAGGGGCAGAGGGCACACAGAAAGGGCACGTACTTCAGGGCTCCCCTGGCGGTGGTCTTTTCCCACCCGCCGCTTCGCTTTCTGGGGTTTCGGTTATCCGCGGTTCACGGCAGTGTGAACATGTTACGTGGACTATTTCAGGTATTTTGAGGGAGGGAGCAAGAGAGAGCACATTCGCGTGGCTTTTGTTGTAGCGTGTGGTTATAATTGCCCTATTTTATTACGAGTTATTCTTGTTCATCTCTTCCTGTGCCTCGTTTCTGAGTGAAACATTATTATTGGTAGGTATATAGGAAAAAATCCTACGTATCAGGGTTCGGTGATACCCTCAGTGTCAGGCACCCACTGGGGGGCGGCTTGGGACGTACTCCCCACAGATAAGAGGTGACTGCTGTACGTGAAATCCAGACAGACACTCTCGGGGATAACAATGCCCCCCAGCCTGGGCGGGGTGTTGACTTGAAGGCATTAAGAGCCTTCAGGGGCCGGAAATGTCCTGACTTTTTCATCTTGGTGGTGGATCAGCAGGTACACACACAGGTGATGAGTTCACAGGGTACACAAATCAGAACGTGTACATATCAGATGCACCCTTTTCTGTGCATCTCGAAGGAAAACCAGGGTGATAACAGGTTTTCTGGCTTTTTCGGGAGCTTTTAGAGATGTTTCGTGTACAACGAAGAATTGATCATTCCATGAGAAAAAAAAACAACAACAAAAACCCAGCACAAATGTCCCTGTACGTCCCGGACACGAGAGGCTTTGCGGGCAGACGTCATCTGGGGGGAACGACATTCTAGTCGCACAACTTGCTCCCTGTGGGGAGACGCCCCCCGCCCCCCCTTTCCTCCGTATCAAGGTTAACACAGGGAACAGTTTCAACTTTCAGATGTCATCTTCCAAGCAAAGAGTTCTCATTATGGTCTAATTACCTGGCTGTTGGAAACAGGAAATGAGGAGCTGAGCTATTGAACTTGGGAGGGGAAAAAAGAAAAGACAAGACCCGCTTCCTACCGATACTTTCCAAGTTGCAAACAGATCGCCGCTTCGTTTCCTGGGGGCTGTTAGGCACATGAAAAATCTGCCTAATTATATCTTTTAACAGGAAGCCCAGGGAAGGACTAAGCCCATTTTCCATCTTTTGGATACATAAAAATAAAGGTGGGGGTGTAAACTATAAATAAATGCATCGTATTTTAAAATGCCTAGTCACATATTTGCTTAAGGAACGTTTGCACATGGTGGGAAAAATAATATACGTCATATATTTTTCCTCTGAAAGATATAAATATGCCATTAAATATAAAACACTTAAAAAAAAAAAACCCGTGTAGTGAGTTCTGGTCAATAGGGTTCCTTTTTCTTGGTGAACTTTTATGGAGGGTGCGACTTAGTTTAGGCAAAGGAACTTCACGAGAGCTTCAGGGCTGGAAAATCCCAAGAAATGAAGGGGACCGATCTTTCCGTCAATGGGCTTTATTTACACCCCAGCCAGCGTTGCCCGGCAGAGCACAACAATTTCTTCTGCGGGGATGGGCAAAAGTGGATTTCTAACTGGTTTCTCATTGTTCTTGGAAAATATACGTGCCGCCCGCCAGCCCAGAGAATGGGCCCCCATCACAAGTAAGTCGATGTCACGAGGCTGCCAACCACTGTGATATTGGATACCACATGAAAACCAAGAAAGCAAGGAAGACCGACGGGAGAAACAGAAGGAAACAAAATCTGTATATTTTATTTCAAAGGGAAAGTCTCCGTGCAGGTCTCTCGCTGGCCCTTTTTGCAGACACGTTGGATAGAGGCGCACTTGTAATCGGGGAAATTAAACGTGCTTTAAAAGCAGCAGGAAGCAGGTGCATTGTGTCTTGCTGGTGAGACCGGCAGAGATGAGTAAAAAACGCATCAGCTCCTCTAAAAAGCGCCCGGGGCAGGAAATGATTCGTAGCACTCCTTCCCGTTGCAAGGAGATAGTTTGCATGGGGACAGAGCCCTGTACCAACGGCTAAGAAGTCAGGGAAGGCGTTTTTCAAGGGTCCACCAGGTTTACAGGAAGGTGTCCCCCATCACTTCGGTGCAAAAGATAAAATCTGAACGGTGGCTTTACCTGGTTTTCTGTCCATCTAAAAACACATCGGTGCATTTAGCAAAAGGTAGTGGTTTTAGATTTATTTACTTACTTCTTTGTTTATTTATTTGTTGTCCTTATTTTTAATCCTCACCCCAGGATATGTTTACTGACTTTTTTAGAGAGAGAGAAAGGGAGAGAGAGAGAGGGAGAGAGAAATACCAGTCCGTTACCTCCTGTGCGTGCCCCGACTGAGGCTTGGAACCCACCAGCTAGGTATGTGTCCTGACCAGGAATCGAACCCGCAGCCTTTCAGGGTGTGAGACCCCACTCCAACCAAACGAGCCACGCGGCCAGGGCAAAGTTAGTCATTTTATGAGATTGACTGAAAATGATTAAACGTAGCCATCGCTCAATCATTGCGTATGTTGTGTGCGTTTTTCTGTGAAAAAGTGTGTATTTCTCAGCGTTGTTTTCCTAAAACCTCATCCAAAGGGCTCAGTGTCAGATGGCTGATGAGCGGGTTCAATCTGTTCTTGCTATTGATGTGTCAGTGACCGAACTAAGGAAGTAACGACGGACACACGGCTTTGTGTTGTGATTTGGTGGGGGAGGAAAGCTACGTTCCTACAACCATTTCCGGTCCTTGGGGTCAAAGAAGGGAGTTCCACGGCACGAGGGGAGCCGTCTGTCCTGCGGGCAAAGAGTTGGTGTCCTGTTGTCCCTTTGTGACTCAGGGCGGGGACGAACTGGCAGCCCCTGGTGGCCCGGGCGCTTGTCAGGAAAGAAATGCGACATCGGGTCTGGCCCCGTCGCTGAGCGAAGCTGGCTCCTTCTGGATCCCTGAAGGTTTGAGGGGACTGGTTGTAGTAACAGGGGGTGACGCCCCCACGCACCCCCAGCATCGTAAATGGGGGGGCCTAAAGATGACAAAGAGCTGCTCCCTTCTAGCCCAGACCCTGTTTTTTATTAAGATGAAAAGATATGAACGAAGATGGAATATTATCCTGACAACGCCAGTGTCTGGATGGACGTGTGCCTTCGGACCGCCGCTGGTCCTGTCTCCTCATCCCGACCCCGCCAGCCTGGACTCCATCTTCAGATGGCCCGGCCCAGGTTCCTGGCTGTGACTTTGAGATTGGCCACGTCCTGAAGACAAAATAAGCCATACAAGGTTTTCTTCTGCAAAGTAAACATTCTGAAGCAAAGGTGGAAATGCGGGTTTCACCGGTTCCCAAGGGGACCTGTGAACAGAGCTGCTGGCTGATCCCGTGTCAAATGTCCGCGTGTGGTCACGGAGACACAGCCCGAGTTGTGACTGGGTGACGGCTTCAGGAGGGCCAGAGCGGCCTGGGGCCAGGAGGGTGGGTGCCAGGCCTGCATCTGTGGTCGTGAGCCCGTTCCCCTCTGACAGGCGGACAGTCGCCTCGGAGTTCCACGGTCCTCACGAATCTCCTCCTGTTTAAATGCATCCTTCTCTCTGCCACGGGGCTTCAGCCAGCTGCAAGATCTGATGACTCTGGGCTCCCCGGAGCCCGGAGGAAGCCCTGGGCAGCTGGCCTTCCACAGGCAGGGGCGCGATGGGGTTCTGGGAGCCCCCACCCCTCCCCACCCTGGGTAACGTGTTCCAGGTGCTCCGTCTTGAAACAAAGACTCTTTTTTTTCTGCAGCCTGAGAATGAAGAGTCCTCGCTAGCTGCCTAGCGTTTTTCCGAGCTGGTCATATTTGGTTACAGTGAGATCTGTTAGTTCACAGGAAACCCAGCAGAGGTGCCCGTAATTTGATTCACATAGTAACTGGGAACACTCAAAAGCAGGGAGCCTGCGGCGGGGGGGGGGGGATGGGGGGGGAGGTGGGACCCTGGCTCACTCACGCATCGTTCCGAGGGGTCAGTGTTCAGCCCTCTGAGCAAGCCAAGGCGCTGCCGGGTTCACGGCCACCTCTGCGGTCAGGGTCACCGTGGAAGTTTTACTGGCATGGCTCTAAGGGTGACACCCGGACCAGTTTTCATGACCCATATTATTCTATCTGATTCAATCTCTTCCATGACTGTGAATGTGTAGCCCTTAAGGCCAGAACACATGGCCGTCTGTAGCAGAACTGAATCCAACGTGTAAGTAACGGTGTCAGAAGTCAATTGCTACAAATTTACCGGGAGTCCAGTAGTATTTGACACTGGAAGAACATCATTTGATAAAGCGCCCAGGGGGACTTGAAAGGATTCCGGCAGGTTTTCTTAAACGTAGTATATTAATCCGTATCTTCCCAGCAATTTTGTATTTATAGCGCCACTCTAGCAATTAAATGAATCTGTGAGTTACTGCACATTAGTAAAGATTCATATCAGGGAACAAGAATGAAATGGATGGAATCAGATACTCAGATCGGGATGGGTACGAATGGTTGTTAATCTAATTTCTTGGAATATATTTTATCTGAGATCAAGAGCATTAAGGAATGCGTACGCGGAATGCGGGAATGATTAGGTGAAGATTCGCATCAGCCCCCACGTCTGGGGATGTATGGGTTTACACCAGCATAGTCTTGCTTCTCGCTGCCGAGCGTGGGCTGAAGGGCTGTGGATCTTTGGGGGGCAGCTCTGCAAACCCCCAATTCACCTCGGCTCCTGATCCCGGGGGGGGGTGCCCGGGGCGGGGTCCTTAGATGCGGAGAACTCGATACTGAATATCGGAGCCCTCGGACACATTTGCATGGCAGGTTTCACAGTGAACTAACAGTCCTAACGATTTGTCTCTGTTTCTTATCCTTCTGAGTCCATTAGCTAGGGAACCAGAGCTGACGAGGCGTGGGCCTTCCCGGTGGCCCCCTGGGGGACGCACTCCTTCCCGGATGTGGACACGGAGTGTGCTGGTCCGGCCAGAGCACCTTTGTTAAGCGACAAAGTCGTCAGCTGCAGGTGCCCGGTGGCTGGCCACGGCGACCACGGTGCACTCACGGTGAACAGGCTCCCGGGAGTTACTTACTATGTAGCAGGTGCGGCCCGGGCGGTGCGGACAAAGTAGAAGTCTGTGACGAAATCGCCACCGGCCGCTTCTCTCCTAGGCTGTGACCACTCTCCTAGGCTGTGACATGCTTTGTCCAGGGCTGGGAACGACTGCATCCAAACCTGTGGGTCTGCTTCCTTGGCTTTTCCAGCCAAGTCCCGAATTCTTCACTTCCATCTGTAACACGGGTTGAATACACCGATAACTTATGTGTATACTGTGTGACTCCCCGTCGAGACGGTTAACCCAGGAAAATTGTTAATCACTTAAAAAAATCAGTAGAATATTTAGATGGGTTCCATTTTAATTTGTACCCATCTTATCAAAATAGTGAAAAGCATTTAAAGGGTAAAATAAAGACTGACTGGAAATATTTACAATGCTATATTTTAAAGATTTTTTTTTATTTGTCTTTAGAGGGGTAGGGGAGAGGAAGAGGGAGAGAAACATCAATGTACGGTTGCCTCTCCTGTGTCCCCTGCTGGGAACTGGCCTGCAACCCAGGTATGTGCCCTGACTGGGAATCGAACCGCGATCCTCTGGTTCGCAGGCCCGCGCTCAATCCACTGAGCTACACCAGCCAGGGCTACAATGCTATATTTTAAATCATTTTAAACTATTGTAAATAGTCTAAAGTATGAACTGTAAATAACTCTATTTTTAGGTATTTCCTCATGTTTAAGATGAGAGGAGTCGAGTGAGAGGCTGTCTCTTGTTCTGTCTTTCAGATTTTGCCTTCTGATGTTTTGGTACTGTCTCTTTTTAGTCAGCGCACTCCAAAGGAAATACAGCCAGGTCTACCTCCCCCCACCCCCTGCAAAAAAAAAAAAAAAAAAAAAAAACATGAAAAAATCTTCACATACAGGAAAGGCGAAAGAGCGGTACCGTGAATGACCAGGAGCTCGCCACCTGGGTCCCACGTCGACTAACATTGGCCACACCTGCCCCAGCTGTGCGTGGGTGCAGGTCCTTGCAAACCACGCCAAATCCAGCTGCAAACGTCCTGACCCTCGGCGTGTGTTCCCTGGAAAGAAGGACATTCTTCTCCAGGACAGGACACCTAATCACTCCCAAGCAGACCAACAACACTGAGCTATCAGGCGACAGCAGAACGAGATAATAGCATCTAAGACACGCGATGTCTCCTTATCTCTTTTTATCTAAAAGAGCCACCCTCCTTCGCCAGGTACTTTCCTCTTGACATTTTTTAAAAAGAGATTAAGCTTAATACCCAGTAGAGGGTCCGGTTGCTGGTGGCATTCTTCAACGTGGGCGTCTCAAGTTCAGTCCAAGTCCGGCTTAGATGCAGGTGGCCTGTGCAGGCAGGAATCTGTCCTCCTCGGTGAGGCTGTGCGCTCGGCAGGTGTCTGGGGACACTCCCAGCACCCGGAGAGGCGAAGTCGGAATCTTGTCCGCCCCAAGAGGTGGCACAGGAACGACAGAGACGATGGCCTCTGGCTTCAAACCGTGGCTACAGCCCTGACCTGCCTGCGTGGTCTGGGTCTCTGCGCCTCAGTCCCTTTCCCTGGGGGGAGGGGCAGAATCTTCCTGAAGCATCGCTGAAAGGACTAGCTGCATTAACCCCAGGAAAGCGCTTGAGGACGGGGCAGTCAGCATGGGTTGATGTGGGGGTTGGAAAAGCGTGTGTTTGGCCAGAGAACACCCGTCACGAGCCGTTGCTTCTGTAGTCCGCAGGGCAAGCCCGGTGCGGTTCATTGAAGGCTCGGTGTTGAGCGGGTACCGCGCGCTGGTTTGGTGCATCCAGCAAAGGGACACCGTGGGAACCCAGTGAGGACCTGGAGGGCACCTCGAGGGACACACTGCTCCCTCCATCACATACGAGCTTCACGCTCACGGCCATGCGGCTCAGGCAGCGCAATTCGTTGCAAACTGGGAATAACCACTTTTTTCCCCGAGTCACATCACCGAGAAACAGGCGGGTTAATATGATCCCGGGAACCTGCCGAATACGCTTAATTATGTTTCATTACCCCATCCGCCTGCTGCTGGGTTTACTGTATTTTTTTTTTTTTCCTTGAATGGCAAATAAGAAAGCTTTTTATTTTAAATGATGGCCGGGGGAAGAATTGGGCTGCTCATTTCCCCGAGACGCAGGAGGGTGGAATGACAGATAGAGGCTGAGACCAAGAGTAATTTTCCTGAAAAGATACGACTTGAAAGTCATTCTTGAAATTACTTGGCTCTGACCGAGGTCCTAATTAAAACCAGAAGCAGGAGGAAGAAGAAACAGGGAGATTCCTGTGCGGAGTGGGCGGGGCCCCGGTTCCCGCTGGAACTCGGAGACCCGGGAGATGCGCATCAGAGTGATGGTTCCAGGAGTCGCCAGGAGTCGCAGGCGGATGTTCCGACGTCCCACGCCGAGGAAGTGGAAGTCTCGTTCTGGGGTTTTTGCCTGAGAAGGAGAGGAACACGGAGTGTTCGGTCTGCTCTGGACTTCTCTCAAAAGCCTCAGCAGGTGTCGCCCGCTTTGGCCAGGCTGTCCCGTTCCGGACCTGCCTCGAGACTCAGGCAGATGAGTCTCGGGTTTTTCAGGCACCAGAGGATGGATGGCAGGGAGGTGCCCCCCCTCTACCCCCCGACTTCTCCTCCTCCTTAGGTCTTTCCGAGTGGTAGCAATCTACAACGAGAATCATCTCTACATTCCGCTTTCTTAGTGCTCTTGGCGTTCTCTCCCTCTCCACTGTACTCCTCTCAGAAAGTAAGGGACACTGGAAGAGTTACTGGTGACGCAAAGCCATGTGTGTGTCATCTGGACGGTTTGCCTCCGTGGGCTGGCAAGGTGGCCGTAAAGCCACCCTGGCGGATGGCTGGTGCCATCATTTTGAGAAAGTACCTTGGCGATGCGCATCAGGACCCATAAAGACATTCCGGGCTATTTCGCTAGGATCTCGCTTGGGAATGGATCCTAAGAAAACCAAAGAAAGATACGGCGTGTGTGAGATGCTCATTGGAGTGTGTGTTATATTAGAAGAAGAGCTGGGGGTAATACACGTGCCAATAGCTCACGTTTATAGTACGATAGATACCCAGCAATTTGAAATTACGCATAAATGGTAGAAATGGAGAAAATACCCATGATGCAACCCTTTTGGAAAGAGGAGGCTGTCCAAGCTCCTATGCATGGTGATTGCAATAGTGTAAGTGTGTGTAAGGAAGTGTGCAAAAATAGGAAGGCGTTAGGGTACGGCGGTGAAATGACAGGAACAATTGTTTTCATTCATGTATTCTTCAGCCTTTCTTGTGTTAAAAAATCTTTCCTGTGTAATGAATCGCCGTGTCCCGGGTTTGCCTCACGATCCTGTCCAGGCGGAGGCCTGCGTTAGGGGAGTTATTGACTTCTTCCAACACCCATCACCAGCGAGCATAAAAACAAAAACGAAGGTGCAAAGTCGGGGGCCTGTCGCTGACTGTCAACTGTGCCCCAGCACAGGGCGCCCCCCGCCCCCACCCCCGTGAGCGTGGGCTCGGGCAGAGGGGCCTTCGTCAGTCCAGAGGCCTGTTTGGCCTTCATTTGCATAGTGGGCGGGGCCAAAGCTGGTGACCGCGTGTCTGGGGACTGCGAACTATTCCTACATAACTGCTCTTCTTCCTCCCCCTCGCCTTTTAAACATAGGGGTTTGGTGTGTCTGAGCTTCTGCTCCTTGGGAAGGTGTGACTCCCAAGGTCATGGTCAGCTGCCTCCTGGTTCTTCACCTCTCTGTCTCCTGTTTCCCTTGGTGATGAGGCTCCTGGAGCTGCCGGCATCAGGCACTTGCGACCTTGGATCCTTCAGGGGCAACTTGTAGCGGATGGAACCTCGTAAGTGGCTCCACAGGACTTTGGGACAGTGGCCCTAAACGACCTTGAGACAATAGCTAAGTGTGGCTTGGGTGTGGTAAGGCATGTGCTAAGGCATCCAGTCTAGATTAGGAGGATTCCAGGGGAGCAGGCTGCGAGGGTGTGCCCCACATACCTCTCGGGTGTCAGCCGAGGCCTTGGGGAGGATGCTGAGGGGGCGCCCTGCCTTCCTCACATAAGCAGCCGCAGGTGTCCTGTGAAATGGGTGCTTCCGGGGACCAACGCTTCCTGCCAGGGGTCCAGCCCCCTCTGAAAGGTCTCCAGTCGGCTCAGACCTGGGGTCGCGTGACTTCGACTTTCCTGCGGAGACAGATCTTTGTTCTTTGAGGGTGGGTTTCATGTTTGAGAACAGTTCCAATATCATTCTGATCTGGTGAAGAAAAACAGCAGATGTTCATACCATGTTTTATGTTTGAAAAATCTTGTGATCTTCAGGAAAGTAATGAGGCCACCTTGGGGGAGTGAGGTTTATCAACTAGCGCTCCCAAGAATATTTGTTCCAAAGCCTCACCCGGGCACGGGTGTCCAGCCTCCCAGAGGCAGGGTGCTTGGACATCATCGGCCTGTTACTTGCTGCCCTGTGCTTTCCCAATGCGGCTGTATTCTGCAAGAGACAGCCTCAGCTTGGCGCCTCTCCTCCCGCCTGACACTTCCCCAAGTTCAAGAATCCGAACCATCAGTTCTAGAAATGACTCACTTCCCCCAGCCAGAGATCCTATTGGATCGCAACTTTTTTGAATGATTTTCTGCTTTGCTGGATTCTGCCCCAAGGCTCTTGAGGGTCGGTGACATTTACAAATTTCCCTTATACGAAGATTATTTTGAATGTCAATCCAAAAAGATTTTTGAAACTTCTGACTTTATACCAGAATCTCCTGTATTTACTCTTTCTTATTAGTGTCCCATAATCTACACTATAGAGACATTCTGATTCAGCGACTCGAGCTGATTTTTACAAACAGGACTCAGGATGCTAAAATAATCAGAGGCAACAGCCCAGCTGTGAAATATAAAAAGGTGAGCTTTTTTGCTCGTCGTAATGCGGTAACATATTTTCTTTCTAGAAAGCTAGTGGTTGAGCGAAGCCAATTCTCCATGAGTTGTCAAACAGCATCATTTTCTTCTACGAGGATTTTAACTTCTAACTCAAATCTGATTTGAAGTCTGAAATCAGATTTGAGTGTGTATGCATTTTGGGGGGATGTGTTCGACCTCCCGTCCTGGCCGTTTTTACGTATGATATATATATTCTTTAATTTAAAAAATACGTTTATTGATTTTAGAGATAGTGGAAGGGCCATCAATGGTTGCTTTCTGAACACACCCCAACCGGGGACCAAACCCACAACCTAGACATGGGCCCTGACCGGGAATCGAACACCCAATGTTTTGGTGCATGGGGCGACGCTCACCCACAGAATGTGGCCAGGGGTATACGATATTTACGTTGACCAAATAAAGCGGTAAGTTCTCCAGAGCCTGTCTTCAAGGCCACCGTTGTCCCTAAAAGCACCGGGACGAGGCTCAGGACGAAAGACACTCCCATCATCAGCCAAGTCAGAGACAAAGATGTTAGCCAAAATATAGAAAATATAGCCCCACAACTCAAAAGGACCCAGCCCAGAATTCAACCCATGGGGCAGAAGAAAGGCTTTGCAGCTTGCAGAGGGTTGAAAGGCTTCCTTTTCTGATCGTTATCTGCTGCTGATTACCTGGTTCTGCAGGGAAAAGCCAAACGTGCTCACACCTCCTGGGATAACATTAATCTCCCAGAAAACGCAGCACCAAATCCAGCCAGGGCGCTGCGGCTGGAGAATTTCACTTTTTGCTTTATCTCGGCCGTCCATCTGGACTGTCAAATTTGTCACATACCTGCAGCCTACAGCCTGGAGATCAGGGGCTTTGATGTTCCGCGGGACGCTTTATCTCGGGTAATTTTCGCCAATTCTGACGCTATTGTGTAGGATGGTCAGAGATTCCGAGAATGAGCGATGGCTTTGTCTGCAAAGATCAGAGCAATTTGCAAGCTTTAGCAAGGGACAAGGTCTAATAAAGGGACTTTTGAGCTGGAGTCTGTCAACACCAGTGGAAACTGGCAATGACATCAAACTCTACGATTATTGATAGCTTAAGCATCAGTGGGCAGAGAGAAAGGCTGTGGGCATGTGGAATTCTTCGGGGCCAGAGCAGCCGAGCTGTCAGCGTGGGACTGGCTGGATACGAGATTTATTTATTTTCTTTAATTAAAAGAGAATGCATGGCCAGAGAAGCAAAAAGTCCAGCCGTGCAATGAAAGAAGTCTCCCTCTGTCCTGAATTCCCAGTCGGGTTCTCCTCTTCAGAGGCACCGTTGTTGCCCAATTCGTGTGGGCGCAAATATTCCAGGAGTTCTCGGAGCGGGGCTGTCCCCCACCTTCTACACCAAAGAGGGGGGCACTCACCTGCTCTTTTCTTTTTTTTTAAATATCCTCCTCCAAGGATATGTTTACTGATTTTTTTTTAGAGAGAGAGGAAGAGAGAGAGGCAGAGAAAACATCCACGTGAGAGAGAAACACAATTGGTTGCCTCCTGTACGCGTCCCTATCGGGGATCGAACCAGCAACCTAGGTATGTGCCCTGACCAGGGATCGAACTCGCAACCTTCTGGTGCACGCACGAGATGTTGCTGCAACCACCGGAGGCACCCGACTAGGGCATCTCTTTTTTTTCACTTATTTGTGTATTTTGTAGGGTAATTCCTTCACTGCAATAATGGCCAGGTCTTATACATCCTAAGGATGTGCTCGTTCGTAACGTTTTCATCCTCTCGTCAATCTTGTGAGGTGGGTACAGTTATTAAGCCCATTTTACAGATGTGGGAACAAAGGCACGCAGAGGGGTAGGACTGGCCCAAGGTCACCAGTCTGAAGGGGCCAGCCCAGGATTTTGGCCCCAGAACCAGTGTGTGACCGCTATTCCCAACGTCACTGAGAGCCACCTCACGCCTTAAAAACAGTTCCGATGACGTCATCTGTATAAAACGCGGTAGAAGGAGTGTGCGGTATGAAGCACAATAGTGAAACCAGACCCCCGAACCCACCCGCCGACCCAGCTTAGAGCCAGACCCTGTCCGATCCTGTATTCCACGCGGAGTAACCGCCAGACCAGTTCTCACTTAGCTTGGCTTTTTCGGGTCCTTTATAAACGAGGTGTTACATGTCCTCATTGATTTCCACAACTGTGTAGCATTCCATTGTCCGGGCTCCCGGCTCATGGCCATGGAGTGGGGGTTGAGATCAAACACCGTCGCTACGAACGTCCCTCTTGGCACAACTGTGAGTGTCATGACGGATAAAACCCTATGGAAAGGGAGTCGAAGGGTAGGCGGTGTGCGATTCGCCGCCCAAGGGGTCGTGCCTTTTGCGGCTGGTGCGTTAGGGTGCTGCTTCCTCAGGCCGTTGTGATGAATTAAGCTTTTGGTTTTATAATTGCCAATGTTAAGGTAGAAGCTGTAGACTTTCGAATTGCGTAACATCTACTTAATTGTGTTTCCGATGGGGCAGCTACGTGAACGCCTTTGTAGGAGAAAATGGCCCTGCTGATTTCTGTGTTAATTGTTCTTTTCTTTTTTTTTTTTAAAGGTTTTTTTTTAAAATATTTTATTTATTTATTTTTATTATTTATTTATTTATCTTTAGAGGGGAAGGGAAGGAGAGAGGGAGAGAAACATCAATGTGTGGTTGCCTCTTGTATGTCCCCTGCTGGGAACTGGCCTGGCAACCCAGGCATGTGCCCTGACTGGGAATCGAACCGCGATCCTTCGGTTCGCAGGCCTGTGCTCAATCCACTGAGCTACACCAGCCAGGGCTAATTGTTCTTTTCTTGTTGAATCTCAACAGGTTACGGCATGTTAGGGGAATGAGCCCTTTTTTTTTTTTACCTTGTTTGTGACAGATATGTCCCCCCAGACTATCATTTATTTATTTTTATTTTTATTTTTTAATATATTGTATTGATTATGCTATTACAGTTGTCCCATTTCTCCCCCATCATTCCCCTCCACCCTGCACACCCCTCCCACCCACATTCCCCCCTTTAGTTCATGTCCATGTGTCATAAGTTCTTTAGCTTCTACATTTCCCACACTATTCTTACCCTGCCCCTGTCTATTTTCTACCCCTATCATTTATTTTTAACTCCATTCATGATTAGTTTTCCCAAACAGAATTGTGTGGTCAGATTCATAATCCTTATGGTGTCAGGGTATTTATTATGTCTCTTGTAGAAAGGCCTTCTGAAAACACTCAGGGATATTGATTTATTATATGTGAATTTCTGTATTAATGTACTGTATATTAATTACTATGTAGTAATTGCTCTGTGCCTCTTTATGTTACGCGATGATTTCTTTTTCCCGAATTCTTTTTTTTTTTTTTTATCTTTAGAGAGGAAGGGTAGGAGAGAGGGAGAGAAATATCCATGTAGGGTTGCCTCTCATGAGTCCCATGCTGGGAACCGGCCTGCAACCCAGGCTTGTGCCCTGACTGGGAATCGAACCGCGATCCTTCGGTTCGCAGGCCCGCCCGAATTCTTCTTTTAATGGTGGTAAGAATACTTAATGAACACGAGGTCTACTCTCTGAACAGATTTTGAGGTGCACGGCACTGTGTTGTAACGCTCGGGCGCGGTGGCGTGGAGCAGATCTCGAGAATCCTCCTCACCTCGCATAACTGGGATTTTCTACACGCTCGTTACACTCCCCCAGGCCCCCTCCCTCCCCACGCCCCCACCAGCCTCCGGCGGCCGCCATGCTGCCCTCTGCTTCGACTATCGGGGCTCCTCTTATGAATGGAGTCGCACCTCACTGGTCCTTTGGGGCGAGCTATTTCACTCAGCATTACGTCCTTCACATCTTGACTTCTTTTTGTGTTTTTTTCCTCTTGATCTGTTTGTTTATATTATTTAAATCTAAACAATTACAAGGTAATTACAAGGTAGCCCTGGCCAGCGTGGCTCAGTTGGTTGGAACGTTGCTCCATAACCAAAGGGTCGCCGGTTCGATTCCCACTCAGGGCACGTTCGCTGGTGGTGGGCTTGGTCCTCCGTTGGGGTGTGTGAGGGGGGCAGCTGATCAGTGTTTCTCTATTTTGTTGATGTTTTTTTTTCTCTCTCTCTCCTTTCCCCTCTCTCTCCAGTGAGAATAAAAAAATAAAACAATAATTACAAGTTAATTGTTTAATTTAGTTTACCCCCTTTTCCTGAGATGCTTGGGGGGGAATAACTCTTGGACTTACTTGGAGGTTCTACCATTTTTTCTTATCTTAGATTTTTACTGATTCTTTCCCTGCAGTATCCCCAAATATATTTTAATGCTCTCTCCCTAATTTCTTTGAGGGTATATACTATTCTTTCTTTCTTTTTTTTTTTTAATTTTTTTATTTATTTATCTTTAGAGGGGAAGGGTAGGAGAAAGGGAGAGGGAGAGAAATATCAATGTAGGGTTGTCTCTCGTGTGTCCCCTGCTGGGAACTGGCCTGCAACCCAGGCATGTGCCCTGACTGGGAATCGAACCGCGATCCTCTGGTTCGCAGGCCCGCGCTCAATCCACTGAGCTACACCAGCCAGGGCCATATACTATTAATTTAGATACTTAAAGCTATGAAATGTCCTCAGAGTATGGCTTTACCTATATTGTGGGGGTGTCCAAACTTTTGGTGTCTCTGGGCCACAGTGGAAGAAGAAGAGTTGTCTTGGGCCCCACGTTAAATATAATGCAACACGCAATCCCCAGAATATCTCATAATGTTTTAAGTAAATTTATGATTTTGTGTTGGGCTGTGTTCACAGCCATCCTGAGCCACACGCAGCCCGTGGGCTGTAGGTTGGACACCTCTATTCATTTATAATACATATATTTTTATTGTTTTCATTTTCTAATATTCTGTGGTTCTCTTTTCTCTTTTGTTTTGAACCTGAGATTTATATAAGAGGAAGTTTAACATTTGTTAGAATCTATTGCTTTTATAAACACCACTTGCTAGACTGATCCTATTTATTGGTGGGAAAGGTCTCATAGGTAAGTAACCACTGTTAATTTTTTTCTCTATGAATATTATTTTATCTTGAATGTCTATGACCAATCAAAAGCATAGCAAACCTTTTCACCTTCATTTCTGCGATGCCTCCCCGCACCTCGAGAAGTTCGAATTGCGTTGCCTAGCTTACGTAACTTTACTTTCGTACTTTACCAGGGGCCGGTTTGAGTTTTCAGTGAAACGAAAGGAAAGGCGCCATTCGATCCTGTCGTTTTGAGATTCTGTAGTTTTAGAAGTTCAAGTTCAATGAGGAGTTGGGGGAAAATACAATGATAGTGACATACAGGCCATAAAGAGGAGAAGGATCAATGAAATATGCTTCTCAGTCCGTGAATCTCATACCCCAGGAAGCTAACTGACTCCAGCCCCCACCATTAAGCTCCGATGTTCTCAGCGTCACTGTCAGAAATAAAACGGGCTCTGCGGTGCAATGCGGCTTGACGTTATGACACCATGAAGCAGGCAGGCCGGCAGCTTCAGCCTTATTTCTCAGGGAGGGAAACTGAGCATCTAGCCCACCACCCCAGAAGAGATCACTGTGACCCCAGCAGGGTATCACCTCTCCCAGACTGGCCATGCTTTCGGCTCCACCCCTCGCCCTTCAGAAGCATCGCTCCCCACCCCTCATCCCTTCTGTCAGGAGCCAGTCTGAGATGCCTCCCTCCTCTGCCTGCCTCTCGTCTCCCAAGGAAGGCGTGGCTACAAATCCTGAAGAAGTGGTGAAACTAAACGCCATTCATCATAGAACCCAACGTGCGTTTTCTGAGCACTCCCCTACAAACCTGTAAGACGACGACTCCAGCCCTGAAGGCTTCCTTGAGTAACAGAGCTTGACTTGCTCCCCCGGATCTTCCCACGGTGACTCAATCCGATGAAAAGGATACAATCCTGGAGGGATTCCTTTGGTTCTACGGCCCACGGCACTCACCGTTTCCAGCCGGTCCCAATGTGGTGGGTCTTTCCCAGATGTTTTGTCGGGCCTGTTGCTGTCCGCCTCCCCTGCCCCAGCCCTTGGATGTGCGTTCTTTCTGGAGACACATCACCAAACCGAGGGCTGTCTCGAGCTCTCTCCCCTTCCCCGGGGTACTTATTTATTTCAGTGTAAGGCAAAATGGCAAATGTGTTTTGTATTGCGCGTGCTATCAACTCCAGCAGGCTGCTGTTCCAGCTGGCTGAGGGGTGCTTTCTGTTAAGGCCTCTGAGTCCTCTGTGAGCCAGCTGGAGGGAATGGCCTGGGTACGCACTCCTACCCGCCAGGCAGGTCAAAGTCAAGGGTGGGCTGCGTTGCCTGCTAATTTTCTCCTCGTGCTTTGCCTTTGGTATCTGCTTCTCTCTCCTAACAGCTTCCTCTTCTTAAAGCCAACACACCTATACATAGATTTCAGGGCGCGTTATAAATTCCACCATACTTCACATCAGCATCATGGAGTCATCGTTATGTTTATTTTTTTAGATTTTATTTATTTAGTTTTAGAGAGAGGGGAAGGGAGAGAGACATGGATGGGTGAGAGAAACATCAGTCGGTTGCCTCTTGTACGCACCCCGACTGGGGACCGAACCTGCAACCCAGGCATGTGCCCTGAGTGGAAATCGAACTGGTGACCTTTTGCTTTGCAGGATGACGCCCAGTCAACTGAGCCACACTGCTCAGGGCAAGTAATCATTATTAATAGTTCATAGTAATTACTATTGCTTTATAATTATGAACCAAAAAGAAATTGGACATTCTAATGCTTACATAGCTTATAATTAAATTCAGTTCTATGGATTGCGTGGGTGCATTTGTAAGTGTGTGGGGGGGAGGGCAGGGAGAGGAAGAGACAGTGTCAGAATTAGATCTGACACTGATTAGATCAGCCATCAGCTCAGGAAATAATACAGCGTTTCCCAGCGTGAGCATCTTCGAGGTATCAGCCATGAATTAATACCCACAACAATACCTTCCCTCTCTCAAGGCTCTCCTTGCTATGTGCTTTCCATAGATTCCATCAATTAGTCCTCAAAGCAATTCTATAAGATGAGACTGTATATTCCCATTTTACAAATGAGGAAGCTGAGGATTCTCAACAAATAATCCATCACGAAGGTGGGAATGAGATAAAAACCAGATCCTATAACCACAGATGGTCCAGATGCCAGAGGAAGACATTGTCACAGGCCCTGTGGCTTTTCTTGACCTTGCTAAGAGCCCCCATCCCCGCAAAGTGGCAATATATCCCTTTCTAGAGTCTGGGAAAGAGTTTGAGGATTCAGAATGGAATGAGGCAAAGTTGGAAGCAGAAGACACTGTCTTCTAATTATTCACCTACAATTCCTCTTTTAAGAGAGCCCTCCTTCCCACCCGATCTATTTTTAGCAAACCAGATGGAAATAAGTATGAAATTTTAGTCTATTTTTTCTTGTTAGGAAGGCTAATTTTTGTAACCTTTCATTCTTCCTGTTGTCTCATCAAAACATGCATTCCTTTATTTCCCAGACTTGGAAAGTGGCATCCAAGCTCTAGAGTGTGACACCATTTTGCAAAGTGGAATTTCATTTCATAGGCGGTTTATGTTTTCAACTGTTTACTTGAAGGTCATTCTTTATTTACTGAACCAACAAGATCAAAGGTAAGGATGCTGCTTCAAAACACTTTCAACTCTAAGTTCCCGTCAGTCTTTTTCGATGTGACCCTTGAAGCGTGAGTGCTGAGCATCAGACTTTACCTTTTCCCTTATCATCAAGCTTACAGTCAATGCCAGGGATATAAAAATCTCAAAGCTTCATCACGGAATGTGGTCTTTCTCTCTCTCTCTCCCTCCCTTTCTCCTTCCTTCCTTCCTTCCTTCCTTCCTTCCTTCCTTCCTTCCTCTCTTCCTTCCTTCCTTCCTCTCTCTCTCTTCCTTCTTTCCTTTCCTTTCTTCCTTTCTCCTCACCCAAGGACATTTCTCCATTGCTTTCAGAGAGAGAGAAGGGAGATAAACAAACACTGATCAGGTGCCTCTTGCATGCACCCAACTGGAGATTGCACTTGCCTAGAAAGAGGACTGAACCCGCAACCCAGACATGTGCCCTGATTGGGAATCGAACCGGCGACCTTTCAGTCATGGGAGGACGCTGTAACCAACTCCAACCAACCAGGGTGATGATCTTTCTTAATAGAGACATTCCAGAGCATGCCAAGGAGATGGGATTTTTTTTTTTTTTTAACTCAAACACATAATCAAGAACCATGAAATCTGCTTCTTTAGTAATAACAACAAGAAGACACGTTGGGTCTTTTCCATGCACAGTTATGTGTTCGGAATGATATTTCCTGTGGCTGAAAATCTTAGGAGACAGTGATCTGGAGTTAGGGGGACTTGCAAACAATTACTTTAATGAGAGGCAGGGCTCGGGGCTCACGCGAGGGAAGAAAGCTTCCTCCTGCCGCCGTCTGGCCAGCACAGGAGAGCAGCTGTGTGACGGCCACGTTGCAGCTCCAGGGAGAAGCGAGGTCTGCGATCCTGCGGTGTAACCGCCCGGGCCGCCCTATAATTCCGGGTGCTGAGTGTCATACAGGAGGGTCATTAAATCAGGACGTTAACCATGTCAGAGAGTAAATGGGCTCCTTTGTTGGATGGGCTTTGTGGTCTTAAAGTCACAGGGGTAAATCGTTCTCAGGGATACGGCTCCCACGAGGGGTCTGCACAGATGGAGTGGGCTTTGCACACAACCGGCCTGCGCACACGCATCTCCACACACTCGCACACAAGCGACACTCCGCAGTTTAGGAGGACAGTGTTCGCCTTCAGCTGAGGCCAATGCATCTGGCATTTGAGCCCATCGGGCCACTCCCCCCTGAAGTAGACAAGGGACCGACCTCCTTTCTGCAGAAAGGCAGGGACATTTTTCTCCAGGAGGGTCTCCAGGGGGGCCACCTTGGAGCCAGTAATCACTACCTTCAGTGGCTCTGAGTTAGTGTTGCAAACTTGACCTCGTGATTCCAGAACTTAATTTCAGGTGACATCTTCATTTTTGGCTTGGTTTGGCAATTTTTTTTCTATGAGTGTATGTGTGTGTATTTTAAACTAACATTTATTTACTTATTTTTTCCATGAACTATATAGCAGTCACTTTCCCAGGGATCTTATCATTTTAGGTAAGAAAAATTATCTTCAATTTACAGAGAGAATAATTAATATAAAATGGGGAGGAATTCATATTAATATTGGCCAACTGTTAGAACAATTGGACATTCATAAGCAGAAAGAAAAACACCTAAAAAAACCCCTAGAAAATCCTTGACCTAAGCCTCATAGCTTATAAACAGTTAACTCAAAACATATCATAAAAATTATAAAATCTTAGGGGAAAACAGGAGAATATTGTCATGACTTTGGGTCAGGTAAAAAGTTCTCACATACAAAATTGACAGTTAGATGGATTGATAACAGTCAGACTTCATAAATTGAATTTCACCAAAATTAGCATCTTTTGCTCTGAAAAAGATACTGTTAAGGGAACAAAAGGACAAGCCACAGATTGGGAGAAAATACCTGCAAATCATTTACTAGGTGAAGGGCTTCTCTCCAGAATATATAAAAAACTCTCAAAAGTCACCTGTAAGAAAATAAGCAACTTAATTTAAAAAATGGGTGAAATATTTGAACAGACACTTCACCAAAGAAGATACCTGGATAGCAAACAGGCACCTATAAAGATGCTCACCACCATCATCCATTAGAGAAATGGACATTGAAACCATCAAAAGAGACCACTGCATACTTATTAGAATGGTTTAAATAAAAAATACTGACAATACCAAGTGCTGACGGGGCAACAGTAGGCTCGCACTCTGCTGATGAGAATTTTGTCAGTATCTTACGTGTGAGCCCCTTCACACCACCTAACCCATTCATCTCACTCCTGAGTACTCATTCTAGAGAAATAAAAACATGTTCACACAAAAACATGTTTATGAACACTTATTGACATCACAGTCATACTTGCCCCAAAGTGAAATAACCCCAGTATCTTTGGATGAATGAGTTGTGTTCCAAAAGCATGATGCTGAGCGAAAGAATACAGCATCAAAAGGTTTACATTTGTTTACATGACATCCTGAAAAAGGCCACATTATCGAGACAGAAACAGCACCAGATTCCCGGGCTTGGGCTGGGGGAAGAGTTTGACTCCATAGGGGGCAGCCTGAGGGCTTTGTTTGGGCTGATGGATTCTCTGTAACCTAGTTGGGCTGGTGGTTACACAAAACTCCACGTGCATGAAAACACATAGAACTGTACACCAAATAAAAATCCATTTGGCAATATGGAAATTTAAATAATAATAATAATAATAATAATACAAGCAAATGAAAATATTAACTAACATCAATGGAGCGCTAACTAAGTGCAGAGCCCTCTCCTAAGCATCCTTGGTCAAGGTCACTCGACTCGCAGTTCCCAAACTCCAGAGCGACTTCACGTTATTGCTGCTGGGTGCTCTGAAAATGACCTTTGTACTTTCTTGTTCTTTTTTTCTTTCTTTTTAGTTTTTTCATTAGTGCATGGGATTTGTTTTTTTCCTCCCAGACCTGCTCGTCCTGTTGGGGCGGGAGGTATGGGCTGGCTGGGATCTGAGCACAGAGGTGGACTCAGGTGTGTGCTGGGACGCCGAGCAGACGGTGGCCATCCTCAGTTGTCACCCCCTTGGGCCCACGGAAAGTAGGACACTGCGGTCCATGACACTCATGTCGTATGGAAAAGGCCACTGGGCTTCTGGTCGGGACTGCCCGGAGCGGCCTGGCCCTGGTCATCACCCGGGGCAGGGCTCAGCAAGGCAAGCATTGCCCCGACCTAGGCAGAAATTAAAAAACATTCCGCAGGACATCTGTAATTCTTCCTGCGAACAGTTCGGGGGCCGGGGCGGGGGGGTGCTGTGTCTGGCCAGAGTTCGCCGTCGATGTCAGAACCTTAATGTGATTCAGGGGAGGTTCTGGAGTTGATTTGTGGCTGCAGGTGACTCTGCCCTGACTCTCGGGAACGCGGCCAGACCAGGCGTCGTTCCGAGGGTGGGCAGACGTCTGCGAGCCCCTCCGTCTGCGCATCCCTCCCCTCGCTTTGCCTTCACCGTCCTTGCTGGCTGCCAACTCCCGCTCCCCTAGGTGCTGTGTAAGTCTCCCCGATGGGCCGTGAAGGCCGAGGGGTCCCCTCAGAGTGTGTGGGAGAGCCCCGCGTTGTGAGACTGGCTGGAAGCTTTCCTGCGCAGAACATCCGCTGTATGTGGACGAACATGGGCGAGGTAGGAATCACAGAAAACACGTTTTGTAACTCGAGTGGGATTTCAAAGGCCGGAATGCCAGGAATAACCACTAAAAAACAGACACGCGCTTGCAGGGTCGTCAGACATGGGGACGGCGTCTCAGACAAAGGCTGTGAAGGCAGGACAATTAAGTGGGCTGGGGACGGAGAGGACCCGACTTTAATTTATTTTCTTGGGGAAAGCACGGGATGGATAGGGTTACCATGATCACAGAGAACACGGGGCGATGTCATTAGGAGGACAGCGAGCCTTTGGGGCAGGCAGGGGGCTCCCCCACGCTCCTGGCCACCTCCAGAGCCTCCAACCCCCGCCCCCACCCCAGAGAGGGCCCCAGCTCTGCAGGGCACGAAAGCAGCACTGCTGGTGGCTTTGTGGGGCCCAGGGAGCCCTGGGAGTCTCAGTTCTCACATCCGTACCTGGGGGGCCTGGTAATAAGGACAGTGCCCGGCCTGTTGTGAATAATCTATAAACATGGGCCCGGTTTATGTGCACGCCAACAGTCCAGTCCGCGTGCCCGCCAAAACATGGGTGTGCATGCAAAGTCTGTGTACACACCAACGGTCTGTGTGCGTGCTAACAATCCGTGTGCACGCCAACAGTGTTCACACTAACTGTCTCTGCGTGCCCTAACACGGGAAACGCTAAGGCAAAGGAAGCAGGTGGGCGGGCCCGTTACTGCTTCAGGTTCTTTCCCATTGGTGGCTCTGCGAGGGAGACCACCAATGAGAGCTGGTCCTTGTCGGACCGGGTCCAAAGAGCATCTGAGCTGATGTAGAAACACGTGGGGCGCACAAGAAACGATCAGCGATAAAACGTGCGATGCTACTGGCTGTGACTTCCACGTAGCCCTTGTATTCTCACGGAACGTCCCCCCTGCTTTTTGGGGTCCATAAGGAACGAGTAGACTCCCTACATGATTGTTGGCGAGTCATTTCATCGATGGGAATAAGTCAAAAGTGAAACAACAGAGAAGGTTTTGGAGCATCACTTGCGTTTCAGAAATGACCTGAGCAGCTTCTGCGCTGCACCAGATAATGTTTTCAAATGCGGGAAGGATAAATACGTCCTCGTTTGCTTCCTGCTTACTCATAGCATCGTGGCTTCAAAGGAACCGTTCCTTCATTATTTTCTTAAGTACAGACCATCGAAATAAAAAAACAAGACCCGATTTGACTTATGCCAATGTCCATAGTGTAAATTTTCTGCCTTGGCCAGTCTCAAGTTACAGGGCTTTGACATCAGTGGACGTAGGGTTGGGGAGAAATATATAAATACCACATATTGTATATTTCTACCCTCCAAATACACAAACACATTAATAACCTCAAGAATATAAATATTGGTGAAATGTGGTGGGATCATTAGAAAGAGATGAATTTTTGATATTAGCTTCATTTTTAATATCATTTATTGAGTTATTAATTTATATAACTTTGTTGTTATTATTATTATTATTTTAAAATCTGAGGACATGCTTAGAGAGGAGAAGGGAGCGGGAGAGAGGGAGAGAAACATTGATAGGTTGCCTCTCGTACATGCCCTGACTGGGAACCAAAGCCACCTACTAAGTGTGCACCCTGACTGGGAATCAAATGCGAAACCTTTTGGTTTACCGGACGATGCTCCAACCAACTGAGCCACACCAGCTAGGGCGGTTTCTATAATTCAATTTTTAGTAATGGCTGTGTTTCACAACTGGCTTGCAAAATTCCCAAATATTTAACAGCTCCCCTGTCCCGTTGCGTAACAGACCCCTTCCACCTACGATCCTCCATCTGCATGAATCTTCAGCATGGTTCTCGAGGCCCGGTGCAGAGCTGTGATCTGCAAAGATTCGCCTTCATCATTATCCTACAAATTCTCTTTACCTTTTTCTTCGTCAGGTCTCATTGCCTGTGGAAACCACATCTTCCTTTTTCTTAGCCTACCCTCTCATTTTTCCGGAACGCCTCCTCTCTGAGAAAAGGGAAATGAATTTTTTTTTTCTTGTTGGATCCCCTGGGCACATGTTGAATGAAATGTCACGTGCCTTGGGCGTTAACCATTTGGCTGAGGTATGTTTCATTATTATAATTAGTTAGAAACCATCACTCACTCACACATTTGTGCTCATGCGTTCAGCAAACATTGAGGCACTCCTGTGTTGTCTTATTTCCACCCTCAACGTGACAGTAGTGAAAACATTCTTTTGCTACTTAAAAGTCTTTTATCTGAAATAGTATGCATTTTTTTTTTTGAGGCTTTGGCTTTGATATTTTTACCTTGCAAATTCCATCGTTAAATAACAGTCATCTAAGACTTGTTCAGATTCCTGCTCGTTCCTGCCCCTGCCCCAAAGGCTACACAGCAGGCTTCCCTGTCTGTGATGTGTTGTCACGGTGATAGCATCTTTCTAAAGTGCGCTGGTTTCTCAAGTGTGGTCAGCGGAGACACGGCATTATTTATCTGTCCCGTATTCTTGATTTGCGACCCAGTTTCTTTCCTTAAAACGAAGCCATGTGGCTTAGTGATGGTTTAGAAATGCCTCCACTGGAAAGTTCTACAATTCTCGTTCATTTCCGTTTTCTGAATCGTCTTTGGATGACTTTATTCAGGGCGATCAAGCTTGTGGAAACGAGGGAGAGAGAAAGAGAAAGACAGAGGGAGAGAGAAAAAGAGGGAGGGAGAGGAGACGGGGCAACAGGGAGGAGAAAGCTGAAGGTCAAGGAAATGTCGCCAGGAACTAATTGCTTGATACGGCTCTCTGAAATAAACAGACCCACTCCCACCCGCGTAGTCTGAAACAAGCTAAAGGAATTCTTTCACATTTCCAAAACTGTAGTATTCCTATCCGTGCCAGAAACGCCAGCCTGGGTCTGTGCTCTGCCTGTGCACTGAGTTACACCCTGAGGATCGGGAATCCATGAGAAGAATTGCAGAGGTCGCCGCCCCTGTCCCTGGACATCACCCTGAGGGAACGGGGCGGAAGGGTTAAGACTGCCAGGGGGCTTTGCACCCGTTCCTGGGGGTGGTGTCCCTGGGAAAGGAGCTGGGCAGGGCTAGATGGGTTTCTCGAGGTCCTCGGCCTCTGTCCCTGAGGGGCTGGTGGCGCTGGCCTGCGGTGACCTGCAGTGAACTGCCCCTGAGGGGCTGGTGGCGCTGGCCTGCGGTGACCTGCAGTGAACTGCCCTCTCATTTCTTACTCACCACTGTCTCCTTCCTATTGAGCCAGCCACCTGGCATCCCCCGTGTGTTGCCATGGAGCACCCCGGCTGCCAGCCCCCATTCTTGTGGGTGCCCAGGGTCCCTCCATCTGCCCCAGACCGCGTCTTCCCTGGCCCCCAGAGCCCTCCTGGCTCCGGCACCCATCCACCCTGCTCCGTGGGCTGTCCCGAACCACCCCGGGTGCCAGACCAGAGCCCTGAGAACAGAGCTGTGCCCGCATCAGTCTGGGGCTTGGGCGCTGCGGGCTCTTGCCCAGGGCGGTTTTGTTGTCCGAGGAGGCGAAGGTCCCGCGTCCCCTGCCCTGCCCCTTCCCTGGGCTGCTTGGTGGGCACACCTCGTTAGGGCTCAGCCATGGGGTCATGCCTGGTGCCTTCCGCCACTCCTGAGGCCAATCTTGGGGGCCCAGAGGCTGTGGGCTGCCCAGGGGGACCCGTGCCAGAAAGAGATGGTTGGGAGGGGACAGGGTGAGAAGGTCAGGACAGATGAGAACAGGCAGGGGAGGCAGGGAGGTGGCATGCTTGTGCTGAGACAGCTGGGGTGGCCACGACGCCTTCCGAGCGCCCGAGGAAGCGACCTTACTAAACAGCCTGGTGTTGGGGTGGGCAGGTGGACACCTGTCCTCCCAGGCCACCAGGGGAGGAGTTGGCTGGGGTTCGAGCCCCTCCCTCCAATCAGGCCGCCAAAGGCTGAGCTGCCCTTCCCCAACAAGGGGTCACCAAGGAGGGGACCCAGGAAACGCGGGAATTTGTTTCCTCTGTGCTGTGCCCACGCCCCTTCCCCTGGGGGAGGAGCCTGCTCTGCTCTGCAGAGTTCGCCGGGCAGGGCTCACCGTTCGGAGGGGCCTAGAGAGGCTTGGTTTTCACCCAGCTGTTCACACGTGGCTGTCGCTGGCCTGCTGGGCTCCGCACTGTGGCATCGCGGGGTGCTGGTTCCCCGCTCGGCCGGAAGTCACGGCTCTGGTGTCCGCGCACAAGCGTCCACGTTTCCCCGTGTGCTGTCTGCCTGGTGGTGTCCTGCCAGCCACCTCCGCTGTGGTCCCAGCCAGGACGCAAGAAGGGGTCCCTCTGTGACCTGGGTCACAGGTGGTCAGGAGGCTCGTCCTCTTGCCTCGGTGGCCCCCGGGGGATCCCTGAAAGACCAGAGGCAGAAAGCAGGGCCTTTCTCAGGGTCTGGCTGCCCAGGTTCCCCTGTGGCCAGCTGATTACACGCTCTCTGTCATTACCAAGTGCAATCATCCGCATTACTGGCCTGGTGCTGGAATTCGCTTTCCTGTGGATAGCAACCCTGCGGTTTCACATCATTAGAAAGGAAATTCACGGTTGCATGTGAGACGTTTTGCCCGCAAAGTCCAGGGACCACTTATGCCCCCAAAAGGAAGGGGGGTGGTGGGTTCCCAGACATCAGGAATGGGACTCGATTGGCCCTGCGTCCACTCTGTCCCCTGTTGTGAATGTCATCTTTATCCAAAGAGGCGTGAGAACATGCACGGAGCGAGTGAGCAGGATCAACAAGCAATGAGAACATTACCCCCCACATGAGGGGGTTTCCCTTTTAAGCCTCGTCCCCCTTACTTTCAGAGGCAAGAGGAAAACCCCAGAGCTGAAGGCGAGACTGAGGGGTGGGCTTTTTTTTTTTTTTTTTACCTTTCGGTTGCTGGGCGGCGCTCCAACCAACCGAGCCACACCGGCCAGGGCAGAATTTCAACCTTGGTTGTATTCCCCAGCCAAGGGCACATTTTCTGCTGCCGTCCGTTCACCTGTAAAGACCTAACATTTTTCTAAAAGGAGGAGGAGGCAGAGGCCGTGAGAGGCCGTGCAGTCCCGTAGCTTTTAAACGAGCAGAGGCCCCCGAAGCGCCCACTCAGAAATCGCCCCCCAGTGTCCTCGGCGGTCCGGGGATCCGTGTCCTGCTTCCCCAGGGCTTGGATGGAAGAGACCGTCTTCCAGCCTCCAGTCCCTTTCCCAGTCGCCAGCCACCTCCTGCCCCTCTCAGCCTCCGAGACCAGCCGACACCGGTTGTTGACCTTCACTCCTCACGGCGCAGCAACCGTGAGCTCCCGCCCATCGGCAGACTCACCCACCCAGGGCCAGCCGCCTGGCCAGCCTGTGGGCCTCCTACGCATGCTTGTCTCCGGGCTTCCCTGCCACCCGTGACCATGTGGCTCTGCAGGGTGCGGGCCAGGAAGAAGCGACAGGGTGCTGAGTGTCTCTTAAAGTGGCAAACCCAGCGCAGTGGCCGCATGTGCTCCTGCTAAGGGCCAAACTTGCCGAGATGAGGGGGTGACACTCGGGACACGTGGAAGCCACCAAGGCCTTGGAGAAGCCTCTGAACCAGGCCCTGGGTTCTGCCCGCACAGACCCCCAGCTCTGTGACTCCCCAGAGAACCACTTCCGGGGCAAACAGGGAAACTCATCAAGAAGATGGGCCACGGCTGACTCACCTCCGCAGGCCGAAGGCCCCCAGGCTGGGCTGGGTGGGTGTCTCTCCAAAAGGGTCCCCCTCAGGCACGACCAGGAGCCTGTGGAGCCCAGAGGACTTTGAGGGGGCCCCTTTGCACCCCCCTGGTATCTACCTTTGGCCTGAGCCTCTCCCTGAAACCACTAGGTGTCCTTTGAACCACCCTGGGGCCCTGTCCCATACAATGGACCAAATGAAAATAATAAATCTTTTTGCAGAAATCAATTAATCAATCACCTCAGTATTCAGATAAGGAGTGTCGACCGGCTGCCACAGGCTTCTTCCTCACACGCCCCTCCCCCAAAGCATGCTGTCCCGTTTATTAATTGGTTTCCGTCTCTAACATTTCGATCTGGCGCAGAGTGGTCCGGGCTGATGTGCCGGTTGCCAGGAGGTGGGACCCGGGCTGCTTTTCTTAACTCACTCCGTGCAAGCAACTCAAGAGAGGGAGGCACCGTGTCAGGCACCTGACAGGTGCTTTGGGAGAGGAGGGTCATGTTTTTTTTTTTTTTTTTAATATTTAATTAATTTATTTTTAGAGAGGGAGAGAAACGTGGGCTGGTTGCCTCTCGGTACGCACCCTTACCGGGGACCGAACCTGCAGCCCCGACCCGGAATCAAACCAGCGACTTCTCGGTTTGGCAGGAGGGCCGTCTTCGTAAAAGGAATAATGAACGTGGGGAGGTGTGGGGGGTGCCCTCACCTGCCCCTTGCTGCTCCTGTGTTCTGTGGCCCCTGGGACGCTGATGTTGCCGCCTCACCAGGCCCAGGCCCCCAGTCCTGGGTTCCAAAGGCTTTCTTCTCCGGTGGCAGCACTTCTCAGCCCCGCCTCTCCGGAGTCCTCCTCCGGGGCGACAGCCCAACCCGATTGCCAAGCAGTGACTCAGTGGGTTACCCCACCCTGGTTAGCATTTGCATTTGAATAACTTGGCCCCACGGGTAACTATCCCCGGCATTTGAGGCATCTTTGGAGGCCCATGGAGGGAATACTTTGGCGAGTAGGAGGATTCCAGAGACCTTCCTATCAGTCCACGTGGGCTGCCTCGAGAAGCTGGCGCGCGTTCAACTTACGAAAATCACCTCGTAAGTTGTGACAAAGCAAAACCTGAGCATGTCACCTCCAACCCACGGGTGAAGGCTTTCTGAAGATGCAATTTCTATCCACTCCTAGGAAATGGGGGGGGCGGGCGGCCTCTGAAAAACTGGAGTCCCGAGCTGAGCACCACCTCCGGGTACAACGGCATCTGCCTCGGAGGTGCTGGCCGGGGTGAGGGCCTTCCACTTCGGGCTTCCACATTTTGGGAGGTTTTACTGGGGAATCTGTTGGAGAGAAGGTACACTGTTGGGAAGAGTACAAGACACAAGTATTACTCCAAAGTATGCGCTGTGTGTGCTTTTTTTTTTGTTTGTGTGTTTGATTTTATGTTTGATTTTTTTATTTTAGAGTGAGGGGAAGGGTGGGGGGGAGAGAAGCATCCATGAGAGAGAGAAACATTGATGGGTTGGCCCCCACATGTGTCCGGATGGGGGGGACCAGACCTGCATGCAACCCAGGCATGTGCCCTGACCACGGATGATCCAACCTGGGGCCTTTCGGTGTTTGGGAAGGGTGTCCCACCCACTGAGCCACCCTGGCTGCGGCCGCGCTGGGAGTTTTTGACACCCCCCCCCCCACACACACACACAGGCCGTATCCTAGTGAACAAATTCCAATAGGTAAAAATTCAGGTCAAATACCTCCTTCAAGGCAGCCAGGGTGTCTGGGAGGAACCCCTCCCCCCCCCGCCCCGCCCCCGCCCCTGTCTCCAGTTTCGGCCTCTTGACGTCAAGGAAGTGTTCCCTGGCCTAGAGGCCTTGGCCTCCGTCCTAGAAAGCATCCCTGTGGACAGCGCAGACCCGAGGCTGATGGCTGAGATAATTGGGCAATCCGGGCCCAAATGCCAGTTTCCAAAACCAGAGGGATGCCTGTGCCATCTGACCTATCATTTCAGCCAGACAGGACAGGGCTGGCATTTTTTTCCCCCTGCCTCTTTCTAAACAATGTGAAACTCTGCTCCACGTTTAATTATACCCAAGAAATGGGACGACGGCTGTAATTTCAGGGGTCTAGCGCCCGCAAACAAGTTTTGCAGGCCTTACAGACTTCATTCATCAATGAATTATGTATCATTAAGCATCCGAAAACGCTTTTTTCTTTACTTAAAAAGGTTTCGTGTTACGTAACGAGTTTTAGAGGCTTGCAACTTCTATCTGTCATCCAGCTATCATCTATCTCTTAGAGATATATGTTATGACATAGAAGAACTTGAAATGTGCATATATTTTAATGCTGCAATGGACATACCATAAAACGAACGTTTCTTTGGGACCAGCTCTGGTTTTCCGTACGCATAGATTCTTCAAAGCACCATCACAGGATACAGAACCACTTCCACAGTCTGAAGAAATCCCTCCTGTTGCCCCTTTATAGTCAAATTCTCCACCTGCCCTTAACCGTGGCAACTGCTTATCCGTCACTACAGGTTTGTTTTTCCCAGATCACTCCATCAGGACGTTTTGAGAATGGCTTCTTCTACTGGCCCCAACGCCCTCGGGATTCGTCCGAACTGTGTTGTGTATCAACAATTTGTTGTAACGAATGGCCCACCCTTTTTTCCGGAGCACCTGTACCGTTCTGCATTTCCACCCACAAAGGGCACGAGAGAGTTCAAGTTGCTTTTCACTCTCACCGACGCTGCTGTTATTCACATTTTTTCCTGTGGTGTATTTTTTGCTGTTCTAACAGGTGAGTAGCACTTTGGCATTGTGGTTTTAATTGGCGTTTCCCGAATAGTTCATGATATCAAGCATCCGTTCATGCATTTACTTGCTATCCATGTATCTCCTTTAGTGAAGTTGCTTCAAATGTTCTGCTCATTTTATTTTTTTCTTACTCTAGAGAGTTCTTATGTATTTTGGATACAAGTCCTTTGCTGTGTGATCTGCAAATATTTTCTCCCAGTTTACGGCTTGTCTTTTTACTCTTTTAACAGTATCCTTGGGCCCTGGCTGGTGCGGCTCAGTGGATTGAGCGCTGGCCTGTGAATCTAAGGGTCACTGGTTCGATTCCCAGTCAGGGCACATGCCTGGGTTGCAGGCCAGGTCCCCAGAAGGGAGCACGTGAGAGGCAACCACACATTGATGTTTCTCTCCCTCTCTTCCTCCCTTCCCCTTTCTCTAAAAATAAATAAATAAAATCTTAAAAAAAATAAAGTCCTCAAGGAAAGTGCAGACTCAACTTAAAAAAGAACAACAACAGTATCCTTGGTAGAGCAAAAGATTTTAATTTTGATGAGGTCCAGTTTATTGATTTTTTTAAAAATATATTTTATTGATTATGTTATTACAGTTGTCCCTTTTCTCCCCCATCATTCCCCCCACCCTACACACCCTCTCCCACCCACATTCCCCCCTTTAGTTCATGTCCATGTGTCATAAGTTCTTTAGCATCTACATTTCCGACACTATTCTTGCCCTCCCCCTGTCTATTTTCTACCCACCGTCTATGCTACTTATTCTCTGTACCTTTCCCCCTCTCTCCTCCTCCCACTCCCCTGTTGCTAACCCTCCATGTGATCTCCATTTCTGTGGTTCTGTTCCTGTTCTAGCTGTTTGCTTAGTTTGTTATTGATTTTTTTGTATGGACTGAAGATGGGAGCAAAGTCCTGCCACTGCCTGCCGGGCTCCGTTCTCCTTTGGCAAAATAGCTCTCGGCCTGCTCCTGGGCCTTCGTGGGAACTGAACGTATAGCCATGGGCTACCTGGTGACCGTGCAGCCTGAGCTGTCCATCACGAACTGGGGATTGGTAGACGTTTGTACCAAGCCATAAGGCTGGGTGTGCACAGCCACCCTCCGAAGGGAAACGGGAAGTGGAACCTGCGTGATCCAGCCAGAGCGGGCCCGGACGGCACAAGCAAATTACGTGAAGCAGTGGCCCAAAAGCCTGAAGACTTATGAGACCTTGAGTATCGTAACTGGTGGCCCAACGTTGGGACATGTTGCAGTTGAAATTTTAAAGCTGCTTACAAGACACGGCTCTGCTCTTCTGAGTGCCGAAACGTCCTCCCTGGGCCAACAGCCCCCTGCCTGGGCTTGCGGCTTGATAAATTGGATCCCCTGTGTGGTCGATACTGGAACTGCTTTTGTTCTGGGGGCCAGAAGCCAAACTAGGACGCTGATAAACACCTGATCGTGTGTTGTCCATTGTTCTTACCATTGAAAAGTTCAATTGACTCGGCCAATCAGAAAATGAATGATGTGCCCTGGCTGGCGTAGCTCAGTGGATGGAGCGTGGGCCTGCGAACCGAAGGGTCGCCAGTTCGATTCCCAGTCAGGGCACTTGCCTGGGTTGCAGACCAGGTCCCCAGTGCAGGGGCGCCCAAGAGGCAACCACACATGGATGTTCTTCTCCCTCTCTTTCTCCTTGCCTTCCTCTCTCTCTAAAAAATAAATAAAATCTTAAAAAAAAGAAAGAAAATGAATGATGTAAGTTTATAGCCTCGTTTCCCTAGCAACCCATCTCTGTCTTGATCAGCTGCTTGCAACTTATGCCTTTAAAACCCTGTTCTCACCCTGGCTGGTGTAGCTCAGTGGATTGAACTCAGGCCTGCGAACCAAAGGATCACGGTTCGATTCCCAGTCAGGGCACAGGCCTGGGTTGCAGGCCAGTTCCCAGGAGGGGACGCATGAGAAGCAACCACACATGGATATTTCTCTCCCTCTCTCCTTCCCTTCCCCTCTAAAGATAAATAAACAAAATCTCTAAAAAAAAAAAAAAAAAAAAACCAAAAAAAAAAAAAAAGACAAAAACCCTGTTCTCTTTCCACCTCCACCTCAGAATGGGTCTTCGGCTCATAGCAACAGCTTCATCCTCTGATTTGCCAATTCTATGTGAATAAAACTCTTTCAGTTTTTTCTGGAATTTTCCTCAAGCCTGGACTCCTCCCTACCTTGTCTCTTACTCAGCCTGCACCAATGGCGGCATGGGGAGTCCCTGCAACCCGCTGACGGAGGAGGAGAAAACTCAGGCCTGCTTTGCAGATGGTTCTGCATGGCCGACAGACGGACTTCCCTCGGGAGCAGGGCAGCGGCCTTCTGGAACGCCCCGAGGGACAGCAGCGGGCGGGCGGGCGGCGGGGCCCTCCCAGTGGGCAGCACTTCAAACAGCGCACCTGCCGTCTCGTTTTGCCTGGAATTAGAGAGGGCCAGACGTGTGATCAGGAACCGCTTCCTGGGCTGCGGCCAGCGGTTTGACCGGGTGGTCAGGGACTTGGAAGGAACACAGTGAAGGAAATGGGTGATAAGGGCGTCTGGGTAAGAGTCACGTGGGGGCGGGCATCTCTTGTGAAGATATTTGTGTTTCATGCTGTACCCGCTGTGGGGTGACCTCCGCAGAGGACGGTTCGAATGACCAAGTGGATCGGATGAGCTCCCCCGTGGGTACCAGCCTGCCTCCTTCCCCAGCCACCCCCCATCCTTGCTCAGTGGGCTCCCGAACAAAGTGGCCATTGTGAAAACACAAAATCCAACAGAAGAAAACGGAAGATCGGGTTGGCTTTATTACGTGGTTTACGAGTCGGGCGGCATCCCTTCGGCCGCTGGACGGGCGCGCTCCCCCGGGGGTTGTACGAAATGGCGAATTTTTACAACGGACGGAGGGCAGGACTCACAAGTCCAGAGGGTGGATTGTCGCAGGCCAGGGCCCGTTCCCTGAGGAGAAGGCAGTGGGTCTTCTCCTGGGTGAGCTCACGAGGATTGATGAGAAAATTCCAGGCTGGCTGGTTTAAAATCCCACTCCCAGGAGAGGCTGAAACTCCAGCTCAGCTAGGGATTAGGTTTGGCTTGGGTGATGCTACTTAGCGAAAGTGACTCCATTTTGTTTCATTTTCGTCAACACCGTGGCCGCGAGGATGGAAGGTACGCGTGGCCGCCATGGACTTCCATTCCTTCCATTCACGGACTTCCATTTCATTAACACTGAACATTTCCATCCGTTCATTAAGGTGGAGTGCCCAGCCTGCCGGCCCCAGGGACCGAGTCTGAGTCCCCACTTTGGTGCCCTTCCCCGGGGTAATCCGTCAGCTCCCTGGTGGCAGGTTGGTTCCCCTGTTCCGTTTTGAAAGGGGTAGTATTTTGTTCTCCTTGGCATAGACACTTTCGATGAGTATAGTCTTTTCTTGCCCACCATGCTTCCGCCAAAACTGCTGTCCATGGACTTCCAGAGTGTTCATCCATCATGGTGGAGTTCCACGCAGCTCTGCTTCTAAAGGACCCAGGTCCCAGCAGATGAGGCACCATAATGCACCTACGTTCACAGAGTTCGCTGGTCGTACCATCCCCGGTCCCCCCGGCCTCTCCCTCAGCCGGTCCTGAGTCAGCTGGCTTGACAAGCAAGGGGACAAAATCCAAACGGTACCGCTCGCCACTGACTTTTCCCAAGAGCCTTGCTTGCTTTCATGGGTTGTACCTATTGCTTTTCTGTTCTGTTCACCTGCAGCCTCGCTCCCAGTTGTTAGATGTTGTTGCTTTTTTTTTATCCTCGCCAGAGGACATGCCTTTTGATTTTAGAGAGAGGGGAAGGGAGGGAGAAAGAAAGGGAGAGAAACATCAATTGGCACCTCTCCGTGTAAGCATGGATACACACCCCTTCCGGCCCAAACCCCCATGCCAACCCAGTGCCGTGACCGGGAATTGAATCAGCGACCCTTTGCTTTGCAGGATGATGCCTAACCCACCGAGCCACACTGGTCAGAGGTTGTTTAACGTTTCTTCACGTGGTGCCAAAAGGATGTAAAACGGACGAAGGGGCTGCTCTAGGTAGCAGAGTTGAGGCCCAGCAGGTGGGCGCTGGAGTGATTCTCTCTCCCCCAGGCCTCCAGGGCCTTCTCCCGTAGTCGGCCTCAGTGGCCACAGACCCCGGAGCGGTCACCCAGCCCTGCCTCCCGTTCCACAACTGCTTCAACGGCCCTCTAACTGGGAGGACAGGACACTCCTGGCGGCTGGTGCCCGGGTGCCCGGAGGACTGGGAAGCGAGCGCCTAATTCCTGGCCCCGGGGATGAGTACGCTCACCTTCGCCCACGGTTAGTTCCCTGTTTACCGGCCTGTTCTGCGTTTGTTCACAGGGTTCTGGTTGGCTGGATTGGAGCTGAAGTCTGAGGCAGGAAATCATGCCTTCCGGTCTGATAGCCCAAGTTCATCCAGCGCCTGAGGGTGGAGACTCGGACTATGCTTCCCAGCTTGGTTCACCGCCCCTATAAATAAGTAGAATGTCTTTATTCATAAGGCACCCAACTGCCTCCAAGTAGCTGGGGCCGGAATTGAGGTCCTTCATAAACACCCCATGCGGCAGACGCGGGCTTCTGAGTGACCTCTGGGTGCCTTTAGCCACTGGTGACTGGGGGGGGGGGGGCGGGTGGACAAACAAGTCCCCTGGCCCTGCCATCAGGGCAGCGGGAAGCTTCGAGCTCACAGATCCTTGGGCACGTGGAATTAGCCAGGTGAAAGCTGTAGCGGGCGTGCTTAAATTCTGCTTAAGAATTAGCTTGAGGAAAACTGTACTTGAACAACAATAAAAATAAAAATAATAATAAGGAAAGAAAGAAATCGCTTAAGAGAAACTGCCCCCAAAAGCTTCAACAGGCCCAAGGTTGGAAACTGCCTCGTGAGATTAATGGGACTTTTGTGCCCTCCTGGGGAGGGGACAGGGAGGGGCCGACCCCACTGCGCACAGAGAGACACACCCCACAGGTGCTCCGCCCCTCCCCCGCCCGCTGACTCACCCCAGGAGGGCCTCTGTAATGGTGCCCGAGCCAAACCTGCCCTCACGGCCAGCAATGCGGGGACTCTCCTATTCCAACCCCGACGCCAAAGTGTCCCTCCGGTCTGTTGTCCTTGCTCCTGTCATCTGTTCCCAGAGACAAGGGAGGATCCGAGAGCCTCCTGTTGTGAACCGTCCAGCCTGGTTTCAGGAGCTGTAACCCTCACCCCATGGGGGGCTGTGTAAGAGCCTAGGGACCCACTTCATCTGGGTCTGTTCTGTCACAAGGATGTGAGCTACTAAGGAGACAAAGCTTATCTCCCTGGCAAGAGCGCCACTTCTGCCTCATCCATCTCTGGCCCCATAGCTTGGTTGGCAGTCAATGACGGGTAAGACTCCTCAGGGGAGGGGCAACCTAAGCCAGACACGACCACTTGGGAGGCCTCATGGAAGGACTCGGGGGGCTGCAGCAAAGAGGATGTGATGGACCCTCGCCCCCCGGCTATTCTGACATAGCCCGAGTCCTCATTTCCATTTGGGAGATGTCTTCTGCTTCCTGATCAGCTTAAAGCCTGAAACTATGACGGTGAGCGGTGCAGCCCTGTGCCAGCCCGAACGGTTCCCCAGGTGATCGGGCATAAGAAAGAATTCCTAAAGCCCTGTGAAACCTGCTTTGCTAAGCGTGCTCTCATTTAAATGATAAGGGTCGGAGGAGGAAATGAGTATGTCTCCCAAAGTTTTGCAACCCCCTTCCCGGACAGACACTGACTCAGACTAAGCCCTCAGATTTCTGTGACATGTTAAACCTGTATTCCTGTGTATTGGAACCCAATAAAAGCCCAGTGAGGAAGGGGCTCTGGGTCATTCTCCTCTGAGAGTTTGTCCACCTCTCCTCCCCAAGCAGATCATGTCTTGGTGGGTTTATTTTCACCCGTGACGAACGGGGGGTTCTGCGGGCGGACCCCCCCCCACCCCAGCCTCCCGGATGCATTTGGTGTTTGGTGCCAGCCCCGGCCCTCACCGGGCAGACAGGGCAGTGCCACCAGGGGAGGGGACACGGCTTGAGGCCCTGGTCCCTCTTGCTTCCTCAGGCTACCCGGGAGTGGGCTTGTAGCTCCGGTGCCTGCCTGCATACATGCTATTGGATTTTTTCCCTCTTTACTCAGTTTATTTCTTCCTTGGTTGTCATAAACTACCCGCCGTGGCTTGCTCTGCCTTTTTCAGCATCGTGGGGACGGCCGCGACTTATTTGTGGGGATAAACACAAAAATACGCCCCAGCGGAAGGGGACATCTGAGGACACCTGAGACTGTTTAACTTGTACCTGTGACTAAGGGGAAGCGGGTCCCAACCTGGCTGCCTTTGATGTGAGGTGGCTCGGCGCCCCGGGCCACGGGGCCAGTCACTCGAGGACGTCTCCGGAGGCCCCGGGCCACCCTCCCTAATTGGGCCCAGGAGAGGGCCGTGTGGGGAGGGCTCCGGGGACTCCCACTCTGGGCCTGGCATGGGCCTGGGCAGGCGGCTGAGCGGCCCACCAGGAGGGGACAGTGGTCGATTGTCTGGTTGAAAAACAAGCCTGCCGGATTGTATGTCCTGGGGAAGACGATTGGCGTCTAATCTCTGTCCACGGTGACCGGGGCACCTTGGAGCCCTGTCAGAATCACTGCTGCCAGGTTTCCAGCTGAATGGCCCAACAATACTTACCGCCCCTGGACCCCAGGGGTGGGTCCTGGAGAGGCCCCGGCACCTGGAGGCAAGGAGGCCTCTCGCTCTGTTATGAGACCCCAGGCCGCAGGGCCTGGGGGTCCTGGGCAGACCGTGGGCAAGGAAAGCACGGTGCTGACAGGCACCCAACACCACGTAAGGAGTGTGGGGACACAGACACTCATCTCGGCTGTGCTCCTCACAGGCACAGGGCCACTTGCCTGTGGAGAACTCCGCGTCGGCCCGCAGTGATAACGACAAAGATAACAAGCAAACCCAGCCGCAGGCAGCTGGGTCTCCGGTCAAAGAAAATAAAGCTGGTGCAGGCTCCTGGAGGTCTGAAGTACCCCAGCTGCAAAGGCCAGGGGTCTTTTGTAGGGTGAGGCAATGGCAGCGGGCATCAGAGCTCACCTACGGAGGCCGACACGCATGCGCCCTGCGGAAAACACGCCGCCGCGTGCGGAGCAGTTACATCCTCCTCCGTGGGCACGAGAGTCCGGGTTTGGAGCCTTCTCTGGAGGATTCCAGCGACACTCAAGCCCCACCCCGACATCCGCCTCCGTGGGGCCGCCGCTGAGGTTGCCAACTTAACTCTGAGCCCTCGCAGATGCTTTTGGCTTTTATAGCTGTTGTTCCTGGACCCCGGACAGCCACGGGCTCCTTTTTATTTTGCTCCAGAAGCCCCGGATTTTGCCCACAGGGTGACTCACGTCTCTGATGCTTCGTTCCCTTGGTATCATCGCATGCCCACCCCGGCCTGCCCAGCTGGCCGGATGGATGGAATGCAGGCAGCCCAAGGCCCAGGCCCCCGTGTACCCTGAAGCCTAGGACCTCCTCCCTGCTTCTCACCTCGTTCCTGTCCCCCTTGCCCGCCTCCCCACTCCCTGCTCACCCTTCAGCTCTCATCCCTGAAATGCCAGGCTGACTCCTGACCCCCAGGGCTTACTCCAGGCCTTGGTTTTGCTTTCGCTCACTCCCACTCTGGTTTACGGCACTTCGTCGTATCTGCCCGCTGTCTTTCTCATCACCCGCCTGCTCCCTGCCTGTTCGGTCCGGGCCCTGGATGCCCCCCTCCCAGTGTGACTGGTTCTTCTTTTAGGCACAAAGGCCAGGTATCTCCTCGGTCCCTTTCATTCCGTTCCTCTGTTTGGTTTCAGTGCATGAAACGAAGGACCAGCGACGAGTCTCGCAGGGCTGGATTAAGACCTCAGCCCTTCTGCAGAGCCATCTTGTAGAGGTCCCACTGCTCCAGCCCCCTAAATGCACCTTGCCCCTGACCGAACGTATTTAGCTTCTACACACAGCGACACGCTAACTGGGATGGCCTCTGATGGACCCAGAGTGATTCCTGATGGGAGGTGTCCCTCCCTCAATTTGGAACCAGTGATGTCTCCTGGTCCTTGTCCCTGAGCGGCAGCCGCTTTGACTTTTGCAGACGCGAAGGCTCCCACGGCACCTCTGGCTGTGACCCATCCTCGTCTTGAGATGCAGAGAGGCACACTACCCCAGGAAAATTGACAGGGAACAGTGGTGAGTAATCAGACAGAAACGCCCTCTGCTTCCTGGGCCAGATTGGCAGGCTTGCCCGCATCTCCCATCCCCTCCCAAGTTCTCGGGAAACTTACCCCCATTTCTCAGGAAACTTACCCCCAGTTCTCCGGAAACTTACCCCAAGTTCTCCAGAAACTTACCCCAAGTTCTCCAGAAGCGTTGCATGGACGCTCCAGGAGACTCCCACGCTGCCTCTCACCTGGGCCCTTCTCACTGGATGTTTTGCACTCATGTTTCTCTTCGTTAGAACACAAACGCTCACCCCTCAAAACAAAGCTGTCGGCATTCATCCGGAATTTGTCGTTTTGTGTCGGAGAGCCCGTTCCCCGGGCTGTGGCCTCAGGTCCGCACAAGTACCAATGCTATTTTAACTCCTTCGGTTTTGTCAGATGGCTTAATGTTTGCAGGGTGAGATATATCCTCTGACAACAGCGTTTAAAATTAATTCCTACGGCTTCGCCGCTTTGTAAGAATTTGAGAATCGGTTTTCCCAGATGAACTGAAGAACCAACAGCGTTGAAATCGGAACTGTATTTCTTGTTCACTTTTTTTTTTTTTTTTTTGGAGGGAAATTGACTAGGTCTCCACAATAGTGAGTCTTTCTGTGTATGAAGAGTGAATCCCCAATTCTTTGCGTTTCCCTTTTAGGTCTTTCAAGGATTTGTGACCATCTCTATAAAGTTTTTACATTTTGGTAGGTTGACTCTTGGGTGTCCTAGGCCTATGTTTTGCAATTGTGAAGCTTTAAATATTATATTTCTAGTTAGTTATTGCACATTTAAAGCAGCATTATTAATTTGTATGACTGTATTTTTTTTTAAAGATTTTTTTTTATTTGTCTTTAGAGGGGTAGGAGAGAGGGAGAGGGAGAGAAATATCAATGTACGGTTGCCTCTCGTGTGTCCCCTGCTGGGAACTGGCCTGCAACCCAGGCATGTGCCCTGACTGGGAATCGAACCGCGATCCTCTGGTTCTCAGGCCCGCGCTCAATCCACTGAGCTACACCAGCCAGGTGTATGACTGTATTTTGGATCCATGAAGCTTTCGTCACTGTCTTCCTAGTTCTGTTATTTTATCCTAATTTTTCTTTCTTGCTTTTTGTTTTCAATGGAGATGATCATATCATCAATAATTTTGTCTGCTCTTCTGATTCTTATTCTCAGCTTAGGATAGTTTAGGAATTCCAGCACTATACTAAATAGCAGTGGTGATAATAGCCTTTTTCACACTGTATTAAATATATTGTGTGTAACTATGTTCATATTCCTGATATATACAAATATTAGATATGCCAACTACAGTAGGCTTTTTATAACTACCAATTGTTATTCTCAGTACAGTTCCGTCTTTGTTTTGTGCTATAAATCTTCTTTTGAATGGGTTTTAAATTTTCTTAAATACTTTTTCAGTATCTTTTGAAAGGTCCTTGCAATTTTTCCTCCTTTAACATACTAATAAAATGAATTAAATCTACATTTATTGTAATGGTAGGAACATCTCTGCATTTCATCTTCAAAGCTTCATTTGGCCACGACAAATGGTTATGTCTGCGCTGAATTAGAGTTGCTAATAGTCCCGGTGGAATTCTTATAGTTGTGTCTCTCAGTGAGATTGGCCTATAATTTTCTTTTCTTACAAAGACTATTGTTTTTCATTGAATTCAGATTATATGGGCCTCAGAAATAAATTAACAACTTCACTAAGTTCTTATTTTGTGGAACAACTTGTAAAAGTCGAGATAATCTGTTTTTTTGACAATTTGATAAAAATGTACCTAAAAAAAAAACCAGTGAGAGTTTGTGGACTGCCGCTTGATTTTTTTCATTGTCATTGATTTATTCTAATTATCCATCGGATGTGTATGAATTTTAGCGATTTATACTCTCTTTTCTTTATTTTTTCAAAAGTTTTAACATATAGTTGTTCATAATCTCTTTCTTGATTAAAAAAATTCTTCTACACCTGTAGTTATTTCCCCTTTTAAAGTCTTCTTTTTCAACTCATTAGACCAGTTAAGTAATTTTATTTATTATTTTTTAAGATTTTATTTATTTATTTTTAGAGAGGGGAAGAGAGGGAAAGAAACATCAATGTGTGGTTGCCTCTCACATGGCCCCCACTAGGGGCCTGGCCTGCAACCCAGGCATGTGCCCTGACTGGGAATCGAACCTGCGACCCTTTGGTTCGCAGCCCGCGCTCAATCCACTGAGCTATGCCAGCCAGGGCCCAGTTAAGTAATTTTTTAAAAAAATCTTATTAGTTTTTCTCAATGAACTTTTGGTTTTATGAGTCAACTCTATTATCTACACTCCCATTGTCCTGATTTCCATTTATACCGTTAATTTCTCCCCACTTATGTATGCTGAGCTCATTTTTTTCCTGTCTTTCCCTTTTCCTATTAAATACATCCACACAGTTAAGTTTTCCTCAAAGTATTATCTTGGCTGTATTTCCTATTTGTTGATAGGTAGTAGTTTCCATTTTGTTGGAAAATTACCATTCCATTATGATTCCTTTTTAGTAGATGAATTATTTAAAAGTACGATTCTTAGTTTTCAAACATGGGAGGGGGCCCGGCTGGCTGGGCGCATGCGCCTGCTTGACTGTCACGTGCCTGGGGCGAGCCGGCCTGCGAGGGAGGGCAGACCTGACGGCTTAACCTCCGCACCCAGAACGCCTGCGCTCAACCTTGCATCTCAGCCAGGCTCTGCCACGCCCTGGTCACCCTCGTCTCCCGACACCCCAAGGACGGCACCCATTTCCTGAACTCTCACGCTCTCACTAGGATACCGACCCTTTGGAGCCCGAAGCCATCCCGGCCTGACACCCGATCCTGCCTCCTTGAGCATAAACCCTGTGAGAACCATCAGCAGGGCCGGAACAAAGGGCACCCAGCTCTTTGGACACAGGTACAGGACTGATGTCCCTTCCCCTAAAGGCACATCCTTCATCCGGATCAGATCCCGCTGGCCTGTGGCCACTCGCAGTGGAGGTCCCAGCATGCCTTGCAGCTGAGCTGAGCCGGACTCCTTTGCAGCCCCCGCAGCTGCAGAAAAGGGCACTGTCTGGAGGGTACTGTCCCCGCCTTCCCTGGGGCTGCTCCTCCTCCTCCTCCTCCCCTAGCCCCCTCCTCCCCTAGCTACAATTTGTGCAAACAAATGCTTCCCAGAGAGTCAGAGTTCATTAGGGAGATGGAGAGCCGGGATCCCCCGGCTGCTGCCCACGGTCCCAAGGACGTAGAGGCCCACCTGGCAGGCCGACCACCCAAGCTGGTCTGTCGCCTGTCCTGCCAGCCTGCGGAGGGCCAGGTGGGCCAGAGGATGGGGACAGTGTGCCATGGAGCTAAGCTTTTGATGCTGGGGGAAGGCGACTCATTTTTCTTGTTTTTCTTTCTTTGGAGAAGCTATTTGGTAGACGCTTGTTATTCTCGATTCATATGTTGCAGGCTTCAGCAAAGACAAAAACAGCCCTGAATGCCCCCCAGGAACTGCTGTGCCTTCCAGGATCTGTGGGGGGCTCCTTCTCAGCAGAGAGCTGTTCACAACCACCAGCGACTGGAAGAACACTCCTTCTTCGGGGACAGGAAGAAGGAAGCCCAGATGGGGACAAGGTGAGAAGGGCAAGGTTTCCTGAGGACACCAGGACCTGCCCCGGCCCCTGGGCCTCTGAACCCGGGCCTGGGCCCCTCACTGCTGACCTGCTCTCCCAAATGCCCAATGCACCGTCTAGACAGGAGCCACCGGGTTAGCTGAGGGTTATGGTTCCATGCTGAAGCGACGTGCCTTTGAACTGAATTCAAATGGTGCATCTCACAAAACAACAGAACCCAGCTTCCCCAAGTCCAATTGGCATACAACAAGCTGTGCCTATTCTCAGCGCACAATTTGATGGCTTAGCCTCAGGCAGACCCGCTGAAGCGACCGCCACAGTCGAGATAGTCAGGAGGGTGTCACCTCCCTCGCCAGTTTCCTGGAGCCCATCCATGATCCTCCAACCCCATCCTCCATCCCCTCACCCGCTCAGTCTGCGGTGCTTCTTGCTCGTATGGATTTTTTTTTAAACTCAAATAAATTCAAGTTCATTAAGCAGACTTGTTTGAACAGAAATCAGCAGAAGGATGAGCTTCCCCAGTCTGCGGAGTGGCAGGCGTGGCGGGGAAGTGGGGGCACAGTTGCGACTTCCAGGCACACCTGTGAGCACTTGGCAGGCGGCCCCATCCGGTTTCCTGGAAAGCAGGAGAAACCGGAAATGCTGTGCAGAGGTCCTTCGGGGCTGGGTCTGCGGAGGGAACCTGACATTCAGGCACCAGCAGCTGTGGGATTACGCAGAATCACCCTCTGAAGTCACTTTTCCTTTGGGGAGGCTAAAGGACAGCTCTGTGGTGCAATTTAAATTCCTGCTTGGGCCCCCGAGTAAAATAGGGGGAAGGCTCTTTTTATTCCCGGCCTTTCCTAAGGCAACAGGTTTCTTCTTAGCATGTCCAAAGGGAGCAATCCAATTAGAGGATATAACCCTGCTAAACACACGCCCAACACAGGAGCACCTGGATATGTGAATCAAAACTTGATGGACATAAGGGGAGAGAGCGAAAGAAATGCAGTCGTAATTTGGGATTTTAACACCCATTGGCTTCAACAGCTGGATCTTCCAGACAGAAAATCAACAAGGGGACAGCGGCCTTAAACAACACACTAGATCAAACGGGTTTAATTGATAGCTTCAGAGCATTTCATCCCAAAGCAGCAGAATATACATACTTTTCAAGTGCGCATGGGGCGTTTCCTAGAATAGATCACATGATAGGACACAGAACAAGTCTCAATCAATTTCACAAGACCGAAATCATATGGAGCATCTTCTCTGACCACCATGCTACGCAACTAGAAATCAACCACAAGAACGCTGAAAAATACGCAAAGACATGGAAGCCAAATGTCATGCTATTAAACAATGAATGGGTCAACAATGAGATCAAGGAAGAAATCAGAAGATCCCTTGAAACAAATAAAAATGAGGACACAACAATCCAGAATCTGCGAGGCACTGGGAAACCATCCTAAGAGGGAAATCTGTAGCATTACAGACCTATCTAAAAAAAACAAAAACAAACAAAAAAAAAAAAACCAAGAAAAAACAAGAAAAAGCTCAAATATACAATCCAACTTTATACTTAAAGGAACTTGAACAACAAACAAAGCCCAACGTGAGTAGAAGAAGGAAATAATAAAGATAAAAGAAGAAATAAATGAAATTGAGTCTTAAGAAAAAACAATACAAAAGATCAGTGAATCCAAGAGCTGGTTCTTTGAAAAAAAAAAATAAGCAAGCCTGATAAACCTTTAACCAAACTCATCAAGAAAAAAAGAGAGAGGACCCTAATACATAGAATCAGAAATGAAAGTGGAGAAATAACAACTGACACCAAAGAAATATAGAGGATTGTGAGAAAATATTATGAACAACTATAGGCCAGCAAACTGGACAATGGATGAATGAATAAATTCCTAGAAACATACAATCTTCCAAAACTACATCAGGAAGAATCAGAGAATCTGAGTAGACAGCTTACACCTAGTGAAATTGAAGCAGTAATCGAAAAACTCCCAACAAGCCAAAGCCCTGGGCTGAACGGCTTCCCAGGTGAATTTTACCAGATATTCCAAGAAGTGACACCTCTCCTTCTCAAACTGTTTCAAACAAGCCAAGAGGAGAGAAGGCTCCCAACTCATTGTAAAATTCCAAAACCACATTCCAAAGCCAGACAAGGACACTACAAAGAAAGATAAGTACAGGCCAATATTCCCGATGAACGTAGACTCGGAAATCCGCAACCAAACGTCAGCATACGGAACACAGCAATGCATCGCAGTGATCATACACCACGATCAAGTGGGATTTATGCTGGTGATGGCAGGTTGGGACCACATTGGCACGTCAATAAATGTGATTCACCACAGAAACAAAACGAAGGGTAAACACCACGTGATCATACCAATAGCTGCAGAAAATGGTGTTTCTTAAAACACCCCAGGGGACGCAAGGTCTCCGGGCACCCGCACCGCAGGCATGGAGCTCGTGACCCCGGCACCATCCCATGACCTGTCCTTCCTGACTCTGGTCCCATTTCTTGGCCCTGCAACAGCCTCTCACTTCACTCCCAGTCACCAGACTTTCCCTGGGCTGCCATGCGGCCATCCTGTTCCCTGCTCTGGGCTGGGGGTGCAGGGTAGGGGAGAGCTACAGAGATGGAGGGTGGGCCCCGTCCCTGGTAGTGTGTCCCCAGTTCCCGCGGGAAAGAAAGCAGGGGTAGAAAGCAGTTGCTCTGTGGGGGTGTTCTGGGAAGGCCACGGGGAGGGGTGATGCTGGGGCTGGGACCAGGAGGAGGATGGGAGTTTACAGGCAGATCCGGAAGGGGAGGAGGGCAGCGGGGTGCGTGGTCTGTTCCGGGAAAGGCAGGCGGTCCATCCCCTGTGTCAGACGGGGACCCTGGGGTGGGAATGCCGGACAGTTGGGAGAAGAACAGAGGCTGGACAGCGTTTTCTCTGGGATGTTTCCCACCCTCATCCTTTCTCTGTTTCTGCCTCTTCTGAGGCCTCCTGAGGAAGAGCCTCGTTGTGGCTTCTGAAGGGGGCGGGGCGGGGGGGGTTGCTGAACTCGCTTTAGGGTCCCAGAGGCCTCCAATGGAGAGTGACCCCCAAGATCGCTAGTTGACCCCCCATCCAGCGCAGGCCCTTTCTTCCACAGCGCTATTTCATCCACGACCCCCTCCCTACCCCTCCAGCCAATAGGTCTCCCCCCTGCTTAAGGCGGCTGGGGGAACTCTTGAGCTTTTCCCAGCGGTAGACGGGAAGACCCAGCTGCCAAAAAGTTGCTGGATTCAGAACTCAAAGCGCACTGGAGCCTGGAGAGAAGGAGTGAACAGCTTTCCTCCGGACAGCTGTGCCTACATTACATCCTGCAAAAAAGTGTCAGATTCAATCACCCAGGTTTGGGGGCTGTCGACGCCGAACATCTGGGTCTTTGGACAGGCCAGGAAGACGCCAGGATGTTGTACTTCCCACCTGGAAGTCTGCGGTGCTCTAAGCCCCTGGCCAGGCCCCGCCCACTTCCTGCAGCGGGAGCGGGAGGCACAGCCGGTGCGGTGCGGGCCACTGGTCTTCGGACCGTGTCTGCCTTTGTCCAGCATCATTAGGAATGGGGCACCTGGCGGGCTGGCCTGGACTCCGAGAAGGGGAAGCCCAGCTCCTTAGCCTTTGCTCACCAAGGAAGAAATGCACTTCCTTCCGACTCTCTTCCCTCTGAGAATAAACCAAATGACTCATTCGGAGGTTCCGATTGCTAGAGGGTGTGTGTGTGTTTGCTAGAGGGTGTGTGTGTGTGTGTGTGTGTGTGTGTGTGTGTGAGAGAGAGAGAGAGAGAGAAGTTCTGCTTCAAGCAGCAGCAAAACAATGCCGACCCCCTATCCCCAAATTCTTTGGGTCACATCGTGTTATTTATTAGAAACCCCTTGTCCTCAACCATTTGCTAAGAAAGATGTTTCTGACTGTCTCAAGGTGGTGACGGGGAAAGGCCACCCAACTTTTGGGAGAACCGAAGCCCCTCTCCCTTTCCAGGGCTGGGGCCAAACTCACCCCCTCCCCCCTCCCCCCACCCAGGCAAGAGAAGGGAAATGGCGGGGAGTCCCAAAGCTGAATTCTGATTGGTTCTCCCCCCCTGGAGTGACCCCATGACCCAGCGAAATTCCACTCCTGGGATGCCCCCAGGGGAATGGAGGTAGAAGCTGAACTCCTCTTTGGGGAAACCGAACTGTCAGAGCCTACGTCAGGGGAAGGCAGGGTCTGTTTTGGGCGGGGAGGGGAACGGACAAGAGACCAAGCAAGGTGCTGGTTGCAGCAGAGTCAGGCAAAGAATATACTTTTGCCCGGCATACGGGTACCCCAATCGAAATTACAATGGAATGACGAAACGCTAGAATAGCTCCAAGCAAAGGAGAAAAGGAGCGATTGGTCTGGGAACCGGCCGTGTAAAAAGGCCAGCCGCCTTTCCCCGCTGGCGAATGTGGGAACTCTAGAGCCGTAGAAATACTTCGGCGCCACGAAAAGTGCCCTGTTTACCAAAAAAGTGCTCCCCTGGGTTGTCCCATCATCTAAATCTCCATTAAATAATTTTAAAAAAAATACTGAAGTCCCTCAGGGGCTCACTAAGGAAGAAGCCGAGAGCTGGGATGACTCACGCAGGGCAGGGAGGGCCCCTCCTGGAAATACGGAGTGACCCAGACCAGGGCCACTCAGAAAAGAGGGAAGTCACCACCCTGCTCCCCGTCTACAAGCAAGAAAGCAAACAACGTCCCCCACCCCAGCTATGAACAAGATGCCGTGTCTGTCCATTGTAGAGCGCAGGGAAACTTCAGAGCACTATAAATAAGAAAATGAAACACCCTCCACCCTTCCACTCAGAGGTGAGCGCGGTTGACATGCAGACGGTCTTCCCTCTCAGGTCACCCTCCAACTCCACATGGCCTTGCAGGCTGGGGACCCCCCCCGTGGGAGTTACGACTCACCTTCCCATCTGTGTGGGGGGATCCACCTTTTCTATGGAGAGAATGCTTTGAGCCGCAAGACACCAGCGTGGCGAGGTAAATGTGGAGAAAATCACCCCTCCGTTCTCCGGCTTTCCCGTCAGGGGTGTGCCCGTGGTGACTTCCAAATCTGGGTGCATCGGTTGCGTGTTTTGTAAAGGACACGAACTGCAGAGCCACGAGGGGAACAAGTGATTCCCCGAATGGGGTGTTTATAGGTCTTGTGAGGCCGAGCGAGCTTCAGGCCTGCCGGAGAGGGAGTGCCCCGGGTTTGCTTCTTGGAGAGACCAGGCATCTCTGAGTTTTCTTTCTTTCTTTCTCTCTCTCTCTCTTTTTTCCCTTTTAATTCAATTATCTTGGGAGGGAGGCACGTCACCAGCTGCATGGTTTATGAGTCACTTGAATTTTGAGCTCAAAATTTTGCCTAAACTGCCTATTTTTTAGGCAATGAATTTTCCACATTTTAGGGTTGCATCATCATCATCATCATTATTATTGTTATTATTATTATTATTATTAATTCTCAGATCTGGCCCTGAAACAGAGCGGTTCTTTCCCCACAAGATTTCAGCATTAAATCTTTTTTTAAAGGTTTATTTTTCATTCTCATCAAGAGCAAGGGGTGGAGAGCATCGTGCTAAGCGAAATAAGCCAGGCAGCGAAAGACAAATACCATATGATCTCACCTTTAACAGGAACCTAATCAACAGAACAAACAAACAAGCATAATATAACCAAAGACACTGAAATGGAGAACAGTCTGACAGTGACCAGAGGGGGAGGGGAGGGAGTTTCAGGGGAAAAGGGGAAGGGTTTAGAGCAACAAGTATAAAGGACACATGGACAAAAACTATGGGGGGTGGAAATGGGAGGAAGGTGGGGAGGGCTGGGGTGGTGGGCTGGGGCGGGGTAAAAGACAGAAAACTGTACAATATCAACAATTAAAAAATACTGATTAAAAAAAGAGCAAGGGGGAGGGGGAGAGAGAGAGAGAGAAAGAAACACGGATGTGAGAGAGAAACATGAATCAATTGCCTTCCGCATGTGCCCTAACTGGGGATCGAACCCCCAACCTTTCAGTATGCAGTATGATGCTCCAACCAACTGAGCCACACTGGCCAGGGCTCAGCCTTAGATCTTGAAGTGTGTAAATAAGAAGGCAATTGAGGTACCTCTGACCTAAACCGGGGGGACTCCGAGTGAAATTAATGTATGAAGAAGAGGGTCACTGGGGTGGTGGGGATGAGGAGAATGACACTCATCCTTTGCTCGTCATCACGGCGGCCTCCATGAGTCTGACGCTGGCTCTGAAACCTACCCCGGCCCCCTCGTCCGGCCTCAGGGAAGAATAGTTAAATTTGGACTGTCCTAGAAAGTTCAAGAAGCACAACAGCCATAAATATGGACTATGCTTTTCTGGGTCTGTGAGCTGCACGTGGAAAGATCCGAGTTTTGCACCGGGCATCTTCCGTGCACGAGGCAGTGAGTGAGCTGGACAGGAACCTGCAGTTTGAACTTGATACGTGACTCACGACCAGCACTGCCAGGGGCGAGGAGGGGCGAGGCCCTGATGTGCAGTCACTGGCCAGTGTCTGTGGGATAACTACTCTGGCCAAGGAGACCTCATCGAACTGGGAGGTGGGAGGGGACGGGCAATCGCACGTATTACGTGATGTTTCCACCCCATCAGCACCATACAGGTTCCACGTAGACCTAAATGAATGCAATTGTAACACAGGGTAAATAACTTAGGACGTGACGAGTGGGCTGAGCATCACCTTGGTTTTGGATACAGTTTATGCCAATGTGAGTTTATAATTTCATTTTGAATGGAAGCTCTGTTTAACAAGCAGCTCAGAACGTTTCTGATGACTTCACGGCATTTTCTTATGATCAGCAAGGAGCTGGCTCCAGGAAGGACGCGGCTGACTAAGGGGGCAGATAAGGACGGGTCAGCCTGCCTCAGCCACTGGCCTCAGCCCCAGGGTGCTCAGACAAAGCAGCCTCCATCCCCCTGCTAGCGGCGGGGACTGAGGGTAGCCCAGGACCACCACCTGGTTGCCAGGTCGGCTGGACTTGGAGTTGATCTCTGAGCCTCCGTCCTGTGTGGCTGCTCCCCAGTCCTGAGATCATCTGTGTTCGGATGGCGAGGGCCTCCTCCTCCGTGGAAAAGCCTGGCTTGTGAGGACAGAGCTTCGCGTGGTTTTGCTGCGTGTGTTTATGATTCTGTCCTGTGGGATGCCAGGGACCCTTCCCAGCTCCCGTCCCAGCTCTTGGTGGACTGTGTGTCCAGGGCGATAAAGGTGGCTTCTGTCACCTGGGTTCTTGTTAGTTCCCAGCACTTTGCCAGGGGCTTTGCGAGGCAGGAGTGAGCCTTAGAAAACCCTGCCTGGGCCTATGCTTACCATAAAATGGAGCTGTCATGAGACTCACTGCACAGGACTCCGGTGGGAATTGACGTGAGCCCTCCAAGCGGGTTTCTAGCACCAAGTAAGGGTGACATGTAAACAACTGTGCTTGTCATCGGTTCTCAGGGGCTGGGATCCACGCCCAGGCCACCCGGCTCCCCACTCGGGGGATTGCCAACCATCGCTCCATCCCGGGGGCCGGCCAACTCATGGAAGGACTGGATCCTTGGGGCCGGGACTGGGTGGGTCCTTCTGGCAGCCCCTGGGAAGGCAGGGCTTGTGGAGGCGGCCATGGGGCCGGGCAGCTGCTGGCCATCCCAGGAGGGCAGTGCTGTAATGAACTTGGCCAGGCGGCCCAGGGCGAAATGCTGATCTAATGCCTGCCTGCTCGCTGGCCATGTCCAGGCCAGAACAACCAAGACCGACAACACAGCAGAAGGCACCAGAAAGGGGTTTGAATCCCTTTCCAGGCCTGCATCCCTAGCTCCTTCCTGAGGGCTGATTGGGGGCGGGGGCACCTGGAGCCCACGCCCTGCCTCGGGGCATCCAAAGCTGGTGGGCCTTGGTGCGCTGACAGCCGGCACTGCCCTGCCTCAGTCTCCCTGTCCGTAAAATGAGACAGCAGGCCTCCCGTCAGGGACGTTCTGGGGACAGCAGCAGGCATCTCATTCTTTCCGCAGTCAGTCCCTCCCCGTCCTGCCGCACGCTCGGGTGTGCAGGGTGGGCTGTGTGGGAGGCGGCCGGATGGTGCGGCCCTGCCCAGTGCCCAGCCCTGGGTCTGCCTCAGAGAACGCCGTCCACGTGGTGGCTTTTAGGTGCGGGGACACGGGGGCTGGGAACCAGACCAGCGCCTCTGGCCACCCCGCCGGGGCACCCCGGGGCTATAGGCCACCAGCCGGCCGCCTCTGAGATCAGGGACTCGCAGACGTTGCTGGAGGCTCTTGATTTCCACATCCTCTTTGTTTGCTGATATCACAGGTCTCCCTGGAAAAGTCGGGTTCTCTCCTGACTCCTCCAGGGCTGTCTCGCCCTGCGAGTCTCTCACTGTCTCTGATTTCCTCTGTCACTCTGTGTCACCATTCCTGTCTTTCTCCTCCCTCCCGCCCTGCCTCTTCCCTCCCCCCATCTCCCCCTTCCTGCCCCCCACTCGCATCCCCTCCCCCCCACCTGGTCGTCTCCCAGGGACAGCTGCGAAGAATTAGGAGCCCGACAGCCTGAGTCCCCAGTGGCACGGAATGATTTATGTCTCCGTGGGAGATCAGGCAGGTTTTCTTAATTATTTCACCCAATAGCACATGCTCGGGGGCTCAAGGGGGCTTCCTCTCCTTTCAAAGTCTTGACTCTCACCTGACTTGGACAGTTCGTTTTTATTTTTAGAACAGGAGGGGGGCCCCACCCCCTCCTTCCTGAGAGCGTCCGTGGTGTGCGGCCAGCAGCCCCGGGGGACCAGCCTCCTCCGCTGGGCCCACGCTGTCCCAGGCCCCCCGCCCCCAGGGGATGGGGCCAGTTGGTAGGCTCAGAGACGACCCTCCTGAAATGGACCAGGCCCCACGGATTACGCCAGAGCATCAGTAACGGTTGTTCTCTGTCCAGCCTTCGGATGGCGCTTCCCGTTTCAACCTGTCCTGCACGTCGCCGTCACACAGGCCTGAGCTGCCGGTCACCTCGGGCAGCTGCCAGCTCTCCGGGAGCCTCTGTGTCTCCTCCGCACGAGGGGAGGCACAAAGCCACCTGCCCTGTGGGGTCATGACAGATGCCGGGCCAGGCACTGGGCGCTGAGTCCCGCGTTCAGTCCCCCACGTGGGGTATCCCCTTCCTGATCTGCAGAGGAAGGGTTGGTGTGTTCCTCGTACGGATCCAGAGACGGAGGCTTGGGGCTGGCCCGTTATTTTCTAAGGGCCTCGGAGTCTTTGAAGAAAGTGGCGCCGCGGACCGCACCCTCCGCGGGGCTGTGTTTTTCTTACTCCACACACAGGAAGCCCCCGATGTCTTCCGCCACCGCTGCCGCTGCCACGGCCCCCGGGAGATTTCCAGTCGCCGTGGACTCGTGCCCGTGCACGCAAAAGGAGGAAGCCGGGATGTCCTGGCAGCTCCGCTCGTGGTTAAAGTAAGGGGAGCTCACATTTCAGTTCTTTCTGGCTTGGAAAAGGCCATAGGAAAAACATCAGCCCCTTCTTCCCCCGGCAACATGTGTTCACAGCTTGTCAGCCCTGGCAGGCGGAGAGGCTTCTGGGGGTCCCTTCTCTCTTGGGTCAGGCCCCTTGCACGGCAGGGTCCAGAGGCCTTAGGGTCTGACGCTGGGTGAACACAGGGTGCCGAGGACTGGCGATGTGTTCTCCACACGGCGTGGGGCTGATCAGGGTTGGCAGGTGTGCAGAACAATGGGGCCAGGGGCCGTGCAAAGAAGAAGAGGCTCTTAACCAACAATCCTCTGCTTGAAGGGCAAGGGCACGTGGGGAGGGCAGTATGCTATGGGGAAGACTCGGAAGAGCTTCGTTCGTTCCACTGGCCAAGGGGAGGATGAGGAGAAGGAGGCCTGCCCAGGGTTGCTTAATTAGCCAGACCTTGTAAGCTTCAAGTAATAGAAACACAGACTCAAGCCGTGTTAAGCAAAAAAGGAAGCACTTTGATGAATGTAATGAAAAAGTTCACGGGCAGCTTCAGGCATAGCTGGATCCAGGTGCTCTCAGGATACCACCAAGGAGTTGTCGCTCTGTTGCTTAGCTTTCTGTGGCTTGGCTTCACCCTCAGGCAGATCATTCCAGGGAATGGGCTTCCAACAGCCCCAGGGCTGTACGAGGGACTGCAAAGAAGCCCTCAGGCTCCTTCTTATTGTCCTGAATTGGCTCACGCATTTGTCCCTGAATCAGTCATGGTGGCCAGGGGGTGCACCATCATCAGCTCTGCGGCTCTCTGCCTCTCTGAACTTTCTGTAGCTCCTCAAATAATGGTCGGGGTCTGTGGTGGTTCCTTCCTCAAAGGGGATCCGCACCAGGCCTGTTGCCTTGCAGCTCACCAAAGTGCTGACTCCCTCAATTCACCACACCCAGGCCTCCGGGCGGACGGAAGGGTGATGGAAAGGTGGCACAGGGTGAGCCAGGTACCTGCCTTCTTGTGCTGCTGCCCTGGGACTTCTTATTTTTTAATTTTTTTCATTGCTCTCGGAGAGAGAAGGGGGAGGGTGGGGGAGACAGGAAGATAGAAACTTCTTCGATCAGTTGCTTTCTCGTACTAACTCTGACAAGTCATCGGAACTGCAACCGGGGTATGCGCCCTGACCAGGAATCGAACCCACAACCTTTCTGTTCGAAGGATGATGCTCCAACCTACTGAGCTGCACTGGCCAGAGCTGCCCTGGGACTTTTAAAAATGTGGCTACTAGAACATTTGAAATGAAATCCGTGGCTCGTGCGTGTGGCACATACTACATTTGTATGGGACAGCATCCCTCTGGACAGTATGGCCCCTAGGACATGGCTTACTTTAGGGCCATGCTCCTGGGAGCCAGGACTGTCCCTTGTCCTTAGTCCTCAACGTCCTAGTCCCCTCTACCCTGGCACACGTGCATCCGAACCCAGAATCGTGAGAGGGCTTCTGTCTTCCACGCGCTTTTGGGTTTCCCTTACCCGGACCCAGTCACCCAGTACCTCCAGCGTAGTCAGTGTTTCTGTGTAACTCGGAAAAAGGTGTCCCTTACTGAAGACTCCTTACTGGTGTTCTCCAGAGATCTGGCACACGAAACACCAACATCCGTGATGTCCGCCACGGGAATGGCGCCACTTGGGTAGCGTGTTCTTGTGCGGCGTGCGATCCCCTCAGCTCAATATATATAAGTTGGAGGAATCAGTGAGGAAAAGAGAGAGCAGACTCTTGTCCCCTCACCTTGATGTTTCCAGGCGGAGAATGACGTCCCTTCTCCAGGGATTGACACTGGTCACCTCTCAGAACGGTGTCTTCAGCCTCATTTCTCTCCACGTGGCAACCATCCCTCTGCGGCCCCAGTAGCTTCCCAGAGCTGGGGGCAGAAGGCAAACTCCTACCAACGCGTCAAAGCCCAGCCCAAGGGTCTCTTCGGTGAAGAATGTTCTTCTGAGCTGTCAATGTCCCAGAGGGCCCCGGGGAAGGGACACTTTGTGAGTTATTACCGCCTTGGTTGGGGGACTGTGGCTTTGTTGCGGATGGGCGTTGGCGCAGAACGCTGCACTTTTATCAGTGCCTGTTGACACGTACCTGCTTGGAATCATGTATCATCTCCACCGACTCACAGGGCAGCATGCAGGGAACGCTGGGCGGCGGGAGGGAGGGGGGGAGCGGCGAGGCAAGCAGAGGGGGGGTCACAGCGTCTTTGTCCTCGCCCCCAAACGCCCTGTTTGTTCTCGATGAGTGTCAGCGATCGGTTGTGTAAGCACGTAGGGACCCGTGTGAAGGTTCGTTCTAATCCTGACTGCGTGAATTCCTCACGGTTACTAAGCGTAGATTTTATCTATGTTTTCTGAATGTGTCACGTTGATGAATTCCCCACACTTCTACACTTTTCCATCCCACGGAAATTTATCTGCAATCCTGAGGAAAACGCAAGGATTTTGTTTGTTCATTCCTATTTTTCCTTTCCTTTTAAAAATACTTGATGTTCTCCCCCGCCCCTCCCCCGCCCCCCCCACAACGTCTGGGTTCCATGATGGTTTCCGGGGAGCCATAGGAAGTGAATTCGGAGCCAAGCCAAGAGAATACAAACAATTCGCAGCCCATTTTTTCCCCCAGAACAGCTTGTGGTTCCTTTAACTACATGGATGTTTTTCGGACAGTCACTTTATTTTTTTGTACCGTAAACATTTCCCCCCCTTTTTCTTTTTAGCCACTTAATGTGGTCTCATGAAAGAAAGATCAACTTCTTAATGAAAAAAAGCTGAGATGGGGGGGGTGCACCCTGGGAGCTTGTCCAGGCTTACATAAGCGACATTCCTGCCGCATAAACATCTTGGCAAACCCAGACGCTAAGTCCCCAGCCCACACTGCTGGCCCGAACCAAACACTGGATAATATATTTAAAAAAAAATCCTGTTGATGGTAACATTTTTCTGTCCAGAAACAAGTCATTAGCTTGGACAAAGGGATCCAAATACATCTGCTCAGTTCCCCAAAGTTGTAGTGGAAAATATTATCGAGAAGAAAAACTGGGGAATAAGAAGAACAGGGAAGGGAGATTGCTTAAGAATCCAACGGAGAGAGCCGGCACTTAAAGATCTCAGCGAGAAATTGCGAAAGTGGATTCACAACTGAACGCACCCTAGTTTGGCACATGCCAACCAGAGAGCGCCCCCCAGAAATCATGTTTAATGAGTTAGTAATTCTCTTGGAGGTTTTAACGGCAATTAAACCTTTCCATTTTTTTAAACTCTAACTCCTGAATTGACGTGACGTTGAAATGTGCGTCTCGTGGTGTTGGAAGCCCAGCTCCTCTGTGATACGTGTGCACCCACGGAGTCACACGCATTTTCATTCCCAAGGAAAGAAAGGTTTTAGGGAACCCGGCCTGTCTCGCCGCGTACTATCCATGATATCCTAATTCCAAGAAGATGTAATGTGAGCGGTGAGAAAGAACTCGCTGCTTTCTGAGTGTCTGTGACATGCAAACCAAGTCATAGACCAATAAAACCAGTATCCATAGTTTCTGAGCTACAAACAACATTTGCATTTCTTTCTTCAATTCCTGCAGGTCCTAATCCGCTAGAAGCGGCCCCTTTGCTTCAGAAAGTCTGGACAGACCAATTATTAAGTTATAGAGAAAGTAGTTAGAAGCACCAAGCTCAAATGCTTTCCCAGGGAGAATTCTAGCAGATGCTTTCAAAAATCAGATCATCACGGCACTCCGTACGTGAGCGAACCTTCCAAGCAAAGAATGCGGACGTTGCGGGCACCCCTACCTAGCACCCCTACCTAGCACCGACCTGGTGGAGGATGGAAGTTTCCACAGCAACGTGAATCAGTATGCAGCCTTCATCTCTAGGCCAAGTAACGCTGAACATTTTACCTCTAGGACACTCCAAAAATGCTGGGAAACGCTCCATTCTGAAAATCAAATGAGCCCAGTCTCAAAAACAGCCTGGCGTGGATGGAGGTGGGGCAGTGTTTATTTAACTAACCGGTTTTGCAAACCGCTGTAACAGTTGACTTCTGCACGGTGGATCTGATGCGTGAGTCTGGAGGTTTACCGAGCGCGGGCAGTCAGTCAGCAGCCCCGGCTCCTTCAGTGCCTGGGAGGGGTGGGGAGTCAGCCTCCAACGAGCATCTTCGGGGGCCTTCTTCTCTGGAGGTAATTGTCACTCCGCAGAAAATAAAGCGCGAAGACGCCAAAAGACCTTGATAGACTCAGATTGCCTTGTTCTGTTGGAGAAGAGCATCAGGGAAGAGCTCAGACAAGAGAGCAATTCGGCTTGGCTTCGCCAAGACCATCCTCCGAAGCAGGACGTGCTGTTGGAAGGTGGGCCCTGCTCCTCCATCCTGCATCTGGGCAGGGGGACAATTTGACCATGACCTGCGTTCAGACTGTCTCATGTCCTTCGAGCCCGAAAGCTGAGCCTCCTGGTGGCGACTATTACTGCACAGTCCTCGGAGCCTCCCGGCCTCCCGCTAAGCTCAGCCCAGGGTCCCCCACGTTGGAAACTTCCCACCATCCAAGAGGCCTGTGACGATCCTCTTAGGGTGGGTGGCCTCACACAGCAGAGGGACCAGAGTAGCGAGTCTTCATTGTTTTGGAAGCAGCAGGGACCAAGGTGGCAACAGGCTGTCCGCCCCTGGGACATGCATAGCAATAGCCAGCAGCCACAGCCACTGGCACGAATGTCCTCAGGAATGAGGGCCCCCCCACAACTCAGCGTGTGTGCAAACGCACAGCTCACAGGGCGGAGGGCTCTGTGTCCCTTTCAACCTGCGGGTAGTTTACTCCGTCTCCCAGGAGTTTCCCTTAAAAAAATTTTTACTTACAAATTTTAAAAATCGGGGAATTTTACATGAAAAGCTGCGCTTCTGGCTTTTTCTGAAAAAATAAAAATAAATAACACCCCCCCGCCCCCCCGGGAGATCGGACCACCTTAGGCTGTGCTCCCCAAGGCAACTGCAGGCTGGTGCTGAGGAAACAACGCCCCCTTCAGGCAGGGCAGGGATCCTCCAAGCGGGGTCCCCAGCCAGAGGATGAGCATCCCCTGGTCCCCTGAGCATTTGTGAGAAGCATGCTGTGGGTGGGAACGCAGGCTGGTGCAGCCCCCCCCACCCCCCCCGTGGAAAACGGTGGGGACGTTCCTCAAAAAAAAAAAAAAAAAAAAGGAAGTATGACTCAGTGATTCCACTTCTGATATATATATAGGAAAAAACCCAAAACTGATTCGAAAGAATTTATGCAGCCCATGCTCAGCCAAGATGTGGAAGCTGCCCGAGTGCCCATCAGTAGGTGCGGGGATAATAAAGCACCGGTACGTGCATATAATAGAATATTACTCAGCCGTGAAAAAGAAGAAAAATCTCACCTTTGCCGACAGCATGGATGGACCTAGAGGGTATTATGCAAAGCGAAATAAGTCAGTCCAAGACAGGCAAATACCGTATGATCTCGCTTGTGTGGGGAATCTAAAGAACAATATAAATGAACAAACAGAACAGAAACGGACTCTATTGATACGGAGAACAGACTGATGGTGGCCAGAGGGGAGGGGGCGGGGGCGGGAGGCTGGGTGAACGAGGCGAGGGACTGGGAAGGGCAGACTGGTACTTACAGAGTCGCTGTGGGGGTCTGAAGTACAGCCCAGGGAGTACCGTCAAAATCTTGTAATAACGGTGCAGGGGGGCCGGGTGGGTCCTGGGAACCACTTTACTATCTAAACACTACACCGTACACCCACGACTAATACAAAATCACATTCAAAGTGAACTGTCATTGAAAAAAAAAAACAATTTAAATGTGAAAAAAAGAAAGAACTTCAAAAGAAGGGCGCATTTCGAACCCCCAACCCACTGCCTCGGAAAGGCAGGAGTGTGGACCTGCCGGAGCCTGGGGACCGCCGAGGGGGAGCCCAGGCTCCAGTCCCCACCGAGCCCTGATGCCTGTCCCCGGGCCGCCCCGCCCATCCACAGGAGGTGCTGATGCTACGGGCTCTGGGATCGTGACCACCGCTCTCACGTTCGGGCTCTGGGGAGCTCCCTGGCGCTCGGCTGGAGCAGCTGGCTGCAAGGCCAGGGCCAGGCCGTCCTGCTCTCCGCACGTCTGGGGTGGGGAGGGGGGCGGGAGGGCAGGAAGTGAGGGCCTGTGAGCCAGGCTGGAAAGCCAAGAGCTGCAGAGCAGCGCCGCAGACTCCAAGCGCAGAGACCCAAGAGGAGCTGAAGAGGGGCGTGTGAGGAAGTGGGAGGCGAGGACCCCCAATCCCCACCGCCTGGATCTAGTCCCTTGAATCGCCCCCGCCTCCTTCTCGCCCCGGGGGGACGAGGCTCGGCACAGCTGCGAGTGGCCATGTGTGTTTATACGCTTCTGACGTTTGTCTCGGTTCCTGCCTTTTCCCTGCGTGCTCGCCCTGTCTGTGTCTGCTTCAGAAGACACTTTCCCTACCACCCGGCACAGGGACAGGCCAACGCAGCTCCTCCAAGCCCCGGGGCAGCCTGGCACGCGCTCCGGGTCCCCTCGAAGAGCGGGTGGAGCACAGAGGGAAAGGTGGGCGAAGACGAGGAGGGTGGGCCGTGACTGTCACGTCCACCACCAGCCACCCGGACTCACGGCCACCTCAGGGCGAAGCATCTTCCTGGTGGCTTGGAGGAGGGAGCAGAGCAGGCCGGGAACCCTGCGTGCCTGGACAAGAGCTGCCTCACGGTCAAGGGCGTGGGGGATGATCTTGGTGCCCAGCCTGGCCCTGGGCACGGCACAGAGCAGACGTGCCGTAGTGTTTGCTGGAAAAAAAAGGAACGAAAACGTGCAGACCCGAAGTGCGGAGGGTAGCTCCTTCCCTCCTTGGCTCACTCTTCCATTCACTGTAAGTGGCACCCGTGTGCCAGGCCCTCCTCCGGGCGCAGGTGGAGGCGGGGCTGCAGCCGCTGCTCAGCTCAGTGGAGGAAGCAAGACGCGTCCGTCCGCACCAGGGCGACACAGCGGGTGGGCAGTGGGAGGGGCTGTAGGGTGCCAGGGGCCCTCAGCTGCTTCGCTCCTGAACCCACCAGATGGCTTCTCCTTTCTCCGTTGACCTGGGTTCCTTCCTATCTCACCAAGCCCCTAAAATGTGACCTGGGCCGCCCCCCCCCCATTAGGAAAGAAGGAGGAAGACAGCGGGAATCCCTGATGGTCGGTGCAGGAGCCTTAGACGTTCCCACCCTGAGAGCAGGCGTGTCTGCACCGGACAGAGTCCAGATGCACAGTGAGCGTAAATGCTTAGAGTGAGTGTTATCATCGCCGCCGCCGAGCAGCTGCACTAGCTGCCTCCACTGCCCAAGTCCTCCCTCACTGAGACCCCGGCCCTTAGGTCAGCCCTACTCCCCGCATTGCGGCATGCCCTCATCCCGGCAACGCAAGGAGCAGGTGTCTTAACCTTCATGTACCAACGAGGACCTCGGTATCGGGGAGTTTAGGCATTGGACATCTCTTGGAACCCAATGAGGCTCTGTTAATGCCTAGCCAGCAGGGCTAGGCGGTGCCCTGCATAACCACAGAGGGTGCCGCTCGCTTAGACTACAGTGTGAATGGGGTCCCCGGTTGCGCGGTATGGTAACCCTGGTCAGCCCTGTGACCGCCTACCCTCCTCCTCTCACGGTTTCGGGAGGCTTGGCGCAGGTGCCTGCTCAAAGTCTTGGAGAGCAGAGCAGGGAAGTGCTGCCCAGATGCGAGGGGCTGTAAGGGTTGCGTGCCCATCTTTCCCCAGGATGTCCGCCTCGATGGAGACTCTTCTGCGCATGTCTGGGATCCGCCGAGACCCGGCTGGCAGAAAGACACCCTCGGCTCAGCGGTTTCCTGTCTCCGGTGGAACCAGCTGGCCCAGGGACAGGCAGGAACCAGGGCCAAGGACTCGTGTCTCTTGACACACAGACACTTTGTTGGTAAACGCTTTCTCCGAGACCTCGCTCCAACAAGGAGCCACCGAACAGATGGTTCTGCTTTGCAGCGTGATGGAAGAAGCTTAGGCCTACCAGCCACCCCTGGGACGAAAGGATCCCCGAGGAGAAGGAGGCCGGAGCCAAGGGCACCACTGATGGTGAGCCACAAGCTTTCTCCCAGCAGGAGCTGGGAACGCGGCATCGCACTGGGTCTGAGCCCATCAGGACAACCTCACGAGATTTCATGGCCCGGGGCCGGGGGCAGTTCTTCCGAACAGATGGACGATCGATGGCAGTCAGCCTGTTCGCGGAAGGACATCTCGTGACACGTTCTCATGGAAAGAAACCTCTGGCCTCAGAGACGAGGGCCCAGCTGGCCCGGGATTCCTCCCCAGCCACCGCGACCTCTCCTCCCGCATCGCCGCCTTGCTGTGCAGAGTGCCCTTAGGTCTTAGCACGAGGCCCGAGGCCCGGCTCACTGTTGCTTGGAAAAGCTGTAGAGATGCTCTCTCTGCTCCAGACGCTTCCAGGCAGGACTTGGAGGGTGCAAGGTCCCCACTACGTGGGATGCGTCTCAGAGGTGGGCGCCTGCGGGGACAACTTTAGGAGTGTCCTGCTGCCCCTAAGTCCCGCTGTTCTGGGGGGACAACCCATTGGCAGGGGCGGGCTGAGACGCATCATAACAGGGCTGAGCTGGGGCCCTCCTCATGGCTCACTGGTCTGGAGGTGAAGACCCCCCACGCTGGGCCTGGGGACTTGGAGATGCCTGATGACCTCCGTTGCTCACCTGAACTGAAGACACACCAGCCAGGAAGTTCAACGTCAACCGCCTTCTCCGTTGAGAAGGGAGCCCAGAACTAGGCGGAGGGTCATCCTGAGCCCAGATAGGCCTTCGGGCTCCCTGTGTCCTTGTAAGAAAAGCGCTTCATGTGCACACCTTTCCGTGTTTTGTCCCCTCGAGGAGGTTTTCCTGCTGGTGGGGCCCCGGAAAGCCGAGATGGACAGCGCCGCCCCTTGGCGCGCACTCCCCATGACCAGAGATGCCCAGGACAGAAGGACGCGGAAGCTGCAGTTCCAGACACAACTCCCCAAGCTTAGGATTCCCGTGTGAGCCACGTGACGACCTGACGGCCCAATGTGCACGTTGCTCACCTCCGCGAGCCCTTCCACTGTCCCCGTGGGGCAGTTACTGTTCCCGGCGCAGAAGTACAAACACTAAGGCTCAGAGAGGTTAAGCCGCTTGCCTGCAGTAGCAGAACTCCTGCTGGTTCAGGGTGAGCTGGGGGGCGGTTTGTTCCTGCCTCGCTCAATGCGTCCCCCAGGGCCAGAGACGCCGGGTTGGGGGGCCCAGGCAGCACTAACGAGCCTCAGCCAGAGCGAGACGCTCGTTTAGACGCTGACCCATGGTTTAAATATTGTTTCCTCGAGCCCCAGGGAAGACGGCTTGGAGCAGCTGCGGACATCCATGCGCTCAAGGACTGTCCTCATCGGGCGGGCCCTCGGCGCCGCGGTGGCCCTGAGAGCCCCCGCCCCCGCTGTCCGCCCAGGTCAGAGCCACCGGGGCCACGTGCCCTGGACACAGTTCTCTGGGTCACCGCTGAGAGGAAGTGCCTCGAAGCCTCCCCACGTCAGTCCCGGGATCTGCAAGCGCAGGGAGCCTGGTGCGCCCTTGAGCTGCCCTTGGGCGCCGCTTTGCAGACACACATCGCGGAGGACCCCGTGTCCTCCACGTGAGCCAAAGGGCCCCCTCACGGGAGCTCGCTAAGTGTTCGGCTTACATTCCTTCCCTTCATTAGTGCTTTCGGTTTCCGGGGGAGCCCCCCCTCCCCCGCCCCCCGACTCGGCTGGGAGTGCTTGGAAAAGCAGATGTGGACCCTGCTGTCCTATCGTCTTCCAGGAAGGCGGGAGGCGTCTTGTAGGGTTCTGGGAAGTTTGCCGGGCTGCTGATGGAGGGAGAGAAGCCCCCCCCTCCGCCACCCCAGGACCTCTGGGGGCCGCAGAGTTCCCAGGCTGGCCTGATAGCAGCCCTCCTGGCTGGCAGCTGCAGAGATGCCCCACATGCGGGGGCGGGGGGGGGTGTTAATTTACGCTGTTTACACAGGAGGCACTGGGCGGCCGTCCAGTTGGCCGGAGCAGGTGGAGAGGGTCTCACACTTCGCGCAAGGCTGAGAAAACCTGAGTCATCGTCCCGGACGTGGGGACCAGCGTGCGGACGGAGCTGAAGGGGCCAGGGGACCAGCGACCCGGGCCTGGTGGTCGGAGGCTGAGCCGCCCCTCGGGTCCGCCCCACTGGGCCACTCGGGAGTATAGCCCAGGGGCAAAAAGAACACCCGATGTTCCCACAGAAACCAGAAATGCAGATTTTATGTGAAATCTCCCAATTTTTAATAAAGCGTAGGCCGCTAATGCGATTTACAAACGAGATCCTACACGCGCCAAAGAAATGCGTCTGCTGACCGGATGTGGCCCGCCGGCTGTTTTTGTGCGGCCTCTGCTGTCACTCTGTCCGAGACGCGGTGGCTCTGTGAGGGGCGGGCACGGGCGGTGGGGAAGAAAACAGATTCAGCCCCTGCCCCCGGGGACCTTCCTTTCCAGTGGGGGAGGCAGGAAAAAGCCAAAAGCCAACACATACCTCAATGTCATCATGCTATGCACGTGAAGAACAATTGAATGTGGGGGGGGGGGTGACCTCCTCACGCCTCGGGGCGCTGCACGGGCCGGGAGGGGCGCCCTGCCCCATCCGGCCTGCCCCGGCTTCCCTCCCGCCCAGGCACATTCAGGGTGTCCCTGCGGTTCGGAGCTCACACCTGCTGCAAGCGTGCGCTGGGGCCGCTGAGACTTGGCCCACGAGAACGTCATCCGGTGGGCGGGGGCGAGAGCGTCATGGGAATGGGCTCTTTCCAGATGGAGGCCACAGCCGGCCTGGCGGCCACCAGGGAAGGACAGGTTCCTGAAGGGCCCACCTGAAAGTCTTGGCAGATGGACAAGGACAGCCTTGGTGTTTTTTTTTTAGAGAGAGGGGAAGGGAGGGAGATAGAGAGGAAGAGGAACATCGATGAGAGAGAGAAACAGTGATCCGTTGCCTCTCATCCTCATTGGGGACTGAACCTGCAGCCCAGGCTTGTGCCCTGGCTGGGAATTGAACCGGCGACCTTTTGCTTGGGGGATGATGCCCAACCAACCGAGCTACCTGGCCACGGCCGAGAACAGGCTTCTTGGAGCGCACTTCCTTCCTAAGTTCCAGGCCTCAGTGGGGGCGGGGGGTTCCTGGCCCACAGGGGTGTGTGTGTGTCAGGGAGTCCAAACCTGCCTGTCCCTGAGCAGCCACCAGGGAGGCTTGGTGACCATGGCTTCTACTAAGGCAGGAATCCTCGTGGGAGGGCCTGGCAGCCACCATGAGGACCCCCCAAAAGTCACCTCCAGCTTTTGGGATTGACCCGGTACAGCCATTTCACTGGTGAGGGGGCTGTCTCCGAAAGGCCTGCTGAGGAGGGACCGGAACGGGGTGTCCGGAGCACCTCAAGGGCACACGATCCATTCCAGCAGGTAAGGGCTTTCCCCCATCACACCTGGTCTCCCCCGCCAGGTGCACATGCCACGATCCCGAAGTTTCCGATCTTATTCTCCCTGGATGAATGAATGGGGACACTGAGGCCTGGGGAGTGACATACCCACCCAGAATCCCTCAGGTCCCAGCAGGCCAGCATGCCATGCCCCCTGGCATCTGAATTTAAATGCAATTTATAGAAAACCCCCCTCCCTCCTTCCCATTCCCCCTCCCCTGTCTGCCCACTACATTTGCCCTGAGAACTTTGGGAAACTCTGGAAGGACATCTGGTCGACCCAGCACCTGGTCAGCAGGAACTGAGATTTCTCCCCGCCGCTTCCCAGCATGGGTGGTGGCACTAAGCGCTTGGCAATGGCCCATTTCTCTGCCCTCCTTCGGATGAGGGGGGGTGCCAGAACAGGTCCACAGAGGCCACAGAAAAGGTGGGAACACTATGGCTAGTGGCTGGCAAGAGAGTCCTGGCCCCAGCCGCCAAGGCACCGCTGGATGGCTGGGGCTATTCAGGACCTTGGCCATGAGCCCCTGTGGGGACTCGGTGTCCCCGTTTGGAAAGCAAGAATAACGTCACCGCTCTTGCAGGGTTTTTAGGAAAATGAGGTATAATTTTAGCATAGCCCCTGACACGGAGAGGCACTAATTAAATGGGAGAATGTTATTGTAATGGTTGGTATGGAGAAAGTCACTTCACCTCTCCAGACTTGGTTTGGTCCCGTGAAGCATCCTCAGGCTCCTCGGTTTTCTCATCTGTCAAATGGGAATAGTCATAGCGCCTTCCCAGTCGGTTGCTGTGGGCGTTACGCAGGCCAGTGTCAGAACAGAGCCCAGCTGGGGCTGAGGGCCACGTGCCTGCGTCTAGTGTCCAAGCCTCTCTGCTCGCTGGGACAGGCCAACATTCCCGGCCTTCCCAGGGAAAGGCGACGGGATGAGGATTAGAGGCTGGGCCAGGGGAATGGGTGACGGGAAACCCAGCCCAGCGCCCCTCAGCACTCAGCCCCAAGCCCCAGGTCCTAAGCACCCTGCAAATTGGCACATTCTTCCACCACCCCCCCCCCTCCACACACTCACAAAAACCTTTGAAAATTCCTGCTGGTGAGATGGCCAAGGAGGGCTCAAGAAGATGGGAGGCCGTGGCTGGACCAGCTGGATTCTGGCGCATCAGCTGGTCGGGAACAGAAGGAAGGGAGGAAACTATTTGTGAAAGCTGGTTAACCGTAAACATCAGAGGCATAGGTGGGAATTCTATCTGGCAACATCCATGTGCTCTTTGGAAAACAAGGGAAAAAGAGGAGCGGGAAAGGGGCAGAGATGCCTGGCAACCGGCTCCCACCGCCCCTGCTAAATATGTAGGAGCTTTGCAAGCTGGTTGTTAAACTGCTCATAACTTAGACTCGGCCGTGGTGGAAGTATTTACACCACAGAAATTGGCAGAAGCCGCAGAGCAAGGCTTTGTAACTTTTTTCTTTTTCATAGATCTCATTTCCCAACACACTGCTGAGTACAGGAAGCGGAGGAATGGCAGAGAAGGTGGCGATGTCCCAGGAGGGAAAGGAAAGGCACAAACCTTCAAAGGCAGGTATTTTTCCCTTAGGGAAAGGTTTCAGCTATGGCTCAGACAGGTTATGGAATTTGCCCAAAGTCACAGCTCAGTGCCAGAGTTAGAATTGGAAAACAGGTGTTTCTGGTTGTGAATAGTTGGGGTTCCCCCCCAACCCCAACTAAATTCTGCGCATAATAAGTGATTGAAAGGGAACTAGCTATTTAGTGGTGTCTTTGTAGGGCCAGCCCTATAGTCTCCCTAAAAAATTCAGAATCCATGAGTTAAAATCACACCTTGCTTTTGGCTTGATAGCCAATGGCTTTGTTTTCAGAAAGGAAATACCTCAATGGACCCAAATTTGCTAAAATTAAAGGTCCTGCGTGTATAATGCAGGAAGTCAGCCTCAAAGATGGATTTTGAGGAGGTTTTGGCAATGTCCCTAAAGTCGGACCTATCCCCGCAAGGAGGCTGGCTTTCAAAAGCAATACTCATTTAGATGCAAAAAATAAGGTGGGCGCTGTTACCACATCCAAGGACAGAGTGGTTAGCACAACCAGGGACATTGGCAGGGAGCCTAAGTCCTGCTGGCTGTCTTGGGACATGCCTTGGGGAATCCTTGGCAAGTGTCTCCAGTGGCACAGGGAGGCAGGGAGGTTGGAAATTCACTAGGCTTCTGGTTGCATGTTTTTTTTTTGGCCAGGGATAGCCACTTGTGTGGACAAGTATTATGAGGATGATTTACCTAGTCCGGATAAATAAAAAGCCTTCTTGGCTTTCCTAAGTGATTTAGAATTTTATAGCACCGACTCAGCACTTCATCTGCACTCAAGACTCAAACACCAGACTCCAGGCGTTGGAAGGGATGATTCACTCAGACAGCCCTTGCACTGGTTTTTGAAGGGGAGCCTGGCCCGCTCCGTTCCCATAGAACTCATTTTCTTCTCCTTTCAGAATTCAGAGTCATCAGGCCACGCAGGCCCGAAGGTGGGCTCGTTCTGGTCTGCGCTCACGGTATGTTTGTGTTGCTGTGACAAGTGGGGCGGGGGGGGGGGCGTGTGGACAACCGCACGCCAGCTCATTCCTGAGGCTTCCGAGGACTCAACTCTTGACAGCCAAGGGTTCTCCTCACGTAGGCAGGGCCTGTCTTCTGCAAGGTTTATTAGGACCCATTAGCTCCTCAGAGAGGTGCTGCAAAAAGTACCCACTAAGCAAAATCTGGAGACACCTCCCATCAAAGGGACACCGTTCTACTAACAAGCTGTAACGCATCTACAGCCCTCAGCAGCGCCCCCTTCTTTTTCTTAGCTGCCTCTGGAAGCATCCTGGTCCCACGGCCACGGAATGGACAAGCAGAGGGGCTGGAAAGTAGTGTGGCCCCATGCCGCCCGTGAAGGGGGTAACTGGCCTGGAATTACCCACCGATGGTGCCTAACCTCGGTAGCTCCGAGGTTTCCCACAGCCCTGTTTACATATTGAAACTGTCCCCGTAATGGAGAGATACTCATCTCTTCTGGAACGTCCGTGAGTAATTTGTCTCGGTATCTCTCCGTAAGTGAAACAGAAGGCTTGGCTCTCCCCATGAAAAGATGAGTCACTTACGTAAATAAGGATACAAACGGCTTCAGGAAATAGATTCTGTGGGTCTCACAGCAAGAGCCTGAGAACTGAAACGCACGGGGGACCGCAGCACACCGCGGCCACACCGGCGCTCACCATCCGCGCGCGTCATCCCGCCCGCCCACCGCCCCGCCCCCACCCACCCGCCGCGGCAACAATGAACAAGGGTGAAGCATGCGCCCCGGGTGGCCCCGTGCACGTGCGCGCGCTCCACCTACCCCGCCCGGCGTCACTCTCGGCTTCCGTCATTCGAGACTCAGTATCCCCTCCCTGGTCTGGCCCGACTCTCCATTTCCTCCCCACCCCGAACGCTTTCCCGTGGCTCGCCCTCCCCTGAGCGGGCACCGGCTGCCCCCACCCAGAAAACTCCACTTGCCTCGTGGCCCACGGATGGCCGCTGTCCGCCTGTCATTCCAGGAGGACTGGAGCCGGCTCACTGGCTCATCTCCTGTCCCCCGTGGGGATGACCAGCTACCCGATGGCCAGGGGGGTCCTGACCTCCCCTCCACCTCAGCCTCCAAGCCCACCGCCCCACCCTGGCGTTGCTAACCGCTGCTCCATGACGGCGGTCGCCATTCCTAGCGTCCCCTCCGTGGCTGCCACCACGCCTGTCCTCCAGCTGTCTTATTCAGCGACCTCCCTGCCGCGATCTCCTCTCTTCCTGAGGCTTCTCATTACCTAGCTTCAGCGCCTCCCGGCCCCCTTTTCTTCACACCGCTCCTTCATCGTTATAAGCCTCCATGCCCTGCACGTGCTGGCTGAACCCCAGCCCAGAGCGGACCCAATGGTTGCTTGGTCTCCACCTCTCGGCCAAGCTGCCTGGTTTCGGCCAAGGTGCCTGGTTTCGGCTCGCTCCCTCAGGAGCAGACTCAGGGATGCTCGGAGCTGCTCACCGCACCCGCTAACCACGGAGGCCGATGACAGTCCCCTTCCAGCCCACATTTATTCCACTGCCAACCCTCTCTTTGCGCTCCTTACTGGAGGCACCTTAGTAGCCCATCTTCCTCCCAGCCACGGTCCCTCGGAGGAGGCGCCCATGGGACCCCGGCTCACGCACCAGGTCCGGGGCCACGTCCTCCTGTTCCTGGAGCCCAGCCTGCCTGGTCTCAGCGCCAACGTGTCTCATTTCCTGAAGGACAATGGAAAGGCAGGGCCTGGGTCTCATGCTCCTTTGGGGCCCTCGAGTGTGGGGGACAGAGCTGGGCGTGCTCATGAGTGACAAGAATGGACATGTGCGGAGTGTTTAGGGTTTGCCGGGCCCAGCTGCGCGTGCATTCCGTTGCCTTTCCCGGTGATCGGCCGCCGAGAAGTGGAAGCATTCAGGAGCTTGCCCAGCGTTGCATGGATGGTAGTGACGAGGCCAGAGCAGGACCTGGAGCCGCGGCGGGCACGCTCGGGTTTCACGGGCGGATGGACGCCTCCTCCATGAGGCCGCAGCAGAAGAGACTTCCAAGGAAAATGCATTTCTGAGGCCCAACCAAGCGCCTCTCCTGCCGTCTTCGGTGACGGGCCAGCTGAAACCAAGCTACGCGTCCTAGGGCTTGAACAGCGGAGTCCAGGGATCCCCTGTTCGGACCTTGAGGCAATGTTATGCCCTAAACGTTTCTAAACACTTGCTCTCAACGTCTGTCCTTGTAGCCTGGCAGACCAGCTACAAGCCACCAGCAGCAGACCAGGCTTTGAGTAGCGAGTCTGGCCCACTGGAGAACATGGCGCCTTTCTCTGCAGCCTGTCTTGCCCAAGCCCACCCTGTATTGGTACCCACATCTGAGCCTGGGGTCCATGTAGCTGGAGACATGATCTGGGAAGCAGGGAGTCAACCAGACCGACCTGCAGCCTGGTAGGGGTGCCGTTGAGACAGCGGAGGGGAAGGAACATCCGGGCTGCTTGGCCTCTCGTTTCTAGAGCTGGGGGCCCCGGTCCAGGTCAGCTCCATCGCTGACCAGAGGGAAACCACAGACTCAGCGTCAAGGGCCACTGGGTCTCCTCAGAAGGACTGATCAGACCACTTGAAGACAGAGGTCAGACTGATGGACCTTGAACCAGGGGTTAATGGCCTCTGTCCAGTAAATGCTCCAAGTTTCATTCATTTTTTTCAACAAATGTTTATTGATGGCCAGGAGGCTCTGCGCCAGGATGCGAGATAAGACCAGGCTGTGTCTCCTGCTCATCGGGAGACCGACGCCTTGAACAAGCGCTCCCGTGGACGGCAGAGGGTGGCTGGAGAGGGAAGAAGAGGGGAGAAAAGACTCTGGGGGTCTGTCTCCCATGCTGGGCAATGGCAGGCTACGGGGGTGGGGGGGTGCTGCCTTTGCCCCTGCCTGGACCAGCTCTTTTCTCGACACCAGGGAAGTGGATTCTTCACAGTGCCTCCGAGTCAACAAGCAAAGGAGCATCTGGTGGGTCAGCACAGTGTCCTGCACCTAAGGAACCGGGCTGGGGGGGCAGCCCGGGCACAGGAGCCCCGCTCCCCGTTAGCCTACCATTCTTTCCTGCAGCAGGACAATAATGCTCTGAGCTGGGGTCTGTCATGTCCCCAGCGGATGTTTGGAAGTCCTCGTTAGGATGCTGCTGCTTCTTGATCCGGATAGAGAAGGTGGTCTGTGACCTCGGAAAGGTCTGGGTTCAAATCCCAGCCTGGCTACTCAGTAAGGATGAGATGAAGTGCTGAGGGCTTAGACTGTGAGCCTGAAGCCTCAAGCCCAAGTCCAGTGCTGCTGAGTACTAGACACGTGACCACCTGGCGTCACTTGACATTTCTGGGCCTCAGTTTCCTCCCCCATAAAATGGAGATCACTGTACTTACCTGGCAGGGGAGATCGCGAAGGTGATTTTCCCAGGGCGAGGCTCATCCATTGCACTCCGGATGTGCTGACCCCTGCAATTTCTGCAAATGCGGGAAACTCGATGGCATACTTTGTGGGAGTGGGGGCCTGCGTTTGCGCTGTCCCCGGGTTAAAAAAAAAAACCAGAGATCACTGACATACCTGCCACGGTGTTGTCAAGTGGACCGAGCAAGTAGACTTCACGTGGAGTAGTTCAAACACAGCCAAGCTGACAGCAAGCACTTAGTCGTTAGCTGTGTCAGTTACCGTGTGTTAGTTATTGTTAGCTGTGTTCGTTATTGCTAGCTATGTTAGTTATTGTTAGCTATGTTAGTTACTGTGAGTTAGTTATTGTTAGCTATGTTAGTTACCGTGTGTTAGTTATTGTTAGCTATGCTCGTTATTGTTAGCTATGCTAGTTATTATTAGCTATGCTAGTTACTATGTGTTAGTTATTGTTAGCTATGCACATTATTGTTAGCTATGTTAGTTATTATTAGCTATGCTAGTTACTGTGTGTTAGTTATTGTTAGCTATGCACATTATTGTTAGCTATGCTAGTTATTATTAGCTATGCTAGTTACTGTGTGTTAGTTATTGTTAGCTATGCTAGTTATCGTGTGTTAGTTCTTGTTAGCTATGTTAGTTACCATGTGTTATTGTTAGCTATGTCAGTTACCATGTGTTAGTTATTGCTAGCTATGCTCGTTATTGTTAGCTATGTTAGTTATTATTAGCTATGCTAGTTACTGTGTGTTAGTTATTGTTAGCTATGCTAGTTATCGTGTGTTAGTTCTTGTTAGCTATGTTAGTTACCATGTGTTATTGTTAGCTATGTCAGTTACCATGTGTTAGTTATTGCTAGCTATGCTCGTTATTGTTAGCTATGTTGGTTATTGTTAGCTATGTTACTGTGTGTTAGTTATTGTTAGCTATGTTAGTTATCATGTGTTAGTTATTGTTAGCTGTGTTCATTATTGCTAGCTATGTTAGTTATTGTTAGCTATGTTAGTTACTGTGAGTTAGTTATTGTTAGCTATGTTAGTTACCGTGTGTTAGTTATTGTTAGCTGTGTTCATTATTGCTAGTTATGTTAGTTATTGTTAGCTATGTTAGTTACCATGTGTTAGTTATTGTTAGCTATGTTAGTTACCATGTGTTAGTTATTGTTAGCTATGTTAGTTACTATGTGTTAGTTATTGTGAGCTATGTTAGTTACTGCTTGTTAGTTGCTGTTCGCTATGGCTATTCAGACGTGCAGGAATTGAGAAAGAATTAAACAAGGTCATCACTGGCCAATAGCAGTGTTTGCCCTTCCCCATTTCTCTGGTAAGGTAAAAACTGCGTGGAAGGCAAAGTCGGCCGTGCTCATCAGCCCGATGGGCAAAGGCCTGCTGTCTCGGGCACGCTCCCAGGGGCGGCCCTGGGGCTCCTCAGGTGGATACCCCCACGTCCTCCAGAGGGGTTGTGAAATTCCTGAGAAAACATCCACTTATGTTCGCCTTCCCGTGGACACGTCATCTTTAAAAGGTTGCTTTAAAAAAGAAGAAGAAGAAGCAGCAGCAGCAGCCACAGCAGCAGCAGGAGGCAGAAACATGGGAGAAGCTGGCGTCAGGCCTCTGCCAGGCCCGAGACGCTCATCCATCCAGAATGGGAGCTTCGTTGGTTGCCTCTTCCTGCACTTGTCTGTGGAGAAAGGAGGAAAATGGCTGAGGTCCGCTGAGCTGAAGCCTCAAGCTGAGCTGGAGGTGCCTGTGGGAAGACGAGAAGGGGCGGGGGAGAAGCCCAGACATGGGGTCCTACCCGCTGCAGCCCGCTGCCCAGCTGCCCAGCGGAGGGGCTCGGTGACAGGGGCTGACTCCGCGTGGGGTGGCCCCAGAGCACCCGACTCTCCGCAGCTGCTGCCCACCAGTGAGAGGGAGGCCCCACGGAAGGCCTTTCTGTATGCAGTTTCCTCCGAGGGGCGTCCAACCCTGTGGCGTCTCCGGGCCACACTGGAAGAAGAAGAGTTGTCTTGGGCCCCACATTGAATACATTGCGACGTGTAAGCCCAGAAACATCTCATCATGTTGTACGTAAATGTAGGATTTCGTGTGGGGCCACAGGCGGTCTGCGGGCCGTGGCTTGGACGCCCCTTCTAGACCCCGGAGTCATCCCTACATGAGCTCCTAGGAGGGCTGGGATGTACCTGGCCTTGAAGCCTCTTCCTGAACCCAGGCCAGGGCCCAGTCGCGGTGCTGCCTGGACCGTCTCATCAGGTCAGTGACCAGCAAAGCTCCTCAGAAGTCACTTGTCCGAAGTGTCGGAAGTCACTTGCTGGCCTCCCCCAAGCTGCCCCGCAATGGCCTGAGCGAGTGTGTCCATCTACACAGCGACACAGCTCGGCCTCACGTGGGACTCGGTTTCTCCTTACCTTCTGTCTCTGTCCCTCGGTACCTGTCCGCCTCTCCGGCCGTCAAGGTCCTATATGCCGGGGCAGGGGGGCACCGACAGGCACCCCCGGGCTGGGTCAGCTCAGGTGAGACAAGGGGAGCTGAGGCCAGACAAAGCAGGTGAGGCAGGTAGCGTGTGATGTGCCGTGCGGTCTCCTTAGCAGAGCCCTGTGGTTGGTGAGTCACCTCTGAGGCATCTTCTGGGTTATAAATAGGTAAATAGGCCTGGCTGGGAGTGATGGGAAAGAACAATGAAGGCCCATTGTCCGTCCTGATAGGTTGTTACTAAACCGTGAACAATCCCTTGGAGGGAATTTGAGTCTGCTGAAAGCCCCGTCCGGGCCAGGGGCTGGGTGCCCGGGAGTGGGTCAGGGCTGCACCTATAGGGCGACATGGAATGAATCAGCCACCAACCTGTGAGGTAGGTCCTTCTACCTGTCCTCGATTCAGAGATGGATCGACGGGCCAGAGACAGGCTCACGGCTGTGCAAGCTGAGTCAGTGCTGGCGGCCAGGTCTGCCTGTCGCGAGGCGCCTGCCCCATAGCAGGGGTGGCCCTGGGAACCCCAGAACGACCAAGCCGTCAACTCTGACCACCTCCCCCGACCCGGGCTAACTAACTAACGTGCTCCCACCAACCAAAGAATCCAGTGAAACCCGAGTCCCAGGTTGCTCGTGGGAAATGCCACCCACAGAGACAAAGAGTCTGGAAATCCCTTGAAGCAGGAAAGGATCTATTAAACGTTTTTTCATCTTTATTCCGCTTCAAAACATTAAATAAAGGCCAGAGCCAGGAACGCCTTCCAAGAGGAACTAAGCGAAAGCCTGTTCTCAGCTAGAAGGTTGTGCTGCTTCCGTGTGCCAAGGAGCCTCAGGCCTTGGTCCCTGCAAGGGTTCTGGAGATCGTTCCAGGCACCCGTGGGCCCACTGTGTGCCCACCCGCTGCTGGGACGGAGCAAGACTGGACCTGGCCGGGTGGGCATCGGAGGCCTTTGGAGACCAAGACGAGGTTTGGTTGGGACCCCACCCAGTTCCGTGGGCCTCGGGCCAGACACACAGGACCGTGCACATTCCTCAGCTGCCTAGGAAGCGGACAGCTGGGGTGAGGGTGGTCAGAGCCTCCTCCCAGCTGACGGTGAACTCCTGCTCCGGTGGGGACAGAGCCTGGGAAGGGGTCTCCTGCTGCCTGGTGTGCGGCCGGCGTAGAACCGGAGTAGATGGCACCCACCTTGTCTACCCCAGCGAGGTTACAAGGGCCCCATGTAGCTCCACGAAGGCGAACCAGGGTGGAGGTTGGTTAGCTTGGTGTTTGCGTTAATACCAAGCAGCCGTCTCTCTTTCCCGCCCCCAAAGCAGCTCTCGTGAAAGCTCTCCGTAGGAGATGCATTTCAGGGCTCCGAGTTGGCCCCGAAAAGGCGGCTTCTAAGTGGGTTGTGCGGGAAGATCCTTTCTGCAGTGCAGATCTGAGATAGAGCGCCAGCGGACTGGATGTATTAACCCCGGAAGCCCTCACCTGCCCCGCCCACCCCCCCCCCCCCAGCCCCTGCCCATCACGGCCACCTCCACCGCCAGCAAAACCACCAGCGTTATCATCACCATCTTCAACACCGTCATCACCTCCGCCTTCGCGCACAGGCCCACTCACACTCCTGATGAATCCAGCAATGCCTTCTGCTCGAGTTCTCTGCGGTCTGCTCCTTCCCTGCACACACGCAAACTCCCCGAGTTTAGGACCAGTCCACGTCAACCTTGCCACAGCCAGCTCTCCAACTCCTCCTCCCACCTGCTTGTCCACAGCCGGCGGAGGAACTTTCTGGAGTGTTCAAAGACCTTCACTGGCTCCCCTGACTTTCTAAAACATGCCCTAAAACAAAACAAAAAAACAAAACAAAAGAAATCATGATAAAGTTCGGGAAATGCTGGGCCGAACACCGAAGTGCGTTTCTCCATTGCAGGATTAGTCAGAGCCTTTAGTACTCGTGAGCGTGGGATTCGGCTCGGAGAGCTTCCTGAACGTCTCTGGTCTCCTTTATCGGCCCAGGTCTCTCCACCCTCCTAGCTGGCCCTGGCATCCCTGAGGCCTGCCTGGCTCTCTCCCCCAGCTCTGGGCTCTCTCCTCCGTGGTTCCCATCACAGCTGCTGCCGTGGCTTCGGGACCCTCCAATAATCCCCTGACTGATACGCCCACGCCAGCCCTCCCCTGAGCTCCCGGTCTGAACCCACCCACTTCCCCCTTGACTGATCCCTTTGATGCCAAGATGGTCTCTTCCCATCTCCATAGAGGGTACCACCATCCTCCCAGCATCCTCGCCTCCCAAGCTTTGCCAACAGTTACTCCCCCTAAATGTGTCTTTTTAATTTTGCTAGTTTTTTTTTGGGGGGGGGGGTGTATGTTTCATCGTGATGAGAATACTTGCCAATCGAGCTACCCTCTTAACAAATTAAGTATGCCGAGCAGCATTATTAACTATGGGCACGATGTGGTAGGAAGATCTCCAGAACTTCCTGCATTACTGGGACTTCACGTCCAGGGGCTCTGTCCCCTCTCCGTCGTATTCCCTGCTTCCGTGAGCTCGACGATTGTGGCTGCCTCGTGTGGGTGGAGTTGCACAGCGTCTGTCCTTCTGGGGCCGGTTGGTTTCACTCGGCATCGTGGCCGCCAGGTGCCTCCACGCTGCAGGACCCCCTTCGTTTTTAAGGCTGGGAAATGGTCCACTGTGCACGTTGCTCACCCGTCCGCCTGGCATTTTGTGGTTCCCCATGCCTTGGTTACTGCCGACAGCGCTGCCATGAACGTTGGTGTGCTCCGTGCCCTTGGAGACCCTGATGTCAATGTGTTGGGATATACACCCAGCGGTGGAGTTGCTGGATCCTACAGAAATTCAACTTCAAAAGCGTGGAGGAAGCTCGGCGGCCGCGTCATTTTGCATTCCCACCAGCAGTGTGGGAGAGTTCCGATTCCTCCACATCCTCACCAGCTTGCTTTCTTTCTTCCTTCCTTCCTTCCTTCCTTCCTTCCTTCCTTCCTTCCCTCCCTCCCTCCCTCCCTCCCTCCCTCCCTCCCTCCCTCCCTCCCTCCTTCCTTCCTTCCTTCCTTCCTTCCTTCCTTCCTTCCTTCCTTCCTTCCTTCCTTCTTTTCTTTCTTTCATAATGGCCACCTGACAGGTGTGAGGTGGTACCTCATGGTGGCTTTGATGTGCATCATCTTGATGGTTAGTGACCCTGAGCCTGTTTTCCGTCCCCACCGCCACCGAGACCCCATCCACACGCCGTCCTCTCTCGCTCAGATTCTGGCAGGATCCTCCAAGCAGGCCTGCCCGCCCCACCTGCACGCCCCTACCTGCCCCTCACAAGCGCAGAAAGTCTTTCCAAACACAAACGGTTCTCTTGTGCCTTTTTCATTTCCCGAGTTACCCGCGGACAAAGCGAACATGCCCAGGACGGCCCCTCACTCCACAGCAGGGTCTCCAGCAGCAGGTATGGCCCCACAGGTGTTTGGGAATCACCCTCCAGCCCCTTCTCCTCTTCTCCCATCCATCACTTCCCCAAACTCCCGTGTCCACCTCCACCACGCCTCCGGAGCTCCGTTCCAACGCCACCTCGTGTGAGAACCCTCCCCGATCCCTGACACGTGTTCGTTCTATGACAGCAGCTGCTGCTTCTTCCTGCACTCCCCACGACGGCGATTCCATCCGTAGCTGTAGGTAGCCTCGGTTTCCGCTGCCAGAATGCACACTGCCAAAGGGCAGGGGGCGCACGCATCTCGTTCTCCCTGGGGCCGCTGACCCTTCTGGCCAGCGCCTGGTGAGCTGTGCTCATTCACAGGCAGCTTCTCTGACTGTGTGGAAAGCACAAGTTTGGAGCCGGACACACACCGCTCCACCTCTCACTAGCTTGGGGACCGGGTGACTCAGTTTCCTTATTGGTAAAAGACAGCGGGGCGCAGGGTACGAGCTTGGTGAGTGGCAGCCGTACCCCTCTTGACAGAGTGGGAAAAATCTCAAGTCTCGCCTGCGGAAGATTCAGCGTTCTGAGGCTGCGCAGGAGAGCAGAAATAACCCGAGGAAGATGCTCATGAAGCCAAGGTCGGGGCCCCGCCACCCCGACACAGAGACTCGGTCCTTCTCCTTTCTTCCCAAGGTGGCCTCCCCGAGCCTGGCCCAGAGCCTGGCATAACACTTCCTTGGAAATCACCTCCGTGAGGAACTAGAGAGGATGATTAAGCCAAGGCATCGAGGGAGCGGGGCCGTGTTTACACACAGCCGTGGGGAGTCGGACAGAACAAAGGGTGTGGATGAGAAATCCAGGAAACAGACGGGGACCAGGTGCGGGTGTGGGCTCCCCACGCTTTCCCACGCCCTGTCGGCAGCTGCAAGGCCAGTCCCCTGTGGCTGAAACTCCTCCGTGAAGGCACCAGACCACACACGCCAGTCTGCTGACCACGGATGACTGGGCTGGCGTCCTGGAAGGAGGCGATGCTCAGCGGACCTAGGGACCACGAACTCGCCTACATGGCTCAGCCTCCCTTGCTAGTAGGTCAGGTCACGTGACACACCCTGGCCAATGGACTGTGAGAACCAGCGATGTGCTCTTTTTCCAGATCAAGTGATAAGAGGCAGTGTGCCTTCTGTCCCTCTCGTCCTCTGCTGAAGTGACCTGGGATGACGAGGAGGGAGCCCAGGTCCTGGAGTCACGAGGTGGGTCTTCAGAAGACAAAGAACTGCTACCAGTTCTAACCGGACTTAATGTGAGCAAGAAATGCACTTTTGCTTATTACAGGTTGTTTTATTGCCACGGCATGGCATCTAACCTCCTCTAATAAAAATAAGTAATAGTCACATACTCTTTTAGAGCCTCAAAGAGTTTTTTGCTCACTCTCATTGCCTATTCACCTAGTCCATGAACGAGGTAGTTGTGTGGTTTTTTTTTTTTGTTTGTTTTGTTTTTTTTTGAACAGTTTCAAATGGATACCTAAGGCTAGCTGAAAAAAATCACAGAGAAATTAACAGCTTTCCTTTGTGGAAAAGAAAATGGGAAATACGACTTCTTTACCACACTACCCAAAATAAACATATACCTAAGAACAAACTTACCAGGCAAAAAAAAAAAAAAAAAAAAAAAGCAGGATTTGCTGAGAAAGTTATGAACTTTATTGAGGGAAATAAGATAGAATTTAGCAACTAGTGAAAGATCCTCAAGCTCTTGATGAAGAAGATTTATTTAAAAATAAACTACTTTATACAAAGGAGATTCGTAACGAACCACCATGTACATAAATAGAATCTAAATGGATTAAAGAATCAAAAGTAGAAAAATAAAATTATGAAAATAGGTATTTTTCAAATATCTTCACATTTGATAGGCAAAAAGTCTTTCTAAGCAGGGTACCAAATTCATTAGCCACAAAAGAAAACACTATCAGGTTTAACTCTCTATAATTTTTAAAACTTTCTAAACATTAGTGACATCATTTGCAAAGTTTAATGATGAGAGAAACACAGGGAGAAAGTATTCGTAACATCTGTGAAAGGCAATGTTCGATTTACAAATTATAGTCAATCTCTAAAAACTCATAAACGAAAAGTAAACCCCCTGATTGAAGAAGTAGGCAAAAAATATTCGACAAACAATTCACAGGAGAAATATAAAAAATCAATACACCATGAAGGGTTGCACAGCGAAATGCAGATTCAAACGATAAGATGGCATTTAAAAATCCATCAGGTTGGCAAAAACGTAAAGAGATGGATAGTATCCATTGTGGGGTAGAGGGTGGGAGAAAGGGACCCACCCCACGCTGATGGTGGCAGTGTGGAACAGGGACCGTTCTGTGAAGGCTGTAAGTGACCACCACCTGTGGGCCACCCTCTGGCCCAGTAATTTCATAGCCAAGAACAATGTAACCGACCCAGTTTTTCCCATCATGCACTAGGCCGCACAGTCAAGAGCATTCCTAGCAGCAACGCTGGAACTGGCTGAATTGGGAACAATTTGAATGTGGGTCAGGATGGGCCTGGGAAAAAAAAAATAATGGTGTTTGCCTAGTATGAAATGGTCAGGCAGCCCTTTGCATGGAAGAGGTAGTTCCGGATATACCGCTGTGGAAATAAATATGAAAGATTTATTCTCAACTGTTACACAAAGAGCCTGAAAACAATACATCTGTTATAGCACATTTGTGTAAACACCCCCCAAATAGATTCTAAACCGAAGAACTAAAGCCATTGCTTTTTAAAGGACATATAAAAAACACATAAATAAAGCTATTTCATTAGGTCGTTATTGAATTATCTTTATTAGAATTTTTTAAAATTATGAAGTAATGCATGTCTGTACGAAGTGAAACAAGCCAAAAGCAATAAAGACAATGTTACTATTCCTGGACTTTATTTTGTTTCATTTGTTGCTGTTTTATGTGATTATTTCTATGTCAATTGTAATAACCTGGCGAGGCCAGCCGTTCTCGCCACACCATTCTTCCGTAAAATGTTCTGGGGTGTTCTAGGGCTTTATGCTTTTATACTACCTGTAAAATAGATTTGCTCAGTTCCAAGATGTACCATTGGAATTCCACCCGGAACTGCAATTTACTTTGTTTCCACACAATTTTGTGTTCATATCCAGAATCGTGTGTCTTTCCAATGTTGTTTAAGTTCTTTAGTGAAGTTGTGTATTTTCTTCAATAGGTGCTGTATCTATCCTTTTTTTTCTATTTAGTCCTATGAGTATTGTTGAACCCTAACACACGTAGGGTCTTTTCATTCTCATTTCTGACTACATTTTGCCCACACAGAGTCTGTTGATTTTGATATATTTACCTTGCCTCCAGCCAGCTCACTAAATTTTCTTCTCAAAGCGAATTTTTTAAATTAGTCTCTTGGGTATTCAAGGCACCCAATCAATCACAACGGCATATAACTCTATCCTTATTTCTAATATTTATATTTGAAGTTATTTTTCACTTCAGTAATAAAAGCACACAGTTTACAATGTCAAATAATGCTGGAACACATCATTAAAAATGGTGGTTTCTGCCACACTCAGTTTTGCTTCTGAATCCTCAGATGCAGCCACTAACTCGTTTAACATTTTTCTGACACTTTCACAATGCCATGTTTCTGTATCGCGGGCTTATACTAGTATTTTTTTTTTTTTTTAAGTGTATCATGAATTTATTTATTTTTGGATAGAGGCGAAGGGAGGGAGAAAGAGAGGGAGAGAAATATCGATGTGAGAGAGAATCATTGGTTGGTTGTCTTCCATATGGGCCCGGAACCGGGGACCAAACCTGCAACCCAGGCATGTGCCCTGATGGGGAATCGAACTGGTGGCCCTTTGGTTTGTGGGACGACGCCCAACCCACTGAGCCACAGCAGCCAGGCTGTACTAATATCTTTATTTTTTAGGTACTGTCTCTATTTCCTATAATGGAAAATGAGCATTTCCCTCTCTTACACTATCCTTCCCTCATCAACATGCATATTCCTCATTCTCCTGATACAGTTTCGTATCGCAATACACCAGTTTTTGTAGTAACATAGTCACGGCTGTATAAATATTATCTATCACTGAGCCACATCCACAATGACCATGATCGTCTTTCCTTTACTTACAGCTTCTCTTTCCCCCGGAGTTAACAACGGCTTCCGTTTCTGCGTGTTTCTTCGTTTTGCACGCGTGTTGCTTTTATTCGTTTGTTTTGCTTATTCGCTAGCATCGCTTGCAGTCCAGTCTCCTCTCAGTACATCTAAACGCACCCAGTGATCTATCCATTTTGGCTCTTCTTGGGGAGATCTCTTTCCTCTGGTCCTCTGCCTTCCTGCTCACACATGGGCGGGGGGCGGGGGCGCTGCTCCGAGAGTCAAGCACGTGGCTGTCCTCCTGGAACTCCGTTGGCGGGAGTCCCCGTCTCTGACCATGTGACCTGTTCAGTTGCGTCTGGTATTTTAGTGTCTTGCTCTCTCCCGCCATACTCCCTATGGTAGATAGAAAATAGATGGCGAGAGAGAAAAGATCCTTCCCGCTTGCTGGAAAAGTTTTCCATCGATGAGAGAAACACGAACTGTGAACCAAAAAACGCAGAGGAGAAGGAGTTATAGCCCAAAGGGAGACTGTGGTCCCCCTAGATGCGGAGATGGAATGTAGGGGAAAGGTCGTGCAGAGCGCGCAGGGCTGAGCTGGCGCTGGAGAGGGAAAGGCCTTCCCCTAGCCATCAGCAGGGAGAGATAAAAGACAGACTCCATTTCTGGGAATTTGGCAGACTCGCTTATCGGGGCCAACCCTCCTGCTGAAAACAATTAGAAATGCTGGGCGACATAGGAGAAACTTTCTAAAACAGCCCAAGTCTGGCTAAAGATTTATGAGATTTTGACCATCAGAAATGGTCAGCTGATAACAATTTCATGTTTCTGCCTAACAGGAAAGAATGAACAGGACAAAAATCTAAGGGAAAGAGGAACTTAGGTAAGAGCAACACTGTTGCTTTTGCTCCGAGAGCATTGGTTGGTTCAGGCAGCAGCGAAATTTGATTGGTCCCTGGATGGTGAGGGGCTGGAAGTCAAAACTAAGGAGTTTGAGAATCTCCCCACATTGAGCCCTGAGCCTGAAAAGCTATATATTTAGAATCAGGACGAGTCAGGAAACTAAACGAGAGTTTGCCAAAGCACTGACCAGAGCGGGAGTAAGAATTTCGCTGAGAATCTGTAATCATGAGTAAGCCTTCATAGAAATTTGCATCCCAAATTTACGTTTCTAGGATGGTCCCAAAGATACCTCCAAGGTGAGTTTAGTTGAAAAGTGGTCTTGGGCTGGAAGTGACCTCAGGCAACTTGCATGAAATAAGCGTAAATCCTGAAGGAAGTCACATTATCCCACAAATATGCATTTGGGGACAATGAGCAGCATACAATAAAAAATAACCAAGCACAGAAGGAAAAAGGCACCATGAGTAACATCCAGTAGAACCGATGGATAACAGACACAGAGTTGCAAAAAAAAATCAGACATTAGGCCCTGGCTGGTGTAGCTCAGTGGATTGAGCGCGGGCCTGCGAACCAAAGGATCGCGGTTCGATTCCCAGTCGGGGCACATGCCTGGGTTGCCAGGCCAGTTCCCGGCAGGGGACACACGAGAGGCAACCGCACATTGATGTTTCTCTCCCTCTCTCCTTCCCTTCCCCTCTAAAGATAAATAAAAAAAAAAAAAAAAAAAAAAATCAGACCTTAGAATCAGAAGACATAGATTACAATGTAACTAGGCTTAAGATGCTAAAAGATATTTAAAGCTTTGAAAATATCCGCAGAGAGTAGAAATCTATAAAAGGGGACAGAGCACTTGAAACAAAACCAAGTAGAACTTCTAGGAATCATTTTTGAAAGAATAATCAAAATGTAACCTTAACTTTTTCCTTTTCGCATTTATAAAAGCTTCACCTCAATAACGTAAACAACTCTGATCCTTTAGAGTTTGTCCCCACCTCCAATGGCTGCTGATGTCACAAAAATTACATCTTTATATGTTTGGTGCCCCAAACATAAACTGATATCTTTTAAATGCATGAGTCTTTTCAATGATGGAGAAAACACGATTTGGAATTACAAACAAAAGTTACAGTAGCACTGGCTTCTTGGCAGGTTTCCCATCTCTTGACCATTCCTCTCACTTTATTGGTATTTCTTATTTTGTTTATATACCTGTGTGTTTATATATATATATATATATACATATGTATTTACTTTATTCACATCCTCCTGTAGGTCTTTGAGTATCTGTAAGACAGTTGTTTTGGTCTTTGTCGAATATAGCTGCATAAGTCTTCCTCAGGGAAAGAGTCTGTTACATTTTTTTACCTTGCATGGGCCATACATTCTTTTTTCTTTGTATGCCTTGTAATCTGAATGTAATGATGTGGTAACTCTGGAGAGCGTACCCTCTTCCTCTGTGTTTGCTGTTTTGTTTTTTTTAATTACGTTTTTTTTTTTTTTTTGATTGTTGTAGGTTGTCTCTGTGCGTAGGATTAGCCCACGTTGTAAACTTCAGGTCTTCCCAGGTTTTTCTGAACCTCTTTCTGGGTACTTGTGGTCACTTTCTAATTTTTCCCGTTTCTGCAGTCGGTGTTGAACGTCCTAGTCTTTCATGTCTGCCCCACGAAAGGGGGAAAAGTGAAAAATAAAAGTGGGGGAGGGAAGGGTGGCACCCTTTAGCTCCCCAGAATCTAGAGGGGGAGGGGCTTCAGCCAGAGTGGGAGGGGCTTCCAGCAACCACAGGGGTGTCGAGGGGGTGGAGGTGGGCGGGTGGCCCTGGCGCGGTAGCAGTGGCGGCCCCCCTGTTTGACTGCGTCTCAGGGATCAGAAGCAGCAACCAGCGATCACAGAGGGTGCACGGATCTGTGACATTTGGAGGAGAGAAGGACAGAGTCCCTTTTGCCCGCCCTGGCTCCTACCAGCTGTGCGCACACTCTTTTCCAGGAACACAGACACAGCTGCCTGCCAGGGGGCTGGGGGTGGGGGATGGGACCCGCTACTGTGCTGAGAGCTGCAATGGACCAAAATTAACTGCAAGTCTCCCTCTGGGAGTCATAAGCCTTCAACAGACTCCTTAGCTCCAACATAGCCACCTCCGACTGATTCTGCCAGTCCTGCTGCTGTCCTGGTAGGAAGACGGATTCCTCACGCCTCCTCCTCCCTCATCTTCCCAGAATCCTCCTCTAAGCATCCATCTGTTAGGAACGGAAGGTTAGAAAAAGCCAAAGAAAGAATCTGGGAACGGGAAGTGGCGTTAGTAGACATTACCCAGAATGAAACACAGAGACCTAAGCGCTTGGAAAGAAGGAAAGAGAGGTTAAGCAACACGGACGACGGCACTGGCCTTCCATGAGAAACGGGGAGGAAGGATGCGGCAGAAGCGATCTTTGCCCACATTTTCCAGAACTGATGCGACTGTGAAGCATGTGCCCGGGGCGGGGGGGGGGGGTGTCCCTCAATGAACGCATGAGAAAACAGGCTCGGCTGTCACACTGCTGTGGGTGTCGGCGGGACTCGGGAAGATTTAGGATCGTGTTAATCCCGGATCACATCATCCAGTTCCTGGAGTGCAAGTCCAGTATCAGGGCGATAACGTCCTGCACCGTGGCCCCGGGAGGGACGTGATTTACCGCCCCGCTGACATGGAGCAGAGAAGACTCCTTGGAACACTGATCCCAAATGAGATTGCCTTTGAATTCTCCCCAAAGAGCCATGAAGTTTCCTTTTAAAAACAAAATCAGTAATAATGGTGAAAATGTGTAACTTCCTCAGAGGATGAAGATGAAAATCCCATCAGATTCGGCATCAACAACCGAGGCCAAGGCGCCAGAAAAACTTCACATGCTCCGTCTTGTCATGAGTTATAGTCATGGTTCTGGGAATCTTCTCAGGGGCTTGGCGTCTTTCCTTATAAACAAAACTGCACATCGTCCTCGAAGCTGTCCGATAACCGGAACGCCAGCAGATGAACAGGCATCTTTTGCAGATGAAAAATGAGCAGTGCCTCGTGGTCTCAAAGCGCAACCAGGCATTTGGGTTTCACGTTTCACTCTTCCACGGAGCTGCCCACGCCTCCCCCATCGATGGGGACACAGGGACCATGTGTCTCCCCCATCCTCTCAAACCACTCCAGCCTGTCCCCAGGCAGGCCACGCAGGGACCTCCGAGGGCTTCCTGCGCTACCTTGCAGCACCTGGGAGCTTCTCCACCTGGGAAAGAGAAGGGTTCAGGTTTCTGGGGACCTATCGGTGTGGACACGAGTTTGTCAAGATCTCTGGGCCAAGTACCCATGGCGGGCACGGCACGTCCCTTGTTTGTGCATTCATTCTGGGATGAGGTTTCCAGGCAAGAGTGTGGTGACCTCTCGGGCAAAGGGACGTGGGCTCAGAGATGGTTTAAATAAACTGAGCGAAAGCAGGAAAGACACACTGGTTAGCGAGTCTCCCTGTCATTTTCTTCCAGTTTCACACATTGCCTTTCTTCCTGGCTCGCTGTTAATAATATCGGGGGAGTGTGTCTATGATAGAGTCTTTATTTGAAAGGTTTTATTTACTTTTTAGAGAGCAGGGAAGGGAGGGAGGAAGACAGGGAGGGAAATGTTGATCGGCTGCCTCTTCGCATGCGCCCCAATCGGGAACTGAACCCACAACCCAAGCATGTGCCCTGACTGGGAGTTGAACCAGCGACCTTTCGCTTTAAGGGATGCTTCCTGAGCAACTGAGCCACGCCAGTCAGGGCATCTGCGATATAGCCTTGATCCCTACCTGCCCTGAGCGCAGAGCCCCTGACTGCTCCTGGGATGGATTAGGGAACAGCCTACATTTCTGTCTTGTTATCCCCTCTGCTGGTTGTGGTGCTGGGCAGTTCCTTGCGCGTACACAAAACTGATCACCGTAAGATGGGCTGCAGGCGACTCGGAGGTATTCTCAGCGACCTTGACCGTCTCCCCTCCTTTGAGTCTGGGATCTCCCCTTCCTCAGTTTCTCCTCCAGGCCAGTTCCTCCCCATTCCTGCGCCACACACTTCCTTGCTCTCAAACCTTCAGCGATGCCTGCTCACATTCAAAGTCAAGGCCAAACGTGCTCCTCTGCCTTGCAAAGCCTTCCTCAGGCAGACCCCAAATCCCGCCCTGATTGCCAAATCCCGTTTGCTGTTAGCCAGGGTGTCTGGAAATGGACGGAAGCATTTTGATTGTCACAAGGACGGGGGAGGAACCTGGCATTGGCCGAGCGGAGTTCGGGGCTGCAGATTGCTCTTCGATGGCCCCGACCGTCCCCCGACACTGAACAGCTGTCCTGTCCTGATGCCAGCGGCGCCCCCGTGGAGAAAGGCTGCTTGGTTCTGGCCACACCTGTTCACTCTCTGTCCACCCAACCACTTATGAGGGTTTCTCCCTGCTATTGTATCCCACCTGCAATGTTACTCCTTTCCTGCCTGCGTACCTGAGTTCCGGCGCCCTGGCCTGCTGCGAGTTCTCCTGGCGCTGCCAGCCCTCTGAGGCCCCAACGCTACCGTCACCTGTCACTGAGAAGCTGACAGGGTCATGAGAAGGATGGGGACTCTGCAGTCACACAGACCCAAGTTTGAGCCTCATTCTGCCACGTGAGCCACGTGGCCTGCGGAGGGCCACTTTGCGGGGCCGCGTCCAGCTTCCTCATGTCTGAAGAAGTGATAACAGCACCTCCTTAGAAGGTTCTGTGAGACGTAGACGCTACACAATGGGGTAAAGCGCCCAGCAGCCCCTGACATGGGGCACGAACTCCGTTAACATTGTGTCATTTTTTATCCCTTTCAACCCATGGCACATAACACATGCGGAGTTGACATTGACCCCTAAGACCGTCTGCAGGGCTAAAACCAGGTCACATCATTCTTGACAGAAGTGACAGAGGCAAGGACCCGGTTTTACTCCACCACGTAATGTGCCAGAGAGTGGGCGCTTCTGAGAAGTGGGCCCCTGGAAGGCAGCGCCCCCTGAGTCCTGACTTCTCGCAGATGCGAAGTGAGTACAGGCTGTAAAGAAGCCCAATGCCTGGGGGGTGTGCACAGCCCGGGGGGGGCATCCGAGGCCCATAAGTCCCACTGGGGGCCGTGCCTGCCCCTGACTCGCGGTCCCCACAGGGCGGGACGGGAGGGACACGTGGCCCCGCAGAGAGGTGCGCCGCAGCCGAGCCAGCTCCACGCTTCTCATGGATGCCCCCCCTCACTCCGCTTCTGCGCACTGTGAACATCCTCCACGACCTTGGAGGCTCCCCAGCTGGCTCTGCTCCGGGGCCTGAGAAACGTCTTTGTCTCCTAGTCAGGGAAGGGCAGAGAGGAGTCGGAGCACAGCTTCACTGCGCTTAGCCAGTGATGCGTCACGGGTATCCAGGGACAAGGCGAGGGCAGAGGTCACCGGCTGGCCCCGGGGCGCTCTCCGGCCTGAGCCCAAAGCCTGAGGCTCCACAGGCCTCTCACCAAACACTCAGGGGCTGCCGGGGAAAGCTGAGGATGTGACTCACTCAGTAACTCCTAAGAAGTGAAAGTTGATGGGATTTCTGGTAAGGGATGACCAGGAGTGCTATTGGAAAGCCCTGATCCGATCCTTCCTGATCACGTCCTCGTTTTAAATTTAGCAACACCCCAAAAGTCTAAGAAGTGCCATCCAGAGTAGGCTGAACCCCGTAGAAGTCGGCCAGGCAGAAGGCACCGAATTGGCTGGGCTTTGGAGAAGAGAAAGTAACCCCACCCAGCCACCGGTCAGCGGATGGAGGGAGGCGACGTCCGTGTCCTGAAAGGGTCCGGAAAGGGTGAGGAGGGCTGGACCCGACCGGTGTGGCTCGCTTGGCTGGGCACCGTCCTGCAAAGTGGAAGGTCGTCAGTTCGATTCCTGGTCAGGGCACCTACTTGGAATGTGGGTTCAGTCCCCAGCAGGAGTGCATATGAGAGGCAACCGATGGGTGTGTCTCTGCGATGTCAGTATTTCTCTCCCTCCCTTCCCCTCTCTAACATAAATAGATATAATCTTAAAAAAAAAAAAAAAAGATAAAGGAGTCAGGGGGGCTGGACCTGAGGCCCGGCTCCGCCACCAGGTGGCTGCAGGGGTCGGGGGACCTCACGCAGCTTCTCAGGGTGTTTGTCCCCTCATCTGTTCCAGGAGGATGGTGACCTGCACGACTACTCTTACCGTGGTGGGGATCCGTTAACCACTGAACGGCCGTCCACCCCAGGGACCGAGGAGCAGCTGGAACATGTGTGTTGGGTGTTTATTGGGTCGCAGGCCCTTCGCACAGAAGAGTTCCCACCCCCGATTCCTGGAGGTACTTCGAGGACACCCAGCTCCGTCTGGTCACCGGCCGGGCCTCCATCTGATGAGAGGACATGTCCCTGGCCCCGCGTGCTGACTCAGGCTCTGCTCCCGACTCCTGCCACCTGTCGGTGAAGTCCCTGAGCCTCCCTTTCTTTGTGGCTCCCCTGATTCTGCTCCAAGGCCCCCAGGGAACAGCCAGCTCCCTCGGGGTTCTCAGTGGGAGGGGTCACAGGGCACCTTGTTGTGTGACCCAAAGGCCAGAATATAGATGCTGGAATGACTTCTGCTGCCCACACCCCACGGGGCAGTGGCTGGTGTTCAGGTGAGAAGTGACTTGGGTCCCTGTTCTCGGGGCGGGGAAGGTGCTGTGGCTGCTCGGAGTGAAGCCGGGAATGCAGACACCGCTGCGCAGAACATGCTGGCCCACACCCCTCCCCACACGGGGTCCCAGACGAAGCTGCAGCACAAGAATTGCCATCACTCACACTCTTGAAAAAGATGTCTGCAGAGAAAGGGGGCGGGCTTTCCTTGGCCCAGGATGAACATAGCTACCCGCCCCAGGAGCCGGAGAAGGCCCAGCTTCCACCTGGAGAAACCCGAATCCTTCTGAAACTTCTTGCAGCAACTGAGGCGTGGGGTTCTTCTCAGAGACCTGGCTGGTGGCTCCTGCATGAGTCTTTGTGCTTCTGGCTTTTTCAACGCAGAGGTTTTTTATTTTTTCCGCACCTGCAGACATGTTCAGAGAGGGAGAGGAGAGGAGAAAAACATGGTTGTGAGAGAGGAACATCGATCGGGTGCCTCTCGCACGCACCCTGACCAGGGGCTGCACCTGCAACCCAGGCATGTGCCCTGAGCGGGAACTGAACCCAAGACCTTTCGGTCCATGGTCCAACCAACTGAGCCAGACGCAAAAACTCAGAGATTTTACTACAGGAAAAAAAAAACCACTTTAATGAACTGAAACAAAATCAAAACTTTAAGTTTAACAGGTCGCTAGTGTAAGAGTCTCCTGAAACATGAGAAAACCCACAATGAAACCAACTCACATCAAGGATATCCTTAGAGTACAGCGTCAGCCACCACCACAAATCAGTATGGCCCTGGCTCTTGGCACCAGCAGGGAAGCAATCTTAGGACGGTGGCCCCGAGGCCATAAAATCCCAAAGGAATCCCCCTAATCATGCCGGAGACCCTTGCTGATTTCCACTCTGGAGAGCCAATAGGCATGTCAGACGATCAACAGAGAAACACACGGACACATTCCCCTGGTTAGACCTCAGGGAACTGGACGGTTTTATCAGCTGATCCTTGAGTATCTCAGGCCCCCCTCGAATATTCTGCTGCAGTGACATGTGTAAGATAAACCAAGTATTCGCACCCTGCATCCTGACAGAGTCAGGTCCTTCCCATCTTTTCGGGAAATGCAGCGGAGAACAAAGCGTAAACATCCACGAAAACAACGTGGAAAGGAAGAGGGGACGTCGTGACAAACTACTCTTTCGTGGCCCTTTGCAGGCTGGGAAGGTCATGTTGCCAGAGCTGTGGCATTGGCAACCCTCCAAAATTCGAGAGGCACCTCAAGGCATTTGGAAGAAAGCACCACTTGGCCGGGAGACGTGGTACCAAGGGAGGCCCTGGCTCCAGGAATTACAAGGGAAGGAACACGAATGCTAGTCACGTGGCCAGAGCTGGCTTCGCGCAGGCTGTCTCTGCAACAATTGGCAAAGAGCATCTTTCCGTTTATTTAAACAGTGGACCAAAAATCCTCCTTCCCTCGAACGCATTAACCTCTTGATCTCCTTGTTCTTAAAATTCAGGAGGCTGTAGATCCCTTTGCGATGCAATGACCCGAAGTTCCTGTTGGCGCCCAATTGACCATGAATTGGAAACGTCCCCCAGAGCCAATCCATCGACCTGGGCTTGGAACCCCTGGGCTACGAGCAGGTTCTGCTTGGGACCTGTGACCTGTAACACTGAGAGCAGGTTCGTTTCCCGAGAGCGTCGATGTCAGAGGCCAGTCCTGCGTGGGAGCCGATGGAACTAGTCTGATTCCGCGAGAAGGGCCTCCGCAACTCTCCAGTTTGCACGCTGGTGACTTCACCACGCCCACTGGTTATCGTGGGGGCTTTGAACTTGACCCACCCGGAGCTACTTCCTCCAGGGGCTTTCAAGCATTTGTAAAATACTGACTGGCATGACCAGCCAGGCAGGTGGAAGCCAGGTTGACACAGCAGTACTCGCATTAGGGGACTGTCCCCACTGGGTGGCATTGTGTAACGGGTGTGCCTGTAGGTGAGTGTGCGTGTGTGTGCCTGGCAGCCTTACACCACATCAACGGCCAGCTGAGTGAATCCGGGCTCAGGTCTACACCTGAACCGATGCTTCGTTTTGGATGAGGAATTCCCTGGATGAATCATGGGAGAGGCCGTTTGTCCCAGCAGGGACTCGAATCACCTCCCTCATGGCCCTTCAGCTTGAGGAATCGCATGGCCCTGCCCAAGGAGGCCGGAAAACAGAACCTGCACACAGTCCAGACCCAGATGACCTTGGGCAATCCCCTCCCCACTCCCAGGTACACGGACAGGCTCCAGGTCACCTGTGTAGACAGGGCTTGGCCTGGACTCTAGCCTGGCTCGGCCGTACTCAGGGTGGAGGCCCCAGGGCAGGGCCAGAACAGAGTCGGGGTCTGAGAGGAAAGGGGTGACCAAGGCATGTCCCTTCTCCACGTGACCAGTCTGTGGGGCCCCCAGCAGGGTCTGCACGCAAGGGGGCCGCCTCCTCTGCGAGATTCTGGGCTATTCAGGCCTCTCTGTTACCCGGGTCTTGGAATGCTGGCCCGAAGCCGGGTGGTTTTGATCTGTCACCTGACTTGCTCCCACCCCTTGGAGACCACCGGCCCCAGGAGCCGTGCGGGGGTGGGGCAGTGCTGAGGCTCACACAACAGACATTTTTCCCCCATGGTGCTGGAGGCTGGAAACCCAAGTCCAAGGTGCTGGCAGATCCGGCCCCTGGTGAGGGCCTGCTTCTGGCTTGCAGAAGGCTCCGTGTCCCCAAATGGCAAAGAGGGAGCAAGTTCTGTGGTGTCTCTTCCTCGTCTTCTAAGGGCACTAATGCTGTCCTGAGGGCCTCACCCTCATGACCGGATGTCAACCTCGTCACCTCCCCACGGCCTCACCTCCTAACGGCAACACTTTGGGGGCTGGGGCTTCAACAAGTGAACAGGGATGGGAGGCAGAAACGTGGAGGCCATGGCGAGTTTTAGGTCCCTGGTGTCCCTGGTGTCCCTGGGACCCGAGAGCATGCCTTCCCGCTGCCCCAAGCCGTCCCTGGCCGCAGGCTTCCTCTCTACCTGGGGTCCAGGGAGGCAAATGGTGCGTGCGCCCCTGTTCCTGTGGTTTCCTGGGAGGAGTTATAAGGGAAGAGACGCAGCGTAGGGTGGGGAGGGAGACTTAAGTTTGGAGGGTTGGAGGACCCAGACTGTGAGCTTCCGTTCCAGCACCTTGTCCACAGCCGGGTGGTGCCGGGGGACTGGGACCTGGGGGCTTGCTGGGGCCCAGGCCCGGGCAGCCCACGCTCCTCCAGGCTCTGGGCCAGAGCAGAGCAGAGGCACCGCCCCTGGGGCAGCATCCCTGCAGCAGTAGGGGCCGAGGGCCAGTGGCAGAGCTGGGGCCCCGAGCTTCGGGGAGGGACCCCTGGCACGCCAGCAAAGCGTCTGGAGTCCAGCCTTTGCCGCAGGATCCTGGGGCTGGTGCCTCCCCCGCCCGACCCCTGGGCGGGGGTTTTGCATGATTCACGCTGTCAGAGGCCCTGATCCCCTCCCCCTTCCGGGGCTCCCCCTTCTTTCCCTGATATTCTGTCTTGTACGCTCCTGCCCTCGCTGCGGCTGTGATGTCTGCCCCGCTGGGAACCTGCTTGGCAGAGGAGAGCAATCTGGCCAGCTGGGTTGGCTGGCGGACAAGCGCTGGAAGTTTCCGTCGGTAACAGGGCTACCTTGTTCGCTTGCATCAGCATTCAGAGCCCGCGCAGCCCCCTTTTCCGGTAATTTGCTCTTCCCGCTCTTAGAATCCGGGGCTGAGTGATGGAACGCATCCCTCTGCGTCCACTCGGCTTCCTGCAAGGATGTCCTTGGCAGGCCACGCCAAAGCCTGAGGTCCAGCAGACGTTTCCATTCCGTTCCTTCCACTTCTCCCTTTCCATCAGCGTTTTCTTTTCTTTTCTTTCCATCAGCCTTTTCTTTTTAAAGATGTTCTGTCTCTTTAGAGAGAGGAGACGGGAGGGAGGAAGACAGGGACAGAAGCATCAGCACGACAGAGAAAACATCCGTCGGGTGCCTGTGGTACGTGCCCCGAACCAGGGACCAGAGGCGCAACCCAGGCACGTGGCCTGGCAGGGAATCGAACCAGCAAACCCTTGCCGCCTGCTCCGATGGCTCCAACGGAAAGCTCACTGTGTTTTCTTACGAACCAAGAAGCTTCGTGTCGGGCGTCTCTGAGCTCTTACTTGGTTGGGGACAACGTTGCCAATTGCCGGACTTTTGGCAGAGCATGTGTTTACCCATTTAATTATCATTATTAAGTTTCTCTCCCACTCAGATTTTTGGCTTTACACATTATATCATCTTTGGCTGAGTGTGTGTGACGGGGGTGGCGGAGGAGTTATGTATAGAAGGGGTAAAAAGATCCAACTTACTCCTGTTGATTATCGGGCTGTGTATGTTACCTTGCAATTTTCTCCCAGAGACAAAAATCTCACAGTCATCTGTGGCCCTAAGCAAACATTGCTTTCTTTAACCCCATCTTCTTTTGGTTCCGGAAAAAGTCCCTTTCATTGTTTCTGCCTCCCTCAAGTGCTCCTCAGGCCTCGGTCACTTCCCACTTGGGTTAGAGTTGGTTTCTGTTTCACGACTGGTCTCAAGTGATGTCTTCCGAATACCCAAGTAGGCAGACAGACAGACGGACAGCACAAAGATTCATTCTAGGCTCTGGAAAATAAAATATTAGTCATCTGCTTTAGTCACATCCGTGAAACATTTGTGGAGTTCAAATCCAAATTGCTTGTCCAGATTTCCAAAGCTTTCATCATCCCGTGTCTTCCCATAATTCAAACCCAGGATCAATGCCACCTGTTGTGTACATGCTGCCCTCTGCTCAGTGCCCTTGTGGGTGACTGTTCCCAAGCCACTACCCGAGGAGGACAATGGGGGAGCCCCAGGCCCTACCAGGGTTCCATGTTCTTTTTTTTTTTTTTTTTAAGAAAGAGAGGGAGAGAAACATCGATGTGTGGTTGCCTCTTGTGTGCCCCAAACCGGGGACCTGGCCTGCAACCCAGGCACATGACCGGGAACCGAACCGGCAACCCTTCAGTTTGCAGGTCTGTGCTCAATCCACCAAGCTACACCAGCCAGGGCCAGGGCTCCATGTTCTAAGTTGGCTCCCTAGGACGTCAGCAGTCGTCCAGAATGTGGGAGGCAGGAGCCCGTCCATGACACCCTGGGGGTACGGCTCCCACCGAGCCTGTGTCCACACAGTTGACCATCTCCCATGACTAGGAGACTGATGGCTTCCTTCCCTCTTCTCTCTCTCCTCCAGCACGTGGCCCTCAGACAGCAGCCATCCCACCATCACCTGCCTCCCTGCAAGCCGTGTCACTGTCGTGGCAGAGATGCCACATGTCCACCAAAAAAAAAACAAACGTGTGCTCCCCAGTCCAAGCGTGGCTGGGGCAGGCACTGGGAGAGAGCCCCACCAGAACTACATTTCCCAGCTCCCTCGTGTCCAGGTGAGACCACGTGACTAGTTCTGGCCAATGGAGTGCAAGCACACGTGGGATTCAAGTTGGGGTTCTTAAGAAGCAGGTGTGATTTGCCCATGTTCTTCTGTTTGTTTGTTGGCTGGAGAAAGACCTAGCCAGGGGCCTGGAGGACACGAAGATCCAAGATGCAGGACAAATAACATATGGAAAAAAAGTCGCCTGCCACCCCAGAATGCCTTGGATTGCCACGTGAGGGAGACACGAAGGTCCGTGGTGCTAAACAAACCGCTGAGAAGGGGGGTGGGGTCACAGCGGCGATCTTCATTCCCCTCCCCGCTGGACCTGCTGCCCCCTCTCCCAAGAGGCCACTTCCCCCACAAGAGTTGAAACCAGCACCCTGCCGTGACACAAAATGACATCTCCTGTCCCTTCAGAGCGAGCCCCAGTTTCTCTCTCCCTGGAACCCCCGAAGAGTGGGTGCAGCTACAGCGTGGTGAGGAGGACTGGGGCCCGTTGTCTGACGGTGGGGAGGCAAGGCGATGCGGGGCTCCGCCCCCTGGGTACTCATGTGCATGCTGACTGTCTCGACCTCAGGTCCTGTGCCTGCAAAACGGGATAACGACGTCTACCCTGCGGGGTCCCTGTGAGGTTCTCAAGGCATAAGCTCCCTGAAGTATGTGGGGGCATAGTGAGGGCTTGCTTATATCTCCACTTCCCAAGGAGGAAATTCAGATGCAAAACCTTCATTGCCAGACCGAGTATCACCTGGAGAAGCCAAGAGGGGAAACCCCCTAAAAACCCAACACTTCCAGCTGCTCCCTTCCTGGTTGGCAGGGAGCAAGGCTCCCAGCCTCCCAGCGAGGTGAGCGGCGGGCCAGCGGTCCAAGCCACCGGTCCCTGGTCAGGGAGGCTCATCAAACTCCCAGGCACACCGGGAGCTTCAGAAGGGGCCTGCGGGACCCCCTCACACCACACCTAGGCCTGATAGCCCGTCCAGGGGGGGTGTGGCCGCTTCCTCCCTCCGATGCAGAAGCGATGCTGATTTCCTGTTTAGGCAGATGCCGTCCAGGGCTTTGTTCTGGAAACCCTGCCAGCTGGCTGACGAGGGGAGTACAGGCTGGGGTTTTCCTGGATGGGCTCCACTCCCCTCCCCCCCCCCCGAGCCCCCTGCATCTCGTTGAGCACTCAGGCAATCCAACTTGGGGTGTCCCAGCAAGTGTGCCCCTCGAGACTCGGACTCCAGAGCATACAACGGAACCCAGGCGCCTGCTTGTCATCTGCTGCCTTGTCAAGGCTCTGGCCCTCTCGTCGACGTCGTCCACCTGCGCACGATGCCTGACCCTGCTTTCCTTGAATCCACCGACTTCTCCGGAAGCTCAGCTGTCAGGGAAATGGAGCCAAGGAACCAAAGTCCCCCGCGCATTTCCGGTGACACTGAAGAGTGACTCAGAACTTCTCATTTCTGGTGAAATCAGACACTGAAGGGTTGCTTTGGGCTTTTACCCTCCCCTAGGCCCTAACGGCTTCTGACTGCCAGCCAAGGCCAGCTCGGCTGGGAGGACGCTGATGCACGAGTTTAATGCCCTGGGCTCGTGGGCAGAATCGCCATTTCTTTATGTACAGGGGAGCTTGGGATGGGCACTGGCCCTCCCTTCTTCTTAGGAGGGTTAGGGGCCAGGAGTAAGAGGAGGAATGAAGATGTCTCCTCCATGCTTGCCCTAAAAAGCTCCTCCAATAATGCAGCTCTTCCCCAGAAGGCTGGCCTGGGCCTGCCCCGTGTCTGCAATCCAAGCATCTCCGGCTTCCAGAATAGAAAGGGAGAAGCCAGCCTCCTGCGGCAGAGGCTGACTGTCTGTCTCCTTCCTGGGACAGCAAAGGGCCCAGGTGTTCGGGAAAGTCACAAGTGTGGGGAAACGCTTCCTGTCCCTTCGTCTGCCCAGGGAGGAACTGTCCCTAGTCCCCAGTGCCTCCAAGAGGCCCACACCCCAGCCAGGCGTCCCACACCAAAGGAGCAGCTCATGTTTCAGCAGGGAAAAGGGTGAGGAAGCCACTCCTCGGATGGTGCATCTTATAATCCTTTACCGAGTCTAGAGCCTTAGGTTCTAGAATATTCCATAAGCCACGTCTTTAACAGATCACGTCTTTTAACTAGATGCTGTAGTCCATGTGACTTCCAAAAAAAGAAGAAGAAGAAATTAATAATAAGGCACTTATGTCTTTTTTTAAACTGCTGTCTCCAACTGGTCTCATTTTTTTGCAGATGTGCACACAAAAAAAAACCCACTAATAAACAAATTCCAACCTCTATTGGGTAATTCCTCTTTAAAAAAATTAAATATCTGATGGTTACAGGAATTAGAGTCAGAAATATTTTAGGGAGTGCCTTTTGCACCCACAGTTAATAGTACAGCTTTTGCCAAAGGAAAAAAGACCACAGCAAGGCCGGGCATTTGGCGGCTGGCGGGCTGTCATTTCATGGTGTCTGCTGACATGCAGCATCTGAGTCATCCTCGCAGTGGCCCTGGGATCACTGTCCGGGGTGTGGAAACTGAGTCCTGGGGACCGAGGTGGCCATCCGGTGTCACATGGCACGGAGGTGTGCGGTCAGACCTTGAACGAGGTGCGTCCCATTCCGCAGAGCCGCAGAGAATCCCAGGGGACCCGGCACCCTGGGTGCTGTAACCAGGATGCAAATCAGCTCCCCTTAAGCTCCGCCCAGGACCTAACGTCTCACACACACACACACACACACACACACACACACACGGTCACCTTCCTGCTGCGCAGGAGCTCCTGAGGCCAGCTCCTGAGACCCTTCTCTTTCTTTCCACCTCGGCCTCACCTACATGCTGGGAATGGCCTCTTGACACACCTGCTTGCTTTCCAGTCCCGTCCGGATATTAAATCAGAGAGGGGCAGGCCGAAACGCCAGCTTTCTGCCCGGTTCGCCCAAGTCCGGCTGGCCAGGAGCTGCGTCTCCTTCCCCTTCTTCCTGTCCGTCTTCTCCGGCCCTGGAGGCTGGAGCCAGGGCGAGCTGACCGAGGAATCATCACGAGGACCAGGAGTGGGGAAGGAGCGGCCCCCACCTTCGTCTGCGGCCCCGTAAGTCCTCACACGAATCTCAGACAGGAATAGGTTCCAACATCAGTGGCCCCCAAACTCCCTGTCATGCCGGGGGGACTGGCGGTCCTCCAGCTCCGCAAGTGGCCAGCCGGGCAGATGGGTGCTGGTGCGCATGCAACCTTGACCTTTCCCTCCAGTGTCCCAACCTTCTCTTCCTAAGGACCGGTGGGGACGCGGTCCCAGGAAGCCTCGCGCTAAAAAGGAGGAGGTTAGGCAGACAGAGAGCAGTGCCCTTCGATTTTTTTTAAGCTTTTACTTATTTATTTTCAGAGAGAGGGGATGGGAGGGAGAAAGAGAAGGGCAGGAACATCGATGGGTTGCCTCTCATCTGCACTCCGACCAGGGACTGAACCCGCAACCCGGGCATGTGCTCTGACCAGGAATCAAACTGTCAACGTTCTGCTTTGCAGGATGACACCCAACCCACTGAGCCACATCGGTCAGGGCCTCTCCAGCCTTCTCATCGTCCTGAAGTCACGTGCGTGAGTCTGTTCATGCCGGTACTGGGTTCCTACTTTCACAGCCTCCTATCACTCGGATGAGCAAACTTGGAAAGGCGGGCCCTCACCCACCTTTCCCGTCTAAATCCAGGGTCCACAGATGCCGTGGAGCTTGACTAGTCCGAGGAGGCCACGGGCAGGCGAGTTTTAACAGGGTGACCGTGATGGGCTGCCTTGCGTGCCCCTCCCCAAATCCTATGCGCAAGTCCCAGGGTCTTCGCAGATTTAGCTGAGTTAAGACGATGTCCCTGGGGTGGGCCCTAACCTGCCGTGACTTGTGTCCTTATAAGAAGGGGCAATTTGGATGCAGACACACACGGTGAAAAGGCACAGTGAAGACAAAGGCTGAGATGGACGAAGGTGGCCAGGAACTCACCGAAAGCCGGGAGAGGGGCCAGGAACCCGCTGCCCCTGCGGACCCCCTGCACTCGGACCGCCAGCCTCCAGAACAGAGAGGCGCTGCTCTCCTGGCTCAGAAGCCCCCTGCCTTGCGGCGCTTCGGTACGGCCGCCCCAGCAAACTCATATCGTGACTCACATCCTGGAGTCTCCAGAAAAACGGACAATCCCAGTGGTCTGAACCTCCATCCGGGGAAGCTGTCAAAATATTGCAAAGGGTCAAATTGCAGCTAGAAAATAGTCTTCCCCAGCTGCTTCCCAGACTCCTGCGTCACCGAGTGGCCGTTGTCTTGATTAGGGTTCAGAAATTACGGACGCCCCGTGTGTGGGTCGGTCCCCGAAAGCCTCATCAGGACTCTTCTCCCCAACTCGCTTTCTCCTGCTCCCCAAACACACGGGACGGGGTTGGGGCTGGGCCCGCCCCACGGAAGGAAGGCCCCGCGGTGCCCACAGACCCGGCCGACTCTCCTCAGTCGGAAGGCTGGGAGCCCGCAGCCACAGGTAATGCCGCTGGCTTGTGGGGGGGGGGTGCCAATTCCTGTCCCCCCATCAGCATGCTCTGCGTGCCCACCGCCGGCCAGCCTTGTATGACGCGCACACACGGGTGACCGCCTTCAGGATGGGCACCTTAGGGTGTCACCGCCTGTCTGAGCTTTGATGCGTCTGACCCTGCTGGCCATGGGTCACTCCATCCACCACAGTGACACACTCAGGATGCTTCTAATGAAACCAACAACTCGTTTTCTTGGGGGAGGGGGCCACATCTGGACACCCGAAATGCTGCTTTTCTGCACCGTGAAGTTTCTCAGGCAGCAAGGCCAGGGGTTCGTGGTTGGGGGGCGCTGCCTGGTTTGGGTGCGGACACCGGGGTCTCCCGCTGCCGCCCAGCTGTCGCCCACTGGGGGCTGACAAGGAACCGAATAGCCCTGCGACACGAGCAAGGCCAGACCACTGACCAGAAGTCTCAGCTACCCTGGTCTGAGCGGAGAAGACGACTCACGGTGAAGTGTGTGAAGGTGGCTTCCAACGAAACCAAACCCACGCTGGCCTCTGCTTTGACGCATGTCACCTGGGCTCCAGCCGGATGGCCTAGACACACCGCGGCTACGTGGGCCGTGAGCTTAGCTAGGCCAGGGGCGGTGCTGATTGGCCCCGCAGGGAGAGTCTCAGGGTCTCAGACACGCAGATGGGGGCGACCACCCACCTCCGCCACTCCCCCGCCACGAGACACTGGGCACGTCACCGAGCCCCCTCCGTGCCTCAGTTTCCTCATCTGTACCTTGTGGTGACAGAGTGACTACCCTGCAGAGCCAGTATGCGTGCGGGGTGAAACGAAATAGTGAGTATACAGCAGGCATCGATGTCCACATTCGTGCACCCACATGCATTCAGTAATCACAGCTTTAAGTCTCCCAGGGCCCAAAGCAGCAGCCAGCCACTCACCCCCATTCCCCCACCCAGGGAGCTGGGCCTCACCCGGAGCCCGGCCCCCACCCTCTCTCATGCTCTGCCTTTATTAGGCCCCAACCAATCACCCCGTCAGGAAACATGGTTTTCTTTAACACACGCACGAGCCTCTTACTACGGGAAGGAAACATTTTTAAAACAGCATCTAGAGGTGGCTGCTTGGGTTAGGCGGAAGCCTCAGCCCCCCACCTTCCCACCCACATTTCCGTGAGGATTTTTGCGGGGTGAGGGGGGGGTGTGTTGAAACATAAACAAGGACGAGCCACGGAATTTAAGACCCAAGGAAGGGAATTTTCAAGGGAGTCTTCTTGGCTCCAACTCTGGGGGACCAGCCCAGCCTGGGCTTCTATTTAGCTTGTTATTCGGTTGTTGGCCTGAAAGACAAACGAATGCGGGGTTGGGGGTGGGGGCGGGAGGCGAAGAGGACAAACCCATTGTGGCACGAAGAAATGGGGACCCAAACTCTCCACTCAAACCCAAACAAGTCAGCCTGGCCAGGGGTCCCCTCCACCCGGCTGGCCCGCTGCCCCATCCCCCAACGACACTCACACAGGTGAGGGAAACGCAGGTCCGATCAAAGGCTGGACGCCACCAAATGCCGGCTCGTTCCTGGAAGGGGCATTTCCCAGCCTCCGCTAAGTGACCAGATGTTTTACTCATTAAGGCTTTCCGAGGGTAGAAGTGACTCTTGCCTGTTTAATACTCGGGGAGACTAGTCATCCTTCTCTGAGGCGTGGGAACTGTCTCCCTTCCGTTGCTTTCAAAGAGGACCCGCCGACATGCATTCGAGCCCCAGCATCCTCGATGCGACACACTTACCGGAAAGTTCCCCCCCGAGCCCGGCCGCGCCTCCAGACCGACGTCCAGCTCACAGACGGTCGAGCTGAGTGTGCCAGGAATGAACACTCACACGAATCCAGAATACGGGCCATTCTCCCCAGCAGCTCTTGCGGGCTCATCAGCCGATCCCAGGAGAATACAAATAACTTTAAAAAGAAATAGATGAGGTAGGGTTACTGTTCTAGACCGAAGGAGACCAAAGAGGCACAGCCGAAGGCAATGGGTAAAACTAGATTAGATCCTGATTACACAAGGTATCAAAATAGTTCGGGGCAACTGGGAAAATTTGAAAATAGACTGGATAGGACCTTAGATTATGGAATTCCTATTATTTTCTTAGGAATGACCTTGCGTGACATTTATATTGGAGAATATCTTTATTGTTGGGTACAGGGGGAAGGAGTTAGGGGGCAAGCATCCTGATCTCTCCAACTTTTAAATGGCACAAAAAAGATATGTGAGCCTATGTGTACACAGAGGTACAGGGACGATATTAAGGTCTTCACAATTGTTGGGTCTCCGTGGAGGTACTCCATGTAGACAGAGGATAAACAAATTGCATCAAGCAATTTGCGGCCCAAGAAAATTAAAGTGGTTGATGACATGGTGGGTGGGAGACTTTAGATTCAAGAAATAAATCAATAAGAACCAGACAATACAAAAAAAATACTACTTCTTGCTACGTCTTCAGTCCCTAGAGAAGCGCGTGGTACATGGATGGTGTTTGAGGCACATCAGTTAAAAGAAATAAAGACTAGGGGACTTCCCAGGGTTGGTGTGGCTCAGTGGATTGAGCACCGGCCTGCGAACCAAAGGGTTGGTGGTTCGATTCCCAGTCAGGGCACCTGCCTGGGTTGCAGGTCAGGTCCCCAGCAGGGGGTGCACGAGAGACAGCCACGCATTGATGTTTCTCTCTTTTTCTCCTTCCCTTCCTCTCTCTAAAAATAAATAATAAAATCTTAAAAAACAAAAAGACTGTGGGATAGTATTTAGCGGTGACGAAGAATTAAGCCTCCCTACACATGCGATGTGAAACAGTCCCCCTGAGTTGATTTCAATTAGCTAGAGGGAGATTATTCTGTAGAACTGAGTGCACAGAGACCCAGAGAAAGACTCAGCAGGACCCACGCCACACGGTTACTCACCACTGGGAGACAAAGAGAGGGGACTTCCACTTTTTACGTAATGTATTTGCATTTGTTTACATCTGAAGAGCATATATTCATTTTTTTGACTTTCCTTTTTTAAATGATTTTAAAAATATTTTTTCTTTTCCTTTATTTATTTTTAGAGAAAGGAAGAGGGAGAAAGAGAGGAAGAAAAACATCAGTGTGTGGTTGCCTCTCATGGGGCCCACACTGGGGACCTGGCCCGCAACCCAGGTATGTGCCCTGACTGGGAATCGAACCAGCGACCCTTTGGTTCGCAGCCCATATATTCATTTTGAAATAACAAGGGCTCTTCGAAATGTGCACACAGTGATTACCTCTGCGCCAGGACGGCTGGCCGGGGATGGGACGTGCATGATGGCAAATAGTTTTGATCTGATCAGGAAACCCACGCCAAGCACCCCCACTTTGCAGGCGATGAGTCTCCCGATGTTTGAGCAAAGCGCACTCACACTCAACGCCATCAGCTGGGCTCGCTGGAGCTTTCACACGTCTGAGGAAATGTGGGTGCGAAACGCATGACAATTTCTCATGCACATGTGTGTGAACTCAGAAATAAGGAGCAGAGAGTGTAAAAACAGAAACTGAAGAAAAGTATCGCAGCACCGGCGGTATCTGCCGGCATTTCAAGAACCCAGAGCTTCGCCTGGGAGGAGGGGGAGACGGAGACTCGATGACCTGTCGATCCCGGTGAATTCTGCCACCGGCTGACAACGAAGGGAACCGGCAAGGGGACAGCTGTCCCTGTCCCTCTCTCTAGACAGACCCGCTGCCCGTTGGGAACGTAAGAACCTGAAAGTGCAGGCGCCCTGTGCAGTGTTTTGTGGAAGGATTAAATCACGAACAAGCACGCCCTCCCTGAGGTCTGCGCAGCGCTGGCCCAAGAGCCCCACCGTGGACCCTGCACACCCGAAATGAGTGGGTGGGCGGGTGGGATGGGGCCGGGGAGTGTTCAGGGGGGCAAGGGCTCCCTGACCCCGGAGGCGGAACAGGCCAATCCCGTGGCCCGAGCTCCTGAAAGACCCTGTAATTTGCACTTTGACTAATGGGGTGGGGGCACACCGACGTGAGAATCAGCTTTCAAGTATTTAATTTAATTAGACAAGGAAAATGGGGCTCCTTTAAAATTCTTCCTCGGTGTTAACTTCTGTCACAAAGCAGCTCAGCGTAATTGGGAAAAGTGAAAAAGCGATTATTGAGGCGTAAGCGTATTTATCACAGCTGCTGCACTTACACAAAGTGCGTTTTCTGGGGCTAAACCCTCGGCCAGAGCAGCGCAGACCCCGGAGCGTGGATTCCAGGCTTCCACGGACCACCTGTAACGAGCCTGGGTAGCAGGGGCCGTCGGGGAGGGGTGGGGGTATATTAACGAACGGCCCCTCCGGGGCACCCAGCTCCGATCTTGCCCCAGGGCCCTGCGCTCAGCCCTCCTACCTTCCCAGCAGCTTTGGAATCACTCAGCTTGGAGGCCCAGGGAGCCCTCGGCTCATCGCTGGTCCTTGGCCAACGACTTGCCCAGAGTCACACAGCCAGGTAGCAGCAAAGCCAGACCCACCCAGGCCAGGTGATACCTGCGTCACAGGTCCTTTCTGTCTTCAGCCAGCCGAGCTGGACAGGGAACAGCTCTCGGCAGCCAAAATGAAGAGTGCCAGCCGGTAGTCCTTGCTGTTGCCCTGGTTTTCCTCGGTCATTCTTGGGTATCCTCTTCTCTCCTCTGCCAGGGTCTGCAGGCCGGGAGGGCAGGTTCACGGGCTCATGGCTCCACGTCAGTTACCAGAGGGCACTGGACGCAGCCGTGAGCCAAGCGTGAAACCTCTCCACGTTAATAACCCGCCGAACGCACAGCCTTCGGGGGCCAGTCTCTACAACTCAAAACTCACTAAAACTTCCGCGTAATAAGCGGATGCCAACGGTGCACCGGCCTCTGCCCTGGATTCCATAAACTAAGGGAAAAACACACGCAGCCCACAAAGGTCCTGCAGCCAAGCAGGCGAGAACACGATTTTTCTTTTTCATGGTTGGCGGAAATACTAAAGAAAGCCTCAGAGCACCACCACACGAACAGCCAGGCACCCGCCGTGACCCACACCAGACATCTACGTTTTCCCAGTCACGTGGTCTCTCTCGAACCCTCCCCCCCCCCCAAACAGAAGAAACCAGTACTCCAGCAGGCTGGGGATTGTTTGCCGCCCCAGACCGCTGGGCCTGACTTCTCCCTTTGGAAAGATACTCAATTCGGCAAGTCAGGAGATTCAGGGATCGGAGAAGAGGCCGTTGGAATCCTTCCGAAGATTCAAAGACTCTAAATATTTTATGAAACACCTGGACCCACGGAAGGACCGTGCTCAGCGGGTGGCTCCAGGCGGACGGAGGCCACCCTCCCCAAACCCGCCAAGGCCAGGCCCTGGAGCGAAGGGTCGGCTGGACCTTCCTAGGAGTCCCCTCAGAACCTTTGGGAACATCACTACTGTCCTTGCCACAGGTGTCCCCACCTGCTCCCCCACCCCCAAGGCCATCTGCCTCTGGAGACTGGAACTTTGGGTGTATTGCTCATTGCTGGGCCCTGGTTCTGGGACATGAGTCGTAGCTGCCACATGAGGGGGGCACTTTGGACAGTCCCTTTACTCTAAGGGCCTGTGTTTCCAATGGGGACGATCGAACCTACCCAATCAAGCACATTACGTCTGTGCAGTTTTCTTGTGTGACGATTATCCCTCAATTAAAAAAAAAACTGGTTTTGAAAAGAGGGAAATGAGTCTTCCTGTTCGCCGACAGGTTCCAATGCAGAGGTGACTCAGTGTCCGTGGCTCCCGCAGGGATTCCTGGACCAGCCCTGGCAGCGCCCAATGCAAAGCGACACCCACCTCCGAGCTATTTTATTTCTCTTCAAGCAGGTCATAGGCACTCAGTCCCCGAGAAGCCCCGGCTGCATCCGGGGGCTGGGGGAAGATGTGTGGGTGCTTGCGGTGTGCTGGGAAGCACCGGCCTCACCCAGCCCGACCTGGCGAGCGGGCCCCCACCATCTGCCGTCCGTCAGCACGCAGGGCGAGGCCACTGGTGCCTCTTCTCACCTTCAGGACGTGACGCGGGTGCCCTGCCTCTGGGCGGTGCCGGGGTCCGTGCCGGCCCGGGCGGCCGGAATCGCTCTCTGCCCCACCCTCGAGCAGGCCAGGGCGGTCACGATGAACATTTGGCGGACTTGTTTTTTTTTTATGAGCTGTTAAAAGTTGAAGAACAACAACAGCAGGATAATAGGACTACAGGCTACTGGCTTTGTCCGTGTCCAACGGAAATTAAGGAGTTGCGACAGATAATTGGAGACATAAAAGCCCAGATGTCGGAGTCATCTGGAAATGGGGCCGGGAGGTTTGTGTCCTTTGTTAGCGTATCATGCGTAGAAGTCTTGTGGGCTGGCCCGAAAAATTACGGGACCATCTCCCGTATGCTTCTGCGAATCGGTGGAACTACTTTCTCTATGGACAGGTAGGCAGGTACTGTAACATCTCATAGTAACTGCTGGTTTTGTCCCTTTTTCTTTTGCCACGGAAGAGCCAGGATGCAGTGGTTTTAAGTGTGGTCTCTGGACCAGTAGCATCCGTGTCACCCAGGCCCTTGTTAGAAATGCAGATTCCCGGGCCCCGCTCCTGGCTGCATCGGAAACTCCAGGAGGGGCTCAGCAGTATTTTAACAAGCCCTCTGGGGGGACTCTGAGGCTCAGTGGGGTTTGAGACCCACTTGTACTTGTGTATACAGTGGAACACCATAATTGCACCCCCCCAGGAACTGTGTGCATTTTGAATTCAGAACATGGGAGTCCTTGGCCAAGAACCTGACTTCCAGCCGGCTTGGCCTCTGCACACCAGCCCTGCTTCCTCTCTGTTCCAGTCGCCTCTTTCTTATCCATCATCTGGCCTCCCACGCCGCCTGGCTCCTGAATGCCGTCACTATTCTGGGCCCTCAGCACTCAACAAAATGGACTCACGTGGGTCATTTCTTGGTGAGCATGCTTGGTGAAGAACACAAGCGTAGAGTGTGTGACCCTCGCATAAGGAACCCCCCACGCAGAACTAAACTGAACACACCATGCCAAGACGATCTCTAATGAGCAGGCGTTTTATTATTGCCCATTAAATCAGAAGGCAATGAAAGCACTTTTTAATTTGAAAAATTATTCCCTGGAGAAGGAATGCTATCAGTTGCTCTCAGTGCGTCCGCCCCCCCCCCGGCCCCCAACCCTGTAATAACTTCCTCAACATCAAGCATTTCCATGACACTAGACAGTTCCCTAATTACAGGCTTTAGAAGCCGTTCTGCAGACTTCTCGAAGGAATGGCCAGGATCCTAGTCTAATGCAGAGTTTAGTTGCTCCACAAAGCCCATATACTGGCCCTTTTATCTTAACGCACAAAGGTGCTCCGAAGAGGTGGTGATGAGGGGTTACGCACACCAGGAGCCAGGCTGGCTCAAGGATGTGGTGGGGGAGGCTGTCCCCCACCACGGGCCACTGCCGTATGGACTCGCCCAGCCACGGAGCATCCTTGTGGGCAGGGACATCATGGCTTATCATCCAGGACCCTCCACAGCGCTTAGGTCGGGGGTCGGGTGTTGGGGGTGGAGGGTGCGGAGCAGGACCCCGGAGCCTGGCCCCCCCCACCCCGGCATCACCACCTGCTGTGAGGCCATTCACAAACCCTCCAGCACCCTCCAGTCCGGCGTTCCCTCTGCCCCCTACACTGTGGCACGTGGTTCCCCAGGGCCCTGCGAGCTTCCAAACTCTCTCTGCTCCCTAAGACCTTCTCATCGAAGACAGATGTGCAGCACCCACGTGGAAACAGTTAAGTGAGGAGATGAAGAGCAAGGTCGGGGGACCGGGGATGCTGACCCTGAACCCCAGCCCAGTGGGGGCCACCTGGGGGACCCTGGGCAGGGGGAGGAAGGCCGGCACAGAGGCCGAAGTGGTCCTGGGTGGGAGGCATCAGAAGGATGGGTCACTGGGAGGGGGGCAGGAGAACCAGCTTCAGGCTCCTCATCCGTGAAAATGCGAAGCGCCTACCTCGTGGTGGGGGGGGGCGGGGGGTGTGGAGAATTCAAGGACAATAAAGGACACACAGAGGACACATGTGAGCAGGTCGAACGCTGGTTCCCTCAGGTTTTCTTACCTGGGACCAGGCTTTGAAGGGGCTGTCACACCCACTGATGATGCGCCGACCACCTGCCGGACCACTGACTACACACCAGCATTGTTCTGGACATTGGAAAGGCCGGACCCCCATCTTCTAGAGGCTTCCACCAAGGCAGGTGCAGACAAGCACGCAGACCAGCTTCCCACCTAGAAAGGGGGGCTACAAGCCAGCCCCTCCCACCAGAACTTCCCCAAAGGTGGCAGGCTGGCGGGGAAGGGCATTCTCGTGACCGGAACAGCCTTGGAAAAGCCATCCCAACAGAGACAGCCCCACCTAGGGCCCTGGGTTGTGGATGTGAGCGGTCAGGGAGCACGAGCGAAGGAGGGCGGCCTATCGGCCTCTTTGCTGTCTGTGCTGAAAACCAAAAGAAGGGAAAAAGGCCAAGCATGAACACCTTGGCGTCTCCTGCATTGTTATTTAACCCATTTCATAAACACCCGGTGCCAAATAAAAACACGGCGTGACAAGAATCCCTAGTGCCTCACTCACAAGGCTGGCGACCCAGTTGCTAAGGGGACTCTACCCCCGACCCCGGCCATAGAATCTAAGCTGTTTCTTCTCTGACAAGGTTCTTCAAAAGGCCGTGGTGGAGATGACGATCACACTCTCAGAGAACGTTTTGTGGGAAATAAAGGGTCGTTTTGGGGTGTGTGGGCTTTACACCCAGGAAGTGGAGAATCCTGAGCCTTCTCCTGGCTAGGTGGCTCCGCTGGTTGGAGCATCGTCCCAATACACCGAAAGGTTTGCGAGTTCAACGGCCAGCTGGGACGTGTGCTGGAGGCAACCGATCAGTATTTCTCTCACATCGTTATCTGTTTCTCCGAGTCAGGAAACATATCCTCAGGCGAGAATTAAAAAAAAAAGTCCCGATCCCGTCCCATTGCTGCTGTACTAACAGTATGTCAGTTTCCGTTCAGCAGGAACAGCTGACTCGGGGCAGGCCTCGAACCCCGGGAGAGCTGAGAAACACGGAAGGGGCGGCAGCCTGGCTCCCACGCCCCGCACCACCAGCTCCTGGGCAGTCACAGCTGCCCCATCGCTTCGGTCCCCAGCCCCTGGGGATTGACCTGCCTGTACAAGGAAGAGCTTGGACTGGGCTCATTCATTCGAAAACTGCTGGGTGAGGACCCACCGCGAAAGGCACTGTGCCAGGCCGGCACTACGGAGGGGAGACCGTTAGGGCAGGCAGGCCCAGCTATGCCCCGGCTGGCTGAGTAAAAACGAGGCCATGGGTGCTGTCCACGGGAAGGTGGGAGACAGACGGGGTCATGGGGTAGTGAGAACCGAGCAGAGCCCCGTCCAAGCCTGGCTGGAGCCCAGGTGGATACCAGCGGGCCGAGGCACCCTGGCAGAAGCCCCGTGCTGGGTGTGCCCGGGTGTCCCCAGCCTCAGGGGTTCCTGTAACCCTCTTTGTCCTGTGGGAGCTCAGGGAGGGAGGGGACTCCTGGGGGACAGGATTCGCTGCAGCCCGAGTCCACTCATCTCCCTTTGGAAGCTGCTATCATGGTGCCCAGTCATAGGTGATGACGTGGGGCCACGGCCCAGTGGCTGATGGAGGGGACAGAGGCGGGGAGGAAGGCTCAGCCAAAGGCAACGGTGGCAGGAACCAGGGGAGCCACTTACCTGAGACGGGGAGCCGTCCTCGCGGCCCTGGTTTGCTTGGAGGCCGGAAGGAACCGAGGGATTGGCCGAGGGCCGGATGCCGCACGTGGCTGAGGCTCTGGAAGACGGATTCTTTCCGCAGATACTGTTTGCGACTCAGGCCAAGACGACCCGGGGCCTGGGTGCAAAGAGCCGGCCGTGCGCACAGCGGATAACTTCTTAAGGACGCCGGTGATGAACCGGGAGGAAGTGCAGTGTGTTCCTCCCTGGTGCCGACACCCCGGATGGGGAAAGGGATGTAGCCCAGACTCATTTATTAAGTGACATGAAGCTCGCCCCCTCCCCGGGGAGGGCAGGAAAACCAGCCGGGCGGGAACCCTGAAATCCACCTGCGAACAGCAATGTTGCGAGGACACAGCCCTACCTTGTCCGTATCTGTGAACTTCCCTAAGGGGTTCAACAGCCAGAATTCAGAGGAAAACAAAATCTGGAAAACCTCTAGCGACATAGCCAATGGCCAGGGTAAGTCCATGCCCTACAAATGTTCTTTTTTTTTTCTTTTTGGTAAAGAAAAAGAAAACTGAGCGGTGACCTGACCCAAAACTCTACAGAGAAAGAAAAGCAACATTAGCTCAAGACTGAGCGGCAGGAAAAACACAAATCCGTTCGCCAGATAAAATGGGAAGTGTCTGCAGGTGGACTGTTTACGCCCCGGTCAGAGCCGAGGTTCTCACCTCCACTGAACCCCGTCGTCCGAAAGAGGCCACCTCTTTTCCCATTCAAAAAAGATGCAGGGATTTGCAGAAATGAAACCCTTCCTTACGACTTAACGTTTAACACAAAGTACGTTTCACTGAAAACCATTTCCCAAGTAAAAGGGAACATTAAGCAGGTTCTCTGAGTGATGTTTAAGGTGCTGGAACAAACCAACGTTGAACTTGAAGTAGGTTTATATTAGCTACAAAAGATGACAAGATTTTTTTTTTAAAGCTCTTATCTGCAACAGAGGAGAAGTAATTTGCTTTCATCCGATCCTTTCCTCCTAAAGGTTTTAAGGGTCTACAGGATCGAGCACCCACTGGCAGGACCAGATCTCAAGTGCAAGACACTCCTTCGGGACAAGAGAAAAGACAGGGTTTTATTTGCGCCCTGATGATCTCTTGTAGAACCTTCCAAAAATCAACTCACTCTTTCCAAACAGGATTCAGCGTATTAACCATCACTCAGGAATCGGCGCTCTTTTGGGAGACCAAGAGACATCTATTACAATGCACCACGATCTTGGAGACCTCGGAGCCCGGTGTGACAGCTGACCCTCTGTGTGGATGACCAAGGACTTGAAGAGACCTTATAATGACACCAGTTTCAAGACAAATTACCTTTCTATCTCAGGTGTCTTCACCAAATAGCCAGAGGTGGCTTAAGTATCACCCTCTGGCTATTTGCAATCCTTACTGGTACTGAAGCTGCTATAGCTTCGAACACCGAAATCTGGAAGCCGTGTGTTGAGGGACCACAGTGTTACGCGATGCTGTGCGAACGATATAAATCCGTCTCCTTCCATCTTTGAAACCCAACCTCATGAGACATGGAAGTGTGTATATATATATATATATATATATATTTATACCAAATAGATAAGCTGTTTAGCCGTCTTGTACCTCGTCCCTCAGCTGAACAAACAATACGCTACTGACATCACAGTGGAAGAGGAATGAGCTCAGGATTTCCAAGCAACGCAGCTATGTTTCCCGTCTGAACTCCCCTGCTGCTCATTAGGAAGAGTTTCAAAGGTCCCATTCTTGGCCTCCGTGGGTGCCAAGCCCTTGGACAAGCCTGCAGTGAGATTCGAGTTGCACAACATCCCAACTCCTCCTCAAGCGCTAAACCCCGTCCCCCCTTTTCCTCGGGACACCATCGTTCACGCCGGTTCGAGGTCTCTCCTGAATCGGGCTATGCTGCGGATGTTCCAGAGAGGAAGTGGGAAATCTCAAGTCCTCCTGCTCTTATCTCCTGCAGCCTAAGGGACGACCTCGGATTCCTTGTTTAGGGCGCATTACCGGGGTCCAAACGCTGTCCTCCGTCCAGCTTTGGCAGGCGTGAGGGAGCGGCAAACGCAGCCCCAAAAGGCTCGGTATTGGAGCAACACGTTTAAGAATGCGGTAGTCGTTTGTTGCTTGGTATTTGCAGAATGCATCGTCCAAATAGGGTGGTGGTGAAGAACTGCCGTAGCTGCTCTAAAATTCTTCTCTTTTCTGTGTCACACTCTTACACAACCCCCCGTTATCGAAAATGCTGAGGACGGAAGGAGAGGTTTGTGTTTCCTTTCCCCCCCAAAGAGCTGGGCAACGTTAACTGTTCAAGGCTGACTAGGAAGAAAACACAACGCCAGTTAAGTTTTAGACCAGATTTTTTTTTTTTTTAATTCAAACTGACCCAAAGCAAAACTTACATTACAAAGGAAGAACAAAATACATTATGATAGAACACACTCGGAGTTACATGAAAGCTAAATTTGGGGGCAGAGGGCCTCATTCCAATCACATTCTGGGCTACTGAGCAATTCGGCAGGGAAGTTAGAACCTCGATTTTCCGTATGTACTCTCTCATCATTCAACTACACATTCTTGTCGCTTAGGGCGTGTGCCTGGCAGGTCACGCTAGCTCCCTTGTGGTCCGTCCGCTCTGGCGAGGACCCGGACGTTGGATTCTCTAGTGCGAACGCTGTTCCAAGAACAACTGATAATGTATTAAAGAGCAAAATGACCCAGTCCTCCAAACCAACAAGCGCGGATTATTCTGTAGTAAATAGTTTAGAAAAAAAAAAAAAGGGAATTAAATAATCTAAAAAACACCCTTGCTCTGCTGTACATTTATGAACACAAATATTTACACAGGGGGGAAAACAAAATCTCGGTTTCCAAAGATGAGGTTTGCAGTTCGTGAATGACCAAAATCTTTTATGAGCTGGTTTCTTTGGTGTACTTGCCAAATGTATTTTTATAAAGGTTTAGTCAGAGGCTTAAAGAAATAAATCTCGAAAGAAACGGAAAGGATCAGTGATAAATCGGATGCCCTTCGGAACATCTCAGTCAGGACTCTGGCAAAACCAATCAGCTGATTTTTCTGAAAACGTTGTTTTCTCTACTCATTTTGCTTCTCTGACCATGGAATTCAAAGGCAGACCTGCACGCTTTCCCCTGTAGTCCCCGGAGGACCAGCTGGGAGACATCTTCGTTACTGTTTAATAGGGTACGTGACTGGGATTTTATTAATAGCAAAAAGAAAACATTCTTTTTACGCTTCCAGATAAATCAAACGTCAAACAATAAATAGTGGAATTATACACTTCTTCATTAAATAGAAATTTCAATTCCAGGAAGAGAGCTCATAATTTTTTTTTTTCCTTTTCTGAAGTTGCAGCAGGAACACAGAACGAAGAATTTACCTTAATCTGATCTTTTTACTTGGAATCTCCTGACTCAAAGTCTAGTGGCTTAGTTTGGAAACCTTCGAATCGTTGTGGGGGGCGGGGGCGGGGGCGGGCAAGAAAATCATCTTAAACCAACTGATTAAATGAATACACGTGAAGAAAGAAGCCCCGTGCGAACGTAACATTGATACCCCTGCTCAGCGTGCGGGGCCCTGGGAGCCTTCCCGAGGCCATTCACTTCCGGCTCTGCCCTGTCCTGGGTGCTGCTCACGAATCTCAGCCTCGACCTGGGCATTGGTTTCAAGAATCAGACCCCAGCTCAGCTCCCGATTTCTCAAGGGACTCTCTTTCTCTCGGCAGTTAACCTTTTGGAGATACTTCTATGGGGAAAAGAACAGACCACCTATTTCTAGACGCCAGGCTGCTGTTAGAATTGTGGGAGGGTCGCAAAACTGGCCGAGGGCTCGTTGGCTCCCTGCAGAAGAGGCTACGAACCCCATCTGCCTGAATCACCCTTTTTCTGAAGCTGGCCATTCCCTCAGAGCGGGGCACACTCCTAGGACAACCAGAGCAGAGCCTCGGCTACTACAGCTACTCCGCGTAACTGGGTGCTTTGCAAAATGTCCCTGCAGGCCCCGGAGAGAAAGTGACCCAGCGCCGAGCCCCGATCCTGCTGTTACGCTGTTCAGGTGGCACGGTTTGAGACTTGAGGACGTGAAACTAGAAATTCAGACACCAGAGGCCCTGCATCGTGTAAACTTGTGAAGAGACATTTATTACTAGCGTGGAACCGTTTAGAAGTTCCCCAAAGCAAGCGGAATGACACCGAGCTATCTGAGAAGGAGGCTGTTCGGAAACCGATTATGATGAGACGCGTCAAGTACCGAACCCACGTCCAAGGGCGAGTCGCACACTCCTGACTGCTTCCGGAAGCTCGTCCTCGGTGCCGGACACGTGACCACAGCTGTTCCTACGCGGCCAGCGGCTGCCCAGCGCACGCCCGTGAAGCAGGCAGAAGTCTTCCCTCTGCACGCTGGGAATTTAACCAAGCTTGCAAGCTGCGCGCCTGTTAGAGATTTTCCTCTCTTTAGAGATCCTTCTTCCCTGGGAAGAACGAGACCACCAGGAACCCGCCCCGAACGCTGTAACCATGAAGCCGGATGGCTTACCAACATTTGGGGCTCTGCTTTGGGGGAGCGCTCTAGCATGGGGGATCTGAAACGTTCTGCTTAACGTAGAACGGAGGGGCGAAGCTTAAAGTGGAAGCTGCAACTGACAGGCACGGCCTCTGCCATGAAAACCGGAGCGGCCGTTCCTGCTCCCACGAGCGTGTCAGAGCCGGCTGTGGAATGAGGTACACCGAGTGAAAAGGCGGGTGAAATACACCAGGGAAAGTATTGCACTGGAGGCGTCTCAGAACCAGGATGCAGTGGCTTTAGAAAGTTATTTCCTTTCTTGTTAGTTTAGTTTTTTTTTTTGTTTGTTTTGTTTTTTTTTTAAAGCACTATTCATCTAGAGACAGACGTGGAAGGCCCCGTGTCTCCGAGCAGTGCGCTACGGTTGTTAAAAAAAAAAATAAGTTAAAAACGAGAGCACACCATCGGGAAAGCAGAGGTACCGGAATTTCTGTCGCCCGAAAGCCACAGTCATCAGGACAGAACAGTGTGAAGCGGCCAACTGGTTTTCGTGAAAAAGGGAATTCGGTGACAGAGGTCCTGAAAGCGTTTGGCAGGAGCACCGGGACCCCCGCCCCCCCCCCCGCCGCCCCCCCCCCCGCCCCGGGGGAAGCTGGGACGCCCCGCGCTCCCAGGTAGGTGCTGCTCTGCTGGTTTGTAGCTCGTGTGCACGCCAGTGAAGCCGGACGTTTGAGAAGGGTACACGTCCCACTCCAGACCTGCCTGCGTCACTCTGGGGGAACAATGTTTGTAAATGCCACGTTTCTAGAGAGCTTGGACCTCGTCAACCTGGACCAAGACACCAAATTAAGACCTTCAAGCATGTGGTGTGTTTATATATATATATATATATAAAATTTATATATATATATATATATAAAATAACCATCCCCTACAATGAAAAACCAAACAACCAACCAAACAAAAATAAACCTAAAAGTGTATACCTGCTTTCTGACTTCGCAGCAAATCAGAAATTGCATAGGATATACTTTGTGCAAGGCGAAAGGCCTTTTAAGTATCTGGAATATAACTCCTAATCTTGCTCACAGTTCTGTGTCTATCAGATATCATCAAATTTGTGTTTTAAGTAGTCTTTTATGACCTTGGCAATCGGCAGTTCATCAAGTAGCTTTAGGTTCTGAAGGCCTATACATTGTCGAATTTGAATTCGGCACAGGTCCTGCAAGTTTCTGGGCTGCCCTAAAAAGACAGAACAGAGAAAAATGTTACAAGGCAACCAAGCCGAGTATTCCAGGTGGGCATTCGGGTTTGGAAGCTAATCGCTGATTTCACTGGCCAGCATCTCCCTGGGGACCGAACGTGCAAAGGGTCAGAGAGACTTCTGCTAGGAGCGATGTGTCCTGGGTGCCTTCCCGCGATTCCTCGTGGGATCCTCGTCCCCTCCCCGGGATGGCCGATATATCTGTAAAGTGTTTTGCGCTTTACAAATAAGGACACCAGCAACCATTTCAGCAAATTGCTCAGTGTTAAATGAGCAATTAAGGCCTTCTGACCGAGGCGAAAAGCGGTTCTGATTCTAGGCATGATGCCCTTTCCAGGACAAGTCAGAATGCCCCTCTTCACCCCGGCAGAGCTGCTCCTAGGCTGGGGAGGGTGCGTGAGCAAGTCCCTCACCGGGCTTCGCTTCTCCACCTGCGAAGCAGGGGGACCCCATGAGATGCTCTGGCATGCGGCTCCCCCTTCGGACATGGAGCTTGGACACGCTAGGAGCCCAAACGATGCCTGCCCCCCAGTTCACCAAGATGCTGGACACGGCCAAGGCTTGGCTGTTGGGGGTGGGGCGGGAGGGGAGGGTGTGGATCGGGAGGAGGGCAGGAAGGAGGGCAGAAAAAGCTCCCCGAGCTCTCCTGAATCCACATGTCTCCAAACCTCACACCCAGACCGCCCACCAGCGAAGACCGTGACCCTAACCGGAACGCCCACTCAAAAGGAAGAGTACAAAGCCCAATTTCTTTCACTTTGGAAAACGGTGGTTTACCGAAACAATGCAGATGACCACACAGGTCAGCAGAAACCCTCGGCTTCGGCAGGGTTCGGATTCACGTCGATTCTGCCTGCTTGCGTGTGAAACAGCGGGGATAAGGAAAGCAAACGAATGCAGACCGCTTACACTCTGGACCACGTGTTCTTAAAAGCTCCAGATGTACACTAACCCCTTTAATCCTTTTACAAGGGAAGTACTTTGATCCTCGCCCTCATTTTACAGGCTCCTCGTGTCTGAGAGATTAAGGTAGAAAGTCAAGTAGAACCTTCTATTCAAAGTCAAGTAGAAGAACTCCTCAAACTTCTCAGTCTAAGACCTCTTTATACTTTAAAAACTCTCAAGGACCCCAAAGAACTCCTGTTTCCAGGCGGGTTATGGCTATTGATGATTAGCACATGAGAAGCTGACAGTGAAATTTTGGAAATACTTACAGATTCATTCAGAAACAACACAAATAAACTCATCACACGTTAACGTAAACGGCGTTGTTATGAAAACAACAAATTTCCCAGCAACAGAGTGAGAAGCCTGGCATCCTTTTGTTCTTTTTTTCAAAGCTCTTCAAGGTCTGGCTGAATTTTGCATCCAACATGCTGTGATAAAACCACGTCACGTGGGCTCTGCACAAGTCCACTTGCACGTAGGAGAGGAGGAGTGTGAGAAAAGCGCACCGTGCCTCGGTGCTGCTACGCAAATTGCGCTGAGCTCGGCTACCCCGGGAGGCTCTCGGCGAAGCCCAAAGGTCCCCAGGCCACATGTGGCGAACCCTCGCTCTACCGAGCACTTGAACTGTACTTGTCTACAGCGGTCCCCGTGATTCGAAATTCATGACCTCCTCACACACGAAAAAGGCCCCTCAAGACTCAGACCTCTGCTCCGGAAGGTCTGAAGGAACACGGGTGTCCCGAGAGTCACTTAACACGTGGGCTCTTAAAAAGAATCACGGAAGCTACTGACTCCCTAGAAACGTCTGTAAGAAGAAGCGGGAGCGTCCACGCACACGCAGGGCTGTGACTCCGCCCCACGACCTGAGGGTCTCCCAGCAGGATTCCGTCTTCTCCCGCTCACTCCCAGCTGTCCACCGAGAGGGTGCTTGGTTAGGGGAGACGAGGTCAGGCTCCCCAGCACATGACGCTCCGAGCTCACACCCAGGCTGCGCCTGAGCGCTGTGCAGAATCGCCCATCCCTCAGCGCCCACCTTCCTCACTGCCCGGCATGCCCCATGAGGACGGGCCCGCCCTGGCTGCCAGCGCCAGCCCAACGACGCCTGACCCAGCACCCCGCGCGTCCTGGCTGGAGGAAGGAGCACTCTGTAGGCTGTGCGTCCAGTGCGAAACGGCCGGCTCTTTGCAGAACACACCCGTGTCAATGGGTGTGAAATCATTTTCTGAGCTGTTCTGAATTATGTTTCATCGCCATGCACAGACTGACATTATAGTGGAGGAGAATCAACTGTCACTGTCGTTTTTCACTGAATGCTGACAACGCTTGATCCCCACGTGCAAACCGGAATACGAACTAAGACGCGAACCTTCTTTTAAAGCAAAGAATTTGATGTTCCTACTAGATGGCAGGTTCTTTTCACGTGCAGTATTAATTTTTAAAAAATCATCATCATCACAACGTATATCCAGGCAAACACAGATGAGGATAAAGGTGACGTACGAAAGTATACATGCCTACGTAATGGGGACACACCACCCAACAAAGTGGAAAAAGTAAGCGACTAGAATTGCTGAGTTATCAGTAAAAAGGCGGGACCGAGACACACAGGTCTGTAATAGGGACCTTTGGATTGTCACTTTGCAGCTCATGGCAGTTTCCAGCCATGACCGCAGGGTCTCCTGTCATTCAGAGGGGCGAATGGAGGTCCCCGCTCCTTGATACTGGGTGGGCTGGTGACCACGGAGCAAGTGGTACCATGTGACCTCTGTGGTTGTCATAAAAGGGGACATGGCTTTACCCCCTGCCTGGGACACTCGCTCGGGAGGACCCCGGCTACCACCATGCCACAAAGAAGCCTGAACAGTCCAGAAAAAGGAGCTGCGGTCAGGGCCCCGCAGTCCTGGCCACGCTCCCTGCCCACGGCCGGCACCGACCTGCCCGCCATCTGAGCGGACGGCTGTGGAAAGAGGCCCCCATCGAATGACTCCAGGGGACACTCCGTGGAGCACAGCAGTAGAAGAACCGACTAGCGCTGTGTTAAGCCACTAGGTTTTGCCGCATGAGATGACCCAGTGAGATTCTGGGCTCTGTAAGCAGGGCTGCTCTAAAAAAAAAAAAAAAAAAAATCCCGAATATGTGGCTTTGTAGAGGCGCTTTGATGAAGCTGCTGGTCGGGGCCTGGGGGCGAGTTTGGTGACACTGTCCTCTGTGGTGAGAGAACAGGAAAGACTCCCCAGGCAGCGGGCTGGCTCCGGTCTCGTCCACGATAAAACGCAGGGAGGCAGAGGCCAGCCAACTTCACATCCAGGGACCGGCGACCCCAGGGGCCCCGGGGCAGAAATGCCACCACCCCCTGAAGTTATCCCCTCCGCACCGGCCCTTCCAAGGGAGAAAGGGACTTTCTATGCACCAACATAGAAAGGTTTACTCGATTTGCTCCTCTTTTTTCCCCCTTCCTTCAGCCGTGCTGCGCTGTGGCTAGGATATTTTAGGAGAATCTGATTGGTTAGAGGTCTCTCAACCCCGTGTGATTCCCGCATGCAGAATGACCTTGAACGCCAGAGGCGCACCCCCTGCAGAGGCTCCAGCGGCGAGCCCGGAGCCAGGCTCCCAGCCCCACCGAGCTCACAGCCGGTGTGTCCTGGGCAAGTCACTCACCCAGCCTGCAGCCTGGGCGTCCTCACCTGTGACCTGAGCACGGCGTCCCCTACATCCCAGGCTTTACGGGCATAAAAAGAAGAGTTAATTTGGGTGACATGCTTAGAATAGAACCAGGCACACAGCAAGAGCTACGTATTTATAACATTTATTAAGTAAATAAATGTCAACACAGTTAGTATTTGAGGACTTGTAAAAATAACGTTTGCCTCCCCCTCCCAGAAGGGCGGAAGGCTCCTTCTCGAGGTGAGGTCCCCACCCTCCCAGTGTGAAGCGTGAGGACACTAGTTGAGTGCTTAGCGGTCAAGGAGGGGTCGGTAATCCGTTTGGGGGGGGGAGGGGCGGTCCTCAGCGAGCTGATGGAAACCGTACCGTGGAACTCGCCGCATAGCCGGCACCAGGCAGACTCATGGGAATGGTAACCGTCTCAAAGGTTGTACGGTGACGGAGGGAGTCCCTTGCCACCCCGCTGCCCCAGACCCACCCCCCCGGGCGGCGGCACTGAGCGCAAAGCGGGCCGAGTACCAGTAATGAAGACCGCTCGCAGCACAAACACGGTGACTTCTAAGGCTAAGGAGCCAGTTGCATTTTTCAGGAATATCATTTTGGCAACTGGGAAATAAGTGCTTGCTTCCCTCTCGACCCATCGCTCCCAAGTGTTTACTGAGCACCTACTGTGCGCTGGAACCCGAGCCATCCCAGAGACTCAAGGGAGGACGGGGCAGCGGCTGAGGGGCCAGGAAAAGCCCGCACACACGTGCTCGATGTTTACGAGGTGTCTCGGAAAATGACCCCTTCGCCGTCACCACATGCAATTGTAACAGAGGACTGTCCCGGGGCGGGGGGGAGGGGGATGTCACACAAAAGAATATAATTTAAGGGATCATAACCCTTTGGGGATGCCTAAAAACTACAAGGTATCCCTTCTCAAGAACGACAATGGAATTACGTAACAGTTCAAAGGGCTCTTAAGTCTTCCCATTTGGTGAAGAAGCCCGTCATTACTAATAATTGGGCTGGTGTAAAAACAGGAAACCAGCTTTTGAAGGGTCTCGTTTAGTGTGAATTGCAAAACTAGGGCAGCGGCGTAATTTGGAAAATTAAATATTCTAAACCGTCCCCCCTCCTCCCCTTTGGACATCACCATTTCTAACGTGTTTAAGAGGCTAAACTTACTTATTTGGATAAAGTATTTGTAAAAGTAGACAGGCAAAAAACAAACAAACAAAAAAAACCGAAAAAACAAACACACACTTTCACAAAACCCAAATGAACAAAATGAAAGCAAAACAGGTTTTTCTTTGGGGAAGAGGCAGGGAGACACTGGAGGCGGAAGGGAGAGCGTACTTTAAAAAAAAAAAAAAAAGAACAAAGACAGAGAGAACGGGTTAGCCGCTCGGATGGCCTTGGCCTTGCACCGTCGGACTTTTCCTTCCAGCACCTCGTCCTCACCGGCACCTGGGGTGGGCTCCCAAGCCCTCTGTGCTTCCCCTCGGCTTCCCAGTTTAAGACCCTACCCAGACTACGTTTTCCTTGCTCGTGCGTCCGAATTCCCTTCACAGGGCCTTCGTATGAAATTTGTGAAACGAGTCTTATTGGTAAAACAAAGGCAGTTTCCAGCTCGCCTCAAAATCAAACCACGGCATCGTAAAATAAAAAGGTGGTCCGACTTAACCCTTAGACGCACTGCACCGGTACGACATCAGCCGCGATCACGCCCGCCCGCTGGTTACATGATTTTCCACAGCAAATGAGCCTGGACCTATTTTTTCCCATCGGCACTAAGCCAAACAGAACAGTACTCGGCTTCCCAACAAATGACTAGGAATCTCCCAAAGCCCGCGTCTATTAAAAATAGAAAGTAATACAAATACGATGGAAAAAGCACAGAAGACAATCCTTTTGACATCAAAGAGCCTTAAAATGGGGTATAATTTGACTTAAAACTGTGTCCCACTTGTTTGTTTATTTCAAAAAGGGATTTCAGTCACTGAGACAAATGGAGATGCGTGGCAAAAATCGCCAAGTCGGAAAACATTCGGTCACGGAAAATAACCTTAGTTAAACTGTGCTACACAGAACTGTTCCTCCGAAGAGTTACACGAGAGGTCACGCTGTTGCGGTAAGTCATCCTACGAAAAAGTTCAAAGAAACCCATTAAAGAATCGTTTGAAAAGAACACAGAACAAGGGCGCCCGGCAGAGAAGTGACGTTTTATGTGATCCTCTGCTCAGGGGCTGGTAACTGTACTGGGCTTAGCTGGGAAAGCCTCAGCCTACATGTCATGATGGCCTTTACAATCAAAAATAAAAATAGAAAAAGGAGTCATGATTTGTATTCTTACTTTGTTAAAAGTCCGAGACTTTGTTTTGACAGTTGAACTTCGGCAGCCAAAACATGGTACTTGACTGTGAGCGAAATTCAAACAGAAATGTAGTTCAGGTGATGGCCCTGTTTATAAAATAGTATTTTTTTTAAATGCCTGTAATTGATGTTCTAGAAAGAAGCAACAAGCTTCAGCACTACTTGACAGATTAAGTCTCTAGCACAACAGCTTACCCAACTCCATTCCCATCTATCTAATCTTTTCCTCTGTGACCTATGAGCCAGCCATCCTTACGAGATACCAATCAGCCCTGACCGGTGTGGCTCAGCTGGTTGGGCATCATTCACAAAGAGAAAGGTCGCTGGTTCGATTCCGGGGCAGGACACCTGGGCTAGGGTGAGGTTCCGTCTCCGGTCAAGGCGTATGCGAGAGGCAGCCAATCAGCATCTCTCATTGCTGTTTCTGTCCCTCTCATTTCCTCTCCCTTCCCTTCATTCTAGAAATAACTAAAATCTTTCAAAAATACAACCCCACAAATCGAAATACAATCCAGTCCTACCTTTTACACACCACTAGTCGTCCAAGCCAATACGAACGATAAATGTCTCGACCCCCCAGCACCTGCCAGAACCACAATTTTGCAGACACCCCTCAGCAATCCTGGGTCACCACAGATCCTAAGTAGCAAACACGCCGGCATTAGGCAAACAGCAATCTCATTTTACCTACAGATTTTAACTGCAAGCAGGTATCAGAGAGTGATCACATTCCAAAACACGGGGCTAGCCGGTGTCCCTAAAAACTTGAATGTAGAAATTGCCGATCACTTGGTCTCCACTTTTTTTAGTTCTGGGACCTCTTTGCGCTCTTGAAGCTGGAGAACCCCAAAAAGAACTTTTGTTTCGGTGGGCTAGATCTGTATTTACCATATTTAGAAATTTAAAAGTATGTAGTAGTTCACTGAAAAATAACAGTAACGAACTCAACAGCAGTTGAAATGCCTTTTCCTCAACATAAAAAAGCTGCTTTCCAAAACAAGAAGGATTTCGCGACAGGCAATGCTTTTACACTTTAGCAAACGTCTCGTAAGGTCTGGCTTCACAGAGGACGGCTGGATTCGCAGACCTGCTTCTGCGTTCCATGCGCTGCATCTGCTCGCTTGACCGAGAGAGGCGGACAGTACAGCCCCACTCAGCTGCCGGTGGAAGAGGAAGGAATCTTTTAATAGCCTTTTTAGATCACTGTGCCCCTGCTTTGATACTCCGCCAAAACGTGGCAAGAGTGTTTTGCTAAAAGGTCACTTGCCACGTGGGATGCGAGGAGAACTTTCTGCTCTCTTTCTTGTTAAAATCCACTGGTCCATCTCGCCCTCCGAGTGGCTCATTTACCCACGTGCGCCTGGGAAACCGTCGAAGTCGCAGTGGCAAATGTCAGGTGTTCAACGTGCTAATTTTCCCTTGAAAGCTCAAATTTGACGACTCGCCATCTATACTGTCAGTTGTTTTTCTTAAGCGGGTAAGAGAACTTTATTCATTTTTAGGAGCATGTCTGCCAATGATCCAAGGCTAAAGAGCCACGGTTTTGCTGTCAATCTTTTGGGTAAAAAAACAAACAAACAAACAAAAAAGTGGTATTCCACGAAAGAGAGCTGTAGGCTCATCTCAAACCCATCGCAGAAGCGCTTTTCCTCAATACCGCCACTTCAGGGTGCGGTAGGAATGCTTTCAAATTCTACCCCCCCCCCGGAACGTTGAAAAAGGTACGCATTTTACTGCTTTGCTAAAGGCGTTCCTAAATGGAACCGGAATACTCTCCCCGGGACTGGCCGGTGGGGAGACCAGGACGACGCACCCACCACGGCCCTTACGGCATCAGTGCCACCGTCAGCGCGGTGAAAAAAGGCAAAGAGCATCTTTGTATTGTTACGAGGTTAGTTTTGGCCTCACGGGCACCTAAAACTTTCCTGAGGACCCCGGAGGGTCCACGCGGAGAAAACCACCGCTGTTCTGCACGGTGCCTTTCAAAAACTTCAAGTCCAAACAAATCGCAAGAGCAGGAAAGCGCCCCCTTTTAGAGCGGTTACCGGTAAGAGCTTTAACAAGAGGGACCCCGAGACTACGGTGTGATCCCCGTCTTGCCGAGGAGGGAGCGGAGATCCATAGGGCAGGGAGCGGGCAAGCACACCGCCCAAGTTCATCAGGCGAGTGAGATGCGGGGGTCCACAACCCAGAGGCACGGCCTCTCTGCACCCCCAGATGTGGCCGGTTTACGTCAGCAGCACCTCTGACCCAGGCCCGGCTGAGCTTGTCAGGAGGCCGCGCTGGAGACACGAGCCGATGAAGCCCAGCGGGCGAATCGCTACTCAGCCCAGGGGGCCGCAGAGCGGGTGTTTTTCACATGGTCAGTGACAGTGACAAAATGGACCAACAGACTTCTGGTGTCAGCCCCAACGTGCGAAGAGCTTGGAAGGCGGCACCCCCACCCTTGCAAGAACAAAACTGAACAGCAAGATCCCGAGAGAGATGTGATCAGGAGATTTGACCAGGAGATTACAGACCACCGGCCTCCCCTTCCTCCCTCACCCCCACCCACCAGCAGGGCTGCGAGGCCGTAACCTCGCAGAAGGGCCTCAGGCTGCGTACTCTCTCCGGCCAGTGGGGGAAGCCGGGAGACAAGAGCCCCCCGACCACAGACCCTGGGTGGGGTCTGAAGCCTCCGGCACCTACAGCTCCGCAAGCGTGACACGCAAAATCTGGCATTCGAGGCCTATTTATCTCAGTTCCTATTACCTAATGCATCGTGTCTGGCTTCAATAAAAAAATGACAAGACAGCTAATAGGCAAGGAAAAACACAAGTCGGATGAGACAAAGCAAGCATCCGACTTAGATGTGATACAGATGTTGGAGTTAGCAGACGGGCCATTTAAAGTAACTGGGATCACCACGTGGAAACTCAGGAGAATGGTGGGCGGCACGGTCCTGCCTGTCTAACGCCTTCCTGGAAAACCAGCCTCTTTACAGGTCCTGTCCCCCCACGGCGAGCGTGTCCCTGACAAAGACGACAAGCTGACCCCTGCCACAGCCCTGGGACCTGGCTGTTTGCGCAAGCCTTCGAGTCCGCTCTGCCGTTTGACCATCTCCCTCTTCCCCGTGCAGGATAAAAGCCTCACGGTGAAAGGGGACCCTAGGCAGCCGCACGACCGGCGCCTTTTCTGAGAAAATCTAGCCCATCAAACATGGAAGCTACCGCCTCCTTTCGGGGCGCTGTTCTCCCACACACTCGCAGCCTCATTCATACCGCCAGCTCCACTCTGACCTGCCTTCCCTACCGAAACTTTCCTGCAGCCCCCACACCCTTTGCACGAGGATCTGGCCCTCCCGTGCCAGGCGGTGGCTGGAGAGAGGGCTCCCCGACCGTGCTCACTTTCTGCGCGAGCCCTTGGAAGTGGGCTTGCGCCCCAAACTGTGGGTTCTCCACGACTTCTCTCTGAAGGAAACTCTGGGCAGGCAGACATGCAGGCGATTAAAATCCTCTCTTTTTTTCTTCCCCCAGAAGAGGCAAAGTGCTTCCCAGCCACTGCCTGAGGTTCGGCTTTCCCTGCAATTTCTCTTGCTTTCTTAAAAGACGTCCCATTCTGAAGGACACCTTCATCCGCAGTTGACCGGAAGAGCTGACATCATGGAGTGGAGAGACCATCACGGCAAACGAGCGCTACATTACAACCTGAGCTCTCGGGGTGAGTTCCGTTGTCATTTAACTGCACCCTTGGGGTAGGTCTGGCTTACATGAAACGTCTTCTAGGAAGCGTTCATGTTTTCTCATGCACACACGCAGGCTTTTTTGCGTGAACTGGGTGAACACTCCTGTCATCTGCGCCCCAGTCCTAGACACCAGAGCTGCCACTGATGCTCTCAGCTCCGTGACAGCGTCCGCGCACACGCTGCGGACGAGTTATTCTACCTCCATGAGCTGTGCGCACTGGTGCGCCCCTCAGACTAGCGCCTCCTGGATGGGGGCGTCCTGGGCACCGCACCTGCCCGACCTGAGTCCCGGTGCACAGAGCTGACCAGGAGGCTCGGCCCTCGATGGACCTCCAGCAACACACCCGGCTGCTGAGTCCTCACTCCCATTTCTACGTGTCATCGGTCGGGCCTTCCGTGTTCTCTCTGTGGCTGTCCCTTTAGCTTTCTTGTTCCCCGTTTAGTTTTTCTTTCTCGTAAAAGCACTGAAAGAAAAGAAAGTGGCTTCTTATAAACGCAACCAACCAAGCAGGAAACATCCTTCCTCGTACAAGGCAGCCCTGAATCTGAGGTAGGATCTCTGCCGGGTTTCTTGCTCCTGGGCACGGACAAGCTGCTCCTCCACTTGCCTGGCTTTCTGGAGGAGTTCCAGCCCTTCGAGAAGGCCGAGGTTCCCAGAGGCCTGGCTGCAGGCGCACGGTGGCAGCTGTCCCTCCGTGGTTTCTCCCTCAGCCTCCTGGTCGACGAGACACCAGAAGACACCGCTTCTTCGTAACCACGCCGCGCGTCTGCCGTTTGTACGCAACGTGTATCCGAGTTTTTATGGCAAGTTTTCGAAAAAACCCACAGTAGCCTGTGCATTCCAGGGTGATGATTTTCTTGAGCTCTTCCAATGCAAACAACCTGCTTCTAGTTAAGTGGTGCAGAGATGGTAAAATGGCCCTGAATGAAAGGCCACTCCGGCTGTCCTTGGACCTCGGGAGCTGGGGTCCTCAGATCGGCAGCCAGCAGCTCGGTGGTGCCTGGAGCTATGGACCTCGGAGGCTGGAAGGAGCTCCCAGGTTTGACGAAACGCCCCCTCCCGACGCCCCTGCCTTCTTCCACCCTGGCTTTCAGAAGACACCTCTCCAAAGACAGTCAGCTGCAGCTGGTTCTCCTGGCACGTAGTTACACACCAGGCAAAGGAAATCGTAATAAATACGGAACCCCCGGAGCAGAAATACCTCACTGGCTTTTGGCAGGAGACACCTCCAAGAGTCAAGGAGTAATGAATGACGCGGAGGCACCTGAAGATGGAGCATAGCTGGCCGCGGCCTTCAAAGACAGGTGGGTCCTTCACGTCTGAAGAGCTCGCCACACGTCTGCTTGGCCACCATCTCTCTGCGACCCGGTCATTCCACCGGGCCACGCTCGCCAAGGCCAGCTCGGGGCACACGCTGTTCCCGTGTGGTGGGGGCCTCAAACACGGGGAGACAGTCCTGCGGATCCTTCTACCTGCCCCGAATTTTAAAGGTACACGTGCACCTTTTTTAACCCAACAGCCCTGCTGCCCATCCGCATTCTGAGGGCTGGGGTTAAAGGGCCAGCTCCTTCTATCCCACTGGCTGTGTCTCCACAGGCAGATGACCTAAGAATCCACAGAGCTGGAAAAGCAGGAGGCTCGGGAAGAAGGAAGCTTGAAGGGAGTGTCACTCTGTCGGTAGCAAGCCCGGGCTGTTGACCCACCCGCATTTCATGAAATGTTTTATTTAAAACACACACATACGTACAAATACAGCACTTAAAATGTGCCGGACGCTGTTTTAAGTATAGTATAAACGTTAACTCATGTAGTCTCCTCACAGCAAGCCTACAGATAGACATGATGATCCTAATTCTAGGATGAAGACACAGGCACTGAGCAGGCACCCTGCCCACGGTCACGGCTAACACGTGGCGGAGTTACGGGCCTGGGCTCACGCAGTCTGGCTCTGGTCTACGCTGTTCACCATGGAGCAGAAGAGCAAACGGACGGGGCTGCAGCCTTCGGGGACGGAGCGTGACTTCCTGAGGGCGGCCACTCTAACTAGGCGTCTCTGGTGTGTAAGTTACAACCACCACCGCAACAAACCTGGGACGTATAACCAAAACGCTGTACTTCGTAGGCGGCGACGCTTTCTGCAAGGGACCACCCACCTGACGGCCCTAAACACCCTCCCTCCGAGGCAGGCAGCGCTGTGACGGAGAACGCCGAAGCTGCTCTAAGGCACGGTGCCCTTTAAACGTTAAGTGAATACAACTAAGGTTCAGTCCCTCAGTGGCATCGACCACGTAACAAGTGGTCAAGGGCCACGTGGGGCTGGTGGCCACCAGCCTGGGGCCCGGAGAGAGACCATTTCCAGGAACACGCAGTTCTACGGCACAGCACGAGTCAAGCTCTGGTACGGTTTCTTTCTGTGCTTTAGTCTGAATACCCTTCGCAGCAATAACTTCATCTTTTCTTCCTCATGAATATGCCAAGTTCAAGTTACAGTTCGTTTTTTCAAAAAAGTTTTACCCCCCCCCCCAAGGTCAGTTCCGAGGGGAAGAGTGGATTATTTATCTATAGACAGGTCGAGTATACCCCTTACCCCCAAGTACCTGACACCCAGAAGGTAGTTCTTCTTCCCTGATGTTTAAAAGTCAGGTGAGGAAAAGGGAATTCATCAAAAAGGACAACAAACAGCAAAATCTAACACTTGTTTAAAAGGAGACCTCAGCTTTACGTGGGACATTGAGTTCTGAGACGTGCGCTCAGCTAGTCACAAGGAGGCCGGGTAAGAGGGTGGCCACGCCCACACAAACTCACGCTCCTATCGGAAAAGCGATACATGCACCCCTGCAAAGGCGCAGACTGTTCCACACTTTTTTCAGGGAAAAACAAGGCACCCACACCAAAACAAGTCAGGCACCACGGTGGCTGGCACCAAATTTCCCGCTGAGAGCCAATCTCTTCTTACTGTAAGTGCTAGCACCCTTAACCTGCTTGACTAGGGCATCTAAATAAATGATAACATGTTCCATTTCACGTGGGTTCACGCCGCAACAAAGCGAATGTGAACAGCAGCTCAGTCATTAAAAAAAAAAAAAAAAAAAAAAAGGCACCAAATACCAGGAGACTTCCATAGGTATGGAATCTAAAATCCAAACTCTTCCCAATTCCTCAACCTGACGTCTATGGCGGCCTGGAAAGCTGCATTAACGACCAGTAGGTACTGCCTTGTTCTAACGCAGAGTGTCAACGCAAAAAATTCTCCTCTTTCTGTCTTTTTCCCCACTTCGTCTCCCACCCTGACTTTCTACCTTTATAAACGTTTAGTAACCCAACGGAATTTTTATGCGCTTTTGGGATAGAGAGCTTTCTTTTGACTTTGGACGAGTGAGGTATTCCTTAGCAAGCGGGGCTAAACGGAATCGTTAATGTCTGCTTATTTTTAGCTGTCAGAACACCTTAAGCTCCTCGGAGGATGCAGATTTAAAAAAAAAAAAAAATGCAGTAACGGGAATAATGATATTACGTACTTGTGACTTCTTGTAAGAAATCCAGACACGGTCGGCCGCTCCCAGAAATACTGAGCGAGACGGCCAGCGGGGTCTGGCCCTCATAGTTCCGAGTGTTCGTGTCTGCGCCGTAATTGTACAACATCCGCGCGCAGAGCACGTCGTCCCGAAGTGCGGACAGATGCAAGGGAGTCTGTCCGTCCTCCAAGCGACCCAAGTTTGTGTCCGCCCCTCTCTGAAGGAACATGCGGCAGTACGAGTGGTTGCTTTTGATCACGGCGTACCGCAGCAGAAACCCGTTCTGGATGTCGATGTTGGCGTTGTGGTCCAGGAGGATCTTCACGCAGCTGGACCTCTCCCGGATGATGGCGAGCTGGAGCGGCGTGGTGCCTTTGTCGCTGAGCGGGTCCACCTCGGCCTTGAACTCCAGCAGGAGGCGGACGAAGGAGTCCCTGCCGTAGTGCGCGGCCACGTGGAGGGGCGTCCAGCCGTCGTTGCTCTTGGCGTTGATGATGTCACTCCGGTACTCGGACTCGAGCATCAGGCGTGCGATCCGGGCCCGGCCGTGCATGGCCGCGTAATGCAGCGCAGTGAAGCCTCCAATTAAGTCCTTAACGGTGGGATCCGCTGGAGGTGAGACCAAAACGAAAGCGTTAGCAGACTCCAGGACGAAACGACGCGCCCTTACGGTGGCAATGCGCGAAATGGCCACGCCGCACGCGACGTGGGACCCGACTACACACTACCCATGGCCACCGAACCCTTCTTCCCTGAAGGCAAGTTTTAACGGGAAGGGAGTTTTTACGGGAACTCGAGTTTAGAAGAACGCTGTCAGCCCCGGTTAACAGAGTAAGAAGGACTAGCTAAGTGTTTAAAAGCACAGGGGTGAGACCACCGGGCCCCTTGTCTTTGCCAAGTGAACCGACTGCTCTCGGCCACTTGGGCTCCCCCGTTGCTGTATTATTTCATGCTTCTCTTTTGCTTTAACTTTTTGTTTGTATTTTCTCTTGTGCTCCTTAGTCTTAAAGAGAAACATGTAAAGCAACATCTGCCCTTCTCGATTACGGATGTCCTGTGGTCTGGCAGACTGAGTTGTTTTAGAGTGTATTAGGTTAAAAAAAAAAAGTTTCTCTGTGGTCTGTAAAAATTCCAAAGCATGTAAGGTATATGTTAAGAGATCTGGATAAATCATGTTTTCATAAAATAAGAGAGTCTACTCTGAATTCTTAGTGTTACAAGAGCGTTGGAGTCGGTAAGATTTCAGCAGCACGTTGTGTGAAAAATGGGAAGAAACCTCGGCACTGTATAAATATTATTTTCTCCACCAGTTCCAAAACCCTCTCCTAAAGGGACAGATTTGGGGGCAGCGGTGGGGGAGTGAAAGAAAGGAAAAGAAATGCATCTGCTACGTGACTCCTCGGTCACCACGCTGTCACCTGCCCCAGCTCCTCCGTGCGCCACACACAGGCTCCCAGGTCTCAACGCCGAGGCCGCCCCTAAGCACCGCCCCCCGAATTCGGTAGCTTGCTTGCTGGAGGCCAGCAATTCCTTGTGTAGGTGAACTGCTCAGACCTGCCTGCCGAGGGCTGAAAGGCCTTCTTCTTCTAAAAGCCACCCCTTCAGGTTGGGTTTGGTCACGAAAGAGAAAAATTCAGGTGTTTTTCCAACAAACAAACAGAATGCCTCCAAAGCTGTGTGATGAAGCGTGTGTGTGCGTGTGGTTTACTAAAATGTTACTGAGTTCTAAAACATAACCTTGGGTCTCCTGGAAAAGTCTACGAGGCAGGAAGCTTCGTGTAAAATAGTAACATTCTGCAGAATGCAAGTTTCGGTTAAGAACTGGTTGCTAACAAAACCTGTGACGTTACCATTTTTAAAGGTAAGCCATGTCAGTTAAACTGCTAACTGATATCTATCAGATCATTAAATACAAACTAACAGTACAGAGTGGTACAATATTACTTTTCTTCATTTAAAGAAAATAAAGGTATCCTATCTGCCTTGTTCCTCGCTAAAAAAAAAAAAAGGCAGGCAAGAGTATTTTGGTTTGCAGGCCAGTGCTCAGGCCAACGAACCACACCAGCCAGGGCTTGGCGAGAGTATTTTAACGAAGCGCTTTGCTGCCATCTGCTGGTGAGCCGTGGACATGGGCTGCGGATGTTTTGACACCTCATTGACCTGGGGCAGACTAAGGGAAGACAGGCATAAAATGAAGAAGAACCCTTCTTGTCACACAAAAGAGGAAATCTTCGCTTAGCATGATGCTCTCCAGTACCATCCATGCTGTTGCAAAGGGTATGAGCTCCTTCTTTCTTTCTGCTGCATAGAATTCCATTGTGTAAATGTACCAGTTTTTTGATCCATTCATTTACTGATGGGCATCTAGGTTGTTAAGCGAAATTAGCCAGGCAATGAAAGACAAATACCATATGATCTCACCTTTAACAGGAACCTAATCAACAAAACGAACAAACAAGCATAATATAACCAAAGACATGGAAATTGAGAACAGGCTGAAAGTCACCAGAGGGGAGAGGGGAGGGAATGTCAGGGGAAAAGGGGAAGGGTTTAGAGCAACAAGTATAAAGGACACATGGACAAAAACTATGGGGGGGGGTGGAAATGGGAGGGAGGTGGGGAGGGCTGGGGTGGTGGTTTCGGGTGAGAATAAAAGACAGAAAACTGTACAAGATCAACAATTAAAATAAAAATTAAAAAAAAAAAGAGGAAATCTTGCCGAGATGGCCATCTCTAATCTACACCTGAGCAATCGACAGCTTCCCGACACTCTCCTACGATCTGGTAGTGAAATTTAACACGACCTTCTTTCGTTTCTCCCACCTTCGGTCCACCGGGGTGGCTTTAAATTGCCCGCCAGAATTCTTACCTGCGCCCTGCACTTGATTTAACAGCAGAATTAAAATCATGTTACAGGACACTGCGCCTGCACCTTTGGTTTTCCGCTTTAGGTCTTTTTCAGGTTTTACTGACATTTTGGGGGCTACACTGTTAGGAAAAACAATGATTAACACGTACAGCGATGACCTGATTAATCTCAGTGAAAACCATGAAAATACAAGAGCTGAGTGCACGCTGAAAAACGCACACAGAATAAACAGTGTACACTGTTACACATTGTTACCTAACAAAGCTTTAGGTAACAATGTATAACCTCTGCATAGTTGCTCGAAGACCCAATAAAGGGGAGGTTTACGACAAATGAAGAATTTAAGGGTTATTAGTAGCCAATGCGATACGAAAAAGATCTCACTGGGAATAGCGAGAGAAGCCGCAACACACCTAGGTATTAATTCACTAAGAAATACACCAGGTGCCGATGAGAAAACTTGGACGTGAACCCGCTTCATCTGCGTCTGCTCACACGTCCGTTCATCAGAAACGCCTTCCCTGCATACTGACGGCAGCCCATCAACCTCTTCACTGTGTCCGCTTAGCAAGTGCTTCCCCACCATTTAAAACAGGGTGTGGGATACAGTCTCAAGGCACCCACTGGAATCTATGGAAGCACTTGGAACTGTACATAAAAGCAAATAAGCGTTCCCTATCACGATGGTTTCTTTTTTCCAACGGCTTTACTGAGGTACGATGACATTGACCGATTTTAAGCGTCCTGGTAGGTGAGCTTTGACGAACTGTACCCGGTCCTGTGACATTTCCATCATCTCAGGAACTTTCGGCCTGCCTCTTCACAGTCCATTCTCTACCCAGAATTCCTCGGGTCCCAGGCAGCCACTGAAGTCTTTGCCTTTCTAGAATGACATGTAAATGAAACCACAGAGTACGCAGAGTTTATGTCTGACTTATTTCACTTAGCGTGATGCTTCTGAAGTTCATCCATGTTGTTTTTTTGTGTATCGAAAGCTCATTCTTTGATCCTGTTGAGTAGTACTCATAATACGGCCCTTAAGCTGTTATTTATCTACTCACCAGCACACAGAAAATGGGTTATTTCCAGTTTGAGGCTGTTATGAGTAAGGCCACTGGGAACATTCAGATACAAGTCTACCTGTGGGTAGGTGTTTCTGACTCCCTTGGGAAAATACCGAGAATGGCTGGCCCGTGTATTAGGTGTGCACCCAAGAAATTGCCAAACTGTTTCTAGTGGCCATACAATACAATATAGATCCTTCCCACCCGCAGTGCAGGGTGGGACGAGAGCGGGTTTACAGTTTTGAGTGCACAAACAGCTTATTCTTGCATTCTTACTTATTAATTACTGTATTATTTCCCATATGAATTGGAAACCCACTTTCCCCCCAATTTGTACATGTGAGTTCAAGGTGTTTTTCACTCACACCTGGCATCGCTAGTCATTTTAACTTCACTTCTAGACAGTATGAAGTAGTAACTTATGGGAGCTTAATTTTCATTTCCCTCATGATACAGTGATACTGAGCTTACTCATAGACTTTGTTTTGTGACCTGTCCGTTGAATCATTAGCTTATTTTTTATTGGGTTGTTTTCCTCACTGAGCTCACAACTCAGCTGTGTATATATTCTGGATACAAGCCCTTTGTCAGATATGTTTTGCAAACATTTTCTCCTAGCCTGTTGTGACTTTTCATTTTTTAATGCTGTGTCTTTGAAAGAACAAATTTTAATTTTGGCGAGGTCAAATGTCATTTTTTCCTTTCCTGGTTTTGTGCTTTTTGCGCCCCCTTTAAGAAACCTTTTCCCAACACGACGTCACAGAGATTTTTCTGTTTTCTTCTAGACGTTGTACACTTTTAACTCTACGTTCAGGGAAATGACCCCATTGCTAGCTGATTTTGGTGTACAGTGTGAGGTCAGGTCCTGGTTCATTATTTCCCCCACAGATCAGCAATCCAGTTGTTCCAGCGCAATCTGTGGGAAAGACTAGCTTTCCCCCAACAATTTATCCTGTCTCTGGCAGAATCAATTTACCAGGCAAGTGTGGGTCTATTTCTGAACTTTATTTGCTCCACTGATCTCAAAGCCTATCTATATACCGAGACCAGACTGCTTTGATTGCTGTAGCTTTATGCTGAGATCTGAGAGCTGGTAGTGCACATCCTCAACTTTCTTTAAAACTGTTCTGGCTACCTGGCTGCTGTAGCTCAGTGGATTGAGCACTGGCCTGCGAACCAAAGAGTTGCCGGTTCGATTCCCAGTCAGGGCACATGCCTGGGTTGCAGACCAGGTCCCCGGTAGGAGGCATGCAAGAGGCAACCACACACTGATGTTTCTCTCCCTCTTTTTCTCCTTCTCTTCCCTTCCTCTCTCTAAAAATAAATTTAAAAGATGTTAAAAAAACTGTTCTGGCTAACAAATTAACTTGTCCATTTTTTCAAAGAAGCCTGTTGGAATCTGGACTATAACTCCACCTACTCTAAAAACAGAAATCCCCCTAAAATGATCTAAATGCTATTGGTTCTTCCATACCATGAACACAAAATATTTACTGGTTTAGGTCTTTAATTTCCTTCAGCAATATTTTGCAGTTTTCAGTGTACAGGTCTCAGGCCTTTTTCATTAAATTAATTACTAAATATTTTAGGTTTTTGGCAATTTCTCACAATTTTCATGTACAGAACTATGTTCTCTCCAAATAAAGACAGTTTTACTTCTTCCTTCCCAGTTCTCCGGACTCTTACTTGTTCCAACAGCTAGACCCTCCAACAGAACGCTGAATGGAAGTGGTGAAAGCATACAGCCACCCTCACCTTATTCCTCCTCCTGGCGGAAACAGCTCGCCATTTCCGGTGACCTAAGTTGTAGTTTTCCACAGGTGACTTCCCTGAGATTTTGAAAGTTATCTTCTGCTTTCGGTGTGCTGAGTCTTTGTGACGAATGGGTACTGTATATAGTCATGTGCACTTTCTCTATGTATTGAAATGATCATTTGTTTTACTTTTGTGCCATTAATACGGTAAAGTACTCGCCATGCTGATTTTCAGATGTTTTAACACCTTGCATTCCTGGGATATATATTCTTTGGCTGGGATGTAACATACACTGATGGATCGGATTTGCTGGGTTTTTTTGTTAAGGATTTTACTTTTTTAATCTACTATCATGAAGGACACTAATCAGCAGTTTTCACGTCTGGAAATAACTCGATTTGGTTTCCTATCATTGGACTATAAACGTCAGAGAGTCCGTTTGGAAGTGTTCTGTCCTCTACTTTCTCTAAGAGTTTGGGTTTGTTCTTATTATTTCACTGACATTGGAAATCATTTAACGGAGAAGCCAACTCGGCCCAGAGTTCTCTACAAAGTTGTAGATTAAAAAAAATTAGATTAGATAGAATAGGGCTATTCATTGTTCTACTTTTCATGGGTTTTAGCAATTTGTGTCTTTCAAGGAACCTGTCCGTTTCTTCTAAATGATGTAACGATGTTCATTACCCTCCCCACAACCCTTCAATGTTTGGAGGCTCCGCTGTGGGAAGTTTTCCAGCAGTCCAGCTACCAGTTCATCGATTTTGTTGATCTTTTCAAAGAACCCACTTTCGTTTTGTGGTTTCAATTTTCCCTATCACTTGCCCACTTTCAGCTCCACTGATTTATCCTATTTCACTCCTATTTTTACTATGGGTTTAATTCTGGCAGTATACAGAAACTGCTTCAATACAGCTTCCTCTCCTCTGCCTTCTTTTCTGCTATTCCTGTTGTATACCCTGCATCTTTCTGTAAGCCCAGTGACAGTTTTACCATTACTGCTCTATGCTGTTGTCTTTTACGAGATGAAAAGGGGGAAAATACAGTTATGCTGTGGATGGTACAATGGTTCTGAGGAGGCCCCTCCCACAATCCCTGTCTTTCCATATGTTCACCGCAATGGAACATTCTAGAGAACTTCCCTGCTGCCCTGATGAAACCAGCAGCCGTGGTGAGCCAGCCCTCGGGACAAAAATCCCCGGCAGTCCCTGGGAACCACAACCTCCAGCCAGCAAGAAGCTGGATGGTCAGTCCTACAAGCACCAGGGCGTGAATCTGCCAAAAACTGGGGTGTGCCTGGAAGCAAATACTTCTCCAGTCGGGCCTGAGAACAGTCTGGCCAACACCCTAAAACTGTGAGGTGCTAAACATGTGCCGTAGTGAGTCGTATTTTTGTATAATTTGTGACACAGCAAGAAAAAACAAATACACGTTTTTATGTGTACCTGCGTATCTTTAGCAGTGGACTTTATTTGGTACGTGTGGATCCGAATTACACATTGTCCTTTTCTTTCAGCCTGAAGGATTTTAGTAGTACTTCTTACAGAGCCAGTCTGAGAGCAACAAATTCCCATCATGTATCTGGGAACAGCTTTATTTCACCATCGATTCTGAAAGGTAGTTCTGCTGGCTAGAAAATTCTTGGTTGAGAGTTGCCTATTTTCAGCAATTAGAGTATGTCATCCCACCGCCTTCTGGCCACCGTTATTCCTTGTGGGGAAAAAAATCAGCTGTTACTGAGAAAGCCTTGCATGTAACTGATCACTTTTCTAGGAGCTTTCAAGACTTTGTTTCCACAGCTTGACTATTATGTATCCAGATGAGTTTATCCAACTTGGAGTGCACTGAGCTTCTGAGATACGTAGTTTAATGCTTTTCATCAAATGTAGAAGTTTGACCATTCTTCCTTCAAGTAATTTTTCTGTCCCTTTCTCTCTGTCCCCTCTCTTTTCTGGCACTCGCCTCATGCCTCACGCATGTGTCATATGCTCGATAGGGTCCCACTGGACTCTTCGTTTTTTAACCAATTTTTTTCCGTATGTTCCTCAGACTAGATAATGTCTACTGAGTGATCTTCAAGGTTACTGATTCCATCTTCTGCCAGCTCCAATCTGCTATCAAGCCCTCTAGAGAACTCTTCATTGAAGTTATTGCACTTTCCAACTCTAAATTCATTCTAGTTCTTTAATGATAGCTTCTCTTTGAGGAGTCAGGGCCACCGTATCTTTCTTTCATTCTCTGACCCTGGTTTCCTTCGTTCTTTGAAGACATTGATAACAGCCGCTCCAAAGTTTTCTTCTTTTAGCCAGCGCAGGGTGTTGCCCTGGCAACCTCAAAGATCACTGATCACAGATCACCACCACCACCGTAAAAATGCAAAAAAGTGTGAACGCTTGGGACAATCACCCAAATGTGACTCAGAGACATGAAGTAAGCCAGTGCTGCTGGAAAAATGGCGCCGACGGATCTGCTCCACGCAGGGTTGCCATGAACCTTCAATCTGTGAACAAGCACAGCACCTGCAAAGTGCAATAAAATGAGGTCTGCCTGTATTTTTTTTTTTTTTTTTTTTTTAATGCTGGCTGCTCTAAGGACTGGAACATACATAGTAACCTGGTCCAACATATTCCCAGGATTTTGTACAGAGGTGCTGCCGGACGCACCTTGTTTCGGTCGGAGGTCTAAAAACCAGGGGCGCCTTGTGCTGCGAGTCTTAGTGTAGAACACAGACGCAACAGGAAGAGAGGGAGGAAGTCTACACCAACACCTAATGCTGCTATTCGCCACAGGACAAAGGACTGGAAAGTCAGACGATACAATGTTTCCAAACAGGATTTCTCCCAGACTTGGTACTACTCTTTCATCAATGAAGAATCGAAAGGTCAGAAACGCAGCAAGGCAAAAAAAAAGAGCATCCTTTAATAACGCTTGTCAACATTAATGGTACTTCCAGCTTTTCTTCTATGCATTTTTAAAAAGTATAGATAACCGTAACCGTAGTCTAATTATGTAACCTTTCCTCTATATCTGGACACTGAGAATGCCTCTATTTGGAAAACCATTATGTAATGAGGGATAAAATCTGCATGTAAAAAATTCCTTCCTTCGAGACTGCTTCCTTGGAATAAATTCATAGATGGCTACATATCAGGTAAAGAGTTCTCTTGTTTCTAAAGGTCTAATGCTTGGTACTAAACTGCTCTCCACGCTGCTTTCGTTAATTCCTATAATCAATGCTGGTTTCATCACATCTGGGATTCTCATTTGCAGAATCTTTGATTTTTGAGTAGCTGAAAATAACTTCCCATCCCTCTGCTATGGATTTAATCAATCCCTGATCTCTCTCCCTCATTTTCTTGCGTTTCACGAAGAGGATTTGCCTGGCTCATCAAGAGGAGAGCGGAGACCCATGTCTTGGGGGCCTCTGGTAATCTGCCTCATGGATTTAACGTCTCGATCACGGATTTAACGTCCAGGTCGCGGATTTAACGTCTGGAGCACCAGCGCCCGCCCTCCACGTCAGCGCATAAACACTGAACCTTGAAGGTAAACACACGCACGAAGGTAGGGTCTTTCAATGTTACTTTTGTAAGATGTCCAGCATGGTCTTAGGATTTTTAGAAAACTTCCAATGTGGAAATGAAGATAATGATGGTCATGGGTTTCTTCTAATAGCCCTCCCCGTAACTCCCACAGCACAGTCACCTGGTCAGAAGGAATACCAGGATTTGTACAGAGGGGCTGTGACAGGTATCGCGTTTGTGTTCAGAAACTAATACTTTCTGGACATTCTAAAACACTAGGTATTCATTATTTTGAAGCTGGATGTTTGGAAGTAGAGCGGCAAAATGTCATTTATCTGCCCAAGCCGATGTTTGAGATCTCTGAGCTCTGCTATGAAAGCTGCTAATCACACGTGTCCACTGAGCATCTGAAACAGAGCTAGTGTGACGGCAAGCGAATTTTTTATTTAAATGTCAACGGCCACAGGTGCTGCGCGTGGCACGGGTTTAGATTAAACAAGAAGAGCCTCCCTTGTCTTCCTTCTGGAACGTGGACGGACCCTGCCAGCACTCCAAGTCACGCTTGCTCGTGTCCTCCGTGAAACCCGCTTTTCATCTTCGTGGCAGCAGGTACGGCCGCGCGCAGCTGCTCCCTGGCCGGGCTTCCGTCTGGGGTCACCTCGCTGTATCACGGCACAGCCCCAGACGGCCTCTCAGCTCTGACATCGATCGCTGGTGGTTTTACTGAGCGAATGTACAGACGGAACGGTGCCGAGATCGGACCCTTTCGTAGGCTTGAGATAAAGGATTTCCCGTCGGGTGAGTGGCTTCTATGGAACACCGATGTCCTGGTTTTCCAAAATGCATTTGGCTCACTTTCCTCTGCTCATCGAACGAATGGAAACTCTCTTTCTTCCTCATCCTCAGGCCCAGCAGCTCTGGGAATTCTTGAATTCTTTCACGTCACATCCGGTCAATCGGCACATCTGGTTGGCTCCGCTTTCGAAACGTACATGGTGTCTTACTGTTTCAAGTGTTCTGATCACACACTCACCTTTGAGTTGCTCTCACATCTTTCTCCCGGCAAACCTCTCCCCTCCATTAACCACGGAACTGGGGTTTTCACGTTTTGGGGGGAAATGAACGATGAGCAAGAAGAAGCAGGGAGGGAAGGAAGGCAGTCCAAAGGCAAGGCAGGCCAGGCCAGGGAGCGGCGGGGCCGGGCTGACGGTCACTCTCCCGAGGACACAGCTCCCATCTCGGGGCCCCTAGAAGGTATGACAGCCAGCGTCGGCTTTCGCGTGGTCCTGCAGTCAGGGCTCAGAGCCATCGTGACCATGTGGCTTGTGACACTGGCTCTGCGTCAAGCAAGTCTGAAGACCTGACTGCTCCTTAGCAACAAAAACAAATGCTGTTGATGAGCGACTCGGGCCCCAGAACGGCACACGGGGAACCTGAGTCCCGACCCAGCCACTTTACACAGACGAGGTGGGAACGAATGATGAAGTCTATCTTTAGGGGGGAAAAAATGAAGTGGCAATCCAACTGGAGGAAAAAAGTGTATTCATCTCGGACAGTTGTTAGTTATTATCAACCACGGGAATTATGAATTACGGTAACGGGCAGTGTTTGAAGCAAAAACATAAAATGTCAAATGTAGCCCTGGCTGGTGTAGCTCAGTGGATTGAGCGCGGGCCTGTGAACCAAACAATCACGGTTCGATTCCCAGTCAGGGCACATGCCTGGGTTGCCAGGCCAGTTCCCAGCAGGGGACACACAAGAGGCAACCGCACATGGATATTTCTCTCCCTCTCCCTCTCTCCTACCCTTCCTCTCTAAAGATAAATAAATAAAAAATCTTAAAAAAAAATTCATTTAAAAAAAAAATGTCAAATGTAGTTTCCAACTGCAGATATTTGTACAAAATTAGACCTCAGATAAGCAGTCTTCTCGTAGGGTACCGAGGAACTATGCACAATTCTGGAAAAGGCAAGGAAGCGCTCTAAAACAATCATAAAGGCATCTGAAAAAGATTTTTAAAAGAGGTAAATTCAAAGCCTTGGGCACCATTAGGCCGTGACATTTAAAGGGACCGTGCCGGGTCTGCTGGCCTGAGCACTCATCAACAGGGAAGCTTGTGCGATTCTCTCGCTGTGGGTACCACAGCCACTTCTGCTTCTGAAACACAAGCAACTGGACAACCTGAAGAAGAGCTGCTTTTAGTTCAAGCAACCTGGAGAGACCCGGCTGTACACCAACCACCGTGACGAGGAAAAAAAGCACATTCACCAATCCGATCTTTCACACAACCTGGTTTGAAACAAAACGCAGCGTAATTACACCACATCTTCACGCTGGAGAGAAAAATGAGAAGCTGACGCTCATAAAAGCGAAGCATTACGCACCGTACGCACAGGCGGACATACGTTTCAAGTGAAACATGGTTTCGTTTTACGTTTCCCCTCGGGGGAAGAAAGAGATGGGCTTCCGGTCCACTCACCTCCGTGCTCCAGAAACACGCGAACGCATCGTTCCTTTCCTCTTGCTGCCGAGAAGTGGAGCAGGGTCCAGCCGTTGGCGTCCCGGCCGTTGGGCGAGTAGCCCTGCTCTAGCATCTTTCGGACGGTGTGCACATCCCCGGCGGCCACTGCAGCCTGAATCTGCAACTCTTCCTGCAGCTCAGGGTTCCTGCGGCAATGGTGGTGTAACATCCTAGCGGAGTCCGCGTCTCACAAGGGCGTCATCAGGTCGCGGGGATCAGCCTTGAAGGGAGGGCAGAACACGTGACGTTTAGGCTTCCTGGCTCCCGCCGACAGAGTGTCCGTGAAATACCGCGGCACGTTCCTTTGCTAGATCACGCGCACCTCGGTCACGACTGCGCACACTGCTGTGGCTAGCCGAGGAGTCTCTGTTAGGGGCCGTTATTTCCCTACGATGGGAAAAGATTTCAGCAAGAAAGCCAGGAATGGCTGCAACAGGACATGGCCTTTGCAGCCGTTTGGACACTCAGAGCAAACATCCCACGAACTTGAACAGGGCGATGCGGGGCTAGGAGGGAAGGTGATGCTGGGCAGCTAGAACACGGGGGGACGATAGAGGAGTGGTACCCAGGAGTGTCTCAGGAGTCTGGAGTTACCAGAAGCACTCCGAGGAGACCCGAGTCCCCATCCATTCAGGGATTCTCTCGCAAGGCGGTAAGCACACACCAAGTATCCAACGAACAATTCACAGACTAGGCAAACTAAAGACCTTCGATTGTGAGACGCACTTAAAAAAAAAGTGCAAAAACCTTTAGGGTGCTTTCCTGAAGTAGGTGAACAATATTTTATTTTAGCCCCAAAAGGTGGAAAGCTGAGGGCAAGGGAGAGTGGGTGGGGTTAGGCAAACGAGTAAAATTCTCTTTGTTTACTTGTGTCTAACTCTATCTTCTCCACTTCGTGTTATTTGATGCAGGATTTACATTTCGTCCTATTTCAGTTTTCTAGACATTTTACACTCTAAGTACGCCAAGCATCAAGATCATACAAAATATGTGAAAACGCGTACAAAAACTTTGGTAGTGCATTTTGAAGTTCTTAAAGACATACAGAAACGTAAACTAACATTATTCTAGGAAGCCATTCCATCTGGGCTAATTTTAAGGATTAGATTAGACTCATTTCCTAATTAGTAGGCTTCCATTTCTAAAAATAAAAAAAAAAAAGAAAGAAATTATGTGGTAAAGTTCTTTAAAGACATTTTGGTCTCTTATGTAGGTTAGACATCTTGGGATAATCTTGTTACCAATAATAATTTATCCTGTCAAACTTCTCATGCAGATTGTACGGAGGCAAACTTAACCCTAACGTAGGGCGCATTGCCATGGCCTAGGAGGGGGTCAAATATCCTGTGTTATTTTATACACAGAAAAGGGTCACTACAGACTCGTACGTTTCACTACTGAGTAATGTCGTTTGAAAACGTCAGGCCTACTTCCACAAAGAGCCGTTTCCTCGGAGAAAATTGGGAAATGAGAAATTTCAACACAGTCTGTTTTCTTAAAAGACATGATCCTCCCCGCAGTTTCTTCACTTAATTACTTTTTTTTCAGCTGACACTAAAATCAAGCCTCATTTTAGAAATTTTAAAACCAAGAATCCTTTTCGAATAGGTGCTCACCTATTATCAGCATTTTAAGAGAAGATGCTGAAGAAGCACTTAAGGGAAACTACTAATCTGTGCTCAAAACGACTGTCTTTAACAGGTTTTTTTCTAATGGAATTAACATCTTGGTGCTTAAATAGGGCCACTATTCAAGAAGGAGTTAAACAATATAATGCCCCCCCCAAAAAAAACCCCCAAAAACCTGGGTTTTCTTTCAGTAAGTGCTGTGTTTAGTATACATGAGCTAATGTGAGGGAGGAAAGGAAAAGCTGAACGCGTTTTCCCCCAGAACAGGACAGATGACCAGTGCCCATCAGTCACTCACCTTCCGGAAGAATGTCCCTTTTCCTGAGAAGTGGACTGCCTACTGACCATTGTGCACATACAGCATCGTGGGGAGGGGACTCCGAGTGTGTCCAGACGATGGCGCGGACCAGCTCTCTTAACCTAAAAGCAAGAAACAATCATGAGAACGCTCCTAAACATAATGCAGAATCACGGCCACCTGCACAGTCCGCCTTCTGAGGAACTGAACTTTCACCCCTTTCCAACGAACTTACGGAGCAGAGAGAGAACTCAGATCAAGTTGCAGAGAAAATGATCTGGAGACCTACAGTCATCTCCACGGTGGTATAAATATAGCGGTACCTTGGTACTTGTTAATTTGTTCTGCAACTTGTGACAAGCGCCAAAACTGATGAATACCGGGCAAGCGATGCATTTTCTTTTGCGCGACGGTGGCGTGACTCCTACAAGTTTCAGCAAGTGCAAGGAGTCCCGAGCAAGCGCTGAAACAATGTTTTCTTATCAAAATGCAGTGAGTACAGGGTTTGACAAGTTCTGAAGCTGACGAGTACCGAGGTATGACTACAATTTATTTTCAGGATTTTTTTTAACCCCTAAATAGACAGGTTAAAAATAAAAAGAATAAAGAAAATAGTAAATTACACAGTTGGAATTCAGATGCAAACAAAGATTCTTCTTTTTGCTCTGTTCAGAATATATTTTCGGACTTGCTTCATTTGAATTACTTTTTTTTAAATCCTCACCCAAGGACATGCTTACTGACTTTAGAGAAAGGGAGGAAGAGAGAGAGGAAGAGAAACATTGATTGGTTGCCTCCCATATGTGCCCCAAGCAAGGACCTAGGTGTGCGACTGGACCAGGAATCGAACCTGCGACTTCTCGGTTTATGGGATGGTGAGCCGCCCAGCCAGGGCTCATCTGAATTACTTTTTAACGGACACTGTCAGCCGCTTGCTTTTTCCAAACAGGACCAAAATGAGAAAATGTATGCATTCAATACAGAAGGTGGCCAAAGCCAAAACGGAATCTATGACAACGAGAAGAAGAACATGTCTTTAAATACTGGCTCTTCATTATGTCCAAAAGGACATATTGCTACTCCTTCACACACACACCGAAGTAGGAAAAAGATCAACAACCGCCTTGCTAGCTTCCTTATCCGGATTCGGAAAAAATTCCCTCTACAACTAAAAAAAGGTCTTTCTGCATGTTAGTTAAATCCTAAGCCTGTGAATTCCAGTCTGGTTGAGGGCACACGCAAAAAGTGACTTCCGCACTTTATACCAGAATCACCCCCAGGGACTTCTCATTGGGAGAACTGCCACCCATCCCGGTGGGGTAAGTGTCCCAACACCCTGTCACTTCAACAAAGAAAAGGCTGGGCTACCTGGCGACAGGCGCTATGGAGAAAAGTGGCAGCCCCCGGTGCTGCCGGCTGCCCACCGGAATTCTCAGCCGGTCCAGATTAGTATAGTCCACTCTGACCCTTCCCTTTTTCTACTCCTTCTTTTTCCTTCTTACACTTCTTCGAGGAAGACCAAAGCCTTTACCAACATGCACTTGGCAATAATATTTAAAACTCTGCCCATTCCTTCTTTCTTTTTTCAATTTTATGGTATGTTTTCCACTACCATTTATTCCCCCGCCCCATACTCTCTTTTCCATCTCCACCCATCCCTACACCCCTGCGACCACCATGCAAACCCTGCCCATTATTTCGGGATTGGACATCATCAGAACAGCTCCTACGGGGAGTTGGAAGAAATGCAGAACCCTCCTTACGTAAATGCAGATTCCAAGACCGGGGCAGGAAACACACAAGGGCCTCGAGCATCTTACAGTGCCAAACAGGAAGGAAGTGCTCAAAAAAAAAAAATAAGTAAATAAATACAAGAAAGAAAGAAAACCCGCACCGATGGAAGGATGTCCAAGGGACACACGAGCCAGCTAAGGAGCCCTCAGGAGCCAAGACAGAACAAGTGGAACAAGACAGAGGACTACTGGATTCTGACCCAGAGCATGTCATACACAGCTGACGGAATCAACAAACAAGGCAGGGGCGGGGGAGGGGGACACCGCCTGTGAACGCCAAACCATTTGTGCAGAGTCTCCCTTCTCAAGAAGGTGGAGCTTAACTGCTCCCCGCCCCCCGCCCATGACTGAAGTATGGGCTGTGCATATCATGACGTCCTTCGAAAGAGGGCGGCAGGAAAAAGAGCAAGAAATACTGCTTCCGCCAGCTGGTCATGGCTAACATCATCCGTGCCAGCCATGCTGTCCGGGTGACGGGGCATGACAGGATGGGACAGGCCAGACCTCCAGGCTAGTCCTGAGCAGCACATCCGACGGATTGCAGCGAAGGCCCAGCCCACAGAATAACTGACCAGTGCTCCCCCCCAAACATCAAGGTCGTCAAAACTAAGCAAGTCGGGAAACCTGTCACGGCCAGGATGAGCCCATGGGGACAAGATGGCCAAATGTCACGTGGGATCCTGGAACAGAAAAAGCGTGCTGGGTAAGATCCGAGGAAATCGAAATACGGTCGGGATTTTAGTTACTAGTGATGCTCATTACGGGCCCGTTACCTGTGACAAACGTTATCTGTTAATGGGAGATGATGAGAGAGGAGACCCGGTGTGGGGGGGAATGTCGGGAAACCGACGTCTCCAACGATGAGCCGCCGGCGTTTCCACAAATGAACGTCTGGGTATTTCCCAGGTGAGCGCCACCTAACATTTTAGGAATGAGTGTCACCAGGTGCCTCGCCTCTCAGCGTGTCCTCAGCACCCCCCGACCCCCCAGGGAAGTGGAGGTGACCCTCCAGGGCTCCCAACCCTGAAGACCCCTTGCTGCCGCTGCCGCTGCTGCTGACCACCCCCTATCACCACGTGCACGGAGGCGGTGGGCGTGGTGGGCACGAGGGCGAGCAAGGTGTGGGTTGGGGACAGGAAATGCTATTCCTTTACGAATATCATCGAGGGAAGCCTTTGTGCTAAAAAGTGAAGCGACCGCCTTATTTCTCTCCACAGGAAAGACACGCGGACAGCAATCACTTGTGATGGTCCCTCGTGGGCTCCTTCCACAGACCAGCGGAGACCCACGGAGCGCCTGACGTGAACTTGGCACGCTGTTGGGCCTTGGCCACTGCTATTAGCCCTGGGGTAGAACTTCGACAGAGGGCTCTGCATACTTAAATGGAATAATCCTGGAAATGTTCTATCACTTTTCTCTCTACTGAAAATGCGGACCACTGGAAAGCATACAGTAAAGCGTACAGTAAACCACTGTAAAGCGTTTTCGGGGTGTAAAACTACACACGCATCAGTCCACGGGAAAGAACCCATGGACATGCGTACCGTGGACACGTGTCCCGTCAGTAGCATCTCTTAAATTACGGTGACTTATTACTCCATGTCCTAACAGTCCAAAGCATCAGACAAGCAACTGATTTTACCTTGGTGCTATTTGATGAGAGTTTGCATTTCAGAGAGTACGGCTACCCACGTACGTATACATAAAGAAAAAAGGACCGTTTCCAGAAATGAGAATGGGGAAAAAAAAAAAAGCCTATTTCCCCTCAGGGAGTGCCAGTCTGAAAACCTGACGGCTCATGGAAATCACCTACAGAAGAAACGAATATGGCATAGGAGGCGACTTCTTAAGTAAATGTACGTGCAAGGTACGTTGTTTTATGTTAATAATGACTCAAAGACTAAAATTTTGACGGTGCAATCTTTAGAAATTCCATTTCAGGTTTCAGAGTTAGGAAAAAAGAGAGAGAAACCATACTAACAAGGAAGACTTCAGAATTATACGCCAAATGAGCCACTTCCTCACCGTAGCTCCTTTCTATGTAAGATTTTGTTACCCTATGCTAATGCTACGTTTACATTTTATGAATTCACCTTTTTCTACTCTGCATGGGGTCAAAAGAGAATAATATAGGCCTCTAAGCTTTTATACTGTTGACCATATTAGGAACTACACATGGCATCTATGTGGAATAAATGTTACTATTTAATTTCCACACAGATGCCAAGTAACCTTCACGAGGTTAACACCAAAACTTGCTTCACGCAATTTTTAAGTCTATACCCACAGAATGGAGTGAAGAGTAACTGTGAAACAAAATATATTTAATGCACTGAGCCACAGCAGCCAGGGCTTTCAAACAAAATGTATTTAAGACCTGTCTACCATTACATAACTTTCACCAAATTTGCCCACATGTCCCAAATTTCCTTTAGCATGATTAGTCATTAATGGCTTTTTGCATGTCATTTTCACTGAAACTCACACCTTTTTTGATTAAGGGACACAAATTAGAAGTGTGCTTTCAGATTTCACACAAGCTAGAAACAGGGTAACAGCTTGCTACTCAAAAATAAAAAAATAAAAAAAAAAGAAAGAAAGAAAGAAGCATTTCTTTGCAGAGTAAATCGAGATACAGGCTGGTAAGGAAATGAAATGAGCAACTCCAAGGATACTGGCTCTGAGGAAGAAACCAACCAACTTACCAGTGGCTCACGGTCCTAAAAGGGAAGGTGGACGCAGACATGCTGTTAAGGCCCGAAGTGGACAACAAGGCTGGGACGCTTGCTGGCGAGTTCTACTTACATGATCAGGAGCCTGGAACCCCAGATAAAGGAGGAACGTGCCGTCAGCATCGCTCAGCCTAGCACATTGTTCGTGTTCTAAAACAAGTGAGGACATTCGCATCTCCTCCCGGTTCCTGGGCCTCCATTGAACACAAGGGTTTACTACCACGTGCAACCGATCTATAACCCGCACAAGTTCCAGGAGAACCGCCATCAATTCCCCCGAAATGTGGATGAGGCGAAAGAGGCGGTTTTATGAGTCACTCATCCAGACCCGAGTGCACGTTTAAATCATGAGAATTACAAACGGTGAGGTCTTGTCATTATCGTCTTACGAACCCATGCCTGGTATTATTATCTCAGCTGCTTCAGGTCAGAACCTCGGAACTCTGCAAGAAAGGAGATGCCTGTTCCACTTAAGGAATGCCTTCAGTGGAGAATGAAAAGAAATGCTGAAAGTCAGGTATCAGATACGCTTATATAAACTTCATCCGACTTCAGACGTTTTAAGGATAGTACGTACTTCTCTGCTACCAAAGCTAAATGCAAAACAAATAGAGTGTACGTGTCATAACATTAAGTAACTGTGAATGGCATCGCTTTAGGGATAAAGAAAGTCAGCACCGGCCACAGCATACTCAAGATGCAACACTGAATATCTTCAATGCAAATCAGTTATTGTCCCTATGCAATTATAAGTTTGTATTAGGCTGTCAAATAAATCAGGTGTTGTTTGATAGTTTCTGCTTATGACTAGCCATAGAATTAACACGAAACTAACCACCAGGCTGAAAAAAAAAAAATAAACCACACAACTGGCCGTGTTGGTGGATAAGGACTCAAATTAAGTGTCTGCCACAACCTAGATCATGCTAATAGTAGGAGCAGATGCTGACAGTTTATATACAGGGTCCGGCAGAAATAACAGAGTTATTTTTTATGACAAGATCATAAGCATGTCATCCTGTTACATGACAATATCACACTCCAGCGCACCACAGGACATGTTAGGTGAAACGTTCACATTAAAACTACACATTACTGCACCCACATTATCACCCTACCAACCCCACTCAAGCAGGCCTTACTTCTGCCGGACCCCGTCTATTCCCTAATCTTAGAAAAACCATTAAAAGCTGAGAGGATGAGTGAACGTTCGCTCACGTAAGCAAGGAGGATGAACTGGCTGAGAAAAAGGGGTGTGTGCTCTTCACCTTACATGTTTCACTCACCCCGCCATCCCCCCAGGTGATAACACTTCTCTGCAGTGAAAACATGGCAAAGTCTAAAGCAAAAAAAAAAATACTGAACCGAGAAGGCCTGAACAGAAAATAAGAGAATTCATTTGTACCTTCACAACATACTTCAAATAATTTAGCATTTTTTTAAAAAGTCCTACATATGAGGCATCACCCTGGTGAGTCTCATACTTAAATAATGAAAACTGCCTTCAACTCCGTTGGCTTTGGCCAACAAAGTTAAAAATGAGGGGTACCCCATACAATACACTTACAAAGGCTGCCCTAAACGTTCACCCCAGAATAACTGTTGGTAGAAACTGATTCTAGGTCCCACTGTGTAGCGTGTGGTCTCCCTTTGGTGTCTGGTTTCAGGTCTCAAGGATATGCAAACCCTCAGAGACCCTCAAAAGTATCTTTAGCTATGTCCTGACAATTAGGAGAATCAAGAAAGCCATTAATTTCCTTTTTGTGGCAGCCACAAAGTCCCGTGGAACAGAGTAAATCAAAGATTTCCTAACAACTTCTATTTTAAGGACCTCGAATTCCCTAAACAGTCTGAGATACTAAAATAACTCTGAGGTTACCAAGTCGCTTTATAAGCGCGTTACTGGATGTTAGAAAAGTCCTTCACTGGGGCTAATTTCTGAACTAAATTAACTCGTGTATGATTTCTCTGATCGTATTCCCTCTTGGGGAATTACACGGATGTCCTACACCTACCTTAAGTGCATTTTCAGAGGCAGCAACGAAATACAGCAGCAGAAATGGGATTACGTGAACGGGAAGCTTCCCTCTCAACCTAACGATTTACCTGTGAGAGCTCTGAAATGAGAAGTCTCCTTTGTGAAGAGGGCAAAAGCAAGCCCTCCATTCCAAACGCACCAATACGGTCCTGTGCTTTTAAATTCCTGAGCGTCCAGCGTTAAACAGGATATTATGTAAAGTTTCACAAGCTGTAGAAAATCTGCGGTGGAACAAGTTACTATGTATCCTTAACAGTTGCAGAACCCATCCGCATCGGTTACACACAAATACACAAAAGCCTGAAGGGCGGACCGCACACGAGAGCTTCAGGGGCGAATACAGCTTCCTCACAGTTCGTACTGTTAAGGGAAACAGACTCACTTTCTCTGGAAAAAGTCACATTATGTTCTGAAATGTAAATTTCAAGCCATTACCGCCCCTTCCTTTACCAAACCCTTGTCCGTGAGGGAACTCTCAAAAAAAAAAAAAAAAAAAAAGATTTTCCTATGGAGCTAGAAGAAAGGTGATAGGAAGGCATAAGGGGAAAAACAGAAAACTGCGGTTTAATTAAAAAGCAGAGTCATTCCGAATTAACAAGCAATTAACAAGGCATTGAGGAATTCCTATGAGAGTAAGGGGGCAGGGCTCCCCAAAGGTCCCCCAGTCTCGGAGCAGGGTAAACGGTGGTTACCACAAAGATAATGCAAAACACGGAAACAGCAGACAGAGAAAAAGGTGGGAAGTAACATTCAGGGGGGAGGAAAGTGATTACAACGCCCAGGGGCAGGGCAGGAGCAGGGTCTGTTGTCTTTACTGGGAAAACGGAGGCCGGGAAAGAGCTGCACGCCCAGGTAACCACCCTGAAAATAGAGCACTGCTTAATGAGATAGAGACCAGAAACAAACAATGGGGGAGGGGAGGGGAGGGCTGGCTTACTACCTTCACGGAGGATGCTGGTGCGAGGCTCTCCCTGCTACTTCGCCGGTGGGCGGGCAGGCCGCTTCCTGCTCTCCGGGCTCGCGGAGCCAACTCCAGACCTGGAAATCAGAAGCCAGTGAGAGGTGCGGCGCCCCCGGAGCGAGGGGAAGGGGGCTCTGAGGACGGGGAGCGGAGGAAGGGAGCGAGAAGGGGCAGACAAGCAGATGCAGTGATTTCCCTCCCGACCAGCCGCCCGCTGCCCTTTAGGGAAGGTAACTGACTTTACCTCTCTGCTCAGCTGCTGCTTCTCTTCCTCCTTTCAGCCTCTTCCACACTCACCAACTTCTCCATTGAAGAAACACCCCAGGCAGGGCCGGACACGGGTGTTCCTGAGCCTCCTCCGTGACTCACGGCCCCAGCCCGGCGAGCATCCACACGGCCGAGCTGACGCGGGGCGGCGGTCCTGGCCGCGGGGCAGCCTCGGGGCAGGGGTGCAGGGAGGAAGTCCCGGCTGGGGATGGCGGGGGGTGGGGGGGGCGGAGAGTCCCGGTCTGAGGGCTCGGAGCAGGGGGCTGCCGCGCTCCGGGCCGGAGGCTCCCGGCTACGAGGGGAACGCGGGAGGTCTCTAGGCAGCAAGGTCCCGGGTCGTATAGGGTCCTAAGTGCCAGCCTCGGGGGCTCTAGATAGGGGGCTTTCTGGATGCACTTTGCACTGGGCCACCCCCGCCCCCTCCCTCCAGCACTTTGGGGTCACTGGGATGGGACCAAGCCCTCAGCAGCCAATCAGCGGCCGCGCCAGAGCCCGAGCCCGGAGCCGTAAACCAGGTCCGGGCGGGTGGGGGTGGGGAGTGGGGGGCGACTTGGTTGGTTGGTTGCTTCCTTCTCTCCTCCTTATCCCTAGCAGCCCCACCCCTTGCCTGCCGTAAAGCCGCCTGCTCATTCGCGACAGTTAAAGGAGGCGTGCCGATCGAAGCTGGGACCCGTCTCCTATTGGCCTCGCTCACTTTCCCCTCAGCTTCCCCGCGGCGCCTTCCAATGCCCCGCCCCTAGCGGAGGGACTCAAAGCGGTTGCTAAGAGACACTGCACGCCGAATGGGGCCTCTGCGCATGCGGGAGGAGGGGCCGGCTTGTACTTTCCGTGAACTACGGTGGCCTGGAGGGGGCCGGGGTTCGCTGGAATGGCGGTGTTGTGGCAAGGTTGCTTGAGTGAGAGCTCTGACAGGTAACGGGGATCGGCCGCTGAGCTCGGCGGCCGGGGAGCCGTGTTTGCGGCCGACTGAGAGGCTGGCCTAAGGATTTAAGGTTGGGGAAGCGGCAGTCCCAGGAAGCGAAGAGAGGGGCGCCTTGTCCCACCGCCCCTCGGCGCTTTTCAGTCTGGAGCGCCGGGTCCTGGGCTCGTCTCCGTCCCTTACGCCCCGTTAACTACCAGGCAGCGCATCCCTCGCCGAGCGCGGAAGAGAGGACTGTCTTTGGAGCGGCGGTGACTCTTCAGGGGCTTTTCCCCATGAGGATAGCGACCTTCACGGATTGCTGTGAATGAAGGGCGAAAGAAAGCCGAGAACATGCGAGATGGCCATGTTTACTCAGTGCATTTATTCGTTTAAGCAACTGTTCACTGGCCGGGCACTGTTCATGCCGTCAGAGAAACAACAACGACTAAGAGATGCAAATACTTGGGCCCTTGAAGCTTTCACGTTTAACGGGGGAGACAGAAAAACACAAAAGGAACATTCGGATATAATATGTAAAGGAAATCCAGCAGAATAATGGCATCGAGTGTGTCTGGGACGTGATGGCTGCTTTGGACAGGTAGTCGGGAAAGCTGTCTGAGGAAGCCACGTTTCCGCAGCGATCCGAAGGTGGAGGATCCGGCCACGCCAAGTTCTGGGGGGAAGCATTTTGCCGGCAGAGGGAACCGAAGCGCAGAGCCTCTGACGCTGGAATAACCTTTGCTGTCTGTTGATAGGAACTGCAAGAAAGGCCCGTGGAGCCGGGCAGAGTGAGTACGCGCGGGAATGCTGGGTAATGAGGTTGGGGGTGTGGGAGAGGCTGCAGACCTTGCAAGGTCCTGCGAGGAGTTAGTGTGTCTCATTTATGCTTTGAAAAGGTCGCTGACAGCTCCAAAGGAGAAGATCAGCTGGGAGCAGGGTGACCGCAGAAATGGCAGGCCGGACAAAGAGTCGACATTGTGTTAAACGAGGTCACCCAGTTCACCAGATATTTGGTGGCCGCCCATGTCCTAATTATATAAGAGAAGTAATTTCAATAGAGGAACTGCTTCTATGCAATAAAAACATATTAAGATGTTGAACGGCAGATGGGAGGGGTGCTCCAGTCACTTCCGGTGTGCCCCGATATTTGCCTTTACGTTTTCATTCATTCAGAAATACTCCTGAGCTACATAGCTCAGCCCTGTTGGCTTCTGTAGGCCAGCGGGGCTCAGCCCTGCCCAAGGAAGGTCATCACCAAGCGCGAACCAAACGAGAAAGTAGTTACGGGCGATGCAGGGACACAGATACTGCGCTACATACTGAGAGAGCATTTGGCTGGGACCCCACCCCTGACTTGCGTGTACAGACCGCCTCCCGGAGACGGGAGCTTCCCGAGTTGAAGGTTGAGAGCGGAGAGTGGAAAACGGAGTACAATTCTGTCCAAAACAACGGGCTAGGCGAACCTTGGGCGTCCTTACGGGACGCAGTGGTTCCGTAGAGCTCAGAGAAAGCCCGGAACTTCGCTCGTGGGCCCCTGATGGGCGGAGACTCCAGTGGTCAGTTCTTGAAGGGCTTACAAAGCCATGGGCAGGGTTTTGGACTTGATCCTACGGAAAGGGTTTGTTTTTTTTTTTTTTAAACAAGGAAGTGGGTACAGGGCAGGCCACGGAATGACCACTTAGCGAGGCGTCGGTTGCAGTCGTCCGGCGTGGGCGTGGGAGGCTGCGGTAGTGGCCGAGAGGATGGAAGGGCGTGCGGGGAGGAAGGGTCCCGCCAGATGTCTAGGTTTCTAGCCCGGGTGGCCGGGAGATACAGATGCCGTGTGCTGAGGTTCGGGGAGCACGGTGGAAAACAAGGTTCAGGAGCCCTGGGAGAGTTGAGTTCACGCTGAAGGTGCCTGGGGGACCTCCCAAGGGGATCTTCCCAATGGCGTTTAGATACCCGAGTATGGAGCCTGGAGGAGAGCTAGACCCCCCTCCACCCCCGGGCTGAGGATTGCGGACTGGTTCAGGTGGAGGTCATTGCAGCGGCTGATACAGTGCGGGGTCAGGAACCCGGAGGCGTCCGGGTCGCCTGAGGATTGCTTTGGCTACTCAGGGTCTTCTGTGGTTCCGCAGGAGTTTCAGGGTTGACTGCTCTACTGCTGAAAAATGCCGTCCCAATTTTGACAGGGATTGCATTGAATCTGTAAATTACTTTGGGTAGAATGGACATTTTAACAGTGTTGACTCTTCCATTCCGTGAGCATGGAATGTCTTTCCATTTATTTGTGTCTTCCTTAATTTGTCTCATTAAGATCGTGCTTTGTACAGGTCTTTTACATCTTTGGTGAAATTTATTCGCAGGTATTTTTATTCTTTTTGGTGCACTTGTACATAAGTAAATACGATTGTTTTCTTAATTTCACTTTCTGGTATGCGTTGTTAGTACATAGAAGTGCAAGAGATTTTTGTGTGTTGAGTTCGTATCTGGCGACGTTACCGGATAGTACTTCTAGCGGTATTTTGGTGGAGTCTTTAGGATTTTCTATATATAATATGTCATCTGCATGTAGGGACAATTTTACTTCTTTCCAATTTAGATGGCTTTTGTTTCTTTTTCTTGCCAAATTGCTCAGGCTAGAACTTCTAATACTGTTTTGAGTAGAAGTGGCAAGAGTAGACACCTTTGTCCTGTTCCTAATCTTAGATGAAATGCTTTCTGTTTTTCCCCATCGAGTGTGATGTTGGCAATGGGCTTGTTATATTCGGCCTTTATTGTGTTGAGATATGTTTTCTTTACACCCACTTCGTATCAAAAATGGATGTTGAATTCTGTCAGATGCTTTCTTCTGCATTTATTAAGGTGATCATATGATTTTTATCCTTCATTCTGTCAATGTGGCACATCACGTTGACCAATTTGCAGATGTTGAAACATCGTCTGTATCCCTGGGATAAATCCCACTCGATCATGGTGTATGATCCTTTCAATACATTTTCCAATTTGGTGCTAATAATTTTGTTAAGGATTTTTTTTTCATCGGTGTTCATCATTTTCTTGTGGTGCCCCTGTCTGCGTGACTGGATTTGGTATCCGGGTAACGCTGACCTCATAAAATGAGTTTGGAAGCGTTCCCTCCTCTTTTGCATTTTGGGAAGCGTTTTCGAAGGGTTGGTGTCCATTCTTCTTTAAACGTTTGGTAGGATTCACTCTGAAGCCACCTGGTCCTAGACTTTTGCGTGTGGGGAGGTTTTTGATTACTGATTCAGTCTTCTAAGTAGTAATCTGCCTGCTCAGGTTTTCTATTTCTTCACAATTCAGTCTTGGTAGGTTATATGTTTCTAGGAATTTATTTCTTCTGGGTTGTCCAGTTAGTTGGCATAGGGAATTATGTTCAAGCTCGAAGTAGGAGAAAAAGTGGCAGAGCTTTCTAGGCAGAGGGAACAGCATTATATCAAGACCCAGAGCCAGAAAGGCACCTTTCAAGGGACTAAATAAAGCAGTATTGGCATCCTCACACTGGATTGTGTAGATGTTTTCGCCGTAAAAGCCCTGTGCTTTCTCAAACCTTTCAGCGTGTGCTACTTTGCCAGGATGGGACAGGTAGCCTTGTTTTGTCAAGTGAAAATCGAATCTTTTTTGTCTGTACAGCATTCGGAATTCAGGAACCGAGTATGGTGTAGGTAGTCCCATTGTCACACTGACGGAGGGTCCTGCCACCTGTGTTGGGTTTTCCTGGGGGGCGGGGCAGGAGGAGGAGGGAAAGGGGCATAGATTGGGAAGGGGGAATGAGTGAAGAAACACATCCTTCTGTAGCATCCCTTAAAATGTAGAACTGTATTTTAGCAGCTAAGGGTCGAAATGCCCTGTTTTTTATATTGATATACTAGAGGTTTGCCATTTTTCAAAACAAACAAAAAACTGCGTGGCACTACCGTGATCGAATATAAACCTAATGCTCTCAGATTGCTTACCAGTCAAATTGGGTAGGTTGGTCAGCGCTTATGGAAGCAGAGTCCCTGGTCCAGGTCCCGGGCGCTCTTCCGACCCACGGAATGAGAACGGCTGAGGCTGGGCATAGCTCATGTGTTCCAGCAAGCCTCCCAGGGGATTTGGAAGCTAGAGCTGGAGACCCATGGGTCTACATCATCTCCGAGACTTGTTTTCTGGACCTAAAAGGCTCTGATTGTAAAAGCGCTGTCTGGAAAAGTTCCATAGGGTTATTTTCTGGTGATCGAGTTTATATTACATGCTGCCATCCCTCTATTATTCCAGGCTCCTGAGAGCAAGACTACTTCATTGCTTGTCTAAAACCAATACACGCTCTTCATGAGTTTATCCAGCAGGTGCACTCGGATGAACATAATAGAGGAGCTCCCTAGAGGAGCTGTCAAGTTCAGATGAGTGTGACCTCTTGCTTTTGCCCTGCTTCCCACCTCTGAGACTGCACCCTGCCCCCTGCTCCCGCTGGGAGGCCCCACACCTGTTAGCAGGTGCTTACTGCATTTCCTCTCAAGAATCTGGTATTGCGGGGCGTTATTTGCAACAGCCAAGATGTGGAAACAAGCTCGGTGTCCATCCATGGATGAATGAATAAAGAAACAAACAGAAACCCACGAAGCTCATAGACACAGACTAGCTTGTCTTCGTCAGAGTTGGGGGCCGGAGGAACGGGAGCAAATGGGTGAAGGCAGGAAAAGGTACAAACTTAAATAAGTCCTGGGGATGTGACCTGCAACATGGTGACTGTGGCCAGTATTGTCCCCATGCATATTTGAAAGTTTCAGGGAGAGCGGATCTTACATGCTTTCATCACAAACAGTAATTACTTTCGGAGCTGTGTGTATCAATGGACATTACTAGAGTTATTGTGGTCATTTATCTTTGTATATATTTGAACACCTCAAACTAATACAATGTTAAAAGCCAGTTATAGCTCAATAAAAAAAAAAAACAAGAAGAATTTGGTAATCAGTGTTTTTTATATTTGTGCCTGTCTTCAGTTGCTGCCCCCTTAAAAATGGGGGAGGAGTATAATTTGTTGTTTTTTTTTTTTCTTCCTCAAAATCAAACCATGCTCATTTATTTTTGGGAAGCAGCCTTATAAAGAATAAAAAAAAAATAAAATAAACACAAAGAAGTAGAAGCAGCCTTGCATCGTAAATAGAAGTGCAGCGGAAGTGAAAGTGTACAGGGCAGGCAGGCTGTGGGGTCAGCCCCGCCACGTGCTGACATGCCTCGCCGCCAGGCGTGGCGTTGGGAATACGGGCACATGTTCACTGGGCCGTATTCCAGGGACAGTCACCTGCAATGGGACCCTGCCAGTACCCTGTGACCTGGGTACCATCAGTATGCCCCCTGAACGCTGAAGGAGACCGAGGCTTTGAGAATTACGTGGTGAAGCCATTTGACGCCACCTCAGATTTCAGGCTCTTAACGAATAGACCGGAAAAGCACTTATAACCACCGGCCTTCATCATCTTTTTGAAGTCTTTTATCTATGACTTAATTATCAGGCTTTTCCTTCATGCTAAAATATAATGAAATCCTCACCCGTATCCCGAGTTCTACAGGTAAGAGTTTAATAGAAAGACGATTTACCAGGGAGGGTTTAAGTGTTGCCCGTGCTTGGGCAAGTAACCTGGCAACTAGTTACAATAGAAATAAAAATTACTGGGCCCGGTCCCAGAACTACCATCTCTGAAACCCCTTGGGCTGAGTGAGGCCCTGCGGATTTCCGGGTGGTTGTGAGGCAGCTGAAACTTGAGCACCGTTGCTTTAAGGAAAAGGGCAGGGGCTGGTGTCCCCTTGGGGTTTGTAACTGCCTCTACCTGCTCCAGGCCCCGAGGTAGAGAGAAGGAGGAGTTCCCGAAACTTGAAAGAGCCGCCTCCTTGGCCTTCCCATCCCCTCCCCCGCCCCTCCCCCCAGCTCCTGCTGGAGCCTGTTGGGGCTGGGAGGAAGGTCAAGTGTCTAACTAGCAGGGCAAAGGGAAGGAGCCTAGCACCCGCAGGCTCTTGGGAAGGTATCCCTCCCCCCCATCCTTTCTATAGGGCAGGGAGGCGCCTTTGAAATCAAAGCTCATCAGCTTTGATGGCCCAGGTGATGGAGAGGGACCATGGGAACCTCTGTCCTTTCAGTTTGGGGGCTTAACCACCCGCATCAGCCTCCCCTAACCTCGGCCCTGATACCCAGGCCTCCCCCACCTCCCTGAGCTTCCTGTTGACTCTAACCAGGCAGCGAATCGGAATCCTAGAAGACAGCCCTGTTGAGAGCACCCCAACTCCTGCCTGGGGAATCTCAGCAGCTTCCTCAGTGGAGCGATACAGATTTAAGAAGCCACAGGCTCTGAAATTAGACTTCCTGGGTTCAAATCCCGACTCTGCCACTGGACTGGCTCTGCAACCTGATCTCTGGGTGCCTTCCTTTCCTTGTCTGTGACATGGGTCTGAGAAGGGAGTATCCACCTCACCTGCTGGCGGCGGCGAAGCAGTTAATCGCTTAGAATAGCATCTCATACGTACAATAGGCACTCGATGAAATTTAGGAATTAGGATTCCTAAGAGTCAACTGTATGTGGAGGGGGTTGGGAAATACGTTATTTTTTTTTTAATTTATTTTTTCTTTTTTTAGATTTTATTTATTTATCTTCAGAGGGGAAGGGAAGGAGAGAGGGAGAGAAACATCAATGTGCGGTTGCCTCTTGTATGTCCCCTGCCGGGAACTGGCCTGGCAACCCAGGCATGTGCCCTGACTGGGAATCGAACCGCGATCCTTCGGTTCGCAGGCCCGCGCTCAATCCACTGAGCTACACCAGCCAGGGCGTCGTTATTTTTATATCGAGACACACAGGGTTCTTTAGTAATAGAATGCAAACTTACAATAGTTTATAGTGTTTCAACAGTGCAAAAGAGACCTTGGATTCTATGCTTATAATGGGTAACCCCCTGGCCCGCTTCACTGCCCTCTGCCAGGAGGAATTTTCTGAGAAAACTCGGAGAAGCACTCACTTGTCCTAATGAGGCCTCTCCTAATACTTGTTTCCGTTCTGGGCCCGACAGCTCACTCTCTCTCTCATTTATCCACTCTAGCTGGCTTCAAAGTTCCCCATCTTCCTGAACACCCTTCCCCAGACACTTTGGCTCGTTAGAATCTCTGAAAAACTAGGTGTCTGAGGGGTCACCTTCCTCCAGGTCAGGGTGGCAATGCAGCCTGAGGCCACCAACCTTGGAGCCGCCACTTCAGGAAAAAAAAAAAAAAAAAAAAAAGAAGAAGTGTGGTGGTTTAAATTCCCTGGTTTTCTCAAAATGTGCCCTTTCCTTTGATGCTATAATTGGTTGTTGTTTTTGCAAAAAACAACAAAGGAAAAAAAAACAACAATCACAGTTCTCAATTCTCAGTGGGCTGCCCGCAGACATTTATTTTAATGCGGGTTGCTTTGGCCAGCATTAACATTTTAAAAGACTTTGTAATTAGGAGGTTTATGCTGAGTCACAACAGAAGCAGCCTAACACCTATTTTCTAAATTTGTTCCTTACCTGCCTGGCATCGTGACCCCTGGTGACCGCTTGGTTTTTTCCCTCTGCCTATAAAGGGTCATTTTGAATCTGTGTCTTAATTGAAAGTTTCTAACTTTTCAGTCTGATTTCTCCCAACCATCCTTGGCAAAGACCGTGATGGGAAACAGCTCATTCCCACCCCCCCCCCCCACCTCTGCAAAATGCCTTTGCTTATTTATCTGTTTATTCATTGCCATTCACTTTTGTGTGTGTGTGCTGAAATGGTCGAATCATTTGAAATGGCCCTTTTTTGTAGGTAGAAAGTGTTTCAATAACAGCAATTTTATTCTCCTTTAGGGTGAAGCTTAAGGACCTTAAATTTAGATATTCTTAGAATTATTTTACTGCCATAGCATTAAAATAAAAATAATTCCATTTGTGGTGGAAAATGATAAGTTCAGAATGTGTTACTAGTTATAACCTAAAATAGTCTGTTGTCATAGAGTATTTGACATAAAAATGCCAGTAGTTTATTGGGAAGAAATGTTACTGTTATAAGTAAAGTGGGTACAATAGAGTTAGGCTTTGAAGTGGAGTATGAAAACTAATTTCTGACGGGTGGCTGACAAAATAAACAAGACAATTAAAGAGATGGTTTTATCTAGGCTGTTGCAACAGGAAAATGCTCATTACTGGGAAACCTCTCAAAGGAGGAAAAAATGATGGGCTTTATGAAACAAGGGTATCAGTGAAGAAGGGGACCAGTGAGTCCTCTCGGGAACATGGCCCTTCCTGGGTAGCCCTGCCTTGGAACACGTGTGCTTGACCATTTCTGATTTCTGGAAGCACAGGGCTCCGGTAACATTTCACACTGTCCAAGGGAACAAGGTTGCTGCTACTTAGTTACGTTTTAAATCGTAGCGAATGTACTCTACAGTTGGAAAATAGGAATCAGAGGAAACTTAACAAAAGTTTTATTCGTAACTTTAAATGAAACTCTGTAGGCTTCTTCATATTTATTTCTGCCCCAGAGGACTGAAATAGGGCAGCTCTGTCTTCTGGGGGCTATCAGGAATCGAAATTTCCTTAGAAGCCAGCAAGCAAGGGGCAGAAACCAATGAATGGAGAGGGAGGTTTGCAGGCCAAGGACAGGTCTGTGGGCTTTACGGTGTGGGTGGGACCCAGTATAAATGGCAGGGGGCAGCCCTCCGAGAGGTCTCTTCCACTGAGGAAGGAGGTTCAGCATGGGTGGGGCATTCACAAATAAGCCAGGAACCTGTGGATTTCGTTCAAGGGTGAACGAGGACAGCGTCTTGACCCACATAAAATGAATGGGTGTCCATCATCTTATCTAACTCACGAATTCATGAAAGAACCAGGTAGATGGCACAACCATTTCTACAGTAAAAGAACCACAACTTCACCTGGAGGAACGGAAGGTTAAAATGTGTTTATAAACGCAAGCGAAGCTGGCTTTTCCCACTACAGGGACTGTGGCCCCTCCTCCAGCCAGTCATTTGCATGTGTGTAGACAAGATCATTTGCATTGCTATTGGTCGTAATTTACGGAGGTGTAAAGTAGCTGCTAGGGAAGGGAAGAACCTAGCCTCTCGGGACCAGATAATTCCCAGAGGCTCCGCCCTTTCATTGAAAGGATATTTAGTAACCTTTGCTTATGCCGGAGTTGTTAAGGTGGGGGGGGGGGGTTGCCTTCAAAGGGCCGAATGTAATTTTAGGACTGGAGAAATGTAACTCCTTGACTAGGGGCAAGAAGCCCAGCGCTGAACAAGGTGCCGGCCCCAGTAAAATCAGGTGGAAGGCCAGGTTTGGCCCACATGTCTTGTGTTTGCCACCTGTGCCCTAAATGGTTCTGGGACAACCAGATGTCCGCATTTGCATGGTTACAAAAGACAGTTTACTCCCGTGTGGATTACTTTGTCTTGACACCTTGTATCTTTCCTGGGATGGCATTTTGGTAACTTTTATTTAATGGTTTAAGTGATGACCAAGATCTCTTTGTATCATGTAACTTTACGTTGGAAATTCATCAGCCATAACCACACAGCTTCCTAACTTTAGGTTTTCATGTGTAAGTTAGTGGAAGGGGGAGGACGTTCGTGAGTTGGAGCTGGCTAGGTGGTTTCCAACCTAGAGGATGTCACCGTCCGAGGGGCCGCTAGTCTCAGTGGGCGAAGGCCTGGGATGCTGCTCCACTTCCCACAATGCACAGGGGAGCTTCTCCAGCAATGCTGCTAACACTCACGGTGAGAAACCGTGTTAGCCCTTTGAAGACAGTTAGAGCAGCGCTGTGATAACATTAAAGGTAATTTTTATCGCCTTAAATCTGTACGGAAAACATACATTTTTGTTTTTCGTGGTCTTAAAACAACGTTCTTATTACCAACATTCCATTTTAGAAATCAAGCAACCAGCGTGACCTTTAATTTAAGAGACTAAATGACTCAGTGGAAACAGATACCTTTCCCTTAGACTGCGATGTATGGAACACTTACCATTTTAAAATTACTGTTCCTATTAGGTTTCACCGAAGAGACCCACCTTACAGATTCGTCACATTTCTACGTTCCATATTTACCGTTTGGAATTGTCAGACTTCCTAGAAGATCTGTTTTGGCTATCGAAATGGACGATTTCTTGGAAGTTCTAGAACAATTGTATAAAAAGGTACTTCTTGGAGCTGCCCTTGAACATGACATCCAGGATTACGTCTGTTATCTCAACCCCGCATGGCCAGACCAAGATGGCTCCACGGCCAGCTGCTCAGCACGCTCAGACACCCCCGGTGTCCGGGGCAAGTGCCATTGGTCCCCTGCCACTTGGCGTCCCGCCTCCGCAGCGCCTGTGGGTTTGAGGAGCAGGGCCCCAGAAACAGCGCTCCTTCAGTTCACCGTCGTCCAGGTGATGGTGGCCAGAGCGCTGTCTGTCGACACTGCGTTCCAGGCCAAGGAGAGATACCGAGAGATCCTTAAAATTCTGCTACAGTCCTCTGACTTCGACTCTAAATTAGTAAGCCATTTGCTTTTCCTAGGTTAAATATTTTTTCTCACCTACATTTCTTAAATAACAGTTTTAAAAACAGCAGCAATGGTGGGTAAATTTGTTTTGCTTTCCTACAGACCTGTATGTTCCAAAGCTCCGATAAACTCTTATCCCACATGGCTGCAAAGTGCCTTGCGTTGCTTCTGTATTTCCGATTGAAAGAAAAGGTCAGTAATCCAACCATGTTATTGTGCCTTTCCTCGTTTCTTTCAGATTACTCTTTGGCATCCAATTTTACCCTTCCGATATTTGCATCAGTGACACATTTGCTAATAGAGTAGCCTGTGAATCCACGAAAGTATAAGAATGCAATAATAGGATGGTGGCTTGTATGGAGGATTAGAATCTTAAATATGCTGTCACTCATTATAAATCAGAGTCTTAACCCGAGGTCAGGGGGTGGTTTCCGGTCTGAGGGTCCATAACCTCAGATTCTCAAAGGAGTAGGTAGGCTTCTTCCCCCCTTAAAAAAAGGGTTAGGAATCCATGGCTGAGACCAAGACCATCTCTACATGTTACTATGACTAAATTCTAAGAATGTTCCTCAGCATAATGAAAAAATCACGAAACTGAGCATCACATTTTTCTCTTCCTTTTGAATTAGTTAATAAACAAATCTAAGCTACTGACTTCCAGCTACAAATGCTTGTTCCTTTTGGAAAATAAAATTTTTTTTCGGAATGCAAGAAAACATATTTGCGGTAGGAAATTTGGAAAATGAGAAAAATATGAAGAGCAAAATAAAAATTACACATTGTACCACCTAGAGATACCACTGCTGTCATTTTCTTGTTCCCTTTTGGTCCTTTCTCTATGACATACTGAATTTTGACTTAAAGAATATTGGGATATTCGTGCCCTTGTTTCAACAAATATACTGTCAAAAAAATGTTGTAGAGAGTTGTACAATAGGTGATTTGTAATCGTAAAGAAAATGTTATAACTTACCACTTTTTAAAATGTTCTCACTTACAGATAATGTTAAGTAATGCCTGGATTGCTTTTTGCCAAAAAAATCTTTCTGAATACTCTGAAAATGAGGAAGTAGTGTATTGCCTCTACACTCTTACCGCTGTGATAAAAGAAATCTTTAAAGACACACGTTCACAAAAAACAGGTACGGACTGTATTTCCCCATAAACAATCATCATTATCTTGCTCCCAAGGAGAATCGTATTTAGAACAAAGAGTAAAACTTATTCTATGACATCCGATCTATCCTGAAGTAAGAAAAACTAAAGAATCTCGCCCCACATTTTTTGCCTGGGATACCTTTTTAAAGGAAACAGATTTAAAGCTTTTCATTTTTATATATCCCTAGCATCATCGGTTGCTATGGTTATTTGTAAAGTGGGTATTACCTGTGGCTCTTACCTCTTAGTCAGTGTCTCTTCATTTGTTCACATTAGAGGTAAACAGGGCAGATCCATTTTTTCATCTTGCAAAGTGATAACTGATAAAAATTGAAAAGTGTAAGTGTGTTTCAGGAAGGCTGTGTTTTCCCCGTTGTTCCTAATTACCAATTTTTTAATTGCAGAAATTCTAAAACAGTTCCTGACGCCTTTGGATGCAGCTTTTGAAGTCTTCTACAATTCCTTATTTTCTCAGCGTTTTGAAAACCTCCAGGACACTTCTAAAATAGCGAACAGCTTGCTGATATACTTTCTGGAATTGCTGGAACTTCTTATAGCTTCCAGGATCCACCTGAAGCTGCAGTTCACCTGCCAGCGGATTTTCTTTTCGAAACCTCCCTGTTTATTGCGCGTTATTACCTGGCCGATTGAGGCCTTCGTCAAAAGGAAGTTCATCATTTTCATTAAAAAGTGCCTTCTCTGGAAAGTGGGTGAAGACCTCTGTCGGGGATCTGTCGCTGCCTTAATGCCACCAGATCAGCATTTAGAGGGGGACATGCTGGCTGTAGCTGATGCTGTCCTGCAGGCTGTGGGTTCGGGTTTGTTGAAGGCTTTGTCCGTCCGTGGGAACACTTCCTGCTTCGGCGGCGGCGGCAGCGGCGGCGAAGTGCAGCCTGGTCGTGAGCGTCTCCCCGGTGCAGACCACGTGCTCCTTAGAGCAGCCAGCTTGCTTATTGTGAAGTCCTTAGAAATCAAGTTTCAAAACCGCGCTTCAGCAAAGGAAATGAAAGGTGATTCTCCTGACTCCTTTAGCACGCAAGATAATGGGTCGTTACTAAAGTAAAATCACTCGTCATTAGCGAATCTCAGAACTATACTTCTAATTTAAGCTATTGCATATGTAATCCAAGTAATAATTTATCAGATTTTCTTCAAAAAAACAAAAGAAAATTAGAATTACCTTAAGAAACACCAGTTTTTTTTTTGGGGGGGGGGAGCTAAGCTGAATTTGCATAGAATAATTAACGACTAGGATTTAAAAAAAGGAGGTGCTATTATGTCACTGCCAAGTAAGTGACATGAGTCAACTCATATGTGGGTATCTGTAGTATTTTCAAATTTCCCTTCATAAAATTGAAATATCTACTAATGTGTAGTAAGTTATATTGATGGAGAAATTGTGGCATATACTTTTCACCTTAGAGTCCAGGGACAGCCATTGAAAATAAGATATTCAGTTTAGGTGTTTGGGTGTCTTCATTTGTCTCCTTTTCATTCGAGAAGAATGAAGAGTAAGCATCTCTAAACAAGCAGCACACAGTTTTAGTGAAAGGTTTGACTGGTAAGCAGTGACTTCCCTGAATTGCTTTGGACCTCATTTTGCTGGTAGTAACTATTTATTGGATTTCCTTCTGTGCAGTTATAATTCACAACACTAGGTGGCATGTGTTATATAATTCAGAGCTCTAAATTGCAGCTGCAACTTCCCAAAACTTCTTTCCTTTTTGTGCTTGATAGTAGTACTGTCTTTAAATGCTTAAACAAACAAAAATTTTTTTGATACTTTTGAAGCAAAATTATTTTTGTTTTGTTGCATTGTTGCCACTAGTAACAGACAGCTGTTGTCTACCGCTCATTCATTTACATGCTTTTGGCAAGAAGTCATGTAAATTTTATTTCTCAAAGATGACTAGTTATTTGGCAATTGTAGCAAATAGACAATCTGCCTATACATTTTAACAGTATTCTATCGCGTGAGTCACTTTTCTCCTCTGAAGCTGTTTCCTAATTTGCAAAGTAGAGATAATCCCTAATTTGCAGACATTTGGAAGTGTGAATTATAATAATGCATTTTTTAAAAGATTTTGTTTATTTATTTTTAGAGAGAGAGGGGAAGGGAGGGAGAAAGAGAGGGAGAGAAACATCAATGTATGGCTGCCCCTCTCACACCTCCAACTAGGGACCTGGCCCGCAGCCCAGGCACGTGCCCTGACTGGGAATCAAACCGGCGACCCTTTGCTTCACAGGCCAGCACTCAATCCACTGAGCCATACCAGCCAGAGCTAATAACTATCATCATGTATAAGATAGGTAGGCAAAATGTGAATATACTCATAAACTGTTGCCTGTGCTTTGAAACTGTTACTATTTGAAGTTGATTTACAGAGGTTCATGTCGGAGTTGCTGGCCTTCTTAAAGCCTCACCTTGAGCCCTCTGTGCGGTCGCAGCATCCGTGTGGGTGGCTGTCCCAGGTCTTCATAGAACAAGATGATGACATGCTGGAGGCTGCCAAAGCGTCCATGGGCATCTTCCTAAAATTGAGCAGGTGAGTGTATTTTAAAGTGCGTGCCAGGAAAGCAGACAACATTTTTAATACTGTTGCTGGACCTACTATTTACTTTCCATCATTAGAAGGGGAAAAAAATTCCCTAACAAGCTTGTGGTTTCCTTATAAGTTCCGTTCCTTTCCTTAACTCAGACCCACATGAAAATGAGATTGCTCCTGAACGCTCATTGAAAACTTGGCCGGCCAGGCAGACCTAGGGCAGCAGAACCAGCCTGGGGCTGGAAAACACGGGCTCTGATGTGGCCGCACCTCTGTGCCGCCTGTGCGATATGGAGCAAGCTAGTACCCTTCTCTGCATCTTCCTCTAACTGATGTTGGAGGACTGTTTTCACCTCTCAGACCACCTTCTCCACACTGAGCTCGTACAAGGTGACTTTTGCCTTTGTGAAGACGAGTCCAAGCCGGTCAGTCATCAAAGGAGCTGTTCGGAGTCTTCATCTGAATATACAGTTGGACTGGAGCAGGTAGCATCTTGAGGCAAATCTCTGAACTCGACTATGAGGTCATGTCACTGATGGCGTTTGAGACTGAGATCCTGTTTCTGCTTTATTAAAACAGCTGTACTTGGGGTCCCGTCTTCTCGTGGCAAATACCTGTAATTGGTTATGAAGTTAGTAACGGATGACCTTGTACATGACTTCTGCTTCTGCTTTACGCAAGCCCGGACGTCCTTGCTGTATTCCCATTTCTTCCTTGGCCCCGGAGGAAGGGCTGTCCCCCCAAGGATCGCTGGTGCAGCTCTGTGCTTACTGGTGTTTTGACCCTGCCGGCCGTGGCCGCCTTCACGCTGGGAGTGTTTGCAGCCAGCTTCCGAACGGGTCTAATCAGGAACACAGAATTCCTGCATGTGATTTGAATTAGGCCCAGGAACGGTCAAACACACATTTCATCTGAGTGCACATGCCTTTCGGAGTAATCTTCACTGTGCTCAAAGCCGGCTGCTTGCCACTCGGGGAGGAGGAAGCTCCCGAATTAAGTTCACTTTGTATGTGAATTTCTAACTTCCTTTTTTAAACAATATTTTTTTTATTATTTTAAAGATTTTTATTTATTTATCTTTAGAGGGGAAGGGTAGGAGATGGGGAGAGGGAGAGAAATATCAATGTACGGTTGCCTCTTGTGTGTCCCATGCTGGGAACTGGCCTGCAACCCAGGCATATGCCCTGACTGGGAATCGAACCGCGATCCTTTGCTTCGCAGGCCCGTGCTCAATCCACTGAGCTACACCAGCCAGGGCTGAATTTCTAACTTCCTTAACCTCGGTTCATTGCATCCAGAGACACGTGTGTGTGTCATAAGTATTTTTTTAAGGTAATTGTATTAGTTAAGATTGTTTGGCTGTAAATGATAGGAACCAACACAAAAGTTGGAATTTATAGGCTCTTAATTAGGGATTCTCAAAAGAGAAATTATAGTCTCTTAACTGGGGATTCCAAAGGGCCAAGTTGGCATCAGGCATAACTGTCTATACCAGGATTCGAATCATGCCATGGATTAAGTCTCTTTTCCTCGGTCTCACAGCTCTGAGTTCATCCTCCCGCACGGCCCATAGCAGCAGTCCCAGGAGACACCTGATTGGCTGTGTGGGTCACAGGTTCCTGTCAGAACCAATCACGGTGGCCGGGAGCATGGCGTTCTCTGATTGGCCATCTGGGTCGCATGCCCACCCCTGATCAGCAGTGTGGAAGGAAAGGAAGGAGGTTGAGGTGCAGCTCCCCCTTTCCCACCTTGCCACAGGGGATGAGTGGTGACCTGTGGGCATGAAGAAGCCTGGTGGCAAGGGACGGAGGACTTAGGTGAGGCGCAAAAACTAGAACTGCCAAAGTCGGTGATTTCGTTTATTTTATCGAGTCAGATTTATACAGAGTTTGTGGAGAAAGAGATGGGTCTGAAATTTTTTTCTTTCGAAATAACACATAGGTTAAGAAGTGATCTGGTAAGTCACTTTAGTGTAGGTGAGTTATAGCTGCCAAAACTTGTTTTTGTAAAAAGTCATTAATGCGGGGTCTCCCTTATCTTTACTTCCAGAGAATATGAAGCGGCTGAAAGTCCGACCCAAGAAAGAGAATTGTGGCACCATGACACACACGAAAATGGCTATAACCCACACTGTATTTTTTTGTTCTTTTTAAAAAATATAGGATTTGATTCTACAGTTCTTCTGGACTTTTTGATTTCATCAGAAACCTGCTTTCTCGAATATTTTGTCAGATATTTAAAATTACTGCTCAAAGACTGGGGTACATTTCTCACCATTTGCAAGGACTTTGATGTAACTGGCTCTAACGAGAGCATGAACATTTGCAGTTGCATCTCCTCCCTTGGCCAAGACCGGAGCAGCAATCGAACGGAATTCAGTCTTTTGGCTGCTCTTGGCGGTCACAGGAATGCTCATGCCCCTGCCTCCTGGGCTGCGGGCACTGCTTCGGAACCACAGAGCCAGGTCGTGGTGTCCCCGGAGACCCACGCCACATCCCAGACTCGTCGCCTGTCTTCCCCCTACGCTTCTCAGAGCCTGGTAGATTACGACAGCTCTGATGATTCTGAAGTAGAGTCCACAAACCCGTGTTTAGCAAATAGTGAACAGACATCTTTACACCAGGAAGCAACGAAGAAAACTCAGGACCCAGTTGGAACAAGCGGGGATGAGAAAGAACTTAGTCTGGAGCTTCCATCAAGGCCTGTGTTTGCAAAAGAGTGTAACACTCCTCTCTCTGCTGCCGGTCACCTAGCCCCAGATAAGACTGTCTATGAAGCAGGAATATCTCACAGAACAGTAAAATGCTTCGAGGAGCTGCGAGGTGCCATTCACCGTTTACAGAAGAAAAATCTTTTCCCATATAACCCAACAGCGCTTTTGAAGTTGTTGAAACAGATCGAGGTAATACGCAATAAAAGTACGAATGCTTAGTAAAACAGTGGCATTTCATTTCGTGGAACTGTTTTGTCTTGATGGGATCGTAGTAAAAAAGAAAACCTGAAACAAAGTTTTTCTAAAGTAAATCTTTTTGCCTCTTGGAAACAGCCTAGTGACTTAAAAATGATCAGTCGCTTGATACAGTGTCGCACCACTTGAAACGGTTATTGTATTAGTTTGCTAGGGCTGTGTAACAAATTACTGCAAATTGGAAACTTAATAGAAATTGATTATCTCATAGTTCTGGAGGCTAAAGGTCCAACATTAAGGCTTGGTATGGCCATGCTTTATCTCAAGACCCCAGGGAAGAATCCTCCCTCACCTCTTCGTAGCTGCTGGCAATGGCTGGCAGTTCTGGGTGTCCCTTGACTGGTACCTGCATCACTCAGATCTCTTCCTCCATTGTCACATGATGCTCGGATCCCCTGTGTCTGTATCCAGTTTCCCTCTTACAAGGTCACCAGGCACTGGATCAGGGCCCACTGGCATCCAGTTGTGGCCTCATCGTAATTCAGATTACATCCACAAGTTACCCATTTCCAAATGAGGCCACATTTACAGGTTCGGGGTGGACATGAATGTGGGGGAACGCTCACCCAGTACAGTTGTTACTTCCTCCAGGCTGCGATAAATAAAAATTGTAAATCTTAGCAGTCTTTTTAAAAGAGGTAATTAGCTCTATGTAGATATGTATGGATGGTCTATGAACAGGGCCTAGTCTTTTAAAACAAATGTTAACCCCTAGGTAATTTTCCTATTTAGAAATCCGAAATGTCCTTAATTTTTTTTTAAATGATCCTTTTGTAGAGGAGTTAAGGAACACAGCCTACTAGACATTAAAGACTGGTAGGCAAAACAGGTTAGTACTCATTCAGGCACAAAAGGAAAGATTAGAAGATTGATAATTAAAATAACAATGAGCCCTGGCTGGTGTGGCTCAGTGGATTAAGCGCCAGACTGTGAACCAAAGGGTAGCAGGTTCGATTCCCAGTCGGGGCACATGCCTGGGTTGCAGGCCAGGTCCCCAGTAGGGGGCTCGCGAGAGGCAACTACACCCTGATGTTTCTCTCCCTCTCTTTCTCCTTCCCTTCCCCTCTCTGTAAAAGTAAATAAATAAAATCTTTTAAAAAATAAAATAACAATGAGACACTAATGTCAAACAACTAGAAATGCAGAGGTCAAAAAGTTTGATAACAGAGTTGGGGTATATGTTGGGGCAATTTCTATATAAATTAAAAAGCATGTCAAACAGTGTATATCCAAGTCTGGTCAATGCCACATTGCTTGTAGAAGCCAAAGACTAGAAATAAGGTAATAAGTCGTAACACCTACTCAGTGGAATATTTTGTAAAGACTGAGCTGCATTTGCGTTTACAGATATAAAACATATAGCAAAATATGAGTGTACTGCCCATCACTTGTTTAAGAAAAGGCGGGGCAGGGGTAATACACAATTTCTATATACTTTTGTGGCTTATAAAACATAAGAATATATAAGGAAATTATAATAGTGGTTGCTTAGGAAGCAGATGGGGAAGTAGAAGATTTGACTTCTCATATATCATTTTTATTCTTTTATTTGTTTTTAACTGTGTACATACACTTTTTTAGTGAAAATAGCTTTTTAAGAAAAAAAAATACCACCACCAACCTCGTTCTTTATGTTCCCAAGGGTACAGAAATGTTGAGTGTACTAAGTCCCACGTGTACAGATGTTTTTGTCCCGTGTTCCTCTATAAGGTTCATAAGGAGCCACCACCCCTGGTTATATCTAAAGTGAGAAAGAGATGATGTAACACAGATGCCAAGTGTTGATGTCTCAGAGCCTCCACATACACACCCTGCCCTTGAACGTGAGTCAGTCCGTCACACGCTCACGAAGCCCTGCTGTGGGCGAAGGTGACTGGTGCCGGCTGTGCTGTGACTACCCTCCGCTATCCAGGGGACCCAAAAGCTGTTCTGAGTTGGTCCCTGAAGGAACCCAAAACCAGGGCTATCTGCCCCGTCAGTAACGCCACCTCTTTGCGGCATTAAAGCATATGTGCGTCTAAGTGAGCACCGTGTAATGAGTCTGCTGTGTTGTTCTAAACTATCACAGGTAAAGTACACAACTTAAGTATATACATAACTTCCCAACTTGGTGCATTTTCCCAGACAGCATACCTGTAGCGCCAGGACCCAGCGCGAGAAACGACGTTGCTTGCACCCCACAAGTCTCCCTTTTCTAGACCACTGTCCGCCCGTAACGTAACTCAACTCCACCCTGAATTGAAACCCCATAGATCAATCTTGCCTGGTTTTGTCTTCCAAGTAAAGGGAATCCTAGCATATGTGTCCTTTTGTGTCTGGCTCCTTCCACGTCATTTGGGAGCGTGTTCTAATTTATCTTCCAAACATCTCAGCTCCTCAACTTCCCCAGATCGTCCCTGGCACTCCCAGCCTGCGAGGATGGTGAAACTGACACGCACAGCTGGAAACAAGCCACCGGATTAAACAGGTTCTGCAGAGCCTTGTGCAATTGGCCCCAACCTGCTTCTCCAGCCTGTGGCTCTCCCCACCCACTGTCTCTGCGCAGCACGACCTTGCTTTCTCCTTACACAGCCTTTCATCAAGCCCCGTCTTCCGTGTTGGACCTGTGAAGCCTTCCCCCTCGGTGTTGAGCCATTCAATCTCACTCTCCGTGTTCTCTTCCCTGCACTGTAGCCTTTGCCACAGTACCGTTTAACCATCAGTCAACAGTCTCCATTCGCCAAGCTCTTTTTTTGCATTGTCCCCAGTGAATAGCATCCCGTTGTGCCATTATAAGCACGTGACATATGCTGAGCACAGGAGGAGTGCCCTCTCCAAGGATGCGATAACCTCCTGAGGCAGGCAGGGTGCAGAGACTTAAAATCTTGAACACTCACACTGCACTTCCCACGTGCCAGCCATTGTTCTGAGCGCGCTGATGATCCTCGCAATAATGTTGGAGGGCGGGGAGTATTAAGGTCCCTGGTTCGCAGATGGTGAGATTAAGTGGCTTGCCCAACATCACCCAGCTGGCAAAAGTGGCGGAGACCAGGTGATGGATTCAAACAGTGGTCAGGTTCGAACCTCTTCTCCCTAAGTGATTGTCTTCGAGGCAGAGGGGGATGCACTATTAAAACTGAAATGATTGCAGCTTTGGATCTGTGTGGTGGGTGGCATGGTGAGAGGTCGCGCTGGAAACACAACCTTGGGGGCGAGTCACCTAAGACATTGGGTGTGGCGCTAAGGAGTTTTGACTGTTTTGCAGGCAGTGAAGAGCGGAGGAGGTTTGTGAGCGAATGACTGGTTCGGTGTTTGAAGGCGGTGATTTCAATGGGGATACGGAAGGAGAGGGGCTAGGCGGACAAGTAGAAAGGGGCCCGAGGAGGTCCCACCGGAGTCAGGGTGCTGGGAACGGACGAGGGGAACAAGGCCTTCTGGCTGAGTGCCCGCACCAGGCTCTCTCCCTCCAGAAACTCACCAAGATGAGCAAAGGGACCAAAATCAAGAGCAATGAGACATGAAGGCTGACTTAGCAGCCCCAGAGAGCCAACTCCTTCGGGGGGAATTTGGAAAAGGGAACATCAGGCACAGCCAAGGACAGGCAGGCACAGCACACCGAATACGTCGATTTGGCATTTACCACACCGAGTGTTGAAAACCACCACCATCTCTAGCCTTCCCGCAGGAAACGAGAAGAGACTTTTGGAGACTCTAACCCAAAAGATCTCAAGATACAGTGGAGTTTCCCCTAAGAAATCGCTCGGCCCAACCTCCATACTCTGAAATCCAGAATAGCAACACTTGCCTGTGTGTGCAGAGAGCTTCCGACGGGCAATCACATGTCCAACTCTTACGCAGGAGTGAGCAGCGGGGATCATCGGGCATTTGGGGAAAATCTCTAACGTGAGGCAGATTAAGCAAGGAGGAAGTGAATCCGTTAATACATGCACAGAGAGCATCAGTTATAAAGGATGTGCAAGAGGATATTCAGCGGGAAAAAAGAAACTTCATTAATGGATAATATGGTACAGAAAAGGAAACTCAGTAGAAAGGTAGTAAAATTAAGCTAAAGAAATCTAGACAGTGTAGCAACAGGACAAAGAAACTGGGAAAGAGGAGAGAGAAATGATGAGAAAACTTGGGGACCGGTCCACAGAGTTCAGTCGCTGAACGATAGAAGTTCCACAAAGAGAGAAAAGGCGAAACGGAGAGGAGAACGTATAGAGAAATTGAAGAAAATTCCCAGGACTAAAAGACTCTGAGTCTTTAAACATATAACTAAGAGAGGCGGGTGGGTGGCGGGGGTGGGGGGGAACGACAGTGAGTTTTTAAAAAGAGGGGGAAGATCCGCCTCGGCATGTTCTTTCACCGCCATGGATGTTTCTTCTGCTGTGTAAGGACCTCGGGAAGCAGAAAGTCTGAGGACGAAAACACATCGTTTTCCCGAGTGGTTTTAGGCACCGCCATTAGTCCATGCTGATGCCCAACAGGCAGATCCAGCGTTGAAAATGAGGAAGGCATCTGAGCAAAATACAGCAGTCAGAACATCATGGGAGAACGCCCTGGGATATAAGAGAGGAGGGGGAAGTCCTGGGTAGGGGAAGAAGGATGAAGAAAGAAATTACATTGGCAGGAGAAAGAAAAAATGCCAGCAGACAACAGGTTAGGCCGGGCTTTGAGAAGTCAAGTGTATATGGAGTTCAGGATGTGGGAAAAGAAGCCCCTGGGTGTTTTGACCATCGAGAGGCAGTGGTGGATATCTGAGAGCAATTGTAGTTGGATCTAAGTGGGCACAGGCGGGGAGGAGAGATACCACGAAAGGACAGTGGGTTTCGACTTGTGTCCTCTGTACCATGTGAACACTGTGTGTGTGTGTGTGTGTGTCCGTTGAAGTGAGAAAAGCTGAAGACCGACCGCACCAATCCGAGTCAGCAACCATCTAAGCACCATGCCCGAAGGCCAAGTTCAGGTCACTAAGGCCTCAGGCACTGGCCTGCCTGCCTGTTCCTCCCACCTGGTCTCGAAACACATGGGCCCACTCTACGTCACACACCCCACGTGCGCTACGCTCAACAGGCCTGAACTGCCCAGGTGTTTGGAAACTTGACCTACATACTGAACCTTAATTGGTCTCATTTATGGCAACGTATAAAGTTGCGTTGCTTTATTAGAATGTCCTTCGGAGAACTGTGGTTGGGAAAATGCCTTTTCTGACTGCTACCAGAGGTCAGACTGGCAAACCGATTCTAAGTTTTCCTGATTATTCTAAGGAAGGTGGAGCTGAACAAAGCCATCAAATGCTTTATGGTGAAGACCACGTATTCCCTCCTAATTACAGAGCTCACTAGTATACCTTTTTTGAGATGCAGGAAAACCTATGATCTCCCTCCAAATTTGCCATTGATGCTGAGCTTTACCAAGCCGCTTGACTATAGCACAGTGACTACACCAAATACAAAGTTGTGTATAGTCTGGATTGCCTGCATTCTTCACGGCTGGGACTTCTGCGCTGTGTTCAAAGAAAGCACTGTTCCCTGAGGTTTAGAAGAACTGGGACATAAAATGATATTGGGATATGGATTTCTTGTTCAGTGACAAAGGCTCAGGTGTTTCCAGCCCGGTTTGAAACAAGCCTCTACCGAGTCATTGGAAGCTGTAGAGTTTAAAACCTGGTTGACATGAAAGGTATTGTCTAGGAGTAGCAGTTGGGGCTGCCTGTGTCCTCGACAGTGTGTATTTTTCAAGTGTTTTAGACTTTCTGGAAACACATTTCTCCCCTAAGGCCCATGAAGTGAACACACCAGCAACACGTTTATGATTGCTGATGACTTTGTTTTTTAAGTTAGTCAATAAATGATCATAAGGATGGGCAGGTGTCCAGCAGCTAAACTTTTGTAAAAATTTTGCTGAGAGCCCTGGCTGGTGTAGCTCAGTGGATTGAGCGCGGGCCTGTGAACCAAAGGATCGCGGTTCGATTCCCAGTCAGGGCACATGCCTGGGTTGCAGGCCAGTTCCCAGCATGGGACACATAGGAGGCAACCATACATTGATATTTCTCTCCTTCTCCCTCTCTCCTACCCTTCCCCTCTAAAGATAAATAAATAAATAAATATTTAAAAAAAAATTTTGCTGAGAAGAGTTTATTTTCCATCTTTAAATTTCTGCGTATTTTTTGTTGTTTTTCTTGTTGCTCGTTTTTGTAAAGCATGAAACTGCAAGTGTAAAACAGAACTGGATTTTGGACTGCCTGTTTTCCCGTAAATTACTTAAATTTTTTTTCTGATTTTTCTTTTTTTTAACAATAAAGAGAAATCACTTTTGATGTCACATACCGTTGTTTACTTGAACGTGGCAGATGCCCTCGTAACAGTGTGTCACTTTTAATATGCATAATGAATAATTTGATGATTACACGCAAGGGAAGACGAGTGGTGAATTGGAGAATAGAATTAATTGCCAGCCAACAGCTTTCTCACTCTGTGGGTGAGTTTTATTACAAACGAAGCGTAGAATCAGTAAGGTTTAGGAGTAACCACAAATAAACCACTGATTCTCTGGAAAGTCTGTTTGAGCAAACAAAAAAAAAAAAAAAAAAAAAAAAAGGAAAACAAAGAACCACGCCAGCACATCATCAGCTGGGGATTTGCAAATGGATCTTGAACGCCACACTGTCCTGTCTAGATTGGCATGGAGAGAGAAGCCATTGGAATTCAACCAGGAGCACTTCTTTCCACTGCATTGTAAAAAAGTAAATGAACAGTTCCGCTCTTTCGGTTCTTTGATAGTCTGTCGTGGGGGATGGCCGAGGCCCATCTTCAGGAAGCTGTGTCGTTCCAGATGTGACAGATCAGTGGTGACATACCCACCGGGGGAGGCTGGACTCACGAATACAGCAGCATGCCCTCTGCAGTTGTGATCAATAGAGCAGATGCTGCTGGAAATCTTATGCAGTGTGTATTGTCTGCCTTGGCTGTTGTGAACCAGCTGGGGGAATAAAACCACTGTGGCAAATGAAGAGAAGTACATCGGGACCTTCCATGACCAGGGTTTGAGGTTCCCCAACTATAGGGTGCGACTTTTTCTCTAAACCTTTCAGAGTGATTTCTTTGGTTCGATCATGTATAAGCTGCAGATAATAAATAATTGGATTTTATATTATAAACACAATGGAAAGTTTCCCCTTTAAAGAATCAAAAACTTACTCATGGTCATTGACATATAGCGTATGCAGTTCTAACTTTATAAATGATTTTAAAAAATCAATTACATATTTGCCATTTTATATTTTATTCTTTCTTGGTATTTCCTTTGTTTGGGGTTGCAGGTAGGTTGTTAATTATTTGTATTTATGCTGGATAGTTATTTGGAAAACACCTACTTTTTTTAACTACACAATCATTACGTTTGTGTGCTTTCAAAAAACATATTTGAAAATTCCCTTTTCTAGTCATCGAAGCCAAGAGAGAAGCAGATTGAATGTAGACTGTTACGTGTAGAATTTATTTCACTTTCACTTAAGCTTTCTGGCCAGTGTTAATCTAATCTAAATTCATAAACCAAATTGCTGTTTCCAGTAACTTCGTGCATTATAGATCTGATTCAGTTTTCCTTTTACCTTTTACATTCCATTTCATCATCACCATTACATGTGTTACTTAGTTTTAAATCTGTTTCCAATGAGCTAACCTCAGTTTGGTTTCATTGGGGTAACGTTCCCAGGAAGGATGGCTGGAATAGGCCTCTCCGCAGCTTTACCAGGAAGAGAGGTGTATTTCTGGGAGCTTGTGTATCAGAGTGTGTCTTTCGGTTGCTTCCTTTTGATGAGCTGAGTAACAATTTATCTGGGAAGAGTTTTTGTGTTACGACTTTTCTTAAACTGTTGCCCTTGGCTCCATTATTTTCTATCCTTAGCTGTTCTGGACAAGAAAGCTGAGAACACCCTCCTTTGATTACGTTCACATTAACTGTGATTTTTTTTCTGATGAGTGTGTCCCAAATAATTTCTCATCGTTGGAATTCAAAAACTTCCTGAGATTCTCTCCAGAGCCGGTTTCTCTTTCACATAGTCTGGCCTAGAGCATGATGAGTCTTATGTACCATCCCAGATACTTTTTCTTTCTCTTTTGTCATTCCTTCAATATTATTTACAATTCCTTTTAAAATCATCATTCATAGACTGCATTTCTGCTTTCTAATCTCCATGCATCCTCTCTTAGCACTTTCATCTTCATTCTTTCTTCTGTATCTTCTGGGACAACATCTGAGCTCTTCATACCTGATTTGATTTTCCCCAAAGTCAATGCAACTCACCATCGTCTCCAGAGCAGGTGTTAAATCTATTGATTACTTTTCTACTTCTTGGCTATCTCCTTTCATCCATCTCTATCAGTCTATCACCTGTATCCCAGCTCCTCGGTTTTCTGTATTATCCTGAGCTCTCCTTGATGCATTTCTGTTTTTATTTCATAGAGACCTTATTAAGACTGGATAACACTTAATGATTGAGTCGCTTATTACCAAGAACATAATTTATAAAAAATGTGCAAATACTAAAAATATCTTTTTCTGAGTGCTTAATTTTTACCGGATATTATGCACATACTTTCAAGAAATTATCTCATTTAATTCTCTGGACACCCTGCAAGGAGGAATTGCCGTCCCCATTTTACTCAGGAGGAAATGAGCCTTTTAAAGGGCTATTAAAAAGCCCGAGGTCACACATCCTAAAGTCAGTAAACTGAAGGGTCATTGCTTAAACCCAGGGCTCCAAAACCTCTTTTCCTCACTAAACCTCCTCTAGAAATGATTTTCAGAGGTTTATTCATCTTTAAATCCATGTACCGACTCAGAGAGGCCCAGCACGTGCCAGGAAGAGAAAGCTGCTCTCCGTAGGGTGCCGTGCAGTGCGCAGCCCGCAGGGGTCCCGGTGGCCACCCCGCTCTGCCCGCACTCAGCCTCCAGCGTAGTCCCCAGGATGCACCGCGCCGACCGCCGGCCCAGCAGCAGTGCCTCGAGTGTCGTCCCAGGATGCACCGCGCCGACCGCCCGCCCCCGTGGCGGTGCCTCCAGTGTCGTCCCAGGATGCACCGCGCCGACCGCCCGCCCCCGTGGCGGTGCCTCGAGTGTCGTCCCAGGATGCACCGCGCCGACCGCCGGCCCCGTGGCGGTGCCTCCAGTGTCGTCCCAGGATGCACCGCGCCGACCGCCCGCCCCCGTGGCGGTGCCTCGAGTGTCGTGCACGCGCCGACCGCCCGCCCCGTGGCAGTGCCTCGAGTGTCGTCCCAGGATGCACCGCGCTGACCGCCGGCCCCACAGCCGAGCCTCCGGCTCAGGACCTCGAGGTCCGGGAGACAAGGTGTGGAGTGTGTGGAGCCGCGTGTGTGGGGATGGGGACCACCTCACCCCCCGCCCCGGCCCCCGGGCCCAGTGCCCGGCCCTGCGCAGGCCGAGGCCTTGTTCCGAGTCCCTTTCCCAGCGCCGCTCATGGTCGAGGCCCTGTCGCCACGCGGCGCGGTTCTGGGCCACGTCTGGGTTTCTGTCCCCACAGAAGCCAAAGCCGAGGCCGCGTCCCCTTCCCCACACGGGCCGTGGCGGGGTCCCTGTCGCCGTGCAGGCTGAGGCCGAGCCCCAGTCGGACTGGCCGCACCCTTGCTGCAGCCCCTGCGATCCGTGGCCTGCAGCGTCCATTAGGCGCGGCCCAGGGGGCGCCAGTGCCCAGTGGTGTCCGCCACCCGGAGGAGTTTCCGTGACTCGCAGGGACCGGCACCCCGTGCGCGGGCGAACAGCGCCGCAGCCCAGCTTTCTGCCGGATCCTGGGGGACGGGCTTCTGCGGGGGCCCCGGCGGGTGTGCAGCGGATGGAGGGAGGGCCCGGGTTCGACGCTGCGGGCCGCGGTGGCCTCGGAGCGCGGAGGCTCTTGGCTGGGCCTCGCTTTTCTCGATGAAAGTTATTCTCCTTGTGCGGGGGGACCTTAAACGCTCAAAACGCCCCTTTATTTATTCTCCTTGAAATTCAACAAAACGTCTCAAGGACCCAGCACGGCTGAGACCCAGGACTGAGGTCGGGGCGCAGGGACCTCAGAGAGGAGAAGGGCACCCAGCTGCTTCCTTGGTGTCTAGTTGGGGGGCCTAAAGCGCCCTCTGACCGTTGATGCGTACTCAGGAATTTTTTAATCCCACTAGAGAATGCCTTTGAATCAACTAGGGTGGGGGGAAAAAAAAGAAAAGAAAAACCGAGTCGTGTGTAGAGCTGCAGAAAGGGCGGGACAGTCTAGTAAGGTTGGGTTCGGCCGTGTGCACTGTGCCTCATTATCCAGCGATTTCGTAGGTCCAGACCAGAGTCGTTCTGGGTTTTCGGTCCTCACCTGAGGACCCTTTTTTATTGTTTGTAGAGAGAGAGAGAGAGAAAGGACGGGAGAGAAACATGGGTGTGAGAGCGAAGCCTCAGTTGGTTGCTTCCCGTACACACCCGGCGTGGGGAACGAGCCCACGACCCAGGCGTGTGCCCTGCCCTGGAATCGAACCTGCAACTGTTCAGTTACAGGTCAGTGCTCCAGGCGACTGAGCCACGCCCGCCAGGGCCAGACCAGCGTTTTTTAAAGAGTCTGTGTTAGGCCAGAGTGGAAAATCCAATGCCTCACTCATGGTGTGGCTCAGTATCGCTTCGTGAGGCTTTGGTTTTCGATCTACACTGTATTCGTGTGTGTGTGTGTGTAAACTGTGTTTGTCGTGCATTACATTTGAAAAATGTGGGTGCTGGTTCAGACCAGAGTAAATAGGTTGCGTAATCCGGAAGCACCCTTGCAGACGTCATCTCCATACCAGCACGGCTGGAACTGCGGAAGAGTCCAGTGGTATTTCTGCCCTAATTAGTTCCATGTTTTATGTTTACTTCACATGCTATTAGCATGGCATCTGCCTGGTATCTGCTCCATCCCAGGCAGTGCCGATCGTGGCTGACAGGTCAGGAATGGAATGGCAGGATTGCTCTCGGTGGTTTGCGATCGGCCGCTCCGATGGCTGCCGACCAGGGAAGCCACAGGCCATCATGGGTGCTGCTGGGAAACTAGGCATGATTTGCAGGTTCTTCCTACTGTGGCCTGTGTGGCTGCGTGAGGATCTTGGCTTTGCGTTGTCCTTGCGGAAACTCAGCCTCAAAGTTTTGACAGTCCAGGAGTTTTCAGGTCGTTTGCTGTCTTACTTTCTCCGAACATGGGCCTTGACGTGGAGCATCTGGGGTCAAAGGGGGCTTCTTACTGAGTTGTCAGGGGATGTTCTTTTCAGCCCCGATAGAAGATTTTTGAAATAATAACAAATTTGAAGCCCTTCATGCTTGTTGCAATCATTATCTTTGTATTTCGTGTTTATATTTACTTGCTGAATAGTTGGTTGATTTTGAGTTTAAGGACTTAAGCCACTGAAACTTTGGACTTATCGTTGTTGGAGAGAATGTCCCAGTGTGCAATTTATCCTCCGATGTTCTAGGCCAGACATTCAGTTGTGAAAGGCTAGTATTCTCTTTGCCAAATGCGCCTTGCAGACAGTTTAACATGATCAAGCAAACTGTTTTTTTAAAATCCTCAACCACGGACATGTTTATTGAACTTAGAGACAGAAAGGGAGAGAGAGAGAAACATCGACATGGGAGACAAACATCCATCAACTGCCTCCCCTGTGCTCCCTGACCCGAGGTCGAACCCGCCACCTTTTGGTGCACAGGATGATGCTCCAACCAGCTGAGCCACCCGGCCAGGGCTCAAGCAAACTATTTTCACTTTAATCATAGTCACTGGTGTCACAACTGCTATGGTAAGGACTCCATAAATACATGAACAAAAGCATGAATGAACATTATAATTGTAAATTATTTGAGTAAACATTCAGTGATTCATATTATTCATTTTTAGTAAAACTTGATTTTTATACCTGGTTTCTTTTGAGATAATAATATGTGGCAGACTTATTTCAGGGAAGTTACAGCTTCGAAAAGAGAGAACAGAAATTATCCCAGTCTGTAGAACACTTCCAAACAACACTCAACAGTGAACAAGTTGTGACATCTCAATTTTTAATTCAGAACCAGCCTACTGCAAAAAGAGGTTAAAAAAAAAAAAAAGAATGCTTTTCCTCATTGGAGACCTCAGTAGAAGCCAGTGAGGAATACTTTATAATCAGCTTCGTAGGTGGCGATTTGCTCAGATCCCTTTGGTGTCTTCCAGCGGTTGCTCTGTAGTCCTGTTGACCTGCTGGCGGTCTCCCACAGGGGGAGAGCAAATGACTGGCGACATTCAGAGAGCGAGCCTGGTGTTCCAGCCATAGCCAACACTCGAGACTCTCAGTGCCGAGACAGCAGGGACCGTAGCTGCCGCGTTCACTGTGGTTTCCCTCTTTTCAGGCACGTAGGGAGTGCTCCGCAAACAACTGCTGAAGGAATGACCATCCCATGGAAGGAGGAAGAGCAGCAGCAGAAGGTACATATAGCTTAAAATGTACGGTGCAGAGTTCTTTTTTTAAAAATACATTTTATTGATTATGCTATTACAATTGTCCCATTTCTCCGCCATCATTCCCCTCCACCCTGCACACCCCCTCCCACCCACATTCCCCCCTTTAGTTCATGTCCATGTGTCATAAGTTCTTCAGCTTCTACATTTCCCATACTATTCTTGCCCTCCCCCATCTATTTTCTACCCACCGTCTATGCTACTCATTCTCTGTACCTTTTCCCCCTCTCTCCTCCTCCCACACCCCTGTTGCTAACCCTCCATATGATCTCCATTTCTGTGTTTCTGTTCCTGTTCTAGCTGTTTGCTTAGTTTGCTTTTGTTTTAGGTGTGGTTCTTAATAGCTGTGAGTTTGCTGTCTTTTCACTGTCATATTTTTGATCTTCTTTTAGAGTTCTTAAGGCATATTTACTGAGGGTCCCTATGGAACTGGTAGTGTGTGTCCTCGGTGAGAGCTGGGCTAAGGCGGCAAGACAAGGCGCGCACACACGCACACACACACACTCCGATCAGCTTGTATTACAGAAGTAGTCTGCACTTCACTATTAAAGAAGGGGCTGCACAGAAAATGGGGATAATAATCCCACCAACCGATTCGGGTTGGTGTGAGAAGCGGAGCTGAGTGGGGCGTGGATGAGGAAGTATCACAGGTGGATATGAACAGAGGTCAGAGTGAACACAGCCGCTGGCTCAGCCTAGAGGAGATGAGCATTGGGGTGCAGAAGAGAGTAAAGTGGGATGGCTGGGTGGGGATCACGTTTCGGAGGAGAGTTTAGGAAATAGACAGTCATAGAAGTTTATGTTTAATGTAACCAGCGTAAAGAAGCCATAAATTCTGGGGCAAGGAAGTGATTTGATGAGGGCTCTGTTTTAAGATTACCTGGTAATCTGGCAGGCAGGAGGGCAGCTCGACCTCAGGGATCGGAAAGGAAAAGAAACCAGCCCCCCCCCACCCCAGGATCGGGGTCTCAGTGTCACTTTTAGATTCAGTGGGATTTTCTAGTCACCATGGAAGCTTTGGTGGTGTCCACCAAAAGCAACCAATGAGGGGAAATGCGTTTGGTTTCGAACTCTACTGTAAGAGGGCCTGGAAATGACCAGTGGCCGAGCCTTCCTGACGGCCACAGTCCCACATGTGCTCACTCAGCCTGAAGCCTGGTCTGTGTTTCCGGTGCCCCATGGGGTAACCAAGTCTTGTGTGAGTGAGAAGGCAGAGGCGTGAGTACCTTGTTCACCGGAGTGAGTCTGGGTTGGCCGACATCATGAAGCTTAGTCCAGCTTGTGTTGTTCACAGGGCAGTCCATCCCGCTTTCACCTGGTCATGGGTTCGCTGGGCAGCTCTTCTCCCAGCCCTTTGTCGGGAGGTGGCATGTGGGGTGTGGGACAGGAGGGAGAACAGGAATGAGAGGGAAAAGACAGTCGTCTCTCTGAGGCCAGAAGCACCGTCTCCTCGTTTGTGTGTCAAACAGCTTGTGTAAGGCGTGTGTGAAAGGATGAAGGTTGGTGGCTAAGGGGCATTTGGCTTCCTCATTGCCTTGTCGCATGTGACACAGCATTGACAGCTCACGTATCATTCACTTGTCTCCCTTTTGCCTCCTATTTCTTCCTACCTATGTAAGTGCTGAGCTCGTGTAAATCCGTCCAAAGCACGTGGAATGTTTCATTTACTTAGGTATGAGCACAATGTTGGGTAAGGGGAGCAGCAGGGTTGACGCTGCCAGGTTCTGCCTTCACAGTTTCAGGGGTGGGGGGGCGGGAACTTCATCAGCCCATTTCTGTCTATTCCTGATGCCATGTTCATGTCGTCTTAGCTCCTTGTGTAACATCCATGGCTTATGCTTGCATGCACGTGGGATATGAAGCAGTACGTGTTTGGAGTCCTTCTCCTCTTAGGTCCCGATGCTGCAGCGTAGAGCGTATCAGTGCACCCACGTGGCGTTCACAGGGGTGGATTTCCCTCTGCACCCCGTGCAGCAGGTGTGTGAGTGCGTTTGCTCATCTCGGTGAGCATGTGTCTTTGTGAGCTTGGGCAGTCATGCCATGCTTTCAGCCTTGAGGTCCTTTAAAAGGTGTCATGTGCCTGGCACATAGTGTGAACCCAGTAACTACTGTTGAACGAGTTAATGAATAAATACTATGTTCAGAGCGTGGTAGTGGGTGCTATTTTTGGAGACTTTACATAGTCCTTGTACTTCAGATTTAATGGGAGAAAGTAAGTCTATAAGCATGAAATAAAGCCTGTTGCAAAGTAACCTAGGAATAAAGCCTGTGGATGAAAAAGATTAATAAGTGCGATTATAATCATAGCTAACATTGACCTAGTGCTTACTATACGGCAGGTACTCTCCTAAGTACTTTAATGTATATTGGCTTAATGTTTCCGCAACTTTAAAAGGTATAGCTATTATTTTCTTCCCTTTGCATTTGAGAAACCCAGAGAACTCAGTGAGGTTAAGTGACTTTGTCTGGAGTCACACACCCAATCAGAATAAGGTCACGTAATGAGAACAAAGTGGGACTGGGCGTGGACACGTGGCCTGCCCTTTGCTGGCAGCCACACCTGTGGCAGAGGCCGTATGCACAGAGCCTCTGCCCCCGCCCCTGCCGTGGGGGCTGTGAACCAAGAGGCTGTTGAGAGCCAGTTCACATGACAGATGTGTGATCTGGTTGGCAGACAGCTCCTCAGCTTTCCCAGGGCACGGGCCGGAGGGGTTGTAGGAATCCTTTGCTTCAAGGGCTCAGTGTGTAACAGACTTCAGTCTTCAAGGGAAAAATCTCCCCCTCTCCCAACAAACTCAACGTGGATCTGGCAATCTTTATAACTCGCAGGATTGACTTAAACTTTTGAAAAAGCCCAACGAATTACCTTTGAAAAAGTACCTCTTGGTTAGAGAGGAAGAGACACGTCGTAAATAACCAAATAACTGAACGTGCTCTCGCGGCACTGAGTGTTGACTCTGCCGAAAGCCGCTGGCTCCCAAGGACTCAGCATGGACAAGGCAGACAGCAGTCTCGGCCTCACGGAGCTGACATTGTCATGGGGGAGACGGACAGGAAACAAGGGAATAGGTGAGGGGTGGCCGTGTGAGACGGGATGAGCCATGTGGGCGATGAAGCAGGACGGGATGGAGTTCGGGGACTCGGGTGGGAGTGTCTGAGCACCGCTGGTTCTGATGACCTCCTCCTGAATTTCCTCCCTTCCTCGCAAAGGAGTCTGCAGGCAAAGTGCGGGCCCTGGTGGGTGCGTGTGACCTGTAATCCATTGTGGGGACGCAGGCAGATCATCGAGGAGACCGTTTTATGTCAGTAGGAGGTGGTCTTCAAATTCAGTCAGTGCAGGTATTGGTCCAGGCATCTGCAAAAACGATTGCTTGTTTCGTTATATACCATAGGAGTTTTTCCACAATACGGAGTTTGGTAGTATGTTGACTGATGTTTCTGTCTGTGAGCAGAGTGTTGCATTGGAAAAGTCTGTAAAAACAATAAAATGGACTATTACAAGAAAACAGAGTTTGTTGTTAACTGAAAGCTCAGAAAGTGGGCTGGTAAGGTTAAACAATATGGTCCAAACTGTATTCATTAAGTTTCTTGGAAGGGATTCTCTCCTTTGATGGAAAAGCAAGTCAAGGCTGTCAAACTCACGTTTTCCTTTCTAGAAAACTAGGTTAAAGATCGTTTGAAGCAAACCATCCACCTGAGAATGCCAGGAGCTGCCCTGCTTCCATCCCTGTCTGCACTCCACGCAGCTGCGTGCCCTTTGCTCCTGACCTGCAGAGCTGTGGGCACGGTATCTAGTTCTCCTCTGCCTGTGGGCCAGAGCCTGTGTCCCCATGGCCTGCCTACTCTGATCCCTTCTGTGTGCCTTGGTGGCCCTCCAGGATGCTGATAAGGTCCACGCCTTCACCGTACTGCAGGAAATACACTCGGTAGGTGCTTTAAACACTCACCCTAGGAACACTTAGTATCAGTCTTGCTTGGTGTGTAAAACACCATCTCAGCTGCTCCCCACGAAACCTCCCCTCTAAGATCGGGCTGAATGGCCTGCATTTAGCTGTCAGAGATGGGATGTGCACCTTGGTAAATGCAGCGAGTTATTCAGGTTTTAATAAATGACTCAACGTCTGTGAATGAGGATTCAAACGTAAAACTAATTTAATGTGTTAACTTACTCCTCACGTTTTCTCAGAACATGGAAGTCAAGGGTTACTCGGAAGAAACGGCCCTAACACGTAGGACTTGCTCTGTCTGTCGTGCTTCCCGGAGTTTTCTCTTTCCGTCTGCAGTGAACGAGTACCTTTATCCCGAGGCACAAGTGAGGAAGGGAAAAAGAAGGGCTTCACCTTAGGAGTTGTCAAAAGAACCACGTTTGTGTGTATTTACCTTCCTCAGAGGACCTGTGCACAGACACGCCAGGCTTTTGCACAGACGCCCAGCTCCCCCAAGCCGCAGCCAGCCGAGCTTCAGAATTCCTCACTTCCACCTCTCTCGCTGCGGCCCCATTTCGCACAGGGTGTGCAACAGGTTCGTTTTTACATCTGTCCCTGAAGAATGAGGAGCAACTACACCTTGACAGTGAGTCAAGAAGCATAGCCGATAACGATCTGCTTTTGATGGTAGAGGATGTGCTGAGCTATGTCCAAATACTTCATGCTTGATTGGACCTTTCTGTGTCTTCAGTAGATGGCATTTATCAATATTTAATTGTGCAAGGGACTAAAACAAAAAATGTGGTTCTGCAATACTCTCTCCGCTCGTTGAATTCGGAGGCAGGGAAGTCAGAATGGAGTTCAGGGGTCTTCTCTTTCCCAGATGTCCCGGAGTGGAAGTGAGTGCCGGTTGCTCACGACGGTGGTGTGAAGTGTTTGACGGCGCTGAACAGCTGGGCGCTATGTTAAGCTCCAGGAAGGGAGAGATGTCCAAGGCGTGTCCCAGAAGGGTTCCCAGCGCAGTGGGGGGGGGGGGGGGCAGATGCAAAACCAGCGGAGTGAGAATAATGGAGCGAGTGTGTGATGTAGGTATATGCACAGAACTGGGAGGGCCAGAGCTGGGGGCCCGGCAGGGGAGGCAGGCTTTCGCCAGCCCGAGCAGCCCAGGGAAGGGCCCAGGAGCTGTTTTGTCTGCCCGTTTTGCCTGGAAGGTAGCGGGAGGGGCGGGGGAGATGCTGGGAGCTTGGTTGTAACCAGGCTGTCTCCTGTGCTAAGGAGTGTACAGGGAAAAGGTGGCTGGTAGAGCTTTATCAGCAGGGGGGAGAGACTACGTGATAAAGGAAAAAATGTTTAATTGGGGAGATAAGTCAGGTGGCAGTTGGAGGCGGATGGACCAGGCCTGGGCAGTCTGGGGTCACGGAGACCAGGGAACGCCGCAGAGGCTTCTGCAGGATACGAGGGGGGTCCGAACCGCCACCTGCCGCAGGTAGTGACTGGAAGCACAGCCCTCCTGCCAAATGAGCTTTAAAATTTACGAACCGCTTATGAGAGGGGAAAAAAAGTGTGGGCAGAGGGAAAAACAGACCAGGAAGAGCTGAGTGAGCAAGTGTTGAGGGAAGAGGCCTTTACCAACTCTCTTCCTCTGAGCTGAATTCATTAGCGAAATTTGAGAAACTGGGGAGTTTTAAAGGACTTGAAACTGGTGTTTCCCCTTCTTGGTCCCTAGTCAGTTTTTAATTTGCTGTCATCTGTTAGTCAACAGAAGAAGAAAGGTGTCTTTCAGCAGTCAAGTCAGCCAATGAGAAGAGGCTTTCACAGTGGGCGGTGCTGCCCGAACCTGCCCGGAGGCGAGGTTTGGCTTACCAGCGGCGCAGGAACCAACTTGTCGAGGCTCTCTTACTTGTCAAAGCGCCTTCTTCGGGCAAGAGAAAGTGAAAACAGCCCCGAAAGGCCCACCGTCTCAAACAAACATTGTCTTTGAAACTCAAAGGCTTCCAGCGCATGGACACATTTCTATCCTGCCACTTAGGGGTTTGTCTTTCATGGTCTGGGATGACTGTCCTTTGAGACTGGCACAGGTAAAAGCAAGGAGAACTACAGCTGACTGTTGTAAAAAGGAAAGATGGCCCGACTCTCTGATTATCTGGTTCTTATGTGGTTCAAAAGACTTCAGTTGCTAGGAAACAGGCGCGTGGCTGTGGACCGAGGCTCCGCAGTGGGCGAGCTTCGTGGCGTGGTGGCAGTGGTGGCGGTTTCGTTAGCACAGGCTTCTAGGGAGTCCCAGGGCTGTCAGCCCAGCCCGGCCCGTAGCGCGTTGTCCACAGTGTGCCGGGCTGCTCTCCGCAGCAGGAACCCCTTCCTTTCCACACACACCGTGAGACCGTCCTGCCCAGTAGTTAGCTGATACCTGTGTGCCCTGAAATGCAACGGCGATGAGGCAATTCACGGCAGCCCCGTGTCTGACCGAATTCCAGCTTCCTCCCCTCCGAGTGGTGAGACAGGAAAGGACACCCCATCAGGAAGAGCCTGACGGGGCCATCCAGTAGCTGCGCCTCACGTCACTGATTGCCCTCGGTCAGAAATCTTGACTTGCAACTTTAGAGGGTGGGTCTCTGAAAGAATTTCAGCGCTCACTCGGAGATGAAAAGAGTTGCTCTCCGAGGAGCCGGAGCCTAGCTGGGACGCTGGGAGCGTGGCTCCGACTGCTTGAGCTAGGGGCGCCTCTGTGGACTGAAGTTTCGGAAAGGTAGGCGCCCTTTCATTGAGGTTACTGTTTGAGAGCTTTCAGAGCCAAGCTGGCCTTAACCCTCTGTGTGTGTGTGTCTGTGTCTGTGTGTGTGTGTGTGTGTATGTGTGTGTGTGAGAGAGAGAGGGAGGGAGGGAGGGAGGAGGGGGCTCAAAATGCTCGTTTTGGCCTGATACACTGGGAAAGATACAGGAATTTGAGTCCCTTTGCTTGACCAGTTTTCCTTCAGACGTCTTTAGCAGTGGTGAGCAAGTGTTGAGTCCAGACTTCTCCTTGGGACCGGTGTTGCTGGCTGTTTGGAGAGTTTAAACTGACTCGTTGAAGGGGCAGGGGGAATCGTTCTGAGAGCAAAATCCCACGCGGCCGAGGCCCGGCCGGCCCGGCTTGGTTGGCCAGGAAGGCCTTCGCTGGCGGTGGAACCGGCCCCGTCGGGACCCAGGCAGCACTCGCTGCCTGCGGTGGCGCCCGTTTCTGTGCCGGCCTGTCCTCAGGGAAGAGGCTCGGTGTCGTCTCCAGAAGACATTAGCTGATCAGCTCTAGGACTGCCAGCCTCGTGGGGAGAAACCCAACCAAATTACCCTTGATTTTTTCTAACCCAAGCACGTGTTTAGCAAGCATGTTCTTTTGAGCAATTTTATGTCCTCAAAAGCCTTATGCAGAGCAAGGAAAAGAAACATTTGGGGCTCACCAGATGGTGAATGGTAATTTACTTATTAATCCATAATCTTCAAGTGCTTTCTCTACCATGAGTGAGGGCTCAGACTTTAAACAGCACCTTTTCACTCCTCTCCCCCATAAGCCTTTTTAAAAAAAATAAATAAAGGGGGGTTTCCAGTTATGATTTCATCAGTAGAATCCCTGGCCAAAGGGAAAAATTCTTTAAGGAGAAAAGACACATGTGCTCCTGCTGATAGTATTTGTAGACTCTTCCCATTAAAAATATTTTTGCCTTTCCTAAAAGCAATCAAATTAATTTGTAGAAGCTTGAGGATAATTCTGGGTTAGCGATCATCTGTCTTTATTTACCGAGTCCTGTATGTGGTGCATACACACCGGCTCCTGGTTCATTCGGTGAGCTGGGACTCCCGCAACGCAGGTTTCGGATGAGGAGGCACGGGCCGAGTGACGTACCGTGGCACAGCAAGGAAGGGAGAGAATCAGAACTCGGTCACCTTCTTGCACCCAGGGACGTATGAGACTGGAGCCTTCTGCATCCCTGTCCTAGTGTGCCAGGCTGGAGCCCTCATCCTGCGTAAGAGCTCGAGCCTGTGTCAATGTGCTAACGTGGTTTCGTGCGGCGAAAGACCACAAGTCAGTCTATCATCCGCTTCTGCTGTCGGGGTGAGGGCGTGGCGCGGCGAGCAGGGAGATCTAGATTTGACGCCCTGCTTCCCGCTTCCCGAGTCCGTGCTAGTCGGTGGAACCCCTCCAACCTCAGTTCCTTATTAATAAGGTTCTTACCGTGATGTCCGCCACACAGGGGTGTTACAAGGAGTAGAAAGATAAGATATGCAAAGTGCCTCTCACGTGACTGGCAGGTGGTAGTCTTTCGACAAATAGTATCACCACTCTAATTATCTGTTGACGCTTTATTCCATCTTCGCGTGACTGACTTCCTTTGAAAATCATGTTGTGATTATTGAGACCCTTCATGGTGAAGCCGATCGGCTCTGACACAGCCTCTGAATCGGGGTCATGAACATCCTACATTAAGAGTCCCCCAGAGCATAGTAAAATCAGGCAGAAGAAAACAAAGCAAGAACATTAGCTGCTTCTTGTTCAAAAGCCAGTTTCTTGTGCTAATTGTTGCCGCTGTAGGTCACTGCACAGACACGCACACACACCCAGTTTGTCCGAGTTTCCCCTGGCCCCCAAAGTCATAGCGGAAGCATTGCCGGCAGGGTGTGAGTGAGAGGAGGGTCTGGCTGCAAGGTCTCGAGGAAGAGAGGGTGTGGCGTGGCAGCCGCTGTTACCTCAGGCCCCAGGCAGGCCATGTGCACAGCGTCCTTGGGTCTCCCAAGGCCTCCCCCGTGGACTTTCGGGATGCAGTGCGAAGGTTGAACTAGAGATCAGACGCCTGCATTAAGATGGTTTTGAGGCATGTGTGACCGACGTATTTACTGGCTAAAAGCCTGGAGTCCCTTTTATCAAGCAGGCCAGTCGGCACCAAGAATGGTGCTTTGACAGCCTGTCCCTGACTGCAAACCCCGATGGGGGGGCGGGCATCCCACAGACAGAGCGCGGGGCCCCAGGGAAGCTCCTGCTGGAATCAGATGCAGAGGTGTCTTCCTTTACTACCAGACACACGGACGCTGACCCCGTTGGTCTTACACAGCCCAGACTGGTGGTTTCATTTACCCGGTGGGCCCAGAATCACTGGAGACATCTCGTGTCAGCCCCAGACGGACCAAACACTGGCCCTGGGGAAGCCTTCTAAAGTGGCAGGCCCGATTCCCCTAAGCCCTAGTCAACAATGGGTGTCGTCATTTTACGTGTCATACTGCACGAGGCACATTGCCTTAGGATTGTGTCTTACAGCAGGGATTTTAAATTATGAAAACGTAAACTACGCTGAAACCCCGATTAAAATACGTCCGGGCTTAGGTATAAAGCCTCGAATGGCAAGTGAACAGAGGGACTAAGAATTTCTGGCGTTGTACAACATTGGGGCAGCCGAAATTCTCCATGGGCTTTCTGTCCATAGCGGGCACGTGGATGCTTGTCAGCGGACTTCCGCAATCACTGTGTTTTCAAAACGGTGAAATTGCCTTCGAATTTCACTGTTATCTAAGTGTCCCCATGCTGCTCACATACAAAGCTGGAAGGTTTTGGTCCACTTTAGTGACCACTTCTTTATTTCCCCCCACCTGGTGACTGGAGGATCTGAGGAGGGGGGTTGTGTCACATTCTTCAGCAGAGTAAACCAAACAGACCAGAGGCCTAGCCCAGAGCTGATGTCTGGTTTACAGCAGTTCCAACCCCACGGAATGTGTCCTTTTTCTTTCCTTATTTATACCTTCTGGAAATACCAGAAAACTAAGATATTTCACCAGAATTTCCAAATACTCCTGCTTAGGGTTGGCAGACACACACACACACACACACACACACACACACACTCTCACGTGCACCATGTAAAATAAACCCAAAAGGTGCCTCCGTTTTGTGCGCGCGCCAAGGTTTATTTCTTCTCCTGTCACAGGTTATGCCGCCTCCCCCTCGCAGCTGTGCCTTCTGAAACATGTGGCCTGTGGTCACGAGAACTGGGAAAGAGAGATATTAGGAGTCGTTCGCTGGCCTTTTCTTTTAATTGAGATATAATTGACTTATAACCTTATATTAGTTTCAGATGTTCATAATGATTAGATATTTGTGTATTTTGTGAAATGATCACCAAAATACATTTCTCATTAAAGGGAGGAGTATAAAATTCTCAGCTACAGCATCTGTTTAGATTTTTTGAAGAGATAAAATATTACATTAAGGGGCTTAAAATCATTTTAATTTACTATCTCTGTGTTCTAAATTGAAGTACTTCGTGAAGAAAAGTCATATGCCTTAATCCATTTATTCTCTGTAGATACTCATATGCACGAACAAGGTCTGTTTTCGTAAAATTTCGATCCCTGTGCCAGACATATGTATTTTAGCGGATAGTCAATAAATACTTGTTGATTAGATTGGTCCTGACTGAGGCCGAACGAGAAAGTAATCATGTCAAGGTTCAAGCAGAATTCTGAGAGCATATTCTTCAATATGAGGATTACTTGAGTTACATTTAATAACTCAATTGGCTTCAATTTCTTCCCCTCAAATTGTGTTTTCTCATTTCACATCTGAGTAAAGTTTTAAAAACTTAGAATATGCTGATGCTGAAGAAATCCCAAATTGTGCACATGAACGATTTTCATTCGTAATGTTCACATCGTGGGCTCATCGTCATACTCCACTGTGGGTTCAAGTTGCAGAGCCTCCTAATGAGCTCCTCCTGTTCCATGAGCTGAAGCTGGCTTCCCTGACTGGTTGCCAGGGGAGATCTGCTTTATGTGAATCCTGGTCCACTTCCAGTTGTGGAAGAGCAAAACTTCAGAGCATTTCTGGATGATGACTGTAAAATCATATGCAAGTTGAATTTCCCTAAGTAATTGTTTTACTGATTACACTGTTACAGTGGTTTTCAGACTTTCTCTGGTGACCACTGATCGTAAGAAATACTTTTTAGACCCCAACTTAGAACACACACACACACACTAACCAAAAAAAAAAGGGTCACCAAACAACACTTGATGCATATCGATGTTTTCTCTTCTGTTCCATTCCATTCTAGAATATCTCTGGTTGTGGCCAATGAGTTAATTTTGTGACCCACTAATAGTGGTTCTCCCTATGGGCTGAAAATAAGAATCAACAGGGAACTTTAAAAAAAACACTAAAGCCAAAGACACGATAGACTAACCGAAGGACCTAGAGATTCCAGAAATAAGCCTCCGCGTATTCGGACCCTTGAGTTACGACTGTGTTAGTACTATAAGGAAAGGATTCGAACGTCCATATGGAAACAGAGCTGAACCCTGATTCTAACCTCAACGTTTATTCGGATCCAAATGTTAACGTAGATGTGGCAGGTGTAACTTCCAGGTCTCTGCTGTCCCACGTGGTGGCCACGAGCTACATGTGGCTAATTGAGTCCCTGAAACATGGCTGGTCCACTAGAGACATGCTTTAGGTTTAAAACACACAGCAGATTTCAAAAGCTTCCTGTACAGAAAGAATTCACAATATCTCATAAATAATTTTTATATCAATCACATGTTAAAATGAAAATATTTTATATTGGGCTAAATAAAATGTTATTAAAAATTAATTTTAGTTTTTTTTACTTTTTAAAATGAGGCTACTAGAAAATTTAGAATGATATATTTGGCTTCTACTAGTTTCTATGTATCATCATTCTGCATGATAAAATAGAATATATTAATAATGTCAGGGTAGGCAGTGATTTCTTAAACAAGACATAAAATGTACTCATATAATAAAAATATCTATAGACTGAGCTATATTAAATCTGGGAACTTCTTTCCATCAAAGCATACCAATAAAAGAGTACAAGTCAAGTTGCTGAGGGGAGGAGACATTTGCCATACAAGCAATCAACAAGGAGTCGTATCTGGAACAAATAAACAAGTCCAACACAGTAAAAACATGGGCAAGAGATTCAAACAGGCACTTCACAAAAGAGCATATCCAAAAAACCAAAAAACATGAAACCTGCTCAACTTGATTAGCCATCAGGGGAACACAAGTTCAACCACGGTGAGGCACCACTACACACCCACCGGAGAGGCTCATGTTTGAAAGACAGGCAACAGAAATGTTGATGAGGATGCGAAGCAGCCGGAACTCTCTATAGTAATGTAGGGTTACAGACTGGGCCAGCAGCTTGCGAAAATGGTCCAACAATATCCATCAGAGCTGAGACCTTGTGGCTTAGCATTTCCACTCCTCGCTATGTGCCCTGCAGAAACACGTACATACAGTCACCAAGAGACACGGTCAAGAGTGTCCATAGATAGCAGCATTACTTGTTCCAGCTCTAAACTCAAGGTGACCCAAGTTTCTGGCAACAATAGAATGGAAAACTAGGTTGTGATGTAGTCACACCGCGGAATACTAAGCACCAATGAAAAGGAGTCACCCACTGCTGTACGCATCAGGCTGGATGCACCTCAGCCGCAAATGCTGAGAGGAAGCACCTAGATGCCAAGGAACGCACTTGGTACGATTCCCTTTGTGTAAGGGTCGAGAACCGGCACCATTCATCCATGGCGTTAGACGTGAGGCCAGGGTAGTTGGGGAGGGTCCGGGAGTGACTGGGAGGAGGCCCACAGGGAGGGCCTGATTGCTGGTTGTGACATAGGCGTGTTCGCCTTCATGATTTGTTACTTTGCTATTTATATGCCGCACTTTCGTAAATAAGTTTGTTAAGCAACAATAGCAAGCGTGCTCATGCCAGGTCGGCACCTTCAGAGATCCTGCTTTAATTGGTCGGGACAGGGGGAGAACACGGCTCAAGACTCGCTCTGAGGTAATTCCCACGTAGGGCGCTAACAGGTCACAACTGGCCCTTTGAAAAACTACGTGCTTCAGTGTAACTGCGATCCTACCAGGCTACGCCAGGCCCTGGTCACCTTTGCTCAAGTTACTTGGAAAACATAATTCTCGTGGATGAACCTCACAGACGTAAGGAGACCTAAGGCGAAAGGCCTTGGAGAGCCAGTCAGGTACCCGAATTAGCAGTGGGCCAGGCTGGTGAGCTGTGGCCTGCAGCTCCTGCCGTCGGGGGCGCTCCCCGCTTCCTCGCACATCCCGGTTACTGTGCTCTTCACAAGGGGAGAGCCAGACCCTCCGCCAGCTGGGGGGTCCTGCACGCTGTACTGGGGTCACCTGGAATCACACCCGCAGCGTCTCCAAGGGCCGCCCGCGCTGCCGGGCCGATGGTTCGCGTGAAGCTGCAGATCTGTCCTTGCACGTGGAAACCCCTGGGTTTTAAACGTGGGCTGGAGTGGTTTTAAAACACGTGCAGGTCGAACGAAAGTGCTTGCTGGGCCCAGTTCAACCGGCACCTCATTCTCCCCCTGGTTTGGAACCCTGACCAAGTTTTACAGTTAAAAGGAAACCTGTGGGTATAATTACACAGTCTGCTAATTACTTTTCACTTTTCTGCTTCTGCAGGGATGTTGTGAAAGGAAGCGCTGCACTTTAATGCACACACGCACACGCATATATATATAGAGCACCTGAGACCGTCGCTCATAAGCTGTCATATACATTCAAGGTAAGTATCGTTATTTACATTTTATTTTATCTTCCCTCTGTTGTGCTTTCTTAATTGTAATCTTGGGAAATGACGTCCGTGACTCCAGAGTTTATCATATGGTACCGTTTCTCGTGTCCTGGGAGGAGTGGCGATGGGGCCAGGCAAGCGCGCGGTTTTCTTCTCTGTGAAATACTGTAGATTCCTAGCCTTTTCTTCTCGAGAACGGAGACGTTACGTGAAAGTTTGATTTGACGGCACCCGGTGGCGAAGAGCCTCGTGGTCTTAGGTGGCGCTGCCCATCTGGGTTCTGCTCTCGGCCCTGCTTCTCTCCTCCCCAGCCCCCGAGCCCTGCTGTGCAGTGTGGGAGGAAAGGTCGGCCCTCTTCTGCAGGTTTCCAGCCTCCAGTCTGTCATCTGCAAGAGAACCTTCAAAATCATGTTTCTTCGGAAACATCACGAATGACAGTCGAACAGGGTCATGGGCATGGTGAAACGTCGTTCAAAAAGCATGCTCACAAATACCAGTTCGATGTAGGCAAAATCCAGGAGTGGGAAGAGAAGTCGCATTTTCTGCTAACCTGTGTTTGAGTGCAGCCCTGTGTCAGTCTGAGCAAGTAACTTGCTCCTTCCAAATGTTATTGTTTCCTGGTAAATGGAGCGTATTTATAGTTACTGTCTTTGTGAGGATTCAGGGAGGCGATGATTATGGAAGAGACTTTGTAAATTGTGATCTATTTTACAGTCAGTTATCATTTGAATCATCTCGTTATTTTGTAATGGTCGTGGAAAAGTAGTGTGATCACTGTCAGTGTTCAGCACCAAAACCAGGGGTCAGTGCCTCTTGCACTTGGTTCTGCACCAACAGTCCTTGCTCACACGGAGGAGCTCTGCCCCTACTCCGCCCTGCGGCGCGGCCAGCTCCTGCTGGGTCGGTCAGCAGAGAACTCAGAAGGCTTCGTGGCCAACTTACACCACCTCCGCCTTTTAGCCTATGAATTTCTGCGCCTTCTCACCAAAAGTTTTGCAAATGGATCTCCCCTGTCTACTCTCTAGTCAGGTGAGAGTGAACCGTGAAGAGCTGAGGAGGACTGGGAAGCATCGGGAAGCCGATCACCTCCCGTGAATCAGGAAGGCCCTTTCTCTAGGAAGGAGTGGTTCAGCTGGACAGTCAGGAGTTCCACGAGGACTTCCGTATTGGTCATGCTACCGGCCCCTCTCGCGGTTGCACAGCCTGAACTGATCCCTGCCTCTCAGAATTTCTGGGAGTTCTGGGGTTGCAGACCCACTCCGAGGCCCTCTGGACAGGTCCACCCCTAGCACTGGGGAGGGCCAGGGCAAGAGTCCACGGGGGGCACCGGGCCCTCGGCAGGCCCCTCCCTTAGCCCCAGTCCTGAGCTTCCCCGGAAGCCTCATGCCCACGGGCACAGGCACCCCTGTGTGCGTCAAGCTCAGCTTCTCTCTTCCGCTCCCCAGTAGTCTCCTTCTGGCCATCCCTAGGCCCAAGAGCACACTGTGCTGTCACTTTTAGGAGGACAGATGTGGACAAGCATCCATGCAGCCTTGGAAGTGGGCTCAGAGCTGTTTGGGCAAGGAGTTCTGGGGTCCTAGGCACCCCTAGCAAGTCTAGAAAGGGGGCACGCCCCCTTGGGCCTATGGACTCCTCAGCCCATGGGAGAGGGGCCTGGCCAGAGGAGAGCCACAGTACGGTCTCTTAAAACAAGGCTGGGGGTAAGGGTGGGGCTGCTCCTGGGCAAGGTCAGCGCCCTTGGTATACAGCTGGTGCTTAATGATGGCATGAGTGATACATGACAGAGTGACAGAGGCTGAGCTGTTTCAGAGTTGCTGTGGTGTATGTAAATGTGACTCCTACCGCCCCGCCCTGCAAACACCCACCTAACAGCATGGCAGGGCTGAAGCTGCTTAGATTTCGTAAGGTGGGAGGTGAGTAACATTCCCGGACTCATAAACGAGCAGGAAGAGAAATCTACTGAGAAGCATCTTCACTTGCCTTACCAGGGAGGAGAGGTAACTCAGGCTCTCCCACCCCCGAACAGAAGGGCTTCGCCGAAGCTCGGAGAGGGACCTCCTGGCGTATTTTAGGAGAATCCACGTAGGTGTAGAGTAGTGTCTCTCTTACATCTGTTTCAGACAGTACCTACATTTGAAGTCTTTGGAGTTGAAGATCACATGGTCCTTTTATTCGCTTTCCTCCCTTGCGTTCCCTTCCTTTAGGTCAGCCTGTAGACATTTCTGTTTCAATTTCACTAACCTGAAGGATGCGGAGCAGTCTGAACCCCTCCCCCCCACCCAGCACACAGAGCCAGCCCCCTGCCCTTGGGGTCCCCTCAGCCCCAGTTCCGTCACTGTTCCTTCTAGGCTCACACGTGGTCCTGCTTCACAGAATTCAGGCTTGCCATCCACAGTAGCATTTCTGCCAACTGTATTTTTCGGCAGAAAAAAAAATTGAGGAAATAACCAGTAAGTCTTAGGATGAAGAAGAAATTTTAGAAAGAAGGCTCGGGACCAATAGAAGAGTAACCGGAAAATCACGTTGGCTCATACTTGACTTTCCTCCCCAGGGAAAAAGGGGCTGACTGTGCGCCGGATGTGGGCTGAGCTGCTCCGTGCTGACGCAGTGTCTTCTCCACTCCCTGGCACCGACTGGGCACCAGTGGCAGAAATAGACCGAAGGGGAAAGTCGTGTCCGTACTAATACACGTTAAACAGGGACCTTAGGGCGCCCCCTTGGGAAGGATGCTTGTTTGAAAAGCCTGGAAGCCTAGGGCAATTTTTATGTTTGTGTTATATTTTCATACAATACACTCAGCAGGGTTTTTTTCTAACAAATAGCTTTACAGGCAAAATATCTCTAAATTGAAAGCCATAGGTTTAATCATTAATCCAAAAAATAACAATGAATAATTGAACCATTTTGTCTATATTCCAGACTTTGTAGATACCCTGTATCTCTCTCTCCCCCACCCCCCACCTGCCCCCCATCAACTTAAAATCTGGCCTTATACTTTTTTTTTTTTTCACTTTAAGGGGCTTCTTGTATTAAATCGAGGCTGGAGAGGAATGACTAGTTCTTTTCGGTCTGGGGATCTTAGGAGTCATTTTCTCTTGGTGAATAAAAGTAGTAAGGGCTGGTGGCCACGGACAGAGGGAGTGGCTGCCCCGGCCAAGGCCGGGAGCGGACCCAGGCGCCTTTGCGCCCCAGAGGAAGCCGTGACTTCCCCAGCAGATGCCCCGGGTCCTGGCCCCATGCTGGTAGCTCCCGCCAGTGGGAAACCTGGCCTTTCATTGTTTAACTTGTGTGTGATGCCAGAGTCAAAGAGGAAAGCCCCTGAGAACAGGCACTTGAGATGATTTTTCTGCCCTCCCTGACCCTGCCCTCTCTGGTTGGCTCCCAGACCCGCTGTACCCCCCCTCACCCTCACCCGAACATTTCTAGAGTCTTCGTCATCTCGTTCTTTTCCATGAGGTGCTTCATTCTGTGGGGGCAGCAGGCGGCAACCGCAGGAAACCCTGCCTGTAAACATTACGTAAGCATGTATTTAAAAATATGAAAATCTGGGGATTGCTTCATCAGAGTGCCTCAGTAACCCCAAGTCCTTCCCGGAAAGTAAGTCATCCTCCTTGAGCGGTGAGGTGGATGTTCCAAATTCCTTCTCGATCAGGATGGGGCCCCACACCCTCCTGTAGGGCTCATCTCTCATAAACTGATTCCTTGGCTGACACTGCCCAGGACAGGTTCCGGGACGGAAGAACTCCTGCTGTCACTGAGGAAATGAGTTTCCCTGTCAGGTGACCCTTGTCCCTCAGAAAAGTTGGCACCTTAGCAGCGTGCAGTCTGGGCACCTGCAGCCCTGATCAGGGCATCGCCGGGGGTCAGTGGGTGACAGCTGGCTGTCATGCCCCTGCACGGGCACAGTGCCGTTGGCAAAGAAACGTAAATAGTGACCAGGACTGACGCCCACAGCTCGCTGGGCATTTGCGATGGGCCAGGCGTTACACAGTGTGGTGTGGACACGGGATGCTATTTAAGCCTGAGCTAGACTTGGCAAAAATAAAAATTATTGTACCTAGTTTGCCGATGAGGCATTCAACACTTAGCAGAAGTCACTTGCTCTCTCGAGGTCACGGAGCTAGAACGGGGTGAAGATGGGCGCTCCGATGCCCAGACCCCAATTCTGGGTAAGCCAGTAGGCCTTGGGTCCCCGCATGTTGTGTCCCGGGAACCCTTCCCCGGGGTGTCTGGGCACTCCCCTCAGGTGAGTCTCATCGTTGGAAAGGCTGAAACCACAGGACACTGTGCGATGCCTCTTCAGGACTTGTCCCTGGGTGTTCTGCTTTGCAGAGTTTGTGCCCATTGCATGGGCTTCGCTTGCTGGGAGGAGGGTGTGGAACCAGTTATCTCTCCCCAGCAGCAAGTGATGTGGGGATCTTGGGTGAGGGGAGGCAGCTGTGAAGGAGCAGGAGGGTGTCCCATTACTGTGTCTTGAGGAATCTTTTTTTAAACCCAGTATTTGATCTTACTATTTAAACCAGCTTGACATGGGACTCCTGACCATACCCAGCACGGTCAGGATGATGGGATGTCATTGCTGTGTAACATTGGCCTCCCGCCTCACTGCGCTCAGGTATTCGTACACACCTGCAGCAGGTCCTTGCAGTGGGTCGAGTTAGCAGCCAGCGGCAAACGGAGAATTTGAGCTGCCCACGGCCACTTAGCTCGTAAGGTCCAGGGCTGGCCTGCAACCCCGGCGCTCCGACTCACAGCCGTGGTTCTCCTTCAGGTGTTTCAGCTGCTCGGAGGACAATGCCTGTGAAGCACTGCGTGGGGTTTTGGGGTTTCGGGGTTTTCCTCATTTTAAATTCTGTTCATCAGCCACAGCTTTGCAGTTTGCATGGCAATCTTACTGACCTTTTACCTGGGACTAAATGACAGCAAAGATCCTGCAGCGCCCTCAGCGGTCCTTGTCCACAGGAAGCCGGTCCTCTGGTCTCTCAAATGGGAAAGCTTGAGACAGAATCAGGCCTCGCCTCGGGCTCCTGTGTGAGTCACTGGCAGAGAGCTTCCCACCTCCTTTGCTTTTGCATACATCACTCACTGGTGCCTGAGACTAATAACAGGGTACGCTGTGAGGCAAGACTGTGACTCACCAGGCAGGGGAGGAGAGCTTGCATGGAATGACTTGGAGAGGAGCAAAGGATTTCGTAGCAGTTGGAAGGGAAGTGCTGAGGTGATGCTAATTGCAATACCATTGCCTAGTTGCCTAGCTATTAATTTACGTTTTAGACTTCTAAAGTTAACTTAAAAAAAAAAAACATGGTGGGAAGGAAATCCCACCTTTGAAAACAGAATTATCGACTATCAATCCTACGTAACCTTCTCCTGGAGTTCCGCCTAGTGGTCTTGGCCTCCTTTCCTTTGAACCCTAGGACTTGCATTCTCCGAATGTTACCTACACTTTGCTTCCCATCCTGCTGGTCTCAGTCATACCTGCTTCTCCGCAAGCTCCTATCCCTGTCATCAGTCTGGGTACACGTCCACCCTCGCTCACCTCTCTCTCGGCCCTCAGCTGGGCTTTGGCGTCCTCTGCCGATTAATGCCCAGGTTGGTGCCCACGGCAGAGGGGAGCCAGAGACCCCACACAGGCAAAGAGGCACCCGGAGGGATGTCATTTTGGTGGGTGCTGCCTCCCTAAACTGCACTTCCCTCTTCTCTGTATCACCTCCGGGGTCTCAAGTCCATGTGCAGGTAGGTCTCCAGAGCCTGTCTTCCTATGGACTAAAGAAGCATGTTTTTTATTTATTTTCTTCAAAACTGTTAGGGTGCAGAAGACTCTACTAGTTAGCTGTCTGTGTATGTGAAAAGGCTGTGATAAGTTTCATGCAGGTAGCAAAACTGCCTTACTTCGAAGCAGATACTAGCTTTTGTATGTGACACATTCGCTTTAAAAAAGTAGCCTCTTGCAGAAGAGCATACTAATGTGAAATAAACCACCATAACAACACCTTTCTGTCAAGAGAAATGGGGTGTGTATTGGGAAAAGAATAATGAAAAAATTTAAAACACCCAGAATTTTATCGTTTTCACATAGCAATTGTTTTATGTTTCCTCGCAGTGTTTATCTTCACACACATGCGCGCACATACATGAATGTGAATAAAATAGTATAATATAATGAGTTCACATGCCATCATATGATCATATGGTAGATATAACTGTGAATTTTATTTTTAACACGTCCTAAACACTTTCAATGTTGATAAATTTCATAATTTTTAGCTTCAGCTGATTATTACATAGAGTTAACCTTTCAAAATGGACTTAAACATTTCAGATTAAAAAAACATTATTAACATTGAAGTATTATTTATTAACTGTAGTTAAAATTTTGTTTCGTTCAATTTTACACATATTTCTAGGTGGGCTTGAACATTTGAGTGACTCCTAAAATGTATTATCCAATTTCCTAAAGGGTAGAATCATGTGTGTTGCCACCAGTAACGTTAACATATGAATGTAATGATTTGACGCTTGTATATAAATAAATGCTACGTGGGTCCGTTTGTGTCATAGTTAGCACTGAATACTACTTTGAAATAACTTGTAATTTAATAGATGTCAATTACAAAAATTAAGGACCAGGAAGTCTATTTATTTAGTTCCTCTCTTTACAAGGGCAGCATGATATTTAATAGCTTCGCTCCAATTTATCATTTAACAAACATGTGATGCCATGATCTACAAACATTTACTTACTTCATCATTTAATCACCCCACCAGGAAGATGCAATTACCGTCTCTATTTTGTAGATGCGGAAGCTGACATTAAGTTAGCTGTCCAAGGGCACATAGCTGGTGCAGCATCAGCCCAGGCTTCAGACCCAGGCCGTCTGGCTCCGAGCCGTACACTTGACCGCTGTGGCATTCTGCCTCCCCTGGTACGCTCTGAGCACTTCCTGTTTGTACACTTAGCACGTGCCACCTTTTTTGAATGCTGTTGTTCCCTCGTGCGTCTTGAAGTCTGGGGAGGGAGCCAGACTCAAATCCACATACGGATATCTAATTACTAATCTGATACATGTTATGAAGAAAAAGCACCCAGGAAGTACTTTATGCAGCTGCGGGTGCAGGGGGGAGCGGGTGCCTTGATGAAGATCTTAGAGACACTTAAGACTGGAAGGATAAGGAGGGGAGAGGGCAAAGACAGGAGGACAGAGCACTCCAGGCAGAAGGAACAGTCTCTGCTCATGTAATTAGGGCGCCACAGAAAAGGCTGGACACCAGCCCTCTGGAACATGATAGAGATCTCCAATCCACTGCCCACTGGGGTGGCTGGGGCCTTCCCTGGGAGCACCCCAGAGACAGACAGCAAGCATCTTCCTGCGATATCACGCCACTACCCCCTACTGACAAAGGCCACCTGGCAAAGGGAAACAGGTAAAGGGACCAGACCTATTTCAACAGCACGGGCAAAGGGTGAACTTGGAACTGAGTGGCAACACATTTATCACCGACACAAGCCCCATGCAAGAAGCCCAGCAGACGGAGCAAATTCTTAGGATGTTCTGCAAGGGACAGAATATTAATGGAAATCCAGGCCCCTAGTGGGCTTGTTGTGGAAGAAGTCCCTTGACTTGGTTTCTTTTTTTTTTGGTTGTGGGAGTTCTTTATATGTTCTAGATGTGTCTTTGGAGTTGCAAACACTGCAGATATGTTCTCTTAGTCTGTAGCTGGCCTTCCCATTCCCCTAAAGGTGTTTTTTCATGAACAGATGTCTTCAGGTTTTGTAATCTATGTGGAAGCAATATAAAGTGTAGTTCTTACTTACTTCTCCATTATAGCCTTCCCTCTCTGTTAACTAGCACTACAGTCTAAGCTGTTATAACAGAAAGAAGTCAAAACTCAAGGACCTCTGTGTGACAGGAGGTTAGTTCTCTGGCATGTCACAGTCCAGGTATCGTGCCCGTTTCCAGCTGTCAGGAGGAAGGACAGAGAAACCAGGACATGCTGCTTGGTCTCTGGAAGATCATGCAAATCCGCTCCCCTCCCGTGTCACTGACCCAGACCTAGTCACACACGGCCACACTTGGCCACAAGGGAGGTTGGGAAACGTGACTTACGTGGCAGAGCAGCCACGCGCCCAGTGAGGCTTGGGGGTGGGAGGCCTGTTCGTGAAAGGCAGAGTGAGTGGTGCTTAGGTCATGCCCTTACCCCCACTGACATCTCCGGGGTGCTACCATGCTGTCGCCACAGACACTCTGAATTGGGTTTTGTTTTTGTTTTTTTTCCAGTTTCTAAGTCTGCTCTGAATTTCTTCAAGGCTTTAAATGGATCTAATTGGAAATTTTAGTATGAAAGCATTTCTTAAAGTTGTTTTTATCCTGTTGTGAGTTAACTACTTCTCTACACCAAGTATGGTTTTTTTTCTTTTTCTCTTCAGTTTTTGTGCAATTGTAAGCCCAGGCATTTGCAGGCTTTTTATGCACTAACTTAATCATAATAAATACCCTCCGCAGTTAAGTTGCTCTGTCTTTTGCATTGTCTCGTCCATTTGAAATGGCACAATTTGAAATTCTCATCGAAGTAGAATTTACAGTTGGCTCAGTCTTTACCCTGTTGACAGGAAGCAAGTAGCCGCTAATGTTTTCCTTGGTGTTTTATCTTCAAGGCATAACCAGTTTTTTTGGCTGAGTTTGTAGAGTTAGTTCCAAAGCAAACACAAAGACTCGGTGTAGATAAGCATGTTGACCCGACCCCTGCACCAAGTTTTAAAAATTGTTTTGCAACTAATACAAATGAAGTTGCTTGTAGGTAATTAAGTTAGATAACATTTTTGGCCATAACGTCTCTCCTTGATTTTCAGCTTCGGTAAACCTCCCATCCTTTCATTCAGCAAATACTTGTTGAGTGTCTACTGCGTGCAAGCTTTGCGTGTACAATAGTGAACAGGCTGGACAAGGCCCCTCCTTTTCCGGAGCTGACTTAACCAGACAACCCCAGGCTCACTATTATCTGGTCGCCCAGTCTCCACAGCTCTCACATCCTCCCCCCAAAATCACACTCAGAGAGTGACGTTGATTCCAGAGTATCTCCCTTCCCGTCACCACTCAGGAACACACCTTTACTGCAGTCTGACCTCTCTGCCTAACTTCCCGTCTCTGGTCCCTGTCTCACACAGAGACGTCTCTGCGTGAGTGACACTCTCTGTTCTGGAGAGAGAGTAATTTCTTGTGACTCCTGTGTCCGGGCCGTGTGTCCTGTAGGTAGCTGTCTTCTGTGCTGGTGTGGCATTAATAGCAGGGGTCCTGTGGGTAAGCACCCGAAACCAGCCAGAGCCCCAACCGGACTAGGAGTTCTTGCCTCAGCAATAGCTCAAGTGCTGCATTTTCACTACTTCACTGTATAATGTGCCTTCAGACAGTGATAAACTTGTGGCCCAGATGGCTTTAGTTCCTCAGTCCTAAGGTCAGATTTAATGGCGTTCGTCTGAGAAAGCGGCCCAACTGGCGTCCCTCACCCCGTTGGGTTCTGTGTCCATGAGGTCAGAAAATAATGAGTCATAAGAGCCTACATTAGTTAGACTGTCTTCCTGCAGACTCTTGGCAGCTGCAGTTGAAAGCAGGGTTTACAGATTTCCCAAGAATAGCAGGTGGGAAAACACAGCTGGGTTATGATGCCACCTCCATTACTGGTGCTTCCCTAAGTAAAAAAAAATGAATGCAAGTGTTTCTCTTGCAGATATTTCTGATTTTTAAAATAGCCTCAAACCCCTTACATAAATAAAAATTGCAGTTCCTTCAGATATTTTTGTATAAATAGGCGTTGCAGTACTTAGAGAATGTGCAAGGGGTGGGAAGAGGGGAGTCTGAGTAACCGACGAGAAAAAAAGGGACGGGGAATGGCCAAGGAGTAAACAGGCGCGTCTCCTTCCGAGAGAATACCAAACGGAGAGGCTGAAGAGCTGTTGACTGAGCTGACAGGTCTCCGGCTGCCAGGAAGGCCTAGAGTTCAGCCAAATCAATAAAGATGAGAGATGGGCTGCGAGTGTAACGTGGGAGTCACACTGTCCGAAAGGTGACTGAGTCACAGGCCGGGTCCCTGAACGACAGATTCACCGTTGCCAGTGCTCAGGAGTTGTTTTCGGAGCAGTCGTTTGCGGGGTTTTAAAAATGCAGGTGTCTCTGCATCTCAGTCCTGTCTAATTCTCTTTCCATCTGGGTGTCATTGAAGTACTGCAGCACTTAGAGAGTTAACACAGCACCCAGGGCTCAGCCGCTCGCTGTGTCGGGCAGTTGTTCTGCACCCCACCCAGCATCTTTTTGAGGGAGGACAGCGGCCTCTTTTACTCGGAGCAGCAGCAACAAAAAGCCTGAAGTTAGCAGTGACTACGAGGGCCACTGTCAGGTTTGAAATTTAGGCAGAACAGGAACAAAAACGGGGGAGAAAGAAAGGAAAAGGGACAAATGAGTGTCCATTGTCAGCAAGATGAGCTCAGAGGCTAAAAACCTCGGGAGAAACTGACAGATGCTACAGGCTGCCAGTCTCCTCTCAGTTATTGTAGGGGTTCCTGCTTCTCCACGGAACCTAATCCAGGCACCTCTGCTGACTTGAAGGTTCGGAGGACTGAATTGGAGCTATTCAGCTTCATTGCATGGAGGGCGGGGAAAATGCTAGGTGTATCAGTCAGCGCTTTTGGCTGCAGGCAGCCGAATCCACCTCTTCCTTACTGTCACAAACAAAGGACTTTGTTGGAAGTGACTCACAGCATTGAAGGAGGGTGGTGGACAGGCTTGGGTGACGGGAGAAACCAAGCAGATCAGGAAGGCCAAGACGCTGAGAGACAACTGTCTTTTTAGCAGCAGCTGCAGCCTAGGCCAGGTGCCATCTGCTGCTGCTGGATATCGTCGTCTGCTCCGGGCTCAGAGTCCTGAGAAAAGCATCCAGTTGGCCAAGCCTAGGCCATCCCAGGCCAGCCGCCAGCAGAAGGAGAACTGTCCACCTTGGCTCGCACGGTGGGAAAGGCATTGCACCAACGCCACTCAGCAGCGGTGATTTCCCCGCTACTGTGCGGCCGGGTGCGGGGTTACCTCTGAACGGCACATGCAGCGCGCTGGGGTCCGGGCGAGGTGACTCTCAAGGATGCCAGAGGGTCCGGCACAGGCCTGCGGCCTGAGGCCGGGGGAGGTTTTCGTTCTGATGAAGTCCAGCTTATCTGTTTTCTGTTCTGCCGTTTCGCTTTTGGTGTCCTACGTAAGAAGGCTTGGCCTGACCCAAGGTCATGGAGATCTACTCCTTTATAGGCTTCTAAGACTTTGATAATTTTAGCCCTTATTTTTAGGTCTGTGTTTCATTTTGCATTGATTTTTGGGTATGCTGCAGAGAAGGGATCATTAACTCTTTTGAAGCAGCAATAATTGATGTTTGGTGGCAGCAAGTGAAGAAAGAATGAATAATGTAAATTTGCTTTTTTTCTCAGTTTGAACTGCGTCTTCCAGGGGCCCACCCTCAACTTCTAAATTCTTCCTGTCTCTATTTCCCTTTAAATGTTTTTGGCTATTCGGTATTAAAGTCACTATGGCTCTCAACACATCTTGATTCATTGCTTGCATATGGTGCCCAGGGCATTATTTAGAGCAGCCAACTCCTACATAATCATCGTAAGCTATTTATTCAATTCTTTAATTAGAATTCTTTAGCCATTCATTATTCACTAAGTTATAAATATTATTATAAATATCAATTAGAAATATTTCTATTTCACACTGGACAGAGTGATCTATACTTCCTGGAGTAATATGTTAAAAGTGAGCAAACTATTTTGTGTAACAGTTATTACAATGATATTAAAAGAAACTCTAGGCCTGGCTGGTGTAGCTCAGTGGATTGAGTGCGGGCCTGCGAACTAAAGGATCGCGGTTCGATTCCCAGTCAGGGCACATGCCTGGGTTGCGGGACAGTTCCCAGCGACAATTCTCAGCAGGGGACGCACGAAAAGCAACCATACATTGATATTTCTCTCCATCTCTCCTTCCCTTCCCCTCTAAAGATAAATAAATAAAATTAAAAAAAAAAAAAGGAAACTCTAACCCATTGCCGTCATCGTTTGTTCCCCGAGTCCCTGTGCTGTTGCATTTGGAGGCAACGAAGTGATGAACCGGCCGAGGCAAAGCTGCAGGAGAAAACGTCTTTGCTCGTGCAGTGGGATCTCGTCCTGGTGTACGAGGGACAAGGCCTGGGGCGGAGAGACTCCCAGGGCCTGGGCTGGTGTCTGAGATCTGTAGGAGGTCTGGATTTTAGCTGGAGTTCGACTCGCGCCTCTTGTTGTTGCTAGCCTTGTCCGGCCGAGCCTTTCACAGCAGACTTCCTCTTTGGTTCCCTCGTGTCAGGTGGCCCGGGCAATCCAGCTCGAATCCTCAGCTCCCGTGCCACGGTGTGTTCACCCCCCTTCCCAACACCTGTTTCGCCAGCCTCTCCGCCTCCTCCCAAGCCCAGAGCCGTGTCGGTGCTGACTCCGCTGTGCGCTCCCTGAGTCTGGGACCACCCCCTCCTGTCGACAGCTCCACCGCCTGACATACAGGATGCGTTCAATAAATCTTACTTTTTTTTCTTTTTAAACTTCAAAAAAATACTTTATTTATTTATTTATTTTAGAGCGGGGGTGAGGGAAGGGAGAAAGAGAGGGAGAGAAACGTCAATGTGTGGTTGCAGAGACCTGGCCTGGAATCCGGGCTTGTGCCCCGAGTGGGAATCGAACACGACCCTTTGGTTTGCAGGCTGGCACTCAGTCCACTGAGCCACACCAGCCAGGGCTCACCTCAATAAATCTTTCTTGATGATCTTCGGCACTGCACCATATTTGCACAACTTTGCAGCTGTGTCAATGGGATTTACCCTCCCCCAGGGGAGAACGACAGTGAAAAGATTGATACATGGGCAAAAAGACATCCTTGCTCTTCCACGCCTCGTAGGTGTGGCTGTGACCGAGACAGTGCCACCTAGCAGGAGCTGTCTCCGAACAGCGAATGAGAGATGACATGAAGTAGACAGTGATCTCGCCCTGACGCGCTGACGGGTTTTCGTGCGGATTTTTTCTGAAGGATGCGGGGGTCCACACTCTGGAACTCTCCCTCATACGGAGTCCAAATCACATGGCGCCGCTCCACTCCGCGCCTCCCTCCGACAGTCTTCCTGTGCTCTCGGGTCCTGCGTGCCACTGCCACCCCACTGTGCTCCGTCTCCCATCCTTTGAGCGTCCTGCCTTTCCCCTCGACGTCCCTTCTCTCCAGGCCTCCCTTTCTTCCCACCCAGCCTGGGTCTCACCTGTGATGTCATGAACGACATTCTTCCCCAGTTCCCTGGGCCTCTGCCCTGGCTCACGCCTTCCCGTTTGCAAATGCACATCATGCCTGAAGCTCCCAGTTGCCCTCCGGTCCTTCCGTCTCCCGACCCTTGTTCCACACCTCGGCCAGCAGAGCTGCCACACCTGTGCCTGGCTGGGGGCCGTGGGGGGTGGGAACCCAGCCCTCATTCTGCTGGATAAAAATCTGCTCACGGAGGGCACCATCCTCCGCTTGGTACGAAGACGCCATGTGGGCTCACAGAGCACCCGGCTGCCAGCGCGACCTTTTCTAAAACATCCGACCGTTTTACTCCTCTGCATGGCGCTCAGCGTTGGGCTCTGGCAGCTGAAGCCCAAGCTCCTTAGCACGGAGTACAGACCGTAGACGACCAAGCCTTGCCCGCCCCACCAGCCTCTGGATGGGAGTGACCATGCGGCTTATCGCCCACCCTGGAAGACTTCTGAAAGGGAGGGCTGCCATTAACAGCTATGCTGGGATGATAAGTGGAGGCTCGGGGCACCTCTGGGTAACCCACCGCCCCGCACCTCGGAGTCCGAGGCGGCAGTGTGCCACAGCGCGGGCTTGTTCCGTGCGCATCAGGATATTCACAAATCAGGAGGCTTTGATGGAGTTCTTTTGACCACCGTGTTTTAATCCCAGGACATTTTGACTCCTTCCCCTTTAATTAATTTTTAAAAGAGGAAATCAAAGCATCCTTCTCATCAACATGTCAAGATTAAAATGGTCACAGCCTATACAATGAGGTTAGAACATCTCATTCTGCATTCTTCTATATTGCTGGGTTCTGTCTTAAAACTCATCTTCCCTCCTCCCCATTTTTTCTGCCATTCCCTGGTTTGTTTCTTCTAATTGTTCGAGACATCTCAAGGATCCTCTGTTCTAAGGGCCTTTTTCTGACACTTCCTGGCTGGGCTACGTGCCCACCAATTGTCCGCACAGCACCCTGTATATGCCTTTTCTACCATACCAAAAATTAATGTGTCTGAGCCATCTGGCCAGGCCTGCCTTGCCCACAAGACTCTAAGGTCCTCAAGGAGGGAACGCTGTCTTTTCATCTTCGGATCCTCGGTGCCACCACCGTGCTCGACAAACGGTAGAATCTAATAAATGTTTGTTGATGGTGCACTAGTTGAAACATTGTAATATGAAGCAAAAAGTGCTCGTTTTTATCTGCAAGAGAAGTTCTTGGGGTTCTGGCACAGATTCATACATTATTCGGAGTTTTCATGAGGTGGACCTTTGGCATGCTGAAGCTGCAGAGGTTATTACTGTGTCTCGTACCACAGAACCACATGGGAGGAAGATGCATACATGTGACGTTAATATATCTTGTACAGAGAGTGTGAGCAGGGGTGCGTTAAACGTCACTTTGCCCAACTCGGCCCGAATTGCTCTGTGAGTATTGGCAGAGCAATTCTTGTTTGTTTGTTTTAAGGTTTTATTGATTTATTTTTAGAGAGTGGGGAGGGAGGGAGAGAGGGAGAGAAACATCAGTGTGCGGTTCACTCTCACACGCCCCCTACTGGGGACCTGACCCGCAACCCAGGCACGTGCCCTGACTGGGAATCGAACTGGAAACCTTTTGGTGTCAGGCTGGTGCTCAGTCTGCTGAGCCACACCAGCCAGGGCCCGTTCTTGTTTATGCAGTGAAGACCCATGAATCCGTTAAATAGTAGTATTCCATTCTTACCTGTTTCTTTTGCCAGAATTCCCTGGTGTAGGCATTTTGAGTAAAGTTGCTCAATGTTATCTCGATCTTATTTGTTTTACAAGTCTAATGTATTCTTTTTTTCTGTCTCTCTAGAATGTTTCAGACGTTTAAAGACTGGTTTTGGTTGGAAAGATTCTGGCTTCCAACAACAATAAAGTGGTCAGATCTCGAAGATCATGATGGGCTTGTCTTTGTAAAACCCTCTCATTTGTATATGACAATTCCATGTGCTTTTGGCTTGCTGATTATCAGACATTTCTTTGAAAGGTAAGTATTGTTTGTGTGTCTTTCGTTCCCTTTCCCCTTCTTTGTCCCAACTCTGGAATAACAGAATCTTGGTAAGATCCTTAAGGAATCTGTTGTTCAGAAGTTGCAGCTAATAGGCTACACAGATTCTTGTGGGCGTTCATGAAATCAAATGCACACCAAATGTTATCTAGAAGCTGAAGAAATAAAAATTAGAAACAAGTGCTTGACAGGAGGCGGGGAGGGATAACAGGGGAAGGAAGGGGAAGGGTCTAGTCAAGGAACATGTATAAAGGATCCATGGGGACTTCCGGCCAAGATGGAGGCGTAGGTGGACACGCTGTGCCTCCTGTCACAACCAAAATTAAGGACAACAAAGATTTAGAAACAAGAAAACAATCAGAACTGACAGAAAATTGAACTGTACGGAAGTCCGACAATCATTCATCCAGACTGGTAAGAGGGCGGAGTCGCAGCAGGAAAAAGTGGAGGTGTGACCCGGGCATGCAGGCAGCAGAGGCTGGCAGACCCCAGGTGCACAGGCAGTGGCTAGCGGACCCCGGGCATGGAGTGGCAACTGTGCAGACCCAGTGAGGCTGTGCAAGGTGGCTGGCTGACCAGGTGGTCCCACATTCGTGTGCAGATAATCCAGGTGAAGGGGAAGCGGTGGCGGAAGGGACTGGAATCTGACAGAGAGTGGAGCAAGTGCCATTGTTCCCTCTCGGACCCCGCCCCCACATACAGTGTCACAACCCAGCGAAGAGATAGCCAGCCTATCAGATGCACAGTTTAAAGCCCTGGTGATTCAGAATGCTCACAGAATTGGTCGATTTTGCTCACAAATTAGATGAAAAAATGAAGGCTACAATAAGTGAAATGAAGGAAAACACACAGGGAACCAATAGTGATGGGAGGAAAACTGGGACTCAAATCAGTGGAGTGGACCAGAAGGAAGAAACAAACAACTAAACAGAAAACAAGGAAGAGACAAGAATTCAAAAAAAAATGAGGAGAGGCTTAGGAACCTCCAGGACATCTTTAAACATCCCAACATCCAAGTTATAGGGGTACCAGAGGGGAAGAAGAAAAGCAACAAATGTAAAACTTATTTGAACAAATAATAAAGGAGAACTTCCCCAATCTGGCAAAGGAAATAGACTTCCAGGAAGTCCAGGAAGCTCAGAGAGTCCCAAAGAAGTTGGGCCCAAGGAGGAACACACCAAGGCACATCATCATTACATTAGCCAAAATTCAAATGAAGGAGAGAATTCTAGAAGCAGCAAGGGATAAGGGGACAGTCACCTACAAAGGAGCTGCCATCAGACTGTCAGCTGATTTCTCCAAAGAGACCTTCCAGGCAAGAAGGGGCTGGAAAGAAGTATTCCAAGTCATGAAAGTCAAGGTCCTACATCCAAGATTGTTCTGTCCAATGAAGCTGTCATTTAGAATGGAAGGGAAGATAAAGTGCTTCTCAGATAAGGTCAAGTTAAAGGAGTTCATCAACACCAAGCCCTTATTCTATGAAATGTTAAAGGGACTTACCTAAGAAAAAGAAGATAAAAAATAGGACAGTAAAAATACAGAAACTCACAGCTATTAACAACCACACCTAAAACAAAAGCAAACAACTAGAACAGGAACAGAACCACAGAAATGGAGATCACATGGAGGGTTAGCAACAGGGGAGTGGGAGGAGGAGAGAGGGCGAAAAGGTACAGAGAATAAGTAGCATAGATGGTGGGTAGGAAATAGACAGGGAGGGCAAGAATAGTGTGGGGAAATGTAGAAGCTAAAGAACTTATGACCCATGGACATGAACTAAAGGGGGGAATGTGGGTGGGAGGGGGTGTGCAGGGTGGAGGGGAATGATGGGGGAAATGGGACAACTATAACAGCATAATCAATAAAATATATTTAAAAAAAGAATCCGTGATAATGGGCAACAGGGTGGGGATTGACTGGGGATGTGGGAGCTGGCAGGGCTGGGGAGAGCAACAGGGGAGAAATTGGGACAACTGTAATTGAACAACAATAAAATAAAAAAGAAAACTGAGATTGAGAGGTTAAGTATCACAGAGCTTATTAGTGTCATTGACAGTGTGGGGGCCTAGTTTGTCTTCCACATGCCAAGGGGTCTGGCAAAGCTTCCAGAAAGCTAGTGTTAGAAGAAGCTGTGGCTAGGGGATGCATTATCATTTTAGAATGCCTATAAAATAGCAAAGATGGCTCATTAAAGACCACATTTAGTATTACTTTGTCGTATCGTTTATTTTAAAGGTTTATTTAAATTTTTAATAGCAGCCCTTCATTCCAAAGTATAAGGAAATCAAAGAAAAAAATACTCATTTGCTTTCTCAGAAAAAGTAAACTTCTTTTCCTTAATTTAATTTAGATAGATACTTTCAACCTTTTTATTAAAACTGTGCTAGTGTTATGATAATAGGAGATAAATGTTCATCTATAATCTCTGTAGTTGTCTCTGTTTCAAAAAACCGTTATTAGCACATAATTTTTCTGGAGCAGAAAGAATATTTGAATGTCAAGAGTTGGAAAAACTTAAGACAAAATCTGATAAAGATCATTTTGTCCAAGACCAACTGTAATGCAGATCATATGTTTATAACCATTTGCAGGGTCCTTATCTCGGGAGTTAGTTTGACCAACTCTGTCTCATGGACTCTCCAAAAGGTTTCTGTGCAAACACTCCTTCCCTTGGGCCAAAAATGCGCTATTGCTCTTGGGAGGAGGGAGAGAAAGCCCCTGGACACCACGAGCCCTAGCTGCAAACATTCAAAAGTGCTCTTCCTTTTTGACAGTTAAGTCTAGTTTTCACTCCTATGTTTGGATCTGTCAAGGAATGCAGAAATAAATGAAGTAGAATTCTGCCACTGCACTATCAAATGAGCAAATTATTCTCTTCCATCCTAAAGTGCTTGCTTTTCTTGCCACATATCTGGTGATTTTTGAATTTGGCCTCTAGTTCCTCCACTTATTTGCATTGCAGATTTCCTACTCTTTCAGGTGGACAGCTCCATTTTCTATGTTTTGATGAGGACAGTGAACTGGAACATGCTTTTGGTTGCCAAAGCAACACAGCTGTGGAGGACCAACTTGTCTTGGTCTTGGCCTCGCCAGCAACAATTAGGAAGGAATCCAATCCTCTTTTAATTCCTAGGACTGTTCTTGATGCTTCTCAAGTGACCAAGTAAAGTCTGTATCATCTTTCCTGTGTCTTTCTAATTTTAACTCCCAATAATTCACCCTTCGCTTTTTCCATTCCGTGATGCTACAGAATGCTGGGTTGCTCCACTAGTCCCATCTCTGTTTGAATGCAATAGAAGTAAGGAAAAGGTAACATAGAGGAGAAATTATGCATTTTGAAGTATAAATTTATTTTTTTCCAGGGCCTCCATATCATTTGTATTAGATCAAGCCATTTATAAATAAAATATTACTGACACCTTACATTTAAATAGAATCTTAAAGTTTACGATATGTATAAAATCCCAAGTGATGTAATCTCAGTGGAGAAAATGAGAGGTAAGTGACCTAGCCAAGGTCAGACAAGAAGTACGTGAGGAGTAGCGAGCACCCTGGGACTTGCACCCACGTGGTATGACACCAGGTTCGGGGCGGTTGGTTTTTACTTTCCCCATACGGGTACTTCCTGGGCCTTCACAGTGCAATACCCCTGATGGCAACAGAGAGTAAATTAATGTCCCTTGTGAATACAGAAGCCATAGCCTGAAGGGTCGATAGCAAATGTGGAATTTACTGAACTGGGCTTTCTAAGATTTTATTTTCATTTTTTTAGAGAGAGGGCAAGGGAAGGAGAAAGAGGAAGAGAGAAACACTGATCTGTTGCCTCTCCCACACCCCCAGCCAGGGATCCAGCTGGCGGCCCAGGCGTGTGCCCTGACCGGCATCAGACCAACAACGCCCAGCCCACGGGGCCACGCTGGTCAGGGCTGAACTTTCTTTAAAATGCATGTAAATTTGACACCACGTTTCAGCATATCCCGTCCTACGTTTGCCACAAGAAACCTTCTTTCTTTTGTCCTCGGAACTGTGAGCAGGACTTGTGATTTGGCTGCTCATTTTTACCCATTAGCACTGGCCAGGGGCTACTTAAGGTCAGGACGTCATGTCCCCTTTTCTAGGTGTGGAGAGGCAGAACTGATAAAGGACAGACGGCAGGTCACCTGATAGTGACCGACACTTGCTTTTCATATTTTAGGGTTTCCTTTCCTTACGAATTCTCGTCTGTGGCTTATACTGGATTTTCTTTTTTGGTCTAGAATAACAGTGTCTGACTAGTGCATCCAGACTCCTCTACGCATTCTTGTATGTGTCTGAAGTGTGATTTAAAGGGGATCCAAGCTACTCAACTTTAAAACACTTGTGGGATAAACACATTATCTCACAGTAAATTAGGTTCCCAGAAGAGCCCAAGGCAGGGGTGGAGTTGGGGAAATGAGAAGGGAATCTTTTTTCTTTGACTGAGTCTGTGATGAATAGATTCCCCCCACCTCTACCACTTTTGCTCGGCAACAGGGGGCGGGAGGGTATAGCCCACCCTGTGCTCTTTAAAGAAGGGTAGGTGTAGCATCCTTCAGGATTCCAAAAAGGATTGCTCTGGGCCTCAGCTGAAACAGTCTGTCTATCCACACATTAGACTTAAGTGTTATTGAGATTGCATTGCTCCAGATATTTTGTTTTCTCGCATAAAACCTCTGATTAAACTCTGGTCAAAGAGTCTTTGAATCCTTAGGAGCAAGGAAGCAATCTTACGCCAGTAGGCATTGTTCCCGTTCAGGAGAACTACTTAAACTTCGTATGTTTAATATCTGCCTAGGCCAGCCTTCCTTTTTTTCAGTAAAATAACATTAAAAAGGGGAAGGGGAGCTTCTGGGATTGGGAGGCTTTCTCTCATAGGTCACTGACCTCATAGGTGCCAGAGAAAGAGGGGGCTCCTAGGGCATCCGAATGGGGCCATGGGAAGGCTCGGTTCCCCAATGGTAGCAAACCTGAGAGACTTCCCTGAGAGTAACCTCACTCCGAACCACTTCCGTGGGAGCAGAAGTCCACCTTCTTTTTTCTTTCTCTTGGACTTTTTTCTATTCCTATCAATAAAATGAAAGTTCACGTGCCTTAGTCTCTACGGTTCTTGTAGAGCTTGGACCAGTCATTTCTCTTCTGTTTGCAGTTCAGTTTTTCAGATATTTGTTGGGCTGCTTTATTCTCTCCTTTTACAAAATAGATTGTAAATTACACACTTAATCCACATTTACACCTACATTAGGTGAAGTGCTCGATTCTCTAGATTTATTTGGAAAGGAAGGATAATGCTGAAGTAGAAAACTGTATTTATATATTTCCTCTGTCCTATGGAAAATGCTATTTCTGTGCTCGAAGCCTGGACACGTAAAAAACAAGACCGTATTTCTCTTTCTTGTTGAAGCTAATCTAGATTTGTTCTTCATATCAGCAAGTGTGCTGAGGATGTCTGTTTATCCACTGCGTATACTTATCCACATGCTTATTCTCACATGAGCCTTCAGAGGGGAATGTTATATACTTCATTTGGCGTGGAGATTGGCTGTCTTCCCTTACCGCATAAGTCTTCTTGGCTCAATTCTGCTTTGCCTTTTCATTTTTCCTAACTTCTTCATTTCTAACGTTTGAGGAGATAGCATTGAGTGATTATGATTGAGAACATGACCATATTGAACCATTTTGTATTTGTGTTATTCTACTAGTAAAAACAATAAGTGCGTCCTCCAATAAAAATGTTCAACTAGTAGGTTGGATAAATGAACCAATTCCATTATTTATCCAAAACCCTGTCAGATATGTTTTCTGAGACTTTGTTAGTTTTAAGAACATCTTAGTTTTTGTTTTATTTGGACCTTTTATGCAAAGAGGGAAATAATTAATCATATTCCTCAGACCGTAGTATGCTGTCTTTGGTCTATGTAAGACCTCTTTTGATTGATTGAGTTGAATTAACTTTTTCACTAATTACCTTTTATCCCCATTTCCTAGTCCCATTCCCCTCGCTGCTGGATTCTGATGTTTTTGATGGCTTTTTGTTTGTATGGCCCAGTAAAACGTGAATAAACATAAACTGTATGTATTGGTAGTTGACATATGGTATGATGATAAGACCTCGTTCTGTTTCTTCTCCTTTTTCTAAGTATGGCACTATGTTTTACGATCTATCCCCATGACTCTGTGTACATCTGGTGCATAATTAGTTTGTTTTTATATGTCTTTGAAATGTATGGGCCATTTCCAGGAGCACTTAGTCCATCTGGAAGTTGGATTGGTTTATACATTTTATCAGATTATCTTAGGAAATTTTTATTCAACTCCTATGGTTATAAAAAATGAATTGAAGGGGCTAAATGATCATTCATAACTAAAATTTTCAGCATTTAATCAAACACAGAAACTCCTAAGTCAGGACAAGAATAGACTGGCCTGGCAGGAGATAGAGCCTTTGTTAGAATTGAGGGAAGAATGGAGACCTATTATTATCTTCAAAAATCAGTTTTATTGAGATATGATTTACGTATAATAAAGTCCATCCAACATTTGATGCCTTTTGACAAATATCTACAGCCATGTAAGCATCACCTCAGTAATGACATAAAAGTTTTTCATCAGCTGAAAAACTCCCCAGTACCTCATTCGGTTAGGCTCCTCCCTAAATCCTAGCTCCTGCCGATCACTGGCATGCTTCTGGCCATACAATTTTGCCTTTTCTGGGTTTCCTATAAGTGGAATCATATAGATTGTAATCTTTTGTGTCTGACTTCATTTTGCTCAGCGTAGTGCTTCGAGATGTCTTCATGTTGTTATGTGTATAGTGATTCTTTATCATTGCGGAGTAGTCTTTCTTTGTGTTGTTATACCACAACTAATTTATCTTCTAATTAGTTAGAAAGGAAATGGAAATTTGGATTGTTTACGATTTTTGGCTGTTACAAATAGAGCTGCTATGAACATTCGAGTATAAGCATTCGTTGGGCATGTGCTTTTATTTCTTTTGGTAAATAGCTAAAATGTTTGCCCTCTGAAAGATATTGTTAATGTTCGTATGTCCACACAATGGATTATTAGTGAGCAGGAAAAAGGAATGAACTCTAAATATTACATCCAAATACATGGGTGGGTCTCAAAAACATGAGACCTGGTGAAGGAAGCCAGATCTAAGCAGCCGTATATTGTACGAGTCCATTTAGTACCCAGAAGAGTCAAAGCCGCAAAGACAGGCGTAAATCTGTCACTACCTGGGGCAGCGGTGCAGGAAGCCAGGGTTTACAGTGAGCGCACGTGAGGGGCGGTTCCACAGGTGACTCATGGCGATGATTGTATGGTCTGGTAAATTGTCTTTGAAAAAGTCACCGAGTAGTGTACTTGAAAGGGGTAAATTATATTCTGTGCAAGGAGTGCCTTAATATTTTTTTTTGTACTTATCTCATGTGTTTTTTATTTTATTTTATTTTTTTTAAAGATTTTATTTATTTATTTTTAGAGAGGGGAAGAGAGGGAAAGAAACATCAATGTGTGGTTGCCTCTCACATGGCCCCCACTAGGGGCCTGGCCCGCAACCCAGGCATGTGCCCTGACTGGGAATCGAACCTGCGACCCTTTGGTTCGCAGCCCGCGCTCAATCCACTGAGCTATGCCAGCCAGGGCTGTTTTTTATTTTTTTTATTTTTTTTTTATTTTTATTTTCATTGTTGATCTTGTACAGTTTTCTGTCTTTTATTCTCACCCGAACCCGCCACCCCAGCCCTCCCCACCTCCCTCCCATTTCCACCCCCCCATAGTTTTTGTCCATGTGTCCTATATACTTGTTCCTGTAAATCCTTCCCCTTTTCCCCTGAAATTCCCTCCCCTCTCCCCTCTGGTGACTTTCAGCATGTTCCCCATTTCCATGTCTTTGGTTATATTATGCTTGTTTGTTTGAGCATCATGTTAAGCGAAATAAGCCAGGCAGTGAAAGATAAATACCATATGATCTCACCTTTAACAGGAACCTAATCAACAAAACAAACAAACAAGCATAAAATATTTGTTTTAAAAATATGTATAAATAAAATGAAAAGACAAACCATAGGCTGGGAGGAAATATATGAAAAAACATTATGTCTGCTGAAGGACTTAAATTGAGCATGTGTAATGAACTTATGTAACTCACTAATAAACGAAGAAATAATGATTTTAAAAGTGGGCAAAAGATTTGAGCAGATAGTTCACTGAAGAAGATATGTAAATGGCAAGTGAACATAGGAAAGATGTTTAACATAATCAGTAATTAGCAGAATGCAAATTAAAACCACTACACACTGGAGGTTAACAAAAATGCCAGCGAAGGACCTCTGAAAATTCTCTCCATAAAAGCAATCGGAAAACTAACAGATAGTGTCAAAATCAACTTCTCAGAATTCAGAATTAACCAAAGGCTTGCAGTAACCCAGGGAGTGTTATTTAAGAAAAACAGCGACTCTTGGAAAAAACCAGCAGGCTTTGTGGCATTCCCGCTTGCCCTGTTCCCATCCTGCGCTTTGCACATCTGTGAGAGCCTCGCGGCACCAGCAGCAGCCGCAGTTTCGGTAGAAAACGGCAGCCTCGCAGCCATCGCAGGGAGCGGAACAGAGTTGGAACTGCTTCAGAGTATCGTTGCCAGAGAACTGTCACTCTCTGCCTGTCTAGCGGTTCCCTGGAAGACGTGATTCACCTCTTCCCAGGCTGTCTTTACGGGACCTGACTCAGAACTGCCCACTGAGAAAAGCCTTTTCCTTGGGGGTGCTTGTCTAAAACAATTAGAGGCAACTGGTTACCTTTGGGAAGGCTTAGCTGGGAAATAGGATGTCCGTAGGGGGCTTTGAAAAGCTCTGACATGTTCTTGGAAATCAGAGGCTGTTTGAATTTGTAGAGCTTTGGGCATGCCAAGGCTATCTTACATGTTCATGGAAAACCTTACTTTCTTACCTCTGGATGACCTTGAGGCTTTGTGCAAACTGGAAGTGAAGGCTAAGGCAGGGTTGTCACCTGCCTTCCATGCAGAAGATTAACAAGGAAATAGAAGACTTGATCCTTACTATAAATCAAATCAATGTAATTGACGTGCATAGGACACACCACCTGCAACAGCAGAATGCACGTTCTTCTCGGGAGCACAAGGAATATTCTCCGGAACAGAGCATCTATTAAGCCGTAAAACCACCCTCCGTGTGTGGGAAAGGATTGAAATTATGTAAGATATGTTTTCTGACTATAATGAAATGAAAAATAATAACAAGGGCATTGGGAAATTGGACAATATGTGGAAATTAAACAGCATACTTCTAAATAATTAGTAGGTCAGAGGAGAAATCACAAGGTAAATTAGAAAGCACCGAGATGAATTCAAAAGAAAGCACTACACCAAAACTGGTGAGATGCAACAAAAGCAGTGCTCGGAAGGAAATTTATGGCTATAAACACCTGTAATTGAAAAAGAAAGATCTCAAATCAGTAATTTAACTTTCTACTTTAGAGGAACTGGGGGGAAGAGGGAGAGCAAACTAAACTTAAAACAAGTAGGAGTTAGGAAATGATAAAGATTACAGTAAGAAAATTAATGAAAACCACTGTCCACCCAGCAGAACTGCTGAAATTAAAAAGACTGGCAATGCCAAGTGTGGGCAGGGACAGGAAGTCACTGGCACTCGGGCACATCATTGGTTAGAATGCCAAACGGCACAGTCGCTTTGGAAGACAGTGCGCCAGTTTCTCATAAAGTTAAATACACTTTCCATCGCGCCCGTCGACCCCATCCCTAAACATTCACCCACGAATACGACATTTCTCGTAAGTGAGAACTTCCGAAAGGAACGTGGTGATTTCCATAAGATAATATCACCAAATAAGACTTCTAATATCAGAGCCTTATTTTAAATTTTAATCTCTAGGAATTGTAAAAATAAAACTCTCGGTGGATCATCTTATTCCAGTTCCTGGATCTTCTGTATAAATATATTTGGATTTACATAGAATGGGTTTTAAAACTGTGCAAGTATTTTATTAAGTTATCACTTGTATAAAAAAGGTCTCAGAATTTGTTCACCTTGAACTTCTGCAGGGCAGACAGAGGTTGGCTGTAGGTAGTCCAATCACAGCGTGAACCAGTGACGGGGCCTTCATTTGGAATCTGAAGTTTCAACCTGTGTTTTCTGGTGTCATTGTGGATTCATGATCAGGCTTTGAATTTACATTCTTTCATATTTTTCTAGGTTTATTGCCATACCTCTAGCAAAAGCATTTGGCATTAAAGAGGAAACTCGAAAGATTATACCAAACCCTGTCTTAGAGAATTTTTTCAAACATTCCACAAGGCAACCATCTCAAGTAAGTACAAATCTTTTACCTTTGGATTTAAAAATCTCCGTTCTCAGTGTTTCAGTCATCTGTGGCTGACCTCACCTGTGTAATAAATCCGTTCCAGTTAACTCTCAAATGACTCATTTGGATTTTTTTCTCTATGGATAGGTTTTATAGCATTCCAAGCATAATATAAAATGGCAAGTAATATAAAGTAACAAATGCTAATAGCTGAACTATTTGTGTACAACTCTAGTGTTGAACACTAACAGTTAATGCTGGAAGGTGAGTATGAAGGTCGAAATTTAGTTTTTAACGGTAGGATACACTCGTATGCACTGTGCTGATTAACGAAAAAGATCGCTGTTAAGGCAGAGTAGCCCACGGCTGACACTCCGGATGACGGTGGCGCCACCCGTGTACATCGCACACGCAGGAGGGTGCCTGTTGTGGCGACTTTTCATGCCGCGGGCACTTCATTTTCTCCAAGGCCGAAGCACCCTCCGAAATGCGCCCTGCCCCTGCCTGCTCCCTGGAGACGGAATGTTGAGGGGCCATACCTGTCCTCGCAGTGCAGGGTGTCCTTCCTGAGATGCCGTAGTGTCCTGCGTGCCCGTGCACCATGGAGCAAGCTGCTGACCTAACAGGTTAAAAAAACAGCGTCCCGGCAGGGCCAGTTCCTTTATACCTCCGCAGCTGAAGTGACAGACGGAGTCAGGACCTTCTCCAAAAGTGGCACGCCCTCCATGGTGAATGCAGACAGTTGTCACTGATCATTTTCAAAGTCAAAGTGCACACTAACACAGTTTTAGGATCGATGAGGTTTTAAGGTGCTGAATTCCGTTGCCTCCGTGACATTGTCTATTGTTGGGTGGGTGGGCTTCTCGCACAAAGAAGGCCCACTGAGGCCACACCGCAGAGCACGAGGCAGCGTGGCCAGGATTGCTCGTGGCCAGCCAGCATCGTCTCGAACCTGTTCTACCCTCGGCTTCGGTATTTGACTTCTTTCTTCTTCTAAAATGAGGGCAGTCTGATAAGCTGTCTCCACGTGGTGTTCTTTATTTCCACGTGCTCTAAAAGGGTGCAGTTGTTCATCTAGATACTGCTGTTTCCACGGGAGAAAATAATGTCTAAGCGTCATTTTTTACATCTTTTAAAAGGGAAATGATTGAGCTGTGCTTATGAAAAATTAGGACTCTTTCAGGAGGTCCTTGTTATCGTTCTCGGTTTCTGTTGGAGAGTAACTCACTTTGGTGATACCGTGTATAAAACGCGGTAGCCGGTGCTGTGTTACCAGTTACCTGCTGGGCTTGCTACAGCAAGAGAACTTCAAGTTGACTCTTTAGGACATTTAAAATTAGGCAGAAAAGGTGGTGTTCATCAAGTTTCCTTGCTATGGAGAGAGAGTCGCCACGTGCCAGTTAAAGAAAAACTAAGAAAAGCTGAAAGAGATTTAGGGATTAGGTAATCTTTCTCCTTCCTGACTGAGGTGAGGAAACTAAGCCCTCATAAGAGGAATGGAGCTGTTCGAGGTCACACCGCTGATGCGCGGCTGAATGACAGCGGGAACCTGGCCCCCAGCCCCCGACCAGCGCCGTCCTTGTTGTGTCCAGGTGACTGCTTCCCCTGCGTGCAGATATTAAACGTGCGTTTCAAAGGCTGGAACAACTGTAGTGCTTGGTCTAACTCAATGTGAACAGTGTGCGTGTTTGCATCAGGCAAAAGCAGCAGGGTTGTACTCCAACCTCAAACCAAGAAGATAGAGGGAAATAATTAAGATTTCTAAGTTACATGGCTTGCAGGTTGTAAAATCGAAGCAGTGTTTGCATAACAGATCAAGATACCAAGTTGTCCAAAAATGCCCATCGATTACAAGCACTGGAACTTGGGAAGGCAGAATATAACAGAGGAAGGCGAAGGACATGACTTAATAGTAATTTCAGATGTGGAAACAAAATAATCTCGTAATCCCTCCCACAGGAACTTGGCCAGTGTCATACGAATAGCGTTTCGTCTGTATTTTGTCATACAGGCAGCCATAAATTTGGCAGAGGGAAACAAGCTGTCGCGGGAACCGAAAAAAGTTTTGCGCTGTTTCAAGATATGGGCGTTATCTCAAAGTATCCCAAAGCTACCATGGCAGGACGCTGCGGTGGCGATACATGTGGGTAACACATGCCTTTCCTGAAACGCCGGTGCACTCGGATCAGAGGGTGCCCCTTCAGCTGCGAGGGGCCGCACCCGTGGGAACAAAGCTACTTCAGCGCGTACAGTATCAGTTCTGGGCCGGTTAGCACAGAAGGATATAACATGGGGTTGCCGAGGCCCCGAAACGCTGCACACGTCACCTTCCCATGAGAGTTGCGAGCCATGATTTTGCACAGTTCCTCTGTGCCTGTGTATATGCAGCTGCGTGTCCATTATTTATATATGTGTTTGTGTCTCTCTTTATATATACCTCAATAACAACTTCAAGATGTGTTGGGAGAGAGCCATGATCACAGACCAACAGCTCTGGCTGACAGATCAATGACTCTGCTATTGATAAAACGGAGTAACGGCAGAACCGATGATCTAGCCCTCCCCCTCAGCAAAACCGCAACGAGAACTGATGCGGAAAAATGCGTCTGCAGCTCTGGGAGAGACCTCAAGAAAACGTGGCACTGTGAGGCTGGCAGAAAACCCGGTATCACGGTTCACGAGGGAATTCTCCTTTGCTAGCTCGTCTCATCCCCTGACTCAGACTTTTCAGAGCAAAAAGCTCTCTAGTCCAGTTTAGTTTACAGGTGAGACACGTGAAGGCCAAAGAGGTCGGGCCATCCCTCTGCACTCCCAGGGGTTTCTGTCAAGCAGCCGGGCCTCTTGGCCCCCATTCGGGGCTCTTCCTCCAGGCCGTACTCGAGGCCTCAGCAGGGTCCTGAAGCTTATCTCACAGGGCTGCCGCCGTCGGGGTCGGGTTGGGTATTGAGAATGGCGCCTGCCGTTCGTGTCTCTCATGCCGACTTCTACAGCAGTGTTTTAAAACCTGCCTTCACAACTCAGATTGGCCTAAGGGAACCTCGTTTGTTTCTTAATTACGCTTGTTTCCATAACAGCTGCACGATTTTCCGTACGTTGTAGGCCTTGAATAAATGCTCATGTCACGTGTCAGTGAAAGAAAACACTTCTAGACACTTGTTTGCAAGAGGATCTCTGTCCCGCTCAATAGCATTGTAGTGGATGAGCCAGCGTTGTCAAGATTGACTTTCAGCCAGATTCATCTGTGCTGCAAAACAGGAAAAAAATGCTGCAGGTCTCGTTCGCGTCCCGTCTTCTAGATGCACTTGCCAAGCAGCTCTCTGTAGCCATGAGGGGACAGTGACATTGTTTTCAGACCTGGGAAAACTCCACTCGGAGGGCCGGGCGCTAGCGAGTGGAGCTCTGCCCACTCCGCCTTTTCGGACGACCGGACGACCGAGTGAGGAACGCATTCGGACCAGTCAGGCGAGACCCTTGGCCACTCCCACCTGAGGATGCACGGAGCATGGTGCTGCAGCGTTTCAGAACACGCCCTGCGACGGACCAAGCACAGAGTTTGGATTGCGCCCGCTGGTTGGGGGATCCGGTCGTGCTTGCAGGTTATTTTAGAAGCAGAGGAGCACGTCCTCCCGAACGGTTGTGCCCGCGGTCTCCCCTCTGGGCTGAGCCATCACCCACAGCACTGGCACAGCACGTGACAACCCGCATAACACGTTCACACCCGGAGCCCCCCGTCCTCCAACCACTCCTGGGAGGCAGCAAGCGAGCGCGCCCTTCGTTAGGACTCCTCTTGCGCGGGGCAGTGCTCAGGGCTGCTCGACTGGGAGGCAGCGGAAGTGCAAGTGCACCCGCGGCTTCCAGTCGCCAGGCGCGCTCTCCGGCCCCTCTGCCTGCTGTGCTCCTCTTCCTGGGAGGGGGTGTGATGAGCGTGGTGCGCTCTCCAAACGCGTCCCGCCGGGCGTGCCAGGCCGCCTCTGCCGGGGTGGAGGAGCAGAGGCCTAGAGCCGAAGGGCAGATGGGACGTGCCCCCGCCTTATCTCATCCAGCCCCTGCCGTCCTTACAGGCTGCCAGAGGAGACTTTAAAAACGCAGCAGCCCGTAACCCCCGAGAGCAGTTCCGGACAGGCCACCTGTGATGCGACTCTGGCCCCATCTTTCCTTCTCTCCTCCGTGTAGGACTGCACACTGCGAGGCCTCCTGCTGTTCCCGAAGTGCTCCCCGCTCACCCTCCGTGCAGCCCCCCGGGCTGGCCCCTCTGCCAGGGTGCTCCCCTTCCTCACCTCTCTGTCTTGGGGCATTTCCAGCGCTCGGCCTCAGTACAACTTCTGGGAACTGCTGACAGAAGGCTAGGTCACGTGGTGCCCTAATCTCCCCCTCTCTTGGCACTCGTCCTATCTTGTTAGACTTCTTTGTTTTAGTTCTGACTTCCTCCCCAGACAGACTTTACCCTGCGAAGTAGGGTCCCATTTCAGTCTTGTCTATTTAGATCTCCAAAGCCTGGCAAAATGCCTGCAAGAAGTAGGCACCGATGAGTAGCCGCCAACTCAGTTTCCTCCAAAACACAAAAGCAAAACAAGGCAACCACGACTGGTGAACTGCCGGCCTATCAGTGACTAGGGATTGGAGAGGGTGGTGTGCAGGGAAACTGTAACACAGGCTGCATCCTGTTTTGCACTGTTTTTGCCTGCCTTGTCTGCAGGTTAAGGAGCAGGCCAGCAGTTGAGTGGGCATGCGGAAGCTGCCGTTAGTCCTTTGCCAGCCTCAGCCTGAGAGCTTCCTTATGAATTTTACTGACCATTGCACTGAGTGCCCGAGCCGTTATATGAACATCACGAAAGCTAGGTTACTGGTCGCACGCTCTCGGGTACCCAGCCATCCGGCCAGGGGCAGGCTTTGTTTGCCTGTCACAGTGTTGGTGTACGATTGGTTTAAATTGACTTTGAGGCATTGGTCAACATTAAGAAAACCTGGTGACGTCACATTGAAGTTCTGGACCTATACCTACACTCTGGGGCTTATTAACCAGAGCATGGTCCCAGCTGCACCTTGGGGACAAGGCAGGGCTGTTTCTGTTTGCTGTGTCCAGGTGGCTTCGGCTTATCTTCTCAACACTGAAACTGAGGGTCAGTTTTATGGAATTTTATTTTTCTCATGGTAAAGTTAAGAGGAAAATACTTCTTGTACTTACATTGGAAAATGAAAGATCATGAAAGCTGGTGCTTCAGAAAAAATTACAGAGCTCATGTCATTGTTGAAGTGAAGGGTACTGTAGGTTTAACACACAAAACATGCCTGTGTTGAAAGGCCACAACTTAAAACACCACTCTGGCCCTGGCTGGTGAGGCTCAGTGGATTGAGTGCCAGCCTGCAAACCAGAGGGTGGCAGGTTTGATTGATTCCCAGTCAGGGCACACGCCGGGTTGTGGGCCAGGTCCCCAGTAGGGGGCGCTCAAAAGGCAACCACACGGATGTTTCTCTCCCTCTCTCCTTCCCTTCCCCTCTCTAAAAAAGTAAAATAAATAAAATCATAATGTATAACTGCTTCCCAGAAGAGAAGCAATCACCATTTTTATATTCTGCAATCATTTTTTTATGATCGGAACTATTTCAGATCAGGTTAAAATAGGCTCTACATATGATTAAATGTGAAAGTGATGGCCAGCACCTCTGTGAGTTTTTCCTGCAATATCTTTTGGAGCTATTAGAAAGATCGTGTAAAATAACAGAATGTGTACTAGCCTAAGTTCTAGTCCTCAATTTGCTACTAACTTTAGGTCTTATGCAATTACTAAAACTCTGTTTCCTCATAGGAAAAAAATGAAGAGAGTGGGTTTGACTGGCATCTTAGACTCTACCTGGTATCTAAGAGGCTCTGAATGAAATTGAGCTGATGAATGAGCTCATGTATGCAACCTGAACACGTGGGTTGCTACCAACTTACAAAGAATTGATCTCTCTTAGTAACTCAGAGTCCTGGGGTACTAACATTCTCTCTATTTAGGGATTGTGTGTGCGTGCATGCGTGTGTGTGTGTGTGTGTGTGTGAGAGAGAGAGAGAGAGAGAGAGAGAGAGAGAGAGAGAGAAAGTGAGAGTTGTCACGAGCAAAAGGGGTGAATTCTCTGGCCCAAGTTGGAGGAGGAATTTTTCTCCTCTCAGTACACGAGCTCTCGTAATCCAATCTCACTGTCTCTTGACCGCCTGCCAATCCGACTCTGCTCTTTATCACTCATTCATTCGTTTCATCCCTTTTCAGACTGATATTTATGGACTGGCAAAGAAGTGCAACTTGACAGAGCGCCAGGTCGAAAGATGGTTTCGGAGTCGGCGGAACCAAGAGAGGCCTTGCAGGATCAAGAAATTCCAGGAAGCCTGGTAAGGACAGTCAGCCTTCTGAAATGCTGCAGTTTTATGTGGAGCTGGGCCGGCGCCTCTTTCTGAGGTGGGTTGGCACCCAGCTCTGTCCCTTACCAGGCGGGTGTTTTAGACCATTCTCCAGTTTACAGTGGTGCTCCAGCTTCCTTCTCTGTGAAACGGGGCAAACTGTAAGCTCTCTAAGGACGAGCAGGAGATAGCATGTACTTATCTTGAAGCCCAGAAAACTCATACAAATGTCTTAACTGGTGTTTATTTTTTCTAGAGCAGGGGTTGGCCCTGGTTCACAAGACTTTATCGCTTGTTTCCAATCACATCGTAATTGTTATAGCACATTATAAGAGCAGAGAATGCCTGTTCTCCACCCGTAACACCGAGAGGACTTCCTTCTGTCTCACTGGGCTCACTGCCTCCCACCCACGCCCATGGACTGGGCAGCCAGATCCTGCGGGCCCGCTGGTTGGCTCAGCAGCGGGGCAGGCAGGCTGGGACACCAAGGGGGACCTTCCCAGAGCTGGCTACTTTGAATGTGCTCCGAGGACAATGACCTGCGCCGCACTTCCTTTTGGTTTCACTTGAGATCTTTCTTTTGTCTGTTTCTCTCTCTCGAAGAATGTTGTAGTGGTACAGGCCACACACCTTTGGTGGCCAAAACGGACACCTTCGTTCCTCTTCCTTACGTTCAGACCAGTGCACGTGAGTTGGGTTGTGTTTGGCGTTGCATTCTGCGCACCGATGGCATTCCTTCTTTCTGCCTGTCTGTTGAGGTCCTCACATTGCCTCGTGGCCTTCGAGAGGCCATTTTGTTCTGATGGTGAAATGGAGAGGGAGCTGATAGAAGACCCTCAGATGAATAAGCGGAGCCCTCGGTGGCCTCCTGCGTGCCGTCATCCAGCTGGGAAACGGTCTTGTTAAAAGGCACAGACACTTCAGGTTGACACTCACTCCTCATCACATACTCCCGCTGCCTGTCCCATCGCGGCTGGAGGTGTGTGGCCTGGTTTCGTTCTAACCGCCTCTCTCTGCTTTTAGCTCTTGAGAGACTGGCTCATGTTTGTGCTGACGTGAGCTTGGCACGAGGGCATCTCTCTGCATCATCACCACAGAGCACTCCAGAGTGGAGCTGGTCTCCTGGTACATCTTCCTGTTTTCCTGCTGCCCTTCCTTCCTTCCTTCTAGCACGTGGGTCTTATCTTCAAGGCGCCAGGCAGGGGCTGCTTCTCCGCTGAATCGTACTCCGGTGAAATTCTCCGCTCATTCCCTGTACATCATAGGGTTTTGCAGTTTATAAATAATCACTGATCCTCCCAGCAATGGTGGGAGGCGGTCAGGGAAGGTGGGGCTAGCCATGTTTAGGAAACAAGAAACTACACGTCCATCTAGTTTCAGGCACTTGCTCAGGGTCACCTGGCTGTTGGCAGGGATGTTGTATTTGGGTCTTCTGACTCCTTTTCTGATTCTCTTCTGCTCCACTCTACCCCCCACCACCCCCACCATCTAATGCTCTTCTTAGCAAGTGAAGAACCTGCTATGTCGAGTAACTGGGTCCCAGGGCCCAGCGTTTGGGAATCTGGCCATCGGCAAGTTCAATGGAAGTTGGCCACAGAGTTCAGGTTACACAAGGGAATTTTGAGTTGCCGTAATCGGTCTGGCAATGCAGAGGGTTGCATTGGCTATCTTCTCTGTACGCAGCACTGTCCTACATTGTGGGGAGGGACTTTTATAGGGAACGGAAAGTGGAAGGCATGGTCACAGGCCTTGAGGGCTCGTCAGGAAGACGAGACTACCACTTATGAAACCGCAGCATGTATTGGACTCCCCCCCAGCGGCACACGGGCCTCTACACCTGCAGTCCACGGTCAAGTGTAGATGTGCTGTGAGCTTTCAGAGGAGCTGGCCTCCGTAGGGCTGAACCATTCGGGAAGGGCTCCTTAGAGGAGGTCAGACATAAGCTGGGCCTTGAAGAGTGCATCAGATTCACGTACGAAAAGAAGTATGACTTGAAGGCAGCCTGTTTCAAGTAAGGCAGAGGCACAAAGCAGGAAATTATTCAGGTATTTAGGACACAGGAGTGGACTGCCACATCAGATTGAAGCTTTATCTTATTCTTTAGCAATGTCCCAAATTTTCTCTAATTCAGATAAGTGTTAGAAGTTGTTATGGACTGAATTAGTGGACTAAAGCAAAATGCCAGCCTGTTTAATTGTATAGGAACGGCACTTTTGTCCATCAGCTCTGGGATGCACTGCCTGATCTTAGCAAGAGGTACCCAGCACTGTGGAAATCTCAGGAGCTTCTCAGCACCGAGTCCTTAAATCACGGTCCAGGAGGTGGGCACTCCTCTGTAATATCAAGGTGGATTAGCCACAAACACCTTAAGTACAGGATTGATTAGCTCCCAGCACCTTCATTTCAGTGTATTATTTACGTAGTTTCTTTAACGATGATCCCTAAACCCAGTTCCACAGCATTTAAGGATTTTAATCCAGTGGATCCTTTATTTTTAGGTCAAATTCCATATTAGCTGATCACTTTTCTTTTTAAAATACGATCCCCATTTAGCAGTGTGCAGTTTACTGTAAAAATACCCGGTAATGGCTACGTACCTGATGTGTGTATAGGCAGGGATCTCCCCCAGTGCTGGGGGAAGGGCTGGCCCGGCCCGGCCCGCTGCCTTCTCCGTCCGCCTCTCCCGCGGCGGCCCCTCACCTGCAGCTCCTCTCACCGCTGGTCCGAGTTCAGTCCTCCCAGTTCCGCCCGGAGTTCACCTGCAGTCTCATCTTTCAGCATTACCGTTTAAGCCCCAGTTGTCAGTTTCTGGATTTGTTTTGTCCAAGAGTTCCCCCGACACACACACACACACACACACACACACACACACACACACAATTATTTTTATCTCAGCCTTGCCTGGGTGGGGGTGACTTTTACTACGTCATGTTCTTTGGAATTAAGTAAGATGGCATTGACGAGGACATCATCATTCATCTTGTCATTAGGGAGGTGTAGCCGTTCTCATGCATTTTGGTTTCAGGGCCCCTTTGTTCTCTTAAAAACCATTCAAGACCCCAAAGGGCATTTGCTCACGTGTGTCCTGCCTACCGATAGTTACACTATTAGGAATGAAAACTGGGATGTCTGTAAAACGTATGAATGACACATTTCATCAGCTCTTCGAGCAACGACGCGATCACACCCCGTGGACGCTCTAGAAGTGTCCACTGGACACCTGTGCGGGAGTGAGAGCAAAGGGCAAACACTATTTCAGCGTGACCGCGACAACATTGTGATGTCAGGGGTCCTGGGCGCACACTTTGAGAAGCCCTAGTATAGGGTGGTGAACCTGCTAGGACTGGTCCGGAAGGATGGGAAATTTGGGTTTCACTCTTGGATCTGGTTGTTTCTGTGCGGCCCTGGGTAAGTTAGGCGATGTCTCTCGACCTCAGTGTCCTTCGGTACTCGTTTTATCTACCTACAAGAGCCAGGAACCAACAAGCAAAATAGAACCAAAGACACCGAAATGGAGAACAGGCTGACAGTCAGCACAGGGGAGAGGGGAGGGAATGTCAGGGGAAAAGGGGAAGGGTTTACAGGAACAAGTACAAAGGACACGTGGACAAAAACTAGGGGGGTGGAAATGGGAGGGAGGTGGGGAGGGCTGGGGTGGTGGGCTGGGGTGGGAGTAAAAGACAGGAAACTGTACAAGAACAACAATCACAATAAAAAATTTTTTTAAAAGAGCCAGGAGCCTACTTCGTGAGCTTGTGATGAAGAGAAACATGCGACGAGGCGCACACACGTGTGGTTAGCACAGCGCCTGGCACTGGGTCAAGGTCGACGCACGCTCGGGAAACACAGGCTAGGAGATGTGCCACGGACCTGAGGCGGCCTTCGGGGCTGCGGGTCTTGGCGGCTCCTCGTCTCTGTGCTTCTTGCTCGGCTGCGACCGTCAGGGAGCCCAGGGGAGCCCTCGGCAGCTAAGCGCGGGCCTTCGCGGGCCGGCCCTGAGCGAGTCACGTGAGAACAGGTCTCGCCCAGCTCGTCGTATAAAATGCCCTTTGGGCGTTTTCATGGTTCAACTTTCTGAGCGATTGAACCCTGTTTCTTCTTTAATCTATGGGAACAAGCCATGACGAAAAGCTGTCGTTGAGCTCACGTGATAAAGTTTGGGAAACATTGTGCTGGATTCAGGGTCCGAAGACCCATGCTTCTGCCTCAGCGGTTACTGCGCAGCCGTGTGAGCCTGGGTTCCCCCCCCCCCCCCCGTCGCTCGGTGGGAGCGAGCCCACCCTTCTCTCTCTCCGTAGCTTAGTAGGCATGGCGCTAGACGAACGCGAGGAGGAAATACCACTTTTAATGTCGTTGCTACTTCAGCAGTCATTGGATAAAAGAGCAGTACTTTTAAAAATGTTACCGCGAGGCTGTGAGCACGTTCCGAAGTAGAAAGACTAGTGGGATGAACCGTGCATCTGTCACCACCTTCAGTCACCGTCAACTCAGGCCGTGCTCAGTCATCCGTGCCCCGCCTGCTTGTCCCCCCCCCCCCGCAGGTGTTCTTTGTGGGTCGTGACTGTTCAGTTCAGTGGGGCGTGATTGCCATGCAGCACGGTGTGCATTTAAGTGTACAGTTTAAGGACTTGACTTCCATGTATTGTGAAATGATGACCACAAGTTTGGTTAATATCTATCATGTCATACGGATTCGAAAAGAAAAAAGGAAGGCTTGTTTCCTTGTGACGAGAACTTTTAGGATCTACTCCCAGAAACTTTCAAATACACCACACAGCAGTGTACGGGATGTAGTGTACGATATGGTGACTATTTGTCCTGTAACTAGAAGTTTGTACCTTTTAACTGCCTTTGTCCAGTTATTATTGAAGATCATTTTTTGAAGCAGGTATCAGACATTGTATGATTTCATCTGTAAATATTTTAATATGTTGTACATATCTCTAAAAGATACATACCGTAGTGATTTTAAACATAACTGTAATACCAATATCATACCTTTAAAATTTTATTTTATAAAAGCAAATAGTCAGTCAGTATTCATATTTCCTTAACTATTTCAAATCTCCTTTACAGTTTATTTATTTGAATTAGGATCTAAATGGCACCCATGCATTACAATTGGGTGATAATGTCTTTAAAGTCTCTTAATTTATAGTCTTTCTCCAGACATGAGAAAAAGATACCCTTTCAAAATATGCTTTTCAGAGGCCAGATAGTCTGGCCACATAGAAACCTTTTCACTGGGAAATGAATGGGGATGAAACTAACATCAGGCCATCACTTATTCTGTGTCAGGAACTGGGCTGAGCATCATAATAATGAATAATAATAACGATAACAACTTCCACTTACTGTTGCTAACTTCCCCCTAGACACTGTGATCAGTATTTTTCATAAATTACTTTCAATTTTTTTACATTTTGACAAGTTTTGTTGTTTCCATTTTCCTGATGAAGAGACTGAGGCTCTCGGAGGCTATGGGACCTCCCTGAAGCCATAGCCCTTTAATAAGCAGAAGAGTTAAGACCTTGACCTGGATTTGTTTGTCCAGAGTGTGTGTTCTTCCTGTGCCGCCACATGTTTTCTTAAGTGTCAATCACCTTTACAAGACTTTTCTTTCTTTTGGCAGCTGGCGATTTGCGTTTTACTTTGTGATTACTATTGCTGGAATCGCGTTTCTTTACGACGTAAGTTGTCTTTTTGATATCTTTGATTGGGATTTGTCATTCATTTAAAAAAAATCCTGCCCTTGGTTTTCTTAGGATATAATGCTTTCAAGAAGATGACCAACTCTTAAACCCCTAACCCCTCTAATGCCTAGAGAAGTAGCAACAGCTCAGTCTATCCTTCAAAGCCTTCGCTAGGCTTTGCATTTGCAAAGGTAACTTTTAAACCTAATCTTTCCCTATTTCCACTCATGCAACTCATGTACCAACTAAACTGGCCTACGGATGAGCCACCAACCATACCTGGTACCTCCCTGCTTTGGGGTTTTAGCACATTTTATCCCCTCTGCCCAGCAATGCCCGCCCTTCCCATCTTTCTCCACCTGTCAAATTCCAGCCAGTCTCATACCAAGCGCCCCTTGTCCTGTGAAGGCTTTCATTACTCGCCCATCAAAAACTGCATTTCTCCGTACCCTTTGCATGGTCTGTTTAAATAACTAGTAAATGATTACCTCATCAAGTGATTGTAAACTTAACAGTAAATTGTTTGTAGAAAAATAATTGCTTTAGAGACTTCTCTCAAGATTCTGTCCATTTCTCTGAAGGGGTTTTATTGCTGCAGAAGCAGAAGTTGGTTCGGAAATGATTTTGGTAGAAGAGGCACTTGCTTGAAATTATTTGCACTGTAAGACGGGCCTGGTTTTGGTGCCAGACTCACTGGAAGTCTCGACTGTCCCGGGTGCTGTTTGGGAGTGTGTGTGAATACCTACAGAGGGGGGGGGTCGTGCAGCGGGAGTCCCGAAGGGTGACACGGATGTGTCCAGCTGTGTCTGTTCGTCCCCCATCAGTGACATCAGGAACAGCTTACGTTTTTTCTGCTGAAGACAGCCTTTGATTCTGAAAAACTTATTTTTTTCTGTTGGTTCCTGTTTTTTTACAGAAACCTTGGGTATATGACCTCTGGGAGGTGTGGAATGGCTACCCCAGACAGGTAAAGACCTCTGATACCGTCCCTCACTGCTTCAGCCATCAGGCCCCTCAGGTTGTCCCCTGAGTGTGGTCTGAGTCCTTCTCCTGCTCTCTGTCCGCTTCTGTGCAGTCCTCTGCCTCTTTCTGCGCTGGGACTGACTCAGTCCTCAGTTTTTACCTGTCATCTGTCTCATTCTGTTAGTTTGTCTACAGGTAATGTAACTACGTAATTGAGTTTAAATTTACCTTCTTACTATTTTGTTTTCTCTTTGTACCGCCTGATGCATTTCCTTTTATAAGTTCTTTTCTTACTTTTTTAATAGGACAATCAAGTCTTAAAAATATCATTATTTCACTTCTTTTCCTATATAGCTTTTCAGTTACGTGTACTATTATTATTTTAGTAATCATCCTAGAGATTACCATATCCATCCTTGAATTATTAGAATTAATGTAAATTAGTGTCCTTACCTCTTTCTAGTCACTGTAAGGTCATTAGAATATGCCATATACCCTCCTCCTATTCCTCTTCCAAATGTTGAAAACCCGGCAAGTCACTGCTGTTACTGTTTTGTGAATCAGCCAAGTTGTCCTTCATTTCCACGCTTCCTCCTGAAATTAGCATCCTTGGGGCTAAAAGAGTCCCTTTGATTTGCTGGTCTAAAACATTATCATTTGCCTTAAAATTTTTAAAGGATATTTTTGCTGGGCATAGAATTCTGTGTTAGGAGTTATTTTCCGTCAGCACTTTAAAGATGTCATTTTTGCTGTCTTCTGCATCCTATCAGTTTCTTAAAAAACTTAATGTTCTTTTCCCCCCTCTGGCCGATTTTAATATTTTGTTTTTGTCTTTTAGCAGTTATACTATGATACGCATAAATGTTGGTTTTCTTTGAATTTGTCCTGCTTACTCTCCACAGTACTCCCTGAATCTGGGGCTTGCTATCTTCAGTCAGTTTGGAGAGTTTCAAGGCATCGCTTCTTTTCCTTTCCCTCCTCTCCTTCTGGAATTTCCATTACAAGTGTGCTAACATGCTAGCCCTTTACACCAGCTCCCGGTGTCTCTTACAGTGTTCCCACTATTTTTCATCCTCTGGTCTCCCTGTGCCCCCGTCTACTAGGAGATGTTTCTCCACAGCTCTCTTGTGCTTCAGCCTGTCGAGTGAAGTGAGACACTGACTGCCTTTTGTTCTGCACTGTTTTGTCAAGGACATTTGCATGACAAACAGCCTTGGAAGGTAGAGATAATGCCTCCTTCTGGAGCAAAGGATAGGCATGTTGCTGCCCGTTAGAAAAGAGTGGGGTCCCTGAACACAGGGTTTGCTGTGGTGACACCCCCCTCCCCCCGCGTGTGCAGGCGTCACTGACCCTCTTCGCTTAGTCCTGTGGGAACTTGGATGAGAGAACCGGCCCAGATATTGATAACTTAGCACTGTGAATAACGAACTTGTAGACTTGTGATGCAGAAGTCTCATATCTCCTACCAGCTTCCATGAAACTTTGGCAAGGGAACTTGCAAGTGAAGAACCCTTCGCAGTTCTGGATATTTTCCAGCTTCCATGTCCTCCAGTTCACTGGTGCTTTTTTCAGCAGTGTCTGATCTGCTGGGATATAGCTCTCCTAAGTTCTCAATTTTAGTTATTGTATTTCAAAGTTCAGAGATTGTTATTTAATTCTTTTTTATTAATGCCCATTTTCTGCCCACTTGAAAATATCCACCTTTCAACCAAAGTTTGAAGTTATTTTAAAGTCCAAGTCTGGTAAATCCAATATCCTGATCACCTGTGGATCTGTTCTCTTTCTTACTTGTCATCTTATGCTTGGTAACTTTTGATTGAATAACTTGACTTTGGAATTGTTGTTTACCAAATTATCCTTTCAGAGTCATAAAATGCCTGAAAACATTACCTCCAGTCCCTTCTTGGAAGCTGAAATGTAAAGCGTCATTAGTTGGGGGAATTTTACATCAATAGGGGCAGACAGCAGCTTTAGCCTTGAAATGAGTTAAATGACATTAAAGCGAGTACTCTCCTTTTCCTCAGCCCTTGCTGCCATCCCAGTACTGGTACTACATCTTGGAGATGGGCTTCTACTGGTCTCTCTTGTTTAGCATGGGCTCTGATGTCAAGAGGAAGGTAAGTGTCCCATTTACAAAACTACTTTATTCCCTTTTTTCAGAAGTTTTTATCCCCTGCCCCAAATCCCAGTCTTTAAATTGTATTTCATGTGTGTTGAGTTTCAGTTCATGGCTTTTTTATTTTTATAGCCTTGGTAAGTATTTGTAGTGAGACATTAACTTTGATGCTAATGGAGTCATTTTCTCAAGGGGTAGAATTGAAAAAAAATGCTGATGCAGTTGATGCTATAATGATTTTGGTCTTTTGTAATTCCTTGAGGCAATGAAAAAAAGTTGATTTTTCTTTATCATTTACAAGGTGCACTGAGTACTTTTTCAAAAATTAAATGCAGCCCTGACCGGTGTGGCTCAGTTCGTTGGGTGTCCTCCTGCAAAGTGAAGGGTTGCTGGTTCAGTTTCCACCAGGGCACATGCCTCGGGTCCCTGGTTGGGAGAGGCAACTGAATGATGTTTGTCTCCCTCACTTTCTCCCTACTTTCCTCTCTCTCTAAAAATAAATAACTATTTAAAAATTACAAAATTAGGACTTCCAGCCAAGATGGAGGCATAGGTGGACACACTGTGCCTCCTCGCACAACCAAAATTAAGGACAACAAAGATTTAGAAACAAGAAAACAATCAGAACTTACAGAAAATTGAACTGTACGGAAGCCTGACAACCATTCATTCAGACCGGTAAGAGGGGTGGAGTCGCAGCAGGAAAAAGTGGAGGCTGGCAGACCCCAGGTGCACAGGGGTGGCTAGTGGACCTCGGGTACAGGGTGGCAATGGGCAGACCCAGTGAGGCTGTGAGAGGTGGCTGGCTGACCAGGCAGTCCCACATTCGCATGCAGATAATCCAGGCGAAGGGGAAGCGGTGGAAGGGACTGGAATCCAAGAAAGAGCAGAGCAAGTGCCATTGTTCCCTCTTGGACCCCACCCCCACATGCAGAGTCATAACCCAGCGACTGGGCTGCCCTGCCCTGGGCAACACCTAAGACTCCACCCCTCACTACGTAACAGCTGCAACCAGACCAAAAAAAAAAAAAAAAAAAAGGCTCAAATGGGAGAACAGATCAAAGTTCCAGAGCCAATTCCTCTAAGCAATGAAGAGATAGCCAACCTATCAGATGCACAGTTCAAAGCCCTGGTGATCCGGATGCTCACAGAATTGGTTGATTTTGGTCGCAAATTAGATGAACAAATGAAGGCTACACTAAGTGAAATGAAGGAAAACACACAGGGAACCAGTAGTGATGGGAGGAAAACTGGGACTCAAATCAATGGAGTAGACCAGAAGGAAGAAACAAACAAACAAACAAACAAACAGAAAAGAATGAAGAAATAGAATTCAAAAAAATGAGGAGAGGCTTAGGACATCTTTAAATGTCCCAACATCCGAATTATAGGGGTACCAGAAGGGAAAGAGGAAGAGCAACAAGTGGAAAACTTATTTGAACAAATAATAAAGGAGAGCTTCCCCAATCTGGCAAAGGAAATAGACTTTCAGGAAGTCCAGGAAGCTCAAAGAGTCCCAAAGAAGTTGGACCCAAGGAAGAACACGCCAAGGCACATCATCATTACATTAGCCAAGATTAAAATGAAGGAGAGAACTCTAGAAGCAGCAAGGAATAAGGGCACAGTCACCTACAAAGGAGTTCCCATCAGACTGTCAGCTGATTTCTCAAAAGAGACCTTCCAGGCAAGAAGGGGCTGGAAAGAAGTATTCCAAGTCATGAAAGGCAAGGACCTACATCCAAGATTGCACTGTCCAAATGAAGCTGTCATTTAGAATGGAAGGGCAGATAAAGTGCTTCTCAGATAAGGTCAAGTTCAAGGAGTTCATCATCACCAAGCCCTTATTCTATGAAATGTTAAAGGGACTTATCTAAGGAAAAGAAGATAAGAAATATGACAGTAAAAAGACAGCAAACTCACAGATATTAACAACCACATCTAAAACAAAAGTGAACAACTAGAACAGGAACAGAAACACAGAAATGGAGATCACATGGAGGGTTAGCAACAGGGGAGTGGGAGGAGGAGAGAGGGGAAAAGGTACAGAGAATAAGTAGCATAGACGGTGGGTAGAAAATAGACAGGGGGAGGGAGGGCAGGAATAGTGTGGGAAATGTAGAAGCTAAAGAACTTATGACACATGGACATGAACTGAAGGGGGGAATGTGGGTGGGAGGGGGTGTGCAGGGTGGAGGGGAATTATGGGGGAGAAATGGGACAACTATAATAGCATAATCAATAAAATATATTAAAAGACAAAAAAATTCAAGTAAAAAAATACAAAATTAAATGCACCAGTCATATGTCGGTAAACACATGTCTTCAGAGACATACCACTATCAGGAGTTGGGTAAAGCATAGGCTCTAGGTCCAGATTGCCTGGGTTCAAATCCCTGGCTTGCCCACTCACTAACATCTCCAGCTAGTTGGTGAAACTCCCCGAACCGTGGCATGGAGCTAGAAATAATTCCGATCTCTTCTGGTTGCTGTGAGGATTAAGCAAGTTAAGTCACATGGAGCACTTCCTGGTGGACGACGGTACGTGCTCAGTAAGTTAGGCTGTTATCGTCCAATGTGTTCACTCTGTTCCTCTGGCTGCCAGGAAGCCTCCATCTTTCAGTATCTTACAAAATGTTGTTATTGAAATACTCACATGGCGTACAGTTCCTCCGTCCGAAGTGCAGAGCTCAGTGGTTTAGAGCACAGTCACAGCGTTCCGCGGTCATTGCCACAGTCCCTGTGAGAACACTTTCATCGCCTCAAAGATCGATTCCCTTTCCCATTTCTTCCAACTTCCCCAACCCTAGGCAACAGCCACTAATCTCCTTTTCGTCCCTATGGATTTGTCTCTTCTGGATGTTTCATACGAATGGAATCACACATTATGTGTTTTTTTGTATCTGGCTTCTTTCACTTAGCATAATCTTTTCAAAATTGCTTCATGTTGTAACATGTGTCAGTATTTCCTTTCTTTTTAAAAAATAGTCCTTGTATGGCTATACTATACTTTGTTTATTTAGTTATTAGTGATGAATGCTTGGGTTGTTTCCCCATTTTTGGCTACTATGAATAAAGCTGCTATGGACATTCGTATATAACGATTTGCATAAGCATATGTGTTTAGTTCTCTTGGGTGTATACCCAGGAGTGGCAATGCTGGGCTCTACGGCCATTGCGTGTGTAACTGCCAGACTGCTTAGTAAAGCAGCCGTGCCATTTGACATTCCGAACAGCGATGCCTAAGCATTCCGATTTCTCCACGTTCTTGCCAACACTTGTTATTGTTTATCTTTTTTACTTCAGCTGTCCTGGTGGGCGTGAAGTAGTATCTCACTGTGGCCTCAATTTGCGTTTTCCTGATGGCTAATGAGGTTGAGCCTATTTTCGTGTGCTCATTGGCTATTTGCACATCCTCTTTGCAGAAAACCTTTGAGTTCTTATGCTCAGTTGTGGTAATCTTCCTTAGCCTGGATTTACGGATGTAGTGATTCACTTTTATTTGTTCCCTCCTTCACAGGCAGCACCTCTTTCTGTAATGGCTCTGGGTTCTGTTGCATGTCTTTTTTTCCTTGTTGGAATTAGACATGAACGAACAAGCAGTGTAAATGCGCACAGGGATATGCTTGTGTGTGTGCACGTATGCGGTGCGTGTGTCTACATGTGTGCAGAGCGGGGCAGTGGGGCGGACAGCGGATGGTGGGGCTTCACTGACAGCGGGTCAGTGCCCTCTCAGAGTTCAGTGACTCCATCAGTGAGGGCGATTCCTGTCCTGTCTGCCTCCCAAGGGTTATGTTTAAGAATTAAAGTGAAAGCCTTTGACAAAAGGCAAAACATGCAGATGTAAGTTACTAGTTTTAAGCTATTGTTGTTGTTCTTATTATTATTATTCCTTCTGGTGATTGGGAAGTAACTGCATTTTCTTAACGGTTCCCATTTTCCCCTCGTTCTGTAGGATTTTCTAGCTCACGTCGTCCACCACCTGGCTGCTATCAGTTTGATGAGCTTCTCTTGGTGCGCCAATTATATTCGCAGCGGGACCCTGGTGATGCTCGTGCACGACGTGGCCGACATTTGGCTGGAGGTAAGGGTTCACTGTTGAAACGCTGATAACAATAGGACTTCCTGGGCTTCTGTGATGCCTCACAGGGAGAACTGTCTCTGAGCGATTTAGCAGGGCTCTCTGTACCAAAGGCACCCCAAGTCCACAGCTGTCTCTGGGTCCCCAGATCTTCAAGTTCAAAGAAACAAAACCTTTAGAGTTTCATTTCCACCCCTTGTTCTTCATGGTCCTTGACAGGGAGGTTACTTTGTGGGATTCCACCTAAGGAAGTTGTGTGCAGAGAGTAGCTCAGGAAGTAAGTGAAGCTATTTGAGGATGGAGTGAGCTCTAGTTTTTTAAAAGGAAAGCTTGGACTCGCGGCACTACGGATTCCTCACGCTGGACAGCACCATGCACTCACTCAAGCCAAAGCTGAATGCCCACTGGATGCTTGCACTGCCCTGCCCTGATGATCCTCCAGCTTCACGAATGGAAGCTGTCACTTACTTAGGCAACATTTTATCTTCTAAGGAAGGGATGTTGTGGAGCAGTGGATATTAAAACGAGAGCCTTTCTGATCACAAACCACACAAAATCTGAGGGACAGAGCAAAACCAGGATTGTTTTCTCTACCCGTTCTGTTAGGTGCTGGTCCCTGTGGCCCTGAGGGGGTGGTCCAGTGATCCCCTTAACTGCCAGCTCTCCGGCTGCTCTTAGAGCCACACATCCCAGAGCCCCTTGGCTCGTCGTCTCAATGTTCCCATTTATAAGGACACCAAGGAAAATGATGCTAGCCTGTGCCACATTCCGACTGCCTCTTGACGAGCGAGGAACTGAATATAGGTTGATGTGGAAGAAATGAAACTGAATGTAGTGGGGCCTTCTCCTCCTAGATCTGGGTCCAGCAGACTGTTCGGAGCAGGGCCAGCGGGTAAATCGAGCTTGGTGTGCCACACAGAATTGCTTGTCACACACTTTTTTCCCCCTTTGGTCTTTTCTTACATTCCTTAAAAAGTGTGAAAACCATTCTCACCTCAAGAGCTGACCAGCTTTAGCTTATAGACTGGACTGCCAAACCCTGTTCTAGACACAGCGAGAAGTCATTTGCAGCCATTTCAAAGCAACTGGCTACTATTAAAATACTAGCTGTGCAGAGCATTGTGTTTCTCGTACGTAATTGTAATTAGGCATGTAAATCCTATTCTGAAGGTCAAGATGATTACATTTGCTTCAGGCAGCAAACAGCTTAGCAAAAGAAGGATTGTGCCAGTTTTTCCATGTGTTTCTCTCTGAATGTGGCCACCTCTGTTTTAATTACCCCCTTCTGTGATCATATCTCAGGAACCCTGCCTGAAAATTAAGACCACATTGGCCATGACTTAAGGTTTTTTTGCTACTCCGTTGCTTCTAAACCCTCCAGTGCAGTCGCCTTTGGTGTGCGTCCACCGTAAAAACAGCTCCACTGTGTTCTTCAAGGGGAGTTAGACATGGGCAGTGGGGGTGAGCCTAGGGCTGTCCCTGCCAGCCGCCCCCACCCTGTCTCTGACGCCACGTAACTCCTTAGGCAACTGGGCAAGGCACTCGATGCTTTGTGTTCTAGCCTCAGCTGTAACAGGAGAAGCCACATCTGACCCTTAGGATATGTTGTCGAGGTTAGCGCACTTCTGTTAGAAAATGCTCTTAGGACCGTGGGTGAAAAATGAGAAAAATGAAGTGTCAGATTCAGGGGTCCCCTTGTGGGTAAACTGTGACAGCAGTTTCGTGTTGTTGACGGTCATGAATCACCCTTAATTCACACGTCAGGGTGTGTAGACTTGAGGCTCAGCGAGCAAGGCCAGCGCCCCCACCTGCTGGTGACAGAGACGACATGAAGTGGCGGCATGGGGCGGTGTTCCACACCCTCCGGGGCCCCTGCCCCACAGCTTCCTCGAGGAGCTCTTTTTTCTAATGTTTGTCCTCGCCGTCAAGTTCTAATTGAACCCAGACATGGTGCAGCTTTCGCCCCTCTGCAGACCTTCCCAGGGATGCAGGCTATTAATCTTTCGTATCCCCCAGGACAGTTGGTGGGCCCTTTCTTAGCTTGGTCTTTGCAAGGAAAAACAGCCTCAACATCCACCATTTTTTACTCACAAGTGGCCTTTCTCCTTCTTCATGCATCGACTTGCTCCTCTCTAATCGTCCGCATGATCAAGTTTAGACCCAGGACCCAGCGCTTTGACAGTATCCTGACTGATGCGCAGCCGAGATGGGTCGCTGTCTCAGGTCCATCTTTGCACAGTCAGAGTAGGCTGTGTGAGTGTCTGCCCGAGAGCGTGCTGTCTGGGCCTGCACATCTCTAGCTGTGCGCCCTGGCCTGGCCTCTGACCCCTCAAACAGCTCCCTGTTCCAACCCAGGCACTCACTCTAAACTTCTGGCCTTTCTCTCATACCCCTCTTCCGCCCACCTGGCCCATCAGCCTTCTATCTCGGGAACTGAGACTACATTCCCTTCTGGGCTGTGTGCCGCCCCCATGGTCCAACCACATCCTCACCCCATGATGGTTAAGGATAGAAGAGATGGAAATTGCAGTGCAATGTAAATCCTCTTTAAAGTGTGGAACCCTCATCAGTGAACCTTCTGAGGCCACATTGAATAACCCTTTCTGCAGTTCTCTGTATTCAGCACAGATAATAGGAGCAGTACAGACTAGCCTGAAGTAAGGAGAGAAAAGCAAGCACTTGAAACTGGATCTCGCCCAGGCCCAGGAGTTGCCGCGCATCTGCCTGAAAGCAGCTGCTGCGTTGGCAGCGTGCCCAGCCCAGCCAGGACGCCCCTCCTGCCCCAGCCCTTTTTCAGCCCTGCCCGCCTCCCCGTTCCATGGAGAAATTAAACAGCTGCCCCAGTAAAAGGCATGCGAACTTGGGCTGCTGCTGCAAGACAGGGGAAATATTTTCACCTCTCTTTTAACGTTGCGTTATGGCCAGGTAAAGGGGAGAGCGACCGATGGGTCCGTCGCCCAGATGCGCCATCCCTTCCCCCGGTCGCACCTGCCCAGCTGTTCTGAAGCAAATCCCAGATAGTATATGCTTCGTAAATGTTCAGTTTGAGACATTTGTGCTGATATCCTGGTGTCTGAATACAGTTTCTTTCTCTGTTTTCAGTCTGCTAAGATGTTTTCTTATGCTGGCTGGAAGCAAACCTGCAACATCCTATTTTTCATCTTTTCTGCGATATTTCTCATCAGCCGCCTCATCGTTTTTCCCTTTTGGTGAGTAGACAAGAGAAAGCGTCCCGCCTTTGGTCCCCGTGCTGAGGTGGCGTCGGCACGCTGTTAAAGTCGGAGCATGGCCCTCTCTCTCGCTGATCGCCAGTTATTTGTGCCAAGTTAGCTGGAGAAAAGAATGTGAAGGGGCATTTTTATATGTAATTAAAACAAAACCTCCCACTGTGGAAAAGGCTTTGACAAAAGGCGATGGAAACTGTGTAGCCCAGTGGGTAAGCAGCAACTCTCACTCTCCATCTCGCTTCATAAACACGGGTCTGTCTTGTGATTAACAGCTTTTCCAGTTAATTCCCGTGAAAGGTCATTGGCCAGTTATCAGCTCTTTGAAAGGGAGGAATGTTCTGTGTTCTAATTACAGTAATTAGTAACCACCAGCAGTTGTACGCCAGCCACTGGGCTAGGCCCTTTACATGGCTTGGCGCTGGTCTACACAACAAATCAAAGGCAGGTTTCACCACTCACAGTTCATGGGTGAGGAAACTGATGCTCGTTTTATTCTTCCCCATGATTACTGGTCTTAGCGATGGTTTGCGGATCTCTCTCACACTGATTGGTTCTTGTGCAGTCTGTTGCAATTTTCTTGATCCAAGGGCTGGCAATGAAGAATCTACATTGTGTCTTCCCTGACAATCATTCCTTTCCCAAATGTAATTTTCCATGTGTTGACTGACAGAAACCAGTGCGGGCGGTGGGCGGGGGATGTGAGGAAGCCTTTGATGGTTCGGAAGGGACAGTATATAACCAGGCACGGCTCGGGGCTGTCTGGGAGTTTCATATCGTCTCTGCGGAAGGATTGGTGCTACTGAAGATCCTAAGGTCCAGGGGAAAGCGGCAGAGACCCAGGCTCCAGGCCAGAATCCTGGTGGATGCACAGCAGCCTGGGCGACTAGCCCAGGGAAGTCTGGTCGGAGAGGTCAGAGCACTGCCCTGCCCATGGAAGCCAGCTGCGTTCCTCAGCCAAGGACTGGGTGTCTTGATGAGCCGTTTTCTGGAGGGGAGAAGCAGAGTGCTGTGGTCAGGTTCATGGATGCAAGTCCGTCCTGACTTCAAACCCCGGCTCTACACTCACTGCCTGCGCGGTCTCAGCTAGGTTAGATCACTTCCCCATGCCTCGTTTCCTCATCTGTAAAATGGAAATCAGGGCTGTCATGAGTCTCAGCTGAAGTAATACCCATAAAATAACTTAAAACGGTGTTTGTAACATAGTAAGGACTCAGTAAGTCAGCCGTTTTAAGCAAAACTATTAATGAGTCTTTCAGACTTTGGAGTTTCACCTGGAATCAGATTTCTGAGATCCGTGTGTATTATACTCTTCTTGCTCAATGAATCGCATTTCCATCACTTTTGCTTTGGCTGAGCAAAATGTTTGTGAAATCAGAAAATTTCGCGGTTAGTGATTGATGGTGGGATAGCATTGATGTGCAGATAACCGTTGAGTTGGGGCTTTTCGGTGTGACTTTCCTGGGCTCCGCATCCTGGGTTTGCCCACCGACAGCCCCTTTTGCGTTCCGCCTGTTCCAGCTGCACAGCTGTAGCTGCATAACAAACCGTCTGAAAACGCAGTGGCTTAAGACGACGGCGAGCAAGCTTTTTCTGTAAAGGGCCAAAGAATAACGATTTTAAGGCTCTGAGGGCCACGTGTGGTCTCTGTTGCATATTTCGCTTTGTTCCATTTTGTTTCTTTTAAAATGTGCCAAACCCAGCCTAGCTCACAGGCTGCAGAAAAATGGGTTGCAGGCCCAATTTTGCCCACAGTTCATGGTTTGCAGACCTCCCTCTTAAAACTACAACATTTATTGATTATTATTATCCCTCACGGTTCTGGGAATTGACTGGCCTCAGCTAGATGCTTTTCGTTCCTGTGGTCGCAGTCAGATGGCGGCTGGGGAGTCGCCTGGAATTTCCGTGAAGGCTTCCTCACTCACATGGTTGAGGTAACACGTAAAATCCACTGGTTGGTGCTGGTTGTTGGTTCGGGCCTCGGCCGGGCTGTCAGCTGGGATACCCACACACGGCCCCGCCACTGGCCTGACCTCCCCGTAGTGTGGCAGCTGGGATTCCGGGGTGATCAGCTCAAGACGCAGCTAGGCAGACGCCGTCTCTCTGTTTATAGCCTAGGTTGCAGCCAGTCCCTTGCAAACTGGTTTTCTTCGTCGGATCCGGATCCGTAAGGCCAGCTCATGGTTAAGGGAAGGGGAATTAGACTCCGTTTCTTGATGAGAGTAGTTTCGAAGAATTTGCGAACATATTTTAAAAGCGCACACCATGGAAGCTGTCAGTCCAGGGAGCTCTCTGAGAGGCCTCTAAGTATTGCTGTTGTGATTGACTTTGGATTTAGCAATGAGGGGCACTCACCTCAGACTTTCCCGTGATGCCTCGAAATCCATAGGCAAGCTTACCCTTGCCCGGTAAACACCTGAACTTCGTATTGGGGTTGAGTGACTGGAGGTGCGTGTCACTTTCCCGTATGTCCTTTACTTTAAAAATCCTACACTGGAGAACTCATTCTCCTGCCGGCATTTCTGGATTTCAAGGAAAATCAGTCACATGCACTTGGCATTTTCTTGATCTCGATGCTCCGCTGAATTCAGAGAGCAGCCCATACCACTGGTTGCTGTCTTCAGGGAGTGAGTTGGATTACAAATGAACCAGTAGTAAAAGTCTTGACGGTAAAAATTTTTTGCTGGTAAAAATTTTTCTGTACTGACGTTGACTGATCTGCATTATTTGGAAGGTTGAAGAAAACCTCACCAAGCTATTAGAAGTTTGAGAGATGTTTTCAGTGTTTTTTTTTTTTTTTTTTTTTTTTTTTTTTAAGAATCAGTTGCAGCATATTGCTCTAGCTTAAATACCTTTCCATAAGCTTGAACATGTTACATAAGCATCTTGTGATGCCACAGAGGAAAAGTCGGTTCCTTGCGGTTAGTCTGTTCCAACAATCTGTCCCGATCCCGTAACTTTGCACACTTGTTTTCAAGGGTCTTTATTGGCCCAGATTTGCTGGAATTTGCCATGCAGCGGACAAGGTGGGATGATCGACCTCTTCCAGGGGGCGGGCATTTTGGAGGTGCGGCGGGAGGCGCTGGGCGGTCCGGTTGCTCTGCTCTTCCCGAACGCCGGCGTGGCACGTTTAGAGGTGAGATGAGGGGTTCAGTGGGGAGAGAGCTGACCCGTCTGGGATTTTTCTGGAAGCTTTGAGAGAAAGAACTGGAGCTCGTGCCTGCTGCCTGCCCTTTCCTTCCTGTGGCTCAGCCTTCATTTCCCGCAGCCCCAAGGACGTTCGCTTTCCTGCGGAAAGTTTCCTTCTGTGTTGGTGCGGCCCTGTCCCGTCTTCTCCTCTCCTGCTCTTTGTCGGATTTTATTCAGCCGGTTCTCAGGCAGGGTCTGCAGGAGTTAATGACACCGATCTTCTGATTGCGGTCGCTCTCAGCGTTAGGCAGCAATTCCGGTGGGCATCGTCCAAATTGCTTTGTCGGAAACCCCCGGCTACCCCATCTGCTTGCATTTTTATTAAAAAGTGTTTAAATATCAGGCTTAGATTCCCAACTGTTATTTTTAAATAGTGACTTCTATATTTTTAAACTACTGGATGTATTTATCTACTTACACAAATGCTGTCTGAAAATCACTAGTCTGGAAAGACCTTTGTGAGGTTGGGAGCGACTCCTGCTGGTTTTCCTCCGTAAATGACAAAAACGGGTGGCAGTCCCACCCAGGCCAGCTGGTCGCAGGGAAGGACCGCGCTCCTTCAGCTGAAGGGGGCAGGTGGCAGCGCTGGCCCATCGCTCCCTCTCTCGAACTCATCCCCCCTCGCTTCCCACCCTGCCCTGCAGGGGTTCGCAGTGGCGGCGGAAGGGACCTCTGGGTCCGCCACTTGCTCTGTGTATCGGGACACTGTTAATACTAACCTGGTTTTTTTTACTGTATTTTCCAAAAAGAAACAAAGTCTTCTCCAGCTGTGAGTAACGCTCAAGTCCCCAGCTCCAAGGGTAGATACGCTCGGGGGAACTTGATTGTCCCCACCACTGGTTCGCTGGACCTCAGGCTTCAGCTCTTACCACGGGGAGATTCTTGTGAAAGGGGATTCTGCGGGAGATGCGAACATACAAATATCTGGACTGGCCGTCAGGGAAGACGACAGTTGTAAGGAGGGGAAAGACAAGACCAGGTTGAAAGTTCAGCTGACATTCATCAGGAGACTAGGGTGAGGACACCATGGCCCCTTTCTACCTCGTAAAGCCTGGGCCCTGGTGCTGATGGCAAGTCAGGGGCAGAGCGTGGTCTCAGGGTGCCACGGTTGCCCCCGTGACCCTCCTGGGGTGGCGCAGGGCCCCGTGCACAGCCACCCGAGGGAAGGAGGGCCTTGCGCACCATGTGAATGGCTCCCCGTAGCCACCGCTGCAGATGCGTGTGTCGGAACCGGACTTCCCAGTGGCACGCCTTGTGAAGCAGACAGTGCATTCACCACGCGTGTTTGCTCCGTGTCTCATCCCGCACTGCGCCCTCAGTAGAGCCCCTCCCCGAACACCCCGTGCTTGTCCCTCCTGCTGCTCATACGTTCATGCAGGACAGCTGCGGCAGTCGCTCTTCCCCGAGCGTAGCATTGTAGGGTAGGGGACTTCATTCACAAGGTCGTCCAGCTCCTTTGCTCGCTTCGGTATTGGGGAATGATTCCAAGCTCGCGGGATAATTTCAAGTGTATTACAGAGAACTCTTACACATGCCCTTTCCCCAGGCTTACCAGTCAGCGTTTTGTCCCGTTTGCTTTGCCGTTCCTGCTCTCTCTGTCTCTCTCCACACACACACACACACACACACACACACACACACACACACGCTTTTTCTGAACCATTTGAAAGTTGCAAACATCGTGTCCTTTTAGTCCTAAAGACTTCTGTGTTATTTCTCAGAACAAGGCCATTCTTCTGCAGAGCGCAGTCTAGCTCTCGGTTTCAGAAAGCGTGGCAGTCTGCTATCTGCGTTCCAGTTTCGTCCGTTGATCCAAGGATGTCTTCTACTGCTCTGTCCCTTCACCACCAGGTCTGGCCCAGGACAAGCGTGCAGTCAGTTGTTGCTCACCCGGAGCAGTGCTTGCTCGCTCCTCCTTTGCCTTTCATGTCCTCGACACTGTTGAAGCATTTAGTCCCCCCGTTTGTTGTTGGGTGAAGAGTTAACATACCCCCAGGACCACACAGCTAGTTATGAAAGAACCAAGACTAGAAATAGGACATTGGGAAGACGGAACGGATATATTTCAAATTAAACTACTAATTTGGATGATTAAGAGCAGGCAGCATTTGCCTTTCCTAAGTTTTTTAAAGTTTTCTTCAACTGCATGGTCACTTTGAAATATAAGACACGTCTGTGATATAAGGTACACAATTACTCACCTGTAGAACCAGTATTTGTTATCTGGAAACGGCTTGGTGCCCACGCCTACGGTTAGCAAGGAAGAAAGACCTTTAACTTTGTTTTCATTAGAAAAATACAGCTTTTCGCCCTGGCTGGTGTGGCTCAGTGGATTGAGCGCGGGCCTGCTAACCGAAAGATCGCGGTTCGATTCCCAGTCAGGGCACATGCCTGGGTTGCCAGGCCAGTTCCCGTCAGGGGACATACAAGAGGCAACCGCACATTGATGTTTCTCTCCCTCTCTCCTTCCCTTCCCCTCTAAAGATAAATAAATAAAATATAAAAAAAAAAAAGAAAAGAAAAATACAGCTTTTCGGTGGCTGCCTTTCCTAGTCCAGCAAAACCAACTACCATGTACACCAACGATGTGATTTTTTAACAAACCATCTGAACTCCAGCGATTGAACGAATGAAGATGGGAAACAAAACCAAAACCACGGGAAAGGCCGACCGGGCTTTGCAGCCCATGGACACGGTTGCAGGGCGTCCGTTCGGGCAGATTGGAGGCCAGCGGGCAGAGCCGAACGGCTCCCGGAGCTGAGCGTGGCAGTCTGTGGGCACTCTCTGCGAAAGGGGAGATTCCGCGCGGCCTGTAAGGTGAACGAGTGCGCTGGCGTCGGCGTGCTCACGCACGTCCCTGCACACACGGCGCGCGTCGGTCAGGGGCCCAGCGACCAGGGCAGATGTGTTTCCTTCATTTCCCCATTCTTTCAGCAAAAGACAAGAACTCGGGATTGAGAGGCCGGGCCATCCCTTCCTGAGGACACTGACGCCCATAGACAGAGGCCCTGAAGATGTCCCTGCAGCCCCGACACCTGCCGTCCCCAGGGTCGCAGGGGCTGCTCCCTTCTGAGCCCCTGTGCACTCGTCGAAGCTCCCCCCCTTCTGTCCTCCTACAGGACATGCTCAGGCAGCACGGGGTCCCCACTTCTGCTGAGTCTGCTCCTCCCCTCCCTCGGCCGCCTTCGTTTCCCCACGAAGCCGAAAATCCAGCCAGTTCTGCAGCACTCTCCTGGGGGTCGCTCTTCCGGCATCGTTCCTGCAGCGCTCTGCCGTAGGGAAGGGGGCGGTGCTGGAAAAGTGGTGGTTGCCACGGTGATGGTGATCGTGATACTGCAGTGCCCCGACGTCCGCAGGGGTGACTTCCAGCCCCCAGTGGGCGCCCTGAAACCATGGGCAGTATGTCCTGAACCCTGCATGTCCTGTGTTTGTCCTACACACATGTATTTGCGATAAAGTTTAATGGTAAGTTAGGCACAGTTGAAAGGGAGAATGGCATTCTGGGCTGATACAGGCTAAAACACGCAACCGCCTAATGATGCAGCAAATCAGAGTGGCAAATAAGCTTTATGAGTGGTATTTCCTTTTGGCCTTTGGAGAACATGGGTGTGAATCACACGGGTCCACTTACACACAGATTTTTTCAATACATGCTTTAAATGTATTTAGTCTTCCTTACGATTTTCTTAGTATTCTCTCTAGTGCACTTTGTTGTACGAATGAGGTATATAAAACACGTAACGTGCCAAAAGGGTAAACGTTCTGCGCAGACTTTCAGCTGTGTGGAGGGCAGTAGGCTCCCCGACCACATCGTCGGTCCAGGGGCGCAGTGTGTTCGTGACGGACGTGAGAACGGCCTCTCAAACTGCGCTGTGGGCTCAGCTATAAGGAAAGCACTGGGCACATCTGGTTACAAAACCTCTCAAAGTGCATTTGTTATAAAACATAAACAAGGTGAAAAGAATCTGGCTGAGTAATGACATTTAACATGGTTTTAAAGTAATGTGGTTGTCCTTAATACATAACCAGCGTTTATGAATCAATGCAAATAGTAAACACCTCAATAGAAAAACAGGTACAGACCATGAAAAAGCAGTTCACCAAAGCTTAAATCAAAAGAACCAAATTAAAAAATGTACACACACATATGTATACCCGCACACAAGAAATAAAAATGTAAATATAAACCATGCAGTGTTTTAGACAGAGGATGACAAAATACAGTGCCGGTCTAGACCTGAGGAAGCAGGTTCTGTTTTACGCAGCAGTCTTTGTACTGTAATGGAAATTCGGAAACAATTTAAATGTCTGTCCATAAGGGATTGCATAAATTAATAAATGATGATACCTCTAAATGGATTTCTGTGCAGCTACGGCATAGGATGGTATATAGTAGGGGTCAGCAAACTACGGCTCACAGGCCCAACCCAGCGCACTGACTGTTTTTGTTAACAGACTTTTGTTGTAGCTGTGGATCGAGGCGTTGGTTGTCTGCGGCTGCTTTCACGCTGCGGTAGCAGCCGTGGTAGTTGCAGCAAAGCCCGGGCAGCCCAGAGGGCTGAAATGCTTCCCACGTGCTCCTCCGTTCCTTTATAGTGTCCTCCGACCCCCGCTAGGCAGATGATGCTCGTTGATGTGGAAAGCTCTGTAAAACATACTATGGAGTGATAAAGGCAGAGTACAAAAAATTGCATGAATAGTATGATCCCTGTTACAGAAAATCACGTGGTCATGGGCAAGGGGGGGGGAAGCACCTTAAAGATTATTTTTAGGAAAGAGGACTTAAATTAGATTCACCAAAATGTAGTAGGTTACGCGTGAGTTGTGAATTTTAGGTGATTTTGATTTAACATCTTTATATTTCTCTGTAATTCCTCAGTTTTTAAAAAATATTGGCAACGTAAAATGGATAAATGACTATATTCTTTGTTACGCAGAGTTCAGAGCGCATGTATTTGCCTTTTGAACAGATAAAGAACTGATAAAGAGGAAATGGAGCTACTGAGCAGACATAGGAAGCTATCAGCCTTGCAAAAGATGAAAGTTGAAATTGTTTGGCTTTTTAAATTGAACTTTAAGCCTATTTGATCCTGGTCAGGGGGTTCATTGAAACTCTTCTTTCATGAATTGCTGGTGGCTTTATACATTGTTATAGTCTTGAAAAAATGTATGGCAGAGCCTTAATAGCTTCTAACATACGCCTTGAATTTGTATACTTGTAATATACGCCTTGAAACAGTAATCTCACGTTTAGAAATACACACTTCGGAAGAAATGACTTTCACTTTGGGAAAGACTTACACACTCCAGTAGGTCCGAAGAGTGTGAAATGATTTCGATTTAAAGTTAAATGAAGTTGAACGTGCAACCCCGCACGTGTGACTTTTCGGCGGCGGCAAACGTCTCTAGAGGACAGTCCCCGTGCTGCTGAGGGCGAGGAAGGGCCGAGCTGCCGTGCGTTGCTGGTGCAGTGCCACACCGCCACCCTGGAGAGCGGGTTTCGGCTTCTTGTGAGGTTCAGCGTGACACCCAGCACTTCCACCCCACGCCTTTACCCTCGAGCGGTGAGAACTCACGGGCGCACAAAAACCCGGACTTGGACGTGTGCGGCGGTTCTCTCCGTAATTGCGGGAACCGGAACCCGCGCAGACGCTCTTCAGTGGGTGAACGGACAGGCAGCCTGTGGTGTGTCCAAAAAGACGGAGGAGCACTCAGTGTCCAGAAGGAGCGTGCTGCGGGCGGGTACCCTGCAGGGGTCTCACGGGCTCTGCGCTGAGGGACAGAAGGCCATCTCCGAGCTGACAGGTTGCGCGTTCCCTTTGCACGGCCTTCTTGCAAAGGTAAAAGTAAAGGGGCGGAGGGCAGGTAGGAGCTCGCCCGTTGTCAGGCATGGGGCTGCGACTGCACAGGGCCGGCACGGGTTCGGGGCTGATGGACCTGTTCTCTGCCTTGAGGGCACAGATGTACGCCTGTGTTGCAGATCCTAGAACTGCGCCCCAAAACAACGGTCAGTTTTACTGCGTGCGATTTTAAAAATGAAATTAAAATAAATACATGCAGGATAAAACTGAAAGATCATACGCAAAAATTACGAAGCAGTTTGTTCAAAATGGTGGTGTTACAGGCAACTTCCTTTTTCGTTTGCCCACTTTCACACGAATAAATTATTTTTAGAATTAGAATAAAGTACTCACAAACAAATCTATCCAGGCACCGTAAAACCGCAGGAGTGCGTTAAGTCTGGGGCGGGGACAGGCAGCCCCTCCTGCTGCAGTAGCACCCGGAGGTGCCGCGTGTCCGGGTCACGGAGACCAGTTCACACTGGGTCCCGGGGTCACTTTATGCAATGAGTAAAGCATGCCGTTCACTTTAGGAAGTGGAGGTGATAGTAGGAATTTTGCATCCTTAGAAGCCTCTTTAATCTGGAAAACTTTGTGGCATTCCCTCTTCACCTTTGGTGCCAAATAAATGAGATAAGGCAGGGGTCACCCCATGTAAGCACGCGTTACCCTGTTTGTTCTGCACATCTGGGAGGGTGGACAGGGCGCTCTTCCGTTTGCAAAGAGGAAGTTGAGGTACAGGATTCTTGGAGTGAGGGCTGTGTGGCTGTAAAAATTCCATTCGCTTTAACTTTTCTCCCAGGAGGCAGACTGTGCTTGTTTTGTGGCTTGCCAATAATGATATAAAAGTTAATATTATCATACTGTTTTCTACTGAGAATTTCCTGGACATCATTAGAAATGAAATAAATGTTGCATGCCTTGGGAGGAAAAGTATCTGCTTTCTCGCTGAAAATTCACAAGTACTTGGACTACACTGAAATGCTCTCATCTGTTTGGTTTTTCAGGATTTTATATTGCACGCTGATTATACCTCTGCACTACCTCGATCCTTTCTTTTCATACGTCTTCCTCAACCTGCAGCTCATGGTCCTGCAAGTCCTTCATCTGTACTGGGGTTACTTCATCCTGAAGATGCTCAAAAGATGCATATTCATGAAGGTAAGGGTTGTGCAAGTCTTCCTGCTCTGAGCAGGCCGGCCCCAGGGCCGGATCGAAGGAGGCGCGGCCCAGACCGTGCGGCAGCCTACTTAACTTAGAGTTAACCAGAGTTCTTTTTTTTATCTGATCATTATTAATAACTTCTTAAAAAATTAGCTAGATTTTTCATTAAGTGCATCTCTAGGGTGCTTTTAAGAAATTGCTTTTATTAGAGGGCAAGGTATTTTTAAAAGATTTTTTTATCTACATGTCGATTGCTGCTTTTAAAAAAAATGTCCTAAGGAGTCTCCTTTGGCTCTAGTTTGGGACAAGCTTTATGGGGATAGTTGAGAAATACGCAGTGCTTTATGCGTACCTTTGCTGAGCGCATCTCATTTGCACATAACTTTCTCCTCCTGGATTTTCTCCTGCTCTCTGAAACACTGGGTATCATCCGGCTGTACGTGTTCCGAGAACACCTTTTTTCCTAAGTAACAAATTGATAAGACACTTTAGACAATATACGGGTTTCTTGTTTATTTGTTTCATTTTGAATTCAGCTCTGGATTTTAATTTCAGAGCAGGGAAGGGGGGCTTCAGAAATGAGTAAGGCACAATCACTGCCATTGGGGAGCATCCCAGCAGCTAGTGGGGAGACACCTGCTAGCAACTGCCTGCCTTGCTGAGAGCGCCCCGTGCTGACAAGAGGTCCCCGAGGCCTGCTGGGGAAGCCGGAAGAGAGAGCGACCCCAGGGGCCAGGGAAAGTCTCACCGAATAGATGAACTTGACTTGAGCCGTTAAGGCGAGTAAGAAAAAGGTCGGATCACGACGGCTGCTCTGCGTGTGGAAATCCTGCATCTGAAGATCTGAAGGCTCTTTCAAGGTGAAAGCTGCAGCTGGCCCATGCTCGGGGTTACCATCCTTGTGTAACGCAGCCTTGTATTGCCATCAGAGTGAGTGACTTGTGGGTCATGGATATGCCGGTAACTTGTCTGATGCGTTCGTTTTCGACCCACTCTCGGATGAATTCCTTCTCCTACTGTATGTAGCAAGTTACCGATGTCTCAACGATCATTGAGGACTTGACCGTGAATCAGTAATTGACCTCCTACCACGTCTTAGCTTCTAGATCTAGACAGAGGTGCAGGAAGCTGGGCTACGTCTCAAACCAAATCCTGAAAGCGGGTGTTTGGTTTTTTTTTTAACTAAATTTCTGTCCAGAGCCTGTTTTCCTGAGAGTAGGCTCTCCATTAGGGTTGGAGTGCCAAGACGAATTTTCATTGACTGATTCTAGTTTATTAATATTCTAAATAGCTTTCCTACGATCTCTGCCAACGTTCCTGTATCCATGAGTGAGTGGTAAAGTTGGAGTAACTGAGATAAGCCTAAGAATTTGAGCGTTTAGACAATGGCACATCAGGGGCTGGAGGAGAGGAAGGTCACTGGACCGAGCCTGCCTTAACCGGGCTCAAGCCCCCCTGGAACGCATGTCCCCTGGCGGAAACGGTTCCCTTGTTAACTGGTCAGTGACAGGAATCACAGGCCTGGGAGGGAGCCGGGCCGAACCAAACTTGGAAACCGGAAGATGCTCTTGTTTGGTGTCCTCGTGGTTTTCAGACGTCTGATCTCTAAGGGCTGGTACCAGTGGGCTGGGGAGCTGTGGACAGGAAGTCCTGCTGCCTCCTGCGGTACTTCGGAAAAGCTGTTTCCAATTGCAGGCTGACGGCAGCGGTGGAGGCCCCCTCCGCCCTAATTGTTGCCGTTCCTCCGACTTCAGCTGCTTGTACGCGCGCTCCGTTTTCCACAGCGGTGGCAAAGCTGGCTGTGAAATCCGCGTGTGCCTCCAGAGCCGTAAAGCCGCCTCTTAAAGGACGCCGTTTCAAGGCATAGTTCCTTTGCGAAGGCGCGGAGGGGGCTAGAGGCGGGGGCTGAAATTCTTCGAGGAACAACTAACGAGTAAGATTTCAGCGCTGTTGAGTCCATGTTTAACATGTAACACACACCTCAGTCGTTACTAAGGTGACCAATTCTTGGGTATTTAATAAACGGAATTGCAGAAGTTTGTAGGCCCCCCAAATTTGCTTTAAATCTTGCAACGGAGATTGAGAATTTGTCCCTTTAACTTTCCTCTGCCTGGTGGGCCCTTAGTAAATGATTTTAAATATGCAAGTGAACAGATAATTTGGCGCAGCAAACCGCACATTTTTTTTAGTGGAGAGTTATGAAATAATTTATTACTCTTTGTATAGTTTCCATGAGTTTGCATGGTAGAATGAGAAAGACAAAAGTGATTACACTTCTTTTTTTTATCCTTAGTATTGACACTACTACGTGACTTTTGAGATAATCACATCTCACTTTTCCTAAACAGTGGGGTCATCGCACAGGTAGGACGAATGGGAGCCTACCATTTGCGCCTGTTGCCGAGCGTGTTAAAACAACAGTATCACTGTAACTTCGGGACGCTGAAATACGCAGACCACGGTCCGCAGACACCCTGCTGCTTGAGAACAAGACTCGGCACCGGCCTCGAACTGGGCTCTCTAAAACGGTGACTTTGTGGTGAACCGCCAGCCCGCACCTCACATCGGGGAGCGTGACGCGCTGGTGGGTGCCTCCCGTCATTTTCCCTGCAAACACGAGAAGTGCTTTCAGAGGAAGTGAGAAGGGGCAGAGCTTGCTTTTGTTAGCATTGCCTAAGAGACCTTGACCGTCCTTAAGCTTTTCTTTTCTTCTCCGTAAATACCATGCTGGGCGCCGGCCCACTCAAGCATGTCTCTGTGACATCGTGGACTGGTGCGTAGCCAAGGCACGGAGGGAGGAGCCACGAAGCCGGGAGGCAGAAACTGGCCCCTTGGCAACCTGCCCCCGCCATCTGCTCCCCACAGGAAGTGCCTCCTGAGTTCACAGAATGACGCTCCACACACGCGGAACTGCTGTCGTTAAAGACAGGAGCCCTCTGATGAACATGGGGAAACTGAGGCCTCCGGCAAATTCACACGGTAGTTTCGTGGCAAAGCCGAGACTAGTACCTGAGTCTCCTGACTTGCGGTGCTTCTCCTCGTCTAATTATTCTCTATTCAGACAATTGTTCTTTATTTGAAATGACCAGAAAATTAATTTAAAATGTTTGTGTTGAGCAAAAAACAGTGAGTACATAAGCGAATCAAATAATCACAATCGTAAATGCAGCAACAAGTCCTTTCACTTATTTTTGGACTTTTTAAAAGCACAAGAAGATGTTTTATAATTATTTCTTTAATTCCCAAGCAACTTCTTCATAAGCAATGAGAGTATTAGCTAAGAGTTCAGATTCCATGTGCGTTCAAATCTCAGCTCTCCCCTTTACTCCATGTGATCTATTCACTGCCTCAGTTTCCTCGCCTGTAAAGTGGGGCCGGTGCTGTTAGTACCTGCCTACTCAGATAAAGCCCTGGCATCAGTGTCCGGCACCTACTAAGCACGTGACAAGTGTTAGCCGCCACTATCATTGTCATCATCACTGTCTACTCAGGTTCTTCGTGCGAAGTCCCAGAGAGCCTGTGAATAATTCTAAGGCGCTCAGCAGTTGGCCCCCGGTCAAGCGCTCTCCGACTCGCTCTCAGAAAGCCCTGCAGCTGATGGCAGGTGTCAGAGCCCTTGACTTGCAGCCAGGGGCTCCAGTGACAGTTTGCTAGGCTGTCTTCTGCCAGCTGACTTTCGTAACTCACACTCCGGATGGCACTTTCTCTCAGATGTCAGCGTGTTAGGGAAGAAATACCAAATTTGTAACATCCAAGAAGCCCCCAGGTCTCTTTCGTTAGTAGGCAGCTGTGGGTGTAAAACCTGCCCTTTGCTGAAGAAGAAAAACATCACAAAAATATCACAAAGACTGGTGATTGACATAGAGCATTCCAGAGATGCCCACCACCTTACAGTTCCAGAATTCTGAATATGGATCAACTGGCTTAACAATCTATTCAGAAAACAACAGTGGAAGTTGTAGACTTGTAACGATTAAAAAAAAAAACTGTGCAAAATCGCTTGGCTTAAAAAATTTCAACTCTGAATATTTTCCCCCACCACACATTCAACTCACTCACAAAGTAAGAACCCTGAAGAATTTGGGGACTGGCAGAGGCCGCCAAGTGTCTGCCGTGACGGCCCCTTTCCTCAAGGCCTTAGCGATCGCGTTGCGCTCGCCGCCCAGGTCCACGTCAGGGTGCGGTGCGGCCTCTCTTACAGAGGGAGGGAGTGAAGGTGAGTGGGGTGAAGGGGCTTGGCCCACGGTCAGGCGGGGTGGGAGGTCGCATCCGTGAAGCCTGAGACTGGGGAGCCCGTGTGCCTAATGCTGCGATCCTCCATCCCCCGGCAGTTCCGGGTGGTGAACCTGTGTCCTCCAAACAGGAGTGATTCGTGTGTGTGTGTGTGTGTGTGTGTGTGTGTGTGTGTGTGTAATGTGGCGTGCCTTCTGTCCTCACACACTCCATCGTGCTCCTGTTGACTTTGCTCAGTTCTTTTTACCATTACCATACAGGCGATCGATGAATGAGTGCCAGCTCTTCATACAGAGGCTCTCTTAAGAGAATCTCACCAAGGGCGGCCCCACTAGGGGGGGTTTCGGGCTTAAAGCAATCATAAACCCGGGCTTTTGTAACCCTGCAGGTGTGAGGTTGTTTAAGTCCAAGCAGGGTAGGCACCCCCCCCCCCGCCCCCGCAGGGCTCTCGGAGCCCTGGGAAGGCGGGAACGCGCTCTGGGAAGGTGGGCAAGGAAGCAGCGCGGAGCGGGGAGGGCGAGGGCCGCCCGCCCGCCCGCACGGGGAACAGGCTCAGAGAGAGGGCTGGAAGCGCTTCCTTCTGCACCAGTGTGGCGCCGTCCAGGCATTTTCCTGTAACTGGCATGTTCCGTATCTTTCTCCAGGTTGCTCGGAAATTCTTCTGCCTTTTTCTTTCTCTGAACTGTCCCTTCTCTCTGCTAGGGCAGTCGTGACCGCACACACCCACGTGCGGCTGAGACACCCGCATGTTCCTCCAGCTCTCCGTTCCAGGCAAACTGACGTCTGATGGAGAGAGGGTACTCGAGGGTCTTTCAATGAGTAGAACAAGCCTCCGTTTGAGGTATCTTCAGTCGGCCCCCCGTTCCTCCGGAAGCAGGCACGGAGGGCTGACCGGGACTGCCAGCAGGCTTCAGCTGCCAGGCGTGTCCCTTTAAAAAGGGCGCATCTCGCTTCCTTGCCATCGGCCATGGATTATTTAACTATGCAAATGATTTTCCATGCTTTATCGCCTGTTAGCTCCCTTCACGTGCACTCCTAAACGCCTTGTCGCACGTGCCTTCTGACAGTGGTTTGAAGACACTAGTTCTTTGGCGGTTCTGGGCTACTCTGGTCATTCGGTGGACGGGAAGTCAGTGACGCCGTTGTGCAGTGAAGGGACTTGTCCAAACGAGAGCCGTCCAGTGACCGCATTTCTGAGCCTTCCAGCGGGAACTCAAATCCCACCTTGCTTTCCTCTGTCCCAAATGCTGACCCCGATGTCGCCCTGAGCCGCAGCTTGTGTCTTGCTGATGTTGAAAAGGAGGGTGAGGGGTGGAGGGAAGAGCCCAGCACAAAACAGAGAAGAGAAGCTCTGACATGGTTCCACTGGAAGGGAATGGGGTTCTGTGCGTTCCTGAGAGGAACCGACATCTTCCGTCTCACTCGTAGAGAAACAGACACAGGCGCGCACCTGAGTCTCTCTGTCAGCCCACATGAGGTGGAAACACACGGTGTGTTCATAGACCTACCCGCTCACCCCAGGGCGAGAAAGTCGTGTGAATGGGCTCGCGATGAGAGCACCGGAGGGGCAGAAGGCGCCCGGGTCAGCATCGCCCTCGTTCGTCTCCGCAGCCGCCTTCCCAGCACCACCCACCACGTACGACTCAGAAGAGAGCTCTTACTTGCGTAAGACACAAGAGAAACTTCACTTCGGCAGGCTTGATTCAGTTTACGGATATGGGCAGGAGAAATGGTTTTCAAAACATTTTCATGTTGACATCACATGGGCTCTGGCGCCTGAGTGATTTACGAGGCAGATGGCTCTATCCGGGCTGTTCTGGGAATGGCAGGGATGCCCTCCGGGGCGCTCTGGGGCTCGCGGCGGGGCTGCTTTCCGCAAACGGTGCCTCCTCCCGGTGCGTGCGGCGGGCTCAGGACGCCCGGAGAGGGCAGCGCTGGGCGCAGGCACTCTGCGTGTGGTCCCCCCGCCAGCTCCGCGCTCTTGCCCGTGCCCTGTCACTGCTGCCAGGCCTCGGCCTCGGCGAGCTCCTAGCAACTTGGCCGGGTGGGTGCCTCTGTACTCTTTTCAGTGTGACCCTGGGGCCCTTGGTCTTGCCTTCCGAGGGAATGGGGTTGGCCATTCGCATTCATTTGGCTGGGCTGGGACCACCGACCCAGCCTCTAGAGCACCCCGTCACGGACGTCTGGGCACGGCAGGGCCGTGGGGTAAGGCCAGAGCTGGTCCTGTGCAGTAGCCACAGGGCGTGACTGCTTATGTCACCATTGGGTAGATGCGTCTAAATCTGCCGGCAGCCCGAATATCTCCTTCACCCGCTTACCTGGATGCAACTCGGTGTGAAGAATGTGAAGCGAGTCCAGGCGCTGGGAGGAGCCTGGGTCTTGGCTGTCCAGGGGGAGAGACTGATGTGGGGAGGGAGACTCCGCAAGCGTGTAGAGGAGCTCGGAAGCAAACTTTGCCTACTTTCTGCAGCCATTGTTCCCCATGTCAGTTCTGAGTGTGTGTGCGCGTGTGCGCACGTGTGTGTGTGAGGGAGTGCAGGGAGCTGGAGCGGGCAGAGGGACAAGTGGGGCTGATGCCGTCGCACCAAAGGCCTCGGCCAGCCCCGCAGAGAGCTCTGGAGCCGCTGGGCGATGTCCCTTCAGAGACGTCCCAGCGGAGGCAAAGGGGCCGGGCCTCTGTCCCCCAGCATCATTCTGTCGCCGCTCCAGACTGCGTTCTGGAGCGGAGGCCTAACTGGGGGCAAGGCGGCTCCCTTCAGCCAAAGACGGCACCGGAGAGGACCCCCGCTCCGCGCCTCCCACAGCTGGGGACTGGACCTGGGGTCCGGGAGGGGCCTCCGGGCCACGCTCCAGCGTCCACCTGGCCTCCCGTCTCTGCCAGCCCCCATGAGGAGGACCGCACTTAGCTTCTGCAGGGACCCAGACAGGAACCAGACGTCGTAAAGGGCTGGTCGTAACGGACGTCTCGGCACACACCTCCCATGCAGTCTCGAAGGTGCCTCGGTCACGGACAACAGCCAGAACGGCCCAGAGCCCCTCGCGGCCCTCAGATGCCACCCGGCGTGCCCTCCCTGCAGCCGCTGGCTCGCTTCTGCAGACCAGACCAGTCCAGTCCCCCCGGCCGTACCCCTACAGCCTGCTCTGAGCCTCTTCACCTGCCTGGCCCCTCTCCTGTGTCACTCGATCCAGATTCGCCTCTCGGTGAGCATCAGTTCCTAGATGGGGGCTGACTAATGCGAAAACTAGGCGGGTGGAGACCGCTTCCATCCATAGCAGAGGTTTGCACTGAGTTGCCGTTAATTCATTTTGAACCTGAAATGGATTCAGACAGACTCCAAGGGTTTTTCACGTGAGCAAAGCCACACTTCCTCTGTTTGGGGGTTGTCTGGTGATGGTGGTGATTTTCGTTGTAAGTTACGTTCCTTCTCGTTAAACTTCATTTTGCTTGATCGGCTCATCATTTGAGGCTTTTGTGTAAGAATGGGTAGGCATGATATGTGGTGACAGATGCTTGAACGTTTCTGAGGACCTTTTGTCTAAAAGGCCTGTTAAAGGGATTCATGAGTATTCTGTGTAAGCCAGCTCATGAGAAAAAAATCGTTATTATTTCGCCTGATGTGTAGTTTAACCAGGGGAGGACTGGAATCATATTTAAGGCTAATGCAGAGTAAGGGTTAGTGCTCACAGCCAGAAGAACTCCCGGAATGCCCCCTTTCCATTTCAGATCAACCTGTTACATACTAGCCAAGTGGACCGCAGCGGGCCAGAGTGAGCGGTGGAGACTCACAGGCCAGGTCCCAGCTCGGACCAGTTAATCAGAACCCGTGGGGTTGGGACCGAGACATTGGACCTTCTGACGGTCCTCTGCTTCCTCCAACTCTCAGGTGATCCTCGTCTGCCGCCTCGGGCTGGGAACCACTGGACTGAGAGCTGCAGCACCAGCTGTGTGCGCGCTCCACCACTGGACACCCGTCCAGGACACCCCCCGGACCTGCCTGCAGACAGGCAGGAATCGCTGCGCTCTGCCCCTCGTCCGCGGGGTGGGCGGACGTCCCTCCAGCACGTGCTCCCATTCCGCCGATGCGGACAAGAGCAGCAGACGTCCGTGTTACGCAGATGCTTCGTGCTAAGTGGTCCTTCTAAACGAAAACTCAGACTGCTGAAGCAAGCATTCGGAGATTCTTTCCTTTGTAGAAAAACAGAGTTCTTTAAATAAATAGTGCATTTCTCCGGAGAACTGAAGACATGACTCATTTTACAAGACGATTTACTAATTATTTTCAAACAACTGTCTGTTACAGACAGTGAGGCACGCTGGTACTTCATGTGGTCTTTCGGGACTAAAACGACTCCTGATATACAGAGACTAAGGAAATCAAACTTATTTGAAATCATGGGATTTTAAAACTTGAAAGACCATTAGGCAACAGATTGCTTCAACAACTTCATTTCCCAGAGAGCAGTGATCTGCAGAGGGCCTGTGGTCCAACGAAGAGCCTGCAGGCCGCAGAGCGGGGGCTGCTGGTCCGCCTTGACCAAGAGCCCTGGGGCAGCCTCGACACCCCCTGGAGCTGCCCGGAAGTGCAACAGCTCGGGCCCCAACAGAGACTTCCGGAGAGAGTCTGTCTCTTATCAAGAACTCTCGGTGCTTCCTAAGCACATTAAAGTTGGAGAGGTATGGTCTAGAAAACTCGTACTCTAGATGACTAACAGGAAATTTCCACGTACTTGAGCCAGGTTTCGGAGAACCCAATTTAAACTTAATGCAACTTCTTTGAGGCGCAAAAATGAAAAACTCAATTTTTTTTTTCTGTGACCCTGTCAGCTTGGATAATGAGAACTAATATAACAAAAAAGAATGTATTTTGATAGTAGTTCAGAAAATTGAACCTTTGACTGAATGCACTTTTTCATACAGTTAAAGCAAAAAGTTTGCTTTCAAGACAGCATAAAATGCTTATTATATTGTTCTTTGTTTCATTGCCAACTGTGGATTTAAATGCAAAGCCATTCAAGAAGCAGTGGGACAGTGTGAGTCATTCATGACCTCCTGGGCTTTGACGTGACTGCAGACCACAGATTCCCAAGCACCGAGTTTCATTAGGCATTTAAAAAACAGGACTACAATTTATTGAAACTGAAGTTGCAGATGTTATTCCCAAAGGTGTATGGAAATGCTGGGGCAGAGAGTCTGCATTAGCATCCTTGCAGTAACTTTTGAGGAATACAAACTTGGGCCGGATAGTTACCTTCGCTAATAGATAAATCACGATTGATGGATAGAGAGATATGTATTCTGGAATTTTAAAATATGACAAAAAAATCACATGAAAAATAAAGCCAAAGTGTAGGCATCAGGGTTGACTTTAAATTTATCACACTCACTTGTTTCAGGGGAGGTGGCAAGGACGAAAGAGCTAAGCCGTGCGTGGATTGAGCGGCTGGGCTGCGTTCGACCTGCAGCACAGCGCGGGGCGGGGCAGGGCGGGGAAGGCGGGCGGTGTGCAGATGGGGCGGTCGGTCGGAGCTGCGCCTGCGAGGGCGAGCCGAAGGAAAGGGCGGCGTTTCGCTCGGAGGAGAGTGGACATGTTGTCTTTCCATGTTGCAACAACTGACCAGGGTTCGCAGCAAGCACGCAGATTTCTTTTGGGCAGTTTTACTGTGAATCCTAGAGGTGTATGGGGAGGAGGATGTGCGTCTCTGGCTCGGGCTATTAAAAAGGGCTCCACATCAGCACCGAGTGGAGGTGAGAGCGGATGCGCTTCAGCGTCCCTTCCCCACCTCTGGGCACGGCTCTTCCCACGGAGTAGCCCCTGCACCTGGCACGTTCCGCTCCAACCCAAGCCACTGGCGCTTCCGTCCCGCAGCGCTCCCCCTGCGACCAGCCTGGGCTCCCTGCGGCCTTCTCTGCGCGGCAGCGGGGAGCACTGTTGCGTGTGAACTCTTGGAGCGGAAGCTCTCTGAGGACAGGCACCTTGTCCGTTTGGGTCACTGATACGGCCCCAGCACCTTGGACAGTGCTACCCAGTGGCTTCCAGTTGGACTTGGAAGTAACTTAGGACTTCTGACCAGGACTGCGAACCCCATTCTCGGACAGCACCCCATCCGATGAGTAGTATGCCTCGGTCTGCCTGTCCTCCTGCGTGCAGGCCCTGCTGCCACAGGCGTCCTCGCGTGGTTCTCCCTGGGGCCGGAGGGGAGAGGTTCCCCGCAAGCGGAGTCGCTGAGCCGAACGGACGAGATGCGGCCAAGCGGTCGTTTCAGAGCAAGTGTCTCGGAGTGTCCCGCCCCCTGCACCCTCTCCAGCTTTTGGTCTTATCAGACTTCACAGTACTGACCGGTTTGGTGAACATGAGATTTCATCTCATTTTAATCGGCCTTTTTCTGGTTACTCAGACGGAGCGTTTTGTGTCCTTTATCAGTCAATAGCGTAGCCTCATCTGTGAAACGCCTGCTTTTCTGTCACGTTAGATTTTTTTTCCTTCTTAATGGTGCACGTGAGTTCTTTGTTGGATGCTAACATTTGAGACAAACTTGAACATTTCAATTTTAACACATTTTTCTGGGCTATATATTTAATCCTCTGTCTTGCTATGGTTATTTCCTAAGTCCTAGTGATGTTTTTCAGAATGATTTTCATATCTTTGCTTAGTTAGAGTTGTGGAACTTCCAGGCTGTGGAATCTAAAGCTGTTTCCAAAGGTTGCAAAATGTGGCAATTTAGAGAATATGCTGATTTTAATGGTTTAAGTCCCTGAAGCAAATTACATTTATGAAGTCCAATCATTTTCTACATCTGTCACAGTTTGGTGATTACTAGAGTCTGGTGCGTTGTAAATCTATTTTTAGGTAATATAGAGAATATGAAAGAAATCCGTGCATTTTTATCAAGCTCCAAGCCCTGCTGCCACTGAGCCGTGTCACTCAGCTGGGTGGCATCCAGTCCTGCAGCTTTAATGTCATCTGGAAAATGCGCGCATCTGACCAGAAGCTCTCCAGAATCCAGCTGGCCCTAAAGCTTTCTTTTTCTCTTAGAAGATCATTTCAAAAGCCCTTAAGCCTTAGCAGAATGAGATCATTTCTTAAGGAACATATTGTAGAGACATTGATAGCAGCAAGTGTAATGAAAAAAAAACATCAGTGGAAAACAGAACATATCCTGTTTTCGCACTGGTGAATTGGAGCAGTTCAAAAAGCCACTTTTGAGTCTGGCTCCGAAACTCGAGAGAAGGCATTCTGTGTACACAGACCGGTCACAAAGACTGGGAACCACGAATAAGCCAGTGTTAGGGCATGTTTTCAGCAACATGAGCCAAAATCCACAGGACTCACAAGACTTGAGATGCTGCTCTCACCCCCACTCAGGACTGGAGGCAGCCGGGGCTGTGGTCGGGGTCCTCATGTCTTGTGTCTGAGAGGTTTGACACCAGCCAAAGCAAGCGAGCACGTGACGGGGAGTGTCAAGCATTTTCTCGCGAGCCCTCCCAGAGACAAGGACACGCAGGGAATGCTGGACAGGCATCCTTTGCATCAGTGATGCTCCAGCACGTGCGTAGAAGTCTTCGGACGTGATCCAGCCCCGCTCTGTGCCCCTGCTCCTAGGACGTGCCCTTCAGAGGGGTTTGTTGGCTTCGATGTGGCTTTAATCCATGGAAGTCATCTTGTCCCGGTTTCAGGGTGTGTTATTTCTCTCAGAGCCTCGGATGCTCTCAGGCTGCTGCGATTCCCATCAACCCCACCCTCAGAGCGACGTCTTCTCCTACAAGGTCTCTCCTTGTTAGTATACAAGTAGTATCTCTCTCTCTCTCTCTCTCTCTCTCTCACCATCGCTTTGTGTAATCAAAGGGAGTTGCTGGCAGGTGGGGGGCAGGGGACTCTTAAAAGACCTTGCAAGAAATTACATCCCTCCACTTCCAATTGTGGTACGAATAATATTGTTAATAATGTATTCCAGAAGACCCAGGTCATTTCTGGGAAGAATTCAGTTGAATACTAGCTATCTTTGCCAATTTCAGAAAGAAAGTTATCTGAAGTTCTCGAAGTAGTCATGTGGTCTTTGTAATGGCGGCCGCTAAGCCGCCCCCAGGGGGGAGCCAGTCCAGTAGAGGATGATACGCATTTGTACTGTGGGAAGCTTTGCCCAGTGCAGCGGCTGCAGACCAGGTAGCTTCAGCCCTTCGGCCGCTGAAGCCCGGGTCTACCCATCACTCTTCAAAACAGGTTTTGGATCCTTCTTTGCCCATGTATTTTCTTGAGCCTTTACTGATTTGTAGGAGGATTCGGGGCCAACGGTTTGCACAAAACACGTTCCACCAGCCCGGTGACAATTTAGAAGTGTGGGGGAGTGAAGGGTGCTGGTGAGCAGAGAACAGTGAAAGGGAAGGGCGGTGCAAGGAAAGCTGGCTGACCCAAGAGAGGGATTCGGCTGCTTGGTCAAGCACCGCCTTGGTGTTCCGTCGGTGCGGACAGGCGGAGTTCCGGAAAACACTGCGCCTTGCCATGTAGCAACGCGTGCATTCCTTGTCCCCCCCGGAGCAAGAGCGACTTGTTCTTGATTTCCACGGAGGGTTGCGATTACAGGGAAAGACGCGCGGTCGTTGTGAAAAGGCGTTCCTCGGAATACGGAATGCGACTGAGACTTCAGACTTTCTGATTCCAGCTGGTTAGAAAAGCCTTGCTTTTCCCCCTAGAATACCTTAGCCAGTATTTTCAGACTAGGGGTTACAAGTCATTAAAAATTGCCAGATCAGTTTCATAGATTTCACCCATCATTTTTTTTTTTAAACATAGAATAGAATAGAACATGCCACTGCTGGTCTCACACAGACAGAATTCGGTTGGCACTTCTGCTTGCGGACGAGGTTCATCACTGCACAGTCGGTGCCTCACAGTGGGTCCCGACGGCACCCAGGCAGAGTCAGAGGAGGGCGAAGGTGGGATGAGACCGCGGTGCCCAGCCTGGTAGGAGGAGAGGGGCCGGGCGTTCTTTCGCAGGGCAGCGACCGCAGTGCCCTGTCTCCCCAGGCGTTCCTGCCGACGACTCCAGCAGGGGTCCGCAGTGTGCCGTGATTGGGCGTCTAAGCCTAGATCAGCGTTTTCCTACCGCCTGCTTCTCTTAGCTGTGTGGCCTTGTGACGGTCACTGAGCCCCTCTGAGCCTCGTGCTCCTCTCTTTTCAAATAAGGGGGATGGCTCCTGTGTCCTGGGGTTGCTGCGGGAAGGAACTGTCCCTGCTCACGTTAATTGCTTTATCCAACGCCCAGCACACGGGCGCTTGCTGCCTGGATGTTTCTAGTGGCTTTATTCTTAATTGCCCAAACTTGGAAGCAACCAGAATGTCTTGCCATGGGTGATGGATACACAGACTGTGGTCCGTCCAGCCAATGGAATATTCTTCGGCACTAAGAAGAGGTGAGCTGTTAGGCTATGAAGGACGGGGAAACTTGAACACACGTTATCGAGTAAAAGACGACAATCTGAAAAGGCTGAGTACTGTTTGACTCTGGAAAAGACAAAGCTACAGAGACAATGAAAAGGTCAGCGGGTCCCAGGGGTTGGGAGAGAGGGGTGAACGGGGGAGCACTGAAAAAATCCTTTCAGGGTTTCCGAGCCGTTACTGCCATAGAACAGGTGGCGGCGTGTACATGACAACATTGCACATCATGTTGAGCCTTCGTTAATATTTAAACAGCACACTTTCCAATTTACATTGTTCAAGCGTGAGTAATGTGCCACCAGCTGCACATCCACCAAACCAACCCCCACTCCCAGGAAGCCCTCCCGGGCCCGGTTCATCATCTCGGGCTGCGGTGCTCCATCCGGCTGGACCCTCACCCCCTGCCCTGGCCTGAAATCAAAGTCCGAGGTGACGTGACGCACCTACAACCACGATTTCAGAAAGCAACATGGCGCCCAGCGGCAGTGAAGGAGACACGAGGTGACAGACGCTGCCGATGACCATGCATTTCACGTGTAACGCACGTGCAGGGCTCCACTCAGCAGGGTGCCGAGGGCGACGGGTGCTCCCCGCCTCTGCGGGGACTCACCGCGACGGGGCAGCCGCTCGCTCGCGCGCTGACACAGGCACGCCGTGGCGCGGGGCGCTCAGCTGTCGCTGCGAGTCTCGCCATCAGCGGCTTGGTTTTCCAAAACTGTGAAGTTCCGAACAAAAAAAAGCAGAGTCTTCCTTTGATTTATGTACATAGTTGCATTCCTGGAAAATTGAGAATATATTGAAACCATGCAGGAATTACCGGGCTTGGACGTAAAGGGGCATTAGATTCTGGGCGTGGGTAATTCTAAACAGGGCTTCGCCCCCGTGCCGGTCTGGCAGCCCGTGCAGACGGCCTGCACGTGGGAGGACGGCCCGCAGCCCCAGCCTCGGTTCCCTGGGAGTCGGTAGTGCCCCTCACCCCGGTGACGGTGAGAGGCCCGAAGTCTCCAGAGGGCTCCATGTGGTCCAGGACCTCTTCCTCCAGGCGAGGCCGCTGGACGATGTGGCTCAGGGCGATGGCGGGGGCGGGGCACCCTTGAGCACCCGCTTATTTCTCAGCCACAGCGGCTCCGCAAGTCCTGGGGAGCTGCTTTTCTGGAGATAAATCAGTCTCTGTGTTCTGATTCAAATTTCCCCTACAAAAACTCTTTTGAGAAAGGAAAAGAAGGCCCGAGGGACCCTGTCCATGAAAGCAAATGTCAGCCAAGTGAGGCCCTTTCCTGACAAAGTCCCTCTGCAAGGGAGCCCTATAACCCCCGCTCCCAGGATTCAGAGAGTGGGTGCCTTTCTCTGATGCATCTTAACTGATGAGACGCCAGGTTGATTCCTCAGCGTTTTCCAGGAGTCTGTGCATTCCGAGACCCTTTCTGTGTGCTTGTGGAGAAGCGGGGATGGACAGCGCAGAACCTGTGGAGTGAATTCCCACGACTAAGCCAGCAGAACGCGTGGCAGGCTTTGATCCTTTACAAAAGCCACGTCTGCGTGGAGGTTGTGCACAGAGGGAGATATTTGGTTACATGTCCTCCTCTCTCCCTGGAAAGCTCGGCGGGTGGTCAGTTTTGGTCTGCGGGTCACAAAAGGGGAGAATAACTCATGTGGCTGTGGATGCCACCTTAAGAAACGATGTGTGAGCGAACAGCCTCTGCCGTCCATGTTTTGTCGTTTCTTTCCCCCCTAGTCTGGGTTCAGTAGAGATGCTTGGGAGCTCGTTTGGAGGGTGAGGGTCCTGTCTGACACTTGCGTCGCCCTGGGCTCGAGTTCTCCGCGTCGTCTTCGGAAGTCACACCGTCTGTTATCTTTCACAGTGAAGTCCGATCTGTCTCGATTCCTCCTGCGAGAGCAGCGGGATTCTTCCAGGGGGTTCCCTCCCCGAGTTGAGACACCACAGCAGAAGAGGAGAAACATAGTTCTTGATTAAGAATTATCCTCGAAGGAGCCCCTGCCCGAAGAAAAGAGTAAACGCCCTAATTACCAACAGCAAGAGTCTTCTGGCAGCGTTCGTTGGGAAAACCGTATTGTTGGCTTTCTAAAAAGAAGTAGTTTTAAGTTTTACTATAAAACTTACCAGTAAAACGGACTCTCATTTTCTGAGGGTGTACAGTCTATGTACTTTAACACATGCCCGGATTTGTGGGGCCATTTACCATAACCTGAGGACAGAGCGATTCCATCACCCCAAACACCTGCTTCCGCCACCCGGGTCCTGGCAGACACTCACCTCTCCTCCATCCCCATGGAGCATCGTAGAGTAGGTGACCGTGTGCAACTAACTTCTTTCACTCGGCATGCCTTTGAGATCCACGCACCTTCTTACAAATGTCCACAGTCTGCTCCTTTTCATCGGTAAGCAGCATTTCATTGTGTGGATGGGCCGCAGTTCATGCATTTGCTGGTCGAAGAACATTTGGGTTGCTTCCGATTTTTGGCAATAATGAACGGAGCTGTTAGAAACATTTGGTTTTGTTAGAATACAACATCCATTTTTCTAGGGCAGATACTCAGAGAAAAGATTGCTGAGACATGCACCAAACGTATATTTAACTTCACGAGTAGCCGTCGAGCTGGTTTCCACAGCGTCTGTACCGTTTCGTCTTTTCGTCAGCAGCGCGTGCGTGTCTTCCAGCCACTGCGCCTCCCTGTCGGCACTTGGTACTATCGGTGCCTTTAATTTGACCTGTTCTAATGGCTACAATCTGTGGTTCTGTTTCATTGTGTTTTTATTTCGTCTTTTCCAAACAACCAGTGATGTCGAATGTGTTTCCATAAGCTTATTGCCCTCTTTGAAGAACTGTCTATTTTTACATCTTTTGCCCATTTTTAAATTGGTTTGGGTTTTTCTTCTGGTTGAGTTTTGAGAATTCTTTATTATGTATACAGGTTACATATGGGATTTGAAAGTATTGTTTCCCAGTTTTCAGCTTGTCTTCTGATTCTCTACATAGTGCACTAATTTTTAATTTTCATGAAGTTAAGTTTTTTTTTTTAATGGAATAGGCTTTTTGTGCCATGTCTAAGAACTCACCCAACCCAAGGTCATGGATTTTCTTCTCAAAGTTTCATAGTTTTATATTTAGATCTGTGATCTATTTTGAGTTGACTTTTGTATAAAGTATGACATTCCAATCGGAGATTAATTTCTTGCCTATGGATTTCTCAGTGTTTCAACGATTGTTGAAAAGACTATTCTTTCTTCATTGAATTGCTTTTTCACCTTTGTCAAAACTCAATTGGTCATATTTGTGTAGGTCTATTTCTAGATTCTCTGTTCCATTGATCTATGTGTTTATCCCTTTGCAATACTATTTAGTCTTGATTACCGTAACTTTATAGTAAGTCTTAAAATTGGGTAGTTTGAACCTTTCAACTCTTTTATTTTGGACTTGTTTTAGCTATTTTATATTCTGGTTTCTTTGACTCCATATAAATTTTAGAATCAGCTTGTCTATATCTACAAGAAATATTGCTGCAATTTTGATATTTGTGGAATCTATAGGTCAATTTGGGGATAATTAACACTTTTACTATGTTAAATTTTTCTACCAATGAACATAGTATGTCTCTCTAATTATATAACTTTTTGATTTCTTTCAACAGAATTTTTGAGGTTTTCTGTATAGATCCTATATGTGCTGTGTTATATTTATACCTAAGTATTTTATTTTTTAAACTATTATAAACATTACTGATTATTAAATTTTCAGCCTTTAGTTGAGTAGTGCTAGTTGTGTTAGTTTCCTGTGGCTGCTATGACAAATCACCACAAACTTGGAGTCTTAGAACAATAGAAACGTATTTTTTACACTCCTACAGGCCAGAGGTCCGTGTTCAGTTCTGAGTCGAAATCAAGGTGCGGCCAGGCTGGGCTCCCGCCAGGGGCTCTGGGGCGGGGTCCGTTCTTTTCGTCTTCAAACTCTTAGTGACTGCCAGCTCTCCTTGGCTTGTGGCTCCGCCGCTTTGTTCTCTGCCCTGTCTTCCTACTCTCCTCCTCGGGGTCAGACCTCCCTCTGCCGTGACCTTCTCATCCCAAGGCCCTAACTTAATCAGGTGTGTTTATATACATTATTGAACAATAATGTTCACGAGTTCCAGGAATGAGGACCTAATATCTTCGAGGACATTGTTCAGAGTGCTGCAGTAGTATTTAGAAATCAAGATTGTGTGTGTGTGTGTGTGTGTGTGTGTGAGAGAGAGATTTTGTGTTAATATTGTATTTTGCAGGCTTAGTGCTAAACTTTTTAATTCTAGGAGTTCTTTGAAAGATTCTGTGGATTTTTCTTTATAGCTAGTCATGTCATCTGCAAGTAGGGGCACTTTATTTACAATCTGCTTGACGTTTCTTTTTTTGATTTATTGCATTGAGTAAGACTTCCAACACAGTGTGGAACAGAAGTGTTAAAAGTGGACACCCTCGCCTTGTGCCTAACCCTAGGGGGAAAGCATTCAGTTGTTCACCATTAAGTGTGATGTGAGCTTCCATTCTTTGCTGAGGTTTTGTCTTCATCATGGATGAAAGTTAAATTTTGCCATGCAATTTTCCGCATCAAGTGATATAATCATCTATTTTTCCTTCCTTAGATTATTCATATAATAGGTTACATTAATTGAGTTCTAAGTACTGTACTAGCCTTGTATTATGGGGACAAGTCCTGCTTCATTGTAGTATATTACTATGTTTATGCATTCCTGGTTTTAAGTTGGAATACTTTGTTGAGGATTTTTATGTTTATGTTTATGTTTATGAGACACATTGGACTGCAGTTGTCTTTTCTTATATGTCTTTGGTTTTGGTATCAGGTTAATTCTGGCCTCATAAAAATTGATGTTTTTCCTTTTCTATTTTATGGAAGACACTGTGGAGATTTGGTATTATTTCTTCTTTATATGTTTCACAGAATTTGTCAGTGAAGCCATCTGGACTTGATATAATTCCTTTTCAGAAGATTTTAAACAACAAATTTATTTTCTTTCATAGTTACATGATCATTCAAGTTGCCTATAATATCATTTTGAGTGAATTTTGGTGTTTGCAGTTTTTGAGAAATTGGTCCATTCATCTAAGTAGTAAAATATATATCCGGAGAGCTGTTCATAGTATTTTGTTATTTTTGTGTGTGCATGATATCCGAAGTATCGATGGTCATTTCCCCATCCTATTTTCTGGTAATTTGCGCCTTTCCTCTTTTCTTTGTCCACCTCGCTAGTGATTTATCAATTTTATGGATATTTTTGAAGAACCAGATTTTGGTTTTATTGCTTTTCTCTATTTTTTTTTTTTACTGTTTCTGAGTTTATTGATGTCTCACCTTTATCATTTTCTTCCTTTTGCTTGCTTTGGGCTTACTTTGCTCTTTTTTTTTTTTCCCCTAGTTTCTTAAGGTAGAAGCTCAAGTTATTTAAAACTTTTCTTCTTTTCTAATGCAAACATTTAAAATGCTATAAATTTTCTTATAAGCACTACATTAGCTACATCTGACAAATTTTAAAATGTATTTTCCTTTTAGTTCAAAATATTTTAAAATATTTCTTGAAATGTGCTCTGTGATTCATTGTGTGTTGTTTACTTTCCAAATTTTTGAGATTTTCCTGTTACATTTTTGATATTGCCTCCTGGTTTAATTCCATTATGACCTAAAACATACTTTGCATAGTTCCAGTTCTTTAAGTGTGTCGAGGTTTGTTTTGTGGCTCGTGATGCGTTCTGTCCTGGTGAGGGTTTGATCGTTCGGGTAGTGGGTTTTCCTTGAAAGCGGCCATACCTGTAGACTGGGCCCACTGGTTCGCTTATTCACTCAAGACTTGCCAGAAGGCTGTCACTCATAGCCCGTTCTTTCCTTCGTCTAGAACATCCAGGATGTGAGGAGTGATGATGAGGAGGAGTACGAAGAAGAGGACGAGGAAGAGGAGGAGGAGGAAAAGGAAGAGGCCACCAAAGGCAAAGAGACAGACTGCTTGAAGAATGGACTTGGGGCCAACAGGACCCTCATCCCCAACGGCCAGCACGGCCGTTAGCTCGAAGCCCACGTAGGTCCCGGGCGCCCTGCGTGGTGAGGGCTGCCCCTCGTCGCGGTGGCCCACAGGACTCCCAGGGACCCTGGATTCTGCCCTTGCTCTTTCTAACCACCCCCCCCCCTTGAATGTATTTAACAAAATGTTGTTGAACTGTGTTAAAATGTTAAATATAAGTGTTTCCATGGATTTACTGCAGTGAGGACTCGGACTGGTCAAAGATTTCAAAGATTTCTCCAGACAGATGTTTTGGTTCTAACTGTGCTCGTTCGTTGGAGACATGGGCGTTTTGGGGAACTCGCTTTGCTGTGGGCCTCTCACCCTCCTGCCTGGCCCGTCCTCAGGTGGCGTGAGAAGTGTGCCGATGTAACCCACTTTCTCCGGGGGTGTTTGGCACAGAGAGCAGCCTATTTCCTGAAAATGAACGAGAGGCGGCAGTAGAGCGGGGACAGAAGCACCAAACCAGAAGGCCAGGCTGCCAGGCTCCTGGGCCGCCTCCTGCCCCGGGCTCATCAGGGCCTCCCCCGCTGTGGTGCTTGGCCTCTCGGGTGGGAATGGTGGCGCCTGTCCTGCCCACCTCACAGGGTCGGGGCAGGGACCAAAGGAGACGGCTGTGGTGTTCCCGTCACCTGACCCTCTTTTCACTACGATTCCAGCTCTGTTTGCGAGGCAGAACCCTGGCTAAGCTGGGCATTGAATGGCCTGAAGGGACACACACCATCTTAAAAGAATTCCCAGTAAAAGTGTCTAGAGATACCTGGAAAGGCAGATACCCAGAAGGCCGTTCCCATTGCATTCGGTAACTATTTATCTATCAGTTCCCCAAGGTAATTCTCAAATTCCCCGGGAATTCTCCTCCCTCAGGCCCACTGGCCTGATGGCCTGAGGGAGGGAGTTTGGGCCCTGCGTCTTCTGGTTTTGAGCGGGTCTCTCATTCTTTTCTTTAAAAGGGAACCTTTCCTGCTGCTGCCCTAAGCGCCCCCTTCAGGCCAGCAGAGCTACCCAGCATGCCACAGGGCCCACCTGGGGGCCTGTCCTCTCGCTGAGCCATTATCACCCAGAAAGCCTGAGCACACTACTCCATCTCTGCTGTCCAGCCCCGTCAGAGTGGAGAATAGTAAAACAGATCCAAGAGGCTGGAAACACCCCTCAGACTGCCCAAGCGCGGGTGCTAGAGTCAGTGACAGCCCCTGGGGCCACCTGCATCTCTGGGTCCCCACAGGGGCGTGTCTCCTGAGCCCCGCAGGCAGCAGGGGCCTCAGGGACACCTGAGGTTCCTGCTGACGGGGGAGAGACCCAGCCTGGCAGAGGAGGAGCCCAAGCAGAGTATGCAGCCTACCCCCGCCCCCGCCAGCCCTTGGTATTTTGTAGTCACACTGTGTACCTTCGTCTTGTCTCACTCAGGGCCCGCAGTTAAAGCCGAGTGAGAGCTAGGACAGTGGGACCTTAGAGCAAACGGCCTCCGCCAGCGCGGGCTGCGGCCCCGGAGCAGGACGGCACTGTGCGCAGCAAAGGTATCCGCACTTTTTTTTTTTTTTTTACTAAGAAGATATTTTTGAAACCTCCAGGTTAAAGTGAAACCAAAACTGAAACCCTTCAGGATTCTTTCCCCAACAGAATCCCCTTTTGCAGAATCGTTCTCTACATAATATTTGCTTTTATGAGTATAATGCATTATAGGTATAATGTTCTATTATCATCTAAAGTGCCTCCGCTCAGTTAAGTGCATAACTGTTGAGTTATTAATATTATATTATTTTTTGGTGGAAGAAGAGCACATTAAGATTTTATTTTTTAATGTTTTTAGTTAGCAGAGTATTTTTTTAATTTATTTTGGTCTCATCTCTTGTGTTCTTAAGGTAAAAAAAATTGCTTATTTGCCGCTCTCCCCTCCAGGTTTTTTTTCCCATACTTGAATGGTGAAGGTGAGATTGACATGCCAATTCCAACCATCTCTGGTACAGCCAGGGCGCTGAACTGCCTCTCAAGAGGTAGACGGGCATGCTTGCAACATCCTTTAGGGCTTTTGGGTTGATCTGAAAGTAACCTCTCCTTCTACAGGAAGCAGGGCTCATACTGTGCCAGCTGGCTTTAGGAAAATGCAGTTTACCCTGCCACCAATATCTCTGTGATGGCAGTGACCTACAGTCAGAGACAGACAGGACAGAGCAGCTTCAGCACACACGTCGCTTGGCTTCTGAGAGATTGTTACTGATCTCACCTAGTCGTGGAAAGCATCTGCGTGTTCACTGGGAATGCCCTGCTGGGAATCAGAGGGCACAGAGCCAAGTTGGGGTATCAGGGCTGCTGGCCTTGGGGCGCCAGGCACCGGACAAGAGGTAGTGGGTTGGTCTTAACGGGGGTGAGCCTCTTGGCCATGCATAGTGTAGACCAACAGACACCTATGGGTGGGACTCTAACCTGGGCCCTGGTACCTGGGCCCCGGGGCACAAGGCACTGTTGTGATGCTAACTAAGAAAGAGGACTGATCTTCAAGGTGTTTTCTCATCCCCCTTTTCTTCACCTACCTTTCAGAGGTAGAGGAGGAAGTAGGGTCTAGATCTGTGGTTCAGTTAGCTGTCCATCACAATTACCTATGGAGCTTAAAACACACCTGGCCTGTTCCATTGCCTGCTGTACATTTTGATTCAGTACTTCCAGGGTTCGAATCAGAAATCGGCATTTTAACCCAGCCTGGTGCTTCGGAAGAGCGGTCAGCAGTCTGCACGTCCCCACCTGCTTTTGTTCCCACTAGCAGGGTCCGAGCTGACAGATGGGGGAATGCCGTGATACAGCCTGTTTAACCCCAAATAAGTCTGTCATCATAGGTAAAGCAGACATTGAACAGATAGTAAGAGAATCCTATGAGCAAATATGTTAATGTATTTGAAGGTGTAAATAAAATGTGTAAGTTTTTAGAAAAACACAACTTGACAAAATGAGCACAAGAAGAAATAGCTATCTAAATAGTCTTCTATATAAAACAAAATTAAATCTGAAATTACAAAATTGGCCTCCCCCCAAAAAAAATCTTTAGGCTCAGATGGCTTATCCAGTGAATTCTTCCAGTAGTTAAGGAAGAATTAACAGAAGTATTATGCATACCTTTCCAGAGACAGAAGGAGAGAACACTTCCACACTTCTTTTATAACCTTGACACTAACAAAAATCTGAGAGAATATTAGGAGAAAAAACCCCAAACAACGAAAGGCTAACTCATTCATGGACATAGGTACAGAATCCCCAAACCAAAGCAAACTGGACGCAGCAAGAAGGAAGAGAGTGCCTGGTAAACAGTTGGGTTTATTTCAGGAGCTGGGGCTTGATTTGCTCTTTGAAAATCAACGTTATTCACCATTTAAAAAGAGCAAAGGAAAAAGTCATATCTTCAAAAGCCTTACATAAAATTCAACATTAATTCACTTAAAAAAACAAGAACATAATCTTATGGATAAGCAGGAACTTTCTTAATCTGATAAATAGCATCTTCAGGAAGCATGAAGCTGGCTTTAGGGGATAGCTGGCTTTTTTGTGATAGCAAAACGCTGAAAGCTTCTCCTCCAGGATTATCACTGAGGCAGGGATGTCCATCATCGGCAAGGAGCCCATCAACCTGTGTATAGTCAGCAGCTGTATTTTTCAAACTAGCCAAGGAAATATTTCAAGAGGTAAAAATTACAAGAGTCAAAAGGAAGAAATGAAAACTGTTATTACAGATGTAAATACAACCCCTCCACACCTATTGCGCGCGCGTGTGTGTATAATTTATACAAAAACGCCAAGAAACGAGACTGGCCAAGACAATTTTATGGAGAACAAAAGGGGAGAACTTAGTCTACTAAATACCAGAGCTAATTATAAAGAGGCAGCAAAGCAGTGTGAAATTGGTATAAGGATAGACAAGCAGAACAAAAAAAATTGTAGAAAGTCCTGAAACAAACTCATGCACATATGGACAGTTGAGTAGCTTTAAGAATAAGAATTAAACTTGAACCCTATTTAACACTATGCACAAAATAAATACCGGGTTTTTGTACCTCTAAATGTGAAAGGTAAAAATATACAAGCTTCCAAAGGGAAACATAAAAGGACATCTTCATGACCTTATTAAGATGGGCAGAGACTTCTTAAATAAAACAAAATTTAAAGTAGTATCCAAAAGGAGAAGATCAATGAATCAGATTAAATGATAATAAAGAACTTCTCTTTCTCAACAAGTATCATTCAGGGAGTGAAAAGGCAAGCCACGGAGTGGGAGGGAATATTTGCAACACTTACAACTGACCAAGGGCTCATATCCAGAATGTGTAAAGAACTCCTACCAAAAAAAAAGAAAGAGAAAGAAAGAAAAGAAAAGGAAAGGAAAGAAAGAAAGAAAGAAAAGGAAAGGAAAGGAAAGAAACAAAGATACAGCCCACTTAGACACTATAGAAAACACTGCATCTAAAATGTCCAATAAACATGAAAATGGCTCAAACATTAGAAGGACTGATGGTACCAAATGGCTGTCACATGGAACACTCGGAAGTCACACCCTGCTGTAGGCGTGTAGTTCCGGTTGCTTTGAAAAGTGGTTTGCTGTCCTTGGACACGCACGTATTCTAACCCTGCAGCGTCACTCCTAGGTCCGTATCCGAAAGGCGTGCCCCTGAATGTTCGTAATAGCCCAAGCCGGACACTCCCCAAATAGGCATCGACTGTAGAATGGCCAAGCAAACTGTGGTATGTTTATCCTCGGGGACACCAGAGAGCCCCCCAAATGAACACACTGGTCCTTGCAACAATGCAGCTGCTTCTTGCAATCGTAATGTTTTGCAAAAGAATCTAACAGAAAACGAATACATACATCATGATTTCAGTGTCGTTGCGGTAAAGTCCAGGGAGGGTTTACCTGAGGGGAGGGGGAGGGGCTGTGCCTGGCCAGGCCCAGGGGCTCTTTGGGGTACTGCTAACGTTCTGGGTGGTGGTGCTTCTTGAGTGTGTTCAGTTGGTGCTGAGTCAGGAAATGGTACCCTTACGATGTGTATGCTTTTCTGTACGTATGTTACAATTTTTCAAAGTTGAAATAAAAAAGAAAAAGCTAGCCCTGGCTGGTGTAGCCCAGTGGATTGAGCGCGGGCCTGTGAACCAGAGGATCGCGGTTCGATTCCCAGTCAGGGCACATGCCTGGGTTGCAGGCCAGTTCCCGGCAGGGGACACACGAGAGGCAACCGTACATTGATATTTCTCTCCCTCTCCTTCTCTCCTACCCTTCCCCTCTAAAAGATAAATAAATAATAAAAAAGTTTAAAAAAAATATTTAAAAAAGAAAAAGAAAAAGCTAGCGGCTTTTAAGTCCTCCCCTTTCTGAGATAGCTGGTGTGATTGACCACAGCCTTCCCTGTTTTCCTAAAAACTTTTAATACCAAACATATCTGTAAAAGAGTCCATAATCCGACTATCAGATAATACGTATTGCCATTTAAAAATAATAGTAATGATGCAGTACACTCGCAGAGTTAAAACATTCAAATGCAAACATAATGTAAAAATATATCAACTGAAAAGTGAAATGTTCTCTCTGAGGTCTTTCTCCCAAAGGGAATTACTATTTTAAAAAAAATAATAATAAAAAGAAAGATTTTATTTATTTTTAGAGAGAGAGGAAGGGAGGGAGAAAAACTGGGAAAGAAATATCAGTGCCCCCATCTGGGAACCTGGCTCGCAATCCAGGCCCGTGCCCCGACCAGGAATCAAACTGGCGACCTTTTGGCTTGATTTGGTTGGACAACCAACCCACCGAACCACACCAGCCAGGACCCACAGGGAAGCGTTCTTAATGCACATCTCAGCACAGCATCCGGATACAGTCTCATGGCCATTTCAGCGTAAATCTGCTGCTGGACGCTGGCTCCCAGACCTCCCCATCGCACCCTGCGGCTAAGGCAGCGTTCCTGGAGAGGAAGGCCTCAGCAGTGCTCAAAGGGGCGAGGCCAACACCGGCTTGCATGGAGAGTTTGCGGGCGTGGCTCATGGGTCTGTCGCTGCTGCAGCTTGGTTAGGATCCGCTGGGGATCCCCATGTGCCAGGGGCGGGCTGGCTATTGCAGCAAGGCCCAGACTTTCAGGGGAGGCGTTCTGAGAGTTCGAAGTTTCTTAGCGGGTGACCATCTGTGGATGCTTTCTGTTGGACAGGTCTTGTGAGAAGGCCCAGAAATGACCAAGAAGGTTTGTCTGCCTGGCAAAAGTCTTGTGGAATAGCAAAGCTGTGCTACGGTGACGATGGGACAGGCAGGTCATGTTCATGAAGACAGTGAGCTGTGCAGGGGTTGGTGCTTTGGGTTCTCGGTACATAATTGTGCTATCTCTGTAGACACCTGCCTTTATCTCTCTGACTGCTGCTCCGAAGTGCCCAAGCGAGGGGAAAATGAAGGCAGGTAAGACCCTGGGACTGTGAGCACGCAGAGGGGGTGCCTTTAACTGACCTGCACTGAGGTTCCAGGTAAGCTGCTGACACCTCTGAGTCACCACATTCTTGCTTTTTTTTTTTTTTTTAAACCTTCGCCTGAGGATATGTGTATTGATTTTAAAGAGAGAGGAAGAGAGAGGGAGAAACACTGACCAGTTGCCGCCTGTAAGCTCCCCACCCTGGGATCAAACCCACAACCTAGCTACGTGTCCTGACTGGGGATTGAACCCACAGCCTTTGGGAGTACGACGGGACAGTGCTCCAACTAGCTGAGCCACCCGGCCAGGGCCCTTGCTTTTCTCTCGCTGCGTTGGAGAGCTCTGTCCGAGTCAGCACACGCAGCTCTACTTCCGTTCTGGGGGAGCCTTAGGAGTGCACCCTCAGGGGTTTGACCAGTCTCCCGCTGTTGGCCTGGGGGTGCCCGCCCGCTCTTCGGGGCCAGTTCCGCCCCCCGCCTGCTGACCGTGAGCAAGGCGAGGCTCTGTCTTTTGTCTTCCACCATCCCACCAACCAGAGCATTCCATCGGATTTAGGAAACAACAGGCCACCGCTGAGGATCACTGGAGGGGTGGGTTTTTACATGAGAAACTGTCCCCGTCGGTCCCATCTGGGCCACCCTGTTTTGCCTTTTGGTAAAGAACCCGGTCCCCCCTCGGGACAGCGGCTGGGGCCTGGCCAGGACTGCTGGAGTCTGTGCGACGTGGCTGAAGTTCCCCCACTTGCAATCGGAACAGGAGCCCCCGTGCCTTCTCCTCTAGGCCTGGCCCGGAACCCCCACACTGCAAGCAAGCTGCCTACTTCGGCCCTCTCCCCGCCGCCCCCCAGCCAACCCAGTGACAGCCGGATACCCCCGGAGCCCCATCTGTTGGCATCCCCAGGTCGCTGTGACCAGCCACGCACAGTCCGGGACCTGTGCGCAAAATAAGTGACTTAGCCTGTGTCACAGCAAAGGCTCCTGGTGCAGAGTGCCAGGCAGCGGACAAGCAGGTCTGTCCTGTGTCCTAAGGAGGCAGAGACCCGCCTCTGTCCTGGGCTCTTGTCTCAGCTGCGTCCCCACACCCCACCTGTAGCTTTAGAGGCCAAACTCCGTCCGCGCCAATAAAACCTTCCACCAGGTGGCCCTCAAGCTCCTGTTAAGGAGAAGGGGGGCGGGGAGGACAAAACCCACAGGTATAAGAAGGTACAGAGAGGGGGAGTAGGTGACAGGAAGGCAGGGTCTCTGCCGGGGCTGCTCTGGGGAGACACCTGTCCCTGGGCAGCTGCCTGGGGTGCTGGCCGTGGGTCTGGGATTTGGGACAAAAGGGCTGGGCACGCTTCTTCGGGGCTGGACAGCGCCTCACACGTCCTGGTCCCGCTGGTCACTGTAGGGGCTGAAAGGAGCACCGGGAACTCCTTGCTGATACGTCCGCCCTGCCATTTGGGGTCACCGACAGGTCCCCAGTGCCTGTGGCTGGTCTTTTGTGAACACCATTCATAATTTTTTTAAAAAAGTTCTTAGAAAATTGGGAATCAAATTTCCTTAATCTGACAACGTGTAAGTATAATATGAAAATCTTCACCAAACAGCGTACACGTTGGTGAAGTACTGAACACGTTCTCCCCGAGACTCGGAAAGAGACAACAATGCCCCCCGTCACTGCCCCGGCGCCCTGGGTGCTGGAGGTTCCAGCCGTGAACTTGGCACATCCCTCCCAGACACACGCGGAAGTAAAGTTCAGTCCGGGCACCCCGTGGCCAGTCAAGGGCGACATAGGTTCGCAAAATGAACCCACAGCCCTGCCTGCCTTTCGCCTCAGATGGAGACATTATCTCTATTATCCGGGACAGCGAGCAAATCTGTTTGCCAGGCCGACAGCACCTGCATCTTCCAAGGCTGTTGGCCGTACAGATGTCCTTGAAGAGGCGGACAGTCTGGGACCAAAGGGATGGGCGTCTTCTGACAAAACGCGCGGGAATGAAAAGGCCCGTGAGGATTAACTTCCGGCCCCCGTTGGCATGGAGATAGCCCTGATGAAGCATCCTCTCCTCTACGTTCCACGGAGGCGAGACCAACACTTGGCCAGACCAGAACCCGGCCAGGCGCGCCAAGCGTGGGGAGACCTGTGTTTCCGGAACGCGCTCCTGATCTTGTTCCCACGCCCTCCCAGGAAGGGCCCTGGAGAACCCCTCAGGAGAGCAGAGATGCACCTGTGACCCAAGGGCCCTGCTCAGCGTCTCATCTCCCGGAGGCCCTCCTGTGACCGGGGCCCACGCTGCTGCTGCCGTTCGGTTTTGCAAAATTCAACGTGGATGGGAGGCGTCCGAGATGCAGGCAGAGGGTCCAGACTCTTGGTGGGGAAGGAGGTTGGTGAATCTAGGGAGCGACGGGGGAGGGGAAGGGTCTCAGGTCCTGCATTCTCTTCCTCAGCCTGGGCGAGAGAGGATTCCCTGGGGATTCACCGCATCATCACGGCCATGCGCGGCGTAGCGACGTTCCAGCCAATGACAGACCGCTGCTCAGACCCTCAAGGAGGAGAAAAATTCCTCCTGGTGACGTCGTAGCCAGGACAACGCCATAGCGCAACGCGTGACTCGCGGGTTTGCCAACAAGCCTGCGCGCGGCCCGCCGTGAGCGAGGACAGCACGCGCAGAGTTACGCGAGTGGGCCGGCCCGTCCGCGCCCTTGGGAGGGCGCGGCGCGGCGTTCGCACGGGGCGCACCTGCCCGACGTCGCCTTTGTCGGAACTGTCCCCGCCGTTCGGCGGGGCGGGACCGTGCGTATTATTAACCGCACGAGCGCCTTTTAAGGGGCCTTCTGGGCCTGCGATGCATTCTGCTGCTTGAAAATAAAGCACAGTAGGCAAGAGTGAGTGAGGAGGGGTCTGGGCTCGGAAGAATCGAGGCTCTGCTTCCCGGGATCCGGGGCCTTGGCGGGTTCCTCTTACCTGTTGGCAGCTTTTTTGTTATCAACTGGGGATGACTGTGAAGGCAGCTTCGCTGTGGAGCGGAAGCAGAGGTGGCGATTCTGGCAGGCGGCTCATAGCAGGCAGTTAATTAGCTCCTTCTCCCTCCCAGGGAGGGCCCTCCGCTTACAGGACGGACGGTGGCTGGTTTTCAGACCCCCGACTCTACTAAACAGGCCACGCCAACAGCCTCGTTACGCCTATCTCTAAGAGAAAAACGAAACCCGGAATGATTTACTACACCAAGTCCAAGGACGGGCTTTGGGTCCAGGAGGGATGCCCAGCAACTCGGTGGTCAGCGCAGTCACTCTGGTGCGAGCTTCTCAGGCGCATGCCTGGCCAGTGTCCGCTGTCCGCTGTGGGCAGGGAGCCTGAGGTCTCTAGCCCTGGCACCCATGGCAGGACCTGCGTGTGCCGCTCCCTCGGCCCAGGCCTGGGGGTGGGGGAGAGCGTGCGTGGCAGAGAGGGACCGCAGGCATGCGCAAGCGGCCTGCGGGGAGGAAGAGCAGCAGAGCCAACCGCAAAGAGTGTGAGAGAGAGCGAGAGAGCGTGTGCCCCGGAGGGTGGGCAGGAGGTAGGGTGGGGGTCGGGGTGCCGTGAAGGAGCCAGCAGGAGGGGAAGGCCGCAGGTCTCTGCGGAGAGTGGGCAGAGGGTCCCCTTGTTCCCCTGGTCCGTGACCTGCCTCTTCCTGCGTCTCCCACACCTCGCCCGCTCCACCGCCCCTCCATTCCCACCCGTTTCCTAGCCTGCCGCTCGGGTTCCCCTCCATCGTTCTTTTCTGACCCGCCCCCCACCCCCAGTCCCTGACTACTCTCCCCCCCACCCCTTCTTCCTAGGGGTGCAGTCTGACCGCAGCCCCGTGTGCTGTTGGTGGCTCCTTCCCCCAGTCCCTCTGAAGAGCCCCGTGTGAGTTCAGCCACCTGCCCGTTTGACCTTCGCTTCGGTCCCCGGAACCTTGTTTTACCCTAAGAAAATATTTCCTGAGTGAAAAGGGTGAGGCGCCCACCCACACCTCCTAGAGCGAGCCCCAGTGCCAGCCAAGTTCAAGGCCTGCCCCCTGCTGCCTCCCACGCACACAGGCCCCCCTTTGCACCCCCCAGTACCCCTGCAGGCAACCCCAATAGCCTTGGCCCATGGAGAAAGCAGTGAACATGCTCCCAGACGGGCCGCTTCAGGTGGGCCTGGGAAGTAAACGTCCTTCACTTAGGACTTGGAGAAGCCAACAGGGCGAGTCAGGCAGGAGGGTCGAAAGGAGAGGAGGGACCGGAACAAAGAGAGGGGGTGCAGGCAGCGCCCCCACCCCTGCCCTGCACCCGTGTGCTAGGGTGCTGGGTGGGCTGGGACCCCAGGAAGGGTGCGGGGCCACCCCAGCCTCTTCTTCCGATTGCATCAGGAAAGCACACTGAGGGTTAGGGACACAGCGCACCTGGCCGGGCCTCTGAGGCAGTGGCCCTGAGCAGGGGCTGGGGGGGGGGGCACCCCAGCCTGCAGAGCTCGTTTGCAGCTTGGCGGAACCCTAGCGCTTTAACTCCCACACCCCACCCCATCTGCAGCGGGGGCTTGAGGGTCCCCGGAGAGAAACAAAGTGAGGAAATGGTGAATCGGGTCCAAGGGAAAAAAAAAAAAGAAAAAAGAAAAGAAGTGGATGGATTTCCCCCCTTCTGTTCTTGGCAACCGCTTCCAGAGGCTCCAGGGAGGGGGAATTTGATAACCACGTAACTTCACCCTTCGAGAGCCCAGGCGTTGCCTGGCCCTGAGCCAACTGCGTGTTTGCGGAGCGGGGCTGGAGCGTCCTTTCCGTAGAGTTCATTTATCATGCGTCTCGGTGCCTGTCCCTGCGCCCCCTTCTTCTCCCCTTTCTTTTCCCCTCCTCCCTCTCTTCAATGCTTTTTCTCTCCTCTCCTCTCTCCAGCTTTCCCTGGCACCCCTTCCCTGCCCGCCGCCCCCGCCCCCCCCAGGATGGGTGTTAGCTGGACTTAGATTGGATTTAATCACGCAGCATGATACCGTCATGGGGCCACCCAAGACTCTCTTTGGTTCTCTCCTATTGTTTTCCTCCTAATTCATCTTCCATTCCCCAAGAGAGGGATCCGGGCTACATATTTAATATACGTCTCTCTAGCTCACTTGCTGTCTTCAAGGTACAGTGCAGTTTTGAGCTTTCAGGCCGTAAAACTATCGCTAAATTATTTGCCCGTTAAATTTGACATGGCTTTTGCAACAACTTTATTGCGATACAGTTGGCATGCGATACGCGACAAGCTCCCTGTAGGGAAAGTGTGCCATTTGGTAAGTTTTGACGTGTATGCATTTGCAATCCATACAGCGAATATATTCAGCACCTCCAAAAGTTGCCTCCTGACCCTTTGTAATTCCTTTAGCTTGTTAGCATTAGGAGTTGCAATGATGGATTTTTAGACTACTGAGGAAATATCATGCCCCACACACGCCCTTTGGTGCTCAGTTGAGCTCCATGAACTTCTGATACCAGCAACCAAAGATTTGGAACAAATATAATCTGGTTATGGAGATGGGATTATAATCTCTCTGCCCAGCTTTACATTTCAAAGTTTAATGACCAGGAATCTTGTAAGAAAGTTCTGGGTGACGTATATAAGAAAGGGGAGCCCTGGCTGGTGTAGCTCAGTGGATTGCACGTAGGCCTGCGAGCCAAAAGGGTCGTCGGTTCGATTCCCCATCAGGGCACCAAATCCCCTGTTGGGGGCGTGTGAGAGGCAACCACACATTGATGTTTTTTCCCTCTCTTTCTACCTCTCTCTCTCTCTCTAAAAATAAATAAAATTTTTTTTTAAAAAGAAGAAAGGGGAGAAATCCTTAAACTGTTGGTGATTTGGCGAATATTTATTGAGTGCCTGCTGTGTGTCAAGCAGTGCCCTGGGCGTTGGGTGCTGGGCCTCGGTGGCCAGCCATGGATTGTTGTGGAGGCATCCCAGTGGTACTCAAGTAACGGGGGTCTCCCTCATCCTTTCCCTTTCTACCTCGCATGAGAAACTTTCTGACACTCGGGCCTTTGTGTTTGAAAATCAAATCTACATGAACCTGGGACATTAACATTATCCTAGGGAAGAATGACCCTAAACGAATCCGTCCAGTGAGATGGCTTCAGTGCTTCGTCATCTCTCGCCACCTCCCAAAGCTTAGAGTCCTCAGAACTCTCTGAGTTCATCCAGCTGTTTTCTTTCTTTCATTCATTTATTCGACAAACATAATCCAGCGCTCTCGTGACACACCAGCACTCTCCTAGGCCCCTGTTTCCGTTTCCAAGGGTTGTCTGAATTGCTAGGCCCAAGTCAAGTTCAAGTTCGAAAGGGAGATGACCTCGATGGAAACTGTTGAAAATCGTCTCGCAGTGTTTGCGTTATGATGGCGATGTCAACATGGTTCTCTGCGGAGACAAGCACATATTATAATTACGTTTCCTTCTTGTGTAACAGTTTGGGGGGTTCTTTTTTTAGTGTTTCTGCTTACCTTCTGGGTTTCTGGGTCCTGGGATTCTGAGTTGTTCCCTGATAGTGCCAAACACACACAGGCATGGATCCAAGCTTCCACACTCTTGCTCCTTGGGCAGCAGCCTCAGCCCCAAGCCTGGACCAAGTCTTGGCGGAGGGGCCCTGCACAGGGGCCAACCAGCTGCCTGGCTGTCCTCGTGGATGTAATCACTGGATGTAGTCACCCTGATCAGCCTGCAGGGGGCCTCTGGGGGTACTGAGCTCCCAGCGGCCACCTCCTGCCTGCCACCATCAGACAAACGTGTTCATGTAAACTCTGAACCTATCTGGGAACTCATTGTAGCACGTGTTATGAATCTGTATTCGTTAGCTACTGCTGCGTAACAGTGACCCCCAAACTTCGTGCCTTAAAAACCTAATGATGATTCACATTCTCTTGGGTTTTTGTGGCTCATGGATTCAGCCAGGGCTCCGTGGGGGAGGCGTACCTCCGCTTGGGATGGGTGGGGTGGACTTTAAGGCTGCAACCGTGTGAAGCCTGGACAGAGGCTAGGAGACCTGCTTTTCAAGTGGTTCACGCCCCTGGCTAGTTAGTTGGTTCTGGCAAGTTGATTTCCTTTGCATGAGAGACTCTCCATCCATAGACTTTCCCACAGAGCTGCTTACGTGTCCTGGTGCTGTGGCTACTGGTGTCTACCAAAATAAATGAGAAAGAGAGAGAGAGGGAATATGTTCTTTTAATGTCCTAACCTCAGAAATCACAGCGCCTCAGGGCTGACACATCCTATTTACTAGAAGCAAGTCAGTGCATCTAGCATACTTTCTAAGTAGAGAAATTAGGTTCTACTTCATGGAAAGGGGGAGGGTCCTCAGGAGCGGGTGTATTTTAAAAACCATCACGTTTGTAGACAGCTGTCCAGTGCCACCCACGGAACGCTCGAGCCTTCCTGTACCACCGTGAGCCATCCCTGTTCGAGTTTCCTGAAATCAAATAGAAATTTGGGTCGCTTCTGCTCTTCAGCCTCTACTTGCATTCAGTTCTAGCCTAGTTGGTTCCACCAGCTCCTTTCTTTGAGGGGGATAAAAAAGGAACTGGGAGAGGATGAGGGCTCTGGGACACCGAGGGGCAATGCTGAGATCAGAGAAGTCCGTCAGAGGAGGGCGAGGCATGCTGCAGAATGACAGGAAATCTGTGCTCTCAGTTGCCCTTAACAGAGAGGTGTCGGTTGGTTGGGACAAAGCTCGGAGCTCCTGCCTCACACCCCAGCCCTCATCCTGCTCATGCAGAAGCACGAGAGCCTCCAGCTGCCCTTTGTCAGATGGCACCTCTAGCCCCCTGCAGAAGGGGCGTGAAGATAGGGCTGCCTTTTCAACAACAGGGGCGTTGGAAAGCCACGCCTGCTCAGCTCCAAGGCAGGCCAACACCTCAGGGGTACAGTCTTTGGAGGGGGTGAATTAAGAGGTTAGGAAAGAGCAGGGCTAGGATCACCTCACTGGAAACCCTGATAGAACAACTAATAGCTAGACTAAAAAAATCGCCGTGTGGGGAGTCGTAACTTGACTTGATCTGCGGGGTGGGCAGGAATTTCCAGACCATGGCTATTTCTTCCCAGAGTCGGGCAGCACTGGCCTTGGTGGCTAAGGTACAGCACCCTGGAAGTGGAGAGCCACATGCAGACCCCACAGGGAGAGGGTGGCTGGCAAGATTCACTCAGGGGATTAGGGTGCTGGCCGAGTAGCTGCATTTCAGGCGGGGCTCCAGGCTCCGCAGGGAGAGGGTGAAATAAGAATCAGAAAAAGTAGGACTTCGGAGCCAAGAGCGAGCTGGTGCTTGCATTTCACGCCAGCTCCAGTTCAGGAAGGCAGGACTGGGGCCGGACGCCCCCTGCTGGAGGGCATGTGACATGCCCTGGGCTGCCCAGAGGGAGGGTTGGGTGGCTCAAGAACCAGGGGCCTGTAGTCTCCAACTGGAGGTTCCCACGTGGTGGACGCCCCTCTGGTCCCCTCCCCTTCCCTCCCCTCCCTCCCTGGCCAGTGCCTGGTGATCCTGATAGCGCGGGGGCCTTCTTGTACCTACAAATGGGCCAAGTGTACACCCGGTTCTAGGCGCTTTACCCAGCAATCACCAGCTCAAGAAAGCCCTGAGTCGGGGGATGAAAGTGGGGGTCAAGTTTGGCCTAAGTGCCTGCCGTCCGTCCTCTTTCCAACGCCTAGTCTGTGCTGCTTTAGGGGCTGTCTGCTTTCAACCACAACAAGAGCGATGGCTCGCAGCTCCAGCCAGGGCCTTCGGGCGTGAAGTGTCCAGGAGAGGCGCGTCACCCACCGACCTGCCGGGGTCAGTCCCGGCAGTGCGGTGGGAAGGATCACTGCCCCCAGGTGCGCGTTGTTCGCAAGCGGCAGGCGGCCGCGCTGAAAACTGCTATCAGCTGTGAGCGCAAGGAATTGTTGGGACCCGGGGCCAGCCAAGGCGGCGGCCCTCACAACGCACCCAGCCCTCTGCTGCCCCCTAGGGCTTCGGTCCGCGGGTGTGTCCTGTTCCTCCTCTGCCCCTGAGCGCCGACCCCTCCATCTGTGAAACAGGCCTAAGCCCCGCCCTTCCAAAAAAAACTGAAACAAGGCGATTGGTGCGTGCAGCCATTAAAGAGATGGGAATCAATAGGGATTTCTCGTTAAAGCATTTTTTTTAAATTGTGACAAAACATAACATAACCTAAAATGTGCCATTTTATCCATTTTAAGTGTGCAGTTAGTTCAGTGGCATCAAGGAAATTCACATCGTGGGGCAACCATCACCGGAGTCCGCCTTCAGAACCATTTCGCGCCCCACACTGAAACTCCGTCTCCATCCGGCACTAACTCCCGGGCCCCTCCCCCAGCCCCTAGGAATCACCATCCCACCCTCTGTCTCCACGAATGTCCCTACTCCAGACCCCTCACGTGAAAGAAATCCTTCAGCATTGGTCTTTCGGTGAGTGACTTGCTTCACTGAACATAGTGTCTTCTGACGCACACCCAGACGCGGGGGGGGGGCTGGCGGGTCAGGTGGTAGTTCTATTAGTACGTTTTTGAGGAGCCTCCATGCTGTTTTCCACAGTGGCTACGTCATTTCATACATCCCTTCCAAAAGTGCGCAGTGGTCCCACCTTCTCCGCACCCTCACCGGCACTTGGAACTTCCTGTCTTTCTGAGGCTCACCATCCTACCAGGTGTGAGGAGGGTGATCTCATTGTGGTTCTGATGTGCGTTTCTCTGGTGATTAGTAGTTGAGCACTTTTGCATGTACCTGTCACTCATCCGTATACCTTCTCTAAACAAGAGTCTATTCGGGTCCTCTGCACTTTTTTAGACTGGATTATTTGTGTCCATGTCTATGTGGGGGTGTGTTTTCGGGGGACTGACGTGAGCCCCGTATGTATTTTGGATATTAACCACTTATCAGATATGTAAACTGAAAATATTTTCTACCACTCAGCATGTAGCCTTTTGATTTTATTCACTGTTTCCTTGGCTGTGCAGAAGCTTTTAGATTTAATGTTGTCCCACTTGTTCATTTTGCTTTGTGGCTTGAGTTTTTGGTGTTATATCCCAAAAAATCATTGCCAAGGCCAATGTCAAGGAGCTTTTTCCCCTGTGTTTTCTTCTGGGAGTTTTACAGGTTCAGGTCTCACCTTTGTGCCTTTAATCCATCTCGAGTTGTTGTGGGTTTTGTTTTTTTTTGTTTGTTTGTTTTTGTGAGTGGTGTAAGATAGGGGTCCATTTTTAATATTTTGCATGTGGTTATCTAGTTTTCTCCTTACCATTTTTGAAGCCACTGTCCTTTCCCCTTGAGTATTTCTTGCCTCCCTTGTCAAATATTAGTTGACCCTATAGGCATGGGTTTATTTCTGGGTTTTTGATTCTGTTCCATTGGTCCATGTGCCTGTTCTCATGCCATACCTTACCGTTCTGATCACTATAGCTTTGTAGTATAGTTCAAAGTCAGACAGGGTGATACCTCCATCTTTGTTCTTCTTTCTCAAGATTGCTTTGGCTATTTGGGGTTTTTGTGCGTGTGTGGTTTCATATGAACTCCCATTTTTTCCCCTATTTCTCTGAAAAACTCCAATGAAGTAGTGAAAGGGATTGCTTTGAGTCAATAGATCTTGCTGAGAGGGAAGCTTAAACTTTTAGTGGTGATCCATGCACACAATGATGAGATGCAAAGAAAATTCAGACTCCTTTGGGCCAAACTAAGACCTCTCCTTAGAGGGTCTTTCTCTTAGCCCCTCACACCTACTTCTATGCTTGCATTTTCTTGTTGGAACTGAAAGTCTGCAGCCTACCTGCTCTGACTCCATTCCATTTTCTTAGGCTTTCCGTTAGGTTCTGGCAGGAGAACAGATGGCAAGGGAAGGAGGTGTGGGGTCCAGGGCAGCAGGTGTTGGACGTGACTGGTGTGAGAGTGGGCAGGGAGACCACGCTAAGGTCACACCTCTGGGAGATCCAGAGACATCTATTCAATGGCCGCAGTAGCACAGCAACAGGCACAGGCCCCTGGGGCTAAAATGTACCCCAGGGACAGGGGCAACAGGTAGTCACAGAACTTACTCTCTCAGCCCTTCCCAACCTTGAGAAGCCCTTTTCTGTGTTAAACCTCCTCTGCTGGAGACACTTACAGGGGTGGGCCAAAGCAGGTTACATTAGCAGCCACCATTGCCTAAAAGAGAAAACGTAACTAAGGATAGCAAATAATAATAATAAGAAGACAAATAATACAAATAAATAATATAACCCTTATACATAAATAATTAGACAAGAATAAACTCTGTTTCATGTGCTCACAACTGTAACCCTACTTCCCCCCACCCTGTAAAACGGTGGCAGTGATCCTGGCTGGACCGTGATGAAGCATCCTTTCATGCAAATTAATATAAAAAGAACACGACCCCTTACAAATGTTTGGTTTGTATCCTTTCAGACTTGGCCCTATGGTTTCTATCATCCAAATTCTTTGACATTGTGTGTTCACCTAAGTATCACCCTTTCATATTTCTTATTTTGCAATTCAATTAAAAAAAATTGACCACCAGTCTTGGAGGTCTCCCCAAGTTGATACAAATACGAGATTACTCCATGTCTTTTCTGGAGCCGTTCTGTTAGCCGTTTATGTCATGACGGACGTCCGGGTCTTTGCGAGGTTTTCGTGCTCCGAGCCGTGTGCTGCGGTGACCGTCCCTGCCCACGTGCCAGTGTTTCTCCATGGCAGCGAACCAGAGGGGGGATTACAGAGTTGCTGGGTGTGTGCATTTTTAGTTTTACTGCAGTTCACCCAATTGCTTTTCCAAGTGGCTGCGCCCATTTCTACTCCCACCCATGCACAGAAGAATGTCCTCTCTTCCGTTTTGATGTTTCTAAGCTCTTTCGTTCTTTGCCCAGCCCTGGGGGTGAAATGCTACCTCGCCCTTGCTTTCGTTTGCATGCCCCTGCAGACTGACTCACGCATCCTGTTGGGTGGACAGTGACTACTTCAGGCTGCCTCCGATGGCAGAAGCAATCACTCGTGGGAGGCCTGTGGCTGCTACTCCCTGACTTTCAGCGGCAGGCCTCTGAGGTGGCTCTCTCGCCAACAAAGCTGCACCAAAAAGCTCATCGTGATTTCTTGGGCCACCAGAAGGTGCTGCTGAGCCTTCATTTGGCTGAGGCTGCTGTCGGGCGCGAGGAAAGAAGCCCCAAGGCCTGGCCATGAGCCGGGGCTGGGTTGAGGTTTCCAGGAGCTGCAGGTGCTGAGCAGCGCCCAGCACCCAGCGCCCGGGGAGGGTGGCAAATGCTTCCACCGACCGCACTGCCGGGGACACACGGAGCATCGAGTTTGCCGTCGCGAGGGCGGTGGGCTTCGCCACCGAGAACCTGCGACACCGTGCACTCCCTGGTTCGATGAAACATCATGGAAGCTGCCCGGTGTTCACTACTTGATTCCTTCTGCTAAGAATTCCGTGGTCAATTCCGAGGGCCCCCAAGCAGAGTCCGATGGTAGTGGTGTGACTTGTCCGCTTTGAGGAGACTGAAGACAGGCGGGGCAGGGAAGGGAGGGGAGGGACCCAGGAACAGTTATGCTACGATTTTTATTTTATTTTTTTAACAAGATGGCCTGAGCAAGCTCAAAGAATCACCTTTCCTGAAGACCTCAGTGCTAGACTGGGGCGTGGGGGGTGGGGCAATGAACTCATTCTGATGCCGGAAGACTTGGGTTCCAGTTCAGGCTTTGCCCCTTTGGGCCTCAGCTTTGTAACCAGTAAAACCCCGCTAACATTCCTCCCCGCCCTTCTGTAACGGCTCCTGCTGTTCCTAGCGGGCAGCTCCGGGCTGGAAGTCAGGGCCACAAATTCCAGCTTATGCTCTAAGGGTAACTCGCTGGGTGACTCAACAAGCTCCTTAAGCTCTCCCTCAGTTTCTCAGTCTGTCAGCGGGTGTGATCACGCCCGTTTCACGGGCTTCTGAGGATAAACACGACAGGAGGTGTGAAGGCTTTGGGTAAATACCGCCGTATTGGGTATAGCCATCCATCGGGTGCAAACACAGGTGTGCAGGGAAGCGCCCGGTTTCAAACAACCAAAATTAGCTTTACTTGAGATGCAGAGAATATGCTTCTATGGATAAAACGGTTGGCCGGGACGATTTCCTGTCTTTTTGTGCAGCTCGGCAGCAGCCTCAGAGGACTTCCAAAATGAGCATAAACTCTCCAGATCAGTCCGCCCGGGGTTCTCCCAAGGTGTCCTCCCCGGTCCTCCGGGATCGCGCGCCACCTGGTGTCGGATACCCGCCTCTGCGCAGAAACCACGTGTAAGAAAGTGCTTACAACCTAACTACGCACCCTGGTTTCGACCCGTCCTAGCCAATAGGGAAGGGGGAGGCGGGGCAGGGGAAAGCAAGAGTCCAATCATGTCCTGCTCTTCGAGGGGAAGGCGGGGCTTGGGGTTTACCACGTTGGGTTTGTCCGCAGCGCTAATTACTTTTTCCAAAGGCAGGAGGAGGGTTTCACTCCGGCTGGCGCCGCAGCCTCGCGCGCTCCAGCTCCTCCGCGACTGTCCGGGGGGCTGCTCCTCCCAAGTACCATGTGTGACGGCGCCCTGCTGCCTCCTTTCGTCCTGCCCTTGCTGCTGCTGCTGGTTTGGGGACTGGACCCGGGCACAGGTAGCGCTCCCTCTCCCACCGATCCTCTCCGCCGGTGCCTCTCGCGACCACCTTGCTTCTGTCCTGCCGAGGCATCCGCTGTCTGCCCGCGCAGCCCGGCTCCGGAGGCGGATGGCTGACAGCGCCCGGGGCCGAGGAGGCGCAGGCCGCAGCCGCGGGACGGGGCTCGGAGCCGGGCGGCCGCGCGAGAGAGCTTCCCCGGGTGGTCGGGCCCGGGCGGAGGCGCTGGCGGGCACCGAGGTGCCGGGGCGAGGGAAGGAATGAGAGCGCCGGCTCGGGGCCGCGTTGTCCCGCTGCTGGCGCGGCGTGCCCAGCGCTGGACCCGCGCGCCGCGGGCGGCCGGCCGGCTGCAGGCCGGGCGGCCGGGCGGGCCCCGCGGCGCTGACGCGTCTCCTCTCTGCCCTCAGCTGCCGACGATGCTGCGGCCGACGTGGAAGTTGTGCTCCCGCGGCGGGTGCGCCCCGACGACGTGCACCTGCCGCCGCTGCCCGGCGTCCCCGGTCCCCGAAGACGGCGTCGCCCCCGCGCGCCCCCCGCGCGCCCCCCGCCCGGCGAGCGCGCTCTGCTGCTGCACCTGCCGGCCTTTGGGCGCGACCTCTACCTGCAGCTGCGCCGCGACCTGCGCTTCCTGTCCCGCGGCTTCGAGGTGGAGGAGGCGGGCGCGTCCGGGCGCCGCGGACGCCCAGCTGAGCTGTGCTTCTACTCGGGCAGCGTGCTCGGCCACCCGGGCTCCCTGGTCTCGATCAGCACCTGCGGCGCCGCCGGCGGCCTGGTACTGCCTGCGCCCCCTCCGGGTCTGCTCGTCGGTCTGTCGCGGCGCGGGGGGTGGTCCCCCGAAGAGGGCTGGGATGGGGGCGGGAGCACCTGGATGGGAATTTCAGCCTTCTGGGCTGCTCTACCTGCCCTGGGGGGCGCAGGTCCACCCATACCTGTCAGGCCCCTAGGCTGAGAGGCGCACTTCTGCCCGTGTAGAGAATACGGAATTTGCACCTGCGCAGGTGTGTATGCGTGCTTGTCTTGGGGGACACCTGTGTGTGTATATCTGTTCACCTCTTCTTGGGTGTGAGGATGGGGTGGTGGGCATTCGCCTTTTGAGCCCCTCTGTACCCGGAAAAGGACTTTCGAAGCACTTTGCTGACAGGCCACTAACCCATCCAGGGTAGTTGTGCTGAATCGTGAGAACCAGGAGGGGGAGCGTGTTCGTGTCCTTGTTCCCTTAGGCTGCGTGTAGGCATCTGCGTGGCACCCCGCTTCGCCGGGCCCGAGGGGTGCTTACCTTGGCGATAAGACTCTCCCTGTCCCCAGGAGCTCCCTTGCTGTGGCAGCAGCTCTTCCTCTGTCCCCAAGTCTCTGCCCTGCGGCGTTTGGGGCACCTGTGGCAGGTGCTCCGAGGGGCAGGGGAAGTTCCGTGCACCTCGGCCTTGCCTGCACTCACAGCGATCACTCGGATGCATTGATGCCCAGCCAAACGCTTCTCAGCTTCCCCACGGTGCCTGGAGGAGCCCACATGGCCAGCAGATGGGTCTCCTCCGGCAAAGCCGGGTAGAGGCTTAGGGTGTAAAACGCGCAGTTGTTTCCCTATCAACTGTCAGGACCGGCTGCCGGGGAAGCAGTTGCTGGTATTCTTTTGTGCCTGTCCTTTCCAGGCACAAGGAACTGCTTCCCCCCACCTCTACCCTATGTGGCTGCACCCTCTAGAATTCCCTCGCTCTTCCCCACCCGGGCTGCAACCAGTCTCCTCGAATCTGCAACGAAGCCAGAAAGCCTGGGGGTGCAGGTTTTTGGGTGAGACTTCTGCTTTCTTCAGAGCCATGTCGGGGACCCCAGGGGTCATGTCCTGGGACTGGCCTTCACTAGCGGCCCTTTCGGGATGTTCCTGCGTCCGGATTGGAGTGCGATCTCCTGTTGCTCAGAGGGGAGGAATTGGTTTCTTTGGTTAGACAAGGATAATGGCGCGTGGAGGGGGGCAGAGCGTGTGGGCCATGGGCGAACAGGCTTAAGTCAGAGTGAGCAAGGCTCGGATCGCTGTCGGACTCGGGTCAAGGCTGTATCATGTTCTGGGAGGGACTGGAAGGCCCACATCATTTTTGCTGTTTTTGCCAAAGTGTTTAAAAGTCTAGGTCACATCACTGTACTGTACATGGAAACATCTGAATCCCATTTGCTGCGGTTTCGTGAGTTTCTGTAGAGGTCAGAGTTTATACTTCTTGGTGTAAAGTTTCCAGCGAGCAGCTATCTGTGAAGGAGCCGAGGGTGGAAATCTGGATACCATTGCTTCAAATCCCCACAGAGCGAGCGCTGGGCCCACTCACAGATGGCATGCAAGCAGGGAGGGCTCACTTCAGTTCTCCTCCCGGCTGCGGGGACTGTCTTTCCCTCCGGCACCATGTGAGGGCGCTGCGCTTTAGATAAAGGAACGTGGCCAAGAGGCTGAGTTCGGCTGTGCCAGCTGCGTGGGGACCTCAGGCTACGAGACTCTGCATTCCAGCCGGAGCAGACACTTCTGTTGTTTAGTCTGCCTTGTTCATCCCACTTGTGTGAATGGGATGCTGGAGGTGAGACCCTTCCTCCCAAGCACACGGGCTGAAGGCAGGAGGGAAGAGAGAGCCTGGAGACTGGGAGGGGACCTCTCTCTCAGGTGTACGGTGGTCGGGGAACGCCCAGAGAAGAGAAAGAACAGGAAAGTGGGCGAACCAAATTTCCATCGCACTCCGTGCTGCTTGCGTGTCGATTCTCAGATGTGCTCGAGACGGTTCAGGTGGGTGGGCGTGTGTCCGTCGCTCTTGACCACGGCGGAAGCATGGTGAGGTGGAGACGAGGAGCGGGGGGCGGGGGGAGCGTGCGTGCATGTGGCGCGTGTCAGGGCAGGCGTGGCTGCAAGGGGCGAGAGACAGGCAACGTCCCGTGGACAACTTTTGGTGGCCGCAGATGGCGGCATCGCAAAGCCTCCTTGCCGCTAGGGAGTCATGCGGCGCAAGCTTAGTCTTTAAAAGGCTAAACGGTAAATATCCCAGGCTGCGAGGGCCAGATGTTCTCTGTTGCCACTACTCAACGCTGTCATTTTCCTGAGGCAGCAGCCACAGACAGTAAATAAACAGATGGGCACAGCTGCTGTGCTCAGTAAAACTCTATTCTGCTGTTGAGCATCAGTTGAATCCCATGTCCTCTCCATGGCTCAGTGGAGGGTGTCGCGCGCTCGGGCCCAGAGGGGACACAGGCTCTGCTTCCTGTTCCAGTGACGTCACCGGGCCGCCGGGCTCCAGGGATATTTAGAGAAGGTACATGATTAGACTAGATCCTGACGTCACTGTGTAGGGGCGTGAAGAGTAAATCTCACGCTCCGTGGGCCCCACCCACCCACCCACCGCGCTGGCCGGTGGGCCTAGGTGTGGGCCCGTGGCATTTCCTCTTCTCCGCGTCCTATTTTGGAAAGCTGGGCAAGAAGCTGCACTTTTGGGGCCCCCGGAGGCCGCAGGCTCACGCGTACTGTTTTCTGTCGATGCTGCTTTGTTGCGTTTACGCTTCAGAGAGCCCTTAGCGCCCACGTCCGGGTCGGGAAGAGTGTGTGCAGCTGTGCGACTGCCAGGCAGTGACATCCAGGCACGTGAGGATGGGGTTTCCTGCCCCGAGGGATGGACGTGAGTCTGGACCGGCCGCCTCCTGCGCGGAGGACCAGATCGTGGACTGCCAGCAGAGCGGGACTCGGGTGGCGCTTCTCCCGGATGGGCCGTGGAGCCGGGACGGCAAGGAGCGGAAGGGGTGGCCGTGTCTGAAATGACTCGCTCTATGCCGCCTGCCTGCCGAGACCGAAGGAAGGGCCTGTTTTCCATCCCAGCGGATTTGGCCAGCCGAGCGGTGGCTATTCTGCCTCGGACGAATACCCACAACCTCTGGGGAGGGCACACGTCAGGACCTGTCCACCCGTGTTGGGACAAGGCCGTGCCCGCCTTGGGCATGCTGTGCGTGAGGCATTGAGACCAGAGCAGACCCCTAGGAGCTGGGTGGGGGCTGCGGGAGGTTCAGAAGCTGTGCCCATTTTGCAGGCCGCCCTGGGGAGAGGGAGAGAGAGAGCATGCTCTGTCATGTCAGGGGTGCTCCTAGCACGCCTTCCTGGAGTCACTGCCACAGCCCATGGGGTACCCTTCCGCTCTGCCTGTTGAACTTCTACTTATCCCTCGGCAACATCTTCGTTGCGACGCCTTCTGACACCTCTCATACTCCTCTCCTTTCTTCTACGCCTTCGTCCGCCTGGCATATAATTCATTACTCTTTAAGTAGTTGTTCTCCCTCACACAGAAGATGCCAGTGACCATTTTTCACCCGGCTTTGCATACCTGGAACTTTGAGGATGCCCAGCACGTACTAGGCTCTCAGTGAATGTTTGGTGAGTGGGCTAATAATGGAAGCTTTTGGTGGAGAGGAGTGTCTTGCAGTTCCGTGGGGCAGAATGATAATGAGGACAGACAGCTGGTGGTGAGGCGGCTACGCACAGTTCATGGTTTAGGTTCCGTGTTCCCGTATGCACAAAACCCTCATCCAGGGTTGAGGCCACCGGGGTCGGCCTGATGGCTCAGCCCACTTGGCTCTGGCTGGTCACCCCGCCTGCTGGACGGGCATTTTGGTGGCCGTAGTTCAGCTCTGGCATTCGTGGTTCTGAGAGCTCTTTCTCCTGGTGCGCTTGGGAGCTTTGGCTGATGCTCACCCCCATTCCCGGGGGAAAGTGTGGTCCAAACAAGAATAGCAGGGTGCTGAGGTCAGAGCAGGCAGCTCACGCTGGAAGAGCTGGACAGGGGGCCCCATTCTCAAGAGAGCACCCTGCATTTACATGAGCCCCATGATGGAGGGGCAGGTCAGGGGTGCTGCCCTCGGTCCCTGATGGATGATAACATTGACTGCTTTTTTTTTTTTTAATTGACATTTCTTTTTTTTTTAAATATTTTATTTATTTTTAGAGAGAGGGGAAGGGAGAGAGAAAGAGAGGGAGAGAAACATCAATGTGTGGTTGCCTCTCACATGGCGCCCCCTGGGGACCTGGCCTGCAACCCAGGCATGTGCCCTGACTGGGAATCGAACCGCGACCCTACATTGACTGCTTTTTAACGTAACATCGCCGGATCACGTCCAGCAGAGCCGGGAGTAGTCTTGGCAGGAATAACACAGCGTGGAGGCCACGTGGAAGGGAGCAAATAGACCACACCACCTTGCCCTACCTCACGACATCGACGCAGGTGTCGGGAAGGTGCGTCGTCCCCGGTGACTCATCCATTAACATTCCCGTGTGCAGCGTAAAGATATTTGGAAAGGGCGAAGTGCATTTTGAAAGCTTTGTCAAAAGACACCGTTGAGTGGAGCTGAGAGAAAGTGCGGAGGCGGCGAAGAAGGCCGGCTGGGAAAGTCGGAGGCACGGAGGAGCACGAGGGAGGAGCCGGGAGCGGAGCACCCTGAGGTGGCCAACCTCCTCTGGAAAGACGTTCACATGGCTGCACGGTGACGTGCTGTCCGGCGGCCCGAGACCGGCACTCAGGATACACAGCAAGATTTCCTCATTTGAACTTTTGCTTCGTCGGCAGCATTTTTTCTTTTTCTTTCTTTTTTTTTTTCCTTTTTGAAGACGTTCGAGATGGAAAGATGAGCTGAGGACACGTTCCGCTGATTGCATTCTTGGAGCGGATTTCCGGCGCTCTGAAGCGCTGCAGCTGCCTGGCCTTGGATGCGTCCGACGGGAGAGGTTTTCGCGGCCAGCACGTTGGAGGGAACCCCGCCGAGCCGCTGGTTAAGCTTCCTCTGGGCATGCTCCGTGCGCGCGGATGCGCGGTCACGCTCTCGTTCTTTAGGAAGCGAGACCGCGCGGCTGCGATCCTTGAGCGAGTCCCTTAGCACCTGGGAACCCCCCTGCCTGCCGCCCCGTGGGGGTGAAGAACATCAGCCGTGCGTGGCTGTGGTTGGAATGAAACAGAGGAAGTCTGTGAAGTCATTAAATGGGAGCTGGCATGTTAATGCATTGGAAAGGCATCGCTCCTCCTGCCCCACAGGTGGTTTGCAGACATGCCAGTTATAAATCAGCCAGTCAGTCTGCACTGTTGTTGACCAGGTCACTGTCGCACACCTGCCATGGGCGGGACGCTGTGGCAGGCTCTCGTCCAGCCTCAGAGAGAAATAAACGCAGGCCCTGTCTCAGCGGAAGGGGACAGCCCAGGTCTGCCTGGGAACGAAGGCGCGGTGGGGACTGCAGGGTGGCTGGGGGCGGCAGAGGGGTGGGGGCTGACGGGCGTGGGTCTCGGGGTCTGAGGGGGAGGGTGCCAGCCAAGGCGCTGTGGCCGGGTGCTGCCTGGGAGAAGAGCCAGGGAGCTGGCTGCGGGGTGGCCGTGGGAGGTGACTGTTGCAGGAGACGGTGGGAGATGCATGGAGCGGCCAGGTGTGTGGCTCAGGCGGGGCGGGGCCCAGGGCACCAGCCTAAGGCGCTGAGACTTTATCCTGGGGCTGTGGTTCCCGACTGGGCCCCGGGACCAGAGCTTCCCAGAGGGGTGGTTGCACAGCCGCTAGGCCCCGCTCCGGCCTGAGAGCTGGGACTTCTGGCAGGGTGCCCAGGGGCTGCATTTTGAGGGTCACTGGCCTAGAGGCAACAAGAAGCCTGTCTGGCTGTTGACTAGAGAGTCTCTGGTGATAGCCCAGGGGGCCTCCTGGAGGAGGTGGCATTTGGAGGCTGGAGGTGTGGGTTCTTCCAGGCAAAACCTTCTAAAGCCCTCGCCCCCCAGGGGCAGGCTGTGTCAGCAGGATTTCTCACCAAAGTGAGATTCTCCCTGTATGTATATTGTGGTCCACGAGAATGACTTGCTAACTGGCCTTTTGTGTTTACGGATGTAAACATTAGGCCTCACCAATGATCACTGGTTCTGAAAGTGCTAGAGCCAAGGGGGCCTTTGACCTCCAGCACCCCAGAATTTCAGGAAGTTGGGCCCCTTAGTAGAGCTGAGCTTCTCCTCCAGGGTGCATGGGGCTTCCCTGTCTCTCCAAACCATCTGAGTGTCTAACATGGTCAGGTTGTAACTTCAGGGGAGAGGGCCTTGAAGGCCGCGCTTTCCCGCAGGCCGCACGGTGCCCCTCGAAGAGTTTTCTTAGGGCAGTCGGATCTCTGAGTTGCTGTCGGCAGACGTTCTAATGGACTGGAAACCTTGCAGTCTGCTTAGAGCAGGCGGTGTGGTCTCACCCTGTGTTGAGGACTGAAGGTGGGAGGCGATCTTGCTGGGGGACCTGATGGACTTTCGGAGAGGCTTGGTAGCGACGCCTCCTTTTGGAAGGTGGAGGGACCTGTGTGATTTGTCTCCAGTGAGTTCGACTGGAGGGACCGCTGTGTTGTCCGGACGGCAGCATCGCTGTCCCGTGGGACCTGTTAGACGGGCACGTACCTCCAGGTGATTCTGGAGTTTGGGGACCGCTGGTTTAGGAGGGCGTGACTTTTAGTGGTGGGAGAGACAAAGAGAAGAAAGGATGTTTATAACAGCGTAGGGCTGATCCACCTGGTCCACTGGACCTGCTAGCAGAGGCAGTCCTGAACCCCCCCTCGCCCCCCCACGGCAGGGGGCGTGGACACACAGCCCAGGGTGCAAACACCGGCCCTCCCCCAGCCCTCGGGTTCCTTGTGGGGGGTTTGCCTGGTCCCGTTGACCCCACACACAGCCCAGGGTGCAAACACCGGCCCTCCCCCAGCCCTCGGGCTCCCTGTGGGGGGTTTGCCTGGTCCCGTTGACCCCACACACAGCCCAGGGTGCAAACACCGGCCCTCCCCCAGCCCTCGGGTTCCCTGTGGGGGGTTTGCCTGGTCCCGTTGACCCCACACACAGCCCAGGGTGCAAACACCGGCCCTCCCCCAGCCCTCGGGTTCCCTGTGGGGGGTTGCCTGGTCCCGTTGACCCCTAATCAGAAGGGGAAGTAGCAGCAGGTGTCCTGGGGAAGGAGCGTGGTTTCCAAGTGAGGTTGATAGTTCTCTGCACTGTGTGTACATGTGTACATTTTAGAGTCGGTGTTCCTTCGATTCCAGTGACCAGTCACAAATCCCAGTTCTCAAATTCGTCACTCCATCGACAAGCCACTCTCTGTCTGTCACCTAGCAACTTTTTGCAATCCCTTCTAAGGGAGCTTTGGATAACATTTGGCCCCCGTGTATAAATTTGGCGATCAACCGCTTTTAAATCCTTCAAACCGTATTTAGAAATTTAACCTATTCGACTTTATTTTCAAGGTCTTGGTTTGATTAAAAAAACACACCCTTTGCAAGTACTTAAGCGATTCTTATAAACCTCAGTAAGTTAGTCTTACAAACAAGGGGTGTCTTCTAAGTTCTCTTATACAGTCTAGTGCCGCTTATAAACCTAGGAAGACGTTAAAATCACCAGTCTAGATCACGATGCATTTTAAATTAGAATTACAGATCTAACCTATTGGATACTTTGCTAAGGTCTCTTAAATGCTGCAGGTTCTGGGAAAAAAATGCACAAATCCCTTACCACAGAGCTAGTGATCATACAGGTCTGACTGACTTCATACTCTCTTTATGTTTTTCTCTTTAAGATTTTATTTCTTTATTTATAGAGAGAGTGGAAGGGAGGGAGAAAGAGAGGGAGAGAAACATCCATGTGTGGCTGCCTCTCACAAGCCCCCCACTGGGGACCTGGCCTGCAACCCAGGCCTGTGCCCTGACTGGGAATCGAACCCACAACCCTCTCGTTCGCAGGCTGGTGCTAGGCCCCTGAGCCACACCAGCCAGGGCTTCCATCCTGTTTAATTCTAAATATCCCCAGGGAGATGGGCCTCTTCTCATTAAGGATATAATTGTCATTTGATCCCTACACATTTGGGGTTGCCTCTTCAGTCAGGCTTTTTGGGGGATGACTTAAAAAATTATTGTAAACACCAAGTCTGTTTTTATTCACAAATGCATCTTTGAAAGCAAACCTGTTGCGTAGATCCCTGTACTCCCCCACACCTCACGCCCTCTCCCCCACGCTTCTGCTGGCAGGATGCTTCCAGCCACACAAAAGCGCCTTCTTGGGCTTGGTCCGTGGGGGCAGCCTGCGAAGGAAAAGCCCAGATGCGGGGACCAGGCTGTAGTAGGGCAGCCTTGCTGCCCCGGGGGCTGCTGGGGTCGTGGACGTGTGTGCGCGAAGGTGACCGACACCCCGTCTTCCTTCTTCCGGGCAGGTCGGCCTCATCCAGCTGGGGCAGGAGCGGGTGCTCATCCAGCCCCTCAACAGCTCCCAGGGCTCACCCAGCGGACGAGAGCACCTGGTCAGGCGCAGATGGCACTCGGCATCCAGCCCCGCCTCCGAGGCCCTGGGACCCGGGCAGCTCTGCCAGGTTCTCACAGGTGAGTCTGGGAAACAGCACGCACCCATTTGGCCCCGTGGCACGGCTCCAGGCCACCCCCACTGGTGTGTCCCCGAGTGCACCAAAGTCACGCCCGCAAGAATTCACTTCCCCCTGTAGTTTGAAAGCTTTTCCTTAATTCCCTTCAGGCCCCTTCCTCCTCCTTTCTGTCTGGATGAGCGTCAGTGCCTTGCTTGTAGCAGCCCTTTGAAAAAAGGCGTTTCTGGCAGGAGCCCAGGGTCTCGTGAATGCAGTGTCTCCGTTTTATGGAGCGGGAGCCAGTTGAGGCCCGAACGCCTCGATGGCCTATTGTCACCGGGCCCCGGGTTGGCGCAAGGGCTAGGGCGAGAATTGCTCCCCTTGGTGCCCCGGCCAGGGCTCGGGTTTCCAAGGCAATGGTCCTTCGTCCTGGCTGCATGAATTAGAGTTGCCCTGGGGTCCCAGGGAGCAGGGGGTGCTCGCAGTGTGGCCTCTGGGCCATCAGTATCAAGGTCACCCAGAAACCTGTTCTCAGCATAAGCGCGTGCCACCCACCCCCCCATCAGAAACGATGGGGCAGGCCCAGTCGTCAGCGCCTTCCGGGGCCGTCCAGGTGGATCTGACAATGCCGAAGTGCGAGAACCAACAGCTTCAAAAAATGCCACCCACCGACCCGTCCCCCAGTGTCCTGATCCGATGGGTCCGCGGTGGGACTTGGGTGTTTCCACGGGCGATTGAATGAATAAGCATCTTGGGGCGAGAACCCGTGTTCTCGCGTCCCGTGCCGTGTCTGAGCCGCCCGCGGACGATCTGTGGGGTGTCTGGGAACTTGGCACCGTGCTGCGTCACCGCCCATCTGCCTGCGAGTGTCCCCTGGTGAAGGCAGACAGCCTGCTGCCCCCAGGGGGCTCTTCCCACCTGGAGACCGTGGGACCCTGTGGCTGACCTGTGGGAGCTGTGCTTTTGTAGTTTCGAGACTGCCGTAAAACTAGAGCGTGTCTCTTCCGTTTAGTATTCAAGAGCCCTGGGACGTCAGTCACTGAGGCGGCTCCCGTTTAGAACAACTTCGCTGTGCAGAAAGCAGCCCCCAGTGAGCTCCGCGTGGGAAATGGAGAGAGCCTGTCACCGAGCATTAGGGTTTGCTCCATGCTTTCCGGTGCCCTTACAAAAAGAGCAAGAAGGGCCCTGGCTGGTGTGGCTCAGTGGATTGAGCGCGGGCCTGCGAACCAAAGGATTGCGGTTCGATTCCCAGTCGGGGCACATGCCTGGGTTGCGGGCCAGTTCCCGGCAGGGGACACATGAGAGGCAACCATACATTGATATTTCTCTCCCTCTCTCCTACCCTTCCCCTCTAAAGATAAATAAATTTTTAAAAATCTTAAAACAAACAAACAAACATACTCTAGCAAGAAGGATGGACCAGGGCGTAAACATACCATGAAATCCAAGGGCAAGCTGCCTGCCGGTCAGCGGTCAGAAACCAGGGCGCCCACGGGTGATGTCACAGAATGTTCGTCCGCTTGCCAGCTGCCCTCCTCGTTAGGGGCGTGACGGCACGGGCTGCTGACAAGACACCGCCCTGTGCTTGCGTTGGCATTCCTGTCCCCGGGGGTAGTTTCAAGGCATCCTTTCCCTAGACTCGTCAGCCCGTCACAAGAGAAATGCAACTGTAACAAAAGCAGCGTGGGGAGGCTGTTGGAAACGAGGCAAAAACGAGAGCTGTCATGCAAAGGGGCCCATTTCTGGTGTTGCTTAGAAAATAACCGGCCCTTCCTTCCCCGCCCCCGCAGCTCACATCTGTGTGCTTTGCCGTGCGGGAGAAACAGGCGCCCTCCAGGTGGCACCAGCTCAAGGCTCTGCCCTGGGCAGGGACGCAGACACAGCAGAAAGGCGTATGCGTTGCTTCTGGCCCTTCTCACTTGACAGAAGGTGCTCTGGGAGCTTTGCTGCCGTGTCGAGCACAGTGGGGCTCTTCCTAGGTGTAGCTCGTAAGTGTCACGCCTTGGGCAAATTCATTTATTGGGATACTAGCAAAAGACACTTTTTAAAAAAAATTCTCACTTGAGGACGTTTCTTCATTGCTTTTAGGGAGAGGAAGGGAAGGAGGGAGAATAGAGAGAGGAAGAGGCGTTGATGCCAGAGAGAAACATCAGTTGGTGACATGCGCCCCAACAATTGGTTACATACATCATTTCTTACATGCGCCCCAACTGGGGATCCAACCTACAGCCTGAGTCTGTGCCCTGGCTGGGAATCGAACCTGGAAGCTTTTCCTCTCTGGGACAATGCTCCAACCAACTCAGCCACACCGGCCAGGGCCCAAAAGACAGTTTTGAACTTTCCTGGAGAGATGAATCGGAGTAATCTAAGCTTTCCCCTGGGCATGCGTTCTTCGGGGCTGAACAATGTGGCCGTAGCTGTCACTGTGCCTTGTCCTTGAGCCCGTGTCGCCCCAACCTGGGACGAGGCTTTGGGAGTAGCCAGCTGGCTCCTGCCGGTGGAGTCTGATACCTCTTCCTCCTCCGAGAAGCACTCGGTTTCCCTGCGAGTTGGGCCGGGCAGGCCGCCATGCTGTCTCTTGGGGAGAGGGGCCAACATGTAAAAAGCTCCCTGGAGGGCCCCGCCGCCTTTCCTTGGGTACAGCGGAGCTTGCATTTCTAGCCATCCTTGGGGCTCCCAGACAGGGGACAGGTCGATCCTGTTTCTGTTAGAGCTCCTTGTTTTTAGGACCTTATAAACCAATCCATAAAATATCACTCCAGTTTGGAAGGTTGGAACTTGGCATGAAAAGGGGGCGTCTGTGTGAGTCTTTTTTTTTTTCCCCCTTTTGGTGAGAGCATGCGTTTTTGAAAGGTTTTTTTTTTTTTTTTTTTTGCCATTCTTAACAATGGACATGGCACTTGGGATATTTTGAAATGTTTTTTTTTTTTTTTTGACTTTTAAGTGGTTGTTGTTACTTTAAAACTTTTCATCTGTCTTCTGTGGCTGTTTTAGTTTCTCCTTTCCGAGTCAGTGTGGAATCTGCCACCAGCATCTTGAGTAACAGTTTGGATCTCGGTCTCTTCCTCCACCACGGTAGACGCAGCGGGTCGTGGTAGGGGGAGGTGGTAAACTACCAGGACCAGGTTGCCACGAGGCGCTTTCCGAGAGGGGCTCCTGCTCGTTTCGAGCGCACCCCGCAAAGGGACCCGTGAAGCACTGCTGTCTGCTTTGTCGTTCAAGTTCCATTATGATGCATTTTTAAGTAGCCGCAGGTATGTCGTGATATTGTCTGGTTCACTTATAGCACGAAAACGTCCATGTTTCGTCAGAACTTAGAAGATAGCATGAGCCTCCAGAAATTGCATGTTGCTAGTGTGCACAAGCATTTGCACATGTAACCCTACGAGTGTGTGTGTGTATACTCTGTAGCAAAGGATTGGTTGCGGCTTGTGCTTTGTGTCAGTTGAGCTTCCTTTGGTTGGAAATGACAGCCATCGGACTGGCTTAACCACCAGCAGTCACGGCCCCGGGCATGGCCGGGCTGACTTTTCGGTAGTTCTTTGTCCATGTGACAGCTTTGTCCTCCGCTGGCTCCTCTCTGGTGAGAAGGCAGAGGCCTCGAGGCCGAGGGGGTGCACTCTGATGGATCAGGACCGAGGCGGGGCTGGGGTGGGGGGCTTGGATTGCAGCTTTCCTTCCTTTGCGCCCCTCACTGGTTTGTCTCAGTGTCCGGAGGCAGGATCTGAAGGGCTCGGGTCTAAGGAGCCGTCCCTCTGCTTTTTACCCACGGGTCTCCGCTCCCTGCAAGCCGCCACACACTGCGTGAGGGCCTGGTGGGGTGGAGTCAGAGCCCCCCTAATTCAGATCTAACCCATCTTCCCAGTCCACGTGGCTCATCAGACATGGGCTGGTTCCTTCCAAGTTCCGTGACATTTTCCCGGTTAGCTCCTTACTCCCCGATGCCCCAGGGACCAAAGTGGCCGCTGGGTTTTCCTCATGCGGAAGAGGCTCAGTCCCTCTGGAATTTGGTTTCTCTAACTTCTTGGAGAGCTCAGCTTTTTAGTGGATTAAAAAAATAAGATCGTGCGGTTTATTCAGTGCGTCCTGTTTTTGGTGGTAGTGATGGTCTGCCTTGGACTTCTACGTCTCCCAAAACATTTGAGTTTCTCCCACAAGCATTTGAGTTTCTCCACGTTAATATTTCAAGTGTTTACTTATGTGTAAAAATAAGCAGCTCCAGAAGTAGACAGCAGTATTTTAAGAATGATTGTTCCAGGAGAAAGAAGAGTCCCACTCGAGGCCCTCTCTGTCTCCCTGTGGTGGCCGCAGAAGAGTGTCCTGGCATCCCTGTGCCTTTGTGTTGGTCAGCTGCAGTGGCTGGGACAAGGGACCACGGCTTGGGCGGCTGAAACAACGGACATTTATTTCTTTGCAGTTCTAGAGGCTCTGGAAGTCCAAGATCAAGCTGTTGGAAGTTCCAGACCAAGGTGTTAGCGGGGTCGATTTCTTCGGAGGCCTTTCTCCTTGGCTTGTAGGTGGCCCTCTTCTCTCCGTCTTCCTGGACACGTCCCTGGCCACTCCCCCACCTCGTACTTGTCTGCCCCCTACTCTCCTGTTCTTATGAGGACACCGGTCAGACTGGATGACGGCCCACCCGAATGACCTCACTGTCATTTGATTAGCGCAGTAAATAGCTTGCCTCCCAACAGGGCCCCCTTCGAAGGCACTGCTGCAGAGGACACACTGTACAGCCCCTAACCCTCTGTTTTCTCATCTGTCACATCGAGATGAAGCTGGTTTTGTTTGCTTCTTGGGGTTGGAGCTGAGGAACACACACATTTGGAGGTGATGTTGCCCCTTCCAGTGCGTTGGGTCAGGAGGATGCGCTCATGAGAACTCTCACAATTGCCTAAAAGGTTAAAAAAAGAAACAGAGCAAATTCGTAGGAAATTAGAAGTGAGTCCTAGAAAGGGCCTCTTTCTACGAGAACAGGTGTCCCAGGTGGCTGGTCTTCTACTTACTTGTTTCTTGATCCCGTTAAAGGAGCTGTGCGACTTTAGACGCGTTAGAAAGGCCCGATCCTGTGGTCCTCCACCCGCACCTCAGTGACCGCATCTCCCTCTCGGAGATTTTGCGCGTTTTCCATGAGATCGGGCACGCTCGTCACTTCGCAGCTAACAGATGCTGGCTGTTGACGCAGCGGCTGTGTTTATAACTGTTGTCATTTGTCCCCCCATTCTCCATTTTCAGGGGACCCCTTTAATGTCCTTGGTCTGTGGGAAATGGCACAGAAAGAGAAACCCTGAACGACGAGGCCCACCCGGGGAGCGGAAGGCCCTCGATGTCATTCCCGAATCTGCCCTTCTTGTCCCTTGAGCAAATCTGTCACGAACTCAAGGGATCGGAGTGTTTCCAGACCAGAGCTGACTCTCGAGGCGACGTGCTCACCTCTTCCCTCTCATTCCTGTGCGTTTGCTCAGCCGGTGCTCCCTGCCACTCAGGACGCTGGGCATGCCGGGGGGTGCGGGGGTGGGGGGCAGGGCAGGGCACAGCGTGGGCCCCGCCTCCGGGAAGCTTGGGGTTTGCGCGGTGGAGAGGGAGACAGCAAGGAAGTAAACCAATGTAGCAGGTATAAATTACTGTTACTTATGAAAGATTTAAAACAGGCCAGAAAAGAACAAAACAAACCAAAACAAAAGCGCCCACAGCATACGAAACAGAACAAGTATCGGAAGCTACCTAACCCATGTTACGATCTGCCTCTGGACTCTATCCTTTTGTAAGAGAAATTATCGTTTATGGCTGTGACCGAGTGTCCTCTGTCCACCCCATCCTTCTCCTCCGGCCAGCTGGCTCCCCAGAGACACTGCGTCCTGAGGTCGGCGCGAATCCTTCCTGCCCCAGTTTCGAAACTATTATAACATGGGTGCCACATCGTCGTAAACCATCTATCGTTTTGGACGTTTTAACATCTACGTTAATGGCTTCGTGCTGCGCCACTTGCGTTTCTCACAATAATGCTTTCCAGGTTTATCCATGTTAATAAATGCAAATCCGGTCCCTTAATTTTAATTGTAGAGAGCTATGTTATTAACCTTTTCGAAGCACTAGCTTTGGTTGTATTTTTCTTTTCTACTGTTTTGGTTTTTCATGTCTGCCTTTAATTTCTATTTTATATTTTTGTATTCCTTTTTTTAAAAAAATATTCTCTAGATTCAGTCCTGCTGCTTTTCCCTAGCTTCTTGAGTAGAATACTCAGCTTCCTAAACTTAACCCTTACTTCCTTTTCAGCGTATCTACTTAAGGCTATGCATTTTTCTGTAAGCACGCCTTTAACTGCATTCAAATTCGAATACGTAATACTTCCAGTGTCCAGTTCTAAATGTTCTCCGGTTTCCAAAAGAGCCTTTTCCAGGCAGACAGTGGTACACTGTAGCAGTTAAGAATGAACATCCAGGCCTGCTGGGTTTGAATTCCTGACGTCACCACCTCCTGGCTTGAGTGACTCTTGCATCTCAGTTTCTTTATTGGAAAAATGGGATGTTTGCACGTCCTTTAATAGAAGCAGTAACACGATTATCTAGGTTAATATATGTAAAGCCCTTACAGCAAATGTTTCGTACAATGTTTTTGTACAATAAGCCCTCACTTACCATTGTCCATGAGTTCTACTACTTTCAGCAAAACGATGCATAATGCAACCAGTCTAACCACATGCTCATTGACGTGAACAGTTACATTTCTATGACATTTGATTAGTGTTGAAACAAAAGGATATTAGCGGCGAACGAAAGGATGATATTCATGGATGTCCTGTACCTTATTACCTATTATGCGTAGAAACGATTTGATCTTTATAATTTTTTATCATATGGGTTTTTTCCATCTTTCACAAATTTCTGCATACAAGAATTTGGACAGTATGCCTACGTGATGTTTCCATTGGTTCTCCGTTTTCGCAGTTTCCAAATCTCTGCTGAGATTTCCTGTCTTTTTCAGTCATCGAGCATCCTGTGGTTTTCAGGCTTTCTACTGGAGTGGAAGCCTCCCCGACTAGGTCGGCCTCAGCCCCCTGTGCTGTTCTTTCTCCCAAACACCCACTCTCCCACCCAGCCCCCCAGATCTTCCTGCGTTGGCTCCCTTGTGTGGTTGAGCTGCCCACTGCAGTCAGGGTGACTTGGGACGCTGCAGGGAGGGCACCGGTAAGGAACCCTGCAGGTGACCGTTCTAGGAGCCAGTGGGCAGTGTGGTGGGGACCCCTGCACACCCACCAAGGTTAACAATTTAAGACAGCAGGTCACCTTCTAAGCATTCCTGGGTATCCAGTTGCAAAAAATTCTTCCTGCATCAACAAGGCAATTGGTCCGTGCTATATTCCTCCCTTCCCTCCTCTGTCTTTCTTTTGAAAAAGATAGTCATCCAGGCCCTGGCTGGTGTGGCGCAGTGGATTGAGTGCCGGCCTGCGAACCAAAGGGTCGCTGGTTCGATTCCCAGTCAGGGCACAGGCCTGGGTTGCAGGCCGGGTCCCCAGTAGGAGGCGCGTGAGAGGCAACCACACAGTGATGTTTCTTTCCCTCTCTTTCTCCTTCCCTTCCCCTCACTCTAAAAATAAATAAAATAACAATCTTTAAAAAGGGGGCCCCCTGGAGGCTTGGTGAGGGCCACCTGGAAGGGACACACACTCTTGCCTAGGGGGTCCCGCCTGTGCTCCTTGGGTCCCTCCCCCTCCCCCTCCCACCTCCGGAGGCTCTGTTTTCTGAAACGATCACTAGAGACTCGGGGAAAAATGGGAAAGCCAGGCCTGGGGGCAGCGTTCGAATGAATCTTTATGTAAATGTTAATTATAGTTTTTATGTCTCCAAGCTTTCAGGAACTTGGCCTGTGTGCCTGCGTGTGTCTTCCTTAAATCGGCTTGAGGAGATTTGATTTTTAGGTCCCTTTTTAAAGCTGTCCGACACTGTTATCAGAGGCAGCAGCGTCATTGCTGGGCCAACACGTGTTTCCCGCTCACTGGGCTGGGTCCAGTCCCGGCCCCCCGTGGGCCTCCTGCAGGGAGTTCGAGAGTGGGTCCCAGCCCTCCCGCAGCTGCCAGTGCCGTGGGCTGTTGGGGACACTTGGATTGACTGCTGGTCAACAGTCTCATTCGGGACACGCCCTAGGGAAGAGGGTCCCTAGTCACGACATCCCCCCTCTCCCTGTGACAGTCTCGGGGACATGACAGTCTCGGGGACATGCGGGTGGGAAGGTCCTTCTGACTCCCAGTGGTGTGTGCTGGGCCTGCGGAGGGAGGAAAGAGAGGGGGCGAGGACCAGGCCACCGGATGGACAGCGGCGGCTCTGCAGCATGAAGCAGGGGTGCCCAGACACGGGCTGGGGTGCTCCGAGTGGCACGTCGTTCCAGAAGTCGGAGCCCGGTGCCGGGGTGGGTGTCTTGCTTCCCACACTGCCTGCCCACCTGCTGGCCACCGGAACTGCTTCCCAGGGGTTCTCTTGCTTTGCAGTTCTCTGCTTTGCCTTCCCTGCCAGGACCCGATGGCTCTGCGGGCCTGAGGCGTGCGCCCTCGGAACCCAGCCCTGGTTCCCGCCCTCGGAGCCTTCCTGCCCTCGGGGCGCTGCCAGCCGGGACTCCGCTCTGTGTGCGTGGTCTCCGCACACCAGCACTTCGCAGGGGGCCTCTGTGCTCACCTGGTCACTGCTGCTCTGTGCTGATCTCGCGGCCTTGGGGTCGCCCTGGTTTCCACCCTGGAGCTGCCCCCCCACCCCACCCCCGCCGCCCACTGTCTGGAGCCCCTTGTCTTCCATGTATGGAATCGCCACTGACTCCCATCACTCGGAGTTTCTGAACTGGACCGTGTCCTCACCCAATTCCGTCCAGTGTCCCAGACTCAAAGTTAACTATTTGCTCTGTCTTCCTCGTCCCCTTTCCTTGTCCCCGCAACCCCATGTTTTTTGTTAGCTCCTTATGTTGATAGAGTTGCAGAGAGCTTTGGCAGACTCTCCACTCACGTCCATCCATCGTTAGCATTTCCCCGACTTGGTCCACAGTTAGCTTTCTCTCTCTCTCTCTCTCATCTTCCGCATCCTCTCCTCCCCGCACCCCCTCACTCACACTGTGCTTTCCTGAACTGCCCGGGCGTAATTCGCACACATCGTACTCCTTTATCTTTTCATACTTTTATTTGCATTTCCTGGGAACTCTTACTAACCCTCAGTTATTGATCAAACTCGGGATGTGAAACATGGACACGGTACTCATCTAATGTGTCGTTTGTATTTGACTTCTGTCTGGGGTCCCAGCGAGGTCTTTCATGGCTTTGTTTGCTCGATGCAGAAGCCAGTCAAGAGTCTCACTGCACTGAGTTGTCCCGGTCCCCTCGCCTCCTCCAGTCGGGGTCAGTTACTTAGTGCTTGTCTTGCCCGACTTTCACGTTCCTTCCAAAATACAAGCGCTGTCTACTTCTTTCACAGGAGGTCTCTTAATTTGTTTTAGCCTGATGTTTTCCCACGATTGGACTGCGGTTAAGCATTTGCGGCAGGAATACCATGGAAGTCGCGTGTTCTTCTCAGGACGTCTGTGGTTGGTGACGTCGCCTCGTCTTCCTTGGTTCCGCTCGTGTTTCTGGGTTAATCTGCTGTAAAGCTACTACTTTTCCACACGTAACGAGCAAGTAAACTGTGGGATCTTGCGAGACAATGTTGATATCCCGTCCTTCCTCAAACTATCACTCGCTAGATTCAGCATCTCCTGATTGTCGGCAGACTCAGTCATCACTGTGATGGCTTCAAAGTGGCGCTCCTCTAACTCCATCATTTCCTCCACGTTTTTATTTTTTATTTTTTTAAAGATTTTTATTTATTTATCTTTAGAGGGGAAGGGTAGGAGAGGGGGAGAGGGAGAGAAATATCAATGTACGATTGCCTCTTGTGTGTCCCATGCGGGGAACTGGCCTGCAACCCAGGCATGTGCCCTGACTGGGAATTGAACCGAGATCCTTTGCTTCCTCCACGTTTTTAAAAAGGATTTCAGTTTTAGAAGACAGGGGCAGGGAGAGGGAAGGAGAGGCAGAGAAACCTCCATGTGAGGGAGCAGCATCCGTCAGCTTCCTCTTGCATGTCCACACCGGGCTGTGTCCTCCGCATTTTAAGTCTGTGCTCTCCTGCAAGGGGCGTGTCCCGTGCCCCGCCATTTATTTCTTGCGTCCGTGCAGACTCGCAGATTCTCACTGTGCTCCGCGGGTGTGCACGAGTGTGAATGGATGCATCCGCTCCATTTCCGAAAGCCTTTTGCAGTGTCGTGCAGACAGACATGCCATTGCTCCCTTAGATGTCTTACCATGGCGGGGGCTGTAAGTGGATTTCCTGATAATCGCACCGACCTTGAACTCCTGCTAGAAGTCTCCTGTGGTTGGAATGAGTTACTTCCTTAAAGGGAGATTGCATTCTATTTGCTAATGTTTTGTGTAGGCTTTCCGCGTCCGTATTCGCGCATCATGGCACTCTAATTTTCTTCTTCTGAGTGTGGGCTCTCACTCTTAGTTTAGCTGTCAAAGTTATACTAGTTTTAAAAAGTCGTGGACGTTTTCCTTTGTTTTCAAGAGCTCTGGAACAACTTGTGACTCATTGAGGTCATCTGGTCCGTGAAGGGCTGGTAGAGTCCCCTTTGGAACCATCTCAGCCTGGTGGTTTTGTGTGGCTGTAACTCTTTTGTAACTTTCTCTGTTGTTTCTTCCCTAAAAATTGGCCTGTTGAAGTTTTGTATTGCCAATGGGATGAATTGGGGTAAATTATATATTCCTAGTAAATTCATTGGGTTTTCAAGTTGAAGTGCATAGAGGTTTCCCCCTTACTGAAAATGTTGCATAATTTTTATTTAATGTGCTTCAAACTAGATTGCCAATTTCTAGACCATTGGTATGTTGCAGGTACACCTTGGCTTACAGAACTGTATCGAATGACCTTTTCATGTCTTTTTACTGCTCTTGAAATCCATCTTGTGTTTGGAGGGCCAACTTAGATGCCACCTCTTCCAGGAAGTCCGCCCTGATCACCTGTCTTAGTTTTCTACAATCTCGAGGTGCTGTGTCTACATTCTGAGTGTTACGCATATCTCTGTTGTTGGTTGTCTTAGTTGTGGCTAATGTACTCTGGCTGCAAGGCAAGACTCCCTCTATTTATTACTTTCCTGTCTGCCGCTGTAGGAAATAACCACAAACTTAGTGGCTTAAGGCAACAAAAATGTATCCTCTTACAGTTCAAGAAGGGAGCGTTCTGAAATCAGTTTCACCAGGCTAACATCGAGATGTCAGCAGGCCTTCCTTCCTTCCAGAGGTTCCAAGGGGAGAGAATCCACTTCCTGGACGATCCCAGCTTCCAGAGGCCGCCTGTGTTCCTCTGTTCTCAGCCCCTTCCTCCGTCTTCGAGGCTGCACGAATCCCCGGGACCTTGCCCTCCGTCACCCGAGCTCTCTCTCGGCCTCCCTCCTAGGAGCACACGGGTGATCCCATGAGGCCTAACTGGAATGACCCAGGGTAATCTCCCCCGCTCAGGACCCTTCGCTTACTCACATCCGCAAAGCCCCTCTTATTGGGCAAGCTAACATAGCCGCACGTTCAGGGGATTAGGACCGGGACATCTTTGGGGGGCCGTCCGTCAGCCCCTCACTCCTAAATCTCCTTCCCGTGCATCGCGTTTCGTAACCGTGTCTCCCGTCAGCCTGAGCGCCACCGTCACTGTCCAGCGGTCTCCCCCTTTCCGCCGTCTTTTGGATGTACCCTCTGCGGGAACACAGTACAGTCCAGGCACCCTGGTGCTCTCCTCGAATATTCCCGTTCCTTGATTGAGAAAGAGAATCTTCACACTCGCGCGTGGAGACAAAGGAAAAGGACTCCCGGCCGTGTGTGTGTGTGTGTGTGTGTGTGTGTGTGTGTGTCTGAATGCCTTTTTCCCACCGCAGCTCCCCCAAGCAGAGGCATTGGAAGACAAGTGTGCTATCATTCCCAGTTCTCTCCCGGGTTCTTATGCAACACCCGCCCCCCCGCTCCCCGCCCCACTGGAGTAACTCAAAGCAGAGACAGCCTCCAGCTTAAATAGGAAAATCTGCCTCGAGCTGCAGACGGATCAAGAATGCACAGTTTATTATTGAAAGTGCACGCTGGCTTGGGACAGCCCAGGTGGCTCAAGGAAGCTCCTGGCAGCCGGTCCGGGCCCCCGAGGCGGGAGGGAGGGACCGTGGTCCCCAGAAGGCACGGGCCGGGTGGCCGAGGTGCTGACTTGGTGTTCCCGGGGCGGTGGGGGTGGAGCGCGCGGCCCCTGCCAGTTCCCGCAGAAGTGTCTGATTTTTGAATCAGCAGCGCTTGTGTTCCTGCGGGGGGGGGGGGGGGGGGGGCGGGGGGAGAGGGCGGGAGGGAATGTGCGCGCCTGAGCTCAGGAGCGTGCCCGGCTTCCCTCCCAGCAGGAGGCCCCGGGCCAGAAAGTCGGACACAGAGACAGGGAAGGGGAACAGACACCCTGTTTGGAGTGACTGCTCGGTCTTTTTGCATTTCCCGGCCCCCTTCTCCGCGGAAAGGTCTGGCTTTCTCAGTCCACTCACTTCTCATGGAAAAGCCCAGCAAAAAAAATAAGTAAATAAATAAAAAATAAACATAAAAAAGTCTCATCAGGACATGTGCTGCCCAGTTTTCTTGGGCACTCTCCAGCCACGAATGCCGTGGCTTCATTTTGCAGAGCCTTCTCCCAGAGCCACGGGCAATTTCTCCCGCACGTCCAGACGGGGAATCCGCTCGCCGGGACGGGTGTTGGGTTGCACAGACTGCCTTCGGGCTGAGGGAGCATGTACCTTTCTCCATCCATTAGCAAGTCATAGATCAAATTCCCTGTCACCGGTTTTGGACAGAGCTGGACAGCGAACCGTGGGGGGGAAAAGCCCTGGGCGTGTGCCCGCTCAGCTGAGCCGAAAATGCCAGACAGCCCTGGTGGGCGGGTGGTCAGCGGTGACGGTGGCGCGGAACGGGGCCTGGGACCAGCCAGCCGTGAGGGGCGAAGGCCCCCAGGTGGGGACCCAGAGAGACCGTGCTCACGTCTGCCGTGGGTGCGGATGCTATAGCAGTGCCCAGGGACACTCGGGGACTGGGGAGGGGGAAAGGGGCTTTTCTTCTCTCCAAGGAGACGGACGTTGTTTAGAGACTGAGCATACAGGCCCGTACATGGCCCTTTGGGCCCTCGCAAAGATAGCAGGCATGCTTTGTGTCAATATTTGAAGAAGCACAACTTTCTCCTGGAAGATGAACCGTGAGCCCTCCCTGCCAAGGCCAGCTGCTGCTTCTCCGACTCTTCTCCGGGGGCTTCTGATTTCCCTCCTCCGTCCCTGACCTCTTGACGTTGGGGCGAGGGTGCATTCTCCCGTGTGGAGCTGGCTGGGGGACAGCCGAGCCTCAGGGCTTCACGCCCGCTCTGTCGTGGAGGCTGTCATCTGAGTCACATCTGGATGGCCGGTTCCCTTGCGTGGAGCCGTTAATTAGTTTTTTGGTGGAGCTTTGGGGCTGAGGCTCTTCATTAATTTCTGGCAGGGGCCTCGCTGGCTGGCCTGCGAGTTTGCAGAACTGCCTCCTTCGGTATAAATACATGTTTCTTGGCGGTGGGGGTCATCTTGACTGTCCCGGCGAATGTGCGTGTCTGCCCCCAAATCTGCCTTGCTGCCCCTGCCTGATGCCCTCCCCTAAGGAGGATCTTTGAGTCCCTGCATGTCTCATATGGAGATGAAGATTTTTCACATGAAAGTCTGCAAAAGAATAGCACGGTTATTCCTTCTTATCCTCACCTGAGGACATTCCTTCACTCCTTTGTGTGTGTGTGTGTGTGCGTGTGTGTGAGAGAGAGAGAGAGAGAGAGAGAGAGAGAGAGAGAGGGAGGAAGGGAGAGAAACATTGATTGGTTGCCTCTTATATGCACCCGGCCCGGGGCTCGAACCTGCAACCTAGGTATGTGCCCTGATTGGGAATTGAACCCGGGACCTTTTGGGGCAGGGGGCAATGCTCCTACCTATGGAGCCCCCCGGCCAGGGCAGCGCGGTTATTTTTCTCCCCAGCGTGGAATGATACACACCGCCTTATGAAGCGTTTTCAGGAAGTCCGTGGGATAGCCCGTCTGAAGATGCTCCCAGCGCACCTGTCCTGTCCCTCTGCGTCCCGGTCAACCCAGGAGGACCAGGCCCTCCCAGGACACCACAGGGGGTAGGGGCCCATGGAGAAGAGTTCCCAGAAATGGCCGAGCCACCCGGACTGCCGGCTGGCTGACCCAAGGGGTGCCGGGCCGGGGACCCAGGGCTCTGAGAAGGTAGGGCGGGGACTTTGGGAATGCCACCGAGGGAAGGTGTTTGAGCTGGGTCTGAGCACGGTTGGACCTCAGTGGGTTCGCAGAGGAGAGGACGGGCTGGGTTGCCCGGCCCTCTGTCCACTGTCAGCACGCCTGGCCCCTTGCGGGGCTGGACATCCCACGGCCGGGAGGGTGTGCAGTGGGCTTCCCGGCAGCCAGGGCAGGGCCCGCGGAGCCTGAGGTCAGGCAGGCCCAAGCGCGAGGCCCGGCCCCAAAAGCACGTGCGCTGCGGCGGGACCTTGACCGGGCCCAGCTCCTCCGGAGCACCGTCACCTCGTGAGATTGCTGCGAAGGCTCTGTCCTGGGCTGACCGCTGGCCTGGGCACCGGCCAAGGCCGTGGGCAGCGTTGGAAGGAGGGGTGTGAACGGGATCCTGTAATGGAAAACAGCTTTCTCTGGCACGTCCGTGTTACGATACGTCACGGTGCCCCCAGCAAAATGCGCCGCTTCTCTTTGTGGCTGGAGGTGGCGACACAGTGACTTAGGAAGGACCCAAGACAAGGACGCACAGCCCTGGGTCCCGTGCGGCTTCCTGCCTTATCCGACCAGGCGGCCAGTGTCTAATGTAGGTGGCATTTGCCTACCTAGGGGACATTTCTCCCGGCACCCGCCTAGGGTGGTGGCCTTTCCTACCACCCGGTCAGGGATTCAACACGGACCATCCAGCAGCAGAAGCGAGTGGGAGGGGTAGCCGCAGCAACCTTGGCTGGCCAGCCAGGGATTCCGTTTTCCTTTCCCATGCTTTTTTTTTTTTTCCACGACTCTGACACAGACAGTGTAGACTTCTGGGTGGAATTCCAGGTTCAGCCGTGTGAAAGAGTGGTTCCCTGGCATTCTGGTAGGCCAGGAACGACCCGAGAGGGAAAGCATGTAGAAACAGCCCCAAAAGAAGGAAGCCGTTGGAGTTGCGGTGAGCGTGCAACTGTCGTGCACCGCCAGGGAGCTCGCCCCGGGCAGGGTCTTCGGGTGGCCCTCGACCGATGGCACTTGGCCACTCCCTCCGGCTTTGGCGTTCGGAGACACCCAACTCATCCTCTGCCGTCCCCCTTCCGCTGGCCCGTGGCAAGCATCTTAGCAGCCTGGGCTCCAGACAACGGAACATCATTTCTGGCTGCCAGAGAAAATAAAAGGCTTCATAATAATCCCTCTGACAAGGTTCTGCTCTAAAACATTTTGTGGGTGTGTGTGTGTGTATGTGAGAGAGAGAGGTGTCTTTGTGTGTGGGTGGGGGGCGTGGAGATTGTTCTCTTCCAGCGGCGTAATGTTTTCGGTAATAGATGTCACTGAGCCGTTGTTTAAAAAGTGTGATTTGGGCCAAGCGAACCAGATTTTAAACTAAGCACATGAGCTTACCATTTTACGGAAATTGGGAGGGAAGCCCGTCAAGGGGAGAAGTTTCTGGCAGGAGAAGTGCCCGCTTCTCAGCATGTACTTTTAGGTGGCTCCTTTTTCCTTCTCTCAGAAAAAAAGCATAATTGTTTGCCTAGATCAGATCTGCGGGGGTTTGTTGTTGTTATTTGTTTGTTTGTTTTTGGCACGGCCATTTCTCGGGTGAGGCCGCAGTCCATGCACACGGCTTGGGCGGGGGGGGCAGGCCTAACCTGGGGCTCAGGAAGCAGCCCTGCAGGCGGAGGGTCCGTGGGCGCTCACAGTGGCGTGCTACCCACAGGACGCAGAGGACGTCAGCCGCACACCCCGCGGCGCGCCATGCGCGTCACGCCCGTGATCTCATTTTATGCCTTCTGAAAGGCTCAGCCGTTGCCGGTGACGCGGGTCCCACATCAGCTGAATCAACATGAGAGAGCATTTAGGGACAGAGGCAGGAAGAGGCCTTGCATGGCACTGGCTTCTCTCTGTCTCAAACTAAGCCAAAAAGAAAAAAGGGAAAAAAAAGGAATTTTCGGGCTCCCGTGCAAAGTTTTCCGGGGGATATGACCTTCAGCCTTGGGGGGGGGGGCCAGGATCTTCGGGAGTGTGTATGGATGTCCTTGCTTTCTCCCGCCCTCTCTGGCCTCTGTTTCCCTCCGTGTCGACTTCATTCTCAGGCAGGTCTCCCTCGACAGACGCACACATGGCCCCTGGAAGCCGCAACTTACATCCTCGGGACCTCCCGTGACGTCGGACTTCATGACGTGACTCGTGTGGTCCTGCCTGGGTCACAGGCCCGCCCAGGGACTGCTCACACTGCCCGAATAGTAGAGGCCTCTGTCTGCCATACCACGGTCAGCACGCAGCATCCGTGTGGTCCCAGGTGACAGAGCCGTTCTGTCGTCAGGATGGGGCAAAGCCACACTTGCCCCCTTAGGTGGCTTAGATCATCTTGTCGATCGATCTCCAGCCCACCTCCAGGGTGGCCTTGGCCCAGGGGTGTCTGTAAGCTGCCGCTCTGTCTCTGTCATTGTCCCCTTTTAACCTTCTTCTCCATTCTCCTGAGAGCGGTGGTGGCGGAAGGAAGTCATGTGGGTGACGCTTAAGTGAGAGGCCTCTCCAAGAAGGGTGCTCTGGGCCTGTGTCTTTGTGGGATGCCCAGGCACCTAAGTCCAGGTTGGCTCAGGTAATATAGATAGTGTTTTGGAAGCCTAGCAAGGCTGTGAGTTTCCATCATACTTAGCTCAGCAGGAAAGAAACCCAACAAACGGTTGCCTTAACGTCTGTATCAGTTACTCTTGCTGTGTAACAAATTATCCCCCCCAAGCTTGGAGGCTTGAAGCTGCCACGGGGATGCTCGTGGATTCTGTGGGTCAGGGACTTCGCCAGGGCCTGGAGGTACGAGCTTGTCTCTGCTCCACTGTGTTGGAGCCTCCCCTGGAAATGTGAGGAGTCTGGGGCTGGAGTGCTGTGGGAACCCCTTCCTTCACCTTTCCGGTACCAGGGTGAGCGACCTGAAGGTGGGATGACCAATCTCAGCACTACGCCTGGCTCCTGTGGCTGGGCTTCCTCTCCCGGAAACTCAGGTCTCCGAGCGCGAGAGTTCTGGAAACTCAGCAGGAGCTGCCCTGCCTTTTAGGATCAGCTCTGGGAATCGCAGAGCACCACCGCCCCTGTACTCTGTTGGCTAAAGCAGCCACAAGCCCGCCCCGATTCTAGGCGAAGGGCGATAGACCCCGTTTTGCAATATCAAAGGATGCGGAAGCCGTCTTCAGAACCGCTACCAACCTGGGGGTCGGTGATGCGCTCACGGTCCCGTTCCGTGCCCCAGGAGGTCAGAGACAGTATGAGGAGAAGCTTACCCACCCCCTTCTCTCTTTCTTGAGAAACCGTTGGGTCCATCCACCATTGGCCCTTGTCTTGGAGCAGACCTTGGTGTCACAAGTGCATAACAGGCACTAACGTGGATGTATTTAAAGTCGACAGCTTGACGAGTTGTAGCGTGTACATGCACCAGCGACAGACACGCCACCACAATCAAGGAAATCAACGTGTCCATCACCCCCCAAGTCTCCTTGTGACTCCTGGTGACCTGTCCTCTGCCCGTGCCTGCATTTTCCCCCCTTAGGAACCACTGATCTGTTTTCTGTCACTAGATGGGAGTGCATTTTTTGGAGTTTTACGTGTACGGAGTCATACAGCATACTGTATGTACTCTTCATCAGGCTGGCTTCTTTCACTCCTCATTGCTGTTCTGAGATTCAGCCGTGTTCTTGTGTGTATCATGAGTCCATTCCTTCTTACTGCGGAGTCGTATTCCACTGCATAGAAAATCCAGTTTGTTTATCTTTCCGCTACTGATTGACGTTTGAGTTAATTCCAGTTTGGGGCTATAACAAATGAGGCTATGATGCGTATAAGTCTTTTTTATGGACATTTTTGAACAAATTTGTGAATGGCTGGAGCATAAAGGTGTGTGTTTACCTTTTTAAGAAAGTGGCAAACTGTGTTCCAAGGTGTTTTTGGTTTTCTGTTCTAGATCCCTTGAACCTGCATATGAGTTTTAGGATCAGCTTTTCAGTTTCTGTGAGGAAACCAGGTGGTGTTTTGATAGAGCTTGCGTAGAATCTGTAGGTCAGTTTGGGGAGCTTTGCCATCTTAGTGATTCTGCATCTCCTGGTCCATGAACACGGGCGCTTTGACCTTTACTTAGGTGTTCTTTAATTTCTTTCAACAGTGTTTTGCGCTTTTCAGAGTATAAGATTGTCACTTCTATCTGTAAGCATTTTATTCTTCCTGATGCTCTTGTAAAATGCAATTGCTTCTTCATCTCATTTGTGGTTTGTTCATGGTTATGCTATAGAAATACAATCAACTTGGCTTATCGGTCTTGCATCCTTCAATCGTGCAGAACTCATTTATTAATTCAAATGGCTCCTAGTGGATTCCTTGGAGATTTTTATGTATTAAGTCATGCCATCGGTGAATACTTTTACTTCTTCCTTTCCAGACTGGATGCCTTTTATTTCTTTCTCTTGCCCAACTGCCCTGGCTGGATCACAGTGTTGAATAGAAATCTCAGGGAAGGACATCCTTTTCTTGTTTCTAACTTAGACTGAAAGAGCATTCAGTCTTTCACCATTCAGGATGATGTGAGTTGTTTGTTTTTCATAGATACTGTTTTCAAGTTGAAGACATTTCATGTCTTTATTCCCAGTTTGTCAAGTGTTTTTTTTTTTTTAATCAAGAAGCACTATTAATTTTGTCTAGTGTATTGCTAATAGAAGATTAGTGGTTGATGGCTTTTTTTCTTTCAGCATTTGAGTATGTCATCCCACCATCTCTAGCCTTTACTGTTTCCGATGAGAAGTCTGCTGTTTATCTTATTGGAATCCCTTTGCATGTGCTGAGTCATGTTCCTCTGGCTGCCTTCAGGATTTTGTTTTTCTTTGACTTTCAGTGTTTCCACTGCGATATGTCTGGGTGTGGATCTCTCTGTGTTTATTGTACTTGGATTTGGTTACGCTACTTGGATGCGCAGATTTATGTTTTTCATTGTGCTTAGGAAGTTTTCAGCCATTATCATTTTTTAAAACTTTCTATTCTTTCCTTACTCTCCTCTACTTCAGTATTCCCACTATATCTGTGTCAGTGTGCTTAGTGGTGACCCCCATGTCTCCGAGTCTATTAATTTCCCCTGCTCTGTAGATTGCCTAATCTTTATCATTCTTAAGGTCGTTGATGCTTTCTTCTAGTTTAAGTGTGTTTTTTAGCCCTTGTAGTGAAATTTTCCTTTTGGTTGTTGTACTTTTCTAATCCAGAATTTTAATTTGGTTCTCCTGAAATATTTTTATCCACTTATCGGTCTTCTCTGTTTGATGAGACATTGTCATTATAGCTTTCTTTATTTACTTCTTTAAGTCTTGTTTCCTTTAATTCTTTGAACATTTTTATCGTAGCTACTTTGAAGTCTTTGCCTGCTAAATATGCCCCAAGGGCTTTCTCACAGGCAGTTTCTGTTGCCTGCTTTTTTCCTAGTCATGGGTCACATTTTCCGTTTCCCTGTATGTCTCGTACTATTTTGTTGAAAATTGGACTTTTGTGTTATCTACTTGTAGGAACTTGGGATACTGTTTCCCCACCCCCTCTTTGGGGATTCTTTTTGTCATTGTTTGCTTGTTTATTTCTTTAGTGACTCAGATGAACTATTTTTTTACTCCTTACCTGAGGATATCTTTATTGATTTTTAAGGAGAGGGGGTCGGGGGGAGAGAGAGGGAGAAAGAGAGAGAGAAACATCAATCTGTTGCCTCTTGCATGTGCCCCAGTTGGGGATCAAACCTGCAACCTAGCTATATGCCCTGACTGGGGATCGAACCTGCAACCTAGGTATATGCCCTGACTGGGGATCGAAACTGTAACCTTTCAGTGAGTGGGACAGTGCTCCCACCAACTGAGCTACCCAACCAGGGCTAGGCCATTTTAATGATGCCTTTTTCCTCTTGCAGAGGGCAGCCTTTGTGCTGCCCCTCAGAAGGAGTTGCATGGGGCATGTTTGCAGTCACCCAGGGGTGATAACGGTTACGCAGGGCTGGCTTTCACTGTCTTTTCCCTTGTCCCTCTGTTAAGCTGTCTGCCATTGGGTGTTACATCCAGCTGCTAGGCTGCGCCGCTTTCTGGGACATACGTTGTTCAAAAGTATAATCCAACCAAACTCAGTTAGGGCAGTTCTTGTGACAGGACTCTGAGGTATGTGCTAACCCCACGGGGCTCTCCTTAGCTGTTCTTTTTCCTGGTGATCTAGCTGGCTTCCCATTGAGCTTCTTGCTCCTGATTAAGAGGAGCTGACAGTCCCATACGTGCTTCCGTTCCATCCCCATTGTTTTCCGGAGTGGCCTTAGGCTCTATCTTCCCCACAATCTGTTTCGAAGAAACCTCGTCCTTGGGGAGAGAGTGTAAGAGCTCTTTGTTCATATGGGCTGACTCGGTCCCTGGGGAAACTCGCTCGGCCACTCCAGTGGGCAATAGTTAGGGCTGTTGGTCTCTGGTCTTTTCAGCTCGCCTCCCTTGGCACGGACTGTCTGCCCTGTGAGCAAGCTGACGCGAAGGTGGTTGGTGACCCCCATGTTTCCCTGGGATGGAGCCCCCTTCCTAAGGGCTGGGTGAAAGGAGGGAGCCTGAGGGTTTTGGAGGTCCTCCCCAGGAATTTACGTTCTACGACCTGGGCTTGGAGAGGAGGGGAAACGCTGGTGGCCTGCCTGTCCCCCCCACTACCCTCACCCCTGGTGAAGTGCACATTCTTTGATTGGCAGCTGCAGGAAAGGGGAGGAGCCCTGTCTGCTGGGTCGTATCCTGCTAGAATGGAGCTTCCACCAAGCTGAGCCGGACGGGAGGGAGGGAGCCGTGACTCTTGCTCTTCCTACCATGCTTGAGCAGGTTTCTCGAATGACTCTTTCTTCATCCGCTGTACACCCTTCGGGAAATTTCCAGAGACCTCCCATGGCTGTGATTTTTAATCGTTTTCACCCCTGAGCTCCTCCCCTTCTCGTCCAGAAGGAGAACGTAAGCAGCTGTTTTAAGTGGCGGACAGGCTGAAAGAGGGAAGTGGGAAGGTTAGAGCTGTCGTAAAATTGGCTCTTCTAGGCTGGGGCAGGAGACATCCGACGTCAGCTTGCCCACGGCCGTGTGGTCGCGAAGGTGGTGACTCCACGTGGGCAGCGGGGAAGCATGTTTTGTGGAAGTGCAGTCTGCGAGCTAAGATTTCTTCAAGTTCTCAAAGCAAGAAAGCGTTGGCTTTCCATGACAAGGAGTGTGGGCTTTTACTGCCGGTACCCTGAGGGGGTGCCTTCTAGGAGGAAATCTCACTGGGGTTGTCCCCGGAGTGGGGAAGCAGTTTGGTGATGGGAATAAGCCGCTGACCTCTAAATTTCCCTGTCTGGACTCTCAGCTTCTCTCAGGCAGCACCCAGGCAAAAAGCAGGCTGACCGGTGGTAGGACCAGGGCCACAGCAGTGGTGGTTGCCGTGGCTGTGGGTGCCCTGCTATAGGTACCCGCTGGGAACATGCAGGCAGGCGTGATTGCAGATCAAAGGCCCAGGCAGCGCTGATCCTAGACCCCTGTGCCGATTGGTGACTCAGTGCGGTCACTGCAGCCCAGAGCCCTGCTGGGAGTGATCAGGATTCCATGGTGGCAGAATTTGTCCTAGAAGCGTGGTTGCTGGGCCGGTGACTTTATGTCGATCTGCTCTTAAAAGCTTCTAGAGCAGGAGATCAGTGTAGCCGGTAGGGTTTCCAGGCAGGCAGTTACTTGAATCAAATCAGACAATGCAATTGACTGGGTACCTCATGGAGGGGGGTCCTCTTGCAGCAGGACCGCCCTGGGGCTACTTGGTGTGAGCCAGTCTTGTGGGGGCTTGGGTGTGCCAGGATCAGAGCAGACGTGAGGCGGGCGTGGCTCAGAAGGGGTGTGCAATAAACACGTGTGAAAAAGGACACGGAGGTGGGGAAGGCAGGACATGATGGACTACCCTGTCTGTAGAAGACAGGGCAGAGGAGTACCTTGAAACGGGAGCATGGGGCCGCTGGGATCGTCCCGAGGAGGCGCTGAGGCATCGCAGCTCCCGGCGCATCCTCAGCCTCGGGAATGAGTGGCCCTGCGGGAGTGTCTCCTCCCAGGAGCTGATCGCTAGGGCTGGTGGGTGCAGGGCTCCTTGAGCCTCTTATAAAGAGTCCACCTAGCCTGGGACGGTCTGGAGGAGTTTGTTACAGGTGTCCCCGCAGCGGCAGCAGGCTGCAATCAATCACCCTGGAGGTGGTGACGCATTTGGATTCAGACGCCTTGGACGTGTGCCCTCTTGTTCATCTCTGGATGACGAGGGCATTGAGGGCATGATGAGGCGTGCTTGCCGCACGGCCTTGGACTTCACGCCGCACCTGGCAGGCGTCCTTCCCACTAAAACCCGCACAGCGGTAGAAAAAGAGAAATGCACATTTAGGACAAAGACATGAACCAGGCGATGTGTTGTGAGAGCTGGGGAGGACATTCAACTCACTGTAAAGGACAGCGGGCCTGGACTGATAAGGGCAGGCAGTGGCCTTTTCAGAGTGACCGAATCCCGTCTGTCTGAAACGGGGCAAGACGGAGTATTTTCCCACCTCCGCACGCTTACCCTTGGCTCTGAGATTCGGAGCATTTATGGTACTTAGCACACGGGCCCCCCGTCCCTCTTGGTTCGGCATCAGCCATTGTCTCGTAGCCATTGCCCAGCCAACTCCAGCGCAGCTCGGTGGCAGGAGGTTTGCTGCTGGTCTCGCCCTGTGGGTGGAAGGAGGCCCATCGAGCCAGACTCGAGGGTTTCCTCAGCTCACAACGTACGGTGCCTGTCCCCTCGGAGGTGAGGTCCCAGCACAGCCGGGGAGAGCTGAGCAGGCAGGTGCCTCCTGGACTTCACACACATGCGCCTGCCCACTAGCTGCAGAAGTGAGACGGGGTGGGCACCGGTGCCACGGGTGGGGGGGAGACCCCTTCACTCCAGGGCTTGGTGCTGCTTTAGGTAGACCTCCCCTCGTTGGGGTCTGAGTGCCTCCGAAAAGCCAGGCGCTCAGGGACTTTGCCTGAGGGAGAGCCCCGCAGAGAAAGAACACGCCTTCGGGAAGGATTTACGGCAGGACCCAGAGTGCAATGTAAGGAAAGTGCTCTCCTAAACGGGGTGCCAGAAATGGGGCTTTTGAGAAGCAAAAGCCAAAGGACTCCAGGATGAGATGTGAAAACAGTCAGCTTAACTTATTGTTAAGCTTAACAATAAGTGAATCAGGTAAAAGGGGTCTGGCGAGGTAAGGCAAGCCCATAATAAAGTGAGTTGGCTAGAGCGGAACCGAAATCCACAGAGGAGGCGATCTCGAGTTCAGATGACATCACAGTTGAGTTAGCAGGGTGGGGCGTAAGTGCGAGATGCTTCCTTAGGAAGCAAAGGAGAGGAAGAAGAGCGTGGTGAGGAGTAACGTGATGGAAGTGGGTTATAGAACTAGAAATCCAATTTAAGAACCTCCAGACAGGGAACTCCTCCTCCCCGCCCCCCCAAGTTAGAATAGGAGCATTGATCAAAGATTTATAATGAATGAAGACTTTCCGGAACATTTAAAAAAAGAAAAATCTCAGTTTACAGGATAAAAGGCTTACTGTGTTCTGGTCCAAATTAATATACATAGACCTGCAGCTATTTATCCTGGCAAAATTTGTGAATTACAAGAGTAATGAAAAGGGTTATACTAGAATTGGAGCAGACGAAACAGGTTATGCCGAAGAAATGAAAACCTGGCAGGCTCAGAGTTGTCTGTGACACTAAGTCCCAAAAGACGGTGGCCCCGGGCTACAGCGTTGGAATGACAAATGGTTGCACTCTAAGCATCTGACGCTGAGACAAATTGTCCAAGCGTGAAGGCAACTGAAGGATGTCCTTAGATGTGTAAGAGCTGAGAAACGATACAGTCCTACTTGCCTTTCTTCTGGGAAGAAGTTCTCTAAGACAGACTTACAGTTGCTTCTGAGTGGATGCAAAATTGAGAGATTAGGTTTGGGGAAGTTATGATATAAACAGTGGATTACCGAAACTGGTTAGTTCAAACTCCGTTGATGCAAATATAGAGTTACCAATGGAAGGCAGTAACTGAACAATGCAGTGGCGGTCGAAGATCTAAATAAATGTAAGAGCTAAAACTATCAGACTCTTAGAAGAAAATACAGCCCTGGCTGGTGTGGCTCAGTGGATTGAGCACCAGCCTGTAAACCAAAGGGTCGCAGGTTCGATTCCCAGTCACAGCACGTGGCCTGAGTTTCGGGCCAGGTCCCCAGTAGGGGGCGCAAGAGAGGCAACCACACGTTGATATTTCTCTCCCTCTCTTTTCCTTCCCTCTCCCTCTCTAAAAATAAATAAATAAACCTTTTAAGAAAAAAAGAAAGAAGAAAATCCAGATATAAATCTTTATGACCTTGGATTAGGCAATGATTCCTTAACTATGACCGCAGAAACACAAGAACTGAAAAATAAAAAAAAAATAATAATAATAAATGAATGAATTGGCTTCCATCAAAATTCAAAACTTCTGTGCATTTAGTTTTGTGTGAAAGCAACGAAGTAGGAAAGGTTGAGTTCCTAATCCGTAGAACGGCCTGCCCCCCCTTGCAAAGCTGGAGGGCTTTCTGAGCCGTCTGAAGTTCCTTGTCCCTCCTTGTCAAAGATGAAAGACCGCTTGTCCCAAGAAACAATACCCAGGGTCCCCACGGGGACTCCAGGTGCCGGGGAGACAAGTTGATTGCTTTTCAGGCTTTTGTTTGTCCTCTCTCGCTCTGGTTGAAACACGAGCAGGTTAATTAATTTCTTCCCCCAAGCTGTGTGTTTGGGGAATGTCTTTTTTTCCCTCTCTCTCTCTCTCTCCCATTGGTTTAGAAGATCAAACTGGCAAGCTCCAGGAGGCTAATTGTTCAGCCTAACGGAACAGAGTTAACTGAAAAGTGAAGGTGAAAACTGACTGATGACCCCTCGATGCACCTCCAAGACCATGGTCCTGTCCAGTAGTGGCCACGCCGCCCTGACCAGCGGCTTGCGCACGTGCCATGTGTGCAAAGGTGACCTGTTCTGTCCACACTTCTGTGTGTTGTTGGGTTTTTTTAAATATTTTACTTATTTATTATTAGTTTTTAGAGAGAGGGGAAGGGAGGGAGGCAGAGAGGGAGAGAAACGTCCGTGTGGGAAAGAAACAGAGGCTGGTTGCCCGCCCCGCCTGAGTACTGAACCCGCAACCCCCGCATGTGCCTGGACCCGGAATCAAACTCTCAACCCTTTGCTTTGCGGGACGCTCAACCCACTGAACCACACCGGTCAGGGCCCGTCCACACTTCTTAACGCAGGGGAGAAGATGGGTGACTCTTACAGCCTGAATCGTGCCCGCGCCCCCCCAATCCAAATGTTGAAGTTCTAGCCCCCAGCACCTTGGAATGTACTAGAAACAGTCTTTAAGGAGGTGACTCGGTGGAAGGAAGCTGTAACAGGGTGCAGCCAAGAGGGGGGCCCCAAATAGGGACTTGGAATGGGGTCCAGAACGCAAGGTGTCCAGGAAATATTAGAAAGACAAATAAGATGTCCTTCCCCCCTCCCCCCCACGGGTGTGAGTTCGAGGAAGGGACACGGAGCAGGAACACGCAGAGCTGTTTTGTGCAGCCACAGCTTTGCAGCTAACCTCCGGCATGGCCATTTAACACGTCTATAACCTTTAACTGGTTGCATACCTATGTTAAAGAGCTGTGGCCATGCTCTGAGCCAGGGGGATGGAAGGGACTTCCACCCAAGATGTACCTGGGGGGCAGCTCCCCCGGGTTTCGGCATCTGCGTGAGAGCTGGGAGATGGTTGGCTCCACGCCACGGGGCCACGCCTGCCCAACTCACGACGGCAGCCCAGTAAACCTGGAAGAATACGGGAATGCTGGCAGGTGTAACTGACTGTAGGAGGAGTCGGAAATGGGGGCTGCAGAGGAAGATTGGCGTGGGGATTTAAACCCAGACCCGGCAGCCGTGCAAGGGGAGAACCACTCAGCTTTGGCAGGGTGGGGACCCTCGCAGCCATGTGAAGAGAGAGGACCACGCAGCTGTGGCAGTAGAGAGAGAGCCATGCGGTTTTGCCAGAGTGGGGACCCCCATGGCTTTGGAGAGAGTGAGGACCCCGTGGCTTCGGGGTGCACTCTTTGGCCACAAGGCTTAAGAAATAAGAGGGACGTTGCCTGGGAGAAAAAGGGGCGAAAGGACTCGTGCCAGTGGCCCGTGAGAAGGTGCCACGTGGCTTTGGGTTAACTGAGGATCCTGGCAACAACACAGCCGATGGTGCCGGGAGCCCGGATCACAGACCTCTGCTTCTACTTTTCCTGAGATATGTCACCCCGGTTCAAGGCAGAGGGGGAAGGAAGGACTGTGGGCATCTGTGGGTATCCTAGAAGGCTTCGATATTTTTATGAAGACGTTAGGTCACTACTTTAAGTCTGCATAGCTTTCAATAAACCTTTCCTTTCCTTTCCACAAATCTCTGGCATTGAGAGACGTCTTTCCTCTGGCGGCGGACAAGCGAACCCAATGGGGGGGTCCTTTCGGTAATAGTATATCGTACCCCCCCCTTGGCCCTGTTTTGTAACAAAGCCGCCAGGTGGGCCCTAATCCGATAGGACTGGTGTCCCTAGAAGAAGAAGTCCGGATGCAGACGAGCACAGAGCAAAGACCCGGAAAGGCACACAGGAAGAAGGTGGTACCTTATCAAGCAGAGAAGAGTCCAGAAGCAAGGCCTCAGGTGGGACCAATCCTGTGACACCTCCTTCCCAGACCTCCAGCCCCCAGAGCTGGGAGGAAGCAGATGTCCCTTGTTGAAGACGCCCAGTTCGGGACACTCTATCAGGCCAGCCCTGGCCAACTGACAGAGTGCCCGTTACACGCACGTTTACCATCGACGGGAAGCTGACCCAAAGGTTTTAGATTGGTGTGAACCGAGCCAGGAAATGCAGCGTCCTGCCCTGCCCTCGGGGTGCCCTGTGAAGTCATTAGGGTTTTACAGGCTTTTCTTCCTCCCTCTCGGGGGTGCCCGGCACAGGGCCTGGGCTTGCCTGGTGCCTACGGATGACTGGCGGGTTTGCTCTGTGGGTGTCAGGCGGGCAGAGGCGAAGTCTCATTCTTCAGAGAGTGTGGGAAGAGTGTGTGGATTTCTGTCCGTCTACATGACCGGACGGGAGATCGGGGGAGCCACAAATGGCAGTCCTCTGCGCACCCGGGTTTCCTCCGCTGACACCCAGGTTTTTCCATCTCAAGGGAATCGCCTCTCTGTGCTGGTACTTTCCATCAGCACCCCTGTTTCTGCGCTCCCCGGGCTTCTCCAGACTCGCACGTGTCCTCCCTTCCCACTTCATCGCCCCTCCCTGATCTGGTTTTGGGCCCCTGGGCCCAGTGGGGCTCTCACTGAGACCCCTGGAGAACCCTCCTTTGTTCAACCCAGCCCCCTCTTGACCTGGCCGGCGGGGGCTGCACTGGGGGTGCTGAGCAGCCTCCTCCCGAGACTTTGTTTCCCCTTCGATGCCCTGCCCTGCCCTTCTCCGTGCGCACTGCCCCTCCCGCCCCCGCGTGGGCTCCGTCAGTTCTATCCAGCCACGCCATTTCGAGGGACCACTGATTCCTAAAACCTGTCTCCGACCTTCCCTTTGTTCCTGAGCTCCAAGTTCACACGTCTGACAGCCAACTTGACCTCTCCCCTTGGGTACTTCAAAAGCGCCCTGAAACTTAATTCGGCTAAAACTCCCAGTACCACTTTTTTTTTTTTTTTTTTAAATGTCTGGTCCTTTCTAGTGGTCTCTCATTTCCGTGGTTAGCACAACCATTTAAATCAGGAGTTATCCTCGACAGCCTTTCTTCTTTCCTCAGCCCCAAAGTCCCAGTTTGGTGGGTTTCTCCTAAGCACCCCCTGAACCTGTTTGCTGATCTTCCCCTGCAGTCGCCTCCCTTGCTCAGGTGTGGTCCTCACTCACCTGAGCTACTGGAGGGCTCATCTAACCAGCATCCCGCTTCTGGGGTAGCTCCTGGAATCTGTCCTACCCACCGCCGCCAGGGGGGCGCAGTCAAAACACAAGCCCTAGGTGGCTTCCGACGGCTCCCGGGACAAACAAGAAAGCCCTGAACATATTCCCCGTCACCCTCCCCCAGGGTTGCCCCTGCCTGCCGCCCAGGGCTCACTGCCCACCATGCTCTCCCTGGCTCCTGCTTTCCTGAAGTTTCTGGACCATGCCATGCGTCCTCTGTCCCCGAGGCCTGCTCCCAGCTCCTCCCCCTGCCCCCGCTGCTGAACTTGAACTTACCCTTTTGAGTTTCGGCCCATGAGTCACTTCCTCAAGGAACCCAGTCTAAATTAGAATCTCTCCTTTCTAGCCTCATGGCACGTTACCAATTCGTTCTTGCACGTGTTTGTCACACTTAGACGTTCCTCTGTTCATGTGGGTGACGTTTAGCCCTCCCAGATGGTCACTACATGGTGGTGGTGCCTGTAGGTCACGGTAGGTCCCGGTCCATGTTTGTGGGCTGAATTCCTTCCCACCTCACTCACAGGCAGCGAGGCCTGGTGGCTGGGACCGCCATGGCTCTGGTCACCAGAGGAAAGGTCAGGGGGGCCAGCCCGGCTTCGCTACCCCAGCCCTGCTGCGTCCCAGACCGGGGTGTGGGTCACGCTCCCTGCCTGGTGTGGGCACTGATCTGGGACTCCAAGGCTGACCAGTTCTTCATTTGGGATCTTAACCAGGGGGGAATAAAAGCTCTTATTTTTCACCTTTCTTTGTAAGGAATTCACATGCAAAAGATGCCTTTTGTAAAAATGACTTGGCTCGGACTTGGGGAAAGTTATTTAAAGAATTCATCCTTGGAGAGCAAAACTTTTTTTTTTTTTCCTTTTTGAAAAAAGAAAATAGAAGGCCCTTACTTTTCAAGGATGCGGGGTTGACGCAGCTGCCGGAGAGCTCGCCTGGCTGGGAGCGCTTCTGCACCCACGGACCGTCCTTTCCAGTGGAAAAGGCCATTTTTCTGTCCACAGACCCTTCGTTTGGGCTGAAGAAAGAAAAGTGAATGAAAGAAAACAATTTCGGAGGGACTGAGCGCTTTATGGGAAAGCGTGGTGTTTGTAAGTCTGTGCGTAAGTGTGCCGCCTATAACACCTGGGAACCCGCTGCCGGCTCACCGGTGGTTCATGTTTCTGCCCCGACCTTGACTAGGACTCTCTGAGACACTGTCCCCAGGTCTTTGGGTGTGGCAGCAACAGGCTGTACAGGAGTCGATGGCACGCATTGATGGAATCCTGCATTTCTTCCATGGGACACCCTAGTGACTGGTTTTTGTTCAATGGGGACGCAGAACGCAATACTTCCCTGGGGAAAAGATGAGTCCTTAGTTCGAGAACTGGCAAAAAAAAAAAACCAAAAAAAAAACCCTTGAGGCTTGAAAGAAATACAGAATGCCGTTGAAGGATTGACCCTCTCGTTTGAGGCTCTATCGGTTTGTATCTGGCCAGGGGCACTGAGAACATGCTGGGTGTTTCTGACGGAGGGAATCGGTTACATCGGTGTCCAAGTCTGCCTGAGCAAACGAGGGGGGCTGAGGTAGCTCAGGAAACAGCTGTCCCCCCGGGGGGCTGGGGAGAGAAAAGGGGAGAGGTGCATTTCCCTTGCCAGAGAGCTTGGGGCAGGGGCTTGGACCTTTGAGGGGGCATCAGACCACCAGGAGATGCAGCCAAGGTGGGTGCCCCTGTGGCTGTACCCCTGAGGGGGGTGGGGAGGTTGGGCTGGAAGTCCCCCCAATAGCCAGAGGCTGGAGCTGTAGTTGTCCAGTTCTGCTGGAACAGTGCCACCCGGAGCTGAAATCGCAGGGAGCCCCATGTCCCCATCTCCCCATTTCCTGCCTTCCCATCTCTCTCTAGTACCCGCTGTTGGCAGAGCTGAACAGGAAGCCTGCTGGCAAGGGAGTCTGGGAAATGTAGTTCACCGGCTGCCAGCCCCAGAGCCCCATGCAGAAGAGAAGGTTGGGAGCAAAGGCCAGTCAATACTCAGGGCTTAGGAGATGGAGACCCTCGTGCTCAGTGGCACCTTGTAGGAAGGACGTCAAGATCAGGCCCAGGCGGCGATCCAGAGTTCCCAATTCCCAGCCTGAAGGTGTTTTCATCACCCCCCAGGGCTGTTTCTTTAAGGAAAGTTAATGGTGAGACATAGCGAGGCCCTTGGACATGCAGTCGAAAGCGCGCATGTCACTGCTGCTCATGTGGTGGCAGCGGTGGTAGCGGTGGCTTTGGTGCCCTCAGAAAGGGTTGGTGAGGCTGCGGTGGGTCCCCCCCGCCCCAAGGAGGCGGACTCCCTGTCTGCTTTTCATCTTAATGGAAAACATTCCGTTTCCATTTTTGCACCTGATGTGAGGGATCATTCACGCTGGGTGCTGTAGGTAGCTGATTCGTGTACAGTCATGTTTTAGGTTCTGTCGTGTTTCAGCTGATTAAAATAGTCTCCCTCGGGAATGTTGGGCGGTCTGTTGGGATGTTGAGCAAGAGTTACAGGCGACTCCCCCATTCCTCTCGAAAATGTTCTTTTTATATATCTTGCGGTTGCATGATTGAGGATGATATTAGGGGAATTCTTTCACGCCCTCTGCCCAGTAAGAAATGGCCAAGGCAACCAGTTGGATGGGGAGAGCTGAGATGAGAGGTTCTGGGTAGGCGGGTAACTTGGCTTCTCAGAATTCTGTAGGATTTACACAAGCATCCAAGGTCTCTATTTGGATCTGGGAGCATGAAAAGTTGAAAAATTAGTGTTTGGAGACTAGTATTAATGGCAGTGATTAGTAAGGTAGCAATAAGGGTGGATGACCAGCAGTGTAATTTGGGTCTGTGGTTTTCTTTTCTTTTTTTTTTTAAGATTTTATTTATTTACTTTTAGAGAGAGGGGAAGGGAGGGAGAAAGAGAAGGAAGGAAACATCAATGTGTGGTTGCCTCTTACATGGCCCCCACTGGGGACCTGGCCCGCAACCCAGGCATGTGCCCTGACTGGGAATCGAACCAGCAACCCTTTGGTTTGCAGGCCAGCACTCAATCCACTGAGCCACACCAGCCAGGGCGGGTGTGTGGTTTTCTATCTGCCTGACCCTGTGTTGGAGGCTGAGCCCGTGTCTCTTGGTTATTCCTCACGTCCACCCTAAGTGAGTGGAATGATTACTACTTTGTCCTATAGACAAGGAAATGAGCCCTCAGTCACCCTGGAAGGCCATGGGCGGATTCTAACCAAAGCCGGCTGTGCTTCTCCCAGCTAGCTTTGCCCCCTCCTTCGTTGGAGGAAGCAACTTGTGAGAATTTAAGTTCAGGATATTTATATCAAGTTCCCTAAAAAATGAATCTTGTTATTTATTCGGAATTGCAAAGAGTTTTTTTAAAAATTCATCCAGCTGAGGTTAATTCTTGAGTCCCTCCTACGCCCCAGGCAGAACTAGACGGGGTTGTGGGTCCCGAGGCTGATGTTTGGGTGTTTAAGCTCACAGACGATGAGCGCAGGAGGCAAGTACAGACCCGTGTTAGACTGCCAAGTAAACAGTAATATCTGCGGAGCTCAGAGAAGACCTGGGGAGCAGGAGGTTTGGGGGGTACTCCAAGCCACCCACGGTTGGCAGACTGGATCTCCCACCAGCAATGGGCTGCCTGGGCGGGGGGATAGGGTCTCAGCACTTGGAGGGAACCCAGAGCTGCAGTCTCTGGCTTAGTGAGCTCTCGGAGGCCTTGCTGTTCCCATAGCGACTCCCGATTTGTAGGTTTCTAGGTTGGAGTTAGCTTCGCCGCCGTGGCAGGGGCAGAAGAGAGAAAACCCACCCGTGCGCCCAGCTAGCCCAGCACGGTGGCTGCATCGCCCCTGGGCGCCTTGGGTTCCTGCATAAGTAAACGGAATCCGTGATCACATTCGCCGTAAAACGCTGACAATGCCGCCGAACGCATCCCTGAGTGGGCCCTGTGGGAAGTCGCAGCCGGCATCTTAATTGTGGAAGCAGGTGTTAGGAAAACACTGCCTTTTCCCGAGCGATGGTATTTTCCCTCCTGTTGGGGGACAGGAACAAAACAGACAATCTCGCTTGTTTACCTTGGAGAAAACATGGTCCCTGATGTCAGAAAACTCAGAAGAAGCGAATTCTAAGGTGGAACAGACAGGGCTGGGCTGCAGGGACCGGAATCTCAGGCAGCTGGGCGCGTGGCCTTGAGCAAGGGGTTCACAGTTTTCTTCGCGCCTCCGCTTGCTCATCTGTAGGCGTGGGTGACAATGGTCACAACTCCTGGGTCCTGGGGAGGGACGGTCAGCCGTGTGGGCAGCATGTCGTCAGCACCCTGTGTGCTTGACTTGGGTACGACCCATGGAGACTTTTGGCACCACAGCGGCCATGTCGACTTTCTCTGTTGGCTGTATCTGTATTTTATTTTCTTTGTTTTAAAATTTCTCCTGCTGTCTAGTTTGATTTTGATGTATGTGTTTGGGGCGTAAGTCACCGGACATCTTTTATGCTAAGAAGTAACCCAAGATGGTGCTTAGGGTCTGCCCTCGTGCCGAAGGAATGAATGTGTGAGTGAATGAATGAAGCGACTAAATAACTTAGGAGGGGCATAATTAAAACGTGAATGGTAGGTGATGTGCCCCACGGAGGCTGGGTGGGCAGAGCGGAAATTGTGACAGATGGCTTCCATGTGGGCTGGAGCTGAAAGTGGAAATAAGAACTATCGAATTAAAGAGCTACCTTCCCATTCACCTTTGGACGCTGCGAGTGCACGCGCTCCGTGTCGGCCTTTGCGGGTGGGGGAGGGGTTTCCGCCAACACCTCTGCGGGTCCGGCCGCCTGCCAGGAGAGTTCGGGCGTCCTGGTGTGGGCTCTGATGAACGACGACAGCTGCTTCTCCAAGTGAGCACTGCAGGGGACCAGCTTATCTGCAGAGACAGCACAGAGGGCTGTTTACACCTTTACTGATCGCTCGTTTCTAAAGGACACCGTGCATCTTGGCCTGGGTGTGTGTGTCTTGTAATCTTTGTCTGATCACCTTTCTGCTTCTTTAAAATAATGCTTTTGTGAACGTTTGTGAGTCTTTATTGATGACTCTCAGAACAGTGGCTGGAGTGCCAGCCCCCAGGGGACTGTCCCATCTGCGTCCCCCACGTCTGCTTCCTTGGTCCCAGTTAACAGCAGAGGGTGTGGCCCTTGCAGAAAGTCGTGCTGGTTCTGTGCCACTTTCTGACCCTCCTCCCCGCCCCCCGCCCTGAGCCCAGGCTTCCCTTCCCTTCCCTCCGCTGACTGTGCTGCTCTCCCTGAAGGGACACGTTTTCACATCCCGTGCTGCTCAGCGCCACCTGCCTCCCCCGCTGTGAGGGTGGGTGGGTGCGAGCCAGCTGGACTCCTGAGCGCTCCGGCTTCCGCCCCCGTCGGCAGCACGTCCAGGGCGTGAGCTCAGGCTCCCCGGGATGGTGGCCGTCCAGCCACCTACCGGCCCGTGGAGACGGACCGTTCTCCGGGGGGGGGTGCTCGGTGGAGGACTGTGCTCTGCGTGGGTTTGGAAATCAGAGCGCTGAGGAGTGCGCTCACGTCCTCCGTGTTTTCTAGAGAAGAAGCAGCCGAGGAAGGGCAGGCCCTCTCAGGACTGGCGGGAGCGGAGGAACGCCATCCGGCTCACCAACGAGCACACGGTGGAGACGCTGGTGGTGGCCGACGCCGATATGGTGCAGTACCACGGGGCGGAGGCCGCCCAGAGGTTCATCCTCACCGTCATGAACATGGTGAGTCCGCAGGCGGGGTCGTGACCCGGGCGGGCTCTGCGTCCTCTGGGCCGAAGGCCGCGGTGGTCTCTTCTATTAGGGAAAGAGCGGGGTTGTCGGGGGGGCCGGGGGGGTCGCACACAGCCTTGTCATCCCTGGGCAGCAAGGACAGTGCAGGGCTGACAGGTGTCCCCGTGGCGGGGGGCCTGCCCGCTGACCCGCCATGGTGCGGTGGGTGGGCCCTGTCCCTGCTGCACGGGGTCCAGGCTAGGAGGAGGGGTCCAGGTCGAACTTGAACGTAAAACAGGGCTTGCCGCGTGCAGTGATGAGGCGTGGTGGGAGGTGGGGAAGCTCACCCAAGTGGGGTCACGCCGTGTTTGTCCTTCAGTGTCTGGGAGTGTCCCTGAGCGCAACGTCCTCAAGGTTCGTCCGTGTCGTTGGGGGCTGCTCTGACCCCCAAGACTAGCCCCAGAGGAGCGCTGTCCCGAAATCAAGCCAGGGGACTTGTAGGGCCCTGGTGAGTGACAGCGCGTCCCGAGCTGGGAGAATCTGGTGTCAGGTGTTTGCTCCCAGATTTCATAGCATCTCATCATGGTGACTGACGCACGCGGTCAGTGCCGGCCGGCGGCTGGATGGCCGGTGCTTGCGAGGAGGGGAAGAAGGGGGTGTCTGGGGCGAACCGGGCCCTCCAGATGGCAAGCTGGGCGATTTCCTGTCGCTGCGCCTGCCTGGTGGATTTCATCATTTGCATTTCATAGAGAAAGAACGGAGGCTTGCAGGCCAAGCCAGGGCCAGGGCCCAGAGCCGGTGAGTACACGGCAGAGGCACAGCCCACACCCAGGGCTGAAGGCCCCAGCCCACCTTGTTCGAGGTGACAGGTGCGTCTGGCCTTGACAACGGCGGGAGCAGCCTGGCTGGCCTGCTCCCTCCCATTTCTTCTTCCTGAGCCCTTGCCGTGGGATGGCCCGCGAGAGGGTCCTTCAGCAGAGTGCCGACTCAATCACCTAGCATAGCTAAGTCCCTGCCCCCACAGGTGGCTTCCCTCGTGGCTGATGGGGAACCCCTCCTTTCGAGTGGCCCTCCGAGGCCACGGGACCGGGGTCCGCCTGCTTCTCCTGGGTTCCGTTCCCTTTTCCACCGCAAGACGGACTCCTGCTGCTCGAACCACCCTTTCCCAGGCTCCTCTCGGACTCATGGTCAGCCCAAGAATGCTCTCTCCCACTCTCCATAGAGCTGGCTGATGACTGACCCCTCTGGGAAGCCCAGCCTGTTGTCTTTTTTTTTTTTTTTAAGATTTTATTTATTTATCTTTAGAAGGGAAGGAGAAAGGGAGAGAAATATCAATGTATGGTTGCCTCTCAAGCATCCCCTACTGGGAACTGGCCTGCAACCCAGGCATGTGCCCTGACTGGGAATCGAACCGCGATCCTTTGGTTCATAGGCCTGCGCTCAATCCACTGAGCTACACCAGCCAGGGCCCAGCCTGTTGTCTTGATCAGGGCAGCCTGCTTTTTACTTGCTGGTCCTGCTCTTAATTCATCATTCCGTATCTGTTTGCTCTGTAGAGACCAGCTTGTTGCAGAATTTGATACGCTATTGAATTTTAAGCTGGTATGAGTTCAAATTAGAGTGTAATAACTCTAGGATGTTAAATGTGATCTCCATAGTAACCCCCAAGAAAATAGCTGTATAATATCCATAAAAGGAAATGGGAAGGGAATGAAAAAGTTTCACTGTTAAAAAATCAACTAAATACAAAAAAAAGTCAGTGAGGCAGGAATGAGGGACAAACAAACCCAAGAACTAAAACCCTACAGAGTATATAGAAAATAAGTAGCAAAATGCAGAATGAAGTTCCCTCCTACCAGTCATTGCCTTAAATGTAAATGGACTAAACTGTCCCATCAAAAGACAGATTGTTAGCATGGATTACAAACCAACACACACACACACACACCACCCAAGGCTATGCTGTCTTCCAGAGACTCACTTCAGTTCTGAAGACGCCAATGACTTGGAAACAAGAGGACGGAAAAGTGTATTCCATGCAGATAGTAATTCCATGGCAGAGCCGGAGAGGCTACGCTGATATCCAACAAAATAGGCTTTAATCAAAATATTATGAGACAAAGAAGAATATCATATATTACCAAAAGGTTCAATATGGGCAAAGATGTAATAGCTGTAAGTATTTACACACCCAATAGCAGACCATCAAAATCTAGGAAGGAAACATCGATGGAACCGAAGGGACATGTATACCGTTCCTATAATGATAGAGATTTCAACTGCCGACTCGCAGTAGAGGGTAGGACAACTCGGTAGAAGATGAGCAAGGAAAGACAGGGCTTGGCCAACGCTGTAATACAATTAGATCTAACATATACAGAGCACTCTACCCGGCGACAACAAATCTTCCGTATTTTCAAGTGGACATGGTAACAGGATATATACCACGGTAGGCCACAAGTGAATGTTCAACAGATTTCAAAGTGTCTTCTCTGACCACAGTAGGATTGAGCAATCAGTGACAAAGAACACTGGAAAATTCACCAACATGTGGAAATTAAACAGCTCGGTCTTCAACAACCAGTGGGTCAAGGGAGACATCACAGGGAAAATGGGAAAATGCATAACGATGAATAAAAATGAAAACACCACATACAGAAACTGACAGGACACAGCAAAAGCAGTGCTCAGAGGGACATGGATAGCTTGTAAATGCTTGCATTAAAAAAGAAGAAAGATTTCAAATCAACAATCTACGTTTACAACTTGAGGAGCTAGGAGAACAAATTAAACTCAAAGCTCGCAGGAGGAAGGACATCAAGACGACCGCAGAGATACGTAAAGTCAAGAATAGAAAAATAATAGCAAAATCCCGGCAACCTTTTTCTTTGCAGAAACAGAGAAATCCATCCTAGAATTTTCATGGAATCTCAAGCTACATACCCTGAGTAGCCAGGAAAACTCTTGGGAAAGAACAAAATTGGAGGACTCACACTTCCTGATTTCAAAATTCACGACAAAGCTGTAGTAACCCAAACCACGTGGTACTGGCATTAAGACAAACGTATCGACCGATGGACCAGAACGGAGATCCCAGCAATAAGCCCTGACATGGCGTGGCCAAGTGAGTTTCAGCAAGGGCGCCAAGACCACTCAGCGGGGAGGTGACCGCCCTTTCAACAAATGGCGCCGGAAAATCTGAATATCCGCCTGCAAAAAAATGACGTGGGACCCTTGCCTAACACCATATACAAAAATTAACTCAAAATAGATCAAAGACCTGAATATAGGAGCTAAAACCGTAAAACTCTGAGAAGAAAAAATAGGGTCGCCTTCATGACATCAGATTTGGCAGTGATTTCTTGGATATGACACAGACAACAAAAATAGAAATAGACAAATTGGAATTAATCAAATTCTAAAGCTTTTGTGCATAAAAGGTCACAACCAGCAGAGTAAAAAGAAATACTTGCAAATTACATATCTGATAATATCCGGAAGATATACAGGGCTCTTAAAACTCAGCAGCAACTAAACCCGACTTCAAAATGGACTTGAGTAGGCGTTTCCCTAGAGAAGCTATACAAATGGCCAGTAATGTTTAATATTACTAATCACTGGGAAAATGCAGATCCAAACCTCGGTGTGACATCACACTCATCAGGATACTGGTGTTTAAAAAAAAAAAAAAACAACCAAAAACAAAACCAAACAACAGGAGAAGTACAGTACCTATTGATAAATCGTAGTGACTGTAATTTGTTTGCTAGATGATTCAATCCCCTACAATTAAAGCTGGATTACTCTTTAGGAAAAAGAAAACAAAACAAAAAAAAAACAACTAACCGGTGTTGGCGAGGCTGTGCCGATTTTATAAACTGCTACCAAGTTCCAGGTGAGTGCAAGTGACTGAGGCATTGAGGGATACCCCATCCATCAAGGAGCCTGCTCTGGGGGTCCCTCTGGCATTTGGGAGGCACAGGAAGAGGCGGTTCCTGCTGGGTGATGGGGAGAGTGGGGGTTGGGCAGGAGGCGCCCCCCACCGCTCAGGCTGGTGCATGGGGAGCGGGCTTCCCGGCACGTGCGTCTGTTGAAGCAGGCCAGGCACTGATCTGTGTCTTCAAAGACCCCTCTGCCTGGCTCTTACCCAGCAAGTGGGGTCCTGCTCCGGGCTCCGCGTCCTCAGCAAACCGCTCACCTGCCCGGGTACCTGGAGAAAGGGTTGCCTGGCCCCGGCCTTCAGTGATTTTCCAAACGTTCTGCAGTGGCTGCTTCCATACGTCACCTGATTTTCCTTTGGTTGGGGCTGGGGGTGACGAGGAGCAGGAGTATTTTAAAGGCCCGATTGTGGATGGGGGACAGGTGGTGCTGACACCGCAGGCCTGGGCCCGGGCGGCCCAGGTGGAAAATGGGGCCCCTTCACAGAGCTCGGGCTGTTTGTAGCTTCCTTAACAACCAGGGTGGAGTGAAACCCTGAGACGTTCCAGGCGAGTCCTGTGTGGAGGCAGCCATGACATCAGTTGCGCTCAATTACCATGCACGACAGACAGGCAGCCTCTCTCTGGTGACCAGCCTCCCCAGGAAGCCGCTGGGGGGGCGGGGGGGGGCTTGTTAAAAATGCAGGTGGCCGGGCCCACCCCCAGGGTCTCTGAGCGGAGGGGCCTGGCACGGACTCTAGACTGTGCATTTGTAAATAACACCCAGGCCATGTTGGGGCTGCTGCCCCAGGGACCCCACCGAGAGACGCCGTGTGCTAGAGAACGCATCCCGTCCTGTGGGGGGGTCTGAATAGGTGTCCCGTGTCACTGCAGGGTGCGTTGGCAGTCCCCATCTGCCCCTGGGGGGGCCCGAGTCATGCAGGGAGGGGGTGCTCTTGTGAAAACCCTTCTGGGCACGCGGACAGCCTCTCCCCTGGTGGCCCTGCCTTCTCTGCGCCCTGCCTGCCCCTCCCTGACCGCGTCCCCCAAGCCGCCCAGCCAGGAGGGCCTGGGCCTGCCGCTGGCAGTGCGTCTCCCCAGCTCGGCCCCCAGGCTGCCAAGGAACTGGGACAGCTGCAGCCAGGGCGCAGCCAGAGCTGGACGCCGGAGACAGAATTTCCAGACGTTCGGCCACACCGCTCCCTGCCCAACCAGGTGTCTCCCTGGGCATCAGATGGCCGCTGCCTCCCAGACGTCTCCTGAGCGTGAATTTCCATGGGAAAAATAAAGAGTCGGGGAGACTCAGCTGCATGGCGCGGAGGCGCGCGGCTCTGGGTGTTGTGGCTGTGGTCTGATTTTCGTCCGGCTGACCCTGGCTGGGCACTGGGGCTGCTGGGGAGGGCCCACGGCCCGGCTGCCCCGCGCGCTGCGGGAGCTTGGTCCAGCCGCCGTCAGGGGAGGCGGCCCTTGCGCCGTGGCTAGGCCCCCCGTACCTGCTCTCCAGGACGCGAGCACCCCGCCTGCTCGTCAAGGAGAAGTGCCGTGCTCCACGCTTCACGCAATGCTGTTCAGAGCATGCTTCTTTTTTTTCCCTAATGGATTTAAAAATTTTTTAATGGGGGAAAATACACCTAAAATGTACCATGTTAGTCATTTTCCAGTGTCCAGTTCCGTGTTGTTAAGTACGCAACCAACCCTTCCGGCAACCTACCCACGGAACGCCAGCTCTCCTTCCTCCTGGCCTTTGGAACGTGAAGCTTTTTCTTCTTGTTCATCACACTTGTTTCGTTGGCTTTTGGTTCTCGGTGCATTTGCTCCAGGGAAGCTACTGAGCCTTTCAGGGAGGGTGTATGGAGAATACAGAACCGTTACCAGCCCAGCATGCCAAAAAAAAAAAAAAGAAAAGAAAAGAAAAAAAAATCAGAGATTTCGACAAGGGGAGATTGTTCCGATCGTTTGGTCCTTCCCGGGACACGCGTCTTTGTGTGTAGGTTCTTCATTTGTCTTCCCTGTGGCGTGTCAGGGTGCCACGGACACCCTAGGTTCTTCCTCTAAATCTGCTGCGTTCTTCAACGCCTCTGGCCCCTTCCACGTTACAGGCAGTGGTCGGAGGGCATCGAAACCACACTCAGCTCAAATTTGCTCCCTTCTAGACTTCAGGGTTTTGTTCTTCCTCATTTTCATGTTTTGAATTGAGGTTTTCCAGTCTGGGCCCAATGCTCAGGCTGAATATTTCTGCAAAAATTTGAATTACAGCCATTGGGTGGTTCTCAAAATATCAAAACAAGGGAAAAGTTATATGTTGGGTTTTTTTTTTTTTTCCCCTTCTTCACTCAGGTTTGGGGATAGGTGATTAAGACATGACTTCAGCATTGGCCCAGTATAAAAAAATGACTGCTATTTTGTTGCGGAGGAAAGGCAATTGGGGGCAGAGAAAAGTAAAAACAGAATAACCGAATGTGTTCTGTTTTTCCTTGTGGGAAAGAGTATTACATTACACAAAGTTGGGGTTTTTTTTTTGCTTTAATAATAGTTTCAGGGAGTAAATTCAAGCAGTGACACAGCTCATTCCTTTGCCACACAGATGCTCAGTCGCCGCGTGTGTCTGCTTCTGACATTTGTATGCTAGACACCGCGTCCAGTGTCACTTGGCCCGAGGGGACTGTGGCCACCCTGGCTGCTGAGGTCATTATTTTATGTTGCTGCCATGTGCTGATGGACACAGCACCAACTGGAGGAAGTTCTAATGCCCCTTCTGGAATGTTCTCCCTCTAGGTTATGTCTACCAGAAAAAAAATAGTAGAAGATTCAAAACAAAGTGAAATAAGTCAGAGAAAAACAATAGTGTATGATATCACTTATATGTGGGATCTAAAAGAAAATGAACTCATAGATACAAAGAACAGTTTGGCAGTTTTCAGAGGGGTGAGGGGTGGGCAAAATGGTTGAAAGGGTCAAAAATTCCACTTCCATGCCCTGGCTGGTGTGGCTTAGTGGATTGAATGCTGGCCTGCAAACCGAAAGGTCGCTGGTTCGATTCCCGGTCAGGGCACATGCCTGGGTTACGGGCCAGGTCCCCAGTTTGGGGGCGTGAGAGAGGCAACTGATCAATGCACCTCTCACACATCAATGTATCTCTCCCTCTTCCTCCCCTCTTCCCCTCCCTTTGAAAATAAGTAAATAAAATCTTTAAAAATACTTCCAAACTTCCAGCAAGACCTGGTAATGCAATGCACAGCACAGGGACCACAGTTAATGATATTGTCACAGGTATTTGAAAGTTACTTACAGAGCAGATCTTAAAAGCTCTCGTCACAAGGAAAAGGAATTATAATTGTGCGAGGGGATGGGTGCTAGCTGAACTTACTGCGGCAAACATTTCCCACTCTCCGTTTAGCAGGTCATCCTGTTGTGCACTTAGAACTGATACGGTGTTTTATGTCAATCGTATCTCATAAAACCGAAAAGAAAAACCCCACAGGAGGTAATGAACCAAGTAAATGTATGATGTTCTCAGTCCGGTTCCTGCTCTGCCTTCATCATTTTCCCCACTGCGGCCGCTCCCCTGCACACACCCCACCCCCCGCCCCCGCCCCCCTGCAGCTTTCTGCAAATTATGGGAAAGCAACTCAGGAGGGACCTCACATTCAATGGGCTTTTTTCCAACCATGTCAGTTATTTGAGATTCCCTCTCTCTCTCCCCTTTCAAACACTTGCCTTTGGCTTCTTGCTGTTGAAGTCCTTTTCACAAAGTTATACGAACAAGAGGTGCAAAATTACGAGGCACGTATCTTTTTCTGTTATTCCAGCTTTATCTCAGTGATGACCTTTGGTTAGGGTGTCAGGGAATGTGGCCTTTTTGGCTGGGCAAGCCTGGATTTGAACTGGGATCGCCGCTGACTGGCTGTGGGTCTTGAGCAGGTGCTTTATCTCAATGAGCTGTGGTGGGTTGTGCCAAGGGTTACAGGTGACTCAGGCTGGCACCTGGCAGACAGCCAAGGGCACCCAAAGGTCCCCTTCAACCTCCCTCATGAAAGCCTAGGGTCATCTAACATCAATTTCTTCCTTTTTTTGTTTTTCGAAGTCACCTGTTCTGTGCATTTTTTTTTTAATTTTTATTTTAATTGTTGATCTTGTACAGTTTTCTGTCTTTTATTCTCACCCCAACCCACTGATTTCCAGCTTAGCTTTGCGTGTATAGTCTGAGTATAAATCAGACTATAAATTACATGTGTGATTCCAGAGTTTTCTATCATAGGCATATTTCTTGGGGGCATTCATACTTATGGGCGGTTTTGGTCTCAGAAGGCATTTTTAATAAAATCCGGATTCTATTTTTCACATCTATATATATTTTTTGCTCCAATAAGACTTTACCTACAAACACTGAAATTTGAATTTCCTATAATCAGACTTTCTTTAGATTTTTTTTGTACTGGAGGAGCACAGCTATTTTTAAACATTAATATTTTTTAATGAATATAATTTTGAATGAAGTAGAATTTGTATTTTATGATTTATTTATAAAAGTGAACTCATTTTTTATTCATTTCTATTTTGTTTTCTATTTATAGGAAAATTGAACAGAGAGTTCCTATATAGTTTCACCTGCTGTTCACATCTTACATTAGTTATCTTTGTTATGACTAATTGATCGCTATTGATATGTTATTAACTGAAGGCCATAGTTTCTTTCCAATTCCCATAGTTTTTACCTAACATCTCTTCTCTGTCCCAGGAATCCCAATTAGGTGACCACCGCACTTTAAAACAATTCTTAGGTTTACATTCGTATTTCTTTTTCTCTCTCTTGGCAGGTTTACAATATGTTCCAGCACCAGAGCCTTGGAATCAAAGTCAACGTCCAAGTCACCAAACTCGTCCTGCTACGGCAGCGTCCTGTAAGTTCCCACGGGTGCCCTTCGCGCAGAACGTGTACCTGGTCCCCAACTTCCTAGTTGCCATGGGCGGCTTGGGAGGAGTCCAGGGGGCTGTCCGTCTTACCCGCCCTCCCTGGCCTTCAGATGCCAACAGTGTGCCGTGGGCCAGGGGCCGGGGTGCCTAGTGGTAGGGGGCAGGTGGCCTAGGGTGCGCGCAGTCTGCTCGGAATCCACAGGGAACCCTGAGCAGCGGGCCTGAGTGCCCCGCCTCGTCGCCTGGCCCCTCTCACACGTGCAGAGTGGGATGGTGGCGAGGCCTCCGGAGCCGTGGCTTCCCTTCTGGGGGTCCAGCACGCAGGTGGACTCCCGTAGCGTCGTTTTCCGGCCTTTTGATGTAGTATGTGCCCGTGTGACCGTGCTACTGGTACAGTCCAGCAATGAACTTGATAATGAAGGACCGGGTACATTACGTTCGGTCTGCTGAAAAGAAGAGCACTTTTCTTTCATAACGTAGTCTTCACGGGAACTGACGAGGAGGCCGGTGGTGGCCTCGGTGTGGGCGCCTACCCGCCCGCGTCAGGTTTGTATTTGGGGAAGCGCGTCGCAGAACGATGACCCGGCGAGCCGCCGTCTCCCCCTCCGCCGCACTGTGTCATCTGAGTATAAACTCTGCCTTCCGCGGGCCTCTGCTGCTCTCAACGCCCCCCGATTTCTTTCAGGCCAAGCTGTCCATCGGGCACCATGGGGAGCGGTCCCTGGAGAGCTTCTGTCACTGGCAGAACGAGGAATACGGAGGCGCACGCTACCTCGGCAACAACCAGGTCCCCGGAGGGAAGGACGACACGCCCCCCGTGGACGCCGCCGTGTTTGTGACCAGGTAGAGTGGGCCCGTGAAAACGCAGGCGGGGAAAGCCGCTCCGTGTGGGACAGGACTGAGGGCAGGTTGCCAGGGGCCCGGGCTTGGAAGTCGGACCTGGGCAAGCCTTGGTTTCCCCATCAGTGCGAGGGGGAGGGCAGTGGTAGGACCTGTCCCTGAGACGCGAGGACTCGGCGAGCGTGGGGAGTCCTTTCCGGAGCAAGGACGCGGTAAGCGTCATCCAGTACTGTTGCCGTCATCATCCGTTTAAAAGGGCTGAAATCGCAGAGCGTCGAGCCTCCCAGGAAAACCCAGTACTCGTAATAGCTACAACGGGCAAGCCGCCCAAGTGCGCGCCTGCGGGCGAGCAGGTAAACCCAGTGGGGTCCTGTGTGCGGCGGGGTGTTACTCTGCATCAGAAAGGAAGAGAACGCTGGCAGGTGCCACACCGTGGACGGACGCGGAGGACCTGGCGCTGAGGGAGAGCCACCAGTCCCCACAAGACAGATCACGTGTGATGCCACTTCTGGGGGATGCCTAGAGGGTCTTCACGTCCCCAGATATAGGAAGCACGGTGGTGGTGGCCAGGAGCTGGGGGCAGGGGGCAAAGCGGGGAGCTGTGCTGTGGACAGAGCCTCCGCTTTGCAGGGTGCAAAGCATTCTGGGTGCTGGGTGCGCTGCCGTGTGCTGGCCACCGTCGAACTGGGCACTTAAAGATGGATAACACACCAAATGCCACGTTACGTGTGTTCCGCCCCAATGAAAGAAGAAGTTTAAAAATGATCTTTTCTAACTAGGCCCATTACTTGGGGTGCGGATGGTAGGTAGGTGGGTGGCAAGTGCCGGGGAGGGGGGCCCTGGCGGTCAGGAAATCAGGGTCCCTGCAGCTGCAGGTGGGGTCCCTGCCAAGGCCTCCTGGGCCGCCCTGTTACGGAGAACGGCGTTGCCTTTCTCCACGTGGCGCCGCCACCGCAGGCGCTACCTGAGCCCAGCTGCTCCCGCTCACCTGCTTCTGTGGAGCTGCCGGGCCAAGCGGAGGGGTGCCTGCCCCGCCCTCGGCACCCTCGCAGACGGTAAACGGAAGACCTCCCACCAACACGGGGGAGGCGGCTTTGGAGCGGGGGCTGCGAGCCAACTTGGCCGAGAAGCGCTGCTTAATAATTAGAGCTGGAGAGCAGCAATTCCCTGGGTCGGGATAATAATGGGCTGATGTTTTCGCACGGAAATTGGGTGTGAGGCAGCTGCTGCTCTGGAGAAGCCATTCCTTCCTTCCCCGCGTGGTCCACGCGGAGGGCCACGGCGGCCGGCGGCCCTCTCCAGACCCTGGCCCGGGCGAGGGTTTCTCCCCTTCTGCTTCCCTCCCCCTCCCCGTCTGGGCCGAGGCTGGGCCCCAGAGCGTGTTGTCCCGGATGCCCACCAACCAACCCTGCAGACGGCCAGCCGCGGGGATGGGAGCATGACATCATGTCCAGCCCCAGCTGCCGGGCCAGGAGCGGCAGAAGCAGGATTTCCAGCCGTTGCAGCCGTGCCTCAGGCTCGAGAGGCCCCCTCCCGCGTGGACTGGGGACCTCGGGGCTCCGGCACCTCCCACAGCTCTGCCTTAGACTCCGTATCTCTCTCAGGAAGCCCGAAAGTGGGACTGCCCGCCCCCCCCCCCAAACCCAGTTCTGTGCCCTTGGGAGAAACCAGGAGCGAACACGCAGGGCCTGCCCAGGGCGGGACCCTCGGGGACGCGTCCAGCCCAGCTGTTTGCCAAGGTCCCCCTTCGTGGAACTCCATTCACCCCGGGAGCGGTCTTCCTTTGGCCCTTCTGACCGAGCGAGCTGCCTGCAGGCTGTGCTCAGGCACAAGAGCTCAGCGCCTACCGGTGGACCACGTGGTGGGGTTTTACCAGGTCTCCAGATGTGAAGGAGGGGTGAGGCCTCCTCCCCAAGGAGCTTACAGGGCATGTTGAAAGTGGTCTGGAAATGTGTGGCGGTGGTTCAGTGCAGGAGCCAGTATTTATTAAGCCCCAACTGCATACCAGGCAAGAGGCCACGCCCAGGACTAGCTCTATAACTTGCGGGGCTCGGTGCAGAATGCAAACGTGGGACCCCACGTTTGAAAGTTACGATGAACTTGAGGATGGCGACGGCAGAGCGTGAAGCCAGGTTGGGAGCTGGGGCTTCTGAGCGCGGTCCTGTGCGACCCCACGGGTCACACGCCCACGAAGCCGGCCTGTCACGGAGATCCACGTAGACTTCTTTCTCTTGGGGAGCGAATGGTGGCATCTGAATGGACTCAGAGACCGGAGACCTCCGTCGGGACAGCCTCTTTGTGCTTTCGTTCCCCAAGTGAATTCCGCAGCCTCCGTAGGCGGGTCTGTCCTGAGTTTGCTGTGGGAGCTACAATGCCTGGAGGTGACGCTGCCCCTGCAGACAGACGACTTCCTTTTCATTTTCTGAGAAAGGACCTTGAACAGGAATGAGTGCGAAGGTGCAAATGGCAGCCGATTCCTCGAAGCCCGGCCTCCACCGCACTGGGTCCTCCGAGACCCCACCAGACCTCCCTCCCTCCCTCCCTCCGGAGAAGCAGCAGGTGGCATTGCAGGGTCCCCCAACACGCAGGGCCCCATCAGCCCGCAGAGCGGGTCCCTCCGGCACCACGCAGCAGCGTGTTCCCCTGTGGTCCGTTGGGCCCATGGCCACGCTTTTTTGGTCCCTTTCCCCAGGCGAGGGAGGGGGGGACACAGCTTTCAGCACATCCAGGTGCTCACTCCGCGACACCGCGAGCAAGGTCTTGGGCCAGCTTGGCCTCCCTGTGTGTGTGTGTGTGTGTGTGTGTGTGTGTGAGAGAGAGAGAGAGAGAGAGAGAGCGCTTGCGTGAGACCTCTGAAACATTCAAACAGGCTTTCAGATCGAGACTGTTGGATTGGGCTTAGGTATCAGACCAGGGAACGTATTTTTACCCCTAATTTTGTTTCGCTTTCTCTCGGTCTGTGTTTCTTCCTCGCCACCCTCTGACCTGTTAACAGCCTTCTAAAAAGTTGTCCTGGACAAAAAAACATCAAGTCACGAGACTCCCTTTTCCATACTCCCATGGCGGTTCCTTTGGTTGGGGAGCGGGGCATGAAAAGGTATGAGGTCTCGCAGAGGGTTTCTTTTGCCCTTTGTTAAAAGAGTTCAAACATTGATCAGTGGCAATATATTTGTGAACAGAAAAAGGAGAAACGTAAAGTAAGCAAAGCTTCCGGGAGTTGCCGACAGGACTGGCGCTAGTTTTGGGGTGTCCCCTTTCTAGGCGGCCACACCCCGCCCCAGGCCTGCGGCCCGGCCGTCTCCTCTGGTCCGCAGGGCCCCTGGTAGGACTGACGGACTTGCCTGGGGAGTCTGTGCATGAGAACCTCGGACAGAATCTTTCAGACCTACTGGTCTGGAATCGGTGGGGCCGAGGGGGTGGGTGGGATCCCCGACAGCCCTCCGACGGCCCTCCCAGATGAGCCTGCAGCTAGGCCAGGCCTGGGAGCCCCGGGCGGTGCTGAGAGATGCCCGACACGGGGCTGCAGTCTGGAGTCAAACGCAGCAGAACAGGCTGCGGATTGGAGATCGGGAAGGAAAGGCGACTTTAGGTCGGGGGTGTCGCGTTTTGCCTTTGGCTTCCCCCGGCCCTGTGCGAGGGGTGGGTCTGAACACTTGCTCGAGAACAGTTTCTGACAGAGGGGCGGGGCCTGGGGACGCGGATGAGGGACAGGGCGGCTCAGCCAGGACCCGCTACTTCCTTTCACGATTTTGCTTAGAGCCCGCCTTCTCGGGCTGGCCCCATCGTTCATCCCGAGAGATTTTGGAAAAGTGGGATGAGAAGATGGGGCTTCTGAGCACATCTTTTTAAACCTGGAGCTTCCTTTGAGAGTGTTCAGAGAATTACAGATGAGGGGGTGCTCTCTTCTGGGTCTCTATGAACCCCCTCGGGGCCCCCCAAGAAGGGGAGCCTGGGGCCCAGCCACTGCTCTCCTCACCTGGCCCCAGGCAGGGCACTGCTCAGACCGCGCTCTGGCCAGCTCCTGACCATGGGAACTTGCGCAAGGAATCATGGGCACGCTCTGCTTTGGGAAAAGAAGGGCCCAGAATCTTCCTAACACCATGAGCAGCCAGAGGCCAGCATGTGTCCCTTGTACCTGCAGAATGGGGACTGCACCGGGCTTTGAGTGTCTCCACTCTCTCATGTGTCCACAGCCACATACCTGGGGGAGCTTTCCAGAAAATAATGTTTCGAAGTGACTTTTTTTTTTTTTTTGTCTTCTTATTCCAGCATCTAACACCAGTTGCCACCCGAGCAGAGTAGCTTGGGGGAGGCACTGTAGGTGGCTCAGAGTGACCAGTAATTGTTTCTGGTCCGGGACTTGGAGAACGCCTTCTTCCAGAACGTTTTCAGCTGTTGGAAGGAACCCCTCCAGCAGCTGAGCATTACGTATGGAAGAAGTGAGGGTCCCGTGTGGGGTAACGGGGCGCATCTCCCTGGGGAGAGGCGGACGGGTCACTCAGGGCGGATGCTGCTGGTCGTGGGCCTTCCTCGTGACCCGTTGCCACCAAAGCAATCACATTGCCGTGAGCAGGCCGGCTCATCAGGATCCGTCGACAGTGTTTCCTTCTCCCACCCTCGGGGACACTGCCTATCCCTGACTTACTTTTTTTTTTTTCTTTTCAGGACAGATTTCTGCGTGCACAAAGATGAGCCGTGCGACACCGTGGGTAAGTTTCAGGGTACAGTCATCGTTGGAGGGGCGGACAGGTGCCTTTGGGTGAGCTTGGCGATTTGCTATTGCGTCCTTCCTTGTAAATGGATTCTTGGACTCAGTTCTCGGTTTTCTGGAAAAGTTCTGAGGTCGCTGATGGCAGAAGGCGTCTAGACAAGGAGCTGATGAGGAAGATGTGCGATGTAGAACCAGGGGAGGGGCCCCCAGGCTGCTCCAGGGTGACACTGCAGTTGGGGTGCCTTCGGTTCTGAGCCGCTCGGTCCCCAGGGAAGGGAGGGGACCCTGCTGAGCTATGTGATTGTCATGCCCGCGGGGGATTTTTACCCAGTGTCCCAGGTGAGGCGCGGCTGTGGCGGTGACACCAGCTTCCACCAGCCTCAGCACCAGGCTCACTGCCTTCAGGTCACACGGTGACTCTGGCAGCTGGAGAATCTCCTTCCTCCCCGCCCCTCCCTCCTCTACCTCCTCCATGTCCCCACGTCCATTCCGCTCACCAGTGCTCTCTCCCCACTCCCCGGTGACAGCCGGCTTGCCCTGGACTTCTCATAGGTCTCCAGTTGGAGCCGTTCTTTGAGCATAGGAAGAGACTGCTTGGTTAAAACGGGACACGCAGAGCGTGTCCGGCGTTGACTGTGGGGGAAATGGAGGGAAAACCGTGTGGGACTGAAAAATATGTTTTACCGTGGAATTTGAACGTTCAAAACCTGTGCTTTGCGCAGGGTGGTGTCCAGCCTTCTCTGTGGCTCCGCCGTGGCAAGCCGGCCACTTCGGGTAAATCTTGGTAAGCCACAAAGTGATCACTTCGGACTAGGTGACTTATCAGGCCCGTCAGCATCGGGCATCACGACAGCTCACAGTTATGTCGAGTTGTAGAGTTTACAAAGTGATTTTTTTTATATGTCGCCCTTCATCGATCCTCCGAACACATCTGAGAGCTCAGTGTCAGAAACCAGCCAGGCGACACGTGCTTCCTGGTGTGGGGCTGCCTCCGCAGCACAGGGTCGAGACAAATGGAGGGTGGCCTGGGCCCTGGTAGGGGGGGCAGCTGACACATGTGTGAGTCCGGCTGGGGCTCTGGGTGACTCATTTATGTCGACCTCTGTGCTCTGGCAGAGCTGCCAAGGCAGGGGCTGTCCGGAGGGGTCCTGCTCCTTCCCAGTGGCCACAAGTCAGCTTGGATGGCCACCAGGCTTCTGCCCGGGAGGGGCCTCTCCTCCACACACGCCCTGGCTTGCTGAGCTTATCCCCATGGAGACACCGATCCCTTATCACCTTCAGAAGACTCTGTGCTGAACTTGGCTTTGCATCCTTCAGCATCTGGCAAGGGGCTTGAAAGGCTTCGTTGCCACTGCTGATCCAGTGAATGAGTGAATGAATGAATGCATGAGTGAATGTATGAATGCATGAGTGAATGCATGCATGAATGCATGCGTGAATGCATGCGTGAATGAGTGAATGCATGCGTGAATGAGTGAATGCATGCGTGAATGAGTGAATGCATGCGTGAATGAGTGAATGCATGCGTGAATGCGTGAATGCGTGAGTGAATGCGTGAGTGTGAGTGAATGCGTGAATGCATGCGTGAATGTGGGAGTGCATGCGTGAATGCGTGAATGCATGAGTGAATGAATGAATGCATGGGTGAATGAATGGGTGAGTGAATGAGTGAATGGGTGAATGAACGCATGAGTGAGCGAATGCATGGATGAGCAAATGAATGGATGAGTGAGTGAATGAATGCCTGAGTGAATGGATGAATGCATGAGTGAGCAAGTGAATGAATGGATAGGTGAGTGAATGAGTGACCGCATGAGTGAAAGAGTGAACCCATGAGTGAACGAATGAGTGAACCCATGAGTGAATGAATGAGTGAACGAAGGAACGCGTGAGTGAATGAAGATGAAGGAACTGCAGTGTTTTGAACAACAAGCATCTGCTTACGTGGCTTCCTTTCCCATGATTCGCAGCGGGCTTCCCTTTATTTCCTTTTGAGGACTACAACTTGCATCTCTGCCCTCAGTTGCGATGATGTCCTGTATCTCAGCCAGCAGGAGAACCCCCCCCCCGCCCCCAGTCCCATTTTCCCCTGAGACTTTTCCGGCGTCCTGCCTCTCCGTGGGGCCGCCTGCACCTTCCAGTTCTCACATCGCCGAAGATTCCCGTGAGTGCCGCACGCGGCTCCTTCCCCGTTTCCCACGGCATTGCAGGGTTCGATGCCATGAGAATGATTAGCGTTGTTTGTTGTTTTAGGCCAATTCCACTTAATGCTTCCTCCTTGAAGTTCCCACTGCTTTTCTCTTGTTTGGCTTCGCCGCCTTCCCATCCTGCCTATTGTCTTCCGTCTCCCGGAGCCCATGGTTACGGAGCCCATGGTTACGGAACCAAACAGACCAAACAGGACCAAACAGCTGTGCGTGGGCTCGGGCCGGGCCACCTGGCGGGGGGGGCGCGGGGGGGGGAGCAGCCGGGACGGCCGGCTCCCGTCCACCTTGGCCGAGCTGCTGACTGCATGGAAGGGTTCCCAGAGAGATGGGGCGCGGGGACCAGGGCAACCCCTGGGGCCGGCCGTATGGCTGATGACAGCGTTTCTTTTGCCACAGAGCCCCGCTTGCCAAGACAAACACACGTTGTGAGATCCAGTGGAAACCCCGAGAGGTTTTCATCTTGGAAAAGGAAATCAGGAAACGTGGGGCCAAGAAGTCCTTGTCTTCCACACGCAGCCTGAGACCGCGGGGATGACGGCTGGGCACCGAGGCAGCCGGCCACGGAGCAGGCAGGAGCGGGGGCCCCGGAGGCCCCCGGCTCCGCCGCCCACCAGGCGTGGCCTTGGGCTCGTTTCCGCCACTCCCATCCACGGCGTTGTGGCGGGAGCCCTGCGTGCCTGCGACGGTGTCAGGGTGAAGTGTACGGACAGAGACACGTTAGACATTTGGCACAGCGCCTGCCCGCCGTGGGAGACGGTGGCTGTGATTTTTATTGGCTACTTCTAGGAGCTGACTGGCTGCTGCTGCGGTCTTAATTTTCAGAAGGTACCTGATGCTTCCAGTCCATTGGCAAGTCTTGGCCACTCTGCCTTCAAACTGCAGTCCACCCTTGAGCAACAGTGTGTGGGGCTCGGTGTTAACCCCCATCGCACCGTCAAAAGTCGGAGTATCACTTTTGACCCTGGGGGGCTGGTTCCAGGAGCCCCATGGAGACCCGAATCCAAGGATGCTCAAGTTCCTTACCTAATGTCTGTATCTGTGGATTCCCAACTGCAGATGGAAAATACTGAGGGCCAACTGTATATTTATGGGAAAAATCTCCTTCGAGTGGCCACACACCCGTGGTATTCACAGGTCAACTATACATTCTTAATCAGACCTGTTTTGTTTTTTTTAAAGATTGTATTTATTCATTTAGAGAGAGTGGAAGGGAGGGAGAAAAAGAGGGTGAGAAACATCAATGGGTGGTTGCCTCTCACATGGCCCCCCACTGGGGACCTGGCCTGCAACCCAGGCCTGTGCCCTGCCTGGGAATCGAACTGGTAACTCTGTGGTTCTCAGGCCGGCACTCAACCCACTGAGCCGCACCAGCCAAGGCAGAGTCTCCGCTTTTAAGAAACAACGTTAGGCAGTGGGCCTTGGAGTTGATACCTGAAGTAGCTTTTCCACCGGTGAGACCTCAGGCACTCGAAGGGGTACACACGGCCTCCCACGCAGACCCTAAAGCCCAAATAAAACGGCGTCCATGCGTAGAACCGCTGCGAGGGTGGAATGGGGTGTAAAGCCCAGGCGTGCTGTCCGTCCTGCAGAGACTGGAAGCCCAACCTGTGTTCTCCTTTGTCGAGGGACTTGTCCAGGGGCACAGCGAGAGGAGGGACCCAGTCGGGTGACCCTGCGTTCCGACACCAGCCAGCATTTCCCGGAACGAGGAGGGAGCGGGGCAGGCTCTGCGGCGTCTGCGTCCCACCAGCGTGGCTTCTGATTCAGAAGAAAGCGCGCTCATTGGGAGACTCTGTCAACCCTGCCCCTGACTCGATGTTGGTCTAAGAACACCAGAATCTTGGTTCCACGTCTGACACCATTTCCGTCTCCTCCAGGCTTCCCCAGCCCAGGCATGCGGCCACGCCCAGGCCTTGAACATCACCCCTGCCTTTGGGGGGGTGGGGGGGGTGACCCGGGTTGGACCTGGGGAGGGGGTGTCAAAGCCAAGCCTGCTGCCCTGACTCTGCCCTGCAGACAGGGGTCCCACCTGGAGAGACTGGCCTCCTCCGTGCTAGTTTTGGGGGTCGTGCCGGCTCTGTCGAAGAAAGTTTTGTCTTCTGAGATTTGTACCGAAATTTGGATCTGCCTTCCGGCCTGGCGGCCCCAGCCCAACCTGCCCTTTCTGCCTATTTTATGCTGAGCATCAGTTTCTTCGTTACTTCAGCTACGGGAAAATAAGGCTCGACACTTCAAGGCAATCCATGGGGTCAGGGCAAAGGTCTCCTTGATTCCTTTTTGTTCATCTAGTAAGTTCTAGAGTAAATAACATGTACACGTAAAAAGAAGGTTCAGGAATTACAGGTGAAGACTAAGAAAGGAGAATCATGGTAAACATTTTTCTGTGTCTGTGCTCAGCCCCGTTTGGGCTCAGGAAGAAAAAAAAAATGTTGAGGAATGACCACACACCCTTGAGGTCTCCGGGGGATTACTGTAAGATTGAGTAATGCAGCCACAGGTGAATCTAAGGCCAGAAAACGTGCACTCAAAAGAAAGCAGAAAACGTGCACTCAACAGAAGACCCTTTTGGATACGATTCAGTGAGTCTGGGAAAACCCAGCCCCTGACAAGCCCAGCAGGCGGTCCAAACACCTCCTGCGTGGAGAAAGCCAAGGGCATACTGGGGAATTACTCATGGTGTGACCTCTGCTCTAGGGAAGGCCATGTCATGCCGACTAGAAGATCCGCTAGTGAATCGGGTAGGAAAATATGACTTGGCTGCAGACGCTCCGTGGAGAAAGGAGCAAGGTCTCTTCTCACTGATGGCCAGGTTCTCTTCTCTGGCCCCCCCACCAGGCCAGGCGATGAGGGGCGCCGGCCGTGCCCATAAGCAGGCCGTCAGCGCCTGCGTGGTTCCAGCGGCTGGGCAGTGAGGTCGGTCGGGCGCCACGGCACCGGTGGTGGGGGGGGGCGGGTGGTGGCGCGGATGTCTTTCATGAGATGGGAAGTACCGGCGAGTTCTATGTAGAGGGCCCTGCCAAGAGGCATTACACTGGAGCCCCCCTTAAACGTCTCGTGGGGTTGTCTGAGGATAAGTAGTTGTGCCTTTGGAATTTTACGGGTTTCCATCAACGGCGTGAGTTCAGAATTTCAGGCAACACGGGCCGTGACGTGGCGCGGCGCCGGAAGCAGGGAGGCACGCCACCGCTGGATACGAAGCGGCGTCGCCGACGCTGATGGAGCCGTTTGTGTGTTTGTTTATCTTGAGGCTGCTTTGGACGCCTCCCGCTCCAGGATGTGTGGGCTCTGCGTCGGCGCTCACGGACGGGGAGGGTTGCCGGCCGGTCGTTCCGCGTGGTGCCAACGGAGTCCCCGGCGCCAGGAGGGAAGGGTGGCCGCCTTCCAAGACTTAACCTTGTCTGTCCCGCCGCCTCCTCCCCGAGGACCAGTCTTGTCCCCTGGTGGCTGGGAGACTGGCCTCCTGCTTGGGTCACCAGGCAGAGTCAGAACACCTGTGTCCGGTGGTGGTCAGTAAAAACCAGGCACTTCGCTTCTTCTGCTAAGATACGTTCCTGTGTGTCTGTGTGTGCTGCGTGCGTAATCTTTAAAATTTTTTGCAAACGACCTACCTCTCTTCCCAGTGTTATTGTTACCCATGAGGTACCTGCATTTAAACTCCAGTAACTTCCTGAGCTCCGGCCGAGTGGCTAATCATGGCAGAAATGCTGTGTATCAGAGTCTCCTGGGCTAACTCGGTGGCCAGACCCGAGACGGACAGGAAGAAGGTGGCCTGGCCCTGACTGGGGTGGCTCCGTTGGCGGGAGTGTCACGCTGTTTAACTGGGAGGTTGTGCGTTCGATTCCCGGTCTGGGCGTGGGCACCCGTCTGGATGTGTCTGATCTCGAGCCCGCGCTGGTACAGGAGGCAACCCGTTGGTGCTTCTCTCCCGTCAGTGTTTCTCTCTCTCCCTCTGTGTCTAACAGCAATTAAAAAAAAAAAAAAAAGTCCTCGGGCCATTCTGCTGCAAACAGGTTCCTCCGCCTTCCGTCCGGTCTTGCGCCCTTGTTGCCTCGCAGGCCCTGTCTGCGGGTGGGTTTGGAGTCTGCCCCTGGCCTGGACTGATTCTCCAACTCTGTACCCGTGGCTTGAGAGAGTTACCAGAATCGGCTGCTGGTTAGAGGGCCCCCCGCCCCGGGCCCGCGGCAGACAGGTTGTGAGAACGCGAAGATGCCCCGGAGGGCGTCAGGGAGGACAGATGCCGCTGATGCCGGCTCCGCTCCTCTGCAAACGGGACTGAGGGCTTTTCTGGGTCCCCACGGCCTGGTTCCCCTTAAACGCCCGACTCCGGATGCGCCTTGCCAGCTCAGTCAGGAAGCTTTGAGAAAGAACCTGACCGTGGGCCGGGCCGTCAGAGGCGGGGACAGAGTGCGTCGAAGGCCTTGGCATCGACCGACACTCGGCCAGCCTGAGTGCGTCCGCCTGGTGAGCGAGGCCGGCGGGCGTGGTCATGTGTTCTCCGAGTGGGCTCCTGCGGGTGGCGTCGTGAGGCCGTCTCCTGGTGGCTGGGCGGCCCCCGCGAGCCTGTCGCGCCTCAGTCCCGCGTGCACCTGTTTGCTGGAAGCGGATGCGCCCCCCTGGCAGGTCAGTGCTCCTGACTGCTCTTCGGCGGAAGGCCTTTGCCTGTGCCCCGGAGGGGGGAGCTTTGGGCCTGGTTCTCTGAAGGCGCCGCTGCTGCCGTCGGTGCCTGTGTGGCCTCCGCGCGGCTGCCCTGGGGACAGGGCGCGGCTCTGTGCGGCCCACCCACGCTGGCGAGGGGATGGGGGGCGAGGAGGAGATGGGGGCTCGTGCACAGGAGCGGGGCGGGGGTGGGGCTGGCCGCCCTGCAGCTCCAAGTCCAGGGGTCGGCAGGTCACGGTCACGGGCACTAGGGTCCCTCCTGCAACATGTTCATTCTCGCAGGTCGAGCCCGTTGTCTGCAGGCAGGTTCAGATGGTGCATCCTCGTACTCTGGACCCGTGAACAGTGGAAGGGTACCGACACCCCCTGCCACGGAAAATCCGAGTAAAACGTCTGACTCCCCCAAACTCAGTGCAGGGTGGGCAAGAGTAGGTCCCTAGCTGTTCATGTGGAAAATCACACACTAGTTAACAAGTAAGAACACAAGGATAAGCCGTTTCACGCACTCGCAGCTGTAAGCCTGCTCCGGCCAGCCCTTGGGGTGCTTAGGTTTGGATTCAGGCCCCCTCCCTGCTGCCGCCCAAATCCCAACCGCTCCAGTCCCTCGTATGCAATGGTGTGGAACCGTGCATGTGGGGGGCGGGGGGCACTCTGCCCTGGGGGTTCCCCACCGCAGGAAAACACTGTCGGCCGCGCCGGGTCGGTCGAATTCGAGCACATGAAACCTCGCGATACGGAGGGTCAGCTCTGCAGTTACTGAAAACAACCTGTGTGTAACCTGCCGTTGAGACCATGCTGTTCAAAGGCTCGACGGTGCTTCCTGGTACCAGCCCTGCACCAGGCACCGTGGGGGGTCCGGCCGGTCCCCGCGTGACCCGTCACCCCCCCCACGTCAATGTCCTCATGCTGCTACCCTGCTTCGTGCCTCCGGTCTGCAGGCTGGAGCCTCGGCTTGGGTGTCCCCCCAAGGCCTTTACTGGTGACCCCTCACCCGTCAGCCCAGACTCGCCCTTTGCTGAAAGCCTCCTGCTCGTCCCTCTCCGGCCGGCCGTGCCCGGGCGGACAGACGCAGCAGCGGGGTGACAGGGTTTCCGCAGAAGCCCGTTCCCGGAGGGCGTCACGTCCGCCCTGTGCCCTTCCTCACGCCACCAGTTGCGCGCTTCTGCGGGTTCTCCCCGCACTTGGTGACGTGCGGGGCGCAGACTCGCACTTACAGTGCGGTTGTGGCTCCTCGGTCCACCCCTGTGTCCACGTCTCCAGTTCCTGGGGCTCAGCCCCCTGTTCTCTGGCTGGTTCTGGCCTGTCCTGGAGATGCAGCTCCGAGGACCCTGTCCTCCTCTGCGTTTGAGCCTCCGTGCCGGGCTGACGGCCTCTCCTGCCCTGAGGGGCCCCCAGGGCACAGCGGCCATTCCGGTTTATTTCCGAACCTGCTCTGAAGCTGTGAGGGTCCCCTTCTGGCCCCTTTCGGGGTCCTAGGGTGGGCCGTGCCCTGGGCCTCGGTTGTTTGAATGAGACCGCATGCCTTTTCTGCCACGATAGAGGAATGATTCTTTCTGTTCCTCCCCAGCCATTAAAAAAGGGATTATTTTCGGCCCCTGGGCAGTGTCTTTGCTCGGCCTCTCTGAAGGCTTTTGCTGAGACCGTTAGCTGCATTTCCAACAACGGAGCAATGGCAAGCGAGTGCTTTGAGGCAAATGGATTTCTTGTAGAATTAAGTCTATAAAAGCCACGTTCCCCGGTGGCCATGAACTTGGTATTCGGTTTTCCCTACAAGAGAGTAGAAGGCAGGACTTGGTTCCAATAAGGCCACCTCGTAGCCCCACAGGAATTCCGGGTACCCTGGATCCACGCAGAGCCTCGCTGGTCACGTTTCTGGGGTTCATGAAGTCATCTGCCCAGCTTCACAGCTTCCTTTGCTGTTCCCCCAAAACCCGTGGGTGGCCCTGTCCTTGGCCAAGAGCGGAAGTGCTCAGAGCCCGGAGCTGTTCCCTGGGGCGGCCCCTCGGAAGGAGAGTGCCCGAGGCAGCCGGGGCCAGACAAAGAGCTCTCTGTGTCCCTCTGTGCCTGCTTCAAAAAATGGGAGCCGGGAGAAGGTCAAGGCCGATCAGAGGGGACCCCGAGGACACAGTGCCCTTTCCCAGCCCTTGCACTCGGGGTGAAGAGCGGGGATGTTGCAAGAAAGGCGAAGTTTTTGCCTCTTCACAATGGTGAGCATTTTCTCTCCCGGATCAAAATCCCTTTGAGTCCCCGCCGTGGAACTGGTGAGGCTGGAGGGATTTGTGGCCCCCGTGTGTGTCGGCCGGTTCTTTGCCCGGTCCCACCTCCTGTGGCAGAGGGAGGGATTGCCACCCACGGGAACCTCCGCCTCGGGGGCCGCCCCTTGCAGGCGGACACTCGCGTGGGACTGTGCCGTGTCGTTGCTCAGTGGAACCCAAGGGCTGTGGTCAGGGCAGATGTCCCACGTGCGGAGGTCCCTGGGACAGAGGTCCCGCCATTCCTGTGGCCGTCCTCGTTTGGGGCTGCTGCCTGCCCCCTCTGCCCTGTTCCTGACCAGCAGGGAAGGCGGGGCCCAGCTGCTGACCCCGTGAGGGCAGCTCGGGCCCAGCACTAGCAGACAGCACCGTGAAATGGGGTCACGTCCCCATGCGGCTGTACAGACCGGTCACCTAGGGACTGCGTCGGGCCTCCCATCGGTTCTGTCTAGTTTTTCTTACTAGTTTCACAAAACTCACACACACACACACACAAAAAAGTAAAAAACAAACCAGTGTGCTTCCCCTTCCCTGACCCTTCCTTTGGCTTTTCTGGGTGGGTCTGGCCGCATTCCTGGACGGCAGCAATGTGCCGGAGAGAAGTCATGCTGCCCCCTTGGGATGGTTCGTAGTTTGTCCCACTCCCCACCCTGCCCTGTCGCCTCTCTTCTCGCTGAGTGGCCAGTGCCATTCGTCCTGAAGTCTGTGCCGCTGTATCCCTTCTGGTCCATTTACAAGGAAACCCAAATACTCCTTTATGCACGTCTTTGTAATAAAGTGAGGAAATGGAAAATAGGGTGAGAAGATAGCGCGTTTCAAGGAAATAAAAAAATGTGGAAGGGTGTATGTCTTCATGGAATTCAGTCACGGAAAGCGCCCCTTTGGGCTTGAAATGCCACCAAAGCATGTGCGTGTCCAAAGAACACAATTCAGAAGCCCACTGGGAGGGAGCCTGTCTCACCTGTCGGACACACCTGCCTGGCCTTCAGCAGCCTTTGGGTTTGTGGTCATTTCTCAGTGGCAGCCCCAGGGGAATCATGGACAGAATGGTTCTCATTGTGTGGGGGACCGTCTGGTGTGCCTCAGAGCCTTTTTCCACCCTGGCCTCTGCCCGGGGTGACCCCTCAGTCGTTGTATTCCCCAGGTGGCTGGACACACACTGCCCCCCAGGGCTTACCCCCTAGAAGGGCCAGCACATGGGTGTCTGTGCTTGGGGACGGCCCTGGGCAGGAGTGGTGGGAGCCCCCCCCAGCCCACGTGCTTGGTGTGGGGAGGGCTCGCAGGCAGCTCGGGGCGCCTGTCACCCGAGCCCCGCGCCCTGCACCCTCCTGGCTCAGCGCCGAAGCCTGTCCATCCGGCCCCCCTCCTCCCGCGGCAGGGCTCCAGGCTTCTCAGAAGATGCCGCAGAACAAAGCCACGCTTGTTCTTATCACACCTTTCTGTTCAGACGTGCCACGGCCCCTTTGATCCAAGCGAGCTGGCAGGAGCGCCTGGCTCGTCCGCCAGCGTGGCGTTCAGGCGGTCCAAAGCCGGGCGGATGCCCAGACTGAAGCGGAGAGCTGTCTGCGCAAAGGGGCAGCTCCTCGGCGGTTACCTGCCCTGTGCCTCCTTCCGGCACCAATTTTGGCGTTTAGGACCCCGTTTACGTTGTTCTGTGGGTGTGGTCTGCAGTGGCGACCAGGAAAAGGTTGCAACTGACTGTTGAGGTTGATGTAAGTGGTGAGCTCCAACCGCCATCGAAACACTCTGGAGGCTAAGTTACAAGTTAGTCTACGAGGACAGTTTGGGGTACGCAGCAGCCCACTTGGCTGACTGGGTCACAGCCTGTGGAAGGGGAGCCACCGAGCCGGTGTGCCGGGCCAAGAGCATCTCCAGGGTTCTCAGACGGCGTCTGCGCCGTGCTTCCGGGGGACTCCAAGCCACTAGCAAAAGTGCCAGCTCGGGGGCGAAGGAGCCGGTGGGCCAGGCCAGCCCTGAGCACGCGAGTCAATGATGGGCCCTATTTCCACCGCAGGAGCTGAGCTCCTTAGGAGCCAACCGAAGGCTGGACCAGCTTTCAGACCAACCCACAAGCCTGCCCAGAGACACGGTCCTCCAGCTCTTGTGGAATCATATTCCAGGAGGACTTGGGTGTCCCGAGGGTGGCGTGGAGGTCTGAACGCGTGTGGGGCGTTCAGCGAATAGTTCCAACCCACCCGGTGTGGGACTGGTTTTAAAAAACGTGAAAGTTGATGTATGACATTAGAGAGGGAGATGTAAGTGCATTGGAATGTCCGCCATCTGAGAGCACTCTTATCTCAAAAGGACAATAAGAAATGTAGGAGAAAAAGGAATAACGGCTGATTGTTCAGAATGACTTCGTTCGCGCTGAGTTTGTGCGAATCGTTGCAGACTCTTGTGTTATAAGACTCACCGTCCATGCTGTTCATGGCTACGGCCGACTATTCTCTCTTTTCTCTCCTTTCACACACACAAATACACACCCTGTACTCAGGATTCCGATGGCATCCGGCAGTGATACAAACTGGAGGGGCTATTGTAGAAACCAGAGCTAGAGTTCATTGGTCTCAGCGGGCAAACACCACTTCCAGCATATTTTCCTGTGTATCGAGAAGCTGTTCGTGTTATTTCTGTTGAGAAGGCTTGTAAACATCTCATAGGCCACTGTTTTCAGAAAAACACATGCCTTTGCCCATTACACTGGAGATCAGGAAGCCCATGCTCCATTTCCCAAAAAATTAAGTAGAGTTACTTTATGACCCAGCAACTCCACTCCTGGGTGTAGACCCAAGAGCATGGAACACGAGTCGTCACAAAAACCTGTACACGGATGTGCACAGCAGTAGCCTCCGTGAATAGCCCAAGAGTGCAAACTCCCCCACGCATTTCGCGAATGGGGGTGTGTCCAGGCAAGGAGAGCTTACTTGGCAGTAAGAAATGCGAATACAGACTGCAGATGGACGACTCGAGAACATTATGCAAAGAGACAGAAGCCAGGCAAAGAAAGGTCACATTACTGTGTGAATCCACTTAGATGAAACGTTCAGAATGGGGAGACCAGAGAGTGGGCGTAAGTAGATTGGTGGTTGCCTTGAGCTGGGGGGACAAGGGGTGACGAGCGACTTCCAATGAGTACAGAGTTTCTTTTGGGGGTGGTGAAAATGGTCCGAAGTCATACCATGGCGACGGTTTGCACCACTTGGTGAATATACCGAAAATGGCTCCGCGCACTTTGTGGTACGTGAATTCTATGTCAGTTAATGGGAGGCTGGGTAACGCAATTAGGAGAGAGGCATGGATGCTGGTGGAAGGCCCAGAGCTACCAAATGTCGCCCATCTTCCTCGGGCTCCGTCTGAGCCTCCTGGGCGCGGAGTCTCCTGGTGCAGCGGCCCGACCTTGGCACGTGTCTGTCGTTGATGAGGAAGAGCGTTCAAGGTCAAGCTTTCAGGCCATCAGTTTCATGCCCCTGGTTCAGTAAATGAGTCAGAGTCGTTTTGAAATGGTGTTTCATTTTGATTTGCCTTTCTGGGGTGGCCAATAACGTTGACCATCTTTTCACGGTTACTGGTCATTTGGCATGTCTTGTTTGAAAGAAATGTCTTTTCCCATCCTTTCCCAAGGACTTTTTAAAGTTGATTTTAGAGAGGAAGGGATAAAGACACATGCACGCAGAAACACTGATGTGAGAGAGAGAGAGACATCCATCGGTTGCTCCCGTGGGGGCCCCGACTGGGGATCGAACCCACAACCTTTCGGTGCAGCCAATCAAGCCACCCAACCAGGGCCCTTTGCCCATTTTTAAATTCTCTTTCCTTTGTGTTGTTGAACCGTAAGCATTCTTTATGTATTCTCAATACAAGTCCCTTATCAGGTCAATACTTTCTGTCCTCGTGGGGTTGCCTTTTCACGCCCCTGCGGTCCACGTTCAAGTGTAAGAGCAGCTGACGTGAAGTCCCGCCTCTCCATCTTCCCTTGGCACTTGCACCTGAGGTGTCTGACGTAAGGAATCATTGCCTAACCCGAGGCCACAAAGGTTTACTCCTGTAAGAGTTCATTTCAGTTCATATATTTAGGTCTGTGATCCACTTGGAGTTCGTTTTTACGGGTAGCATGAGCTGTAGGCTCATTTTCTTGCATGTGAGCATCTAGTTGGTCCAGCACCCTTTACCGGAAAAACAAACAAAAAAAAGATTCCTTCCGCTATCGAAGGGCCTTGGCCTCTGCAGGCATCTGGGCGCAGCATCCAGGGAGCGTGGAGCTGGTAGGAAGGTTTCAGGACAGGTACCAGCGTCTGCAAAGGGTGCTGTTCCTTGAGTCCCTCTTTGCAGGGAGTTGGTCCAGAGTCCAGGTTGAACCTGGGTCTGGTGAGGGTGACCAGACCTGGGAGCGGAGTGAGGAGACACGGCGTAGTCCCCAGCACCGTCAGGGGGACCCGATGGCTCTGGCTGCCCGGCCCCGTCCTTGCCCCCAGCACACCTGAAGAGAGTGGCCCCCAAGACCACCAAAGACGTACCTTCCAAGCCCCCATCGTGGTTCCTCTTCTGCCCTCAGCTTCCCAAATGTTCCATTAACAAAAGCATTTGGAGACTCAGCAGCTAATGCTGCCACTTAATTGTGGAATTGTTGCATGCTTCTTGGCAGAGTTTTTGCTGGACAAATACTTTTTGTTAGACTTATTAAAATTTGGACTGGGTTGAAATAGCTGTAGTGATAGATAATATTTGTTCAGGGTTTAGGATGTGAAAAGCACTTTTCCTTGCATGATTCACTTAATCCTCAGCCCCACGAGGTAGGCATTAGTGTCTCCTTACAAACGAGAGATTATGTCATTGCCACGGTCATCCAGGTGCTAAGTGGCAGAGCGGGATTCCGAGGCAAACCCAAGTTCAGAGGCTGCCCGGTTCCCCACCCCCAGAATCTGCTGCCTAAGGAGAGATCCCCCCCTCCCCAGTTTACCTCCCAAAGAAGGGCCCAAGGAGCCGAGGCTACACCGGAGACAGCGGCTCCCAGGTCAGCTCTGCTTGGACGAGCACCGTCCTGGCCCTCTCAGAGCAGGTCAGGCAACACCCTTGACCGGCTCCAGTAACTCCAGATTTGAGCCCGATGCCCAGAGGAGGGGGGTCTCTCACGGAGACTACCGGCCGTTGTGGGGGTGCTACGTGTGTCTCTGACATCCGTGTCTTTGAGCAGGAGGCTGGAAGGGCGCTGGAAGCCCCCCTCTGGGGCCTTCATTGGCCCTCAGCTCTTGAGCAGCCTGGGGGGCTTGTGGGTGGACCATCCTTCTCACACCTGGGGAGGGACCTAGCTTCCTTGGTTGGATCAGCCAGAAGTCTCTGGCTATGAGAAGTCTTTTATTTCTTTCAAATTCTCACCCAAGGGTATGTTTTTTATTGATTGGAGAGAGAGAACCATCCATGTGAGAGAGAAACTTTGATCAGTTGCTTCCCATACGTGTCCTGACCGGGGATCGAACCTGCAACCGTCTAGTGTAAGGGATGACGCTCCAACCAATGGAGCCACCTGGCCAGGGCGAGAAGTCTTCTTGCAGCCGCTCAACCAAGGTCAACGAGGAGCGGTGTGCGGGTCCCCTAGAGCCCTTCGAGTTCTTGCTGGCTGTGCAGAGACCCCAGGCGGAGTTACCTCTGTTGGAGGAGCAGGAGGAGAGGCGCTCCTCACCTGGAATCAAGGCTAGGAGTCAGAGCCCCGCCCTCCCGGCAGCGGCGCCGTCCCGAGCTGGAGCTATCTCAGGAATGCCGGACATTTGGGCCTGAGTCCACTCGGTAGATGTGCCAGACGAGATCCAGACGGGAACTCGGAGAGAGAGTCCAGGAGCAGAGTCTGTTCATCTCGGGAGCAGCTAATCCTCCCCGTCGGCACGGTGCTTTGCTTTGGGACACTTGCCCCAGTGCCTTCCTTCCGAGTCCACCGGTCCATCCGGTTCACGGTGGCCCCCGAGTTCCACGTACCACTGAGGGGCCCGTTTTTGGCTGTCCCCACAGTCTGCTCAGCGCAGGACTGGGGTCAACACTGTGTTTTCGAATGGAAGATCTTATACTGAGAGGGTTGGAATTAATATTTATTTCATGGTACGGAACTGAGGTACAGAGATGGATGGGGCGATGGACTAGAGTGTGGTAGTTCTATCCCCCTAAGAACCAGTAGTCTCCGCAGGGCAGTAATGAACTTGTCATGAGACGATGTCACAGCAGACTCTCACTTCTCCATGTCATTGTCCCAGTAGTGGGAATCGAGGCCCATCTCAGAGGAAGTCCATAGCGTAGTTGGCATTGAGGTGACTAGTTATGGGAGGTTATCCAGGTGCCATTAAGAAACAATTTTAGCCCTGGCTGGTGTGGCTCAGTGGATTGCATGCTGGCCTGCAATCCGAAGGGTCACCAGTTCGATTCCCAGTCAGGGCCCAGGCCTGGGTTGTGGGCCAGGTCCCCAGTAGGGGGCGCACAAGAGGCAACCACACATTGATGTTTCTCTCCCTCCCTTCCCCTCTCTCTAAAAATAAATAAACAAAATCTTTTTTGAAAAAAGAAATGGCTAAAAAATATTTGTGCAATTTCATACTTTTTTCAGAAGATCGTCTTGGAGGACAGATCCCTGCCTCCTCCCTAGGTGTGTCGGGTGGTCGACATCAGACCAAGACTGAGAATGATGTAGGGGAAAACTCGGGTCTGCTCTCTTCCCTTGCCGGCAGGCGCTGGTGCGGGGTGTCCTCAGAGCGTGTGTGTTGTGGGCAGGGAGGAAGCAGGAAGGCTCGGTTGACCTTGGACTTGAAGCTGTCACAGTGGACGTTGACATCAAGTTTTTGAACAATAATGGCATTCTTTCAGTCTCCTTCAGGTGGAGAGCAAAACCCACCCATGCCATTTATATCCTGTTTTTATTCTTATTAACCCAACACAAATCTATTTTTTGGAAATACTCATTTGCAGAAAACAAAGACCATTTACTGCTAACACCACAGAGTACTCTTCTGCGTGAAGTCCACCGCCATTCCATTTCAGATCCCAATAAAAAATAAAAACTCCAGCACTTGAGTAAAGGTCCTACAGTTAAATGTAGCCACAGCGGGAGGGGCGGAGGCCTTGTTGAAACAGAACAAAGTGGTTTCCTTTTAAAGTTCATACACACACACACACGTGTGTGCTTATATATATATTAGCACTCAGGATTATATATTTGTAGCTCACATGTATGCATGGAGACTTGTACATGCCTATCCCTCAGTTCTGTTCTTTCGTGTGTGTGTGTGTGTGTGTGTGTGTGTGTGTGTATATATATATATATGTTTTAAGATTTTATGTATTTTATTTTTAGAGACAGGAAGGGAGGGAGAAAGAGAGGGAGAGAAACATCAATGTGTTGTTATCTCCTGAGTGCCCTCTACTGAGGACCTGGCCCGCAACCCAGGCTTGTGCCCTGACTGGGACTCGAACCAGCGACCCTTTGGTTCGCAAGCCCGTGCTCAATCCACTGAGCCACACCAGCCGGGGCTCATGTATATATGCTTTACAACAGTGTCCAATGTAACGCTGACTGCGGTCCTTAATGCCAGGGCTCTCTCAATCCAGTGCATGCGGGCAGCCGACAGGGCCCACCGCCCCCATCTGCATTGCCTTGGCTGCTCTGTGCACAGTCCCGTTGTCAGTGAACGGTGGTGGTTAGACCCTCACTCATGGGCTGTCAGTCAGCTGAGACCTGGCACGTTCTACAAAACATTGCTGGTTATCACCTTCTGCGGAATGCTTGGCTGACCCCCAAAGGTTGAAGGATCGTGTTCCCAGGATCTTTGTGTCTGACTTGGCTACGCAGAAAGGATTTTTTTTCCCTGGGTAATGTCCTTTATCATATTCTGAGATTCCCGTGTTTAGTGTTTTTGGACTTGTCCGAGGGTATGGACCCCTTTGGAAATTTGATGGAAGCTATCAACCTTGGATGCAAGAAACATCCACGCGCATGACAAATTTCGCATGGCCTCAGGGGTTAAAGACCTCTGTGGGAGAGCCTTGTTGGTGTGTGTTTTCATAGAAAACTCCCTGGACAGCAGCTGGCAGACTTCTCATGCAGGCCCCAGGATGCATCGCGCGCAGACCTGGCTGTGTGGCTGTGTGTCTGTGTGTCTGTCTCCGTGCCCGCCTTCCTGTCCCGAAGGCAGAGACCTCCCTCCCTCACCGGCGGTCAGAGGACCCCGCAGCTGACCCCCTGCTTCAGCCATGGACCTGGGGGAGTGACGGGACCCTCTTGGTATCAGTAAATGAAGGGGGTCAAATAGCATCCATTCAGAGGGTGGTGGTCATGCGTGTGCCATGTGTTCATGTCTGTGCGCATGCGTGGGTGTCTCGGGCCGCAGACATTCCTGAAAACAGGGCCAGGTGGAGAGACAGGTGGCTCTCCCCAGGGCATCCCCACCTCTCGATGCCTGCATACCTTTCCCCTCTTCTAGACAAGCCAGAGGTCCCCTAAAAGGACTCTTATACCCACTGATGCTCTCTTTAACAGCATCTAATGGTCTTTCATGCAAATAGCCTTGCCAGGCCTTATCGGCATGCGGGGTGGGAACTGCTGATGTCTAGCGATTTTGCTCCGCAGTGTTCTGATTTCCCATGAGGGGAAGTGTCTTTTGAACCTTAGTTTCGGCCTAGAAATTGGAAACAATGTTGCCACATCTGTGGTTTGTCTTCAACTTTGTGTCTGATGCCTTTTGTCATCTAGCTACATGCCTCCTTCTCTGCTGTTATGATTTCTGCTGTCTAGTCTAGTTTAAAAAAATTTTTTGATACAATTCTAAAATTATAATGACATGCCCCTCTGGTTTCTTCTGGGCGATGCAAAGTTTTGTTCTCACACTTGTTTATCTAATCTAGCGAGAGTCTTTCTGTGTGTGTATCGTTTGAGGTGGGGAATTTAATTCACCCATTTCTGTGAGGATCCCCCCTTGTCCTAGGGTCATTTATTGACTAGTCTATCATTTTCTGCTTCACAGATATTTTTAAAAGAGACGGGAAATGTGGCTTTTATGTAATTTTTATTTTTAAAAAAGTTTTATGATTTCATTTATTTTTAGAGAGGGGAAGGGAGGAAGAATGAGAGGGAAAGAAATACTGATGAGTTGCCTTTCACATGCATCCTGACCAGGGACCGAACCTGCAACCCGGGCATGTGCCCTGACCTGGAATTGAACTGGTGACCTTTTGGTTTGCAGGATGAAGCCCAACCCACTGAGCTACACCAGTCAGGGCATCCCTAATTTTTTACTGTTGTTGACTGGCTAACCTTTTTATTCACATACTGAGTGGTCCAAACAGAACATACAGAACATTTCTGCCGTCCACATTCTTCCTGCGATGACCAGCTTGCTGCCTCTGGGCCAAGACCCGAGATCACATCCCAGCTCCATCACTCACTGTGCAACCTCGAGGCAGTTGGTGGCTTTGTGGTGCCTTTGTTTCCTCACCGGGACCATGGGGATAATAATAGCTCTTCCCTTACCAGGTGTTTATAAGGGAAGATGAAAAATGCATAGATGTCTTTAGCACACATGGTAACTGGTAAACGTGCGTGTTCTTCCTCATCATTTATGCCTAGGGAGGCATTTATCCCAGTCACCTTCTTAAGCAGCAGTGAGTGGTGTTTTCTGATTAAGCAGCCGAGGTTGGTGTTTTTTGGCAGCGCTGGGGACCATCATCACCACAAGGGTGGCGTGGAAATCTGTGAAACTGCTTAGCAGATGCAACATGGTTGTTCCCTGCCTTTGACATTTTAACGATAGACGCTGGCACCCCCACAATTTCTGTCGTCTGGGACAGGGTAGCTACTATGCTCTGAACGTGTGTCCCCTCAGAATCCCATGTGGAAATGTGATCCCCAACGTGATCAGGAGGTGGGTGGGGCCCTTGGGAGGTGTCGAGGTCAGGAGGGTGGAGCCCTCAGGGACGGGATCAGCGCTCTGCTGCAGGGGGTGCCAGAGAGTCCCCTCGCCTTTTCGGCCCTATGAGGACACACCAACAAGACTGAGACCCAGAAGAGCGGCCTGACCCAGCCGTGCTGGCACCCAGATCTCTGGTTTCCAGCCTCCAGAACTGGAAGCAGTCAATTTCTGTCACTGGTAAGCCACCCAGTCCGGGATGTGCTGGTACAGCAGCCGGCAGGCACCGAGACGGTCCCTTGGTGATGGAGGAACTGTGTCCGTCGGCACCGACCAGCGAGAGGACTTCACCCCAGAGGCACCCCAGCCACTTTCCACCATGTCCCAGCCCCAGCTCCCAGCGGCTGGGCCTCTTCCCCCTTGACCGCCCTCCCTGCCCGCAGTCCACCTGGTGCCCGCCTGGCGTCGTGGGGCCGCTCCCAGTGACATTTCTGTCTCAGAGGCTAGCTTCTGTTGTGTCCGTGTGGAAATGAAATGGAGTGTCCTTACTTTCCCATCCTGCCAGCAGAGGCGGAGCCCCGCCCAGGAGGGGGGCCGGTGGGGCAGGGGGCTGACGTTAGCGCAGGAATGCTGAGTCGACAGCCACACGACAGCCAGCGTCCCGTGTCGGGGCTGCTGCTTTCGGGCAGGGGGTGCTGTGTCCTGCCGGGCGACGCTTTGTGGACTTTGGCTCAGGAGCTGGTTGGTGCCCACAGCTGCCCTAGGGCCTGGCCTGACCTCTGCTGACCCCTACGCACAGCCCGAGAGCCAGACTCCCCCCGCCCCCAGGGGCACCTAGAACCAAGTACAGATCCAAAGGACCCTTGGTCCTGCTATCGACCGTCACTCTGGGTCTCCCTGAAATCCCACATTTCACCCCCAAGAGAATGGCTTTGCTCAGCTAAGCATTTAGCAAGAAAGGCGGTTTCTTAATTATTCCGAGAAAGCGTTTCTCGTTCTTTGCCAAGTTGGCAAATATTTCTGCGCATGGCCTTGTATTGTATTCTTCCTGTAGAAATAGAGCTATCAGCATGGGAGGGAGTGAGGCTGCGAGTCAAGGGCGTTGCAGGCGCCCTTGGGATACGGTGCAGGTGAATCAGGCCGTTCCCACGGTCCAAGGAGTACTGGTCACACAGGTGCAGCCTGGTGCTGCAGATAGAAGCAGGCCCTGAGTCATTAACACCGCTCTAATTGATACCGCTTGGAATAATTAACCGATTAATCCCACTAGGACTTCATCCGTGTGTGGCCCTGAACATTTTCGAGAGACAAGCTCCTTATTTCTGTGCCCTTGTCCCAGCACCGCTTGCTGAGAAGACTCTCGTTTTATGCGAATGCCACGCTCCCCTGATTCTTCCAGCTTTGTGTAAGCTGCCAAATTGAACTCGGGGGCCCTGGAGCCATCAGCCCCGGGGGCTCTTGCCTTCCAGCTTTGTCCATTTACCGCTGTATTTGATGGCCGGGTTTTCATTTCCTCGGCGTTCTGCTCGGGACATGGGTGTGAGGCGCAGGCGTTTCTGAATGACGGCAGCAGCTTCTGCAGGGCTGTCAGTGAGGTGGGGAGCTCAGGCTTCTCTGTGAGCCGTTGCCCCCGCTCTCTGTCCGTAGCATAGGGATGGAGACCTTGGCTGACTCGTCTTCCGTCCCCTGTGACCGACCCCAAGGGGCCTAGAATCAAAGAAGCAGGGAAACTGGGGCTAGATCTGGGGGGGAGGTTATTCATGGGTGCTCCCGGGGGGACGGTGGCCCTGAGCTGGGGCAGAAAGCAGGGGACGGCCAGGGCCAGCTCAGGACAGTAGCACTTCCCAGTCCCAAGCAGAGAGACCCCACCACTCCGGCCATCTCTTCTGCCAGAGCCTTGCAATTAACGTTCTTCCCCAGTTTGTTAGAAGCTGTGCCTAACGGGCTGTATGTTTGGGGCTCTTGTTTCCTCCGGGTAGAACCCTTAAGGCTCAGTGGTCCACGCTGCAGGGGGTGGTGCTGGGGACCATGGACCTCAGAGAGAGCTCTCGGAGGAGAGCGGACCTCCGTGCATCAAATAGTTACAATTACTACAGAGTTAGGAAACAGAAGCAGCCTGGGAATGAAAGCGAATTTCCCTGTTACGAATGCAATGATGAGGATATAGCAGAATATGCCTGGTAACAGGACACGGGTTTTTAGGATGTCGTTGCGTTTCACCACTCACGGGTTCCGCATGTGTGAATTCACCCGCTCGCTAAAATTCATCTCTAACTCCGAAGTCAGGTGCACAGACCAGCAGCCCGCGAGGCACATTCCCAGGTGAGGCTGAACAAGGCGACCCTCTGCCTGCTTTCAGCTCTCGTGTTCTATCGGGTGCCACGTTTTTCACGTTTTTGTGGGTTTTTTGTTTTTTGTTTTGGATGATGTTGCTGTTTAGAATGGCCTCCACGGATGATGCTAAAGTCTTTTTTCTTGTGTTCCAGAGCATAAAAAGGTGCACTGTGCCTTGTGTGTGTGTGGGGGGGGGAATGTGTGCTAGCTAAGCTTCCTTCTGGCAGGAGTTGTAGTGTTGGCCGTGTGCTCAGCGTTCAGCAACTTGTCTCAAATAAGGTGTTTTCACAGAGAAACGCACATGAGACAAGGCCCTGTGTTGGTCCGTCGACAGGCGCTGGAACCCTGACCGGTAGGAACCTAATCCTCTATTTCCTTTAGGAGCGAGGGTCCTGTACTTGTGACCTCAGTGTTCACGGCGACGTTTTAAAAGCTAACTGCCGTGAAGAACGAGACATGATCGTCGTTATTTTTCATTCGCCCCAGCCTGGACTCGAAGACATTTGCTCCGAAACGGGGCTCACAAATTTCAATCGCGCCTCCACCCACTTCATGACATTTATAGGAGCAGCAGGACCTGCAAAGGAGCCTGACCATGCGACTCCACCTCGCCATGTCTCCCCCTGGGGTGCCAGGGAGTTGCTTTCGTGAACTTGTCCCAGGGTTTCCCAGTGGTAACCATGATGGCGTTGGTACCCTGAGCAGCTGGTGGAAGGAACTTGAGCCCAAGAAGGTCCGAGAAGCGGTCAGCAAGGCCAACAGCTGCGGACAGTTTACCCGGACTGTGCGCAGGATAAACCACAGTTTACCTGCTGTGTGTGCTGTTTACTTCTGAAATCGACAACGCCGCGGTCAAGTCTGGGTTTAAGAATCACGTGCTTGCACCATGTGGTTGAAAAAGACAATGATTAACCCTCCTTACCCAATCTCCTCCCCAAAATCGCACTCCTGCCGAGGAACAGAAGAGAACGGGGAAGGAAGAGGGACCTGAGCTGACCTGGCTGGAAGTCAGGTCCGGCGGCTCTGGGGGACGGGGCCTGCCGTTCTGGAGGAATTCAGTATTCTTCTCCGGGCATCAGAAAACCTCTTTCCAGCCCTCATTTCCGTGTGCAGCACTTCGGATTTTTAAAAGGTTTTCTGCTTCCTGCATCCGTGCCGGGAGCATAGCAGGGATGGAGTCAGGATGCAAGCACACACTTAGTTGAGTTGGCCGTGAACTTCCTTCATTCTGGAATCAAAATCTAGAGGTTTTTTTACTTCCTCCTTTCCTTCCTTCCTTCTTTCCTTCCTTCCTTCCTCTGCCCCTTGCTTTATATTTCCTGAGACACACGAAATATAACTGATAACTTTAATTTTCATAGCAAGTGCATACATATTCATTACATTAGGTTTAAGCTAAACAAAAGAAAGAAGGAAAAGGAGAAAATTAAAGAGATCTATCAGGACTTGTCCATGTCTCAGAGGTAACCGCTGTTCCTACGGCCTTGCCTATCACTGGAATCTTTTGATCTTCAGGATTAAGGACGTTTGGACTCAACCACGTGGAACCTATGCTCTGCCCACCCCCCAACCCCCTGACCCACATCTCTGTATAAACACACATTCAGGTTTGGGGAAATCTACATCCTCAAAGGTGACTCACTGTTGTGGGTTATCCGAGCTTTGGGAGGGAGGCCCAGGGTTTGCCTGCAGGAGCATGAAAGATGGAGAAAAGCCCCACATTCACATCTGAGCCTGGGCCTGGTTCCTGAGCTTCCACCTGCCTGTCTATAAAATGGGGCCATGATACCTGCCAGCAAAGGAGGGTCAAACATGGAGGCCACGCTTGCCCGTGGGCGGGACCCTAACACACACCATCCTGCTTCCCCTGTGTTCCCAGGAGCTCCGAGGGCTGTGCCTCTGATGTTTTCAAAACTTTAGAAGTAAGTTCTGCTACGATTTTCTCCTTTGAAATCGGCGAGTGTGGGGAATTGCACTCGCCGAGGGAGGACCCTGTGGTTCCGTAGCCCTCCTGAGAACTGTTGTTCAGAGAACTTGAGTTTGCAGATTGCACTTTTTCATAAAAGAAATCAAGGTAGAGCACCTGGCAGGTGTGGCTCAGTGGATTGAGCGTGGGCTGCGAACCAAAGGGTCGCTGGTTCAATTCCCAGTCAGGGCACATGCCTGGGTTGCAGGCCAGGTCCCCAGTGGGGGCGCATGAGAGGCAACCACACATTGATGTTTCTCTCCCTCCCTTCCCCTCTGTCTAAGAATAAATAAAAATCTTAAAAAAAAAATAAATCAATCTAGAGAAAACCTGTTTTTCCTCTTTTCTGGACAAGCCCTGGGGTGGGGATCTCGTGGGTGTGTGTAGGGTGGCGCCTTTGTGGCCCAAGGTGATGGGGTCTCTCCGGGCTTCCCGCTTGCCCTCCCATCCAGACGGCCACCCCTTTGCAGGAAACCCGGAATAGCGGCGACCTTTGCTCCCCGTGGTTTCACTGCCATTCACTACCTGCCGCCCTGTCTTTTACAACAACCTGGGATTTTCTCCAGACTTTGTTGTGGGAGTTCAAAGCATTTCCACATCCTCGCCCACGAGCGCCCCCGGCTTCTGCATGCCTCCGTGTGTGGGTCCCCTCTCTCTCTTTCCTCTTCGGCCCTCTGCCTGGCTCGGCTCCAGGACAGGGTCCCTTTACGGCCGGAGCAGGTCACTAAAAGAGCGCTGTACCTTAACCCACCGTGGTGTGAGCGAGAGTGTTTTCTGCAAATACACTGATCCTTTGTTTCCAGCTTTCAAAAAGTCATCTGTGGAAAAATTAAAATGTAATTATTGGAAGGCCCGGCGCTGAGCTGTCTCCCCAGCATCGCGTGTTACCTAATCAGGGTGGAAACTCGGAACGGCCTGCTCCGGGCACTGAGTGCAGTGGAGGCTGGGGACAGGCCTGGGTGGCACTTCACGTCTGCTGGGTCAGCAGACGCTCTCGGGACAGCAGGCCTGCCGGCCTGAGCAGTCTCCTCTACCCCCGCACCAGACGACTTCTGGGCATGCTCATCAGCTTGTTAGTGATTGATTTCTTGGCGCAGGCGGCCTGGCCTGGGCTGGGGAGGGTGCTGCTGGGTGTGTGTGTGTGTCTGTGTGTGTGTGTGTGCGCGCGTGCGCAGGCCCTTGCCCTCGCATACCAGCAGGGCCGCGTGGGAGCATTCCACCGACTGACTGCTGGACTTTTTGCAACAACCCACAGAGCAGTTTTTAAACAAAACCAGAAAGATGACCTTGAAGGCTCCGAGGAGCCCGGTGGCATCCTTTCTGGTTGTCCTGTCTCTGCTCCCAATTGTCTGCTTGGCCAGATGCAGGTGTCCATGTGCAAAATAGCATCCGGAGGCCAGAAATAAACTATGTCCCCCCTCGCTTTAGAAAAGTTCTTCACCCTTGGCCGAGACTTTTGCTGGTTTCTAAATGAAAGTAGGCGTGGTGCAGTGCCCGGCTTGGTGTGCCCAGTGTGAGCGGGGCCCCCAGGTCGCTTCTGCACGGTTCAGAGCAGGGGGGTGGGGGGTGCACTTTGAGCTCCGCCTGCCCCTCTCAAAGGGGGTCCGGTGGATGGCGTGCTGTGCGTGTGGCCGAGGTCCACCCCTGTTTGAAATTGCTGTCAGCAAAGAGGATGTTGGTTTAGCTCTCTGGGAGCAGGGAGGGAGGTTCGTTTTAATGAATTCATTCCCCTGTCCTGTCCTCCTCCACCAATTCTTCCCCTCCTATAGTCCTGCGCTCGCGAGGTCACCTTCAGGTCCTAAGACACCTTGTGCATGTTAATGAAAGCGGTACTCGGGCCAGGGTGGCGTGCGGCTTCTCGGGGGGGTGGGGGGCCGTCCAGCCGATCACGGGTCAGCCCCTGCCTGCTGCGCGTGCCTTGCGACCTCACAGCGGGAGCGGCACTGTGTGACCCCCTGTGCCACCGCTAGCTGCCTCCTTCCGCAGGACTCAGACGCCACCACGGGGGCAGTACAGGTGTTTCCGGTCCCGACAGTCCCCAGCCCCAGGTGGGCCCGGGGTCTGTGGGCTCCTGCTTTGGCTGAGACGAGCCCTGGGGGTGCCTGGGGGGCTGCCCGGCATTCCTCAGACGTATCCTGCCGGCCCAAGCCCCCCGTGTGGTTGACACGCGTCCCGGTGAGCCTGAGTCCTCTGGAAAACTCCCGAGTCTCCTGCCAAGGCTAGCAGCCTCCCAGCCTCCGGGCTCAGCCCTGGCTCACCCCGTGCCCCGCATCCACGCATCCACGCTGCTCCTGCCCGCGCCGGTTCACTTTCCCGGGCTCGGGGAGGGTCCCCAGGCGCGGCCAAGTGGGTGCTGAGGTGGGTGCATTGGGCCAAGGGCTCATCCTCGGTCATGACTTCCAGGTTCTCACTCAGCAGCCTTCTCTCCCTTCCTCCGGGTCCCAGTTTTGTGCCGTCTCTCCCGAAACATTTTCGGAACTTTTTACACAGCCTTTCCCTGGCCTGCTCCCCACCGGGCTCACCCCCCGCCCCCCACGCACCCCAGCAGTGCTGACCATTACAGGGCCAGGAGCGGGGTGAGACGAAGGGGGTGCCCAGGGTTCAGAATTGAAGGAAGCACACCTTCCCTCTGGGGGACACGCAAGTTCAGGGTCAGCTCCTGAGAGGGAGCCTCTCCTCAGACTGCGCACGCAGGCTGCCTGGCCTTGCTGACCTCACCTGGCCCCAGCCCCGGCCCTGAGGTTAGACAGCGTCCCAGCCCTGGGCGCCAGTCCAGGTGACTGGGAGACAAAGTCACCTTTCCTCCCTGAATCTCAGTTTCCCTCTGTTACTGCCACCCCGGGTAGCGAGGGCTAGATTAGGTGATGTGTGTCACCTGCTCAGCCTGTGGCTTCACGTATGTTACATGCCAATACATGTACGTTGGGGACCTTAGTATCATGACGCTGATACGAAACACACCCCGGGCCAGCTGGTCCCTCTGTGAGCTCTGGAATGGCCGGGCCAGCCCTGGGCTCGGCGTCCTCCTGGTCCGCCCCTCCCGGGAGCGTGCGTGAGGCCGGGGCCCCGTGTTCTGAAGAGGATGTGTTTTGTGTCTCTGCTGCAGGAATTGCTTACTTAGGAGGTGTGTGCAGCGCCCGGAGGAAATGCGTGCTTGCCGAGGACAACGGGCTCAATCTGGCCTTCACCATCGCCCACGAGCTGGGCCACAAGTGAGTAGCAGGACTCCCTGTCCTTCCCTGCCTGTCTCCCTGCCTTTCTGAATGTCGACCTTGGCACTTGAATTCTCTGCACTCTGCACTCTGCACCGGTGAGGTCGTGGGCCTCTGCACCTTCCACGCCTGGGCCCGGGCCGGAGAGCCTGGGTCCCAGCCCTTCAGGGGACCCGAGAGGCCGCCACACAGGCAGGCTCCGAGAGCCGAGCCTCGAACTTGGTGCCCAGGTCTGCTTGAAAGCTGACGTGGGAACAGCAAGAGGCTTCTCTCAGAGAGTCGGCTAGTCAGGGCTCCTTTCCGGCCTCGGTGGGTGCTTCGCCTCACTCCCAGCCCCTCGTTCACAGAACGGGATTTACCCATCTTCCTCCTGTTGAGTTCCTTTTTGTTTTTCCCAGCCAGTTGCAACGCCCACATTTCTGAAGGTGGAGTGTCAGTGTCTTAGCCTTAAAGTGCTGACAGCTACTGCCTCTCGGCACGTGGCAGTCGCTGCCTTCGGGAGGAAATAACCCGGACCCTTGGAGCCCAGAGGGGGAGGCTCAGATGAGCAAACAGAAGGTCAGAGGGGTCGAGCGCCTGGCCCACACGCGGCGGAGGTCACCCGCAGGAAGTCTCAGGTGGCTCTGAAGCTGCAGCCCAAGGCTTGGCTCTTTGTCCCAGAGCAGCTGTCTGTTTTAGGTTTCTTGCAGGGAAAAATTCTGACCCAGCGGCTTAAAAAATACATACATCGAGGAGGCTGGAGCCTGCAAAACAAGGGGAAAATTAATTTTGGTTTGAACAGAACAAAAGTTAATGTAAATCTACTTCTCGGGGGGGAATCTAGTTCTTGGAAGCCACCAGAGCACAGAACTGAATCTAGTTTATCTCATATATATATGTGTGTGTGTGTGTGTGTATAAAGGTAACGGTTTTCTATTGACCTACATAGTAAGATGCTTAGGACCCGGATTGGACTTGGTTCCCATATATCTGTGTGTGTGTGTGTGTGTGTGTGTGTGTGTGTGTGTGTGTGTAAAGGTAACAGTTTTCTATTGACCTACATAGTAAGATGCTTAGGACCCGGATTGGACTTGGTCCCCATATGTGTGTGTGTGTGTGTGTGTGTGTGTGTGTGTGTGTGTGTATGTGTAAAGGTAACAGTTTTCTATTGACCTACATAGTAAGATGCTTAGGACCCGGACTGGAAACTCAAGCTTCTGCAAGAGTAAAACCAGCGTGTGAGGACAAAGGAGTTTTCCTTCTGCGTTAGCCACATCTGTGGCTTTATTTATTTACGTTGGGGGCTTGCTTTGGCGATCGGGTCCCATTTTAATTTTTTTCACTCCTGGAGGCAGATGGGTAATTGACCTCCCCACGCCTGTTGGTTACCACGATGTGGGTGCAGGAAGCGAAAATAATCGCGCGCCTATTTCCAGGGATTACGGAGGAAGAACAAGTCATGGGCCGAGAGAAAGAAGATGAGCTGTTCTCTCTCTGAGCGGTCATTATTTCTTCTCGATGGAACGTTTTTTAAAAAGTGGTCGACGGCGCTTCGCCCGTACTCTCTTGCCTGTGCCACCAGAAAATCATTTTAAATGAATCCTAATCAAATTAGTGTTCTTTCTCTGATCTGTTCAAAACAAGTCTGTCCCCCGGAGTGGCTGCCAGAGGGAGGCGCACAGCCGCACAGCTTTGGCAAACCCCCTTCTCGCTGTCAGACGATGCACCCAGCGCATCACGGTGCCGGGGATCGGCGTCCTCGTGGCTGTGAGGATGCAGAGCTGTCAGGACATTTCCCAGCATGCATCTGGTCTGGGCCCTCTTGACTGGACGCGTGTATCTCATGATGCCCTGGCGGCATTCAGCGCCAGGGTGCAGGCAGGCGTGCTGTTCGCACCCACGCGTGAGCTCCCACGTGCCCCACGGAGGCCTTCTCTCCGCCGACGTGGGGGACGCAGAGGGCCGTTTTCTGCTTGGCGACCTGGGCCGCTGGGCGGGATCAAAGCCTGGCGGGCAGCGCCGGGGCCCAGGAGGTCTGCAAGGATGAATGGGTTACATTCAGTCGGACTGCAGTCGCCTTTAGCTACGGCCTGTTTAGAGTTTCTTCGAGGACCCTTCATAGCTTGCTGCTGAACGCCGATTACCTACAAACACAAACACCGTATTGTTAATCAAAGCCAACAACCCCCCCGCTAGCACTTGGCCCTGCCTCTTGGTGGGTGATCACAGTTTTCCCAGGGTGGTCCGTTGTCTCTGACAGAATCCGGAACCCAGGAACCTGGGGAAGGGGAGCCCCCAAGGATGAAGCCACATTCTCTCCATCCCCGCGGCTCTCTGGGCTCTCAGATCAGCAGCCAAGGCTGTGCGGAGACCAGCCTCCATGGCCAGGGAAGCCCCTGGCCAGGCTGCTTCACGGACACAAAACGTGGGAGCCGTTCCACGTTTTGGCGTGGAGTGGACCAGGTTAGCTCCATGTTCCTTAAGTACGTACGTGGGACCTAAGATAGGACGAGATGGTGTGGTCAGGGGACCTGAGACGCCGGCCCATGCCCACCAAGAAAATTTCTTGGTGCAAGTTTTAGACAATGGAAAAGAGTGTCCCATTGGGGACCCGTAGAAAGTCCCCAGGGGCCCACCCACTGGTCCCTAATTATTTAACACTGATAAAGTGCCACCTCTCTTGGAAGGCTGGGTGTTCGTGCCTTTGCAGGTGGGCACCTGTAGGCACGGCCCAGTTCCTTACCCAGTATTTCTCGTATGAGGATGGGGCGTGCAGTCGCCCTGAGATCCAAACGTCAGGAGAGGAATTCCCGCTCCGTGTGAGGGACGCATCACGTTAATCCGACAGTGGGAGCTGCAGAAGTGCATCATAGTTTCCTTCCGCTCTGGCTGTCAGGAAACACCCAGCGACGTCTCGGGGGCACGTTCCGCCGTTGACTCAGCCGAGTTCCGGAATGCTATTTTCTCCCTCTTTCTGCCATCTCTTGATGTGCATGGTTTGGGTTAAATATCGCCGTTCAAAACTCACGTCTTCGGGACTCTACGCTGGCTCCAATCCAGTTCGCGATCCCATCGGTTCCAAAGGACACGTTAAATGAAAAGTGCTTGCCTTGGTCGTGTCAGGATGGGAGGTGGTAACATGCCCGTTTCCTGAGCACGTGCTGTGTTAGCTGCTGGGCCTCGTGCTGTTGAAGCAGTCCTGTCAGGGAGGCAGGACTTAGCCTTTGCTTTATAGATTAGAAGGCTGTTGTCATGTTTTAAAAAATTTCCACTCTCTCCCTAAAATGACTAGGAATCACTTAGATGATGATCAACCCAGGCAATAGGGCCATTAAAATAAGGACCCACAAGAGAAGAGGCAGGTAATAAGGAAGAGAGCTGGTTGTATATCCCTCAGACCAAGGTATTAAATCTTACAGTTTGCTGCTGCCTGTCACGGCAGAAAGGACGCTACACGGCACGGCACAGCTGGCAGAAGGAAGCAACTGTCACCAGGAGGGGTTTCTAGGAAACTTGGGTCCGCAGCCTTCCGATGATTGGCAGCCTTCCGATGACGGGCAGCCTTCCGATGACGGGCAGCCTTCTGATGATTGGCAGCCTTCTGATGATTGGCAGCCTTCTGATGACGGACAGCCTTCCGATGATTGGCAACCTTCCGATGACAGCCTTCTGATGATTGGCAGCCTTCTGATGATTGGCAGCCTTCTGATGACAGACAGCCTTCCGATGATTGGCAACCTTCCGATGACAGCCTTCTGATGATTGGCAGCCTTCTGATGATTGGCAGCCTTCTGATGACAGACAGCCTTCCGATGATTGGCAACCTTCCGATGACAGCCTTCTGATGATTGGCAGCCTTCTGATGATTGACAGCCTTCTGATGATGGGCAGCCTTCTGATGACGGGCAGCTGTCTGACAATTGCCCTTCTTTGAAGCCGGGCTGAAGACGCCGGAGCCCCGGCTTTAGACAGCACTGAAGGACGAGCAGTTCCTGGCAGAGGCCGAGGAGGGGGACCTGGGGGGGGGGCTGCTCTGCGTCTCTGCCTGGAGCAGGAGTGGGCCCCAGGCCGCAGACCTCCGGCAATGGCTCTGAGGCGTCTGTGGCCTTGGCTGCTGTCTTGACCCTGAAAGCCTGCCAGCCGGGCAGCTGCACTTCACCTGGGGTTCGCCTAGCGGGTGGGAATGTGGCCGCGTGTGCGTTGGGGCAGGCAGCCGCCTCCCTGTCTTGTCGTGACAGCCCAACCGAAAACGCAGGTGCTTCAGCCCTCGCCCTGCTGTCTGTGCCTTTGTTCCTTCACCCTCGGGGACCGTGACGGGGGGCAGCTCCCGAGCATGAGAAGATGGCTGTGGTGGCCTTCCTGCTTTCCAGGCTCGACCGATGGCTCATGGGGGGGACTGTCCCCTGAGGAGGCGAGAAGCTCAGGTCTGCGCCAGCCGCCCCTGAGAGGAGGCAAAAACCAGACCCAGCTGTGCCCTCTGCAGTCCAGGGGGCGGGGGTTGTAGGGATGTCCGTGAAGCATTGGAATGACGGGGGGTTGTACATCTGTTGGAATTTGGGGGTATATTGTTTGCTGGGGTTTGGAAAGCTCAGTGTCAAAAAGTGAGGAAGTGAGTGGTTCTACAACATCCTGGTTAGAACGCCTTTGCTGGCGGGGGGGGGCGGGGCGTGGAGTCGTCAGATAAGGCGTGATTAAGGCCGGAGGGTCCCTGGGTTGGCAGGAGCCCTCCTGGTGCCACCAGGGCACAAAACGGACTGTCAGCCGGACCTCGGGGGCCCAGGGACCCCCAGAGCACCAGGCACGGAGTGTGCTTCTCCGTCAGGCGAGGCGGGGAGCTCCTGGGAAATGCCACGGAGCAGAGATTTCTAGGAGGGACGGTGGGCTGGGGAGGCCACCCACTCAGAAACGAACAAACCAACCAGCCAAAGGGCATCTTCTCACGTGCAGCAACAAAGAGCCGTCCCTCCCCGGCAGAAAGCGAAGCTCGGCTTCCGTGGGATGTAGGAGGCTCAGTCGGATGAGCCCGAGCCAGGCCGGTGCCTCTCCTGCAAACCACGGGCCCCGTGGCCGCAGGAAACCTCCGGAAGGGCCCCCCACGCGGGCCCGGAGCCCTGCCCCGAATCCGGGCTCTCGCCCACCCCCGAACTCGGGGTGCACGTTTCGCCCACCTGCCCTTCCCGAGCGTTTTCCTGACTTCCCTCTGCCCTTCCTTGGGTCTTTGCATTCTGGAGTTGGCCTCTGCTCTGGGCGGCGGGCTCAGAGCGCGGCCTCTGAGTCACTGCTCTCTCCCGGGAAGCCTTGTGGCTGAGTGCCACTTGGTGTGGGGGGCAGCTGAGCGCTGCTGTCCCAGAGGGGCGCCCGAGGCATTCAGTAAGTGCCAGGGGCCACGCCTCACCCTCGAGCGAGCGGGTCACATGCTTGGGGGGGTGGGGGGGTGTGACCTTAGACAGGCTCTCCCGGGGATGCCGCTGCAGCCCGGCGGCAGACCCACTGACAGGTGACACCCCAGAGTTGACATCTGGCCTCGCCTGCCTTCTGGCTTCCATCTGTTGCCCATCATCCCGTCCGTCCCTCTGGGCCTCCCTCAGGGTGGAGCCACTCGCGGGCCTGGGTCTGGCCCAGCTGTCCTGGTTCTCGCTCGCCCCCCTCTCTCTCCGTCACCCCCCGAATTCCAGCCCTTGGCCACCTACCTCAGGCCTCGCCGGCCAGCCGCGCTCACAGCCGGGGAGGCAGGGGGAGAAACGCACAGCCATCCTGGAAGCCGTCCCCTTAGGCAGACTCGGCGCTGTCACCGCCCGTCTGACATCTCCCAGGAGACCTCCGTGAGGGCACAGCACAAGGCGTACAGTGACCTGTGATGGGATGGATGTGGCAGTGGGAGGGAAGGGACAGAGGCGGAGAAGCGGGGCGGGCGGGGCCCAAGGTGTCCTGCCACTCACGGTGGGCCCAGAAAGGGCAGGGCTGGGCACAGGTGTCCTCACAGGGAGCTGGGTTTGGTGACACAGCAGCCTCGTGTGTGCCGCAGACATGCAGAGAGCTGTCAGTGGACTTGGTGGCAGCCGTGCGTGGCGCACAGCTGGTCTCTCGGACCCGCATGCACGGGCACGGCCCCCTGGAACCTCGCCCCCCCAGTTTGGAAGCGCTGCTGGGCAGGCGTTACTGGGAGGAGGGCGGAAGCGCAGGCGGAGCGGGGACCTTATCGTGCAGGGACCGAGGGCTTGTGGAGGCCGCCACCTGCCCTGAAGTCACAGGTGGGATCCACAGCCCCAGGCAGGTGCTACAAGGACGCCATCAAAAGCTAGCTCCTGGCACTCGGCGTGTTTCCTCCTAGCATGTAACACATGGGCTCACATGGGAGTTCAGGGCGGGGGACATGGGAAGGATGTCCCAGTAACGTGTGCCTGGGGACGTGCTCGCCTGGGGGCAGCACGGACCCGGTCGTGGCTGACGGGCAGAGGGTGGACGAGCATCGGGGAGCGGGGGAGAGCGGTTCTGGGGGACGTGTTCTCATAACTGCCGTCAACCCGATTCAAACGGAGAAGAATGGTCTCAGTCCCGGGGCAGGGAGGAAGGAAAGCCAGTATCCAGACGTGTGAAGAGGGGTCGTCTGTGGTCGGCGGGAAGGACGAGCCCAGGGGGACGCGCGGTGAAGGCAGGCCCGCTGTGGGTAGGTGGCTGCCGCTCCTGCCTGAACCCTTTGCCCGAGGCACACCCCTCAGACCAGCCGCCGTTATAAGGGGGGCACCGCGGAAAGGGGGTTCCTGCAAATGGAACTGTTTAGATAGAAACCCTGGGCGGAGGGTGCGTTCTGGTTGGAACCAGGGCGGTTGGGGGCGTCACAGGCAGCCGGTCTTTCTGGCGGACCGGACAGGACGGGGGGGGGGGGGGTGCACCTTGCCCCAGCAGGTGCGCGAGCGGGTGCTGGTGCCTCGGGTCTGGTTCCGGAGCCAGCAGGTCCCAAGCTGGATTTTCAGACGGGCCCCTCCCCGGGTCCCCGGGTCTCTCCCTCCGTTTTTACTCAGCCTCCGCGGCCTTTACCCGCCAGGCTGCAGGGCGATGGGACCTGCTAGAGGTGCAGAGGGTGCTCCGGTGTCTCGCCGAGGTGCCCGGAGCGATTCCTGAGTTCCAGTTCCTTGGTGTGTGGGCCCCTCCTGCACCCCCCCCCCCCGCTCAAAGTCTGTGTGTGAGCGCCCTCGGGGCGCGGCTGTCCTGTCCAGATTCCAGAACCGCGCAGAACCTTCAGGCCTCATGTCCTTTCCTCGTCATTTCTTAAAATGCGCTGCTGAAAATTGCAGGCCCTCTCGAGTTGCCTTACAAGCCCAGTCCTGCCCGCCCCGCCTCCTGCCTTGCTACATCCTTCCTCCTCCTGGTCTCCGCGGAGTCTGGTGGCTGCGGAGGAGGCGCCTGAGGATCTGCAAGGCCTGCCTGCGCCCAGCACGGCTCCCCCCCCCCGCCCCCCCCACCCGCCCATCACAGGCTCCGCAACAGCCCCCACTCTCTCTTCCCCTTCGCCCCCAACCCCACACGCAGCAAAAGCAGAATTGCCCGCTGCCCCTCCCAGACCGGTGGTTTCTGAATGGGAGGGGCCGTGTCCGGAGCAGCAGGCACCGTGTAACCGGTGGCCAAGTTCCAGTGGCCTTTCTGCCCTACGCAGGGATTTCTGGCTGCCGGGATTAACAGGAATCGCAGGGAATTTCCCACGACTTCCTCTGGAGTCTTACCCCGGCCTCGGAGTCAGGGGTGAGGCGAGGACATTTCTTGTAGTGGCCCGGCAAGCCCGAGCCGCTGTCCCGGAGAGGAGCTTGACCGCAGCGTCCCCAGCTCCCCCCTGCCCAGGCCGGGCGACCCCCGGCACAGGGACAGCCGTTCGAGCTCTTCCGCAGACAGGCAGCTGCGGTGCCACCGGGTCCTGTGCAGCCCGGCCGAGCTGCCAGGGGGACCCCAGCCTTATCTCTGTGATGGGAAACTCAGTCGGATCTGGGGCGTCCACCGCCCCCAGCGCTTCCTCACTGTCGCGACAGAGGTCATGGAACTGAGCTGGGGTTCCTCCGGAACTCGAGCCTGGGAGTCACCTGCCTCAAACCATCAGGCGGATTGCCTTCCTTACCTGCGGCGAAGTGGGCCGAGATGGTGCTGGGAGAGATGGGGCCCAGGCTGAGTTTGGCTGGAGAACCGAACTCTGACAGCCCTTTGGAACCGCCTCGCTATTTCAGAATGTTCCGGGAAGTAGCTGAGAGCCCGTTTCCTCAGGAGCTTTTCCCCCTTCCCGTGGCTCTAAGCAGCCGGGCGGGGACCCAGACCAGAGCCCCAGGCCCTGGCGCAGGGTCCTTTAGGCAAGCGAGCCAAGCTCGGGGCCCAGGCTGATAACTGGACTTGCTTACGTGGGCTTCTGCTGACTCGGCGCTCTGTTATGGTCTGAGTGTGTGAGCGTATTCGAAGGTGGGTCATCGGAAGTGATTCGCTGATGGGGGGAGCCCTCCTCGGGAATGGGACGGGTGCCCTCAGAAGAGATGGGAGCGCTAGCGTTCTGTACCCCACGTGAGGGCGCAGCGAGAAGGCGGCCGTCCTGCGACCCAGGAAAGGGCCCTCCCCAGACCCGAGCACTCCGGCACCCTGCCCCGGGAACTTCGGATTTCTAGCGCTGCGCGACGTCTGTTTCTCCGGCTGAGAAGCCGACCTGTTGATGGTATTTTATAATCACCACCTGAGCTGGCCAAGACATGTCCCCATTCTCTCAAGGTGTTTGGTTTCCTGCCCGAGATCCTTGTGCATCTACTGCCCACTGCTGATGGGAAGTTTTATTTATATATATATATTTATTTATTTATTAAAGATTTAATTTATTTCTAGAAAGAGGAAGGGAGGGAGACAAAGAGGGAGCGAAACATTGATGCGTGGTTGCCCTTCGCACAATCCGCTGGGGACGTGGGCCCGCAGCCCAGGCATGTGCCCTGACTGGGAATCGAACCTGCGACCCCTTGGTCCGCAGTCTGGTGCTCGGTCCACGGAGCCACACCAGCCAGGGCCCCGTGGAACATTTTAAACCAAAAACCGGAGAATGGCTGCACGTTCTCTGAGACCCCTGGGTAGCTGGCCGCCAGCCTGGTCAGCGGCCCACCTGAGGGAGGGGCCCTCCGCATCCTTGCCCACGCCCGGGCACAGAGGGTGTGCTCTCACGTTGCACAAAGGTGGTGGCACTGCCGGGCGGCAGCCGCAGACGGGACCAGCAGGAAGGCTCGAGGAGCCGTGAACTCAGACGCTGTTCCTGACATCAGAACAGGCACCACTGTGGCCAGGGACCCTGGTGAGGATCCGGCCCCTAGAAAAAGAAAACAAAATAATAGATGACTACAGCACAAGGCGGGTTAGAATTTTCTTAGCGAGTCACGGGCCACGTTACAAAGACGTCGTCCTGCTCATCAGAAGCACCCTTCCGAAGGCGCAGGGGCTAAGTAAGCCTGGCGGTTCGCTGGTGCTCACGTAGGAATCCCATCAGGAGCAGGGAGAGCAGAAGGGGGCGGGCTGGTCGGCTCCGAGCCGAGCCGAGCCGGGGAGAAGCGCGGGGCCGTCGAGGTCCCTGGAGGCGCTGGCGCTGTGCGGCAGGGTGGGCAGCCCGTGGGAGACATGGGGCCCCGTGGTGCGGGGATGTATCACTTGGGGGGCTGGGCTGGGGCCCGCGCCGTGGCCCTGGCTTCCTCGGCTTGCAGCTGGGTAGGTTGTAAGAGGGGAGGAGGGGGCAGAGTCTTGACAAGTGAAACTGGATAATGGCGTCTCCCACACTGAGGACCTGGTGGTGCGGCCCCTAGGACCCCTGCTATGGGGCAGCTTTAAGACACACCGAGGACCCCACGAGGGCACCCCTGCCCTTGACCGAGAGGTCTGTTCGGGTCGGTTTCTGGCCAAAGAAGCCTTCCAGACCGGACCACCGGCTCACTGGGTCCCTGACGCCTGAGGTCCTGTGGGTGGCTGCGCTGGCTCTGTGGCAGGAAACACCTGTGAGTGGCACCTGCCCTGGGGTCCCCCAGGGGTGGCATAGACTGCACTCCTGTGACAGGTGCTGCTCCGAAGACCGAGGCGGCCAGCTCGCCCAGTCTGTGTAGACCTTGGCTCGCTCAGCAGAACAGGCTTCTGGAAACCTCTCTCCGGCCCCCATCCCTGCCCGACCTGCCTGACCTGCCCCGGCCATCACCACCCGCAACCCCCGTGTCGGAATCTGGCGGAGAAGCGTGTCACCAGGGACAGGGTGGAGGAACGCCGAGAAACCACATCTCAGTGCCTCCTCGCTGCTCCGACTGTGGGCTGCGGTCCTTCCCCCCATCGGGGAGCCTGTTAGAAGTGCGGGGCCAGGCGGCCCCCGCAGACACCAGAGCTGGGGAAGAGCTGCGGGGACATGTCCAGGGGGGTCGCCCTTTCAGCCGGCCGCCTCTGCCTGCGGCGTGTGCAGCTGCGGGTACAGGTGCGAATGTGCGTGTGGATACGTATATGAGTATGTATTCGTGTGTCTGTATGAACATGTGTGGGCGTGCGCATGTATAGCTCGGTACAGGCAGACCACGGAGATATGGCGAGTTCATTCCAAACCACCACGATAAAGCGAGTGGTAATCTTTTTGCTGGTGGCGGGTCTTGCCTTCAGTTTGTAAAACATGCAGCTTAAGCGCAATTAAATGAGGTGTGCCTATATACATATATATATACATATATATATACATATATACACACACACACACACACATATATATGCACACACCACATGCGTGTATATAAAAAACACTTGGTGGGGATGGAGGAAAAACGTTTGTTTCATTTTCAAGCTTTTTCCTTGGGGGAGTCTTTAGAATAGCTTCCTTGCCCTGATGTTGGGATTTCTTTATAATTGGTTTTTAGAGAGAGAGATTTGTTATTCCACTTACTTGTGCACTCATTGGTGGATTCCTGTATGCGCCCTGACCGGGGATCGAACCTGTAACCTCAGTGTATTGGGACTGCGCTCTAACCCACTGAGCCACCAGCAGGGCCCTTGCCCTGATTTTGGAACCTCTTCTGTGGCCCCCCGTTGGTCACCCATGCTTTATTTACCACCGGCAGGCTTTGAGGGGTCTTTGGCTGGCTTATCGAGTTTCATACTAGATTTCATTCAGCTTCCTCTACCGCTTGGAGACTAGATTCCTATGCAGACATGGTTGGTACGGCCAGCTCCCATCCTTCCTGTTAAAGAGGCCCCATTCTTAGCCCTGACTGGTGTGGCTCAGTTGGTTGGGCATCATCCTGCAAAGCAAAAGGTCGCCGGTTCGAGTCCCAGTCAGGGCACATGCCTGCGTTGCGGGTTTGGTTGCCAGTCGAGGCTCATGAGAGGAGGGGCAACCGATTGACATTTCTCTCTGACCTCAATGTTTCTCTCCCTCCTTTCCCTTCTCTCAAAAAATAGATAAATCTTTAAAAAAATAGAGAGACCCCACTCCGGTCTAAACGTTTAACTGGACGCATAATACGATCTGGTACGTTTTTTGGCTACACTCCGGAATGTCGACTCATGCGTGCTACAGAGCTGGTGGAGGGCATGCTGGCCAGCCAGAATTGCCCCTGGCCAGCCAGAATTGCCCCTGGCTGGGGCACGGGGCTTTTCCGAGTGGGGCCTGGACGGAAGCAGCAGGCGACCAAAACACTGAGCAGAAACGTGAAATGCTCCCGAAAGCCCCAGAAGCTGTGGTCTTGGGTGCCCCGGAAGGGCCGACTGAGCTCCTTGGCAAAAGCTTTAAAACGCCGGCATCCCTGCCTTGCCTGTCTTGACCTCTGATCCGGTTTTCTTTCCAGTTTGAGGCTGGAAAGCGGATGCGAGAGGGTCTGTGCCCTCCCCACTAAGGGTAGCTTGTCCCCATCCTCCCTCCCAGGGACCTACCTGTCTGGGTACAGCCCATTCCACGGCTACCCTGTTGGTGGCGGTATGGAGTCGGCAGGTCAGCCTCTCCGATGACTTTTGGATCCAACAAGATAGGAATCATTTTTCCTTCCACCTTGGACGTGATGTTGCCCGAGGTCTGGAAGACCAGTGCAGCGCCCAAGGGCTGTGTGGCCCCTGCTGGAATCTGAGGGCGTGGAAGGACCCTGGTCGCTTCCTGCTGCCACATGAATTGGCTTCTATGGCCCGAGAAGCTTGGCTGCTCCGCCCATGGGCCTTGAACCTGGAGACTGCCTGGCTTTGGCTGCCAGTAGTTCTTGATCTCCGGTCCTGGTTGTGCATGTTGCAGCTCCGATAAAGGGTGAAAAAATGCATTTCCTTCTGGGGCCCTAAGAGGGGAAAGCCTTGGCCTCAAAAAATGCTCAGGTGCCGGTGCCATCGACAAGAACGAATCTGTGTTTGGGCTGGAGGGCGAGGAAGGGCAAGACGATGTAGCGTAGTTTGTGAAGCAGCAGGCCTGGGCCAGTGGGGCACCATTTATGTAGACAGTGCCGGCACCCCCAGAGTGAGAATCCATGCCGAATGGGCAGGGGGAGGGCTGAGCACCCGGTGACAAAAAACCGACCAGAGTGTGGACCTGAGCCCTGAGGTGCAGCATTTTCTTCCTGCCCTGGGCACTCTTCCCAGCATCCCCTGCAGGTCAGCCTCGGCTCAGTGCCTCGGTCTCCTTTTCTGCCGAAGGACCAGAGCGATGGTTCTTTTCCCTAAAGAATCAGGGTTTTCCCACGGAAGAACCTGCGGTGTGTGTAACCAACGCAGGAGGCCTCAGCTGCCTTCCACGCAGAGAACCCCCCTGCCCCCCGCAGCCCACCTGGAGGAACAGCCTTCGGTCCTGGGAGGGGCCGCAGGTGGGGAGGGCCAGCCAGCCGGTGGCAACTCCCAGTTCAGCCTGGTGAGTCTCCACTCTGTCAGGGCTGCCAAATCACACACCGATCTGCTCTGCAAACACCAGTTGAAAGCAGACATTTAAGTCAAGGCCAACATCAAAATTATTTTTAAAAGAGCAACAGATAGCAAGGCACTTGGTCCCATGGATATTTCCGGCTTCTCTTTTTTTTCTCCAAATGTTCGAGTGTCCTGCCAAGCTGGGGCGCATGTGGCTAGGAGTGGGGGAGAGGGGAGGGCTCATGGGCAGCCGCTGCCCTTGGCTTTGGCTTTGGCTTTGGCTTTGGCTTTGGAGACCCTGACACAAGAAGATTCCTCTTCTCCGCTGGCACCACGACACCAGGAAGCTTTCTGTCTGGACCACCTTTTCCTTTGACACCTCAGATGGGGTTCTGCAGGGGCGGGGGACCTCTTTTCCTGTTTTAATAACCTGTTATCAACTCCAAAGGCTGCTGCAAGGAAAAATATCAATTATCGCTTAGGCAATACTTTTTGGCAGGGCTTGAAACCGCATTCCACCCTCCTAACGCGATCGCTGCCCTGAGCCAGAATTCGCAGAGGGTTTGAGGACGCGTCCTGTCCACACAGTCATTAAGGCAGCCAGGGGAATATATTTTTATCCTGGAAATTGAACGCCAGTTAAGCAGCAGTGATTACTGCAAAGAAGCCTATAATTTATACCAGGGGAAGTGAAGATTTCGGTTGAAGATAAAAAGGATTGCTTAAGAAGCGCCTCAAAAAAATAAATAAATAAAAGGAAAAAGAAAGAGCAAAAACAAAGCTGCCCGCCGTCTTCACTGTGTGGAAATTTCAAAGCCGATTCCTTGGTGTCGGAGAAATGGTCTGTGTACGCAGCGCGTCACGGAATGTCACACAAACGGGCGTCGAATCGTTTAGCCGTAGCGTGGTTACCGTTTCTAAAATTCATCTGTTCCTTAGACTCCTCACCAGGGTCGAGTGTGCAGGTGAAGCATGCGGCCTTGGACTTTGTGCGAGCCCAGAATCTGCGCCCAGGGGCACCTTCCCCAGACTCGCCCCCAAATCGGGAATCTGGGTGCCAGCAAACAACAGTCAGGGCTTTGACTTTGAGCAGGAAGTGACTGCATCTTTGTCGCCTGGCTGCAGAGCCTGATGAGGACTCCTGGGATCTGTCATCGACTTGGACTTCTTGAAATCTGTGGGCAGAGGAGAGAAGAGGAAAAGGGGACAAGCGAGGGATGTTGAATATTTGAACTCTGTCGTGTCCCGGAGCCCGGCTGAGAGGAAGGGGCTGTGGGAAGGCTTTCTGTCTGAGCCACTGGGCGTGCTGAGCCCTGGAGGTGCGCGGGGCTCATGGGGGGGAGGGACCCGTGGAACCCAGCCCCTCCCCCAAGCAAGTCCGATTTGCTTGGTCTGCCGTGGGCCCAGTTGCCCAGGTGATTTTTACCTGCAGCCAAGTTTACTTCTGTCAAACGAAACCCTGAGAGACCGGAAGCGGTCCTGAAAGCAGGGGCTTACTGAGCCGCGTGCTAACCAGGGAAGAAGCAGCCCTGGGGTCCCCAGCCCAGCCCACCTGCAGCGGGGCTCCCTGGGGAGCACAGTCACATCCGCTATCCTGAGGGCGATGGACAGGGAGACGCGGCCATGCAAGTTTCCAGAAGAAAGACGCTGTTCTGAGAGAATGACATTGGGCTACAGGTAGCGGGTGGAGCGGAGGCGAAGAGGAGGCAGGGATTCCGGCGGAGCCCGTAAGGGAGAAGCGTCGGCTGCTTCCGCCGCACCGGCTGCGGGCAGCAGTCGGGAAAGCAGGAGGCGGGGGCCTCTGGTGGTCCTGTCACAGGTGGGCCCAGGTGACCAGGTTCTTGGTGATCGGGACAAAGAATTGAACCGAGCACCCCGCGTTTATGGCAGAGACATGGGCGCAGGCGAGCTCCAAGCAGAGACTGACCTCATGGGCTGGAGGGACTCTACTCTTATAGGGCGGATCCTTCCTGGCTCGTTTTGGCGGGATTTTACTGCGCATGTGCACGTAGTTGTATCACTTTAAAGCTTCTGCACATGCGGTCTCCCAGGATTCTCCCTGGTTGGCCGCCAGGGAAGGGGGCCCCTCCCCCTGTACTAGGTTCCCCTTTCCCTTCACCAGAGAATTATAGCGCTCCCTGTTAGAGATTGGTGAAAAGGAAAGGAATTACTTATTAGAGTTATACAGACTTAAGAGTAACGACTTAATGTCTTCATTAAAATCCCAAAGTCCCTTAAAACACCCACAAACGCACACAGTACTTCCTCCCCCCCTTTGCCCGGTCTGGGGTACCAGATCTCAGGAGAAGAAATAAAAGTCCGTGGCTCAGGCAGCCCCCGGTTCTTCCCAGTGATCCGTGCTCAGCTGGTAGGCCGCCCTCGGTTCCGGCACCCTCAGCTGTGTCGCCCTCGGGATCTCCAGTTAATCCAAAGTCATGCGGCACCTTCTCATGGCCCATTGGTAAAAGTCCTTTCTCCTTTTTCTTCCAGGCAAAGTCTCTCCTGCTTCCTAAGCCATGTGGCCAAAGGGAGAGCCCCAAACCCATGGGTCCTCACTCTCACCAACACTTTGGGGGTCCCCCCATCAGAGCTGCTGGGGGGGTGTCACCACTCTGCCAGAACCACATGGTTCTCTTCCAAAGCCGAGTGGCGGTTCTCTGCTAACGCCACGTGGTGATCTTCCCATGGCTGCGGGGGTCCTGACTCTGCCAAAAGCGCGTGGCTCTCTTTCTCCAATGGCTGCCGTGTCTGGGTTTACATCCCCTGTAGCCCCATTTCCGACTCCTCCCACAATCGGCTACGCCTGCCAGCACTCCCCTAGCCTTCCAGCTTTACTGGGCTGCCATAGTGGGTCCGGGCAGGCGTGGCCCCGTGGTGTGGAGCCAATCATCTCCAGGCTCGCACGCAGGCGTTGTAACGAGGGGGAGTTGTCTCCCAGTTACGTCTTGGGTGGAAGTCACTCCCTTCTCCGTGGCTCAAAGCATGGCCACAGCTGTTTAACATATCCATGAAACCAGTTAAAGGTTACAGACACGTTACATGACCGTTCTAGAGGTTATCCGCAAAACCGTTGCTCTGCAGAACGACTCGCTGGCCCTGCTCCGTGTAGCCCACTCCTCGGCTCAGATTTGCGGGGGTCAGGACATCCCAAGTTTTTACTATTTCCTGGACACGCTGAGTTCTGGACCCCATTACAAATCCTTCTTTTGGGGGCCCCCTGGCTGCACCCTCCTACAGTCAGGCTCCAGGTCATCCTGCAGAGAGACCCCTGGACGTTCAAGCGAAGTCTCAGCGTACAGTCAGGAACAGAAGCAGGCTGCTGCTGGGTTCTGCTGGCAGCTGCTAACCCAGTAACCTCCTCTCGTTCTCCCTCCCCTCCACCCCACAGCCTGAGGTCACTCGGTTTCGGACATCTCAGAATTTTTCCTTGGCGCGATAGTAAAACCATCAGCGTGGCCCTGGATGGGCGGCGGGGGAGGGACACTCCCAGGACCAGCAGCTGCAGCGTCCCTTTGGGACCTGGATAGAAATGCAAATTGTCATTCCACACGCCCCGCCCCCTGCAACCCCCACCTCAAAGACCTTCTGAATCACAAATGCTGGGTGGGGCCCCCCAGTCCGAGTTTTCAGAGACCCGCAAAAGAGCAGAGGGGCGGGGGCTTCTTGCATGCATTTGGATTTTCTGGGGAGCTTTAAAGAATCCTGATTTGTCTTATAGGCATTTCACTTGTTTGGTGTGGTCTCTAAATATTTTGACAGTTGATTATTCATTTCTTTTATGTTTCAAGTAAGTAACGGGGACGTTCCTTCCCAGAGTTCAGGAAGCGCTGCACCCCTGACAACGTCCAGCCTTGGCATTAGCTTGTCCCCAGGGTCACTGCGGAAAGTGAATTAGAGACAAGATTCTCGACATCGCTTTACATTATTATTGTCGTTGTGCGTGTGTGTGTGTGTGTGTGTGTGTGTTAAAGATTTATTTTTCTCTTGTATTTCTTTGGCGGTAGGAAAAGTTCCTTCCATTTTCTCCTAACTTTATCATTGTAATGTTGCCATGAAAATTCTAGAAAATAAAATTAGAATAGTGTGTCACTTTATTTGTCATAAAACAAAACAAAAAAAAGAATGAAGATGCTTCAGCCACACCTCATGCCAGTGAAATCACAGCCTCCGGCGGTGAGGGCCGGGCACCAGAAGTTTCTAGAACTCTCCAGGAGATTGCACTGTGTGGTTACGTTTGAGAACCAGGGCTTTACAGAAACTGGACTGTGTCCAGTTAAGATTCTAGAATTTGCCTCTGTAATTCTGTCCTATCTCCCTGGTGTCGAGTTCCGTCAGGCAGGGCAGAACCTGCCCCCGAGCCAGAAGGGGTGGCAGAGTCCTTGTTGTTAGGGGGCGGGGGGGGGGGGGGGGGTGGCTGCCTGCTTCTGAGGGACTGTGTGCTCAGGAGAAAGGGTTCAGAGGATGTGCTCCGACCCCCCCAGCCTGCCGCCCGAATAACAGGCACCGGGACCCCAGACCCGCGGGGGGAAATTGTGTCCGAGAAATTCTTCCTCGCAGTCGAACTGGTGTTAGGTTGTTCAGCCTCGTCTGTTACCGTGTGAACACTAACCACGCCTCCTGCGTGGTTGGGTGGGTGGGCCTGTGGGAGGGGCCTGGGCTGCAGATGAGCACAAGCCCCGCCCTCCAGAGAAGAAGCTGGGGCTTGGGAGATCCGGCAGGAGGGGGCCCTCTCAGCCACAGAGGGTGGAGGACGCTGCAAGGGGGGAAGTGACCCGCCATCTGAGGATTTCAGGTGGTGGGGACCTAACAAAAGGGCTGTCCAGGCTGGGGCTGGCAAAGGATGGGAGCAAAGGCCCTGGAGTAGTGAGGTGTTGCAGGAATTGCCTTGCAAGTGGCTGCCTTGGGTTCAGGGGCTGACAGACATCCTTGGGGCGACACCCCTCTTGGTCCTGGTCAGTGGCTTGCATTTCAGAAGGCCAGGAGGTAGGATGCAGTCCAAAGGCCACCTCCCACACCCCCAGCCCACCTCCCCCCTCAGCCCCCTGGGCAAGGTGGAAAGGGCGGAGCCTAAATAATTAGGCCATAAAGCCCTGCTGGTGTGTGGTTTTTAAGGCAAGGAAGGGGCTGCTGGTCGTTAGGAGCAGGAAGTGGCCTGCCCTTAAGGTTTCTGCTGCCAGGAGTTTCCTGTGCCCTTCGATGTCCCTGAAGGGTCTTTGAACTTTGGGAGCAGTAGGCTCTCTCTTAGTGTGGGCTCTCCCCCGCAGGTTGGCTCCGGCCGGCTCTGCGGGCCTTTGAAAGGTGCTGGGGGCTGCTCTCCAAACCCATTAAAACAGTGGCTCCCGGAAGAACTGGCGGCCAGATGGCCCCCGACCGTCTTCGGGAACTGTCCTGTGCCTCCCCATCTGAATCCTTTATTTATTTCGTGTGATCCCAAACCGAAGGGACTTCTGCTGGAAACGGACATACCAGCATCCTAGGGGGAAAAGTCACATCCTCAGAATACCTGAGATGATTTTGGAACAGCCACACACACACACACACACACACACACACACTCACACACACTCACACACACTCACACACACACACACACACAGACTAAGGAGAGGAAGCAAGGCTTATTCCTTCCGTGATTCTACCTCCCTTGTCACAGGCAGTTTTTCTTCTTAACTCCGTCCGTACGGCCTTTCCATCCGAGTCAGCGTGGTCCCCTCTGCCTCTGCCGTCCGCACCCACCTTGGGGGGCCGTGTCCCGATGTCGCCGGTGGAGCCATCGGTCTGAATTTCTTTGGGACTTCTACCCAGAATGAGTTTCAGATGCCCCCTCGCCCCGTAGAATGTTCTCCCAGGTCAGAGATCAACACAGCTTTGTGGATTTTTTTTTTTTTTTTTTTTTTGGTAGAGGTTTTATCCAGCATCCGACTCCAAAGCTGTCCAAGTAACGCCACACGCGCTGGCTTGCAGGGGTTCTGGACGGACGCATCGGGCGTGCCACGCAGCGAGGGCCTTGTAGGAGGGCGGCGAGGAGCCTCCTAAGCCGCTGCCCCTAATTCGCTCTTGCGTTTATGGGGCGACCTCCCCAGCATGGCGTCGCTCCTGCTAATGAGCCAGTGGGAGGGAGGCCGGCACATGCAGCTTCTATCCTGTGCGTTAGTGGCACCTGCCCTTTCGTAGGGTGTCCGCCCACTTCCCTTATCGGCTTTGCACACATCTGAGGGCCGCTGAGCTTGCAGCCGGGGGGGGGGGGGGCAGCCGCTGCGGGCCAGGCTCCTCCTCGGTGTCCGAAGCCCTGCCTGGCGCTCCTTTAGTGCGGAGACTCCGTGGAAGCGTGGGCCGGCCTGTGCCCACGGCTGGGGTGGGGCCTGCCTGGTCTCCGGAGGCATTTGACAGGCCCTTGTTGAATGAATGAGCGAATGAACAAGTACAGTTGACCCTTTAATAACACTGGTTTGAGCCTCCCAGACCTACTTAAACATGGGGACATTTTTCAGTATGTATATTGAAAATGTTTGGGGGTATTTGTGACAATTTGAAAAACTCAAAGATGAACCTTGTGATTTGCTTCCTAACATTTTCTTTTCCCTAGCTTACTTTTTTTAAGGTTTTTTTATTGTTGTTGTTGTTAAGATTGTATTTATTTATTGCTGGAGAGAGGAGAAGGGAGGGAGAAACAGAGGGAGAGAAACATCCATGTGTGGTTGCCTCTCATGCGCCCCCTACCGGGGACCTGGCCCAAAACCCAGGCATGTGCTGTGACTGGGAATCGAACCTGCGACCCTTTGGTTTGCAGGCTGGTGCTCAATCCACTGAGTTACACCAGCCAGCGCCCCCTAGCTTAATTTATTATAAGAATACAGCACATAATACATATAACATACAGGATGTGTGTTAATCGACTGTCTATGTTATCGGTAAGGCTTCTGGTCAACAGTAGGGCTGTCAGCAGTTACGTTTGAGGGGAGTCAAAGCCATGTGCGGGTTTTGGATCACATGGGGGTCAGGGCCCCTAATGCCTGCACTGCTCCCGGGCCGCCTGTGGTGTCGCCCCTGTTCAGTCCCACAGCGGGAATGGGGAGGTTCAGGGGAAGTGGTGCTGCCCCCCCAAGAGGCAGAGCCGAATTCTCACCGCGCCGGCCTGACCGCGAGGCCAGGCCTCTCGAACACAGCGCTCTGCGTCTAGGTGAAACGGGGAATCTCGTGGTATAACACATTTTCATGCAAACAGGCAGAAAATTGGAGGCTGGCTGGGCCGTGTCCAGGCAGCGTGGCGGGGGGGGGGGGGGGGGGGGGGAGGGGAACGGGCGCCGGAAGGGAGGAGCCTCCGCAGTGAGAGGGGCGGGGCCTGCCGGGAAGCCCTGTTCGGAAACCAAGCAGGCTGGGAGCGAGGGGGCTCACCCGCTGGGTGACCTGAAGGAAACCACTGCAGCTTTGCAGCCCCCACAGGTGCCCATCAAGGAAGAGGGACGTGCTCTGGCTGGGTAGCTCAGTTGGTTGGAGCGTCGTCCTGATGCACCAAGGCTGTGGGTTTGATCCGCGGTCAGAGCACAGGCAAGAACCAACCGATGAACGCATCAGGGCAATGGAATAACAGGTCGATCTCTCTCCATGTCCCCCCACCCCTCCCCTCTTCCCTCTTCCCTCTAAAATCAATAAATAAAACACACACACACACACACACACAGAGAAGGGACATGATGACTGCCCCTTTCCGAGTTCCACCCGGAGGCTGCAAAGTGGTAACATCAGTGAGAACGTCCCAGCGATGACAGCGTGAAGGTATCGCGTCTTGTGCAGACAGGACCTAAAGGAAGGGCAGTAGCTGAAAGTCCTTCATCAAGATTGTCTCTGAGGGCCACTTAGGGAGAAGGTGCCACCTTGGGCCTCCCCCACCTCGTCCCCGCAGCGGCTCCCTGAAGCTGTCCCACCCGTCCTTCCCACCACTGTTGGAACTCGTGGCCACTTCTTTGTTCGCACACCCAGTAAAACGCAAACTCCGCAGAGATCAAGGACGCACCCGTGTGCCCGTGTTGTGTGAAAGCGTGTACCGTGAAACACGGAATCACCTCACTGTGACGCCGTTCTCACGGGCAGAGCCCCGAGACCCCTGCAGAAGGGCTTATCACATTCCGACACGTCAGGGACCAGAGCAGGGGGCAGAATTGCCGTTTTGTTCATGCTCTTTCTTTTCACCGTCTGTCTTAACACAATTAATACAATTTTTGTTAAGAGTTGAAAGCGCATTTGATGTGAATGTTCTCTCCGTGGGTATATATGTACGTATGTACGTATATATGTATGCATGCATTCATTCATACACACACACACACACACACACAATTTCAGGCAAGACTGAGGGGAAGGCAGACCTGACTCTTCTTCTCTCATCTGAATTCTTTAGCTGCAGATCCAAGAACTGAGTGTTTTCGTGACTTCAGTACTCTGGTTAGCTAAGCCGGACACGATACGCTGTGTGTGTCTTATTTATTTCCACCCACTATGATATTATCCATTTGAGCAAAATATACTTAACGCGGACACTACATTGATCATCCTTTACCCATCGGAGAGTCCGGATTTGGTGATGATGTGTCAGGAGCATTTGTTTCAGGGTTTGTCTTACGGGGTCCAGCCTGGCGGTCACAGTGTTACTGAATTCCCGAAAGCTCATTTTCTTGTGCAACAACGAAAACAACTCTGGGGTGATGGAATTTGGATGCTGCTGTGGCCTGTTTGTTTTGTGCCCTATAAATGGGGGTCACTGACGACCGTGGCGTTTAACCCTGGTCTTCAGCCCGGACAAACAAGGGCCTCCTGTCACCCCTGGTGACTTGGAACCCTGGTCGGTGACCTTCCTGAGCAGCTGAACACTGAGGGCCCTGTCTGGTTCTCAGCAGAGAGGTCATGACAGCAGAGAATTTCTGGAGGGCAAAGCTGGGGGGTCCATTATCACAGGTTAATTAGTAGTAACGAATACGGACCTGCCTACCGTGTCCCAAAGACTGCTGTGGGCAGTGGGGAGGCGACCCTCAGGGAGCCCTTTCCCTGGGTTCTTTATCCCCCTCCCCCGAATGTTCCCATCACGAGCTCAGCCACGGCTACTCAGAGGAGGACCCGCATCAGGGGACCCGATTTGTGTTCCCAACGCCAAAATCCCAAAGCCCCCGAGGGACAGACAAGCAGGCTGGGAGCCCAGTAAAGTGGAGCTTCCACCACGGCAGACGGGCTGAGCCCCGGCCACTCAGGATCTGAGATGGAGTGGGGGGGATGCTGAGCGTTGCGGGAATTCTCTGAGAGCTCCCTGCGTGGTCCGTGCATTGGATTTCCTGAAGCGAACACCTAAGCCGCGTGTTGCTCGTTTCCAGGCCCAATCAGCTCAGGCCCTTAGGTCGTGACTGTGTCTGATGACCCTGGGCCACAGGCGACCGGAGGCCGGCCTGGGTCCTTCCTGCCACAGCCACTTCAAATCACTGTGCGCATTCCACAGCACTCGTTTTTGTTAAGGATCACGTGGCCAGGAGTAATCGATGCCCCGGGACCTAAACCGACAACAAGAGGCGTTTTTCAGTCAAGTAGTCCTTGATGTAAACCGGAAATAGTCTAAACCGTTGTTTACGGAACGTCAGATGCCAAGACTGCCGGCCCCAATGCCGGATCATCCAACTGCAAGTGGATGAGGCGTTAGGGAGCCTTGGAACCTTTCAAACCAGCTCACGTGTGATCTGCAGGAGAGAAAGCCACGACCGCCACTCTCCGCCGAGCTTGCTGATCGGAGCGTTCCTTGGGGGAGACTTCTCGGGGGGGGACCAGCGGAGTGACATTCTAACGCAGCACTCCACGTTGGCATGTGGTGGTCGACGCCGCAGTCAGCTCTTCTGAGCAATGCTTAAAACGGGGTTTCATCTCCAAGGGGCCAGCAGGGTCTGGCAGTGCGGGCCGGGGGGCCCCTTTCATTTCGGAGCCAGCCTGATCGCCGCAGGAAACTCGGACGTGGCCGTGGTGCCAGGGCTCAGATCCCCTCGAGTTGTGGCTTTCCGAACAAGGTTCTTGTTGGGAGATCCCGTCTGGTGGCTGCTCGGGAGACCCCAGCCTGGCCCGGCCCCAGGCGGGGGGGGGGGGTGGGGATGGGAAGTGGTTGGTTTGTAATGGCGCTAAGCCAGAAGAACAGTGGATGCTCCAAGGTTGTCCACAGAGCAGCTGGCCTGGTCCCCAGGCTCTGCTGACACCTCCGAGTCCGAGAAACCACAGAGTGGCCTTTTGTCAGGAGACATTTCACTTCGGTAATGTCGACGGGTTTAATTCGCTGAAACCCATCACCATTTTCGGAGCGACTCGTTTGAGACCTCCATCGCTGGTTTGAGCTAAAGATACCAAATCAAACCCTAAATCAAACTGAAGGTGACTTTGTGCATCTCCTCTGCTAAATGCCGTTGAAAAGCCAGTTAGCTTCTTCCTGAAAAGTGAACGTGATGGCTGATTTATAGATATAGATCGATAAGAAGCAGGGGGGAAAAGTGAAAAGCCGAGTAATGGCCCTGGAAAGCGACTCATCTTACTCAGCAAGGTAACCACGGGAGACACATCTCAGACATTCCTCTTGGGCAGATTTAGCTGCTGGTTCCTCCGTTCTTGGCTTCATCCTGGGCGGGTGGACACCGGGCTTCTGGGCCAGGGGGACAGTGGTGACAGCAACCAGAGACGGCCTGCTCCGCTCCGCTAACCAGGTGGCCACCGTCCTGGACCAGCATGCCATCAGGGGTGTGGCTTCTCCAACGTGGGGGCGTTTTGCCCAGCATGAAGCAGAAAACCCACCTGATACGAATTTACAGCGTGCTGGAGCCGTAACAGCCACTGGGTGGGGGGACCCCGGGGTAGGAGGCTGCCCGGAGGGAGCCTGGTGAGTGGAAGGAGCTCGTGGGAAACCCAGAGGGGAGCTGGGGGGGCCCATGTGGACTGAGGAGCAGAGCGCCATCCTCGGGAAAGCGGTCAGTTGACCGGTGACCGAAAAACTGGTTCGAGTAGGGAAACATAAAGAAAGTATACTTAGGTGCCTTAAACATTGTGTTTTAACTTACGCCGTGAAAAATGTGGGTTTTCTTTCTTCACCAGGTGGCAGGTGAAAGCCTTTCCGTGGGGGGCGGGCTCATCTGTCCTTTGGGCTTCCTGTCACTGTCCCTCACACACGGACCAGAACTCTGTGGCAACGCCTTCGAGTCCCTGATTGGCTTTCTTTCATTTTTAGATTGGGTAGGCAATAAGAGACCCTTGCAATGCAGCCTGGGGAAGATGTTTATTTTTGGTTTTGTTTTTTATTATTTTTTAAGTACTTTTTAGATTTTATTTATTTATCTTTTAGAGGGGAAGGGAAGGAGAGAGGGAGAGAAACATCAATGTGCGGTTGCCTCTTGTATGTCCCCTGCCGGGAACTGGCCTGGCAACCCAGGCATGTGCCCTGACTGGGAATCGAACCGCGATCCTTCGGTTCACAGGCCCGAGCTCAATCCACTGAGCTACACCAGCCAGGGTGGTTTTGTTTTTTAAAGATTTATTTATTTTTAGAGAGGGAGGGAGGGAGGGAGAAAGAGAGGGAGAGAAACGTTGACCAGTTTGCACCCTTGTCTCCTAGCCCATTACCTGGCACTGGAGAAACGTCTAATAACTGTTTTCAAATGAATGAAAGCCCATTCCCCCCCCTCTGCCCCCCAACTGGGCTGTTGACAGAGCATGGGCATCCTTATGCTCCTTGAGACTCTCCCCTTGGAATCTCAGGCTGTCTGACCTCCTGTGTTCCGTGACTCAGTTTACCCAGTGACAGCGTGTGTGCAGAGTCCGATCATTGGTCAGCGTGGGCATCCGGGCTTGTGTGAGGTGCCTTCGGGCAGGGAAGGTAACAGGCACGATCTCAGTGGACCCAGGTGTAACGATGAGAAAGGCTAGAAAGCCCCATTTTTTCATTCATTGGACAATCAGCACCATGATATTCTCTAAGTCAGAGTTCTGGATGGTTCCTACTAGGCCTTCACACACCGACCTCTCTTCAAGGCTACAAAACCCTTAGATCATTAACGGGGTGGGGGGGGTACGTTTTTCGTGCCAAAAAGCAAGTCTCGTCATCAGAAACTACAGTATTCCCATGAATACGATCTCTTCCTTCATTTGTTTGTCGTTCAGCAAATGGTAGGAGTGCTTTCTGGGTCTACATTCATTCATCACCCTCTTTACCTCCCCGTGAGCCTGTGACTCACGCTCGGCCCTGGGGCAGCAGCAGGCGTGGCCCTGTGTCACCCTCTGTATCTGAGGCCTGAGCTCAGGAGCCTGTAGCCTGAGTGTCGCTGTCTCCTCTTCTGTCCCTCGGCAGCTTGGGCATGAACCACGACGACGACCACTCGTCCTGCGCCGGCAGGTCCCACATCATGTCGGGAGAGTGGGTGAAGGGCCGGAACCCCAGCGACCTCTCCTGGTCCTCGTGCAGTCGGGATGACCTTGAAAACTTCCTCAAGTAAGTCCTCGCGTCCTTCTGTGCCTCCCACGCCCCAGAAAGTATGGTACTCCCAGGAGACGCCGTAGCTGGGTCTCGGCAAGCGCTGAGCGGAGGGGAGTCTCTTTGGGACGTCTCGGCGGGCCTCCAGCCGTGGTCAGTGCAGAATCTCAGTTTCTGCCCAACTTCCCGCCTCGGGGGCCCGTGGTGTGGTGCGGGGCCCTCGGCTGGTATCCATCCATGCTGGTCGGCCGATCGAACTGTCAAGACAGTGAGCGTGTCCTGACCCCAGGTTCATTTCTCTGCGGTGTTCTGTGAGTGGACACCTTAGCGGCGCCAGTGGCTGCTGCAGGACAGACGTGTCCTCCGTGCTCAGGGACGTGCGTTTGCCGGGGAGAAGGGCTCGCTCACCTCCCTCCCCCCCCCCGCGTGGGGGCGGGATGGGTCTGACACTCACGTCCCAGAATGTGTCTGTGCGTTCCTGGGTTTCTGTGGGAGAACCAACCACCCAATTTCGGACCTTCGTCACACAGAGTCTGTGCCATGTCCCATGTGGGTCCCTTAGTGTCAGGACCTCGGGGCCGGTTGATGGCGGACCCTGGTGGCTTCCCCACGTGGCTGCATTTGTCTGTGTGCCCCATGGGGATGGAAGGGCCTCTGTGGGCCTCGCCCGTCGCGGAGCTTTACGGCCCAGTGACACGTTCAAGTACCCAGTGAGTTCGGGCGAACCAGCACTCCGGCTTCCGTCCTCGTCCATCCTGGGTCTTCTTTCATGGTGGTCCCTGGAGACAGGGGAATTCCGTGGTTCACGAGGTTTAAAAATGGACTCGTTCATTTTCATAGAGTCTAGTTCCCACTGAGTCCTCGATGCCACGAACTGTGGTAGCCCCTTGACATGGTTTCATTTCATGCAGAGGGTCCAGGAAATGGGGCAGGGCGTGCTCATCTGTTCACACACACAGTGCTGGTGCCACTGCCTCTGTCTGAGTGCTCTGTGTGTGTGTGTGTGTGTGTGTGTGCGCGCGCGCGCGCGCGAGCACCTGGGTCCGGGACAGTTGGCCCCGGCTGTAGTCAGGTACATGCAACTCTTTTCTTTTCATTTTTTAAAAAAATATTTTATTTATTTATTTTTAGAGAGAGGGGAAGGGAAGGAGAAAGAGAGGGAGAGAAACAGCAATGTGTTAGTGGCCTCTTGAGCGCCCCCTACTGGGGACCTGGCCTGCAACCCGGGCGTGTGCCCTGACTGGGAATCGAACCGGCAACCCTTTAGTTCACAGGCCGGCGCTCAATCCACTGAGCCACACCAGACAGCGCTGCAGCTCCTATTCTTCCAGAATCTTAGCAAGAGGCCAGCTTCTGTTTCTTCTACCATCTGCCTTGTTTTCGACATTAAAAAACAAAAGCATTGAAGTCATTAACCTCCTAATGTAGCTACAGCCTCACGGCCCCCGTTCAGTTTCTCCCAGACGCCCTCAGCATCTCCGAACATCTCCATCCCGGCTGCAACCCTGAAGTCCTCTGCAGAGCACACCCCTGGCCACCTCAGCGGGATGGCAGAGGTGTGTCATCAGGTGGGACGCGTGCTCCAGCCAGGTGCCACAGCCCGCCAGGCCGGCCCTCTGAGAGGATCTGCAGGGTTGGAAAGGAGCACTGTGTTTTTATTTGAAATAAAAGAAAACAATCCTAAGTCCTGATAAAGGAATTTTTTTTTTTAACTTAGTAACTTTCGCTCAAAGCCTTATTCTAAGAAAGTACCCGAGGAACCTATTACCAAAGCGCTCTCATCCAAGAAAGCTCTCAGACTCCCCACGAAAAGTACACGAGCCTCCCTCGTGGGTGTTACTCCCAGGCCCCTTCCCGTGGCCAAGCTCTCGTTGCCTCGGGAGTCAGGATACTGACCCAGCCCCGTGGAAAAAGAGAAAAACCTTAAAAAAGCCGAGTCCCTGTGTTTGGTGCCTAGACCACTTTCCCATAAATAATCTGGGGGCGCGTCCTCCTCAGGGACTGAAAATCCGAACGAAAACCCGGCTCGCCTCTTGGCTGTTTCAGGTCGAAAGTCAGCACCTGTCTGCTGGTCACGGACCCCAGGAGCCAGCACGGGGTGCGCCTCCCTCACAAGCTGCCCGGCATGCACTACAGCGCCAACGAGCAGTGCCAGATCCTGTTTGGCACCAACGCCACCTTCTGCAGGAACATGGAGGTAAGCGGCCCTGGGGCGGGGCGGGGGCTCAGGGAGGAGCAGCCGCTGGCTTCCGCTGGCAGGCGAAAGACACTCACACTAGACACACGCATGCATGCAGATGAGCGCACAGCTAGGTGTCTGTGCTCACACACTCACGTGCACGGACACAGGTATACGTCTACCCTGCACCACATTCACACTCACCCACACCCAGCCAGAAAGGGGCGGGCAGCAGACCACGCCCAGGTGTATCCGTTACCCAGGGAGAAACCCCAAGGGGAAGGAAGGTGATCAGGTATTTTATTTGCCTTCATCAGCATCTTTTTGTCGGACGGAGACAGTGAGACGTTGACAAGTGATGATCAGCTCAGCAATGAGACATGCAAGCCCAAAATACAAATGAACCTAAACTGAGATCTTCCTGTTTTGTGAGCGACCGTGAGACTGGGTGCTTGCGTCTGCGGCTCACCAGGAACCTCAAAGTGCTTCCCTGCCTGCCTTTTCCTTGCGTCTTCCCCAAGTGCGGCAGTCAAGTCGGTGTTTTCCGCCCCTTAATTTTACATGAACACAGTCCAGTGGATGAAAACGGTCAATCAACCAACAAACGACACAACGGAGTTACAGCCCCTAGGTCCGTAAGGAAGCGCATTGCTTAGCCCTCTGACCCCTTAAGCTCAATGCCATGGTGGGTCGTAAATGCTTATCGGTCATTTGCAGTCCATCTCTCGAAGAAATGGATGCACCGTATGTTCATGAGGGTCCGTGACATGCTCTGTTTAGATACCGGTCTCCTCCAGGCCCCCCCAACCGTCCGACATCTCCAAAAGGACATGCTGTCCTCTTCTTTACGCTAATCATCACACCCATGACACCTTGCGATGTCTCCAGTTGTCAACAAAATGCTCCCAATCTCTTGTGGTCCCCTTTACTAGGGGAAGAAAACTAGTGCTTACTAGACACCATGAACAAGAAAAGAAAACACGTCCAGCCAGGAGGTTTAGGCAAGTGGGTATCGTGAAGGCATTACCACTCCAAAAATCTGGAGGAATTTCTGCAAAACCACACTCGGGCCTGGCAGTCAGGGATGCTGTCTGTGTTCCCAGGTCCTGGGCTCCCCCAAAGGCTGCTGCCGGTGAGAAGTTCTCTGGCAAGGTGCTCTTGGCTAGCCTCGCTCTGCAGAGCCAGGGAGTGTGGGGGAGCTTGGAAACGCATCTCAACATTAATGAGGCAGCGGGGGCATCTTTTGTCTTAAAACTTTCTAGAACTTTAAGCCTATTACAGAGGAGAAAGTAGTAATGAACTGTAAGAGAGGTTGGACCCCGCCAAAGAAATAAAACCTCAAAACACACATGCACTGACAAGTCGAAGCATTTCTTTTTCTGGAATGCGAATCATAAAAGCTGAGAAGCAAAGACACGGGACAGATTCTGTTGGGAGGGAAAATTCGTGGCCAGCGTTTTCGTCCCTTTGGTTAGGGACGAAAGCGAACTCCTGGTAGAAGGTAGGGCCCCTTGTCTCAGGAGATGTATCTTTGTTATTGTATAAAATAACTCGGGTCCGAGGATCGATTTCAGAGAGTTCGTGAACAGGGAGAGCAAAGACGTTACACCTTGATTTTTCTCTAACCTGTCACTGAAATGAGTATTTCCTTCACTTGGGAATGCAGGCACACGCCCCAGCTGTATTCACGGCACCCGTGAGTCGTGACGAGGCATCACTGATCTTTGCATACTACGCGACAGTTGTAGCCGATATCTCAAAATATCACTTACACTCACCACCACTTTCAAATTTCTTAGGCTGTGGCCGGGTGGCTCAGTTGGTTCGAGCATTGTCCCATAGACCAAAAGGTTGCCGGTTCGGTTCCCAGTCAGGGCGCATAGAAGACACAACCAGCCGATGCTTCTCTCCCTCTCCCTTTCTACCTGTCCGTCTCTCTAAAATCACTAAGCAAGTCCTCGGGTGAGGATTAAAAAAGGAAAACTACAGTCCTTAGTCGACCCAGGGCTAGCTCTGGTTGTGTAGTGAGTTGACAAAGATACCCACATCACTGGCAACATGCTATGCCTTGGCAGTTATTTTTATATTTTGAATTCTATTTGAATTTACCTGTTCTCTGGGTAATCTTATGTACTTTTTCCTTACACATGGACAAATATTAGGCTGAGGAAGCGGTTCAGGGTCTCCCCGAGATGTCTCCCAGCTCAAGGCCAGGTGCTGGGCACCCAGCAGGGGCAGGCCAGCATCCGTGCGCTGCAGGAAAGGCTGGCCTGGGTGGGTTATGACTCTCCCGTAGGTGCAATCATGAATACAGAACCTCCTTCCCCAGGACCTCCATGTACGTTCTTCTTTTGGCATTCACCACTTGGGGCCATGTGAAGGCTAATCCCCATGAAAAGCCACTTCCGCCCTGGCTGGTGTGGCTCAGTGGATTGAGCCTCGGGCTGTGAACCAAAGGGTCACGGTTCGATTCCCAGTCAGGGCACATGCCTGTGTTGCGGGCCAGGTCCCCAGTCGGGGCCACGTGGGAGGCAACCACACATGGATGTTTCTCTCCTTCCCTTCCCCTCTCTCTAAAAATAAAGAAATAAAATATTTTTTTAAAAAAAAAGCCACTTCCTCGCTCAAAGGTATAAGGTAAACGAGTTTGGGGGAACCAAGAAACGTTAGAATACAGTCCACTCTCATTTCTGGGGCCCTGGGGACCCCCACACTGCCACCCCCGTGTCTCTCATGTCTGCAGAATGCTGGTATTGTAAGGCTCAAAAAGCTGTCCATGGAAATAAGAACTACCACCAAAAACAAAAAAAAAATTGGCATCGGCCAGCTGGCATTTGCTGCAGAAGTTATTGGCAAATGGAGCTGTCTCCTCTTTCAGCCAATGGTAATGTGATGTTTTTAATTCAATAAAGCGTTTCAAGAAAGTCCAAACCTAAACGGTATAAACAGTGGGTAGTAAATATTTATTAGAAAGGGGAAATGAACTTGACGCAATTAGCCCCATCCATCTTTTTTACGACGCCAAGCCCCTCCCGTCCCTGTCAGCGGTCACTGCAGAGCAGGGTCGCCCTTCCACGAGACTTCCAAGCCGGCGGAGGCCAGACGCTCCGCCAGGTGAAGTGGAGGGCGGGAAGGCCGAGCATCGGTAGGTAGCGTCAGCTGAAACGAAGCGTCTGGCGCCGTTGCTCCTGGAGACGGAAGCAAGAAGCAGGGAGCCGGGCAACATCCTGGTGATGCTCCCCGTGTCCCAAAGCCCTCACCCCGTCCCCCCCATGACAGCGACATTCGTCCGGCCACTCCCCCAGCACCCTGCTTCCTGGATGTTCTCTGTCGAAAGGCGCTAGCTAGCAGGGACCCCTTCCCCCTCCCCGCTCCCCGCTCCCTGCTTCCTGGCAACGGGTCCCACCCGCATTGCTCCGAAGCCCACGCGTGCCTGGGGGGGGAGGCTGAGCTGGGAAGCGATGGGCACCGGCCTCGTGGGCGGACTTGAGCGCCGCTGTGCCCAGGATCGCGGCATCCCCCGGGGACTGAGGTGCGCGTACTCTTGAGGGCAGAAACTGGAAGCCCGTTGTCTCGGGAGGGCGGGAGACTAGAATGCTGTCAGGCATGCGAGGGTCTTACGCCTTTTTTCTCCCTCAAGTTCACGCTTTGGCGCATTTCCACGTCATCCCCTTGGCCTTCCTGCGTAGCCTGGAGGCAGGCGCCGCCCGCAGGGCCCCACGGTGGAGACGCTGGGCTCTCGCGTCAGGCTGCCCGGCAGGGGCGTGCCCTGCGTCTGGAGCACGTGACCGCGTCTCTCTGTGCCTCGGTCTGCTCATCCGCAAAATGGGGGAAGCCGTTCTTCCTACACGTCACGGGGTGGGGAGGAGGGTGAAGGAGCGAGGGCCCTTGGCCCGCAGCAGGCGCTCAGACACGGCGAGCCAGTGTTGTTTCTTCCCACAGCCTCGTTTCCCGGGGCCCTCGGGGGGGCGGGGGGGCGCACCGTCGAGCTGGTCCTTCCTTCCCGCATCCCTCTCTGTGTTGCCCTCTCTACTCCTGCTGGCGCTCCGGGCGCCTGGGACCCCCCCCCCGCCGGAGCCCCGTCCCATCTCCACATGCCACGCCTCCTCCGATACCCTGTCCCCAGGCTGGGAGGAAGCCCCCTCCTGTCCTGCCCCAAGTCCCACGGAGGCCCCCAGGGGCATCTTCCTTGTAAATGGGTTTTTTTAGTTTTCTTTTCCAGTTACAGTGGACATTCAGGAGCAGTATTCTGTATGAGTTTCAGGTGCACGGCCTGAACACTTTGCAAGAGGTTCCCCCTGCTATTTCCGGTACCCACCCGGCACCCTGTTTTCCACGCATGCTCCCCATCCCCGGGACTGGTTTGCGACTCCCCATTTGTGCTTCTTGATATCTTCATGCCCATGAGCATCTTGGTCTGTAAAGATCCCTGCGGTGTCCAGGAAGCCGTCAGATCGTCAGAATTCCACCTTGAACAACAGGACCCTTTCCCCTGGCGTTGGTTGTTTCTCAGTGTGAGGGGTCTCCGGAGCCTCCTCCGGGGACCGGGAGATGTTTCTGGGCCCCAGACCCCCTCTCCTCTGTGAGAGTCCCCTGGGTTGCAGGAATTTCTTTTCACACGGCTTCCCCCCCAGATGGGGTCCTGCAGCTCGCCTGGGGAGTTGCTGATCTAGAGGAAGCCTGCCCCTTTAACGCCTGAGTACCTGGCCAGTGTGGGTGGCCGGCGGGCCCCGAGCCTCACCCCGCCTCTCAGACAGATGGGCGGTTCGGCGGGACGCCGGGGTGGACGCCGGGTGGAAAGCGGTCCTGCCCGCCTCGGTCTCAGCTTCCTGCCCGGCAGCTGCAGCCTCTCTCGAGGCTGTTGGACTTTGGCAGCCGATGGCCCCAATTTTCCAGAAGTGTGTGAACGTTTACAGTAGACCTCGTCCTCAGAGAGCCTTCCAGCTCTCTCTGCACATCGTGTGTGAGCCGAGTCGCTCGGTCCGCCTTGCCAGCCAAGAGCCTGGGTCCCCTGGCTCTGCCCATGTTCAGAATCGACTGCCCCCTCCGGGTGGCCCCAGCCAGGTGATGGTCTCTGCAGCCTTCAGGAACGTGGCAGGCGCAAGCAGGCCCGGGACTCACGGAACCTTCCAGAAGTGGGGCTGGCATTGCTGGCCTGAGCAAGAGCTTCAAACCGCAGCAGCAGGGTGTGTGGGAAATTTGGATCGGTCACTTTACATCCAGCCCTTAGCATTGTATTCCATCTTCCTTTCGGCTTGTGTTAGTAGCAACGCGTTTCCGAGGTTTTTTACACAACCAGCCCTTCCAGCGTGGCATGGAGTCAGAGCGCCGCTGCAGACACTCAGTGGGTGCCCCGTGAGGAAGAGCTGCGGGGAAACCTCGAGAGGGCTCGAAGGGGACACAGCCAGCTGAAGGAGGAAACTACGGGGCTGCCTCGACTGCGTGAACCTCGGGGTCTGCCTCCTGAGGAAGCCCAGCCCTGCCCGTAGTTCCAGTGTTTCAGGGAAGGTGGCGAGGCGAGGGCCTATTTGTTACGCAGCAGCTCAGGGAGCTTTGCGGCCAAGTACACTTGACGTGACTTTCACGTGCCGGATGTTAAATGCAGCCCATGATCTAACAGAGGCCTGACCCAGGGTGTCGTTTCGTGCTTCTTGCTCTTTGCAGTGGGGGTTGATGGCTCTCCCCTGCTGCTTCCTGACTTCTCCTAGGGCGGGAGTTGGGGGGCCTCTGGGCACCCCCACCGCTGGTTTGGCTCAAGAGACTGCACCTTTGTCTGACCCCGCACCGTTTTAACGGGCTTTGCATTTAAGCCAAAGATCATGCTTGCCAACGATGCTTGCCAACGAAACACTGTGGGCGGAAAGCAAAGGGTGTTCGAGTCTGCTGCAGCTCTGAGGCTGACGCAGGTCGCCAGGTCGTCAGAGGTGGAAGTGGAGCGGGGAGCTGGGGACCCCCAGGGGCAGTAAGGGCCGTGGGAAAGAGTGTGCCTTCTGGGGTCAGGTCAGGGCAGGCCCCAGCTCTGCCTCGCCGGCTGGTGACGTAACTGCGTTTCCTCATCCGCAGAATGGTAGTGGGGATAGTGTCCGTCTCCCCACGAGGCGGGTGTGGGTAGTCATGAGGGCATTCTGATCAAGCGTGCAGGCAGCCTGATGCCTGGGGCGTGTCGATGCTCAGGGCGTGTGAGCTCTTCTGTCAGTCCGGTGAAGCCACGCACGGCTTTACCTGCGAGGGGATTCATTTGTCCACTCATCCTGCTCATCAGTCTATTCAGCGAGTCTTTTCTGGGCCTGTCTGATGTGCCGCTTCATGAGCACGCCCAAGGTGAGGAGGTGGCCTGCAGCAGCTGCCCCCCACGAGGGGTCCGGGGGACCGGAAGTGAGACATGCAGGACTGTCACCCAGGAGAACGACTTAGCTTAGCGTGCGCTTAGAACCCCGATAGGTGCTTCCTGGTGGGAAGAGACCAGGAGGAAAGACTTTACAAGGGCAAGGCCCTGGGATTTGGCCTTGAAGACAACGACATGGTTGTTTTCCTGTCTCTCGGCTAAGATTCCGAATTCCAGGTCTGGTTCCTTCTGTGGACTGAGCTCTCCTGGGGGGCGGGGCGGGGGGCTGCAGGCCAGACTCGCTGTCCGCCTTACACGTCCAGGACAGCAGGGTGCGGCCCGCAGGGAGGTGGGCCTGGAGGTGGGGTGGGCAGACGCAGCGACCCCCTAGGGGCGCAGAGGCCCCGTGGGACGGGAGTGGGTAGGCTCACTGACGGCGCTGGGGAACGGCAGGGCGAGGCATGGGGCGGGAGCTGAATAAAGAGCGGGGCTGCCTCCTGACGGTTTTAACCAGGACCCGAGGGAGCCAAGGACGCTTTAAGCCGAGATCTGTGTTTCCAGAAGATGTTGCCGATGTGTTGAGCGTGAAAAATGGCCTTGTCCAAACACCTGCGAGGAACAATGGGAGTCGTCCGGATGAGCGAGAAGGAGGACCCAACCAGGGCGGGGCGTGGGGGATGGAGAGGGAGGGGGCCCTGGGGGGAGAGCCGCGTCGCTGCCCGATTTTAAACCCATCTGACGAGTGCACTTCAGGAATGGGCCTCGCGGGCACTAACTAGTTACAGCAAAGACCGCCTCTGTCACGGGTGCCTGGTTATCCGTGAGTCTTCGGAGTCAACTTTCAGGTTCCGAACGAGCCACAGACGCCCAAGGCAGAAAATGCAAACTGAGCCACGCCTGTATTTCCTTTCGGCACACAAATACTAGCCTACTACCAGGCTGCAGCGCATCCAATCTTTTTTTTTTTTTCTCTTAACGGTGTGTTTTATTATTCAGTACCCAGGTACATAGCTGTGCCTGTCCATTTTTTTCGACGACAGATTGTTATTTTTTTTAATTGTTTTAGGCTTAAGAGCTCCACAAGTAGTACACGCCTCTCAAACATCCTTTCCCTGCATTCACGTCTGACGGAATCATAGAACCGTTATCGAAGCCGGGAACTGAATGTTGGTACAATGAGCATTCAGGCTTTGCCTGTTTTCCCACCGATGTCCAAAATAGCACCAGGGGCCTATTTTGCGTTTAGCTGTCAAATCTTCATCTCCTCCGGTCTGTGGCCGTTCCTCAGTCGGTCTTTGTCCTCCTTGACCTTGACGCTGGAGGTGTACCGGTCAGTCGTTTTGCAACCTGGGTTTGTCTGATGCTTCCTCATGACCAGGTTGAGGTTCTGCGTTATTGGGAAGCAGAGCGCAGAAGTGAGGTTGTGACTACACCTCGTTCCTGGCGATACGAACCTCAGGTGGTGGTGGTGGTGGCATCTTCAAGGACCCTCCACTGTCACTTGTCACTTTTCCTTTTGTCATCGCTGTTGAGTTTGTCTAGAGCCGTGTCCCCGCCTCGGGACTGTTGCCCTCTGGGGCTGGACCAGTCTTTGTTGTGGGTTCTCTCTCGCACTCTGTGACGCTTCTCGTCATCACTGGCCTCTGCCCGCTGCAAGTCAGGAGCCTCCTCTGATGGCTCAGCTGGGGAGAGACTGGCTTCTCAGTTCATGCCGTGGGGTCAGGTAGCCCTTCGTCCCTGGCAGGTTGTTGGACCGAGGGCCTCAGGCTTCTTGCTAGCAAGTTGCTCAGAGACCGCACCCAGCCTCTGGCTCTTTTCAGTGTGGTGGCTTCTCTCATCAGAGCGGGCAAGCCCCGAGGGCCACCGTGTCTGCTGGGAAGGCAGAAATGACGGCCTTTCAGAGTCTGCTCCGGTGCGGGGCAGGCAGTCATTCTTCTGCATGCTGCGGGTAAAAGCAAACCAGGAGTCCCATCCCAAGTTCAAGGGGAGGGCGTCACTCGAGGGCATGAATAGAAGGAGACAGAAATCACTGGAGCCCGTGGAAGGAAACTGTCTCCTGCTACCAAGTGGGGAATCTCTCTGTTCTACACGGTGCGCGCTCCGTTTCAAATCTTGCCTCCGTCCCGTCCGTCCTGTGGTGTCCGTCCTTGTGGGGGGCCCCTGTCCTGGGCGCCAGATGTGGGAGGGGGCTCCACCCGCAGAGCCCCATCCCTCCGTCACGGATGAAAATAAAACCACCAAGACATGATCTGCTTGGGGAGGAGAGGTGGCCAAACTCTCAGAGGAGAATGACCCAGAGCCCCTTCCTCACTAGGCTTTTATTGGGCTCAAATACACCGGAATACAGGTTTAACATGTCAAAGAAATCTGAGGGCTTAATCTGAGTCAGTGTCTGTCAGGAAGAGGGGTTGCCAGACTTTGGGAGACATACCCATTTCCTCCTGGGACCCTTATCATTGAAATGAGAGCACTCTTAGCAAAGCAGGTTTCACAGGACTTTAGGAATTCTTTCTTATGCCCGATCACCCGGGGAACCGTCCTGGCCGGCACGGGGCTGCACCGCTTGCCCTCATAGTTTCAGGCTTTAAGGCAATTAGGAAGCAGAAGACATCTCCCAGACAGAAATGAGGACTCGGGCTATGTCAGAACAGCCGGGGGGCGAGGGTCCATCACCCCCTCTTTGCTGCAGCCCCCCGAGTCCTCCCATGAGGCCTCCCAAGTGGTCGCGTCTGGCTTAGGTTGCCCCTCCCATGAGGAGTCTTACCCGTCATTGACTGCCAACCAAGCATTGGGGCCAGAGATGGATGAGGCAGAAGCAGCGCTCCTGCCAGGGAGATAAGCTTTGTCTCCTTAGTAGGTCACGTCCTTGTGACAGAACAGACCCAGATGAAGCGGGTCCCTAGGCTCTTACTCAGCCCACCATGGGGTGAGGGTTACAACTCCTGAAACCAGGCTGGACGGTCCGCAACACATCCTGGACTGTGAGCAGATGCCCATGTGGGTGTTTCTCACTCTGTCTTCCGTGTGTCTCCTCACCCACCTTTATCTGGATTTCCCTTCTCCTTTTCGCTCCAGCTGCGTTCCTTGTGATTTCTCCAGATCTGCTTTTTAGTCACCCAGCCTCTCTTTGGGCGGTGTCCAGATCAATCCATTGATGGTTCTTCAACAATTGAAGTTCTTTCTATTTTCCTTTTCAAATTCACTCGATCATATTTAATGGCATCTCGTCGCTAGCACGTTCGAATGACCTTTGGTTCTCTAAACATTTTATAGATGTTTATTGTATATTCTGAAACTGCTCCTCCTGGTGTCTAAGCACCTGGGGAATTTAAATCTTTTTGTTCGTTGTTTTTACCAACTGTCACTCATGTTTTCGTGTTTAATCGTGAGTTCACATTTTATTGAACGTAAACGTGGGATTCTTTTTTTTTTTAAGATTTTATTCTTAGAGAGGGGACTGGGGGAGAGAAACATCCATGTGTGGTTGCCTCTCCCTCGCCCCCTACTGGGGACCTGGCCCGAAACCCAGGCATGTGCCCTGACTGGGAATCGAACCAGCGACCCTTTGGTTCACAGGCTAGTGCTCAATCCACTAAGCCACATCAGCCAGGGCTGATCATGGGATTCTGAGAGCCTGGAGGGTGGTCGTTCCCCTTCAGGGAAAATGTATATTTGGATTGAACCAATTCTTCTAGAACAAGTAAGCACCTCTGCAGATTCCCTGGGTGTCTCTGGGAAAGCTTGTGGCCTTGCTGCCAGTCCAAAGGGAGGCTTATTTCCTCAATAGCACTGTCAAGGTCAGCTCCGGCCCTCAGGGGAACGCCCCCCTTGCACGTACTCACGGCATGTTGGAACATGACTGTCTGTGTGTATAAATACACTTGACCCTTGACCAGGGCGGGAGCAGGGGCGCCAACTGCCCGTGCCGTCAAAAACCCACGGCTAACTTCAGCCAGCCCTCCACAAGCGCAGACTCCCAACCACAGACCGAAAGTACGGTTGACCCTCAAACAACGTCAGGGTGAACCGCGTGGGTCCGTTTGCACGCGGGTATTCTAATCCGAGTATCGCTGGATACGTGCAGTTCAAACCCACGCAGTTCGAGGCTTCACCTCGTAGATTCCATATTGACTGCCTTGGATAATATTGCCTTTGCGTCTGGTGAGCTCAGCACGAAGAAGGATGTTTCCCCTGGTTTTGTGTCGGGAGATCGGCCCTGCCTCCCCCGGGGCATCCCGTTTGCCCTGGCTGGAAGCAAAAGGTGCCTCGGGCACCCTTCTGTGCGACCGTCTCCTGGGTCCTCACCCACGAGCACCAGGAGATGCATGCACTGCCACTTCCAGCGCCCGCCTTCGCATCGCCTCCAGCAGCCAATGTCCTCGGGATCGACCTGTCACCTTTCCAAGCTCTTCTATCGCCGCCTATTTTATTAGCCTGCCGCGTTCGGCTCCTCCCCCAGCGAGAAAAGAGAACGAACGAGGTGTGTCTGTGGACACGCTGCCGCCCCTGCTCCCGCTCCGTTCCCTGGTTGCCCGTGTCTGTCTGTCTGTCTGCCTTGTCTGAGCTCACAGCGCAATGCATCCTGGGCTCCAGCTTCAGGCCCCCACGATTTCAATCTGTGCTCGCTCGGGTTTCACTTTTGCCACGTGGTTGGCATTTATTGCTTAATTGACTAAAGTCTTTCTTCCAAAAAAAAAAAAAAAAGAAAGAAAATGATGCGGGTTGGGGGGGGATCAACTCTTTGTATGGACGCAGTGTTTTTCTGTCACCTAAATACTGGAGCCGCAGCTCAGTGGACGTACCCATCTCGGGTCCCGTATTCTTTCCTGTGTCTTTCTAAGCATGGCCCCACCCACTCTGGCAGCAGACTTGCCGCCACGAAGGAAAACCCGCCTGTGGCCCGATGCCTTTCGCCGTCATCAGCGGCCCGATCTTTCCGCCCGGGTGCCCCAAGTATTGTTTGCTTTACCTGGGAGAGCCAGTAACCGAATCGGGACTTGCCCCTGCACTCGTCATACTTTGCCATTTCTCCTGGGAGAGGGCTTTGCTTTTCCGCTGGGGACCGAGATCTTTTTTCATTCCAGGATACGGCCTTGCGTTTGTGTTCGAATGCCTTCTCTGTTACATTGTTCCAGTGTTCTCCGTTAGGGGTCCTCTCTCTGTTAGGGGTCCTCTCCTTGCTTACGTCCGATCCCCCGTGCGTGTCTTCCCCGTGACTTCCTCTTCGTTGTTTTTGGAATTATATTTATATTTACTTCTTCTCCATCGTCGGCTCCGTCCGTTCACTTCCCTGCGTGTTCAGCGTGGTCTCCTCCGTGCTGTTTTCCACGTTGCCTTCACCGGCCACCTGATTTTATTTTCTCCGACATTTCTCGACCAAGTCCTGATAGTTCAAATGTTACCTCCTTGCCCTGGCTGGCGTAGCTCAGTGGATTGAGCACGGGCCGAGAACCAAAGGGTCGCAGGTTCGATTCCCAGTCAGGGCACATGCCTGGGTTGCAGGCCAGGTCTCCTAGTGGGGGGCCACGTGAGAGGCAACCACACATTGATGTTTCTCTCCCTCTCTTTCTCCCTCCCTTCCCCTCTCTCTAAAAATAAACAAACAAATAAATAAAATCTTTAAATGTTACCTCCTTTGCCCTGTCCATCTCCCCCTGCCCCGAGTTCTTGTGTATTTGTAAATGCAAAGAAAAAAAAAAAACACAGTTACTGTATTTTTCACAAACTTAATGCACACACGCTTGCCAAGTCTATTTAGCCATCCCACGACCGTATTCTCTGATGAGTGTTCTCCACCGGCTTCCCCGCCCTCCCGTTCTTTCTCCCTTTTTTGTTTGTGCTATCTTAGTATAGATCCTGTGCTGATTATTTTCTACGGTGGTTCACCCCCGAGTTATTCCTGGACCAGCTCCCTGCAGAGGAGCTGGTCCAGGAATAACTCTCCCTGCAGAGACCCCTGACCACACAGAATCTCCCTCCTGCTCTGAGATAGAAATTTCCCCTGACATTTCCACGTGGTTTATCCCTGAAATTTCCTTTTGCCGTCCCAGTATCCCTGATTCTACCTTGTGACACGTCAGGCCTGGAATCTCCCATCACCAGTCTAAGCACACATTCTCTCTCTCTCTCTCTCTCTTTTTCTGTTATATTTTCTTTCCTTTCTTCCTTCTTCCCTCCCTCCTTCCCTCCCTCCCTTTCTTCTTTCCTTCCTTCCTTCCTTCCTTCCTTCCCTCCCTTCTTTCCTTCTCTCCCTCTACTTTCTTTCTTTAGTAAATAGTTTTATCGAAGAATAATATGCACACAGGAACTGGGTATGGGTCCTGAGTTCAAGGCTCGCTTCATTTTGATACAGCGAACGCCCCTGTGCAACAACCACAAGGGGCAAGAACCAGGCTGTGACCCTCGGGGTGGGGACTCCCCGGTCCTGGGCATGTGACCCAGGTCGGGGCCCTTGACCTTGGCCAACATCTGCTTCCTCACTGGAAAAGCGGAAAAGGAGACCAAGCCCACCCTCCCTGTCACCATGCCTGCGGTGAGCCTCAGGATGACAGATGTCAGAGCACTCTTTCATTTGTGAAGCATGTCACAAATGCCACCTGGCCATCTAAAAGGTCCCAGAGCCGTAGGCATTAGTAGTCCACTTCGCTTGTCCAGCAGCGAGAGGGAAGCGCAGACGGGCCAGGGCTGGGCGTGGGCGCACAGAGCCCTGCTGGCGGCCGAGCCTGGGTCACAGGCTGCAGCTCCCAAGTCACCTCGTCTGCTCATGCTCCTTGTCTGCTTTCACACCGAAGAACAAGGCTACCGCGCTCCTCACTCCCACCACTGTTGTGTTTCCTTTACTTGTTTTTGAACTTTACATAGACAGAATCCTATAGTATTCTCTTGTTCTAAGAGACCACAGTTTATCTGTTCTTCTGTTGACAGGCGCTGGTGGGTGGTTTTTCACCTGTGGGACTAATACAGATACTCTTTCTGTGAACATTCTTGACAGTGGTTTCTGGTGACTATACCCACACCTACCTATGGGACGCATACCTAGGAGTGGAGTTGCTAGATATTAGAACGTACATGTCTTCAGCTTTGGTAAATACTGCCAAAGAGTTTTTTTCCGTTCTTGAGCCAACTTAGAATCTCATCATTGGGTTGAAGTCTTATCCCACCACATCCTTGCCAACACTTGGTGTTCTCCATCTCTCCTTTTAGCCATTCTTCCTGGTGGGTGCGTAGAGGTATCTAGTGGTGATTTTAATTTGCTTTTCCGTGGTGACTCATGAAACTGGTCCCCTGTTCCCGGGGTTATTGGCCATCCTAGATGTATTAGAAATATCTTCTCTCACTTTCTTACAATTGTCTTTTGAGAAACAGAAGTTCTTCATTTGGATGTAGCATAATTCATTCGTACTACCCTTTATCATCCATACTTTTTTGTGTTCTGTTTAAGAAAGCTTTGCCTGACCTCATTCTCCTTTTTTTTTTTTTTTTTGATGGCTAGAGCAGTTTTATGGGAAAGCACTGTCTATAAAATGCATAATGAACAGTTTACACCACCTTTTTCCTCCCTGTCCTGAAGGGCCCGTTACGTCTCCTAATCCCGCGCCCTCCTGCCCCATAAATTCGCCTCCCGGGTCAGCCTCGTCCCTGGAGCACCTGCCCACACACTGACACCACACCCTCGACGGGCTCTTGGGTCAGAGGGCACAGAGTCACGCATTTAACGAGGTGCGGCCTGTCTTTACGGCGCCAGCTGGTGCTGCGCTCACCGCCCTTATCTTTTTACCATTCTGGCGGGGCCGCGGGGGCTCTTCTGAGCGCGCATGCGCGGCATTCCGCTCGACTCGCCGCCTTCTTTCTGCGCAGAGCGCGGCTTGGACACACTTGGAAAGTGACAAGGAGCTGTGGGCTTTTGTTAGCTTGTCCCGGCCCCTTCGGCTCTGCTCCCCTGCCTTTTTTGGCCTTTATTCTTGCCCCTCCACTTTGGGCTTTATCTCCATGGATGATTGGATTTGGCCGTCGTGGAAACACTGCGTCTTTAAAAGCACCTTGAGGACATCTGGTCTCGATTTCCAGACCACAAGGCGAGGATTTGGGTGCAAGCCGTTTATCCGGGAGGTGATCCCAGGAAGCACTGGGGCGGGGGGGGGCAGGGAAGAGGAGGGGGGAGGAGAGGCGGAAGAGGTGCGAAGATGGGCGGGTGACCACGTGGACCACGGGGCCACCCCACCGGGACTCTCTGCGACGCGGGTGGGGCTTGCCTTAGAGCCACCCGGCTCCGACACCCGTCTCTCGTAGCGCAGGGCTGCTCCGTGGCCAGGGTGGCCTCCAGCAGGGCGGCGCGCCATCTGCCTGGAGCCCCGCCGGGGAGACTGAGGCTTATGGGGAGGACGCCAGCTCTGTCTGCTTCAGTCATTTTGGTAAATGGTCTCGTTCTGAGCACTTTGTCCGCATCCAAGTGTCCTCTTAATACCAGAGGGAGTCTGTACTTCTAAATGCCTGTTTCTGCTTTCGTAGAATTATTCTGATGGTACGTACGTGCATGCGAAGAAATTCTCGAGGTGAGCCCTGGCTGGTGTGGCTCAGGTGGTTGGAGGGTCGTCTCCTAAACCGAAGGGTCGTGGGCTTGATTCCCAGTCCCGGTGTGTGCCTGGGCTGTGGGTGCAGTCTTCCCCTTCTGTTTGCCATCCCAGGCCCCCTTGCGGCCCCACCGGTGACCTGCATGCGGTGTTCTTGGCAGTCACACTCCTTCCCTTGTCAACAGCATCTGATGTGTGCCGGACTGTGGTGCCTGGTGGAAGGGGACGCCTCCTGCAAGACCAAGCTGGACCCTCCCCTCGACGGGACCGAGTGCGGGGCCGACAAGGTAACCCCCATCCCCCACTGCTCCCCGGCGGGAGGCTCCCAGTCCCCCTACAGGTCATCTGCACTGTTCGCAGGAGCCCCTGAAGAGATACCCGCGGAGCCAGCTCTGGGCAGAGGGCCCCTTGCATTATTTCTTTAATCTTCTGAGAAGATGCATGAGTCATTTAGCTACTATTTTCGTTGCAGCCCCTCCTTTGGTCACAGAAGTGGATTTACGTGAAAACTTTTACATCCATAGACCCCAAATGGAAAGAAAGATAGGATGGCCCACCATCATGACATGGATTCCAGAACAGTTGTGCCGTTCCAGCTCGAGGTTCAGAGAGGAGCTTGCGGGCTGACCTTCCTTTACCAGGAGACTTGGATGAGGCTTAGAGAGGACAGGAGTCCAGGGCCCGCCCTTCTCCTTGGCTGGGCTCAGGGATGGAAGGGGGTGCTGTGGTTGGGCACCCCTGAATCTCCCTACTCTGACGTTCAGAGCCGCAGAGCCAGGAAGCACGCTGCCCTCCCGGGTGGGAGGCCTTCCCGTTCAGTCGCGTTTGCAGAAGCTCAGGTTTCTTGGCGAGCCATGAGGGTTGATCCTTGCTCAGGGAATTTGGGACACCGCAGCGGAGCACATTGCGCGTGGAAGGGAGTCACGGGCCAAACCGAAATCCCAGAGGGTTATTATGGGTGTCAGGTCGGGTCAGCAAGGAATGCGCGCCCCCCCCAACCCCCAGTTAGCGCGCATGCGCACCCCGGAATGGAGTCCGTTCCCGCGAGCCGCGCAGAGCGATCTGGGGGGGTGATGGCCGGGCCACTTCTCATGCGGAAAGGTCGCTGTGTTTCAGTGGTGCCGAGCGGGGGAGTGTGTGAGCAAGACGCCCATCCCCGAGCACGTGGACGGAGACTGGAGCCCCTGGGGCGCGTGGAGCATGTGCAGCCGCACCTGCGGGACCGGAGCCCGCTTCCGGCAGCGGAAGTGCGACAACCCCCCGTAAGTGCCCCCCCACCACCACCAGCCGCTCCGGGGCGCCCGGACCGGTACCTCGCTCTGCCTCACGCCGGGTTCCTCTCCCAAGGAGAGGTCGAGCGGAAGGCAAACAAAATGCACCCAAAGGCCCCGGGTGCAGGGGGGTCGCGTCCGTCCAGCGGGGTGTGTCTCTCTCCGCGAACACGGGTGCAGTAAGTGCTGTGATGAGGTGGCTTTGCTTCCTCGCCCGAGCCTCGCTCGGAGAAAGGTTTCCAGAGACAGCTGGACGACAGACCCTCCTGGCCGGCGTCGCGGACTTCCTTAGTCGGGGGTCACTCCAGGGCAGCCTGTGGACTTTCCGGAGAAAGGGGCCAGCCTTCCAATGGGCTGGTAGCTGAGCTGGGAGCGGGCTGACGGCCGGTGAGTCACCAGGCGTCCGTGGGGTCAGCTGCTTTGTGCGTCCCCGGAGTTTTAGGCTCGCTTCGATGGACAGGAGCGGCCCCTTGACCCTCTTGCTCGGCTTTCCACTTTGGTTTCAGGAAGCTCAGGGCCAGGCAGCGACAGTTCCTTTACCGCTCAGGCTTTTCTGTCCGTCTGCTGCAATTCCCCATTTCTTAATATCTCCTTAAATGGCCTGTTTTATGTCTCCGGTGCCCTCGGCCGCATCCCATCCATTTCGTAAATGAGCCAGTTATAAATTTTGACTCAACAGAAATGCTTTTCATCCACAATTAAGTCATGTTGATGAATAATTAGCGAATCTCCCCTGTGGTTAAAAAGCCCCGATTTCCTGGCGCCATCCCAGAGCCGATAAATCACAAGTTCTGGGGCGGGGCCCGGGAGTCGGATGTTTTAAATCTCTCCAGGCCATTCCGCGGGCCGACGTGGAGAACCTCGGGATTAAAGAGAAATTTATGCTCACCGCTCAGACAATGCCGGGAACACCTTTTTTTTTTTTTTTCCTGATAGTGCTATCAGAATGGGTATCTCGTATTTTGTCTTATTAAAACCTTTTCCTCCCACATCCAGCAGAGTGCCTGACAGATAGGTGTTTAATCATTTAGGAATGATGTCTTAATTAAAAGCTTTGGTGGTATGCTAGGTTCTGTAACCGATCGGGGAGAGAGGGAGGTGTTTGTTAGGAGGAATTGGCTCCCGTGATTACAGAGGCCGAGAAGTCCCATGGCCTGCTGCTGGCTGGGCCCGTTCAGTCTGAGTCTGAGGACCAGGGGTGGAGAAGAGACGTCCCAGCCCAAGGAGGGCGGGGGACAAATTCCTCGGCCTTTTGTTCCGTTAAGCGGTCAGTGGACTGGATGATGTCCACAGCACGGAGGAGGACGGTCTGCGGTACCACGTTCACCCGTTCAAAGGCTCCTCTCGTCCAGCAGCATCCTCCCAGACACGCCCAGAAATAATGTTTAATCTCGGCCCCCGGCAGCCAGCCCAGCTGACCTCAAATTAACCATCACCATTGGGTAATGATTTGATACCCTATGTAGCTAAAGGGTGAGAAAATGATAGGGAGTGGCTTTGGTTTTTACGTGACTCTGTGTGGACATTCTGGGAAGGAAGCTGTCTTTGGGTTTGGAATCGTGGCGCTGCGACGTGGTCACGTGTCCTCAAGGGAGCCCCTTCTGGGCCTCAGCTGCGCCCAGGAGAGGGAGCTGGCGTGGCACAGGGAGAAGAGCCAGGCTTTGAACAGAGAACAGACGAGGCTTCAAGTCCCAGCACCTGTCTTCATGGCAAGTAACCGCTCTTAGCTGTCTTTCCCTGTAACTAGTCCCCGGGGTTGCACAGAGGGGCGTGGTCTGTGTTGGACACGCCCCCTCTCCCGGTCAGCCCTGGTCCAAGAATAGCCAGGAGGCCACGAGCCCTGCCCCCTGGCGGTACGCAGAGGAGGCTGACCCGGGTGGAAAGGCTTTGCCAAGCGCAGAGCGTCACTTACAAAGGCTGTGGCTGTCACGGCCACTCCGTGTCTTCGATCGCAGCTAGCGTGCCCCAGCTGAGCGCTGGTCTCCTCTCTGGCGCGGCGCACACCCCGTCGTCCCGTGCCAGGTGAGACCGAGCAGCGGGCTGCACTGTCCTGTCGGAGCCCCAGCACCCCGCTTCCCTCCTCCACCCCCAGACCGGTTCTCCCCAGGAAGCTGGAGTGGTCCTCTGCGGCACAAACCCCGCTCCGTCTCCTCCTGCCCCCGCTCCCGCCCTGCCCGGCAGCCCCCGTGGGACTTAGAATAAAACCCACCCTCTTGACCGCGGCCTCTGCGTTCGTCTCCCGCGGCTGCCATCTAAGTTACCGCAACGCGGTGTCTCGGAACAGCGGACACTTGACCTCTCGCGGATCTGGAAGCCGGAAGTCTGAAGTCAGAGTGTCGCCCGGGTTGATTCCTTTTCGAGACTCGGAAGGAGAATCTGTTCCACGCGTCCCCCCAGCTTCTAGTGGCCGCCGGCGTCTTTGGCGTCTGTGCCTTTTAGACTTAGCACTCGGATCCCCGCCTCCATCTCTGCCCGCCTTCCCTTCTCCTCGCGGGACCTAGGGCCCACCCTGGTTCAGGACGGTTGCATCTTCCAATTGAGAGTCCCTTAATTACATCAACCAAGACTCTTTTTCCACTTTAGGGGCCCAGTGGTAGGTTCTAGGCAGGCTTCTCTTTGGGTGGGAGGGCCACCGTTCGACCCACTCCAGCCTCGAAGCTTCCTTTCTAATCTCAGGCGCAAGCGCCGGCCTTCTCTCCCTCCTGCAGCTCACCTTGGCCCCGGATCGGGTCCCCAGTTTACATTCTCTCCTCTGATGCTCCTCCTTCCCCGACCACCCTGCCTCAGGTGGGCTGCTCGCCCCTTCTCGGCGCCCTGTGTGTGAGAGAACACTTTGTAGTTACTCTTCTGCGTGAGTTCACTGCTTCTCAGTTTGTCCCCCCGCAATGGCTTTTGAGCCCCACGCAGGCCACACCTGTTGGGGCTCCATCCTAGCATCTGTGCGCCCAGCAGACCAACCTTTACGTAATTCGTGTAAAAGCCCACCGTGCTGCCTGCAGGCACGCTTGCTGAGCATCAGCATTCCCAGTGCCCCGGACCACACAGCTAATACCGTCTTCCTCCGACACAATAAGGTTAGTGTACGTTATTCTGCCAAGACGGTGGGTCAGGTCGGCCTGGCACCGTGTGGCTTCGCTGAGGCCCAAATGCTGTGACCAGCCAGGGGGCAGGGTCCAGGCCCCCCTGCATTGCACATGAAGGTTGTTGCGGACCGATCAGCCTGGTTTCAGGAGTTGTAACCCTCACCCCATGGTGGGCTGTGTAAGAGCCCAAGGGACCCACTTCATCTGGGTCTGTTCTGTCACAAGGATGTGACCTATTAAGGAGACAAAGCTTATCTCCCTGGCAGGAGCACTGCTTCTGCCTTACCCATCTCTGGCCCCATAGCTTGGTTGGCAGTCAATGACGGGTAAGACTCCTCATGGGAGGGGCAACCTAAGCCAGACTCGACCACTTGGAAGGCCTCATGGAAGGACTCGGGGGTTGCAGCAAAGAGGATGTGATGGACCCTCCCCCCCCCCCGGCTATTCTGACATAGCCCGAGTCCTCATTTCCATCTGGGAGATGTCTCCTGCTTCCTAATTGCCTTAAAGCCTGAAACTGTGGGGGTGAGCAGTGCAGCCCTGTCCTGGCCAGATCCCTGGGTGATTGGCATAAGAAAGAATTTCTAAAGTCCTGTGAAACCTGCTTTGCTAAGAGTGCTCTTCCTGAGGTGACAAGTGTCCTAGGAGGAAATGAGCATGTCTCCCAAAGTCTGGCAACCCCCCTTCCTTACAAACACTGGCTCCGATTAAGCCCTCAGATTTCTTTGACATGTTAAACTTGTATTCCGGTGTATTGGAGCCCAATAAAAGCCTAGTGAGGAAGGGGATCTGGGTCATTCTCCTCTGAGAGTTTGACCCCTTTCCTCCCCAAGCACAAGATGTCTTGGTAGTTTTTACTTTCATCCGTGACGGAGGGATGGGGCTCTGTGGACGGAGTCCCCCCACATCTGGCGCCCAGGCCAGGGTCCCCAGCATCGGGTCACTTGGTTGGTGCCCGCCCTGCGCCGGCGAGAGCGTAGCTCACAGCTAGGGCGCTGAGTGCCCTCTGGAGACAGGCTCGGGGCCCTAACCGGGTCTGGTTTATCCTGAGTGAGAACAGTAGCGTTTGCTCCTGTAGTACATTTACACCTTGGTCGTCCCTCTGATCTTTTGCAATAACAATGTAGCTCTACTTCCTGTTGGGAAGAACGACAGCAGGCTTTTTTTTCCCCTTGAAGTATTCTTCTAACCATCCGGGAACCGCCCCCCGCCCCCAGGTGAATGGGAAAGCTTAGGGCCGGCCTTGGGGTGGGGGGTGGGGGTTCAGCCAGCCACAGTCCCAGGGAGCTGCAGGGAGCAGGCAGTGTCTTAGGAAGTCCAGGCAGCCGCCATCCGCTGCTTTTGCAGAATGACCTGACGGGGTGATTGTTACAAAACACAGCTGATCGAGGCCCCGGAGCCAAGCTCTGACCGAACAGCATTCTCTCCCCGGCTCAGTCCTTAAATCACCAGGCTCACTGCCTTGAGATTTCCCAAGGATGTCCAAATCTCCCTGCTAGTGTGCATCTCGCGCTTGGCACGCTCCCACCTGCCCGCGCCCCTCCCCCGTCCCCTCAGTCCTGGCCCCTTTCCCGCCTGCTGCAGCTGGTTTATTCACTGTCCAAAAATACTGGCAAGAGAGTCCCCCGCTCCCACCCTTTTTTTTTTCCCCCTCTCTCTCTCGTCTTGGTCTTTACAGCTATTGGAATTTGCTCTCCTCGCCAGCTGACATCCGGGCCTGGGGGACCATCCGGGGTTTGAATCCAGCTTCCTAGACTCCTGCTTTCTTGCCGTCATTGGTGTCGTTGCTGGTGGGAGCTCCCACCCAAGGACTGCGGGGTGGAAAGGGCATCTCTAATTCGGATGCTGGTTCCCCGTCCTGTTTGGGGGTGAGCTAGGGGGAGAGGGGCGGAAAGGCTCAGAGGCTCACATGTGTGACAAGCCAGGCGGGCATCGGGGTCACCGGGTAGCATCGCCCCATGAGCTGTTTCCTAAGCGCGGCGGGAGGACTGGGGGAGGGAAACTACATGCCTGTAATTGCTTTTGCACCCACAGGGAAACCCCCATCTGTGGGCTTCCCACAAGCCAGGGACCCCGTGTTCACCTGCATGGTTTGTAAACATCCTGGTCTTCCGCGCTGGGACCCACGTTACTTGGATCCCTCTCAGAGGAGGCCTTAAAACTAGGACACCGGCTGTCCTGAAGGGGCGTCAGCAGCCCTGTACCACTCCCGAAACGCCGAGACCATGCCCCGCCCCCTCCTCCTCGGAGCTCCTGCTTCCAGGGTAGGAGGCGGCACTGTGGGCTCTCCGCTGAGCTCCCCAGGCCTCCAGAGGGTGAGCCGGCCTGAGCCACGGTTGTGACCTTGTCCTCTGATCTACACTCATTGAACGGGGCCGAGCAAAGAAGTAAAACGTGCCTCCCAGCGGGCATCTTTCTCTTCCTCCCACGGCCGTTCCACGCAGCCACCCTCTCCCGAGATCCGCTGCTGTGGGACCCTGGGCGTCTCTGCCAGGCTTTGCTGCCTCCCTGACCCCTGCTTGGGGGTCGGCCTCGAACTCGGGGGACCCACCCCGGCAGGAGGCAGGCAGCCCTGCCCTGCAGGAGCTCGGGGAGCAACTCAACTTTCTCTCCACGTTTCCGGGTTCTCGCCAAAGCCCCTCTGCCTTAACGTTGCCTTAGTTTTTTTTGTTTTGTTTTGTTTTTAAGATTTTATTTCTTTCTAGAGAGAGGGGAAGGGAGAGAGAAAGAGAGGGAGAGAAACATCAATGTGTGTTGCCTCTCGTGCACCCCCTACAGGGGACCTGGCCCGCAACCCAGGCATGTGCCCTGACTGGGGATCGAACTGGCGACCCTGTGGTTCCCAGGCCGGTGCTCAGTCCACTGAGCCACACCAGCCAGATGTTCCAGCCTCCCTTTGGAACATCTTCATTACAGTATAACACGCGGACAAGGGCTGCTGCCCCGGAGTGGGGCTCCCTGCCCAGGCGGCTCGTCACAGCCCAGCGCGTGGGGGCCCCTGGGCAGGTGAGTGTTGGCTCAGCGGCAGGGAGTGGCCCCTCGTGTGCCCGTGCATGACCGGATGAGGACCCAGCTTTGCGCGGTGGCCACAGCACCGCCACCGCCCTGAGCTTCGTGAACGTCCGCTCTGTTTCCCTCCTCGCTGCCCCCCCCCGCCCCGGGCAGCGTCATGCGCCTTCGCCGTTGGGGCCATTCTTGTGGATGTGGAGTCGTAGCTCGCTGAGCTGCCGCTTGGCTTTGCTTTGCCAAGCCATGAGGCTGAGCGTCTGTGTCTGTCTGTCTTTTTGCCGCTGAAGAGTCTTTCCTGGGAAGTGCCCTTTCCCGTCATTGGGTTTTGTGTCTCCACTTGTACTTTATTTGTGCTTTGGAAGCCCAGGCAAGGTGGGGGTTGACGTTGGAGAAGCCCCTGGGGACACCTCTCCTGCCCCCCCCCCGCCCCGGGCACGGTGTTCGTGGGCCAGCCTCGGGAGTCACCAGGCTGCCCCCTTCCCTGCCCGCTCCTGCGGCATCGGGAGCACTTATGAGTCACTTCTCGTGTCCCCGCTCTTCCCCCGGAGCTCCTCTGAAGGACAGAGTCGGGAACCCCTTCTGGTCCTTCATGCAGCCTCGAGGTGATGGTTGCACAGAGCGGGCATCGCGAAAGCCCGGGGGGGCAGGTGAGCTCACGGTCACTGTCTGTGTACGCGATGGCGCCCCTGTCCTCACAGCGTCTCACCCGTGCCCTCCCGGGACTGCACCCCACTTCGGAATGAGATTTTGACCCGGGGGGCACCTCCCTGCCATCCTCTCCTGTCCCCTAAGGCAGCCACCTCAGCGTGGCTTCACTCTCCGACAGCGAGACACGCAGAGAGAGGAGGAGAAACCGTGGACCCTGGAATGATTGACACGGCCTCGAACGGCGTGGTTTCAGCCACGCGTGGCGGTGTTTTCAGTAGCAGTTGGCCCTCTGTGTCCTGGAGCGGCGCGACCGTGGACGCGGCCACCCACGCATCTTCGATGCACGGTCAGGGGTCGGCAGGTGCGGAGGGCCCGCTGGAATGCAACGTGGGCTTCTGGCTGCGCGCGGGGGTGGGGGGGCTCCTCGGCCCCTGCGTTGCGCGTGGGTCGGCCGTGCGCAAAGCGGCTCCTGTGTAAAAAATGTCGTCCTGCCGGCAGGTGGGTGCAGCTCGTGGGGGGTCTTGGAGCAGAGCAGGTGTGACTTGAGCTCTTCCCGCCCGTGTGCCGAATTTCAATCAGAACGGCGCACGGGAAGCTGTCTTACCCCTCCGTGTTCGTCTGGGCGTCCTGGAGATGACGGGAACCATTGAGGTCGCCCCGGTCAGAGCCCGGTCCTTCCAGGACACCCGGGGCCTCATGGGAGAGCTGGGCCCAGGCCCGTGTTGGCCGGCCAGGCCTGTCCTGCCTCTCAGCTGTACCCCTCACACGAGGACTTGGCCACAGAGCACAGCTGGGTCTCCAGGACGCTCAGACCCCCAGTCCAAGCAGAGAGTGCCCAGGACCCAAGGCCGCCTCACTGACCACGCGTGGTCTCCCACGGGCCCAGGTAAAGGTTTCAGAGCAGAGATTTGACTGGCCTCTCCCCAGAACCCGCACACGCGTGAATGAGTCGTTCTGATTCTTCTCATTATAAAGTAGATGAGAGCTACTTCTTGACTCATCCTGAAACCTCTCTACTTCAGGGGCATACCTCGGAGCCGTCTTTAAAGGTCTTCGTCTTCTGGAAGACCAAAGCGAACAAAAACCGCACACACCAAACATTCCCCTGGGGGTGTTCTCCTTGCAGAGGGCCAAGTTTGAAGTTCAGATGAAAGGCAGTTTGTGGATCCTGCTGCACTGATACTCACCACATTGCATTTCCAGATGACCTTGATTTACAGCCTTTGGATGCGTTTTCCTCATGGGCTCTCGGTTTCACCGTCCGTGTGGGGCTGGGGCAGCTAAGATTCAATGTGTAGGAGCGGGGGAGGGGGGGTGCTTTGGAAACCTGGCCCATCCCTCCCCCTCCTGAACACCCCGCTCCGTCCGGTTAACGCGCACCCTTCTCTTCCCCGCAGCCCCGGGCCTGGGGGCGCGCACTGCCTGGGCGCCAGCGTGGAGCACGCCGTCTGCGAGAACCCGCCCTGCCCCAAGGGCCTGCCCAGCTTCCGGGACCAGCAGTGCCAGACGCACGACCGGCTGAGCACCAAGAAGAAGGGCCTGCTGACCGCAGTGGTGGTTGACGGTAAGGGACTACGGCGTGTCCCTTCCCCCCATCCTTTCCCGGAAACACAGACCCCTCCTCGCAAGACCCAGAGGGCACCGCCCACCCCACGGTCCACCCAGCAGGATGGTCCTGTCCCCCTGCCCGAGTCCGCCTTGGACCCGCTTCCCGAGCAGTGGGGTTGAACTTGGATGACCCGGCTCGGTGAGACTTCCCAAAAGCAGCTGGGAGGCAGGCGGCGGCCCAGATTCCTCCAGCACCCCCGCTTGCAGCAGGGTGGGGGTGCTGGCAGCCCCGCCGCTCGCTGCCATGTGCCGAGGGGCCCTGGGCCAACTGCAAGGAGGAGAAGGCGGCTCTGCAGGGCGGGGCAGTGGCTTGGTGAGCCTGCCGCTTCGCTTTCCAGGGCCGCTGTTCTCTGGCCTTTCTTTTCCTGGTTCATTTTGGGTCACGTCTTCCTCTTGGGCTGAAGTGTTTGGGGGCAAGTTCTGAGGACACTTGACAGCTCGGCGAAGATGATCATCGTAAGCCTGGGCCACGGTTTCTTTCGAAGAGCTTTCTCCCAGATCCAGGGGCTCTGACCCGGGGGCTGGTGCAAGCCTTTCCAGGGGCTGAGGACATTGTAGGGGGTACACGCGGTCTGCAGGACTTGCGAGGTCCGTTTAGCCTCAGGAAGGAGCCCGCAGAATCCAGGTCAGGGTTTTTTTACGCTTAAAACCCTGCTCCCCCTCAGGAAACCAGACCTGGGCCTGACAGTGAGCGTAGGGTCCCATTTACCGACCGAGCCCACACGTGCCAGGGTCAGGTCCGCTCTGCGAGTGTCATCTCATTTAACGTGCAGAAACGCGCCGTGCGGAGGACAGAGGGTGCAGCGTCCGTGACAGGTCCGAGCTCCGGGAGCTGACGGAAAGCAGAGGAGGGAGCCGACCCCAGTTCCGGAGGGGCTGGCTCCGAAAATAACCAGCTATCATCTGGCTCCCAGGACTCAGGGCCGACGGAAAGCATGACTTCACGATGCCGAGTGAGGGAGCTTCCGTGGGGCCCGATTTTCGCGCAGCCTCTAAAGTCTTCTGCGGGAGAATGAGGTTCTTACGCTCGGTCGTTAAGTTCCTTCCCAATGATCGGAAGGTCCCCTGAAACTGATGTGTTGCGGTCGGCTGTCACAAGCTCAAATGGGCCTAGCTGCGCGGGGGACGCCGGCCCAGACCACGCAGGGAACAGTGGCCTCAGGCCTGCAGCTGTGACCGCAGCCGCCTGACCCGTCCGCTTCAAGCCGCCTTGCAAAGTAGCACTGGATGCTTTCAGTCCCAGCAGAGGAAACCGACCCACTCAGCCGTGGGCTCTTTTTAAAGCATCGGCGTCGGGGGCTCCTCGGACATTGTTCTTCTTTTAAGGATGACCACCACCTTCGGGAGCTGTGCGGTGGTCACTGCATTGTCCCCTGCCCAGCAGACTTCAAAAGCGTAGCCTTCGTGACCTTGGCTTTCCCTGCAGGCAAGGGAGAGAGGAGCCCACGTGGCCGGAGGCCGAGCCCCTCCCCGCTGACCCGCCCGAGCGTTCATCAGAACACGCAGGAGGCTTCCAGAAGCCTCGGGCCCACTGGGAGCCCGAGTGCGATCGCACCAGCAGCTGCTGCAGTGTTGCCCCACCGCCAGCCACCCCTGGGCTGACCGAGAAAGACGCCGCGGTCCCGTCCCGGGTCCTCTCCCTGTCCTCGGGAGCAAGAGGCGGTCAGGGCTGAGACCGGCTCGCCCCATTTTCATTTCCACTCGGCTGCGGGCACGGAGGTTTTGTTATTCTTTCCTTCGCCTCTCGCTGCAGTTTTCGGTTCTCCGGCCTCATTTCTTCAACGCAGAAACCCCACTTCAGTGTCTGTTTTTCCGCTGATTTCTCCAAGCCCAGATTAAACCTCTGTTTTGCTTCTAACCACTGCGGGATGGCTGACCTCCTCGGTTCCCTTATCATCCCAGGGGCTGGGACGGGGCGTCTGCTCAGATCCCCTTCGCGAGGCCTCCCAGCATTAGCTATTTGGGGGAGCTCGTTGCATTCACCATGTGGTCACCCAGCCCACTCGCTTTCTGGTTTTTACTTTTCTCTCCCAAAGCCAGAGCGCCGCTGCCTTTGATCTGGAAAGGCAACTGGTGTTTGAGAAGGACGGCCAACATGCAGCGAGCATGTTGCCTTTGAAGGAGAGAACCCCAAGTTCAAGGCTTTGCGAGGGGGACACATGCCCTTCTGGTGCGGAGCTGCTTAGGGCTTCTCGCGTATCCGGTTTCATTTCCTTCTCAAATGTCAACAGAAGCCAGCGCTTTGAAAAGGCGCACTTCGCAAGGATAAAGACGGAAGAATAAATGGCCGATTCAGAGGGCAGGGAGGGGGGACGATCTCGCGAGCCCAGTTCCCATGCGGCCGCGTGGATGGGAGGGGTCCCGTGGTCGGGCTGCAGGCCCTCCTGAAGCCCGTGACGACGGCCGTCTTTTTGCAGCATTGCTCTCGCTGCGGAATTCGCTGGCGGGTGACGCACAGTTCAAGAAAGGAGAAGCAAGGTTTTTTTCTTTTTCTTTTTTTTTCCCCTCTTATTGCAAAAAAAAAAAAAAGAAGGAAATTCTTGCAGAGGTAGATTTTCCAAGGGAGGCCTCGGGACCACAAATCCATACCACCCCCAACAGAAGACAAAGACTCTCCTTAGAAAATATTTCTACGTGGAAAAGCCTTCAGACAGAAACCCATTGGGATGGCCCCTTGCCAAACCCACCCCGTTCCTGCTCTCCCCGTGGAATCTCATTTTAAGTGGAAACCTGCCTGAATTCAGGCCTCCCTGGCCAGGCCGGCAGGCCACGTGCCCGCTGAAGTGGCGGAGGGCTTGGCAAAGGCCACGTCTGGACGTGGGAGTGCATTCCCAGCTCCTTCTCCCCAGCGCGCCGAACCCCTCCGGGTCGGAGCCTCCCCGGGGACGGGGAGGGGAGGATGGCGAGCGCTCTGCGACTCTCGCTCGGCCAGGCCGGCTGGAGTTGCTTAACTAAAAAGGGGGAGGCTCTCACGAAGACACAGGGTGTCTCACGGGCCCCAGGGGCCGGGGCCGGGGCCTGCAAAAGTGTCGGGAGCTGCCCTCCACCTCCGGCACGGCTCGAGCGTGTGAGTCATCTCTCCCTGCTCGGCCCACACGGAGGCTGGTGCACGGCTCGCAGCGCCTTCCCTGCGAGGCCTCATCCCGTCTCCGAGGGCTTTGGCTCCAGCCGTGGGTCAGAGTTCAGAGCGCTTCCTGCGTTCAGTGGTTACCCTCAGCGGGGTCCCGGGAAGGAACCGCCCCCCCCAGTCAGACGCAGGGATCTCTACCCGGAGACCCGTGGACCGCAGTGTCCAAGTGGGGGACGCTGGACACTACTGACAGCCTCATGTCAGCCAAGGCTGGTTTTGCCAGCAAATGTGTTTGCCACAAGTTGAAGAAAACACTTGCCATTTTCAGAGCCTTGGTGATTCCTGAAGTGTGGGTAAGGTCGTCTGCACCTCTTTGGGATCCAGCGACTATGAGGAGACACAACCTCTTTTTCGGGATTTCGGTGCCGATTTTTCAGGAGAGACTCTGGTGCAGATATGGTCAGGTGGTCACTGTTGGTCCAATCAGCTGAGACCTAACTATGATGTCGTGGTGATGAAAGAGACTCTGATTGGTGTAGCTGTAGTCAGGTGGCCACTGTTGGTCCAATCAACTGGAACTGATTATGAAGTCATGATGAAGAAGGAGACTCTGGTCCAGCTATGGTCAGGTGGCCACTGTTGGTCCAATCAACTGAGACCTAACTATGATGTCATGATGATGAAAGAGACTCTGATTGGTGTAGCTGTAGTCAGGTGGCCACTGTTGGTCCAATCAACTGAAACTGATTATGAAGTCATGATGAAGAAGGAGACTCTGGTGCAGCTATGGTCAGGTGGCCACTGTTGGTCCAATCACCTGAGACCTAACTATGATGTCGTGGTGATGAAAGAGACTCTGATTGGTGTAGCTGTAGTCAGGTGACCACTGCGGGTCCAATCAACTGAAACTGATTATGAAGTCATGATGAAGAAGGAGACTCTGGTGCAGCTATGGTCAGGTGGCCACTGTTGGTCCAATCAACTGAGACCTAACTATGATGTCATGATGATGAAAGAGACTCTGATTGGTATAGCTGTAGTCAGGTGACCACTGCGGGTCCAATCAACTGAAACTGATTATGAAGTCATGATGAAGAAGGAGACTCTGGTGCAGCTATGGTCAGGTGGCCACTGTTGGTCCAATCAACTGAGACCTAACTATGATGTCGTGGTGATGAAAGAGACTCTGATTGGTGTAGCTGTAGTCAGGTGACCACTGCTGGTCCAATCAACCGAGGCCTGGCTGCTGGGTTATGTTGAGCAGGTTCGGGGATGGAGCTAAGCAGCTTCTTCAGCATGGGTCCCCCACACAAGGCCAGGTGGGGCATGGCAAGCACTTGGGGTGGCCTTAAAATTAGATGGTGCCCCTATCTTAGTAAGACTTTGTAACTGCCGGCAGAGGGGGAAACAGCGAGTGTGCTAAGGGGCCACCAGTGTCCTCCCCACCGGTGGCCATCCTCTGAGCATCTGCCCGGCAGACTGAGCAGATGGAGCGTGTGGCTCCCAAGCCTCCAGGTCCGTCTCCCCTTCCGAGCCTGTGGCTTCCTCATCCGAGCCTCAGCCCCGACAGCAGGTGGGGCGGTGAGAAGCAGGGACCCACCGCAGAGAGCCCCGCCTCGGCTTCCTCTGGGCAGGAGGAGCGCTTCCGACTCCTTCCTTTGGAGGGTGTGGTTGTACCACTTGCAGGATTTGACCTCCGTCCCTAAGATTACGGACTCGGTGAGAAGCTGAGCCCCAGGGAGGCGTGTTATTTGTGTCATTTGGATCCTGGAGATGACCGGCAACCCCAGGTGTCCTGGAGGGACATACGCGGAGAATGTGGAGGGGCACCGAGCCTCTTCCTTTATGAAGGTGATCCTGAGTCCTTTTGGAAGATGGGGCTGTTCCTTCCCGGAGACGGGGGTGAGGGGGTGCCCTGAATTCGGAGCGCAGTGCTGAGCAAAGGAGAGGGTCACACGGAGGGGCTTCCGGCCAAGCAGGCGAACACGGGCCACCTGTGGACTCAGTTCTGGCACCTGGGTGTCCCCGGACTGCGCGAACCCTGGAGGACAGTGTCTGCAGGGGGGAGAGCCGCATGCAGGTTGAGGGGAGTGTACCTCGAGGCCTAAAGCCAGGCCCGCCATCCGTCCGTTGAGGGGGGGCCGCCACACGTGGGGAGTCCCCGATTCTCATGCTGGCACCGAGAAGCACAGACAAGCAACCTTCATCTTTTCCAAATCCGCTCTTTCCAAATTAGCTCACAGCAGCCTGTCCTTTATCTCCCGACAAAGGGAAATGGGTTTTGGCTTAAATCAGAGCCTGCACTCAAAAGGCCAAAAAGTCCGTGTGACACTGGAGGGTTGTCCCCCCGAGTTCTCCATTCAGGGAGAAGACAGGGATGACGGAAACAAAATTGGGGTGTATCCGGCCCCGCCCGTCAGGGACTCAGGTGCCCACCTGTGAAACCGAACATTGACTGTGTTCACCGGCAATGCACAGACACCGCCTAGCATGCTGCCGGGTGCGCGGTGGATAATGGTGGTTATTTACGATCTCGTCATCACCACCCTCCCCAGCATCATTCCTGGGTTCAGTGAGTCACCTCAAAGCTCAGTCGCTCCCAAGGACTGAGGCAACACTTCAGTTTAAAGGTTATTCAAATCCGCAGTTTTCAACTGGCTTTGGCCAAGGGGGACCCTTCCTTGTCCCCTTCGATCACTTCTCTCTTGCGCCCCAAGATGAGACTTTCCGCTGTGTGCGCTGATTTGGGGGGTTCCCCACAATCAGAAAGCTGCCGCGCGCAGTGGCATTCAGTGAACGTCACTCGCTCCCAGAAGCCCTGACTCTGGGTGAGGGGGCTTCGCTGCTCTCGTGAGGAGTCTCCATCTGGGGTGCCCAGGTCCCCCCCCCCCGAGGTCGTGTCAGCTCCGGAAGGCTTTCTCCACCCCGCACCGCCGGGAGGACCCACTCGAGAGCCTGGCGGGGGAGGCCGAGGCCCGGCAGAGCAGCCCACGGGTGATCCTGCGCGGAATAACCGCCCGTGTCCTGCACGGCCCGCGCGGCCCTTCTCACGTCAGCGCCCACCCCACCCCCCTTGTTCTCCGCAGATAAGCCGTGCGAACTGCACTGCTCGCCCCTGGGGAAGGAGGCCCCCCTGCTGGTGGCCGACAGGGTCCTGGACGGCACGCCGTGCGGGCCCTACGAGACGGACCTCTGCGTGCACGGCAAGTGCCAGGTGACGTGTTTCCTGTGTGTCCTTGGCCGCCTCCCCTCCGAGGGGCCCGGTGTGGGGCGGGGGCCTTGGGAGATGGGGACCATTCCTGCAGGCTGGTGGGCAGGCCGGCCCACAGTCGGGGGGGCTGCAAGGGTAGCCACCCAGTGTTCACCTGTGTGAAAACGCTGAGATGACGTCAGGTGTCCTGGCAAAGGGCCGAGCGGGGCAAAGGCTGAGGTGAGTTGGGGAGACGTACGTGAACGTGCGGTTCTGGGCGGACGCTGCTCTGGGTCGCTACGAGAGACGGAGGACTCAGCAGATTCCTTCGCAAATGGTGCCCAGCGGGGTGAACGTGCCTGGCTTTGGGGCGCCGCTCCGCCCACTCGGGATGGAGTCCCCAAACCCCTCCGGACGCTGGGTGTCTGTGGCTCACTAGGCTGACGAGAAATGTCACTCAGGACGACAGGAAGAAAGAAGGGGGGCAGGGAAGGGAGGCGGAAGCGTACCTTGCACCTGCATTCAGTGGGCCTGAGCCGGGGTCCTCCTGCGGCCGGGTCCCGCCGGCCTGATGTGACCCTGCTCCTCGGTCAGCGCAGGCGCCCTTCAGCAGCCGGGACGGGGAGCAGGCAGGGAACGTCAGGAGGCTGCGTGTCTCCGGCACCTGGAGGGGCGTGGCTCAGGTGGAGGACTGGGCCTCCTGGACTGGGCCACCTGGACTGGGCCACCTGTGCCCTGTCTCCTGATGACTCGGTGCTGCCCCGGCCGGTCGGGTGAGAGCCCAGAAAGCGCCCCCCCTTCCCCCTGCCTCAGGCACGTGCTGTCACCGCCCTTGTGGCCCAGCCCCCTCAGCGGTGTCCTCAGCAGGTGAGCCGCTGCAGGACGCAGCAGGCCCCCAGACAGGTGGGTGTCAGGATTGATGTCCACACGGCAGGGAAAGGAGTTTGCTTTCCCTCGCGCGGCCCCCCTTGGCCTGTGCGAGACCACGCGAGGGGTCCGCTCGCCAAGGGCCGTGGAGGGGTCCTCGGATTTCAGCGGGAACACAGAAGGGGCTGCGCAGGCGTCCTGTGGACAGGGGCGCCAGGCTCCCAGCACCTCCTGCACTTGACCTCCGCCCCTGCTGCTCAGGTGCAGCGCAGTACCACAAACTCTGGAGCAGTCGTACATTCCAGGGGCCCCGGGGTGGCGAGACTGGCGTCTCCCCGCAATTGGGCCACTACCCTGTCCCCAAGCCGGGGACCCCCTCCCCCCCTGAGGGCAAGAGATCCGCATCATCCCATCCATGTCCCCCAGCCTGGCCGAGGGCAGAGGTGGCAAGATTCTGCAGAGTGAGAGACGGGGAGAAAGGCAGGAGACAGAGGTCCAGAGGCAGCCTCTAGGATGATCCCCGCGGCCGACCCTTCCAAACCTCGTGGACGTTTTTCCCTGCGAAGTCCAGACTCCGCCCCAGCTGGGGTTCTCCAGGAAAGCTCGGCAGTATCCAGAGCCGGCTGGCACCGCCTGGCTGCGTTATCAAACGCGGGTGCGTGAGGGTGATAGACGCTTGGCGTGCCCCCTTGGCCCGGCGCCCTCCCAGGGAAGGGGGCAGTGACGGGGTGACGAGCTGGGCCCTCGGGGCCGCCCCCTCACATGGACAGCGGTCTTACCATTCGTTCCCGAAACGAGGAATCGCTGACGGTCCTCCACAAACTGCTTGCAGGCCCGGTGCAGGATTTGATTCTTTCTTCGGTCGCATGCCCGCGTGCGCCATCCTGCAGCCCAGTGACACACGCCTCTCTGGGGACCGTGGCCCAAGGAAAAGCGCTTGTTCCCTCTAGAGCCACACCCACTGGCCACCTCCGGCCCCTGCTGACCTCTGCAGTGTCCTTGCCCACGCAGAGGCATTTCTCAGAATCCTGACGTTTTCTGGCCAGTGGCGCTGTGTTAAGTGGCCAGGTGGGATCTCAGCACTAAGTGACCAGTGCGCCCCTTCTGTGACCTGGCTGTCCTGGCGGCCTTTTCAGTTAGTGTCTCCCTGTGCCCACAACGGCAGGCCTGCAGTCCTGTGGCCAGACAATGAGGGTGAGATGCTACCGGCGGCATTTTAATGGCCTTAAATCTGTGGCCCTAGGGCACCAGGGTGTGACAGGCATGGCCTGGGGGCACGCGCCAACCCAGGTGTCACCCCCCTGCACCTGCCAGTCTATTGCAAATGCCTCCATCCCTGTGGTCATTGCATCTGCTGACCCCCATGCACGACCCCTCAGGGCAGGGGCACTGGAGCCCATAGGGGACAATGGCACCTTTCAAGTTGCTCTGCGGCAGGTGGAGCATGGAGCCATCCTGCTGACCAGGAGACCCCTCCCACCTGCCGGTTCTCAAAAGTCACATCTCCATTGCATGCACCCCCAGGACCCACCGCCTCCAGGCAGCCCACCAGTCCCAGCAAGAGGACCGCCATCCTGGTGGACGGTGGCAGCTCCTACCTGCAAGCACCTGAGGAGATTAAAACATTGAGAAACAGCTCACTTTCTGAAGGAAGTTAAAAATGCCATGTGGAATTCTCCTAACGGTCCTCATTCTGCAGAGACAAACGATAAAAGTCACCCTTAGCCTCACTGTTTCATCAATCCTCCCAAAAAAAACAAATCAGTAAAGTCGTAGTTAATGAATTTTCATAATAAAGGTGAACATACTTAAATAAGATGGTAGGAAATTAAATTCAAATGCAGTATTTATCCTGGGATATTTCCATGGTAGTTGTGAATGAGTAAGACAAGAAGAACCAGGGAGCCCTGGCTGGCGTGGCTCAGTGGATGAGTGCTGGCCTGCAAACCCAAGGGTCGCTGGTTCGATTCCCAGTCAGGGCACCTGCCTGGGTGGCGGGCCAGGTCCCCAGTAGGGGGCGCTTGAGAGGCAACCACACATGGATGTTTCTCTCCCTCTCTCTCTTCCTCTCTCTAAAAATAAATAAAATTTAAAAAAGAAGAAGAAGAAGAAGAAAAATCAGTTAAAGAGAAGAATAGTGCAAGTAATGTTTTAAAAAAGTCCTGGATTTATGAGCAGAGGATCCATACCTATTCGCTGATTTAATCTCATTAGATAAAAAGTAGAAATCACCCTCAGTTCACGTCTCCCCGGTCGACTTACGAGCTTCTCCTTCGGTTCCTTCCGCCATAAACGTTGCTATTGCGGGATCGCAGCAGGCTCCTGGGAAACATCGGGAGCACAGCGACAGGCCGGTCGCGAGTGGAGGGCACCGACCGAGGCTGCAAATGGCAGACGGGTCACCCGAGACACGGGAACCCCGTCACGTGGTGCTTTTCCGAGGCCCGAGTTCGGTCTCCTCGCAGTGAGTCACACGTTACTGAACGTGCCGACATGAAACTTAGCAGGGCTCGTAAAAGGGCGAGCGGGGAGGCGGCGGGGCGGAGCCCAAACACTGCGTCTTTCCCAGCAGGTCCCTATAAATCGGGAGCCCCGTCGTTAACGCTCCCGTCGTTAACGCTCCCTGCCGTTGGCCTCCACAGCGGAGACATCAAGTTCATGGGCCTCCCGGGTCCGACCCACCGCCGAGCCACTGCCCTGCCGGCCGTGGGCGCGTCAGGCCAGGGGCCAGGCCCGGGCACGCGTGGAACCACGCGCGCCCGGCCTCCCTCTAAGGCCCCGGGCCAGCCGAGCAGCCGACTCAGTCCAGTGAGCGCCGCGCTTCCCCCGGGACCCTAACGGGTGTGCGTGCCCCGTGCTTGACGGACACGGAACCGACATGAAACGCCTTCGGGGTCTGTGACCTTCCTCGGTGGAGGGAGTGTGTCTGATTAGCTGCGTTCTCCCAGGAGCCGCCTCGGAGGGGAGCTTGCGACGGCGGCCTGGAAAGAGAGGCGAACGTGAGTGGAGGCGTGGGGGGCGGGGCCTCCTGCGCTTACGGCTCAAGTCCTCTGGCATCCGAAGCCCATTCCAGCGGCCCGTTTCCGCTGTCCAGAATTTCGTGGCCTCCCCTTGTGTACGCGGTGGTTGATGAGGCAAGTAGAATGATTCCTGGGGGGATGTAGGAGAAGCCTAAGAGGCTCTGGCCTCAGAGTCCCCCGTGCAGCGAAGGGATGACAAGCTCGCTGGCACGTGGACCGAGGGGTTTAATGCTTGCTGGGGCCTGTGTTTCAACGACGCCCTCCTGGGGGGTGGCTGCTTTTCCGCACACCGTCACACTGCTGCCCGCCAACGTTGCCGAAGCGCGTGGCAGTTGGTGCCAGAGCTGAATTCGTAGCAGGCCTCAGAGCCCGACGTCATCACCTTCACGCTTTCATCTAAGTGACCTTCCGCACCACCTTCGGGACAGAGTCAGCAGACGGAGCCGGGCGTCCGCGCCTCTTCCATCCCTGGACGCAGAGCAGAGAGACACGGTGAAGAGAAGCGGCGGTCGGCCAGCCTAGCACCCCCTCTTTCTGGGCAACAGGCGTGGGTGGGCGTTCCGTGGAAGGAGCCGGGCAGCAGAGGCCGGCACCGGAACCAGTGGGGAATTGCACCCCAAAAGAAAGCAACGTGCGTGGGGGAGTCCAGGATTCAGGGATGGAGGTGGGGGGGGGAGGGGGCGGGGGAGGGGTGAGGAGTCGGCTGAAAGGAAGGAGACAAGTCAGGGATTCCTGCAATGCGCTTGACCATGGCCGGCTCTGCACTTGCAGCTTGACGGGCCGTGTCACCTTTGGGCAAAATGCCAGGGGGCTCCTGTCCCAGGTTGCGTGGCAAGCTGAGGACATTCAGGGCCGGTGTCTGACCGACCACGGTGCGTTAGCGTGGCACTCAGCCTTCTGGGCTTGGGGGTCGACCCCCCCTTCCCACCCACCCCTGCTACCTGGAAGCCCACAGCGAAACACCTCCACCCTCCAATGAAGCCCCTCGGTTTGGCCTCTCTGCGGGGCTCCTGCTGCCTCGTGAGCGGTCCACCAGAGATGCTCCGCTAGTTGAAGGAAACCAGAAGTGGGCAATGAGAAGGACCAAGAAAAACAAACAGCAGAACTCACCCTGGTGGAAAATGGAGATAATGACAGAATTCTGCAGAATCATAGAGTTCCGCAGCCAAAGCATCAACCAAGCATGCAAGCAGAAGAAAGTGACTTTGAGGTATAGAGGAACTCAGAAATGCTATTTTCCAGGCACCCGTTCTGGGTCTGTTACATGCGCTGTAACAGCACCGGGGGCGAAGTCAGGATGGGGTTAGCCAGGCGAACGCCGCAGGCGTTGGCAGAGCCGAGCAGGAGCCCAGGCTGTGCTGCCGGCCTGCGGGCCGCACTCCAGTTTAAAACGAGATGCCGGAGCGACCCTCCAATGGGACAGGGAGAATGAGGCAGTCGCTGGAAGACAGCCGCTCAGTTGAAGGAAGCAAGCGTTTTCCTTCCCAGCCAGGGAAAAACAGCAACAGCAACGACAAAGACCATCAAAATCCGTATGAGAAAATTGCAGTTCAGATACGGGAGAACTAAACCGCACCGTTGGCCGGGGAGGCGGGGCGCAGTTGCTGCCAGGCTGAGGCACAGCAGAGAGAGACAGGGGACCCACAGTGAAAACCGGCGTCCCTGCTCCCGGCTCTGCCCAGGGCCCAGCTGGATAGGAGGTCATCCTTTGTACGCGTTTCCCGAACATGGATGACGGAGCCGTGTGAGACTGCGGCCGCCCTGGGTGGTGCGTGGGAGTGGCTGTTCCCTACCAGTGACGTCTGCCTCTGGTACCTCTAGAGGGGGCCAGGGTGTCAGGCCTTCGGTGTGATTGCTGGGGGCACTTCAGCATTCCTGGGCCCTGCTTCTCTATTACGCGTACTAAAGAATATATTTGACCAGCCCTGGCTGGTGTGGCTCAGTGGACTGAGCACAGGCCTGCGAACCAAAGGGTTGCTGGTTCGATTCCCAGTCAGGGTACAAACCTGGGTTGCGGGCCAGGCCCCCAGTAGGGGGCGCATGAGAGGCAACCACACATTGATGTTTCTCTCTCTCTTTGTCCTCCCCTTCTCCTTCCTCTAAAAATACATAAATAAAAATCTTTTAAAAATATATTTGACGACTCTGTGGATATAATGACAGACATAATCATACAAGCTGGATTCTACTCATTTTTTTTCTCTTCTGGTTTTCAAATAGTTATACATTTCCTTGGGCCTCTGAGAGTGTCCTGGGCCCCCGGCCTGCTGGGTCTCCCGGAGAAGCGGGCCCTGCGGGACACCCGGGTTCAAGGCCCCTCTGCGTTGTAAACACACAGTAACCGGGCTCTCTGGTCACTCAGAAAATCGGCTGTGATGGCATCATCGGATCGGCGGCCAAGGAGGACCGGTGCGGCGTCTGCAGCGGGGACGGCAAGACCTGCCGGGTGGTGAAGGGCGACTTCAGCCACTCTCGGGGCACAGGTGAGTGCGAGGCCCCGGGGGCGGCCTGCCGCAGCCACAGGGCAGCTGGCGTGTGCTGTGGGTTTCAGTTCCTTCGTCCCAAAGACCGGTGAGCGTGTGCCTTCCCTGCACTTCTGGTTCAAGGACTAGCGGGTCCCCGATAGGGGGACCTGGAACCTCGGTCTCGTTTGATTTCTGAAAGGCAGACAGGGGCTCTTTGTCCACAATGACGCAGGTGCTTATCAGCGAGTCCGGGCCGGCCCCGCGGCTCCTGACGCCCACCGAGGGGGTGCCAGAGTGGCCCGTCTACCCTCGTCACCCGTGGGCGCTGAGTCCCTTCACGCTTTCGTTATCGTGAACCGTAATGGAACAGAGTTGCAAACTGAGCCCACAGCCCACGGTGCACGCACGTGGTGACCGGCTCCCGCGAGGGCGAGCACAGAGCGAACCTCGCCGCTGTCTCGGGAAGTTCTGGACAGACAGCGCTGCTGTGGAACTCTGGCGATCTCGGCGGTTTGCTCTCACCCCCCTGATGCCATTTTCTGCCTTTGGGCCCCAGCAGGAGACTTTGACCTTGCCCTCTACAGCCAGGCCAGCAGGGGCAGTTGGGAACGCAACCTCTGCCATTGGCGAGGGCTCACTGGCCACTTAAAAAGTGTCCTTTACAAAGGAGGCGCAGGGGCCCTTTCCTTACAGCGCACACGGGTCTGAGCTCCGAGGCACGGGATTGGCCGCTGCGGCCCCCTTCGGGGAAGGCAGGCCCAGAGCGGTCGTGCCCATGCCCGCCCCTGCCGGTGTCGGGCCCGCCTTTGCAAACCTGCACCGTTTGGTTCCCTCGTGGGAGAACCCAGGCGGGGCCTGAAGCGTCATCGTCCGCTTTTCCAGCATCTCATCCGTTTCCTGGTGTCTGGTCTTGGCACGGGCAGACCCATCCGTCCGGGTCTCCTGGGGGTGGCTGTCCCCACCCCGGCTTGTGGCCTCGCACGCTTTCTTCGGGCTTCCGGGCCGCAGAAGCCTTATTAGCGAACCTGCAGAGAGCCACCAGCCTATGTTGGCTGCCCGTGAACTTTCCGCCACCCTCGGCCGTTGCCAAGCACCACACCTTCGTTTGAAAGTCGAAAGCTGTTAGGTTCCAAATCCTTGCATTTGGGGTGCGCGTAAGCTCACAGGTCAGAGGCACCTCTGTTTCCTGAAGATGGGGGCAGAGTTCCCTCCCCCTGAGTCGGCAGCCCCTCTCAGAGAGTTTCAGCAAACACCAGCCGGCCAGCCTGGGGTGACATTTCGGTGCGCATGTGCAGAGATCGGCAAACGGTTGCCCAAGTCTCTTCGGCCATCAGCACGACCGCATTAGGAGCATGAGGTAGACAGAGTTAAAGCTCAGCTGGCCCCTCATCGGTCACAGTCCAGGGAGGGGACCTCCCCAGCCAACAGCCTGAGTCCAGGTGTGAAGCGAAGGCAGCCCAGCGGGGGTGCTGTGGGGCCCCAGATTTTGAGGGGCCACTTCACCACCCAGGGCTTCAGGCTTGCTAGTGGCCCCTGAGCCCCAACACACGGAGAGGAACTTTCCATGGAGATGCAGGCAGGGCATTGCAGGCTGAAGGAGAAACCCAGGTCAGACGTGGCATCGAGCCCCCCGCCCCCGGCCCCCCAGGTGGTGTGACCTCTAGGTGACTCTAGGTGTGGCTGGATGGGTGGCTCCCTCCATCAGCCTCCACAGGAAGGTCACTTTGCTCTCTGCCCAGCTCCAAAGGAGGAATGTCTTATCGCCCCGAAGGGTGACTATCAAAGACAAACACCAACCCAGAAAGATAAAAAGCGATCAGACGCAGGCGTTTTGCCCAATCCCGTGAAGCCCTGACCCTTGCCTGAACTCCTCGGGGTCCTCTTACCTAAATACCTGAACGGAGAATCTGGAGCGAGCGCACCCACAGGGGGACGGTGTCCACGCCTCCAGGGTGTCGTCCTCCAGTGTCCTCGAGAAGTCCCAGGGCAGCGACTGGGGACGTGAGTCCTGGGTGGGGGTTACTCATTACCCTCCGGCCGGTCGCCTGCCGACTTCCAGCAGGGAAGCCCCTGGGCGATGCTGGTACGGAAGGAATCGAGTCGGCCCGGCTGTCACGCCGCCCGAGCCTTGGGTTGGGTGGAAATAGCTCAGTGTTGCGAATTTAGTGATTTGAAACTTCTGGGCACGGTGCTTTCGCGTCATTCATTAAACTGTCGTTTTTCACATTATTATCTCTTGCACTAGAAAGGTGACTGGTACCCAGGACAGACCCGGATTGAGGCCCCCGCCAGGGACCCACCCTGGTGACCCAAAGGTTCTGCATCCCTTTTTTGCCTTTTGTTCTGGAAAAGAACCTTCTTAAGCAGTCTGTTTAAGGCGGGGGGCCTGTCCCGCGTGAAAGGGGACAGATGCCTTTGTCTCGGATCTATGTGGGGTTCCTGTGGAGCCCCTGCAGCGTGCGGGGCCTGAAGGTCCCCAGGGGAGACTGGCCGCTGTGCAGCAATAGCGGGAAATGGCGTCACCGTGCCTCACGTCACCTGACCGCCGCGCCAGCCCCCAAGGTGTGCCTGTAAACCGATGATCGCACTGTCGTTTCTGCCCCTCAGTCAAGAACAACCTCTGCACCAAGGTGTCCACGTGCGTGATGGCCAAGGCTGTTCCCAAGTGCTTCTCGTGTAAGACGCGCGGGTGTCGCGCGTGGTCCCAGCGGTGCAGCGCCGGGTGTGGGGCTGTCGCGGAGCTTGAGTCCTGAAGGCATTCTGGGCAGACCGGCGGGGGTGAGCCGTGGTGCGTGGGGCTCTGTGGCGCGAGCGGAAGGGCCGCTGGCTGTCTGCGGAGAGTCGGTGTCGGAGACCAACTGCCTGAGAGAAAACTATGGAATAAAACCACGTTTAAAACGATGCAATATAAGGCGTCCCGGGGGGCAGGCTGGACAGCAACACGTTGCTGCATCCGGGGCACATCCCTTGGCCACACCTGGCGCTTGGCCAGGACATGCCAGGAGGGGCCGGCGAGTGTAGCTGCAGGTGGCACTTTCCTGCGCAGGGAAGTTCCCAGATGACGGGGCTGGATTTCCCGAAGGGCGGAGGCCACTTTCCTGGTTCTCGTTCCGGAGCTGAAGGTCATGGCCTGGCTTTGGCCCACCCGCACCGACCTCGCCTTCTGACGAGCTGGGCCAGAGCGTTAGCCCAGCCTCGTGGGCCTCCCAAGCAATGAGTGCTCTCCAGTCAGACCCAGACGGCCTTCAGGGAAAACAGAGACAGTTACATTCTCATGAAGAACTTTCATAAATGGGCAAACTGACACAGAAAACTCTCCAAATACGCTGAGTTAATTATGAACAAGAACTTTGATTTTATATGTATATATGTATATATATACACATACATATATACAGACACATACACGTATCTGTGTATTTGGTACAACCTGGGGGAAAAGTCCAGCCCCAGTTCGCATAGCCAGGGTTTTACCTGGGCTCTGTCACGGTGCCTTACTAGCAAAATGATTTTCTTGCAAAGAAAAGGCTACTAAAAAAATGCCGCCCCCCCCCCATACCATCTAAAAAGCACGTCTACCTGGGACATTCAAACAAAAGCCCTTTCGCAGGAAAATGGGCTCCTAGCTTGGTAGTGTCAGTGTCTGGAAGAGCTGATACCAGTTGAAGGTCGTCACTTTGAAGTGTGTTCTGACTACTCGTCCTCAAGGCAACAGTGGCAGGTTCTGCGAGAACAGGGGAGAAGGCACTGCGTTTGCCCACGCTTCTTGCTAAAAGCAGACTGTGTCCCTCCGACTGGATTTCTCCTGCTTCATGGCAGAGGCTAGAATGGAAAGTTGTTTTAAAGATCGAGTCCCACTCCCGTACCTAAAACTCGACTGTATCTCGTGAATTCTTGGTGTAAGTGCTCCCTTCCGTTACAGTTCATTCCCAGTCAACAGGGTGGTGTCCGCTCCCTGCCCTGGGGACATCTGGTCTGAGGGACCACAGGGCGCTTTGGGGCTTGGTGACGGGACTCTTTGCCTTCCTGGTTGCTCTTCGCATCAGCCTTGGGGCGGCCTTTGGGCTCCAGGTCAGAATCGGGGCACCGGGAAAAGGGCAGTGAGTTAGAGATGGTGACCGAGGACACAGTGCTCACGTCGAGGGTCCCCTCTGTCACCGGTTCCCCCCACACCGTGGTTGGAGAAGCTCACCTTAGAAAGAAAGGTTGGCGCCGCCCACGCACGACAGTGATGCCCCTGCCCCGTTCCTCCAAGGTCAGGTGAAGATGAGCCGAACCGAGGTGGGCACCTGCCCTGAGCTTTGCACTGTTCGTCGGCCCGCGCACCTGAGGGTGCGTGAGAACGGCGACCAAGCCGGTGGCTTCTCAGCGTCGCCCCTGGTGCCGAAGCAAAGTTTAAAAATGGGAGCAGCGAGCATGCGTTGGCTGCAGAGGTACCTTGATGAGGACCATGGACGGTTACCTAATCTAGACCTTGGTGGTTACGTCTTTTGGCTTGCATTCGGCAGGCTGGCGATGCAAAAAAAAAAAAAAAAAAAACTACACAGAGGGATAGTTGCGGAGGGGCCAAAGGGCCATGGTGTCAGGAAAGGGCACCCACGCAGGGTCTGGGCAGTCAGTGGCTGTGTCCCAGGGCTGGTCGCTGAGCCCCTGCCATCATCCACGGGGATTCGGGGGCAGTCCCACTCCGGTGAGCAGCGGAGGAACCTCCCACGGAGGAGCGTGTCCAGAGGCATCCGTGACCCCAGCGCTCCCCCAGAGGGGTGGTTCGGGCGGAGGTGCACCCGTCCTGGTGTGCTGGGGCCGCGGTAACCAAGGACCGCACGCTGGGTGAACCGCGGACGCTGTCTCTCTGTGGGACGGAGGTCCAGGTCCCGGCAGGACTGGTGCCTTCCGGAAGGTCTGGCCCAGGCCTGTCTCCCGGCTTCTGGTGCTTCCGCTGGGCGCCTGTGGTGCTCGTGGCTTGGAGATGCGACCTCCCGACCTCCGCTTGGCATGGCTGGGTCGTTCTCGCCTGCGTGTTTGTCTGCATCCGGGTCCCCCTTTTTCATAAGGACGACTGTCATATTGGATGAGAGGCCCCGCTCACTCCAGTATGACTGTGACGAATCACATCTGCAGTGACCTTATTTCCAAATAAGGTCACGTTCTGAGTACCGGGGGGGTTAGGACTTCAACAAATGAATTGGTGGGGGGGCGGATACAGTTCAATCCCTCGGTCATGCAGACGGTGCTCTCTGGAATTTCGGCAGCCAGGACATTCTGCCGTGCAGGAACGCTCCTGTGAGTTGACTCTGGTCCTAGCTGGGCCAGCGCGCAGGCTCCGAGATCACGACAGGGGTTGCGGGAGAGGGGACTTCGGCGGGAGACGGGGCAGGTGTGGCTCACCTGCGTTTTTTTTTTCGTGGTCCTGCAGGTTACATCGAAGCGGCGATCATTCCCGCCGGCGCGCGGAGGATCCGCGTGGTGGAGGACAAACCCGCCCACAGCTTTCTGGGTAACGCGGACGTGACCCGACCCCACGTGCGCGTCCTGAGAATGGGCGTGCGCGTCCTGAGAATGGGCGTGCGCGGTCAGGCTGGTCCGGCCTTGGCCCCGCCCCCCAGCCGTGGTCTGAGACGCTCACTCTGTAGGTGTGAGGACAGGAGGGATCAGAGTGGACCGGCTGGTGCTGTCACGTTCGGATGAGGTGTAGTGACCCTCAAGGTGGGGGAGGGGGAGGGGGCAGGGGGCAGTAGGAGCCACCGGCTTCAGATGGGGGATAGCCTTGAGGACCTGCCCCCAGAGCAACACCGGGAGAGCTCCGAGCAGGCGGAGTCCGGTCAGCCCGGGGCGTCCCCCAGCCCGCAGGGGGCACCCGGAGGCTGTCCGTGGCTCTGGGAATGACTCCCCAATCTAATGGAAACCCAGAGAACCCTGATTTCCACTAAGTGCCGTGTGCCCCGGACTCCCAGTGGCCAATTCCATCAAGCTCCGGCCCTGAAGGCTTTCTGTAGAAGAAGTGGCTTCCATTTCATTACCACACTTAAAGTCTCAGGGGAATGGTTCCCTTGACCCCTTCGTGGCCGAAGCGACCCCTCTGTGTCCGAAGGTCAACTCCCAGCCTGCACGTCGTCGGCCCCTGAGACGGTCTCCCTGGCACGTGAGCACCAGGGCAGTGTGAGAGCTGGGTTGGCGTGTGTGTCCTGGATGCCCCCGTGGGTGCCAGGGGGCCGCCTCTGCCCGTAGCTCACTGCGATGGGACGCGCTGTGACCCCTGTCCTCCCAGCGGCCTTGCCCCTCTGGGTTCTTGTCTTGGGTCGGATTTCAAACTGGCGGTGGCTGGCAGCCCAGCCAGGTCACCCTCTCTGGGGCTTGCTGGTATCATAACCGCTCCATCTTGGCTTCAGGGTGCTCTCCGAGGTTTTTTAAAATGGGTAAGACGTGATCTCTCTCTGGCTTCAGACCGAAGAATGAAGTTATTTTGGCCAAAATGGAGTTACTCACGAAATGCTCTGATCACTGAATTTTTATTTATTTATTTATTTTTGTACAGTGTTTTTAGAGCGGAAGGGAGGGAGAAAGGAGGGAGAGCTACATCAGTGTGGGGGTTGCCTCTCGTGCGCCCCCTACTGGGGGGGGGGGACCTGTCTGGCAACCCAGGCATGCGCCCTGTGACTGGGAGTCGAACAAGCAACCCTTTGGTTCGCAGCTGACTCTCAGTCCACTGAGCCCCACCAGCCCGGGACTTATCACTGATTTCTTTAGAAAGTGTCTTTGTCGGCATTCGTGCCTTCGTAGACTCCACAGAACAATCTGGGTCTTTCTCTGAAATGGCGTCTGCTGGAGAAACCCACAGTCTGACGAGACGGACGCAGATCCGTCCTCTGCTGGGCAAGGCCACAGTGAGTGAGGACCCTCATCCCGCTGTGTGAGAGCTAGGAGCCACTTGGAGACACTGAGATAATCACCCTCACACACCTGCCCTGGGGAAAGGTGGGGGTGGGGACGGGAGCCCCTCTTTGCAGGTGAGCACCCCAGGGCTCACCAGTAAACAGTGCCCCGAGCGTCCCCACAGGGCCCCAGGCAGCCTGGGCCCTACCGCCGCTTCCCTGGCGGCTGCCGTGACCCCGCCTCCCCGAGGCCAGCGTGTCCTCGCTGGTCTCCATCAGCCCCATGGCCTTGCCCGCCTCCCTGGTGTGGACTTCGTCCCGGTCCAGCCTTCGTCCTTGGCAGCTGTCCCAGCTGTCACTGTATGGATAAGACAGTACCTGCAGGGCTTTCTAAAGGGAGCGGTGGCCCTGTGTGGACTTCTCAGAGAGCCACCCCTGTCCTTCTGCTCACCTAAGGCATTCGGTCCGCTTCCCCAGCATTGCTGTCGGAAGCCCTGTCCCCTAAGGTTACCCCCGAAATTTACCTTTTCAACGGGTTCATTGGCCCTCCCCAACCTGCAAATGATGCTTCTGCTCCCCGGAGACCATGGGCCTCCAAGAGAGGTTGATACCACGTCTGACCCTCATCTTATTTTTAAAAATAAAATCACAATGGCAGCCTCCCGGGAGCTGCTGGCTCAGTGCCCAGGTTGGCTCACTGGGTCTTCCGTAAAGCAGGTGCCCCCAGGAGCTGGTCCCTTGGCTTCCGGCCCTCGCTTCTGCGACTTCGCAGCACATTCCTCACCTGACCCCAGCCCCAGGTGTCTGGCAAAAGGGGAACATCATCTCCACTTCCCTGGGGCAGCGTAAAGCAGACAAGGACGTCAGACTCCTCTCGATATAGCTCCACTTGTAATTCCAACAGGAAATGAGCTTTTCAAGGGGAACCCACGTTAGGGCCACCGAGGTCAAGAGTGTGGCGGCTGCCCAGGGGGAGCTGTCTCCCCGATGGCCCCTCTCCGCTCCTGAAGCCCGAGGGCCCCACATGCACTGACCTGCCTGCTCTGCTTTGCACCCCCACCCCCAGTACCCCCAAATGTCCTGCGCTGCCTGTTTTCCCGAGGAGAAAACCAGGACTCCAGGGGTTCGGTGGCTCGTCCAGGCTCCTCATTGCGTCTGGGTCTGCGGGAATTCATGGAACCGCCCGGAATCGCCCTGACGAGCTCAGAGACGGACAGAGACGGACAGACAGGGACAGCCCTTCATCCGAGAACACGTGTTCAAACCTGCCGGTTGCCACTACTTCCTGTGCGGACTTTGGAGGAGCGGGCCTCCAACCTAAGATCAGTTCAATGCCCCAGGACGACCTCTCAGCTCCCAAGAAGCACGGGACCTCCCTGGGAGGTTGGAGCTTGCCCGGGTCCCCTTATCTTTCCCGCCGGCCACAGTCCCAGAATTCCAGGGCCTGGCGTGCGCGCGCACCACGGCCAGCCGGAGGAGGTGGTCCGCGCTCCTTACACGGGCGTCTCAGGTTGGTTCCCACCAGCCTCGTTGGCACGTGGGGCCAGGCGCTCTGGAGGGCGAGCCCCTGCAGCCCTGGGGTACTCTGCCATTTGCTGCGAGCTAGCGAGCAGTTCCCCAGGAATGTCACCCCACCTGCCTCCAGCCCACGCTGCCTGGCGCTCTGCTGGAAACCACCTGGGACAGGAAATGCCTGTGCCGTTTGCCTCCACACAGCGAGCTGGCGGGGCTCCGAGTGGGAGTGAAGGGAGCTGACTCCGAGCCAGGATTCGAAGTGGGTTGACTGCGGGTCAGATCTTCCAGCGGCGTCCAAGAGGGAGAGAGACAAAAGGAACTTGCTTCTGCGCTGCGCCGTGCCGGGCGGGGGGACAGGGGGGCTCTGCGGATGGGTCAGGCCTCCGGCCAGCTGTCCCAGGGAGCCGTGCACCCCCACTGTGCGCCCCCCCCCTCCCCGGCTCCCCAGCATGGCTCACGATCTTCCCCCACAACAGTGCCCAGAAGTCCAGGGACAGCGCGCAATAAATATTCACAGGGAAAAAGAAGAGCCCAGGCTGGAAACTTGGTCCCATGCTCTCCCGTTACGGCCCACGGAGGTTTTTTTGTCTGCCGGAGGAGCAAGGGACAGCGGGGACCCACCCGGGTCCCCAGGGCAGTCCTCGACGACGTTGAGAGCCTTCTCCTTCATGGCTTCTCGGCAAACTGCCCGAAAGCAAAAGCAAGCACGGTGACGGTTCAGACGGCGGCCGGGAACACCCGCCCTCTGACCCAGGCAGAGCCAGGAGGCGAAGCTCTCCTCCCCAGCCAGTCAGCGCTCCAGACGTCACAGGCGGAATCGAGTCCCTCGGCATCCGCTTTCTTCTGAACTCCACGGTCGGCCTGTTGGATCGAAGCATTGCTCACTCGCTTCCTAGCCCCCGTTGAGTGTCTAGGCGTAAAAATCGTAATTTCACATGCGAACTGATCTCACAGTGTTTGCAGGCGCAGGGAAGTTGCGTGTCCCCGTTGGTGCCTGGACTGCGAGGGCGGGCAGCTTGTGCAGCCCAGACTTACTTCATTTGGGGTCGTTCTTTAAGAAAAGAGCACAACATCGTGGACAGGGCCCTGGAAGGGACTCGTGCCCGCGATGGGCCGTGGAGCCCATCCTTCACCGGCGCGCTCGCCCGCCCGGGGGTGAGGCTGCCCCAGAAGGACCAGGAGGTGGCGTGCGTCCATCCCTTATGGGCCCCACGGAGCGGTTTCTTACTGGACTTCCCCCGAACCTTCGTGTCCACCGCTAAGCATGGTCTTCGTGTATCCACAGAATCTCTAAGGCTGCAGCCTCGCCTTGTTGAAGAAACGTCAGGCACGAATTCCAATTTTAGCGGGGAGTTCTGATTTCTCGGCCTGGATCACAGCAACCTGCAGAGTTTGAATCTTGCTACCTAAATACTCACCGCGAAGACATCGGCTCGAAGCAATCCGCATGCTGCTTAGAACTGGCGATCTCTGATGTCTAACTGACTCGGGGGTGGGGGGGGTTTCCTCCCCCTGCAGAACGTATGAAGGGTTGTCGTGGAGGTGAAACTCTCCTGAGAAAGGGGCGCTCTCTCTCAGATGGGGGGTCAAGGGGCCACCGAGAAGTTGTATTTGCAGAGCCTGGAAGCTTACATCCTCTGGGGAGGTGGCCAGAAGCAGGGCCTGGACATGGGAAGTCTGTTTGTTCTGAGGCTATGAGAGCGTCCCCCCCCCCCGCAGCACACGCCCCCCCCCCCGACCGCCCCCCGCAGAGCTGTGATACCGGCGAGGTTTCGCCAACTCAGCAGCTCCAGACCAGGGCCGGGCGCCGTCAGAACTTACAGGAAGGTGGTGACAGCGCCTTCTTTTGCTTGTGGCCCATCGGCGTGAGGTCGATGCTCTGTCTCTTCGGACGCATTTTGCCAAGAGCAGAGGAAGCCGGCAAAGTGCAAGGCCGAGGCCCGCAGAGCTGCGGTGTGGGAGCCCCCGCCACGCCGGGCCCGCCCCTGTCCGTGGGCACCTCGGCTTCCCAGACTCTAGTATTTAACAGAGCGCTGTTACTTCCTTTTAAAAAATTAACTTACTTTCCAAGTACACCTGGCATTCGGCATTGTGTTAGTTTCCGGTGTGCAACACGGTGATTAGACGTGCGTGTACCTGACAGGGTGGCGAGCCCCTCGGTAAGCCTCGTTCCCACCTGGCTCGCAGTTGTTACGACAGCACTGACTGTATTTCCTGTGCAGAACCTCACAGCCCCAGGACTATTTTTATAGATGGCAATTATAAGAACAGCGCTTATTTCTTGAAGGAGCGTCCACTTTATGAACGGAGGCGCATTGAATCCTTCCGTGTTGGAGTTAGGCCGCTCTCCTTCAACAGAAGCCCCCGCGGGGTGACTGTAAAATGAACCCGCGAGTTCTGCTAACGTAGCGAAACGTGTCTGTCGCCCTGGACCCATTAGAACAGAATCCGTTCGTCGGGCAGAGAATGGTCTCAGTTCCGTGAAACGGGCCTGGGCCCGGCTGCCCTTCCCTGGACCCCCAGCGTGAGTCGAGGCCGAAACAGGCAGCCCACCCGAGACGGGCCCACAGCCGCTCTCCCCGGGCCCTGTGGGTCGTGAGGCGTCCGGTCCCAGGACGCAGGAAGCGCGTCCTCCCCCGCCCCCTGTCCCCGCCCCCCGGGGGCGGTGAGGCCTCCGCCCACCCCTCGCCCCCGCCCCCCAGATTCCCCGTGAGGACAGACAGGCCCTCCTGATGCCCTGATGTTGCGTCTTCTCCCCAGCTCTCAAGGACTCCAGTAAGAGGTCCATCAACAGCGACTGGAAGATAGAGCTGCCCGGGGAGTTCCAGATCGCAGGCACGACCGTGCGCTACGTGCGAAGGGGCCTGTGGGAGAAAATATCTGCCAAGGGACCCACCAAGACACCGCTGCACCTCATGGTAACTTGCTGTGCTTTCCTGTTTGTCTTGAGACCCAGGCTTTGAAGGGGTCCCACCCCCACCCCCGCCATTGACCTCTTTCCTGGGGCCTCAGGTGGCGGGAAGATGCTCCTGGTTTCTAGGGGTGTAACCGGCCTCCTGCAGCTCAGGCCTCTCCCTGGGGCTCCCCTTCCTCTCATGCCGTGGAGGCCTGCGGCAGAATTCTCCCTTCTCCAAGCCCCGCCCCCGACTCCTCCCTGGCAGAGCGCCCATCCGCTTTCCAAAGGAGCTGTCTCCAGGGAGCCCCCCCGCTCAGCCATGGGGCAGCCAGGGGGGACTCGGCGGCGTGAAGGAAAGGGACCCACTCAAGCGTCTGTGTTTCCGTATCCGATGGCACAGGTCCGCCCCCCACGGCTCGTCTGTCCCCGTTGGAAATTACCTTTTGGGAACGAGCTGGTGACTGCATTTCCTTCCAAAGCAGCATCACTCAGATTTTCCACACGCGGCTTGCAGCAAGCATTTGGGGGGGCTGCAAGGGAGAGCCAGGTTCTAGGGAACAGCGACTCCCCGGGTGGTCTCCAGAGACCTGGGCAGCCGGGGGAGGCCAGAGCGCCCCGACTGTCTGCGAGGACCTTGCGCAGACTGAGGAAACGTCTGCTTGTGCATCACTTTGAGGATACCGAGCCTCTCCCTCCAGGGGAGGTGGGGCCCGGGGTCCTCCCAGCTGACCTCTGGTAGCGCGCCGTGATGGCCCCCGGGCCCCCCTCCAAAGAACTGGCTTCATGGCCGCCTGGGCATCTCTGCTCAAAGTGCGCCTCATCCTCAGTCCCCGCTTGGAAGTCCTTCCCCCCATGGATGTGCGGTCCCCGGCAACGTGCAGCCATTGGAGGTTACACGACACCCGGAGGGGCCCCTGGCTGCCTCCCAGGGGATCTCCGGAGGAGACAGCTCTGCCGTGAGCCCTGGCACCCCGTGCAACGTCACCCCGCTATGCCGGGGGCAAAGCAGGCCAGCTTCCGCGCGCAACGTGAACCGCCTGGAAATCGGTCACCGCAAACCCTCAGCCCGCTGAATCGGCAGGCAGAGCCTTGCTCGGTGGTTTCCAGGGCCCAGGGACCATCCCCAAGCCCCTTCTCTGTGATACGGTCGTCCCCTAGTCTGTCCTTAGAGCAAGCCCTCCTCTCCTGATGGAAAAGCAGTCATATGCAGCGGGACTCCGGGAGGAAGCCAAGGACAGGATGGGACACTTGCCCAAACGTCACCTGTTAGCCCCGGCATTTGCTTTCTCTAGCAGACGCCAAGAGGGGTCTGTTTCCTGTCTTTTCTAAAAGCCTCTCGCACCAAATGAACTGTCGGCCGGCTCTCGGGGACAGCCGTCACCGTGGCAGCCCAGGTCCCCACCCTCTTTCACTCGGATTGCTGCTCTTTAGGTGCAGTTTTGACACCTAGACCCAAGAGGGACCCCTCTGGCGGTGCATAGAAGTCATTGTCCCCAAACCCGGGCGCAGGCGACACTCCGCAGGGTCCGGAGCGCCTTTGAAACCGGCTGCGCACAGGCGCACAGATCATCGTACGCGGCTGCAGAATTGCATGAAATTGGTTTCATACACATTCACCATTACCAATCTTATTCCCATACCGAGATAATAAAGATCTCTTTTAATGGGTTTTCTTTAAAACGCACACACACACAAACTGGAGGCGTATTTCCAACTGCATTCCTGCAAGTGTGTTTCTTGGACAAGTGGATGTTCATGCACTTTGGGTGGCTCTTAGCACCCCACCCCCCACCCTGCGCTCAAGCCCCTGGAGGGCTGGGAGACACTCGGGAGAGAAGACGGCTCTCACCGGTGGCACTTCCCACCGGCCTTCTCTACGCGAATTCAGGCGTGCCCTGCTCGTCCGCAGTTAGCTCCCGCTGGCCCTTCTCCCGGGCCCCCTGGTCAGGAAGGGGAGTTGCTCACTGCTTAGATGCAGAGGGACCCGCTGGTCCTCATCCTCCTCACTACCTTGCAGTGGGAAGGCTGCCGAGTCCTTGGAGTCCCGAAGCGGCACCCTCAAGGTTCCCCTGCGGGGGGCCGTGTTTGCCCTCAAGCCTGCCTGACACGCAGCAGGGGTGTTCATTTTCAAAGACGCGGAGCAACCCCACTTGCTCAGATGCCCTTTTAGGTAAAAGCAGCCTGTCCGCGTCTGTCTTGCCGGCAGGGGCGCAGCTGCTGCACGCAGGAGTTTGTGGGAACGGGTCCTTTTCTCCCCGTGTGACGTTCGAAGTGACGCAGACTTGCTCCTCCCCACACTCCTCTCCCGCCTTGGTCCTCTGTCCGGGGGGGAGAGCGCAGAACTCTCCGCCGACGGTTTGCATGTGCGCCCCCCAGAGCTGAGTACCCAGCGTGGAGCCCGGCGCCGAGATACGGGAGCGCCCTGAGGTGGGGCCTGTTTTGAAAGCCAGTGCCCGCCGGCAGGGGGGCGGCGCGGTGCGGCTCACCGTGCGTCTTCGGCTCCCCGGGGCTCGGGCAGGATTTCCCAGCGGCCTCCCCTTTTGCCGCCCATCCAGGTGTTGCTGTTCCATGACCAGAACTATGGCATCCATTACGAATACACCATTCCCGTCAACGGCACCGCCGAGAACCGGAGCGAGCTGGAGAAACCGCAGGACTCTCTGTTCCTCTGGACCCACAGCGGCTGGGAGGGCTGCAGCATGCAGTGTGGAGGAGGTGGGCGCCGGGGTCGCGGGGTCGAGGTGCGGGGGGGGGCTGTGCTGGAGGACGGAGCCGCGAGTGAGGGGCCCTCTGTGGTCCGCGCTGGGAGCGTGGGGCGTGCCGGCCCCGTAACCAGTGTTTCTGAGGGAACCGGACCACGTCCCGCTGACGGTCTCCGTGCAGAACGTCTGGACGGAGGCTCCCAGTTGGGGGGGGCTGGGCTGTCCCCATGCGGCTGCTCTGCCGTGGCACAGGGCCCCTCCACCCTGATCTACGGGTCGGCGTCTGGCTGACATCCGGCTGTGTCCCAGGCACGACAAGTGACCCTGTTGCCCCGTGGGGGAGGGGCACCCGAAGATGTCTGCGCTCCCGCATGCGCCTCCCTCTTTGCCACCGGGACCCCACTCCAGGGTGCAGGGGGTAGCCAAAGGCCTTCCAGTCCAAGGACCCGTTCCGGGCAGAGTCCTGGCTTCCCCACTTGCTGCCATCTTTTTTTTTTTTTTAGCTTCCCTTCCCTCTAGCTACACTTCCTGGCTGGTCAGCCCCCCGCTGGCCCTCAGGACAATGGCCTTTGTCACTCTGATGCACGGGACACGCAGTGGGGTCCTGGGAGGTGGGGCACAGAGTTCAGAAGGAGGGTTGGCCTGGACCCTGAAACGCCGCCCCGGCGAGCGGGAAGGCAGGGTGGACGCTGGACGTCGACCACCCATACCCAGCACCTAGGATGACGTCAGCCCCATTTTAAAAAACAATCCTGCCCGGGGACACTTCTTCCTTGCTTTTTAGAGAGAGAGGAAGGGGGGGAGAGAGAGAGAAGTATCCGTCGGTAGACTTTTAAACCTCACATGAACAGGCATAGAGGGTGGCAGTCGTTGGTAGAAACTGAAGACCGAGATCGGACCCCGGGCCTCCTTGGCTTCCTAGCCATCCAAGGACACAGCCGATCTGGGGGCTCGCCCCTTCCGTCCCCTACGCTAGAGCTTTTCTCCTGCCCCACCCTGCCCTGACCACGTCTCACACGTGTCTCCTCGTCACGAGGACTGGAGCTCCTTCCCTGGCAGCAGCCCGCCACCTGGCTGATGAAAACACGCGTGCGCAAACGCCCCTCAGTGCTCGGTGAGCGTGGACGAACGCCCCTCCAAGGCGCGCGCCGCTGCAGCCTCTCAGTGTCCTGGGGTTTGGTTTCCAGGGGAACGCAGGACCATCGTGTCCTGCACGCGGATCGTGAACAAGACGACGATTCTGGTGAACGACAGCGACTGCCCTCCGGCCAGCCGACCAGAGCCCCAGGTCCGCAGGTGCAACTCACACCCGTGCCAGTCCCGGTAAGGAGCTGGGCTCTCCCACGGGGGCCCTCCGGAGCGGGGGCAGCGACGCCCGTGCGTGGGGGGAGGGCCGGACGCACAGTCACCACCGCGGTGCCGCTCCGGGCCACGCGCCCTCGTTGTTGCCGAGGGGTCCGTGCTTGCTTGCTCGGGGTGCTGGGTTTCTGGCTGCCGGGCCGGAGTTCTGATGGCGGTGCACGGTCCTCGTTGGAGGACATGTCACGGGGCAGCGCTGCCGACTGGTGCACGTCAGCCGTCCGGGTTCAGTGGGAGTGTGTGAGAGCGTGTGCACGTGAGCACGTACACACCGGGTACTGCGTGTGCACGGCCTGTGCCAGCGGCTGAAATGGAAGCCGTGAGCGCAGATGTTGGGTTTTGTGGTTCAGGATCCATCAGGCCCCCTGTTCCCAGTGCCACTGTTCTGCCCTGGGACACCGACGCCCGGGAGTGCGTTCTCTCGGGGCGTCAGCAGAGAGGGGCTGTGGGGAACCCGGCCATCCGTCAGGGGGAGCCCTCCTTCCCTGTCAGACATTAGCAGGCCTTTGCCCGGAGCTCTGCCTCCGTCTTGGTCTGCGATGTCACCCTGGCCTCCTGACGAGTTCTGGGTTGAGGTGCGTGGTTTTGTGCTTCTGTGGATCAGGTGGAGGTATGTTTGCCTTTTGGAGAGAGACCGGACTTTGGACGCGGCAGTTTTGGTTCTTGTTTGTTTGTGTGTTTGTTTGTTTGCTTGTTTTGCTCAACTTGTGCCCACTACCAAAGCTTCACAAAGCGTTTGGTTTTTGCACCAACGCCCTGTGCTTTGTCGAACTTGCGAAATGGGTGTGAAGGGGAAAGGCGGGAAGGAGAGCGGGAAGGCATGGTTTGTTCTGATCACTTGCCATGTCCATCCTCAAAGAACGGAATTCTACCCAAACTCGGAAGGGCACGTGGAACCAAAAGTCTTGCCACTGTGAAGACAAAGATTTGACAAGCCACCGTCTCTTCTCCTGAAAGCAGAGACAGTCTGGCTCTCAGACACGGTGGGAAGGGAGGGCAAGTGAGTCTAGAAGAGGAGAGGTCAGCGTGGGTTCAAGGGCGTGGCCGAGCAAGAAAGACCCCAGGGACTGATTCAAGAATCATATGTTAGCCCTGGCTGGTGTGGCTCAGTGGGCTGGGCCTTGTCCTGCAAAGCCAAAGGTCGCAGGTTTGATTCCGGGTCAGGGCACATTGCCTGGGTTTCGGGTTCAGCCCCACAGGAGATTGGAGATGAAAAAAAAAAAAATCTGTGACCTTGAAGAGTGGAGAATAGAAGTCACCCACTCTGGACAATGGGAAGAAAAGATGGTTGACAATGACGGAGGTGCAGCGACCTGTGGGTCGCTGTCAACCATTCCAACATGCGCGTCATTGGAATCGCGGAAGCGGAGAAGGAAGGTGGAACAGAAAATAATCACGGAGGAAGCGAGGACCGAGTGGCCCGGGTTTCGTGAACAGTCGGGGAGGGAGACTGTCGGGTCGCCGTGGGTGATCCCGCCGGAGCCCAGAAGAATCCCGAGCTCCGTCACAAGGCCCTCTGACTGTTCGCGCAGCGGGCCGATGGGGCGCCGTTGCGGTTTTGACAGCCGCACCTCTTGCAGGAGGGGACTTTACGGCACCGGCACACTAACCGGAAAACCACGTAGAAAACCCCCACAGGAGCAGCCGCCGGTGTGAGCCTGAGGTTCCAGAGGGGCGCGCTCTGTGAGCCGGTGCCGCGGGGCCGCCCCGAGCCCGGATGGGGTGTGGGCGTCTGGTGCCACATGCTCCCGGCGCGTTCCGGCAGACCCCGGGCTCGCCATCTCATGGCCTTGGGGTGCCAGTTGGAGCCAAGCGCCCTTCAGACAAGTGACTTCAGAAGCACGTTCTTTGCATCTCCTTAGAACGAGGCCAGCAAACTTTACGAAGGGCCGGGTAGTACGTCTCTTTGGCTTAGCAGGCCACCCGTGGTCTCCAATGCCTGCTGTTCTTCGTTTTGTTGTAGAACCCCTTTAAAAAAATGCCAAGGCCGTCCTTAGCCTCTGGTCTGCCCAAAAACAACCTCCAGGCTGGTCTTGGCCTGGGAGTAATAGTTTGGGGTTATTACTTACTCTCGTTCCGCCCGCTGAGACGTTGAGACCACAGCTCCGAAGGGACCACCTCCCCGGACGTGTTCTCTCATTATACATGTTGCTACCCGGAGGCACTTTCCTTGGCCCAGTGGTTCAGCACTGGTTTAAAAAGCACCCAGCGCACCCCTGAGCGCCCAGTCCAGCATCGGCAAGCTCGTTCGCCGCACGTGCGTTGGCTGAGCCCCTTCCCCGGGCCCTGTGCTCAGTACCCAGGTATTCAGGAGTGAGAAAGGCAAGTTCTGCAGTCTCCTGGCACTGGGTGAAGATTCGGTTTCTGCCTCCCCACCCCACTCCTTTGTGTCCCGACCCCGTAAAATCAGGTGGATCGGCCTGAAAGAATGAGCGGAACTGGGCAAAGCCGAGCAGAAAATAAATTTGGTAAAAGAGGAGACAGCACCCGAAATTGGCCCCAGGGTCTAGAAGAGAAATGCCAGTGTTCCTACTCCAGGCTGGCTTTGTTCGTTGGCTTCGTTATTTCCAACCATCTGACTTGGTGCTGCTTCTCTGTCCGCTTTGCTTTCATTGTCCATATACTTTTAAAATGTTTTAATTGCAGGCAACATTCACTATTGCTTTCACTGCAGGCTCCCAGAGCAGTGGCTAGACTTTTAGGTAACTCACATAAGGGATCCCCCGGAAGGGACACAGGAAAATGAAGGGCCATCCAAGAGCAGTTAGTGTGTGGCCGAGGGAATGTGTGCAATGATTTCACAGCGTTTACAGACCCTGGGTGTATCTGCTTACACACTCACCCACGTGTGCATGCACACTATACACGACCCTGATGGAGCCGGCCTGTGCGTCCCTGGGAGAGTGAAGGAGCCTGTCTGTGTGACTGTGACCCTCTGACCTGTAAAACGAGAGGCGGTCACCTCTTTCCCGGACGTTTTCCCTTATTTCCCCCGATCCCCCTGTCATTTGCTTCAGGCCCCTTCTCCCATCCAGCTCCCTCCCCGATTGCTCCCCACGTGCGCCTCTTCATTCGAATCCGGCCCCCCGGTCCCGTGGAGAGGCCTCCCGAGCCCTGCCTCGACCCCGTGGAACCTGAACTCGGACACACACAGAGCAGACGGCCGGGCTCCAGCATCCCGAGCACCAACGCAAACAAACGCATCGGCAACCCTGGCCCCGACGTTGGCAGGAGAGGCAGGAATCACAGGTCGGCTGAGCTGCTATGACTGCGGCCAGCAGCCCTCACCTTGCTGACCACAGTCTGCAAGGAAGAGCTGCCCCCCCAGCCCCCGGCAGGCATCGGGGGAGGAGGACTCCTGTGCGCCAGCCCCCCAACACCCAGGCCCGGGCAGTCCTGGCGCGAGGCGCTGGCGAGTGCTGGAACGGGGAGCGCTCGGCCTCGGCGGAGTTAATGCCTTTGCAGTCTTTCCGAGCTCATTGGCCGCTTGGAAAGTTCATTCCAAGCTATTAGATGTTTCCCTGTAGCATTTATGGCTTGAACGTCTTCCAGGAAGCACACACTGTGCTGTAGATTGAATTAGGGTGATTCGGAAAAGAATATTAAATATCGTGCTGGCAATGGCACCGAATCGTCACCTGTAAGGAAGTGGATTTGGATTTCAAATTTGTCCTCTTTGCTCAAATATCTTAACCAGGTTTGCCTTGCTTGGGGTTGACATTGAATGGACTCCCGTGTGTTTTTAGGAAAGCGTGTGCGTGTGTGTGTGTGTGTGTGTGTGTGTGTGTGTGTGTGAGAGAGAGAGAGAGAGAGAGAGAGATCAGGACTCGAGAATGAAGCCTAGACCATGTTGCTCTTGACCAAAGTCTGAAAAGCTTTTATTTAATCCATTTCTAGGCCGTTTAAACGTAAGGCTTTTCTTCCCTGCCCCCACGTCAAACAGACTAGGGAAAGTTCATTGTGAGTTCTCTATCTGCCACGCCCCGGATTCGGGGGGCCGTAGGAGGCTGCCCTTGGCCTTCTCCCCTCCCTGCATCGTGTAGAACAGGAGCCTGAGACTCAGGACCACTCCCGGTGGGAAGGGCAAAGCCAGGGGTCGTCCGTCCCCACGGGCCAACAGCCACGGCCCCACCGTCCTCAGACTAACTCCCTCCCTCCGGCTTGGCCTCCCTCCAGACACCCAGGCGTGCGGCCACCCTGCAAACTGAGGGGAACACAGAAAGAGTGCCTGAGGGGGACAGGGGCGGGTAGCAGCCTTGGTCTGTGACATCCCTACCTTACTGACGGCACGTGAACAGCGAGGAGAAATTCAGTCGCATTCCAGAAGTTTTTCTGACATGACCCCAAATCCCAGAACCTCGCTTGTATTTCAGTAGTAAAGTTTGGAAGCCTTCACTCTAAGGGAAGGAGCATCCCAGACGGAGAAAGACAGAGCACTTCAGAGCGGTCTCGAATCTTAAAACTCTGCTTTCTTCTTTCCCTGCCTGCTGAGCGCTTCGATTATGTGGACACCTCTCCCTTTGGTCACTACAGAACGCGGGGAAATTCCCAGGTACCGCTTCTCCCAGGCAACGTCGTTCACAGGTCGACGAAGTTCCGTTGAGAAACGCCGTACGTGGAGACGCTGAGGCCAGCGAAGAGGTCCCGCTGTCTCCCGGAGTTTTCTCAGTCACAAAACGTCAGCCGCACGGCACCCTCGATGTTCGAGTGGGGTTTCTGTGCCACCATCACAGGGACACAGTCTGAGGTTGAAACTCAGCCCGAGGAACAGAAGCAGAAACAAGCACAATCACAGTGGACTGTCAGAAATGCCCTCTCTCGGTTTTGGGGAGGGGGGGGACCACCAAACGTGGAAGGAATGGCCGAGCAGAGCAGGGCGGGGAGGACGATGAAGGACCCCTGCCTTGTAGAAGTGCTAGGGATGTTTCAGAAGGGAGCGTGAGATGTGCGTGACGGAAGGAAGCCTCCCGAAGTAGTCCCTCCCCCGGGGAGGCTGGCTCTCTTCCAGAAAAGAACAGGCCCCAGAAGGGGGGGTGACGTGTCCTGGAGAAGGAGTGTTCTTCTCTTTGCACAGGTGCGCGTTTGCATGCAAAGACACCGGCGGTGAAAAGATGGGAAAGACACATTTATCCAGATAGAAAAGCAAGAATGCCTAGACAAATGCCAAATAAAAGAGATTTTTAAAGCAAACAAACAAACAAACAAAAAGTTGCCAGAGATGAAAAGGAACATTTTGTAACGAGGACAATCCAGCAAAGAAAGAACAACGATAAACATGTATGGACCTAATAACAGAGCCCTAAAATCCATAGAGCAAACTCTGGCGGAATGAAAAGGAAAATCATAGAGGCTGTCGCCCTCAGCTTTCAATGAGGGGTTTTTCAAACTACAAGGAAGACCAGCAAGGGAGGGCAGCCCTGAGCAGCACTGTGAACCCGCAGACCTGACAGGTGTCCGTGAGGCGCTCTCCCCCCAACAACCGCATGGACACGTGTGCGTTCTCCAGGACAGACCGCCTCCCAGGCCTCCACACGTGTTAAGGGGCAACATGATGCGAAATGTGTTCTCCGATCCTCATGGAACAAAATTTCTCTGACCGTACTGGAGTCAAAGTAGAAGTCACCTGGGGACGTTTCGGCAGGCTCCCACCCAGAGCCCAGGTATCTCAGGACATAGAGGAAGCTCGGGACAGTCGGAGGCCTCGGCTGGAATGTTTGAAGGGTCCCCCCCCCAAACCAGCGTCATCGGGGCTCATTGTCACGGCCACCTTGCGTCCTCTGTTCTCCCACTACGAGAGACCAGCTGCCTCCCTGAGCCTCTGAATGCGGTTCCCAGGTCAGGGAGTTGGGCAGGCGCAGGGAGTTACCGTGTCGCCCCCGCCGGCCCTGTCTGGGCTGGCCTTGCCCTCCTCGTGTCCCCCGCGCCTTTCCTCCATCGGGCCAACTGGTGACCTGTGTACCCAGCAGAGTTGCCATTGCCCGGACACTGGCGAGAGAGGCTGAAAGTCCTCCCCCCCCCGGCCAGCTGTCATTCAGTGGCTCACAAAAGTGCCACCCGCTGGCATCGCGTTGGAGGGGCCACCACTCCGCAGGGCGGACTGCTCAGGAGACCCTAGGTCTCCGCAGGAAAAAGCCACTCCATCAACCTCCCCTTCCCACTGAAGGGACCGTTGGGTGTGGTGGGAGGCAGGAGACTCCCCCCCGCCCAGTAGTTGGTGACACGGCTGCAAATGGGACCCCTGTCCCCCAGGCCTGCCTGCCACGTGCCCTGGAGCCTTGGCGGCAGCCCGGAAGCACAAAGTGGGGGACCGCAGACCACCCACTTCTAGCGCTCACGGCGCCTTATATTTATTTGGAGCAAAATGCTAGAGTCAAGAACCACGGCCATCGAGGTTCTTTGATTCCCCAGCAACAGCACCCGAATCTAAAAGCGTACCAAAAGGTGAGAGAAGATAAGAAATCCGGAAAGGATGTGGAGTAACTCCCAAAACTGAAGAGATGCTGGAGCACACCTCTGCGGGAGAGCTTGGTGCCAGCCCCCGCGGACAGCTTTCGCAGGCTCCCGGGGAAGGTCTGACCGGCCTGGCTCGGCTCACGCCCTGTGCAGGAGAACTGGGGGGTTCTTCCCAGCAGGAGGAAGGCCACACTGGGCCGGCGAGGCCAGCAGACCCCTCGAACACGGAGAGGCACGCTGACGTCATGGCCAAACCGAGACCAAGAGGGACCTTCCGCGGGCGCTGAGCAGCCGGGGTGGGAGCCGGCCCGTCTGCGAGCAGGAGGGCTACTGTCCTGGAAAGTTCCCGGATGCTGGTAAGAGGGGCAGCCCGGCCGGAATGTTACTCTTGGACGTGAACCGTCAGCATCGGCAGCCGTGTGCTTCTCAGGTCGTGAGCATTTTCCTTCTGCCCCTGAACTCTTTGCAACTGGGTGTGGTACAACCCGTGACCATACTCAGGCTTCTCCTGGTTCTTCGCACCCCCAGCTTGTCCCGCTGGGGGTGCCACTTCCTGGGGTGCAACCCGATCAGGTGTCCCAGCGGGAGAGAAGCGTCGCTGGGTCCCAGTGATGTCATCAGGTGCAGCTGAAGCTCTTGTCACTTGTCCCACTTCTCTACTGAGAACTCAGGCCGCTCCTATAAATCCCAGAGGAACTTTTTTTTTTTTTTTGGATCTCAAAGAAATATTTGGAAATGAATATGGTAAAAGCAAAGCATCTTAAAACTGAGATCGTGTTCTGCTTGATACGGTAGAAATCGTGCAGGTAGCAGACACCCTAAGGGGTGGGGGTGGGCCGGTCCACTCCCGCCTGTGAGCAGCAAGCAGAGAGGGGAGCGGGGTGGGGGCGTTGGTGCCGTCACCCCGCTTTACGGACGGAGACGTTGAGTCCGTTGTTTAGCATCGCGCCTGCGGTCAAGCCCGTAGCAAGTACAGCTCAAACCAAGGTTTCCCTACTTTAGGGCTGGCGTTCTTCTTGCTGTACCGTTCTCATGTTAATAACAGCACAGCCTGTTTCTACCACAGCACGAGAAAGCGTGCCTTTTGACAAGGGCGCCTCAAGAGATATTCACAGGCGGGACGAGGGGAGTCAGCAGGTGGCACTGGCAATGGACTTCAGCTCAGGGGGTGCTGAGAGGAAGCTGTGGCAGCCCCCCTTCTCTGGAAGTGACACGCACAGCCAATGAAACCCTCGACACATTTCACAGAGTGCTAGAGTGGGTCAGTTTCCTGGCTAGGTTTAAGTGTTGCCGGGACGCACGCTAGAAAAGAAATCTGAATTCAGGAATCCAGCCATCTAAGACGTGGTTTCCCAGGAGGCCTTACGTGTGAGCAGCGTTGGGGGGCAGGGACAGGTGTCGGCAGGGATGCTGACCCCCAGCTAGCCGGCGTCGGGCTCGGAGGGGCGGGGAGGGGGACTCCGGCTCTGTCACTCAGACCCTGGTGAGCAGTGGCACGGATTTCAGGGACAGGACAGGTGACAGGCCTTCTGGGGCGCAGGTCCAAGCTGCTCTGGGTACGAAGCTACATCTGCCCATTCCGGGGCCAAACCCATAACCTCTGAGACCTCCGGTGCACCTGTTGTGGCTGAACAGTGAATTCACCTGGGCCAAATGCCAGGTGGAGGATGGGCACCAGCCACTCTGCGTTATTCCTTTGCTTATTGTTCCCCCTCTTTCTTGTTCCCTTCCCCACAAGGGCAAAGGCCTTAGCAAGGCCCATTGAGCTTCTGTCTGTAGAGCACCTACAATGCGCCAAGCGGGCTCTCCCTCCGGAGCCCAGCAGCGCCCAGGGCTCTGTGGTCAGCAGCGTGGCGTTGAAATGAGGGTTCCTAGTAGCACTGTGAGCGCTCACCCGCTGAGGGGGGCGTGGGGCGAACGTCTGGCCCGGGCAGATGCTCCGGTACAGAAGGACAGAAGTCAGAGGCTGTGCTGGGACCCCCCCACCCCGGTACGTGTGCAGTTGTCCCCTGGTAGGTCATTCACCTGCCTTCTGTTCAGTCTGGTGGACTGCATTATGCTGCATCTTGACCTGACCTTGACCTGACTCTGACTTTGACTCAGCTCTGACCCCTCCCAGTTGCTCTTCTCCTCCTACTTGCGCAGCCTCAGTTCCCTCGGGAATCTCTTCCTTCCTGTACCCAGTCACGCTTCACCACGGCCTTGATTTAAATAGATGTAAAGTTGGGAATGAAATGGTCATTATAACCTTATTATGTAACAGCACCGAGACATACCAGGCGTTAGGCGTGATAGCTAATCAGAAAACAGAGTGAGATGCTCCCTGTGGTACCCAGGGGGCGCTGTACCAGGGATCACCGATCATGGACTCAGTCGCGGAGGTCACGGGTCGGGTCCCAGCGCCACCCCTAGCTAAAGGCAAGCTCACGATCTCAAGTTACCCGAACTCGCCGCCTATAAATTGGGAAGTTAGGACCTCTCCCGTAGAAGTCTTGAGAAGATTAGGTGAAGTCATGTCTATAAATTCCTCCTCCCCGAGTCAGCACTTGACGAACGCCAGCCAAAACCGTCCTCCCTGTGCAGCTACAAAACTCTATTAACGATGAGCATCAGCCAGCTGTTGAACCCCGGCATCGTGCGGCTTACCCGTCATTTCGTAAGACACTGTGCATGCGCACACGCATGCGCACACGCACACACACGCACACACACGTTTCTAATACAGTGTATAACTACACAGTTTAAATGACCTCGGCTGCTATTTTCCACGCAACGAAAGGTTGGGGAGCGGTCACCGTGTGTGCTACCAGTCCCCTCGGGGCAGGACCCTGTACGCGTTACCTGGATTCCAGGGCAGACGGACGCGGCAGTCAGGTCTCCAGGGGTTCGTGTCTAACTTCCCGAATGTCTCTGAGCTCTTTACTTGGGAACTTCAGATACCATCGGCAGGACGGGGGTAGGACTTGGGGAGGAAGAAGGATTGTGGCAGGGTCTCCGTGTCCTTTGAACCCCAGGCTTGGGTTACGGGCTGGCTGGGTGACTGGCAGGGTCGTGGACGCAGGGTGCCCGGGGCGCCCAGCGCAGAACGGGCTGGCAGGGTGGTGGGAAGTTAGAGTCACGAACTCACGCTTCATCGGGGTGGGTGTGGAACGCTGGATGCTGCCCGCACTTCCGCCTGCCAACCTGCGTTTGGATTTAAGTATCACGGGAGGAAGGAGCCTGCTGAAGCAGAAGTACCTAAGCTCCGAGAGGAACTCCTTGCGGCGGGAGGAGCAGAAATTAGCGCCGTGGAGGTGACACGTGCGCTCCGGCCCACCCCACGCACGCGGCTCGTTCGTGTGGTTTTCCCTTCACTAGGAAGCGACCCCTAGGCCGCTTCCTGGGGGGAGGGGACCTGAGGCCCAGCCACTCTCAGGGAGCGAGTCGGAGACAAGACGTGGGCCTCGGTGGGGGCTGCCGTGGCCTGTGCAGGGGGCTCTGTCGCCCCAGAGCCCCCTGGGGTCCTGTTCCTGGACAGAGCGGCGGGTGTGCGTTTCTCTGATGACGCTGGTCCAGGCTCCACCCCGAGAGCCACCGCATGCAGCAACAAAGGTCACTTGGTGGGCTCACGCGAGCGGAACAGGGAGGTTTGGCGGATCGGACCCCGTGGGTGGAATCGCACAGGGCATGCAGGAACCCTGCCGTCGACAGAGCGTGTGGCCGACCCAGGCGGGCAAGGGCCTCTTCTCAGGCCTGGAGGGCTCGACGGCCCAGAGCCCAGGCCTCTGCGGGGCTCGGGCAGCTGGTCACCCAGGTTTATGCACAGAGCGCCCCTCTCGGAAGATAAAGGGGGCAGCGTGCGGGTCCTTCGCTCCGACTTCAGTGCTCGCACGCCGGGAAGCAGGAGTCGTTGGAGCAACAGGGACAGAAACCTGGGAAGCAGTGGCCGACCTTGTCCTCTTCGGTCCTCCGCCGTCAGGAAGGGGAGACGGAAGCAGAGGCCCCTCTGCTTTCAGAAGACAGAAAAAACAAAGGTCCAAGTGCAGTTAGTTCTGACCCTGTGGCTCAAGGAAGTGTTCATACGGCTCAGCAGGAGGAGGGAATTCTGCAGGATTTGACTTTGTCTCCATGATCAGGGAGATAGCCCGACCATCGTGGCTCAGTAGGTGGGGCATCGTCCCGTAGAGCGAAAGGTCGCCAGTTCGATTCCCAGTCAGGGCGCATGCCTGCGTCGAGGATTCTGTCCCCGGACAGGGCCTGTGCGACAGGCAACCGATCCATGCTTCTCTCCCACATCAGTGTTCTCTCCCTCTCTCCCTCCCTCCCCTCCCCTCCGTCTAAAAATAAGTAACATCTTAAACAGAGAGAGAGAGGAGATGAGTGAGAGGCAAGGTTGCTACCTGGTAGCTCTGAACGAGCCCAACGCGGAGGCACAAGAACGCCAGGGAGAGGGGCGTGGGCCAAGGGCCGGCGGCCGACGGTGTGGGACCTCGGCAGGCAGCTGGGGCCCGGCAGGCGGGGCCCGGCAAGCCGAGACCTGCTTAGAAGGGTTCCACCGAGGCAGCTTTTCCTGGTGACTCAAGTCACCTTCGAAGTGAGAAAACCTGGAAAGGAGAAGCCCAGTGAGGCCAGCATTGTGCTCTAGCCCACGGCTGCTTTTCAGCAAGGAGAACAGGGTTAGACAAAGGGACGGGCCGGAGAGCGCAGCGCCTGGCGGCCCAGAGTGACACCGAAGAGGCTGAGCAGGAACCCCAGCAGACTGTGTGTGTGTGTGTGTGTGTGTGTGTGTGTCCAAGTTCAAGGATGAAGGCTCGGCTGCTGGGCTCCCATCCCAGCTCCACAGTGGCCGCAGACGGACCTCAGCCAGGCGGCTCAGCCTCTGTAGAAACGGGGGACGCATGGCACCCACCTCGGAAGGCTGTCATGAGAATAGGAGTTAATGGAAATAAGGCGTTGAGGACCGTTCCTGGCAGAACGTGCCATTTTTATGATCACCGTTATCCTGATTTTGTACAAGTGTCCAAAGCCCCATTCCAGGAGGAAATCCAGTCCAGGGTGTTACTGCACTCCGCAGCGTCACCTCCAAGGCTCTGCTGATTGGTTCTGTGACATCTTCGCGGCCAATGAGAAGAGTCTCAGGGTGGGTTCCTGTCTCCCACATGGATAAATGGGCAGGTCCCAGGAATGTCGCCTGCTGTCAGCCGGGGGCAAGTCAGTGGTTTAGACAGATGACTTGGGTGTGCATTTTTGAAAAGAGGGATGCGTGGGTGTCCCACCTGAGGCAGGGTTTAACGGGAATACTGTGCCTGACAGAGGTATTGGGTGGTAGGTCGGGTCAGCTGGGCTCTGACAAGTCTCTGTGATATCTCGGTGGGTGGAGCTGCACCACAGTCTGATGGCCCATCACCACGGAGCGACAGCTAGACCCAGGTCTCCTTCGTTTGTATCCAGGGTGGCCCTCGGGGTCTCTCTGCAGCTCCGCCTGTGGCGTTAGTCACTCTCCTGTCACGCCCTGGTCAGGGCCGCAGCGTCAGGAAACTCCACAGAAACTCATGGCTATGAGGTGGCAGGACTCCCCCCAAAATGGGGCACCCACTCTGCTCTTCCTCACTTCCATCCCCCACCCCACTCCTCACAGTTTCAGTGAGTGACGCACAGACTCCCGGTCTCACTGGTCACAAGGCTGTGAGTGGGGTCCTTACAGAACAGCACGCCAGGAAGGAGAATGTGAAATTGAGGGTTTTATACCCAGCAAAACTGCCCTCCCGGTATCAAGGCCTTAGAAGAATATTTCAGATATGGAAGAGTTTAGGAAGCTGTGCCCACCAGCCCTTCTTAGGAACTCAGCAAGCTTTTCCACAAAGGGCAGAGATTCGATTTTGTCGCTCTGCAAACCCTCTGGTCTCTGTCATAACCACTTCATCATTGCAGCACAAAGCTGCTATAGACAGTATATAAACAGAAGGGCTATGTTCTAATAAAACTTTATTTACAAACCAAGTGTCAGAAGGGGTTCGGCCCTCAGGCCATGGTTTTCCAGCCCTTTCTGATAGGATGCTCTTCATCTAACCAAGAGATGAGTTGGGGACCCTTCGGTAAAAGGGCTGACGGTGAGCATTTTAACGTGTTTAATTGTAGCGCTCAAACTAAAGCGAATATGTAACAATGAAGATATAACAGCTGTGAGTATTTATGCCCCAAGTAACACAGCAACTACTTAAGGTAAATCCAAAACCACAGGAGACACAAGGAGGTGCGGACAGAAACTTACTGGGCTTGGGAGACACTGACACACCATTCCTGATACAGGACAGACCGATTGGCAGGTAGATGGAAGATAAGGAAGGATGTGAGGACCCAAACAGCATCATCAGGGAAGTCATACACATCAAACTCGGCACTGCAAAATCGATGCACCTTTGTCTCGAGTGCACACAGAACATTCGCAAAGTCTGATCACGTGCTTGGTCAAACGGAAAGCATCAGTAGGTTCCATGAAATGGAAACTGTACAAGCAATCCCCTCTGCTCACAAAGCGGTAAAGTCTGAAATTCATAACCATTTTTTAAAGTACAAAAGTCCCCTGTGCCCGGACAGAGAGATATACAGGGTACAGCACCCGCATTTGGCAGTAACTCAAACGTGGTAACCCTAAGGGTTTCTGTTGACACTAAACTGAGCGTTTAAAGCTGCTCCTTCATTCTCTTACTTAACAAGATTTAACTGAGCACCTACTGTGTGCAGATGCGGTGTGCGGTTGAGGCTGACCTCAGACAAAGAGGTTCCTCTGTTTTTCGGAGATTCCTTTCAGTGGAAAGTACTGACAGGGAAACAGGACTCCCGCTCTTTGCGAAGAGCCTGTGTCTGGGGACACGGGACAAGTGTCCTAGAATTTGGGTGCCGGTGTGGCACAGTCCCAGGAAACAGGGGCTGTGCTGCATCCCACCCGGGCTGAGTGCAGAGTACGGGGAGAGCCCCCCCACCCCTGGCCTCTCGCTGACTGTTTCTCCACGGAATCGAAGGAAGACTACGGCACGTAAAATCTGCCCGTGGACGGGTCCAGTTAGTGTCATTGTTATTGCTTATTGATTTCAAGCGGGCCAGGTTATCACGAGCACGTGTTGGTCGAGGCCCCGTGCCGATAAAACATTGACCAACGGGGCGTGTCCGGAGCAGGAGATGAGGGTCAAGGGTGAGTGGCTGGACACTGCTGCCGCATGAAGAAGAGCTGAGAGGCTGTGTACAGTGGGAGGCTAAAGAGAGACCCCACAGGGCTTCTGAGACCCTGTTGCCTCGGTGTCTTTACATCTTTAAACCACCGTCATCTGGGGAACGAGGTCCGTCAGGCCGGCTGGCGGAGCAGACAGCGCCGGCCACAGCGTAACGAGCTCCCATCACGCACAGATCCGAGCAGCCCCTTCTGGTCTTCTGAACGCATCACTCATCACCTTGGACGCAGGACCTCAGCTCCTTCCCTTTGGAAACCGTCCAAACCATGGACGAAGTTGGCAGCTACCCAAATGTCCAACAGCTCTGTGCTCGTTAAGTCATTTGGCTCTATCTGTACAATGGAGTATCATGCAAGCTTTTAAAAAAATGAGTCCTGAGGAAAGATTTCTGATCACGTAGGAGTTTATTCTGCTGCAAGAGTGAAATAAGCAACATGGAGAATGATTTATGTCTCGCATGACATCAGGGTCAAAGTAAACATGCTTAAGGAAGAAAGACCAGGACCGTGTGTCTTCCTTGGTTCCCCCGTTTTGTACTTTTAGGGACCCTCTCAGATTTTCTACGATGTGCGTGAATTATATTTACACTTTCTACCGAGGAAACAAAGGAAAGACGGCTACAGAAGACATCGCTAAAATGACTGAATGTGTGGCCAGGTCTCCGCGCAGACCGGCCCAAAGATTCTATCAGGAACCCTCAGATCACTACTCGGGCTTCTTCATGGACAACCGTGGGATTCCATTAAAGTCAAAACCTATCTGTTGGGTTCCCAACAAGCCCAAGGCTCTTTCCAGAATCCGTTCTTCCCAAGAGCTAGGAATAAAAGCAACGACTTACACAAGGATCGTGCATGGGGAAACATGGCCAGGGCTCTGGGCGTGAGGAGAGAAGTCGGGGCTGTGAGCGACCCCACGTAGTTCATCCCAGAGTGGGATCGGGTCTGCAGTTCTCTGAATGAAATGTTCTTTTGTTCAACTAAAAGTAAAAAATCGACCCCATGCAGCGTGTGGAGGAGGAGGGCAAAGCTATCACAAGACTCAGTGCAACGAGATGTAGAAAGAAGTTTCTTTCCTCGGGTTCGTCAAGGCAGAACGGAGGGTGGGCAGTCTCATGCGCCCCTCTTGGTGGGAAGTCCTTCAAGCCCAGTTAGAAGGAAACACTTTCGCTCAACAGATACACAGGAAACCGTTCTGAAAATCGAGAAGAAAAAGCAGTGATGGAGCAAAAAGAAATCATCCTGATACAATAGTTGTCGAAGCAAAATCCACAAAGTGCCCTGGCGGGTGCGGCTCACTGGTTGAGCTCTGGCCTGCGAATCAAAGTGTCGCCGGTTCGATTCCCAGTCAGGGCACATGCCTGGGTTGCGGGCCAGGTCCCCGGTAGGGGGCACGTGAGAGGCAACCACACACTGATGTTTCTCTCCCTCCCTCCCTCTCTCTCTCCCCCTTTCCCTCTCTAAAAAATAAATAAATAAAATCTTTAAAAAAAAAAAACAAAAACCCTGAAAAGCATACAGGGCAAGGCAATGTCACAAACTTAAGAGAGCCAGAAAGAAGACAAATGCCTTTCCTTTCTGCTTGGAGGACGCGTGGACATGGTTTCTGCAGCTCATTAGCTATCAAAATTATTAACAAATTAGGACTTTCAGTAGAGAGCGGTTATGGCGTTCATTACTTGCCCGCATGCCAAGACTGCCTGCGGACGTGAATCAGTGAGAGCAATCCAGAGTTTCTAAGTAGGTCTGGACCAGGGTCACTGACGTTGTTGGCCCAGCACGAGGCGCAGGGCTGAGTGGCCAGAGGCCCCTGCTGCGTGATTTATCGGGAACCTAACTGAGTCTAATTACCGTCCCTTGTTCCCTGGCCTGAGGCGCATCTGCCCAGCATCTGCCGCGACACCGTGCGGCTGGGACGTTGGACTCGCGCTGGGAAGTGAACTGAAGGGCATGGCTGTTTTACTGGGGGTGTGTCCCACTGTAACGTTTTACAGGACTCTCCCAGAGGTTTTATTAGGCAGCGGTGTTAATACTCGGTGTCTCTCCAACGTGCCGGAGCCAAGGTTTAGGATGTGCTCAGAGCACACCGCCTCGGTGAGGTCCAGCCGTGAGGCGAGGGCGGGCGGTCTGGGGGGTGGGGGGGGGGTGCAGAGGCCCAAGCGTTCGGTAACGCGGCCGCCGCGAAGGCCTCAGCTGATCCAGAAGGGGGTACCAGATGGTGGCAGGCTGTCCCTGCAGGACCGATCGCTGGCACAGAACGCGAGGAAAAAATGAGTAGGCGCTGCGAGTCCCGTTTCACAGCTGGAAAAGCGGAACCCAGGGGAAGCTGAGTGAGCGAGGCCATCGAAGACTTGGCCTGTGAGCCCCAAGGAGAACCAAGACCTTGACCTCCTGGGAGGCTCTCAGCTGTCGCGAGTGAGAGCAGCTTTGGGGAAACAGTACCACTCAGATGACTGGGAAAATCTTACAGGAGCCAGCAGGGGGCGCGTGTGGGACTTCCCGAGGAGCTCCTGGGGGCCGGTCCTTGAGATCGGCACCCCCGGAGAGATAGGAGGAAGGCGTGCCCGGCAGAGGAGCAGGGCCGATGTCTCGTCTCTAGGTCAGGGAATAGCAAACACCCCTCAACCCCCATCTATTCAGAGTTACCCCTCACTTAGTCCAGAGTCTTGTTGTTATTTGCTTGCGTATGTTCCTGAAAACATGTGCGGTGCTTGGTGGAACTGTGGGTGAGCGTGGGCTGAAGAAATGACTAAATTATCGGACTGGGCCTTGAGGGCTAGGCCTCGGCGGTGAAAGACGCGAGGCGCTGGGGAGCCATTGCAGGTTGTGGAGTAAGGAAGTCATGTGGCTGCAGCTGGGGCAGGGGCACCCAGATCACAGAGAGGGGAACGGAAATCCCACGTGGGGAGCCAGTTGGGAGACCGGTACAACACCCCAGGCAAGGGCGGCCACGGAGATGGGGAAGGGAGGCAGGTCTGAGCTCCCGCTCGGGGCTCTCTTGGTGGCGCTTAGCGACCGCTTGGACCTGGCTCGGCAAGCGGGGCGAGCTTCTCTCTGGCTCTGACCTTGCACATGGCCAAAAGGAGGGGCCCCTGGACGTGGGCGGTGGGGAAGAACCAATGGTTCGTGCGTGCGGCCCACCCAGAAGCAGAGGTGAGGGGGGACTCCCCGCTGTCTTGCGGGCGGTTCATCACGCAGGGTAGAGACGGTGACTCCATGGAAGACGGTAACTCCGTCTGCGGCTGGCGCGTTGCGTGCAGAAATCCAGGATCTCTGCACTGAGCAGGCCACTGACCACTCACCCCAGCTTGCTGTGTCCGCTCTGCGCCGCTGGAATTCTCCGCAGCGTGGATGCCATAGCTTCCTGCCTCTGCCTCCCTCCTTCGTACCGTGGGCGGAGGCGGGGGGTGGTCCTGCGGGGAAGCGGCCTCTCCATCCAGTTATTCTCTCACCGTCATCCCTCCTCCCCGGCAGGTGGGTGGCAGGCCCCTGGAGCCCCTGCTCGGCGACCTGTGAGAAAGGCATCCAGCATCGGGAGGTGACCTGCGTGTACCAGCTGCAGAACGGCACGCACGTGGCCACACGTCCCCTCTACTGCCAGGGCGCCCGGCCGGCGCCCGTGCAGAGCTGCGAAGGCCAGGACTGCCTGTCCATCTGGGAGGCGTCGGAGTGGTCCCAGGTGGGTGCCCCGGTGGCCGCCGGTGCCACCCCCAGGGCCCCCAGCACGGTCCCTTCTCCTGCATCTAATCACATCCTCACACGTGTCTGTCCTCGCCGGCCCCCGGGTCAACTCAGGGCTGTGTTCTAGCTCCCAGACCCTCAAATTCCATCTGACCCAACAGGGCTAAAAGCCTGCATCGTGTGTTACTAATAACGTACGTGTGTTTGATAGTATACGCTGCCGGTACTTTTAGATTCTATTTCCCATGAACATTCTCACGTAAACCTAGAGAGATGGACAGAGGGATAGATAGGTAGGTAGGTAGATTAGATACCTAGGTGAACAGGCCTACGTTTAATAGCCACCCTTGGGGCGTATTTGAACTGGAGGGCGGTCAGATTGGGGAGAGGATTTGAAAGGCTTCCCTTCAACTCTGAGACCATCTCCGTGGGTTGCAAGAGGCCTGCAGATGCTGGGAGAGACAGCTCTTCCTGTGCTCGGCCGAGTGATAAATCTCATGCCGTGACTGTTTTGGAAGGAGGTTGCTGAAGCCCGAAGGTTTTCATTTCGCAGACTGAGCGTGCGAGGATCGCTTCCTCGTCCTTCGAGGCTTCGCACTGACTTTGCGTTAATGATTGTGATCGTTTGGCCAGAAAGCGAAAACAAACAAGCAAACAAACAAACAAAGAGCTGACTCCAAGGCCAGCTTCCCCCAGGTCCTCCGTCAGTTGTGTTCCAGGGAAGTCAGAAAGGCCAAGTCCAAGGCGCTCTTCAGGGTGGAAAATATTTGTCGAGTTCCTTTCTGTTGCCAAGCAGTTGGAATGGTTTTGAATAAAAAAGCGTGCAGCCCCATTCTTCATGAATGAAAAGCCTGCCCTTGGCTGTTCCCGAACGAAGTTTGCTCGTCAGGCGGATCAGGGCATGTACCGGTTTAAAGACCTGTGTGTTTATTCTAGCTACTCTCTGTGATATTTTAAGCAAAGAAGAGAGTTTAACATTTTTGTCTGATTTTTTTTTAATTTATATGTACTTAGGTTTGTCAGTTTAGCATGGAAGGGACTTATTTTGGGGAAGGGGGATACTCACTGGGGAGGAAGGGCAGATAAGCAGTCTCTCCCCTCCCCCACCCCTGAGCCTGAGGGCCTTAATCAGGGGCCCCTGGATCCAAACAAGATTTAGGCTTTAATTAGCTCAAAACCATACATTTTCCATTCAGATTCTCTTTGATGGGGGGAAAATACCTCTTTACCAAAATAACCGACCCTGACATTATCAACTGCCATCGCTGGATTAAAGCCCGCCAGGTTGGAAAGCAGGAGAACCCCGGAGCGGGGCTGACAGGAACCCCTCTGCCCCGGTCTCCGCGTGTGCCTGGGTGTGCCCAACCCTAATCCTGAAATGGCATCCACACCAGGCAGTCCGGCTCAGACGCAGCCGGGGCTTGGGCCGAAGGCTCCTTCCCGGACGCTGAACTTGGAATGAGGTCCCCCCCCCCCCGCTCCCGTGACCTACTCCAGAACTGGCGTCCCCCCCACAGGGCCACATGCCGAAGCCCCTCTCCTCTCACATCTCTGCTCCTGGAGACCCTGGAGTCTGTATCTCTCCTGGGGGCGCTCTCATCGCTGAGCCTGCCTGCCTCCAGCCAGCTGTGCTGACAGCGCTCACCAGCTACACCCCCACATGGTTAGGACGAGGCGCAGATGTCCAGAGGGAAGAGGGAGGGAGTGTGACTCTCTCCTGAGCTCGGCTTCCAGGTCCCCTCCCCGGATCGAGAGCCAGGAGAGAGACCGCACACTGTCCCATTCTGTCCCACTCTGTCCCTTCCGAGGCAGTCCCAGCCCGCAAAGGCCCAGGCTTCTAGCCGCCGGGGCTGCTGGTCCAAAGGGCCATGCCAGCGGTTGGCCACTACCCAGGCTGGGGGGCCAGGGCTTCAAGTTCACCGGAAAGGGAGGAGGAGCGCAGAGCAGAGTCAGACAAAACTCAGGCAGAGGCGGTGAGGAGGCCCCGGGTTGGAGGCCAAGCCCGCGGTGTGGGTGCTGGTGTCAAGGAGGAGCTGATGCCCCGGTCAGGGAGCGCTGCCCCTCAGGAAAGCGGGGGATGACCCTTCGACAAGGTCACCTGGGGCCCCCTGCCGCAGGCCTCCCAGCCCCGAACCGCCCTACCAGGCAGCCCCGGCCGGGGGGCGGGGGGAGCCCGCCTTGGACTGACCCCTCGTGTCCCTTGAAACCAGCCCCTCACCCCATGCGCAGGATCAAATACCTGGGCCGTCCAGGCTCCCCCCCCCCCCGGGGTACACCCTAGTGGGTGTTGGAGCTCCAACGGGCCAGTCTAAACCAGAAAAATCCCCTCACGAGGCCTGCAGGCAGAGAGCTGCACTGAACACCTAGGACAAACTCGGCTTTGCAGAAGTCAGCTTCCTTGTAGCTGGCAGGCATCGCCCCCCCGCCCTTTTCAGGTAAACCCCACCCGTGTGGAAAGGAAGTCACTGAGCTGTCAGGGCTGCATGCAGGGCCCCCGCAGCTCAGGAGCGCTCCCTGCCGCGGCTGTGGGGAGGAAACCACCCCCTGTCCTCCTGGGTCTCACCGGGAGACACGTGTCCCCGTGGCTGCAGTCAGCTGCGGGTCGGAGGGCGGCACACCAGGCGCCGGCTGCAGACCCTGACCCCCCCCCCCCGCCCCCGTAGGTCCCCCGAGTGCAGGCCCAGCTGCCCCTACGCTCTCATCACTCATCACTCCTTCAAGGGTCGTGCTGCTTGAGGGAATGGGGACATTGTTGTCCCCTCCCCACGCCGTCTCTCCCGGAGGTGTCTTTTCCGGTCTCGTCCTTGTCTTCCCGGACCTGGTGGCTTTGCCCCAGGCTGGTCCCGGCAGAGTCTGTGAACCTGGGCCCTGGGAGGGAGGAGCCAGGGGCCTCAGACCTCTGGGCTTCACTCGCCTTACCTGGCGCCCCCTGCGACCTGGCCCGCTCCCCTCCAGGGTCCCTCAGCGTCTGTCCTCGAAACGCCTCTGCTGCCTTGGCCTGTGGGCCTAAATTCCACCCCCCCCCGAGTTCTGCCTCCTGGCTGCTCCGAGTTCTCCCCACGCACGCCTCCTGCGACCCTCCCCCATCGCCGGCCGTTGGGCTGGGGTCCCAGCGCCACAGGCTCGAGGAAGGGACCGGGAGGTTTTGAGGACAGAAACGTGCCGCCCTCGTCCTGGCCTCCCGGGAGGCGCCGGGCCTGCCCTGGGGGAGGGGCCGGCTGGGGGCAGGGGGACCTGGGCTGCCCGGGCCTGAGTGGACGTGCTTCGCAGTGCTCCTCCGGCTGCGGGAAAGGGACGAAGAGGCGCACGGTGACCTGCACCAACTCGCAAGGGAAGTGCGACGCGTCCACCAGGCCCAAGGCCGAGGAGCTGTGCGAGGACTACTCCGGCTGCTACGAGTGGAGAACGGGGGACTGGTCCAAGGTGAGCCCCGCGCCCGCACCGCGGTCCTGCCCCGGCCGGGACGCGAGGCCGGGACTCGGCCGTCCGCTCGGGCTGCATTTCGAGGAGGGGGTCCCCGTGGGGCCAGGCAGATTCTTTCTTTCCAACTCAGCGCCTGTTGGCAACCGAGCGCCTCGCGTAATTGGAAAGGGATGTCATGCCTCCCCCCCAAAGCACGGAGCGGGGGGCGTAGATGCCACTCTGCTGTCCTGTGAAGCATGCAGGCTGCGTCCCAGCATCCCACAGGGGTTTGTCACAAAAAAGCCTCATAAGCGGGTGGCAGCCTGGTCCCAGACTCTCCCCCCTACACCCCCCGCCTCAGGGGCTGGTGGGGCAGACGGCACTTCCGCAGTCCCTGGGGTGCTCGGCGAGGGGCAGGGGGTGGGAGAAAGGGCAGCCGTCCTCCAGAGTCAGCCCATGGCCCTGGGCACCCGGGGTCAGGCCGGGTCGGGACGCGTGGAGGGTCTTTGGTATTGAACCTGCCCTTCGCTCACCTGGTGTTGCTGACGGGCCCTCCTCGTCGGCCACGTGCGAGAGGCAAACCGTGAGTTCTCCAGGAAGCCCCCTCCCCCCAAACCGCGACGTGTCACGGTGCGAGATTTTCTAGCGGCGAGCTTTCTCACGATCACCACCCACGAGCGCGCGCTCTCCAGTCGTGTTTCCTTACGGCCTCGGTGACCGGGAGCTGCCCGCTCGCTTCCCTCCGAGTCCCTTCCCACTGGCGGCCTGTCCCTGCGTGGCCTGTGCGGTTTCCGAAACACCTGGGGACGAGTTGCTCACATGGGAAACCAGGGAAATGTCACCCGGAGGTTGGGAGCGTGGCTTCTCCACGCACATCTGCCTTGGGTCCTCGCGTGCCGCCGTGACCTGCGTGACCTGGGGCCCGGCGGGGGCCGGCGGGGGCCGGCGGGGGCCGGCGGGGGCGGTGCCCCTCCCCAGGCTCCGAGCAGCCACGAGAGGCGCTGGGTTTCCCTGCCTGGCTGGGGCAGCTCATTCGCTCTGCGCCTGTGCGTTGCGGAGGAAGGAGTGGTGTGCCTGTTAGAAATCAACACTTATCGGAATCTTGTCTTGGTGGGAAAGCCACCCCCCTGCACCCCCCCGACACACAAGTCAGAATTCCAGCTCCTCCAGACCCCTAGGCTGCACAAAAGCCCGATTTCTCAGGTTCCCTCGGGCTGGCTGGGCTGCAAGGCAGCATCTGGCTGACAGTGAACTCGAGGAAGAGCAGAAACACCTTCCTCCTTCCTCCCGGCTCAGAGAACGCAGCGGAAGCAGTAGAACCGAGGCCAACAGCCCAGGTTCTCCCAAAATCGAACCTAGGAACGTCATAAAGCTTCGTCCGGAGCTGTCAGGACGGGTCTCACCCGGGCGAGTGACTTCCCACGAAGGCTCCCCCTCTCTGGCCCCGGGGACCGTGAAACGCCAGCCTTTGCCTGCCTCTCAGAGATGCTCAGAGCCCGCCACGTGCCAGTGCACCTGACTGAGCATGGGGACCCCTGAGCCCGCCGCCTGTCGCCCAGTGGTCCCACCGCTGGGAGACACAGCCCCTGGGACGAGCCTGTCCCGATCTGACCTTCTCTGAGCAGTCCGGCTGCGCGCCTTTCCTCGGAGCATGCTGAGAAGTGTTGTCCCACGGCCAAGCATCCTCTGACCCAGGCCGAGGAAGGACCCCGATGGGTCCCCGAGGCCCAGAGAAGCGGAGGCTAGCTCCAGCGGTTCAGGCTCCCATCAGAAAACACCGCCGGTGTGAGTTCTGTGGCAGAAGCGTGGTGTTCCGTGGTGCCTGGCAGGTCCCTGAGGGTGGGGAGGGGACCTATCCAACACAGTGGCAGGCACCAGCGTGGACTGGCATAAAGCCGTCACCGTAGCCGGGGAATCAGTAGAGGTCACCCATGGACTTGCACTGCGGGAAGGGTGGTTTCTGTGGTCACAGGTGGCCCCGGGCAGGAAGCGGAGGCCAGGCGCGGTTGGTGCGGGTCTGGCGGCACTTGGCGTTCTTTGCCCTCGGCCCTGCGCGCCTGGGCTTCCCGGCAGCAGCCCCCAGCAGCCAGCGGCGTTTTCCGAGGGAGTAGAGGTTCAGAGAGGCTCTGCCGGGGCTGGGGGGTTTTTGAAACTGTCCCGATGGGAGAGTTAAGTCACCGAACCGGAGAGGCAGCGGGAGCGTCCCCCAGGGTCTCCGGTCCTCCAGGCTCGCCAGCCAGAATCCAGGACTCTTGGGATGACCAGCCCAAGTCATGGGGCAGATGGGGTGGGTGGGGGTGGGGTCACTTCAGCTCTCTCGTTCCCCCCAGCTCTGGCGTCCCGACCAGAGCGTGCCGAGTCAGTGGGCTGCAGATCAGAGGGGTGATGGGAAACGAGAAACTGAGGCTGAGGACGGGGGGGGGGGGGCGCCGAAGCAGCCTGAGGGGGCGTGGGTATGCGGGGGAGTGTCCGTGTGGCTGCGTGTGCGCACGCGTGCACGTGCGAGGGTGCCCCGTGAGATGGCACTTCCAGCTTCGGGGCTGGAGCAGAGACGGCAGGGATTTTCACCGTTGCCGAAACTCCTTCAGGTTCCAACTGCTTCCGAGGCCTGGGTGGCTCATGCCAAGGGGGCGGGGGGGGGGGGTGGCGGGGGGAAGTGGAATCTGTCAAAAAATGCTTTTGACATTTCACCAGCCAAGTGCCTTTTAGGCAGAAACAGAAAATAGAATTCCTGTAGGGGTTTTCTTCCCGCCCCCCACCCCGCCATCTATCCATCCCCTCCTCTTTCTTTCTTTCTCCCTCCCCGGCCCCGTGCACCCCATTCTTTGCTACCCAAACCTTCCCGAGGCAGACCCGCCCCGCGGAGCATGGCCCAGTGACAACTTGGGGAGGTGACACTGGGCAGTGAGGGTCCACCGCCCCCCCCGCCCCGCACACCTGTCACCCCGACCGTGTGTGTCTCCGGCTCCCCCCAGCCCTGCGGAAGGCCCCCCGGGGCCCCACTCTTTGAGAACCAGAGCAGGCCTGTAACATTCCTGTAGCATTTTCTCCTTCCCGACACTTTTACAACGGCAGTTAGCTAATTCTCCAAACATCCCTTTGGGATCTGGTGTTATTTATAGCCCCGATTTTACAGGCGGGAGAGGGGAGGGGAAGGGAGTTCTCGCCCTGGTGGGGCCTGTCATGAGGGCCAGCCTCTGCGCCATGACAGAGACCGTGGCCTCCCCTTGGGGAGGCGTGGTGGCCGTGGCTGGCGGGGGTGGGGGCCTCAGGGAGGGCAGGCAGGCCAGGGTGGGTGGGGGGACCCGCCCCCCGGGAAGAGCTACACAGACTCTCCGACCCGCATGCCCCACTTCTCCGAGACGCCCCTCATGCGTGCGGTGCACGTTTATGGTGCGCCTACTGTGTGCATGCGAGGCGGTTAGTAAAAGCGTCCACGGGGACAAAAGCCTGCTACCCAGCTCGGGGCTGGCGTGCACAGATCAGGCCCTGGGGCTGTTGTCTTTCCAGTTATTCCCAAGAAGCCAGTCCTGTGAAGCTGGCAGAGTGGTGTGCTGTCCCCTGGGTCGGAGGAAAAGAAGGTGTTTGCCCCTTTGCAGGAAACTGTGTCCAGCGAGAGGGAAATCTCGGTTCCGCTGTCCCTTCCTGGTCTGCATTGCAAGCCTCTGAGTGAATCCAGATCAACGCTTTCTCTTTCCCTTGTTACCGTGAGCCTTTTGTGCTCTGTGCACTCAGTTTTTTAAATTTTATTACTGCTTTTCCCCGTGGAACTTCCACCCCCAGTGTCTGACGCCCCCTCCGAGTCGGGGAAGTGCCCCTGGATTGGCGGCAGGTCCCCCGGTTATGTTTGTGCTGTGTGGCTGCAAGCACATGCGGGGCGGGGGTGCTGAGGGGGCTGCAAGTCCTCCAGGTCACGGGCAAACGGCTTTTCGGGGGACTCCTGGCCCTCCTCACTTTTGTGTCTGTTTCCTGTGTTGCGGGGAGCCCGTGAAATGCCGGTGCAACGAAGGAGCAACTTGCAGAAGCCGCCCAGCAGGGAAAGAGTGCTTCCATCCAGACCAGATACCTGTTTTGTTTTGTTTTGTTTTTAAAGTAAATCTGTTTGCTTAGAGCGCAAAAGCCTGAACAGGGGCTTCACTGAGGTGCTTGGAGACTCGGGGTGGGGGAGGGGACCTCCTGGCTGGGTGGGCGTGCGGAGTGGGCGGAGGTGGAGGGGGTTGTCTGCGCCTCTGCCATCCTGAGTGGGGCTTGCTCCATCCAGGCCCTGGGGGAGGCTATTGAAAAGCACCCCGTCTTCAGGGCCACACCAGCCGTGACTCGGCCCCCGAGCTCAGCTGGCTGGGCTGCCAGGGCAGTGCCGGGAGCCAGGCAAAGACCGGTGTCCACACCTGCCTGCGGAGGCCTGGGGACGGGCCCCGCCACCCGGGAGCCCCCCGCTACGGGCCAGGTGACTCAGTGCACCTTCCCAGACGCCAGGACTCCCTGGTCGCCCTCCCTGCTCTCAGCCCTGTGCCCGTGGTTGGTAATAATCACGGAGCCGCTTGGGGAGGGCCACCCCAAGTTGGGGAGACTCCCCCCCAGTCTCCCTGCCGGCACCTGGTCTGAGCTGTCTCTCATCCCGGAGACCATTCTGCGAAGAAGGCTTCCCTACGCTTGAGCCACAGACAAAGAAGCTGAGGCTCAGAGAGGTTAAGTAACTTGCCCAAGGTCACCCAGCCCAGTAAGCAGGCATCCGACATGCTAACAGGCCCCAGCGTGAGAGGTGGCCGCTACATCAAAGCATCAAAGGCTCATCCGTGGAGTTTTTCACTGTCATTTTTTTTAAATCCTCACCTGAGGATATGCTAACTGATTTGTGGAGGTGGGGGAGAGAGAGAGAGAGAGAGAGAAACAGCAATCAGGTGCCTGAGGCACGCATCCCGACTGGCAATGAAACCCAAAACCCAGTTACGTCATGCCCTGACCGGGAATCGAACCTGCAACCTTTTGGTGCACAGGACGCTCCAACCAACGGAGCCACCCGGCCAGGGCATTCGCTTCCATTTTTAATTACATAGGCGATTCTGTCTTACTGTAGAAGACACAGAGGGAAACAGAAGTCCCACAGACCAGGTGATACCATGGTGAAGGTTCCTCCTGCTCTTGTACACTTCCTTATCAGTACTCACTCAAGCACTGAGGGTCTGGGGTCCCACTTGGGGGTGCCACTTCTCACCGAGCGCCCTGAGGCACCCTCTGCGGGGCTGGCTGAGAGAGCCCCAGGCAGGCGCCTGAGCAAACACGCACACCCTCAAAAGCTGTTCGGTGGGAGAGTGGGAGCCACGCCCGGCCCTGGGCTGTGTGCTCAGCAGCCCCGAGGACCCCCCCCCCCCCCCCGCTGAGACCCAGCAGATCCTGAACCACCTCTCAGACCCCTGGGGGGACAGCATCTGTTGGGTCCAGGGTGCCCCCCAGCAGCGGAGGGCTGGCCTGCCCCCTCTCACCTGGCCTGGCCCTGCCCCCCAGACGTTCTGCGGAGACGTGAGGACATGAGGACAGACACACGTCTCCGAGGAAGAACTTCGGAGGCACCTTCCGTGGTCCCCGGGACCGGTTCTGTTTTCCAGGCTGGAAAATTTAAAGCCCGTGGCCCATGGGAGGGAAGACAGTGAATAAGGACACGACCTGGAGTTTGGGTGTCTGGCCTCCCGTAGCAACGCCATCCAGGACGACCTCTAATTTATAGGGGACGATGGAGCAAGCAGTTGGGGTCCTGTCTCCCCTCTGTCACTCACTAATTCTGTGACCTTGGGCAAGACACTCACCCCTGCTGAGCTCGGTGGCCGACTCCCTGTCCCAGGATCATTGCCCAACGTTCCACCCTCTTGCGGGGTCCTACCAGCGAGCCCGCAGGACAGGCGGACACGCCCCCCGCACAGGACTGCTGTCCCTCGCTCCCCGGCCCGCAGGCCCAAGCGAGCGCAACGAGACTAAGAAGTTTCCGAGGGGCAAGTAGTTCTCCAGCCACGCACCTGAGTTTCACGACGGACCTCCAGCGCGTCCCGCAGAGGCCTTGTCCGTTTTGCACTTGGTTTTAATGGACCCCCGGGATCAAGGCTTCGCCTGGCTTTTCTTACACGCATTGCGGCGACACCTGCTCAAGACGCTGGGGCCCTCGCTGGTGTTCCCGGCCAGGAAGTGACTCAGCCCGGCGGGCCAGGCCTGGGGACCCCGGGGGCAGGGGGCGCCTGGGGAGCGAGACAGGCACCCCGCAGGCGTCGTCTTTGTCTGCCCCGGGACCTAGAAGCCCACCCGCCACCTGGCCCACATCCCTCCGGGAAGGACTGCGTGGATTCCGGGCCCTTCCTCCCACAGCCGGCCTCGCCAGGGCGGGGGGGACAAGCCAAGCCGGGGTCTGAGGGTGAAGGGGTGTTGGTGCGGCCTCTGTGTGTCCCTTGCGCCCTCAGTGGGCCTCGTTAGTGCCCCACGGTCACCGGACGGGGCTCTGAGTCCCTGGTGATCCCGTTGCCTTGGGCAGTAGGTTTGGGTTGTTGTTTTTTTTTAATTTTATAACCAACGTAGATATAAAAGCCTTTGATAGCGCTGGTGGACCAGTCAAACGCCTACTTACAATATGTAACTTCTTCCTTCGGTTACGCATCCGTAATTGCAGCTGTAGTCCGTAATTACACTGCTGTTTGCTGTCTGGAGCCCGTCACGAAGTTGGGCTGGGTGTCGCTGCTGCTTGCGCAGGGTCGGACGCAGGGGCGGGGGTGGGGTGGGGAGCAGCGGGGGGCATCGGCACCACGGTGAGGCGCAGCCAAGCGCTGTCCGCCGGAGCCCTGAGTCCCCGCCGTTCAGGGCGCTGCGTTCCCCGAGTGCCGCCTGCTCTTGCGTGTGGGTGGGCTTCTCCGTCTGGCTGCTCACTCGTGGGCTCCGTGTTGGCCTGACTTCGAGCTCTGTTCCCAGGCGTTCGAGCTGCGCTGGGGCCCTGCGCCCTTCCTTCAGGCGCCCTGTTGGCCTGGTCTCCCCATCTCGGGGTGCATCCACTCACCGATTGCTTCCCCACCGTCCCTCATGGGTGATGATGACGTCCTGCCCCCAGGAAAAGACAGTGTGATTGCTTTGCCTCCTTTCCCCCCACCCTTGGTGATCTTGCTACAACATAACTCAGGGCACCCCTTACTCCTGCCCCCCAAAAGGTCACTTTCCCCAGAATAATTGTGAGTGAGAACCTTGGCCCCCCCTTATATTCGCGCACACCTGCGCCCTGTGTATAAACTCAGCCGTTCGGACGGCAGCTGAGTGTCCACTCTCACTACGTAAACACTCAAGTACTTCGTTGTAGTAAGAGAGGGCCCCTCCCCGTCCACACGGGACACTGGGCAGAGGTCCAGGGACGGCCCGAGGTCCTCAGGTGCGGCCGCACTTCGCAGTCACCTGCAGAGCCTCGCGGAGCGCCAACGCCCGGTGCGCCCTGGAGATCCTGGTTGATGGCTCTGGGACGTCAGGGCTGTGCAGCTGGCCAGGTGCGCCAGGGGCTCACTGCCGGCAGGAAGAGAATTCTGAGCGTGCTTCCCTTCCTCGCAAAGGCGCTCAGCTCTTCAAGGGAGGGCCTCACCCGGGGGACCTCGTGTAATCGCCTCCCACAGGCCCCACCCCCCCCACGCCGTCCCACGGAGGTCACGTGACTGCTGGGGGGGACAGAAAAGTCTTGACACAGCCTTCCTCCGGGCGGCCGCTTGCTGGCGCCCAGCCGAGGAGACCTGTGCCCCGGGGCGGCCGCGGCCCCAGCCCGGGCGGGCGAGGCCCCGGCTCAGGCTGCCCCTGTCTCCGGCAGTGCTCGGCGACCTGCGGGAAGGGGCTGCAGTCCCGCGTGGTGCAGTGCATGCACGAGGTCACCGGGCGGCACGGCCGCGAGTGCCCGGCGCTGGAGAAGCCGGCGGCCTACCGCCAGTGCCACCAGGAGGTCTGCAACGACAGGATCAACGTGAACACCATCACCTCCCCGCGCCTCGGTGAGTGCCTGCGCCGCCCCCGCCCCCTCGTCCGTCTCCGCGGGTGTCCCTGGGCCCCGGCCGGCAAGCCCTCCCCCGGCCCGGCGGTGGGGGTCTCTAAGCCAGAAAGCCCCCTCCTTGGGCCTCCCTGGAGCCCTGGAGAGGCCGGCGTTGGAATTGCGTTGGAATTCCGTTCCTCCTCGTGACAAAGACGTCCACTCACCGCGGTCCCCGGTGCAGCCCCTGGAGTGTCCCGTTCGCCCCTCCGCCCGCAAACGGGGGCACGCGCAGGAGCACGTTCTTCGAGTGTTTTCGTGTTCCTGTGCATGGCACAGGGGCCGGGGTGCGGGGGGAGGCGCCTGCTGCTGGAAAGGAAGGATCTGGGGGTGTCATGCATGAGTCCCTGGTGGCACACGCGTGGGCTGCTCCGTAAGCAAAGCCTGAGAAGCCAGCAGAACGGGCAGGTCCCGGCCGTCATGCAGCAGGGAGCTTCCGTGAGTGGCGCGCACCTGGCCACCCGCAGGCCACGCCTTTAACCGTGATCCGCCGATGGCTTCGGACAGAGCCTCTGCTCGTCCGGACAGCCGTGCCCGGGGAACAGGGCCGCCCCCTGAAGCTCTTCTCCGTGATGTTGGGATGCCGCCAGCACGGGTGGGGGGTTTCTAAGTGGCTTCGCTGTGTGTTGGGGGGAGGGGGTCCGGGGGTGAGCTTGCTGAGGTGCTCCCCAGGCTGCTGCATGCACTTGCCGACCCCCCAGGACTTCCCTCGGGCAGGGGCGTCTCTCCGCACAACCAGGACCCGGAAGGCAGTTTGGGCCACTTGCTCGGGCCGCATCCTGGTGCTTTTGTGGCCCTTTGGCCGTCAGGGCCCTGGGACTCTGTAAATGCCAACGGTGACGACGTCGGCTGCCCTCCAATAACAGTAAGCGCCACTTGGCTCCGAAGTGGTCCGTGCCCTCTCGCCCCAAGGAGGCAGCCAGACCCCGACCTCAGCCAGGCGCGGTCAAGGTGGACACAGGGCTGTGTCTGTCCCCTGTCGGAGAAAGCAGCATCCCCGGTGGCCCTGGCAGGGGACGCGCTTCCTCAGCGCCCAGCTCCGGGGCGCACCAGGAAGGGCAGCCCAGCACGCACCGGCCACAGACCACCTCCGCGCGCGCACAACGGTGTCCCCTTGCTGTCGGTAACGCCCAGGCTGTCTGTCTCCGCTGTCCCCTTAGCCGCGCTGACGTACAAATGCACGCGCGACCAGTGGACCGTGTACTGCCGGGTCATCCGGGAGAAGAACCTCTGCCAGGACATGCGGTGGTACCAGCGCTGCTGCCAGACCTGCAGGGACTTCTACGCCAACAAGCTGCGCCGGCCGCCGCCGCCGCCGCCGCCGAGCTCATGACCCGCGCCCCGCGGTCCCGCGACGCTCCCGCGCGCGGTCTGAGTCCCGACCCCGGGGCCAGCTGAGAGCCCAGCCCTCCGAGCGCGCGCTGTCCTGCCGCTGGGACCCCCCCGCCCCCCCGCCCGAGCCAGCGCCGCTCTCCCAGAGGCTGCTGCGAGACTCCAATCCCCGTAGAACCCGAGCGTGGACTTGGCGGTTTCCGTTTGGGCGTTTGTACTTAACGTATTGTTCGAGGCCACTGGATGGCTTTCTGCAGTGAGGAAAGACGCAGGCGCGAGGCCCAGGGTCACCCCGGCCTCGGCGGTTCCGTGCGCCCCCAGCGGGGCGCCTGCAGTGTCTGTCGGTGGGGGCGAGGCCTGTCCGGGCCTCTGTCCCGGATTCCTTTGGACGTTGGAATTCCCGGCGCCTGATGGACCCCGGCGGCGAGGAATAGCCACAGCGAGACGGGTGACATTCAAACGGGCTTTGTTCTGAAAGCTGGCGACACCCTGGGCGGAAGGACAGATGCCGGCGAGCCTCTGCTGGCGGCCCCTCCGGAGAGGGCCGGGCTGCCGGTGGGGGGGCCCTCGGGACCACGCAGGGCCTCCGCCCGCCCACCTGCCGGAGCTGAGACGTGCTCTCGAGACCCGGGGCCTCGCCTCGGAACTCTTCCTCTGAGAGTTGGATCTGCCCACGCCGGTGAGGACCCCAGGGCCGAGTGGCTCTGCACCCCCCAGGTGGGGAAGAGCGTTCCGGAAGGGCGTGGGGAGGTCTGTAACTTCCCGTCTCCACTGCCCCCCTCGGAGGGAAGCAGAAGAGGCTTGCTTGTTAAGGTGCTGTGACGCGGGACGCGTGCTGAGTTCAGCTGTGGGCTGGCTTCCTGGGGCCACGGTGGCGCTCGGGGCCGCTTGGCCCGGGGGTGGGGGCCTGCCCCGCTGCCCTCCGGGGACCTCCGCTCCAGCCAGTCCTTCATATAAAGCTTCGCACCTTGCCGATGGCTTCCCGTCGACCTTGGCCTTCTGTCCGAAGCTGACTGTGTTTGGAACCCGTGAAGCCGCAAACTGGGGCGTGGTCCCTGTGGGGGCGGCTCGCGGGCCTCCGGCCTCAGGGGAGGGTAACCCTCCAGCCAGCTTCCCCGCACGGCCAGCAGGCCTTCGTTGCCAGAGCTCAGGCCTTGTCAGGATCGACCCCTGTCCCCAGCGGGGCAGGGAGGACACTCAGAAAGCCATGAGGAAGTTCTTCCCCTCCTGCGGTCCCTTCACCCCTCAAGATGGAGCGGCGCCCTCTCTGTAGCCCCGGGGAGTGCGGACGGCCCGGCCCTGCCCGCTCCGGGAGCTCGCAGGGAGGGACCCTGGGCGCCAGGAGGTGCGCTTCGCTGAGCAACTTGGTGGGTGTTGGATGGGTGCTAACGTTCCAGGACGCTGCCAGGACAGACCTGCTCCTCCCTGACTCCAGAAGGGTCACCTTCCTTCATTGGTGCTGTGCGTGTATGTGACTGTGTCTGTGTTTTCCGTGTCGCAACGTGAGGGTCCGCTTACGTGACAAGGACACACACCGAGCTGCCTGCCACCTCGAGCCCGCGCCAGGGGCTGAGCGTTGGCTTGGGGTGTCCGCTCCCCAGGGGCCCGGAAGCCGCTGGGGAGGCGGGGACTTGGCGCAGCTGCCCTCACCTCGGTGAGGAGTGTGGGGAGACGGCCTTCGGGGTTCCGGGGAGACACGAGAGGGAGCCAGGGCGAGGCCGGACCGCCCGGCGCTCTGCTCCGTGGTCACCCCGCTGGAAGGGCTGTCCTCCCCAGCTTGGGCTCCGCCAGCAGCGGATGCCCCGGAGCCCCTGGTTCCATAAAACCCATAAATCCTGGGGCGCTGGGGCTTAGCCTTTTCTCAGCCCCGAATGTTCTGTACTTCACCGCAGAAGGACAGGGCCACCTCGCTGGCTCGGCCTCATGGGCCGCCGGGCCCACTCCCACCCGTGCTCCTGGCTCTCCGTGACCGTGCGCCGACCGGACGCCCCTGGCAAGGGCCTCCCACCCTCAGGGTGCAGACGACGGATGCGGTTGTTAGGACGCGCCCGGTGGGTTCCTGGCGTCCTCGGCTCCCGAGCCGGCCGGCGAGGGTGATTGCGAGGGTTGATTCCGGGGTGGCGTTCCCGCTGCTCCACTCCGTGCGGGGGACGTCACAGCCCCGCGTTCCGGATTGCTGACCGCACCCTGCCCTGTCCCTCAAGCCCAGCGCCTCTCCGAGGGCACAAGCGCGCTGCGAACTGCGCAGTCTCGGGTCTCGTGGTGCTATTTTCATTGGTGCAAGTGGAGCCCGCCGGGTGGACCGTGGCTTGAGACCGTCCGACCACAGGGAGAGGCCTCCACGGCGACGGTGTCACTTCTTCGTCCTCGTCCCCGTCCGATGTATATAGCCCCCGTTAGTTAACTTGCATTACGTGCTGTACCCCTGGTATTTCTGTTCGACTTTCTGGTGCTGGTTCTAAAAGGAAGAAAAAATAAAAACGGAAGACACACCTTGGACCCCTCTGTAAATGAAACATCAGTCATTTCATGGGAAGCGAGCGGAATACGTTTAATAAAATGTTTCTCCGTAACAAGTGTGAGCTGTCTGTGAAGGGGAAGATAAATGCCGGCGTGTTCCAGGGCCCAGCGAGGGAGGCTGAGCCTCTTCCTCTGCGGTGGTCGCAGAGCTGGTCCGGGGCGTGGCTGCCAGCAGCTGGAGGCCGGCCACCGCGGCGGCCGCCAGGGTAAGAGGTGGCTGGTACATGCTGTTCAGGAGGGCGGCTGCACCCCTGGGAGCAAGCGCTCACCCATCGTCCAGGCCTTGCCTCCTCCCTGGGTGGTCAAACGCACTGGAGGCTGACAGTTTGTGCGTCTGACCCCGAGCCTCGGCGGTCACTTCGCTGGTAGAGCCACGCATGCTCCCTGGAGGTGCAGGGACCCCTTCGGGCAGAGGCCAGGCCGGTATCGTGCCAGAATGGCCAGGGGCTGCCTACCACGTGGTCTCGCCAACCTTCGGCCCCCACCTGGCCCTGCGGACCACCCGGCGGACCGGCCGTGGTAGCCGGAGCCACGGTGGCCCCGTGGGACGCTGCCTGGGCCTGGCTGGGAGCAGGGGGGCGGCCGCGCCTGCTCCCTGGGGCTGGGGGCTTCCCCTCCCCCCGGCGCCCAGGAGGCAAAGCTCCGCACGCAGGAACGTTTTGTTCCCGCAAGGCCATTTGTTCAGGGACCTGCTCACCGTCCCCCAGTGACCAGGAAACCTGTCGCTTGTGCCCAGGTTCAAGAGCACGCAGCCTCCTGCCTCTAGGAGCTTCGAGAGCCCTCTCTCGCTTTCTCTGAGAGCAGGTCCCATCTCTCCGGTGTGGGTGGGGGGGTCCCGTCTAACACCCCGATACTGCGTCGTGGTCTCTTTATGAACTGCTCGGGTTCCGAGAGGCCCTCGGGCACTTCCGTGTGGGGGTCGGCCAGGGTCGCGCGAGCTTCTCTTAGGAGCCGAGTGTCTCCCGGAAACCAGCGAGAGCACGGCCCCACGGGCCGGGCCAGCCCGGAGTCTGGGGTGACAGCGGGCGAATGGATGAGGGCTCCAGGAACTGCCTGGTGGCTCTGTTCATCCGCCTTCGGGACACGGGCCGCAAGGGCCGGGGTCGGAACTGTGTCCAGCGGCGCCCCCCAGCGGTGCAGGGGGTTTTGGCAAAAGCCCTCCTGTTTCTGCTTCTGGACCCAAACCAACCTGTTTCTGCGTCCCACTCACCTGGCGGATGGAGGAAGCAGTGGGCCGGCCCTGCACCTTCACTTTGCCCCCCATGGGTTCCCTCTGCGCTGCCTCCGCCTCCGCCCTGTCCTAGCTCTCCGGACCGTCCGGCGGGCTCTCGCCCCGGGACAGCAGGGGCCCTCTCCTGGCTGGGTCTGCAGGGACCGTGAGGGCATCAAGCTGTGCAGGCATTCGAGTGTCCTGCCTGCCAGCTCTCAGCAGCCTTCACCTTTGGGACAGCCCCTTCGGACGTCTCCTCTTCCTCATTCTTGGGTCCCCTTTCTCTGCGAGCCTTCTGCAGCACGGGCCCCCTGTAGCTCTGCCTGACACCACCTTCTCTTCCCTGCTTCCCCCCTGGGTCGTACCCCCAGACCCGAGACTTAGAACCACGCCCGTTCCGGTGCCTCCCAAATCAACGTGTGGGGCCTCCATATTCATACGTGACCTCTCCACGTGCCCGGTCAACCCCACAGGAAACTCCGGGGCGGGGGCGGCCCTTGCGAGCTGCCCCAGATCTGAGGTGTGGTCAGCCAAGCTCGCGAGGGGCATCCTCTGGGGTGGCTTTAAGGACAAGCAGCGGCCGATGTCAGGCTTAGGGGCCTCGGCTGGGACTGTCGGCCGGAACACCGACAAGGCCCCCTCCCTCGGGCTGGTTGACTCCGCCGAAGTCTGCTGGCAGGGTTCCAAGGACAAGCCCCCCCTGCGCCCCCCCCCGCCCCGAGAGACGGGCAGGGACCCTCACGAGCGCTGGGTCCGTCCTACGACAGGGGGGCTCGAAAGTTGCACAGCAGCGTGTCTGCTGTCCTCTCCTAGGTACAGAGGTCACAGAAGACGTCTCCCCCCTTGCAAGGGGCGGGGCCAAGGAGTCCGCCGCTCGCTGAGGCGGGTGGGGTGGCAAGATGCTGGAGAAGCGGTGAGCGAGAAATGTCGTTGTGACTGTGGCCCCGAGGGTCCACACGCCCTCATGTGCGAAGTTCACTCGCCCGTCCCCTTGCCCCCGAAGGCTCGTCCCATTCCAGTGTCCTGTTCAGGCTCGGTCCGGGGTGCATCGTCCAAGTCGGGACGGCTTCCTTCTGTGTGGTCCCCCAAGCACAGCTTCTGGCGCAGTTTTTCTCGATCGGAGGACCAGTGAGCTCAAAAGAGGCGTTTTTTTCCTCCCAACACCCAAGAGAAGGTGGTGGGGCGGGCAGAGTAGGCAGCTGTTTCAAAAGGAACGGGGGCGGTGGTGTGCCTCCGTTGCTTCCCCTGAAGTTCTATAAGTGGGTTTTATTTTTTACTTCTAAAGATTTTATGTATTTATTTTTAGAGCAGGGGGGAGGGAGGGAAAAGGAGAGAGAAATATCAATGCGTGGTTGCCTCTCACGTGCCCCCTAGTTGGGACCTGGCCTGCAGACCAGGCATGTGCTGTGACTGGGAATCGAACCGGCAACCCTTTGGTTCTCAAGCCAGTGCACCCTCGACTGCGCCCCACCGGCCAGGGCTGTAAGTGGGCTTTATTTAATGTTTTTACTTGCATATTGTCTGTTTTCCCGTCTGGAAAGTAAGCTTCACCAGGGTGGGAAGCATGCTTCTAGCTGCGCGTCCCTGGATCCCCGGGGCGCCAACCGACCGCACTTCCCCCTTGCTAGTTACAACTTACATGGTTTAGATTATTTGCAGCTGAGTTCAGGGTTGCAGCAGAAAATGTTTGTGCTCAGTAAGAAAAGTGTATTCTGGATACAGCGATTTTCTTTTTGCAAAGACCTCGAATGATACAAATATTTGGACACCTAGTTGCATGTCAGCGAAAACAAGATGTCTGCAGTTTTTCAAGTTCTTCCCCTCGTCGGCTGCACCTTGACAACCGGGACAGGTGTTTGTTTCCAGGTGGTTGCCATGGTGATCTAGAGACTGTTTGCTCTCCTTCTCCTGTTGTCTTTGGAATAGGAAATTGACAGATGCGCAGGCAGAGAAAATCCGGTTTGGCGAGGGTCTCCGTGCAGCTTGATCGTCTGGCGTTTCCATAGTAAAAGTTTAACCTCTGAGCCTATGGAGTTATCAGGATACGTCTGTGTGCCTGGCTGGCTTCCCGTGTGACCGGGTGCCCACGGCGGGGCGTCCCTGACCAAGGGCCAGGCTTGGTACTCGCCCCCCCCACCCCCCGCAGGCACCTTGAACTTGCTGTCCCCTTGGCTTTGCAGCCCTGCTTAGTAAAACGACTCCTTTCAGATTCTGGGTGGCTTCAGCACAGCCTTCAAAAATGACCAAGACATCCAGAGTTTTTCTCCTCCTGGAATTTCTTAGGGGAATGCCGGGACTCCCCTGGGAGAAGACTGTTTTCTCCAGTCTGGGGGGACCTGTTCCAATGCAGGAAAGATGGCAGTGACCTGTTGGATCACGGGGTCCCACGGTAGGCAGAGCCCAGCGGCGCCAAAGCAGACCCGCTTCCTAGCAGAGTCGTGAGGGTGAGGACCAGCATCCCTGGTACCGGGTGTCGACAGTCCCCGAGGCCCGACACGCGGAGGCCGTGCGCACAGGCGTGTGAGAACGACAGGCTCCTTCCTACTTCCTTCCTGTGCTCTGCACACTTGCATCTTGCTGCCTCACTTTCTGTCCCCTTCTCGAGTCTGTACTTATTTAGCCCCTTCCTCCTTTTTCTCCTCCCTCCCTCCCTTTCCGCTTTCTGCATTTTTTTTTTCCTCGCTCTGTCCATTTTCCGATGATTTTCCGCTTCTGATCTTGGTTCCCTTGTAGACACAGAAAGTCCCAAGCACCCTTTCAAAACCCACTCGCTGGGTCCTCGCAAACTAACTGTGCTTTAGAAGCCGCAGCAGGCTCTGGGGGCCCACTTCCAGCTGAACCCCGCATCCGCCAATCACGCGTTGGACACTCCGGCCGCTAACGAGGTTTTCTCTCCGGTTGTTGGCTTGCTGGCTGCTGAGGCGAGCTCTCACCAGCAGTTCTGGGAGTCCCGTCCGAGGGTTGCTGTGTGGGCGTCACTACAATAGCATGTTGCAGTCCGAGACTGTGGACCCGCCGAAGGCTGAGAGCCTGGGAAGCCCTAGTGGAAGCCAGATGCCGCCTGATTAAATGGGGACGCAGCAAAGGGGAGGGGGGCGGGGGGGCTGCAGATGCGCCGATGTTGTGCCCAGGGCGGTTCGGTGCGTTCGTGATTTTCGCCAACGTTGCTTTTTTACCGAGCCAGTCTATGACATGTCCATGTATGTGACGCGATGTTTCGTTTTTCATCTATCTCTAACGAACACACATGTACGCAACGCCATGAAGTGCAACCATAGGAACACTCAAGTGTGGCTTCTGTGGTGTCCCCAGAGCAATTTCCAGACGATCCCTGCGTCCCCGGGAGCATGGTGGCGTCACTGCGTTGGGACAGAGGTTCCCAAGGCAGCCCCCAACACCCGTGTGAATGTGTAAGCTGTGGCATACGTCACTTATTTATGTCACGACTCGTATAAATGAGCATTTTACTGTGCACGCCAGTAGACGGGGTGGAGGGAAGGGTCACCGCGGCCCAGTCCCCGTCCCCAGAGGATCAGAGCAGCGTGTGGCTGTGCCCTGCTCTGAGCAAATAGTGGCTCTGCCCAAATGTGGAAAAACATTCCAGTCAGCTCCAGCTAATCGGGCTGTTGGCTCCAAAATCAGGATAAACAAACCTCTGCCCGGGGCGGGGGAATCGGACCCACAGCCTTTTGGGTGGCTCTGACTCAGCCAAGCCAAGTTCTCGGCGTTGGAGTGCCTGCCACAGACCCGGCCCCGGATGAATTCTGTGCCTCCGCCACGGCATGGATCACAGATGTCACTTTGTAATGGCATCATCTGTGCTTTGCAAGCGTATCGGTCGGCCAGACCACACCGGATAGTCCTGTGTGGTTTTCTCTGTCCAAACCCAGCTGCCCGGCCACGTGGATGGACCAGCACGCATCTGTCTGCACACTCTCGCACAGCTATTTTGGGAGATGGAAAGAAATAAATCTAGAAGTGACATCTCCGCGTCGGGGAGCAGGAGATCTTGAACCAAAGTCAAGTACGTAGGAAAAGGAGCCAAGAAGAAAGCTCAGAATTGATAAAGTCCTTACGATGAGAAAACTCAAGTGCTGGATAAACGCCAGAGATAAAGGAACGCAATGGAAGATTCATGAGTTGGAAGGTAGGACTGCAGAACTTTACCCGAAGGCAGTATAGAGAAGGAAAAGAATTAAAAAGTGTAGTTAACGAAGAGTGAAGTTTGTTCGAAAGGGACCAACTTTCGTCTAATAGGAATTCCAGCAGAAATGGCAGGGACATGGCAGGAGCCATGTTCGAAGAGACGAGGACTAGGAATGCCCAAGAACTGGAGGAGAACGTGAGTCCTTACGTCAGAAGTCACCGCAAATAGTGAACGGAGTGAACCGAAATAAACCCGCACCTCGCCCATCGTCTCGAAAACCGTCAGGATGAGGAGGGAGTCCTAGAAGCCGCCTGAGCGGGAGGACAGATAGCCCCAAAGGAATACCTGGGACCTGACAGAAGGTGCCGGATGGAAACGGAGAAATCTCTTACGGGGCTGAGAACCGTCCCCCCCATCCGGCCCCTCCGGGTCTGTTTGGTTCCCTGTTTGGTTCCCTGATTGGTGTCCCGTGAAACACGCGGCGGGAAGCCCCATGTCATCCTCCTTCAGTCCCACAGGGGACAGGGGTCAGTTCTCAGGTGCCCGGCCCCGCCCCGGGCTTACCCATCACGACGAGTGGCCGGCCCCAGCATCCTCCCCCCCCCATTCCTACACCAGGGCAGAAACCTGACCCCCGGCCCGTTCCCCAAGTCCTGTGGGCCTTAGTCTTATCTTTTAAGATAAGTCCTCTTCAGTAGCTCCTAGGTAGCCTTGTCACCTCCGGCCGTCACACCAGTACCAAAGTGACCCCTAGCAGCCCGCCCCCCGCCTCACAGGGGCACCCCTTTTCGTCTCTCCGCTCAAAGCCCACCCCACCTCAGCCCCAGGCCTGTCTCTGCATCCCCCGCCCATTCCTGCCTGGGGACCCCCACCTCCTAAGCCAGGAGCCCGCAAGCTGCGACTCACCAGCCAATGCCTTCCCTCGGCCCGTCGTTATAAATACCATTTTATTGGAACAAGCAACAGCTGTCCGTTTCCGTATCCTCCGTGGCTGCTGGAGTGTCGGCCGGAGCCCCTCCCAGAGCCGGCCGATTCCCTAGACTGGCCGGAGAGCTCGCCGGGCACCTGCAGACCCCCGCAGGCCAGAGCCCGCACCCGCAGCTGCCCTGTGGATCAGGCCCGCAAGCACCGGGCAGCTGCCTCTCGCCCTCCGCACCGCAGGGCTAGATGCCAAGGAACCCTGGACAGACCCTGTGTCCCAGAGCCCAGCGGACTCGTTCAGACTAACCCCCCACCACCCTCCGGGCCTGTGCGCCTGGTCAGGCGGGTTCCCTGGGAAGAAAGCCAAGCGATCCATGGGCTGCGTCTCAGCAGGGGGTCAGCAGCCGACTCCCACCCTGCACGGCTCGGCCCTCTCACCCACGGGCCCGTGATCTGCATCCGCTTCCTTCTCAAGTCGGGAAGCCAGCCCGAGCCTCCTGGCTGCCCTTGGAACGAGAGGACGCCCGTGAACAGAAAACTATTGATTGCTCTCTTGTTGTCACGCAAGCTTCCTGGGGTCTTTTCGGAGCTTCATCCTCCCCAGCCTCATGGAAGGCTGCGACGCACATGACCTTGGGAGAGCTAAAAACTGTCCCCCCGGAGCCTGACGGCAGGCTGGCTGCGAGGTCCGGGCCCAGAGGCAGATTTAGGGGTGACACCACCTCCTGGTGAGGTCCCGTTTGGCTCCGAGGCGTGGGGAGTGGTCCGGGGCCATCCATCAGTCTACACACGGACCCGGGCACAGCCGCCCTCAGCAGCAGGACGTCTGAAGCCGGGAGTGCTCTTGTCTTTCTTGCGCTCTGCCTGATGGGGCCCGCAAAAACCTCACAGAGAGGACACTGGAGGGACACGTAGGCTTTGGCACGCAGAGGGGAGGAAGGCGCGTTCGGACCGTGCAAGGGAGCAGAGGCGCGTGGGAAGTCGCTGGGACTCGGGGTGCAGCCTTGTGGGGGCGATGAAGGCCAGCCCCAGAAAGGCAAAGACCCACCGGTTCCCAGCGCTGCGCCCCCAGCCCTGGGCCTGGTGCAGCCGGAGACCTCGGTCAAGATTTCCGGTGGCCGTGGTCAGACGCACAGGACCGGGAGTGCCAGGCCGACAGCGTTTGGCCTTCTGCTGGGAGCCGGCTAGCCGGGCCCCAGGCGGAAAGGGACAGCTAATCAGACGCTGTTGCTTCTGAGCGACCATGCCAGGGTAGCCCAGCGGCGGGGGGGGGGGGGGGGGGGGGGGGGCGGTGTTTCTAGGCGAAGCTGGTGAAGGCCATGCTCCTAAAACAAATAGCTCGTGCTGTTTGTCCCTCCAGGAGAAAACGTGCTCCGTGGAGCCTGCCTCACGACTCCTGGCAGCACACAAGTGCAAAGCCTTAGCCAGCAGACTGCCCCTCCGGGCCGGGTTGGAGAGAGAAGCGTTTTCGCCAAGGTCACGCAGCACACCGGGCGGAACCGAAGCTGCAGTGACCCTTGGCCTCTGTCCTAACTGTACTCTCATTTTTTTTTTTCTCTCTCTCTCTGCTTGGGCCAAGAGCCAGGGCCGATCCACCAAGCCGTGGGCCGAGGCCCTGTCTGACGTCTGGTCCGCCCCCCCCCCCCGGGCAGGGACGGTCTCTTGCAGGGCGCTGAGCCCCTGGCCGCCTCCCTTGGCTGCGGCCCGCGCCCAGCCCTCGGCTCTGTCCTCCAAGGTTATCAGTTATCTCCTTTGCGGACGGGGTGGGCTGACAGCCCCTGAGGGGAGAGGAGACGGCTCCTGTGTGTGGAGAAAAACAGGGAGACTTGGAACCTGGACCCAAGTGGAAATGGGCCTGCGAAATGCGCAGGTGGTGACATTTCCCGGCGGCGTCTCTTGGAGGCTCCCTTTACCCAGCAGACCCCCGTGGCCCTTCCAGGAGACCCCTGCATCTTTAGGGCATGCCTAACCCCTTATTCTGGTGCCGGAAAGCTGGCATCCCGGTTCCGTTCCGCAGTTTTCTCAAATATTGACGAAGTCCTCGGTGTGTGCCAGGCACTGTACTAGCTGACATCCATGCGGCCATAGCGCCCTGCCCCAAGGTGTAGGCTCTCCCCGTGTGGGCGCGTCAGAAATCAGGGGACCCAGCAGCCCACGTGACAGGCACGGCCCTGCCCTCATGGGCTCGCAGTCGGAAGTCCTTCCGTTCCGGGGGGTCAGCGCCATATCGCTGCGGACGGAATGACAGATCTGACAGAGACCTGGATGAAGAGGTGGGTCCAGCCCCGGCTGGTGTAGCTCAGCGGATGGAGCGCGGGCCTGCGAACCGAAAGATCGCGGTTCGATTCCCAGTCGGGGCACATGCCTGGGTTGCCAGGCCAGTTCCCGGCAGGGGACATGCAAGAGGCAACCGCACATTGATGTTTCTCTCCCTCTCTCCTTTCCTTCCCTTCTAAAGATAAATAAATAAAATCTAAAAGGAAAATAAATAAATAAATAAATAAATAAAAGAAGGGAAGAAAAAAAAAAAAAAAAGAGGTGGGTCCAGCTTCTCACCGGCCGTGAATTAAATGGTGTTCAAGTGGAGGCTTGGTTTGACATCAAGACAATAGATACTGTGTGTCTAACTCAGCACCCGACCAAAATTGTCAAACCAAGTGGCAAAACCGGTCCCGTGCTTCTCAAACGTGCCACCCACTTTATGGCGCTAAAGGCATTGATGACGACCACCAGGTCGTCCTGGGGGAGAGCGGCCGGGGCGCCTAGGCCTCGCTCCTGCCCTGCCGATAGGGACAGGGGGACAGTGCCTCCCTCTGCCTTGTCTTAGAAGGACACCAATCCTCTTGGGTCAGGGCCCCACCCCTCTGACCTCCCGTAACCTTCTTTCCCTCCTCCTGGGCCCTGTCTCCAAACATAGTCCCATCATGGCTTAGGGCCTCCACCTGTGGGCGAGAGGGGCCCACGTCGGTGTGTGTAGATGCTTCGCTGGCAGGGCAAAGCAGAGGTGGCTGCGCCGGGGTCAGCCCGCCTTTCCGGAGCGTGTTCCAATGCGTGGGCTGTGAGGACAGCCGGTGCGGGGAGCTCGGGTCCTGTCCGAGAAGACGGCGCTGAGGGGGGACAGCCACAGCGGTCCAGCTGTGATCCGCCAGTGTCCCAGGAGCTGAAGAAGGAGCCCAGCCACCGTGGAGGAGGAAAGCAGGCCCCCCACTTCGGCCTTACAGGTGAGCGACCCCAGCAGATGATGGGTGAGGGGCGTGTATCCCCAAACGACCCGCGTAAGTGCTGTAGGAGCGACGTCAGCCTTAAGTGCCCAGAAGGAAGTGCCCAAAGAACGCATGTACTCAGTAGCCGCATCAGGACCATTCTCGCTCCCTTTTCCTTCACCCTCCCCAAGCCCACAGAAGAGGGAGGCAGGGGTGGGGCATACCCACGCAGGCTCGTCACGGACCCCGTTCCCCAAGCGGATTTCCAGCCCAGCCACAGAAGGGGGAGGAGTCTCCACTTTAAATAAGTTCCGAGTCAGGATGCTTTCGTGCCACTAGGTATCGCCGAGTTGAGACCACATTTTGCAACTGACGTTGGCCTGAGAAAGTGACCAGGGCGTTGCTGTTCTTCCCTAGGAGAGACCAGAAATTTCACGGGCCAAAGTTTTCTTCCAGGGCCAGGGAAAGACCCAGCCCCACAGAGAGGGTTTACAGGGACAGTGAAGAGGGCAATAAGATGGCTTGTGAGTCCCCACACCCCGGGGTTTTGGTGTGCTCAGCACTGCAGGTACATGCCCTTCTCATCTTAAAACATGTAACTGCTGATGGCGATGCCTACAGAACACCTAAGACAGAGCCTGGCACAGGTTTGGTCCAAAGAGTCAGTAGCCGGTATTATTCTTGCTCACGGTAACATAGTAGCGGATCCAACCACGTGAGAAGCCCCTTCTCGCATGCAACTCCAAGCTGGCTGTGTCTCGTGTTCCTCCGAGGTCGACTCTGGTGGTGAAGTCAGTTTCCAGTCCTCTGGGGCTTGGAGGAGCTAAGTCCCCAGCTGCAGGTTAATCGGGCCCCTCTCTGCAGCCTAGTGCAGCTTTTGAATTTTATGTGGAAATCTTAACCTCCCCTTCTCATTCGGTCTCCACTTAGAGCTTTGAAAACACGAGATGGGTCGTATATGATTTCTCCCCAGACACGCGCTGAATACTGATCGCTCTATTCCAGAAAGCGCAGCAGCTGGGCAGCTCCGCGGCCCCTGGGACCACTAATGGAACTGGACTAATACCAAGGGCTGGTTACCCCGATACGTCATCCTCTCGTGAATATCATTGAATGAGCTTTGTTTCCAGAAACCTTACACCTTCAACTTTTAGCTCCCTTCGGCCTTCCCTCAGCACTCTGGGACATGATTAATGGCGACACCACGCCCCAAATAAGTCGTACGTGGCTCCGGCGCTAATTCACGATTGATTAGCGCTTGAACAATGGCCCCGAAGAATGTGGTGTTAATGGCCAGCCCTGGTGGTCTCCTCCTACCAGAAACCCATTACTGAGTCTGCCCTGTGCTTTACAGCATCCCCACCGGAGCCCCGTGTCCGCCCAAGGGGACACCTGCTTTGTGTAACGGTCGTCCGCTCTGTGCGGTTGGCCAGGGTCGTACACACAGCCAACGGGTTCCTGCCCCCGCCTTCCAGAGCCTTCCAGAGACACGTAAGAACACTTGCTGTGTCTGCAAAGTCCGTTTTCCCTCCCGTAGCTCAGGACACCTATGCCTTCGCCATGCACTGGGGATGAGGGGGCTGGGCGAGAAGGCGGCCTGTGAACTGTGACCTTGGGAGGTAGCAGAGGTCAATGGTGGCACAGACAGGGGCTGGAACCCTTCTTACAGGCCCCGGGGATGAAATGAAAGGACGCCCGGCGCCGTGGAGAAAAGAAGATGCATCAGTGACGAGGAAGGAGAGGCCGTGGGCGAAGGCACGTGAATCCGCATGAAGAAGTAGGGTAACCGGTGAAGGTGGCTCTGCAGGTGACTCTGCAAGACAATTGCTGTGAAGTGAAAGCTTGCAACTCTCCAGAATTCACACGTCGAAGCCCTAACCCGCCAGTGGGGCTTCTGGAGGTAATTAGGGGTGGTTACAAGGAGCTCAAGGTGAGATGTGTGTGTGTGTGTGTGTGTGTGTGTGTGTGTGAGAGAGAGAGAGAGAGAGGGAGAGAGAGAGGGAGAGAGAGAGGGAGAGAGAGAGGGAGAGAGAGAGGGAGAGAGGGCTCCTCTCCAAACTCAGCCATCCCTTCCCGTCCATCTCGGGCCATAGACAGCAGGAAAACCATGAGTTTTGGCATCACAGAGATGCCACCTGAAATCCAAGGCCTGCCCCTCCCCCACTTTTGTGATTTTTCGTTTTTTTTTTTTTTGAAGGACAGCCCCAAGGCCCGGGGCACTGAGCTCAGCCGGGCTGGACCCACGGCGACGTCACAGCGCCCCCTGCCGGCCCGGCGCCCTCACTCTGCACCCGTGGTCTAGCTGCTTGCAGAGAAAGTAATGCAGCTGAAATATAGAACGCTCCGGAGCGTCAAATTACCTTTTAAGTATCTTTTCAAACCTTTGATGTCATGCATTCACTCCAAAAGAGCCAGTGGTGATATCAGCATCTTTACATGTGCTTGGGGTCATTTCTATGTCTTTTTTTGGAGAACTGTAGACTCAAATTCTTTGTCCATTTTTAAGTGGGCTTTTTATTATTGAGCTGTATGAATTCTTTATATATTCTGGATATTAAACACATCAGATATCTGATGTCCAAATATTTTCTTCTACCCTGGGGGTTGTCTTTTACTTTTGTGATAATGTTATTTCACAGGCAGTGTTTTTACTTTCAATGAAATCCGGTTTGTCTATTTTTTTCTTTGATCACTTGTGCTTTTCATGTCATGTCCAAGAAGACTCTGCCTTGCCCAAGGTCACAAATTTTCAAACCTATGTTTTCTTCCAAGAATTTTGCAGTTTGAGCTCTTAGATTTAGTTTTACTCATTTCGAGTTAATGTTTTAATAGGACATGCAATGGGGATGCAAATTTATTTTTATAATATGGATATCCAGCTGTCCCGGCACCCTTTGTAGAAAAGACTTTTTATAGCCAGTGAACGGTCTTGATACCCTTATCAAAAATCAGTTGCCCCTTCCCCTGGTGTGGCTGGTGTGGCTCAGTGGATTGAGCCTGTGAACCAAAGGGTCACTGGTTTGATTCCCAGTCAGGGCACAAGCCTGGGTTGCGGGCCAGGTCCCCAGTAGGGGGTGCATAAGAGGCAACCACAAATCAATGTTTCTCTCCCTCTCTTTCTCCTTCCCTTCCTCTCTCTAAAAAATATATAAATAAAAATCTTTAAAAAAATCAATTGCCCTTTAACATGACAATTTTTCTGGGCCCTCAATTCTATTCCATTGTTCTATATGTCTGTCCTTATGGTCATTTTGATTACTGTAGCTTTGTAGGAAGTTTTGAAATTGGGAATTGCGACTCCTCCAATCTTGTCCTTGCTTTTCAAACCTGTTTTGGTTCTTCTGGGTCCCTTGAATTTCTGCATGAATTATGAGATCAGTTTGTCCATATCTGTAATAAAAACACAGTTGGAATTTTGAGGGGTGTTAAATTGAATCTGTAGATCATTTTGGGGAGAATTGCCATCTTCATACTAATTTTTCATGAACATGAGGTATCTGTCCATTTATTTAGATCCTTTTAAATTCTGTAGATTTCAGCGTACAAGTCTGGCACCTCTTTTGTTAAGTTTCTTCCTAAGTGTTTTGTTATTTTTGATACTCTTCTAAGTGTAATTATTTCTTAAGTTTATTTTCAGAATGTTCATTGCTATATACCAAATATCCATTCATGCATAGAAATATAAGTGTGTTTTATATGTTGGTCTTGTTTTATGCAACCTTGCTTAACTCCTTTGTTAGCTCTCATAGTTTCTTATAGATTTGGGGGGGGGGTGATTTTCTGCATATAAGATTGTGTCGTCTGCACACAGAGATAGTTTTACTTTCTTTGTTTCCAATCTAACTGACTTTTATTTCTTTTCTGCCCAAGTGCCCCAGTCAGAACCGCCACTGCAACATTGAATCGAAGTGGCAAGAGCCGATGTCCTTGTCTTGTTCCCAGTCGTAAGAGGTAAGCTTTTAGTCTTTCATCAGGAAGTACAATGTCGGATACGGAGTTCCCATGGATGGCATTTGTCAGGTTGGGAAAGTCCCCTTTTACCCCTAGCTTGCTGCATGCGTTTCTCAGAAAAGGGCGATGGATCTTGCCAGGTGCTTTTTCTGTGTCTGTTGAGATGATGGTGTTGTTTTGCCCTTCATTCTATTTTTATGGTGCGTTACCCTGACTGATCGTTACACGCTGAACCAACCTTCTATACGCTGATAATCAGGGACAGTGTTGGTGTATCGTGATGTATAATCCCTCCTGTGAGCTGCTGGATGCAGTTTACTAATATTTTGTTGAGAATTTTTGCATCAATACTTGTAAGTGTCATTGGTTTGTCATTTTCTTTTTTTTTAATTTTATTTATTTATTTTTTTAGAGGGAAGGAGCAAGAGAGGGAGAGAAACATCCATGTGTGGTTGCCTCTCACATGCCCCCTACTGGGGACATGGCCTGCAACCCAGGCCTGTGCCCTGACTGGGAATTGAACCAGCGACCCTTTGGTTCGCAGGCCGGCACTCAATCCACTGAGCCACATCAGCCAGGGCCTGGTTTGTAATTTTCTTGTCTTATGCTGTCTTTGTCCAGTTTGGGTATCAGGGTGATACTGACCAACAGAGGGTTCTCCCCTCTATTTCTCTGGTAGAGTCTGTGACACAAATTATATTCTTAATCCTTTAAACATTGACGTAATTCACCAGTGAAGCCACCTGGCCTTGCATTTTTGCGGCTGTGTGGTCACTGCCACCGCTGCATACAGACAGCGCTCTAGGTGTGGGTAGGGTGCACAAGACCCAACAACATCTTCCCTCTAACAATGGGGCCCAGGGGTGGCTGGCTGTTGGAGCGCATTGCAAGGAAGAGGGAGCATGATTCCCTTGAAAGTATGAATCACCCATTCTCCAGTGGGCCATTCATCACCCAAACTGATGCTGGGCTCGTTGCGAAACTACCTGGGACGTGGACCAAGGACTTGAATCAGGTTATGCAAAAAAGGAAAGTGTGCGTGACTGGGGAAGATGACCACAGGTCTCCCATCTGACCTTCCCCAGAGCATCACCAGTCACGCACCAGCCACCCTTTGAGGTGGCAGAGATGTGGGGGCAGAGACTTGGTAGTTTCAAGTAAAGTTGCAAAGCTGACATCTCCCAAAAAGTCCCCAAATAGATCCCATGGTGAGTAGGCCTTGAATGTTTATCAAATATGTAATTTCAACTCAGCAGGAAAGGGAGGAGATACTTAATAAATGCTTCTGGCTCAGTTGGCCATCCAGCTGGAAGATTATGAAGCTGGACCCAATTTCACACCATATGCAAATATATATATATATATATATATCTTCCAGAACAGTGGAAGATTTAAATGGTTTTTAAAAATTAATACAATTCGAATCTTAGAGGAAAATACAGAAGATTACATCTACATGAAAAGTTCTCTGCTGAAACAGGCTACCCCAAAGCCATAGGAGTAAACACCTCTGACTATATAAAAACTTCAAATTTTTGAATGGCAAAGGGACCATGAATGTGTAAAGTATCAACTTTGGAAAAAGAAATTTGCTGTGATGTTGAGAGGAAGAGGCGAAGGGCCCATGCCCACTGGGTTGCATCATATGGAATTGCTATTTTTGTCGGCCCACAAGTAAAATATCAATAATTTTATACAGTGCAACATAATACTGTATTGAAACAAAGGGGAAATAGCCAAATGAAAAAATTGGTGGAAAAGAAGACAGTTGCTTACTCCAGTTACTACTATCTGCTCTTACCCTTCTCATTAATAGACTCCTGAGTTTAGAGTATCAACTCAAAAATTAAATTTGTAAGCCTCCCTTGCAGCTAGGTGAAGCCATGTGACTAAGTTCTGACTCAATATGTATAAGCAGAAGTATTATGTGGAATGTCCAAAAGGTCTCCTTAAAGGGAGGGAGTGTGCCCTCTTTGTTCCTGCCTCTCTCCTGCTGCTTGGAATGAGGATGTGATGTCTGGCACTCTGGCAGCCATCTCAGAACATGGGGGCTAAGACAAAAATAGCCTCTGCTGTTTGGCGGTTTTATGCTAAATACAGCTGAACCTAATCCAGTTAACACAACATAGCATTTCACAGAGGAGCAAATCTAAATGATCAACACCAAACAAGGGTCCTCAAACTAGTTAGTAGTTAGAAAAAATGTAAATTTAAACAGTGTATTCACTTTACAGCTAGAAGACCGATAAAGATAAAACAAGTATTAATGTGCGTTGCAGGGAAAGGGTTCTCTAAAGGTTGCTAAAATGTAAATTGTCGTGCCATTTCTTAAAGCACCCTGGCAACACCTAGTAAGCTTAAATTCACATATACTCTTCAACCCAGCAATCCGATTCCTAGGCACCTAATTCAGAGTAATAATTTGTGACATTGATTTTAATAATACTTCCTATAACCTAACATATCTAGAATAGTACCATTTTAGCATGTAATTCATATCAAAATTATAAATAAGGTCAGTCTCCACCTAGTCCCAGGGGACTGGGAAGGAGATGGGTGGGGAGGTGTTGAGTTGGGCCCTTTGAATCTGGCATAATACCCAGGCACGCCCAAGGAAGCCAGAGCTGAGCTTAAGCGTTGGTGTGGGAGAGAAAGCAGGGTGACTGGAAAGTAGGGGGTTGGGGAGCACTGAGGATTTGCTCCTGAGAGGGACAAAGGGAGGCTGTTAAGATGTGCCTGCGATCCCTTTAAGCACTCTGGGTTGGAGACTGAGTTCCCACCAAGGTGGAGCTAACCGAGCAGGCCCAGGCTGCAAGCAGAAAGCGGACGACCAGGCAGAAGTCAGCCTGCGATGTCCCGGGAGCTTGGGCCAGGTGCTGAGCTTCCCGTGTGGGTGCTCCCCTGGTCTGAAGGGTGGTGGCTCTTGCTGACGTGACCTAGGGCAGTTTGCCCAGTTCATCAGGCTCCTGTTTGCAGGCACGCCCCCCACATCCTGGCCGGAGCTGCTGACGAATGGACTGGGAACCCACTGGAGAAACCTGTCCCCAGATCAGAGCTGATCGACGCCTCAACGGAACCCCTCAACGGAGCACCTCCAGCAACCTCAGTTAGGCCTGCAATGTACTTTTAATTCAAATGGGACTTTCAGGTGTTTACGGTTTCGCCCTTGGTAATCTGGTTGCCCCACCTTCCTGGAATGCTCCCTGAATGCCAGGTACCTGCCCAGCGCTAGACAGGTAGCAGCACCACTTTGTTAAGGTCCCATTTCATAGATGAGAAAACCAAGGCCGCAGAATTTTCTGATAGGTCCTGCCGGATGGTGCTGGAGTCAAAATTGCACCTCTGAACGCAGCACCTGTGGCTTCAGTTACACCACCTCCTCGTAAGGAGACAGCGTGTGCAGCGGACACCATGTTAAAAGTGCAAATGCACATAAATAAAGTAATTAACCACGAGAACATTCTTTGTAACCCTGGGATGGACGTGGGCCGATGCTGTGGGGCCTTTGTCCTTCCTCTTGTTTTCCAGAGATTTTCAAAACAGTGCCTTTTATTCATAAACACCTTCTACGAGATGATTTGAAATGAGCGTGTTGTTGTCCATACGTGAGCTCAAGGAATTCAACTGACAACTCTCACCATTAACCGCAGTCTTGCGCCAAGTCTTTGTACATAGCCTAATTACGTCCTTGGGAAATCCCTAAACAAGGGAGACAGAATCAAAGGACAGACACATTTTACACGTTTTTGCTAAGTGAAGCCACAAACATCCCACTGGACACCCTACCTGCCATCTCAAGCCACATTTCACCTCTTGTGGTCTTGGTGCCTTTCTTATTAATTTGAGGAGGTCTCTCTCAAATAAGGCTTTTCATCACGTGTGGTATTTGTTGCACTTATTGTGCTCAAGTTACTGCTTTGCTTTTAATGTTGATTTCCTTTTTTGGATTCACGTTTTAAACATCTGTGCTTTAGCGCGTGCATCCATCCACCCATCACTTTTAAGGTTAAGGAGTCCTCTGCCATCCGACATTTGATCAATTATAATTTTGGGGTGCGCGTTGTTAGTGGTTCGGTGTTTCCCTTGGTGGATGTTTTTATCCTCATGGGTGCGGCGGGGAGGAGCAAACCCCACCGGCGGACCCCTCGTTCACCTGAGCGAAGATACCCTTCTAAGCCAGGGGTCTCAAGCCCGGGACACCACCTCTACTGTGAATCCGCCCTGTCATTCCGGATTATTGACGTACAAAGCGGGGCCAAAGTTTCAGCTGAAAGTTGGGAGGGAGGCGTTCCAGTAAATTGCAACCCGCGGATGACAGGAGAGCGGGAGGCGGGGCAGGTCGGGGGAGCTGGGGCCCCGCCCCCGTCCCCTGCTCCGCCCCCGGTCCAGGCCCCGCCCCTAGGCCCGTGCCTGGCCCGCCCAGCCTCGCTCTGCGCCGGTCCGTGCTGACTAATCAGGACAGCCAGTTTGCACCAGTGTCCGCCCACCGCTGATCTCATTGGCTGCTCCGCGGTCCCACGCCCCCGAGGCCCAGAAGAAGCGTAGCCAACGAGCATGCGCAGTAGTCCCTGCAGCGCCGGCGGCGCGTCGCGGCGATTCCTGGGAGCTGCGGTACCGGGGTTTGCTCCGGGGCTGGGGGCGTCGTGGTGCTGGCTGGCGGGGCTAAGCGCGCCCCTTGCGACGCGGTGAGTTTGCCCTGCTGTTACGCTCGGTGTCTGTTAGGCCACCCTCCTGCAGCTGGAGGGGCCGCCACCGTGGGGGACTGGCCCGAGGTTGCTGGGGTTGGAGGTCAGAGGTCTTGCCTTGTGTAAGTGGGGGCCCCACCTGTCTAAGCGCAGAGGCGGGCCGCCCCGGGTTTTTATTGTCACGGAAGCGGCTTTGCGGGGAAACTGAAGCCTGGGAGTCTCCGGGGTCCCTGTGGGCTCGGAGTTCGGACCGGTAGGCGCGGCCGCAGTCTCGGGCCACCACGGATGATCCTCGGGGTGGGGCCGGGGCTCTTGGAGGCCGGGGGCGCGGAGTGGCAGGGTGTCGCGCTGGGGCCACGCGCTGCCCCCGAATGGGCCTCCCCTCTGTGGCTCCCAGGGTCCCGAAGACAACTCTGAGGCGGTCCTTCTCCGTGTTGGAGATTTCATTTCCGCACGCACTGGAATGATCTGGAGAGGGGAAAGGGGCGATTGGGGCTTTTGCCCTTGGCTGGACGTGGAAATAAAAACCAGGCGTGGGGTGAAATGCAGGCGCAGGGACTTGTGAGAAACCGGACGGATTTCTGAGCTTGGCAGGAACTTCCCCCTAACTTGCCTTACGCGGTGTATACAACGTAAAATGTTTCAGAATCAGAGTGTTGAATTCCTAGTTCTTCTAAGCAAGTGGCTTTAAGGATGGCACCTCGAAATGTGTGAGGTGGAACAAGAATTTTTCGTACAACGGTTCTGAGTTAAGATTCTCGGTGCAAGGACCCCGGCCACTTCTTTACCGCTGGGCGACCACAGAGCAGTTTTTCTGTGCCTTTTGTGGTTTCGAGGAGTCACAGGTGTGGATGGCGACTAAGAGGAGACGCAGAGGGGTTGTATTTTCTGCACAAAATACGCAATCAGGGAAGACGTGGTGTTTCTGCTGGCCTGCATTTCAGCGTAAGCACGTTGTTTTGCACTGCTGGTGTTGTTTGCGCACTTACAGCGATGCGGGGAAGGAGTCATCCCCGACGAGGCGTCTGTCCTGAATGTAGTCGGAGGGATGACGGTGCCGTGCGTGGAATTAACCGTGGGGTCTGGTTTTCAGCTCCGAACATGAGGCAGAAGGGGGTGTTAACCAAGACCTTCCAGGGCCCGGCCGTGGTCTGTGGGACCCCGAGCAGCCACGTCTACGTGTTTGAGAATGGCGATGGGGACTCGGGGGCCTCCTCCGAGGAAGAGCCCCCCCACCGTGTGGCTCTGCGGCCGCGGGGCAAGGAGCGCCAGAAGAAGGGTGCCCACCACCCTCCCCACCCGGGAGCAGGGGACGTCGTGTTGCTGCAGCGGGAGCTGGCCCGGGAGGACAGCCTCAACAAGCTGGCTCTTCAGTACGGCTGCAAAGTAAGACACCCCACAGGGGACAGGGCCGGTGGCCCTCGGCTCCGCCCATGCAGGGCCTCACTGACACGTGGGGGCTCCTGCTGACCCTCCCTGACCCCAGCAGGTGGTTGGGAGAGGCCTCGTGAAAGCTCTTAGGACTGCCCTGTTTAGTTTAGCCGGAGAGGGAAGGCAGGTGGGAGGGTTAGGAACCTCAGGTGATTTCCCCTTTCGGCAAAATATTTCTACTCTTCTCTGCCCCTCCAAACTGTATTTAAGACCCAGTGGGACCAGCCTTGGCCGCTGCAGCTCTGTAGATGGAGTGCCGGCCTGCAGACTGAAAGGTCTCCGGTTCGATTCCCCCCGTCAGGGCACAGGCCTGGGTTGCGGGCCAGGTCTCCAACTGGGGGCTTGCAAGAGGCAACTGATCTCTGTTTCTCTCCCTCCCTTTTTCCCTGCCTTCCCCTCTCTCTGAAAATAAATAAAATCTTAAAAAAAAAAAAAAAAAGCCCTAGTAGGGCTGGAGATGCCAGGCAGAGTTTACCCAGGATTCCTTTGGCATGCTCGCTTTTTTGGCCGCTTCTCATTTTCTGACCCTTTCCTGACCCTTTCCTGCCGGTTGTAACTTAACTTTGTTGGCGAAGTTTTGCCTTCTCCCTTTTGAAACTGCGTGATCTGGCTTTCGTGTGCTGGGTATCTGTATAACCCTGTCTCTCTCTCTCTCTCTAATTACGTTTCTAGCATTCAGAGTGATTAACAGTGGCAAAGTAAGTAGAAAAGTGTTTACACAATCGCTGCCTTTTTCTCGTGGTTTGCAACTGTATGTTTCGCTTTGCTGACACCATGCTACAAGGTCCTATGGCTTTCTCTACAGCTGCCTGAGCAGTCTGTTGATATTTAAACAATCTTTTCCTCCTTCAGCCGTCTCGTCACTAACAAGGTGCCAGTGGTTGAACACACCTGTGGGGTGTTGGGGTGTCAGGGAAGGAAACAGGCAAGGCCTCCGGGCACACCCGTAATGATCCTTGAATTATACTGAAATGCACACGTCTGACCCTTCCGACGGGCCTCCGTGGGCTTCCTGCATGGTGTCTAGAACGGGAGCGGAAAAAGGAACCCTACCCTGCGATGAGCTAAAGAGACGTACTGAGTTTCTTCGGATGGTGACGTGTAATGAATCCGCGAAGGCTGTGTAACGAATGCCGCCAATACGCGATGAGTTTTCCTGTCGGAGTTAAATAGATGCGATGCTGGTTTGTTAGAGGCAAAGGCGCAGTGGTCCCAAGCCCCTGTCCTTCAGTGTCAGGACAGCGATTAAGAATGTCCCTCACCCCAGTTTAATTAGATGATTGAAAACCCTTGCTAGATAACTAAGGCGGTGGAGGTGCCCCGGACAGGGTTTTGGGGAAAGGTCCGTTGGTTGAGCTTACACTCTCCAGGTGGACTTCACTGTTAAAACGGTAGAGTCCGCCTCTGATACTTTCACGCATTAGCTTGAGGAAGGGTTTACCTTTGATTTACACCCTTGCTTCTTAAATCTTAAAGTGGATCGTGGAAGGTGTTTGTCACGAACTTTGCTACTCTGTAAAACTCGGAGCGGTGTTCCTTTCTCCTCCAGCGCGCTAATCGCGGAGTAGAAGGTTTTCAGTCCTCAGTTAGATTCCCCACGTGCTTCTAATTATCGTTCAGCGTTGTGCAACCCTGCAAATGAATTAACTCTAGGTCACTGTTCTTTCAAAAATAAATCTGTACGCCATGCAGCACTTGTGCAAAAGAAAATGGGGTGGAATCCTGGAGGCACACCTCTTAAAAAGGTTATTACTGCTGGTACACTCCGTTCCGCGCGTCTGGCCAGCTGGCCCGGGCTCTGGGCGCACAGGGCCAGCGTGCCCTGCTGCGGCCACCCAGCTGGGTCCTGCTGCGGGCGGGAGGGCGGGCGGCCGGCCAGGCGGGGGCGCTGTTGCCTCAGGAGTTAAAAGCAGCAGACCCGCCACCGCGGGCTTCCCGCCGCCGGGCTTGTTCCACCTAAAAGCATTTTGTTGCACCCACGCTGTAAACAAAGACAAGAGTCTTTTCGGAAACTGATTGTAAGTTGCCCAAAGATGAAAATGTAGAGGAAATTTGGATGATGAAGCTGCACGTTAAAGCCCAACGCGCCGTTCTTTAGCCTAAACTCATTTTAGGTGTGGGCGCGGCTTCCCAGGGTCCCTGATGCGCTAGAGCAGGGGGGCGTGGCCCGCCCTCTAGGGGGGGCTGGGGCCGCTGTGTGGATGCTACTTCTAAGCAGCGCTGTGTGTTTCGTGATGCTTGTCTCCGTGGTTCCCTAGGTGGCAGATATCAAGAAAGCCAACAACTTCATCCGAGAGCAAGACTTCTATGCTTTGAAATCTATTAAGATTCCAGTGAAAAACCATGGGATCCTAACAGAGACCCACAAAGAGCTCAGACCCCTCCTCAGCCCCTCCTTGGAGACCAGGGTGACCTTGGAGGAGCAGCCGGACCAGGACGGGGAGCCTGCGAGCGCCGGTGCCAGCCCGCTGACGGACTTCTTCAAGGGCATCGACCAGAACATCGAGCACGCGGCGCGGTCGGAAATCTTTGTGAAGGACGGTTCCTGCATGGGGCCCCCGGATCAGCCGCCGCTCCCGGCCCCCCCGAAGAGGCCGGCCGAGGGGGCGGACTGCGGGATTCAGTGGTGGAACGCCGTTTGTATCATGCTTCTCGTGGGCGTTGTTTTACCAGTGTTTTATTTGGTTTACTTTAAAATACAAGCTACGGGGGAGAGTCCTGGGAGCTGGAACGCAACTGCTGTGCCCAATGGCTCGGTGGCAGTGAGTGCAGTTCCAGGGCAAGCCCCCAAAGCGGTGATCCCAGTGGCAGCCACCCCCTCTCTGGACAGTCCCCTCGCCGCCTGGGTGGGGAACTAGCTGCCACTGCTGCGGCTGAAGGCTCAGGCAGCGACAGGACTCGTGACCCACAGCCGCCGGCCACCTCCCGGGGTCCTGCATTTACTTGCCTGTGGGATTGGGGCCTGTTCCGGAAGCCACCAGCGTGTCCTCACTTAACACCCTGGTCGTGTGGGTGTGCCCTGTCCTCGCCTAATGCGCGGCTGTGGGACCGAACCCCCAACGCCCTCGGCCTCCTGCACACCCTGAAAGGTGCGGCAGCAGAAACCCTTACGTGTGTTTGGGGGGGGGGGGCTGAGTGTCTTCACGACTGCGCTGTGCGGCCCCCAGACTGGACGTGCTGTGACCGGCGTCCCTGCGGGGTGGGAGCCCCGGGCGCCTCTGGTCGCCTGCCTGCCGCCGAGGTGACCGGCTCTGACCCGGGGTGCTCTCTGCGTGCCTGGCAGAAGGTGCGATCCAGTCGTCGTGAATGCCACCCTGCCTCGTACCGGCCTTCCCAGTTGGCCTTCGAGAGGCAATGTCACTTCTAAAATAGTGAAAAAGCCCTGAATCCTGGTTGCCACAGGGTTCCACTTGTCACCCCCGACTTCACCGGGTGGGGCCCAGCGTCCTGTGGGAAAATGACTTTTGCCTGGCAAGGGATGAATAACTGTATCCTCCAAATGGAATAAAATAGTTTCTTGTGTGAAGGAAAGCTGATTCCTGGTTTTCTTTTTCTTTTAATTTGGGGGCTGGTGATTCAAAACTAAAAGGCATGGGCCACGTTGGAGAAGACGGAGGTGAGGGTGTCCTGGGCTTGTGCCCAAGGCGAAGGTCATCCACCGTCTAGCTGACCGGTCTGCGTAAGGCGCTCTAAATTGTTCATTGGGCGTGCACCCCGCGGAGGCCAGGGAGCTGGCGTTCTACGTATTTCATGACGTTTTTAGTGCCTTTGAGACGTTCTTGTTTCAAAGAAGTGATTCGGTGTGTAAAGTCCTCTGGGTTGAACTGCAGTGGGCGGGGCTTGTGCTGTCAGGCTGGGGGCGAGGTGCAGACAGACAGACCGGAAGCCACGCCCCTGCTCCCCTGGGGAAGGCCGCTCTTCGGCGGCCTCTGCCTTGCGACTGGGCTTGAGGGGGAGCCCCAGGGCCCCCGTAAAGACAGGTCGCGGGAGAGATCTGAAGGTTCTTCTTTCGTCCCCGTTCGTTTGGTGATACCGTTGCGCACAGCACTACGTGAGTTTGAGGCGTACAGCGCAGCGGTTTGGCTTCCAAGTGCAGTGACTGGATTCCGCGGTCGGTTTGGTTAACGTCCCTATTCTCATAGACACAGAAACGGGGGGGGGAGGGGCGGTGAGGGGTCCTCCTTGTGATGAGAACTCCGAGGTTTGCTCACGGGCCTTGGAACTGGCAGTCTGTCCCTCTGCCCACCGCCTGCCCTGTCCCCTCCCGCTGCCTCTGGTGACCACAGATCCGATTGCTTTTTTTTTTTTTTAGACCCTGAGACCGGACAGGGTCTTTCTCGGACTGGCTCGTTGCACTTGAACATCATGCCCTTAAGGGCCTTCCGTCTGCAGTGGGAGGGTTTCCTTGTTTATGGCACGCTGTTGCAGTGTGCATGAGCGTGTGCGTGTGTGTGCGTGTGTGTGCGTGTGCGGCACTTCTGCATCCGTTGATCCTCCACGTCTTGTACGTCAAGCTGCTACGGACGGTCGGGGAGATGCAGGCACCTCTTCAACGTGGTGTCGCCATTTCCTCTGAGTGTGTTCGTTCCCCGAGGGGGCGCTGCTGCGCCCCAGGGCCATTCTTTCTTTGAGGTTTGGAGGAGGGCCCCCCCCCCCGCCCCCGCCCCTCGCCCCATGCTGGTTCCTCAGCAGCTGCCCCGCTCACAGTCCCCTTCGCTGGTTTCCCTCATCCCTCGCCTTTCTGACGGTAGCAGTTCTGACCCGCACGCGGGGTGACGTCTGACTGCGGTTTCGAGGTACGTGATGCAGGCTGTCGGGCACCTCTTCATGTACTTGGTGATTCCTCGCATCTTGGGAAAAATGTCTGGTGAGGCCCTTTGCCCCTTTTTCAATGAGATGGTTTGGTTTGGTTTGGTTTTTCTCCCCCATCGAGTTGTGTGAGTTCTTTACACGTTTTGGATATTAACCCCTGGTGAAATACAAGGTTTGCAAATACCTTTTCCCACCCCAGAGGTGGTCTTTGTGTTTTGTCGATGGTGTACTTTGCTGCGTAGAAGCTTTTTAGTTGGATGTCGCCCCACTTGTCTAGTGTTGATGCGCTGGCCTGGCCTTTGAGCGCTCAGACCCGAAAAATCATCGCCAAGGCCAGTGTCGGGGAACGCGCTTCCTGCTGTGCCATTTCATTCCGATGCGGAGTCTCACGAAGAGAATAAACTACCAAAGCGAACTGAACCAGGTTCACAGGCGGAGAACCGACCGACAGCTGTCAGATGGGAGGGCTTGGCAGAGCTGCGGGAGAAGGGGGAAGGGATGAAACGGAAAATGTGAAGCTGTAACTCGCGCGCGCAGACGCCAGCATGCTGATGGCCAGAGGGCAAGGGGCTGGAGGACGGGATACAGGGGAAGTAGTGATGGAAGGAGACCCGACTTGGGGTGGCGAACCCACAGCACAATACAGAGGTGATGTGCTCTGGAACAGTATACCTGAGCTCTAGGTGATGTTGTTAACCAGCGTCGGCCCAGTGAATTCAGTAAAAAATAAAGACAAATTAAAAAAAGAGGACGCTTACTTCCTCCAGTTTCTTCTAGGAGTTTCATGGCTCTTAGCCTGACACTCAAGGCTGCAATCAACCCATTTCGAGTTAATTTCTGCGATGGGGGTGCATGCCCGGTTTTCCCGGCCCTGTTTATTGAAGAGACTCTCTCTCCTCCATTGCGTGTCCTGGGCTCCTTTCTGAATAGTACTTGACTCCATAGGCGTGCGCTTGTTTAACCCGGGCTCTCAGCGCTGTCCCGTTGGCTGGTAGCTGGTGGCTGGTGGGTGCCATTCTCACGCTGTCCTGGTTGCTGGAGCTCCCAGGACCACAGCCTTCGGGTCACCGAAGCTCCCTAATACGCCCCGGAACCGGAAGTCTGCTGTCTCTTGCCTCTGCAGTGCTTTTTGGGCATGAGGATCCAGAGTCTCCTGTGCCTCCCTGTAAATCAGGGCTGTGTTTTTTCCTACTTGAGCAAGAGAAAAAGATGCCACTGGGACCCTGACAGCGATCGTGTGGCTCCGCGATGACTCCGAGGAACGCGGGCTTCCAACCAAGTCACGCCTCCCCGTCCGTGAACGGGGCGCCCTCCCCCCGGGTGTGCGTCTGCAGTTTCTCTCCCCCGCCCCGTGTCGTGTCCAGCGTAGGGGTCCGTCACCATCAAGGGCAAACTTGTTCCTACGTGTTTCGTTGTTTCGGATGCTATTGTACGTGGGACCGTTTTCTTTCTTTCTTTTTCCCCCCCTCAGGTTATTCACTGTAAGTTCACACACACACACACCACTGCTTTTTGTACGTTCACTTTGTATCCTGGACCTTTATTGGCTTTACGGACCAGTTTTTGGTGGCCTCTTTAGGACTTGGTACATATAAAAGAGTCATCTTTACGTGGAGGCAGTTTTACCTCTTTTCCAATTCCGCTGCGTTTTATTTCCCGCCGGCATGCCCTTGGCTGGGCCTGCCCGCGCCTCGCGGAGTCCTTGCACCCCCGTATCCGAGGGCGAGCTCTCCGCCTCCCACCCTAAGCAGGATGTCCGCTGTGGGCTTGTCTCGTGGGGCCGTCGTTACGTTCAGGCGTATTCTTTCTCTACCCCGTTGGTGAAGAGTTTTTACCACAAGTGGATGTTGAATTTTGTCAAGTGCTTTTTTTGTATCTGTCGAGATGATCGTAGGATTTTTAATGTTCCTTTTGTTATAAGGAGGTGACCACATGGATTGATTGGGGGACGCTGACCCATCGCTGCATCCCTGGAATAAATCCCACTTGCTCCTGGTGAACGGTCCTTTTTTTAAAGGTTTTTATTTATTTTTACAGAAAGGGGAGGGAGAAAGAGAGGGAGAGAAACATCAGTGTGTGGTTGCCTCCTGCGCGCCCCACAATGGGGACCTGGCCCGCAACCCAGGCCTGTGCCCTGACTGGGAATTGAACCTGCAACCCTTTGGTTTTCAGGCCTGCGCTCAAACCACTGAGCTACGCCAGCCAGGGCTGAATGGTCCTTTTAGTGTGCCGCTCACTGTGATCTGCTAGTGTTTTATTGGGGGGTTTTGCATCTTTGTTCAGCGGGGATATTGGCCTGTCGTTTTTTTACATCGGCTTTCTCCAGCTCTGGTGTCAGGGTAATGCTGGCCTTGTAAGATGACTTTGGGAGTGTTCCTGCTTTGATTGTTGGGACAGTTTGTAAAAGGATCGGTGGTAATTCTTCAAGGGTTTGGTAGGATTGACTAGTGAAGCCCTCTGACCCCGGCTTGCCCTGTCTGGGCGGTTCGATTGCTGACTGAATCTTCTCGGTAGTAACCGGTCTGTTCGGACTGTTTGTTTGCACGCGAGTCCGTCCCGGTACGTTGTTCCTGAGATCGTGGTAGGTTGTTTCTGAGAGCTTCTCCGGCTCCTCCAGGTCGTCCAGGTGCAGCGTGTACCCATCAGTGGCGGCCTCTTGTCCCCTGTACTTGCGTCGTCTCGGCGGTGACGGCCCCTTTGCTCCTTTGCCCTTCTGCCGGGTTGGGCGACTCTCCTCCGCCTGGTTGGTCTGCCCAGAGGGTTGTGGGTGTCCTCCATCCTTTCGGAGAACCAGCTCGGTCGTTCCGCCGTTTCGTTCTGCTCCACGCATCTGCCCTCCTGCCGCTCGGCTCCATGCATTCTCCACTTTTACTTCCCTAAGACGGAGCGCGAGGCTGCGTGCGTTCCTCCTTGTTTCTGTCTGAACGGCTCGCTTTTTAAAAATGGGAGGGGACGCCCACTAGCCCGTGAGTTTCGGTGTGCGAACAGGACGCCCGCAGAGGCCGTTTCGCAGGGCCGGCCGGCGTTCATCACAGCGAGCGAGCCGCCCCGTCGGAACCGGTTTTGCTGCGTCCCCTAACTTTTGGTGCTCTTAGTTCATCTCAGCGTGCTTTTTTAATCTCATCTGGAATCACTTCTTCTTTTTTTTTTTTTTTTTAAGATTTTATTTATTTATTTTTAGAGAAGGTAAGGGAGGGAGAAAGAGAGGGAAACATCCATGTGTGGTTGCCTCTCACGTGGCCCCCACTAGGGGCCTGGCCTGCAACCCAGGCCTGTGCCCTGACTGGGAATCGAACCTGCGACCCTTTGGTTCACAGCCCGCGCGCGCTCAATCCACTGAGCTACGCCAGCCAGGGCTGGAATCACTTCTTTGAGCCTCTTTATCTCATCTGTCCTCAGTCTCGTCCGCTGCTGCTGTTGATGAGGAGGGCGTTGAATTTCCGCGTGTCCGTGAATTTCCGTGTTCCTCCTGCGGCTGGCTTCCCGTTGCCCGCCGTCGCGTTCAGGGAAGATCCTTGGTGGGATTTCGGGGGTCTGGACTCCGCTGGGCTCTGCTCTGTGGACTGGTGGGGAGGGCCTGTCCTAGACGGTGTTCCCCGGGCGCCCGAGAAGAGTGTGATTTCCCGTCGCTGGCCGCAGTGTGCGCGCACGTGTGCTCGGCCCCCGTGGTCCAGCGTGCCCTGCCGGCCTGCCGACTCCTTGCCGATGCTCTGTCTGGTGGCCCGTCCGTCGCCAAGGGTGGGGTACTGAGGTCCCCCACTGCGACTGTTGCCTGCTTCTCCTGGTAGTCTGCTAGCTTCTGCTTTACACACGGAGGCGCCCCAGTGTGCGGAGCACGCGCATCTCCGCTTCTCCATCTTCCTCGGGGGCCGACCCCTTTAGCATTACCTGGTGGCCTTCCCGGTCTCCTGTTACCGCTTTTGGAGGTCTGCTTTGTCTGATACGAGTATGGTTACACCTTTGGGGGGGTTGGGGGGGCCGCCTTTTGCGTAAAGTATCTTTTCCCCATCCTTTATTACAGTCTCCATCTTTAAGGCTTAAGCGACTCCTATTCTGTATCTTTTGATTGGAGATTTTAATCCGTTTATGTTTGAAGTAATTATTGACATGCAATACTGTTGCCATTTTGTTGATCGTTTTCTGGCTCATTTTATAGCTCAGTCATTTCTTGCTTCTTTTTGTTTATTTGTTTATTGTTAGCCGGGGGAAAGACGGAGAGAAACATCACTGTGTGGTTGCCTCTCACGTGCCCCCTGCTGGGGACCTGGCCTGAAACCAAGCCCTGTGCCCTGCCTGGAAATCGAACCGGCGACCCTTTGGTTCACAGGCCGGTGCTCAGCCCACGGAGCCCCACCCATCAGGGCCGCTTCCTGCTTCGTGCCCTGCCGTCCTTCCTGACTGCTTTGGTGTCCCGGCACCAGCGTGCTTTGACCCCTCTCTGCTGTCCCTTTGGGGGACCCCTCAGGTGTTCATCATGCGGTCGTCGTGAGACTCACATGAAACACCTTAAAGTTCTAACACCCCGTTTAACGGGCACCTTATGTTTTACAGGCACCTTACGTTTTACGGTGTTCCTGAACTTGAATTTTAGGGGAGTCAGGACCACACACACCGTTTAGCTGGCGATGAGAAAGTGCGTGTTTTTCACGCCCTGTGATCAGCGGCAGACCGAGGCGGTTCGGGTTCTTGTTACCGCGTGTGTTCGGCCTCGCAGGCCGAGCTGTTGGACGCTAGTGACGCCCGGCCGTCCTCACGCTACGGAATCCAACTTCCACTCCGTGTTCGCCATTTCCAGGGCGTCCGGGGCTTCCTTCTCCCGTTTCCGTGGTGTTCGTTCCTTAGCATCCTCCTGCTTTCCCTGAACTCCGCCCCGCGTGCGGAGGGGCCTGGTCCCGGCTCCCAAGCAGGGCCCCTCCCGGGGCGAGCCTGGGCCACTGTAAGAGCCCAGGAAGGGGCAGATGCGGTGTAAGGGGGCGCGCTGGGGCTCGGGGTTCGGGGTTCCGGGTCCCGGCTGGGCCGAATCGCTGGCTCAGGCGAGGACAGAGCGTGCACCGTCCCGCGTTTCCGCGTGGGCGTCCCGTCTGGACGGGTGTGGACAGGGAGGCGTCGAAGCCCCTCCGTGGGGTGAGGCGGCGTGCTGCCCTCCAGGTCTCAGCGCCTGCTGCCCACAGCAAGGCCCTCCGACGTCGGGCGCGCGCGCGGTCGTGACTTGGAGTCCTCCCGAGGCGCTGACCCCTGGTCTGTGGGTGACTTGCCGCGGGCCCCGCCCCTCGCCGGGTGTGCATCCACGGAATCCGTCTGCTCTGGGGCGCCCGGGAGGTTGGCGTAAAGCATCGTACAGATGCGGCGGCGTAGTTTGTGCTGGTAATTTGATGGGATCACGTGTTTAGAACTAGGCGCTCTCACGGCTCTCCGGGCACCCGGCACAGCTTGCAGCCGCCGCCCCGCTAAGGACCGTTCTGAACCCCGTCTCCGCGTCTCTGGGCTGCCAGCCGGGGCCCCCCAGTCTCCTCCCCTGACCCCGCGCAGCCCCGCTCGCCCTGGGTGTTGTCTGCGTGTTGGAGGAAGTGGCCCCTCTTCCAACTCCGTGGGATGATTTTGGGAGAGGGAGCCCTTCACCTGTGTGGCTAGGGGGACACGCGGCCGTGTTGTGACCCCGAATCGGTGGCACAGGGCGTGTGGCATCACTGGGCCCGGGGTGGGGGGTGATGTCCCTTGGTTCAGCCCCCTGGCGTCCACCGCGGCAACAGCGGCGCATCCCCGGCGAGCGTGCAGGGGTCCACGGGGGTTGCGGGGACTGTGGCTCCTAAGCCGTGTGTCCAGGAGCAGGAGCTGGGGACCAGGGTCAGCGGCAGGGGTGGCTGGGGCCCAGCTGTGGGGCCAGCCGCAGGGGCCCAGGGCGGGGTCCCTGTTGCCTGCAGACGCAGCCTAGGGGGGCGGGGGTCAGGGCAGGCGGCCAGGGCCGCTCCGGGTTGCCTGGCAACGTGGAGGCGCCGGGTGTCCACGTGGCCTCGTGGCCTCTGTGCTTCCCGGTCGTGGGAACAGGAGGCGGGACCTTCTCTCTCCCAGGAGCAGCTGCTGGGGCTCCGATGTGGCGAGCCCACCGCTGTCCCCTCCGTGGGTGTGGGGGGCAGTGGCGCCACCCTGGCTTCCTGCGGGCGCGCAGCTGGAGGGGCGCGTCCTGCGGGGCGCGGCGGTGGCCCTACCTTTGCAGAGCGGGGTGAGCTCCCCGGCGCCGGTGGAGCGGGTGGGGCCCAGGTGTCTGAGCCCGCAACAGCCGGGGAGACCTGGGGTGGCCAAGGGTGTGGGTCCAGGCCCCCGGGCAGTGGTGGTGGGCGGGCGGGCGGGCGGCAGGGAGGGAGGGACTGTGGCCAGGCTGGCGTCAGGGACGTGGACACCTGTGGGGAGGCCTGGAGAGGCCGCACGTGGGGCAGCCGCGAGCTCCCCTGCAGGGCGGTGCCCCTCCCTCTCCCCCGGCAGGAGGATCCAGGAGCGCCCTCTGGGGGGCGGGGGCGGTGACACAGGCGAATCACCATCGTGTCTCTTCCCCTGTGCGGCGTCCTCGAGTGTGCTCGCCCCTGGTGGTGCAGGGACTCCCGGGGGGGGGGAGGGGGTTCCAGAAGTCCCCTGGCCTGCCGTTGGTGGGTAGCTGTCGGATGATCTTGGGTGGGGAGCAGGGACGGGGGCAGCTGGGGTCTCTCCCGTCCCCACCCCGAATCCCCCCGTTTCTTCATGCCGCCTGGCGGCTCCGGCTGGGGCTTCGGGAACGCGTCCTTCCCGACCGCAGACAAACGGCCAGCCCTTCACGGTGGCGTGTGAGGTCCGGTCCGGTCCGGGGCCTTCACGCCGGGGCACGTTCCTCCTCCGCGCGGTTTGCTGAGCGGTTTCGTCAGGGAGGGATGTCGTCTGTCAGGGGTCTTTCTGCATCCGTGGGGGGTGCTGTGAGTTCTGTCCCTCGCGCTGTCACGGTGGCCTGCAGCTCGATGTCGTGGAAACGCCCTGCCGTCCCCAGGGTCCATCCCACTTGCGCGTGATGAGCGGTTCTCGTGCGCCTGTGACCGTGGCTCACCGGCGTTCTGAGGGTGTCCGTCTGCACCCGTCGTCGTGAGGGGTGGCGCCTGTGGCGGGTTTCTCACGCTGTCCTTGTCTGGCCTCGGGGCCAGCGTCACCGAGTTCGGGGTGGGCCCCTCCTCACTCCCTGGAACTGAGGCAGGATCGGGGTTGTGGGGCTGAGCACCTGGTAGACGTCCCCGGTGAGACCGCCGCTGCCGGGCCGCCCTGCGTCGTCGGGGGGTGTGTGACGACCTACTCAGTCTGCCGACCGGGGTCGCCTGCTCAGGGCTCGTGTCCTCACGAGTCGGTCTCGGCAGGTTTCACTCTAGGAATTTGCCCCCTTTGATCTCGGTTTCCCCGTGTGTCGCTGTCCCTGGCAGCGCCGTGGGACCCTGCGGACGTCGTGGTGCGAGCTGTGTCTTGTTCACTTGCCTTCTGACTTCTCCCTTGTGTGGTTTTAAGACTTCTCAGTTTAATCTTTTCTCAGTTTAATCTTTTGTTTTTTAAACTGGCTTAGTTTCATCGATCTTGTCTACTGTTTTCCTGATCTCTGTTTCATTTATTTTCGCTCTTTACTGTTTTCCTTTCCTTCTGCTCCGCTGGGCTTGTTTGGTTCCTTTTCAGGTCCTTGGGGTGTAAGCGCGTGTCTGAGACCGTGGCCGTTTGCCACATTTCCGTGCGTTACTATGAACTAACTCCCCCTTTAGGAACGGCTTTCCTAGCATCCCGTGGGTTTTGGCCACTGTTCCCATTTTATTTCGAGCTATTTCTTGACCTCCCTTTTCATTTCGTTGGTGGAGAAGCGGCCGGCGCAGCGCGGGGAGCACGTGGCCGGGGCGGGAAGGCCCAGAGGTGGGGGGGGGGGCTCCCACTGAACAGGGGATCCTAGCAGAGGGACTTCTTTGCGGCCACAGCCGAAATAATTCGCGGAACAAAGCGCTGATAGTGCTGGATTATAGCCCCCGGCATTAAGAAAGCACCCCGGAGCCCCTAACAAGGTCAGCAACCGACCCCGTGCAGAGAGGGGACCGCTGCCCCTTCCGGAGGTCCCGCCGCGGTGCAGGGCGAGACGGGAGACCCGCTGCGGACAGGGCGCGGGAGCGAGCGGGCAAGAGCTCGAGGGGGCCACCTGCCGGCCGCGGCGGGCAAGGCAGTTACCGTCCCCGTGGAGAACCCACGTGCAGGCGCTGTCGGTCACGTCCGCACCGACCGCGGCCGGACACCTGCCCGGACCCTGCGCCACCCCGGCACACGTCGCGTCTGCGCGGTCCTCCCGGAACGGCCGGCGCGCTGCAGCCGAGACGGACACCGGGCAGACCCGCCCTGAGGGGCCCTCCTCCCGAGCGTCTCGGCTTTTCTAAGGCAAGACCGAGGAGCCGCTGCAGGGCCATGACGACCACGTGCCCCGGGGGATCCGACCTGGATCCTGTCGTGGGCGCAGACCCAGCGGGGAACCGGGACATTCAGACGCCGTAGTCAGTGAAGGTCTGTGGTTACCATGTGTTGACCTTGGGGGCGAGGGTACGTGGGAGCTGCCGGTTCTGCAGCTTTTTCAAAACGGAGTCGAACAAAGGGTCAGAGGGGCGGGCACACGGTGGGACCGGCCAGTGCGACCGGGAGTTCCGTCCTGCAGCGCCGTCGCGGGCTGCACCCACGCACACGCGGGCAGATGCGGTGCGTGTGTCGGGCCCGGTGTCCAGGACACGCTCCCTGAGTGGCCGTGGCGGAGCGGGCCCTCTGCGCTGGGCTTGCCTGCAGCCCCCCCCCGCCCCCCGCGCCCCGGTGGCCGTGCTCCGGGCCGCCCGAAGGCGCGCAGCCACCTAGGACGCCCCTCCCCGGGGTGTCGGTGCCTTTGCGGAGCCGGGAGGAAACGCTGCTTCCCCCCCAGTTCCACGCCCAGGGGTCCAGGGACCCCTCGTGAGGCCCCGGACGGAACGGGCCGCACGCAGCCACCCAGCTGGCGCGGGGTCCGCTTCAACACCCGGGACAGCCCAGAGCCCGCCGGGCGGGCGCTGACTCGGCAGTCGCAGCGAATGGGTTTGAAATAGCTGCAGGTGCGCGCGAGTATTTTTAGCCCCAGTGCTCAGCCACCTTCCAGAACCCTCCGAATAGCCTCCCTCCAGCCAGCAAGCGACAGCAGCAGAACCATTTAGCTTTTCATTTAATGGGCTGCAAGAATCTGCTTAGCTGGGCTTTTAGAAGTAAAACTTCATTTAGGACGCCTGTCCTGCGTGCAGGGCGACTGTCAGCCCGGCAGGGGGCAGTGTGGCCAGTGCTGGGGACCAGCTTGCTTGTGCATCCCAGGGGCCCCGGGACCAGGCTGGGCGGGGAGGCTGTGGGGGCTGTGAGAGCATCTCCGGGCGGGCGGACAGGGACAGGGGCGGGGCCTGGGGCAGGGAGGGCGGGGCCTGGGACAGGGGCGGGGCCCGAGGCAGGGAGGGCGGGGCCCGGGGCAGGGAGGGCGGGCTGGGGGCAAACACGACAGAGTCTGGAGTGCACAGGAAAAGCCAGTCTGTCTTTACTGTAGTGAGCGCAGGGTACAAATAGTTTACAACAACCTCTAGCATTTTCTTATCCACTTGATAAAAAGTTCACTATCATATTTATTGTATAATGAAGAAAAAACAACACATCAGGGAGAAGTTGAGAGTAACTTGGTTTTTCATCTCGGGGATGGCAACAAAGTCCAGCTTGTGCCGCCAAACGGTTTCACGTGGCCAAACCGCGTACAGCTTCTTGTGCGAACTGTGGACTAGAAACATTTACCAAATACAGAAATCTCTTTTAAAAAAAGCCATTTTAAACATAGCAAAGCAGTGTCTTCTTGCACAGCAAAGGGAAGAAAGTTTCTACAGAGGAAGGAAAGTTTTACATTTGTAAAATCTCATTCACATTCTAATAATCATCATCTCGCGTCTTACGATCCAAATGCCAGGCGTTTCTGCTTCCTTATTTACTATGTATTTCTTGTGCGCGTGATGGTTAACACAGAAAACGTGGGTGCTCCGTCAGCTGTCCCTCTAGGTAAAGGGACTGGTGAGACAGACGGTTCCTTTCGGAACCAAGCCCTGATCGAGTGTCTCCGACACCATGGAGTCACGGGGGCTCACGGGGTGGAGTTTGGGGCGGGGCCGCCTGCAGGCCTGGGGGTGGGGGGGGCTGTCTCCCTCCGCCGGCGGGGGTCGGGAGGGAAGCACAGCTGTGGGAAACCGTGCTGTAACCAGTGCAATTCACGCTAAGCTTTTTTTGTTTTTGTCTTTTAGTAATAAAATACTTCATCTGCATGGATGCATTTTTTTTTTTTTTTTTTGTGATGGTGTCATACAAAACTCTCGAGTCGGAAAGGGTGAGAGATGGAGGTTCTAGGGGAGCCCGTCAGTGTCTCGGCCGGTCCGAGCGTGCGTGGGGTCGAGGCGCGGGCTGCCTGCCGGGTCCGTGGGCGCCGGGTCCCTGTGCGTGTGGGAAAAGGGCTAACAGTCGGACACCCGGTTCCCGAGAACGGAGTGCATTGTTACTTGGTCACTGTGACTGAAATACAAACTCCGAGCCTTGTGTAAGGTTATTTTAGAAAACAGTAGTTGTACTGATTAGAAACCTGCATAGAAAGAAAGACGATTGAGATACAGTCAGAAAAGCCATCTCGTAAGGCACACAAGAAACTAGACAGTAAATGTGAGGGTCCACTCCCATGCCCGTGGACAGCAGAAGGTCATGAACATGCAGAAGCCACAACGCAACGGTCAGGGAACACTTTCAAAGCTGTGGGCGGGGGCGCGTCCTCGTGGAAGGTCAGGGTCGGGAGACGGCCTTGCTCTGACTGGGGGGCGGGGGGGGGGGGGGGCGCGCCTACGAAGAGACGCGCCTGCGAGGGAGCGGTTCTTCGGAAAGGCGGGGCGTCGCCAAAGCGAGGCCTGGGTGGGTGAGGGGGCGTCCGCGCTGGTGCGAGCGGGGAGCGCCCCGCGCCCCGCCCCGCGCCCCGCCCGTCACTCGGAGGGACTCTGCGGCTGCGCGCGCGCCACAGGCTCCCCTCCGCGTGCTGCTCGGAGAACCTGCCTGATTTGTCACCAAGAGCATCTAAGGGGACCCCCCCCCCAAAAGGGGTGCAACAATTTAGAGGGAAAAACAAAACGCAAGTACGAAGTGTAGGTAGCTGCTCGATGTTAAGTGTGAAATACAAAATAGCAGCGTTTTGAAACCCTCATTTGGAGCTTCCCAGGGAAAGCGGTCCTTGAAAGCCGGTGGTGGAAATCTACGGGACTTTGAACTTCGCTCGTGTGACACAAGCCCAGGGCAGGGACGGACCTGCTGTTCCCCTGCCAGCGTAAGGCCTCGGTCAGGATGCGGGCGCGATCCCCTCCCCCCCAAGCGTCCAGTCCCCGCACGGAGACGGCTGCGGGGGCCCACCGCCGAGGCCCGGGGAGAAAGAGGTCCCCGGCCCGCGAGGGCGCCCCGATCCCTCGCCGCTGGCGGACCCTTTGTGCTCACGGAGGCTGCCGCCTGCGCTCCCAGTGCGTCCTCACGGAAGGCAAGTGTTCAGTGATGCCTTACGAGGTCTGTCACAACACACCGTGTACTTATGCACGATGAACTTAACACCAATCCTTGTTGGCCACTTCGCTATTTATGCACGCTTATAAAAGATATAACGATGCTCAATCCATACAGCACAAAGAGTACCAGGCAAGGCCACACGCCCACCACCAGTGAGGGGACCCTACACAACCCCCGGAAGGACTGGGCTGATGATGAAAATCCAAAGTATAGTATATTTAACAAAATAGTAAATATCGAACAGCGAATCCTCTCCTCAACGGGGAATCTCGCCTCCCCCCCAAATTGGCGGCAAATCCACAAAAATATACTTTTTAATCTGGTGACCATACAATACATAGGTACTTACATCAAAGGTGATAATATATTTAAGATGCTATTTACAGAACGTTTGGCTCAACTTTTAATTTATATATAGAATAGTAAGTGTTCATGGCTTTTTTTTTCCAAGGTTCTGCTTGCAAGATATTTTTTTTTTCCCTCTTAGAATAAAACTAAAAAGTTAAAACAAGATAAAGCTAGTCTCTTAAAAAAAAAAGTTAAAACATACAGCTTTGGCTTATATAAATAATTCATAGCAGAATGTTTCAAAAGTAGTGAATATAATTTTATATATAGTCATCAATTCATAAGGGTGTTTTCTTTCATATAAAATATACATGAGCTAAAATCAGTTTTCTTTAAGATACGAATGTAAAAAGAAACTTCTGACATATTCCAATCATAACTTAATATATTAATTTACTTTGTTAATGCTCTATATTTCTAGGCTAGTATTTTCTGAAGATCTCATGCGTGTTTTCTATTCTCTCTCTCATTAGCTACAGATCACTTCTTTGACCCAGCACATCATTTTTGCACGTGCAAAACAGGTACGTGGGGGGCTTGTTTGTTTTGTTTTTTTCCTACCGACACCTCTTTACCATGCACCCCTTTGCAAAAGAGACCCATGCCAGGGCGGGTGGTTAGTAGTATAAAGGACGTTGTATGTACAGTATTGCTTTCTCGGTTCCTGCTCTCCTACTGCTCCGGTCTACAAAGCGTCTCCGCAGTACTGCAGGCACCGCACAGTTAAATACGACAAGGAGGGGCCCCCCCGAGGCTCCCGCGAGCGAGGCTGGGAGGGTCGCCTGCGGGCGCACGCGGCTCTGCGAAAACTGGTCTCGCGCGAACACGGCGTCCGGGGAGATGCCGCACTAGACTCGGCCCGCGGGGCGCTCGCTCCGCCGGGGACGCGCGTCTGCAGACCGACGCGGGGCTGCAGCTAAGTGCCCGATTCCGCGTACGCAACACACACCCACGCACACACTCACACCCACATACATACATACGTGAAGGGCAGATATGTATGTATGTACATATAAATACATTTGCCTCGTGTCCTCACCACCCCCCCTTAGCTACGTCGCGCAGCTCACCGCAGTGACACAGTACAGACCGCCGGCCCGGCGGCCTTAGGTCACCCAGGCGTCCATCCGCATCCGCTTCACGGAAGGGCTCTCCCTGTCCTCGGCGTTCGGGGGCCGGCTGAGCACGAGGGGGGCGTGGAAGTCCCCCCGCGGGTCCTCCCGGTCACTGCCATCGTAGGAGCTGCTCGAGCTGCTCAGGCTGTCCACGGGCGAGCGCCCCACTTCCTGCCGGGGCTGGGGGGGCTGGGGGGGCGGCGGTGGTGGCGGAGGCGGCGGCGGTGGTGGCGGCTGCTGCTGCTGGAAGCCGGACGGGGTCATTCGATCCCGGGGAGGTGAGATCGGCTCGGACTTGATGTTGATGTTTTGGTTGGTGTTGATGGACAAATTCGAACCCTGAGATAACTGCCCTCCGGAGCTGCAGGGGAGGAGAGAGAAGGTGTCAGGCGGCCGGTGGACGTACCTGCGTGGCAAGGACAGGACAGACCGCCTGACCGAGGGGAGCCCCGTCTGAGACCCTGTCCAGCTCCCCGCGGCTGGCTTTGGCCGTGCCCTTCAGCGCGTGGCCCCAGAAGAAATCCCATCCCCCTGGCAGGGAAGACCTCAAAACCAGTCCGGTCGAGACCTCGGAGGCCAGCTGGGGCTGTGCGCTGTCCCCGCTCCCGGGGCGCTGCGCGCCACCTGCGCCGCCGGCCTGCTGCTCCCGTGGGCGCCGCCGCACGCCCTGCTCTCCCCAGTTGGTGTGGGAAGCGATCCGGTCGTACACACACCAGTAAACCGCTGCGTGCACTCGCAACTGCGAACCTCCTTCCGCCAGCCCTGCCAATCCCCACACCCACCCCGAGAGCTGCGTCCTCCTGTGCCGGCTCCCCGTGCGGTCAGGACAGGCGCGCAGCGGGCTGGGACCCGCCCCGGGGCCCCTCCCCTGCGCCCCTCCCCTGCGGGCAGGGAGAGGACAAGAGGCACAGCTCGCTAGCCTGGCCCGTCTGCCGAGGGAGACGAGTGTGCGCCCGCACGGCGGGAGGGCGCACAGGCTGGGAAGTGGGGGTGGGAGCAGGCGCTCGGTTGTGCTGGGATTGGTAGGCGGGGTGCCCAGCGCCCCCTGCCCCCTCCTCAGTGTGCCTGGGGGGAGCCCCGCTCCCTGAATCTCCTTTAAGGAAGGCCTCCTGTGCTCGGTGCCCGAGCTGTTACACGAGAGCCACGCAAACAGTTCTCTCCAAATACCTGGGCTGCCCACACGCGGCAGAACCGGAGGGGGCCCCCCACGGGCCCGGCCGCCTCGCCCCTGCTGGGGCGCTAAGGGCGGTCCTGCGGCGTCTCTGCGGGGGGGGGGGGGTCCCTGGTGCAGGGCGGGCGTGCACTGTGGGGACGCAGGGAGGCCCTCCGGTTACTCACACCAAGGAGCTGAGGGCGGCCTGTCCTAGATGGTGCTGCTGCCAGGCGGACACCTGCCCCAGAGACAGCACCCCCGGGGGGCCGAAGCCCTGCAGGGCCGACAGGTCCGCGCTCGTCAGCGAGTAGTCTGAAAGAGAGGGGGGTGCTCGGGTCAGAGGTCGTCACTTCAACGGTTCCTGGGCTGAGAGAGGCCAGGGGCGTCCCAACCCCAAACAACAGACCCACGGGTCCGATTCCCACAGAACACGTCCTGTTGGGAGGTGTGCCGACTCAGCTGTGTTTGCTTGGTTGTGACTGTTTCGATAAACCAAGTGGCAATTTTATACTAAAATATTTATCGTTCGTTATTTCACAAAAAGTTCAGATACTTTTGTCAATAATACCGAGGCTGTGCCGCACAACTGCTGTTCCGCACGCACACGCTCACTGCCACCTCCGTGAGCACACACGCACGCACCCCGTGGCCCCCGCAGCAGTGGCGGCAGGGGACCGGGAAGGTCGCAGCGCCCCCTCCTGGGAGCTGCGCTCGGCCACACCGACAGGAAGCCCAGGGACTGTCAGACATCCCTGACTGTGAGCAAAACGCTTTCACACTCAGGGAAAGGACGGGGGCACAGGCGTGCCGCGCAGGCCGCCTCCCAGGGCGGCTTCAGCCACAGTCACTGTGCCCGGAACCTGGGCCGCTCGCTGCCCAGTCACAGGTGGAGCTGTTCGGGCTCCTTGGGAACACTGGTCCTTTCCATCCAGTCCTCGAGAGGGGCGGCAGCACTCAGCTTTTTCACGGCTCGAGAGAGGTGTTTGAGGAAGCTGGTCTTCCCAGTGAATTCACGTTGCTTTAAAAAGCAACTGAGTTTTTCACAGAACCAGAGAAACCCAAGAACGCACACGGAAGCGCAGAGGACCCTGAACCACCACAGCAGCCCTGAGAGAGGGGAAGGTTGGGGGGATCGCACCACGTGACACCAAACTGCACTCCCAGGCTGCGAGCACAGAGGACGGCCCCGGCAGGAGAACGCACCCACAACGGACCCCACGCCTGTGCGGTCAACGCCTGTTGGACCGAGGCAGCGACAATACACACTGGGGTAACAACAGTCTCTTCCATAAATGGTCCTGGGAAATCGAACAGATAGACGCAAAAACAAACAAAAAAAGGAACGAGATCACCACCTTGTATCCGAGAATAAACTCGCAATGGATGAGAGACTGAAACGTAACCTCGGGACTCGGTGGGTGGGGGGCCGGGGGAGGGGGACCTGGCGCCGCCCCGCAGCAGCGAGCAGAGCGGACAGGACAGGCCGGCGCAGCGCCGCCTGCAGGCCGGGGAGGAGCGCCCGGGAGCACACAAGCCCCAGCTTCCCCCCAGACTGTGGCTAATGGGCGTGCGCGCCTTCTCACGCCGACAGTAGGAGAACGTCATCGATGTTTCATCCAAGACGTCTGTTTTCAACAAAGCCTTTGAGAACGGTTTGTTTTAAAAGAACAACTTGGAGTGAAAGCTCCCCACACACACACACACGGGCGCCCCCGCGGCCCTCGGGGAGCCCCACGGAGCGGTTTGGAAGCTCCGCGATCAAGCACCTACCTTCAAGTCTACAGCGACATGACCCGCACCACCGTCTGCGCGCAAGGCGCGCACGAGAGGAAATGCCCTGCGCCGCGGCATCTGAACAACTGGCCGGGCCCGGTTTCGGCACGTCCCTCTCCTGCCGCTGAGGCCTTAGGGGTCCGGCGAGAAGGGGGCCCACGCGCGAGCCCGCCAGGCCCCGGAGCGGCCCATCTACAGACCACCTGCCGCGCCCGCGGCCCTCCCCCTTCAGCCCACTAAGCCAAAACCAGACCTGACCGAGGGCCAAGTTCCTCCTGGGGCGGGGGGCCAGGGGCGGGGCACTGACCGGCCGGCTCTGAGGACAGACGAGAAAGGCCCGATCCTGTCCCCGAGACCCGAACCACGGAAACCACACCAGCGGTTACGCGGAGGCGCCGCCACACCCGAGGCCGGCGCAGGCCGGCCCAGCGAGGACACGGAGGCGTCCGACTGCACAGCCTGAAGGAGGGCGGCGGTCGGGGAGGAGGCACGGCGCGGACGGGGCTGTCCCCTCCTCGTGGGAGGCGCGCCGTGACCCTGGGCACAGCTGCAGGGCAGTGAGGTGCGTGCGGGGAGGTCGCTGTGCGACGGGTGCGTCCCGGTAACGGCCTCCCCGCTGGCGGGCATGTCTGGCAACGCGCCAAACGTGAGACTGGAACACGGACCTAGCAGACCCCGGGGATGAACACTGAAACGGCAAGCCCGCGAAAGCACGCGTGGACCACAGGAGGGGCGGCGGGCCGGCTTACCAGTGTTGTAGGCGGTGGGCATGGCCGAGTACACGAGCCCCTGCGGGGGCAGGCTGGGCGTCGCCACGGACACGACCGGGGTGGCCAGGGGCTGCGCGGCTTGAGAACTGCTGATCCTTTGGGGGTTCTGCAGGGGGAGAACAGAGGGGCGCGCGCTGCTGGGCGAGTCTTCACGCCAGAAGACTCGCATTTTAAAAATAGCACTCGGTCTGAGAGCGACATCGTTCGCAGTTTTACCACGTGTCATTTCCTTGAAGCGGTGCCGATGCGAAGACCTTAAAAACAAATACTAATGGGAATAACTAAAGACTGGATTCGAGGGGACATGTTTTCACTGTAGTCATTCATCTTCCCCGTCCTCTTCATGCGGCGTTTACTGATGTCAGAGGCCCACCCGCAGCACAGAACCTGCGTGGGGGAGGGGCCTAAACGGGGCCTCGCAGCCACTGCAGGCTGGGCCGGGCTGCCCACAGGCAGGGCCTGCAGGTCCGAGTGCCCGCAAAGTCATCAGTCCGTGAAGAAATTCTAAGGCCTTGAGGGTAAGGATCGAAGCTACTTTCAAGTCACGGCCTACCGAAGGGCGGCTTGTATCGATCTGGGCTCCTTTCCCCGTGAGCCTGCAGCTGGGGTGGGTGGGGGGGTGTGTGTGTGCGTGCGTGCGCGTGTGCACGTGCAAAGACTCTGCTCTAGAGCAGTTTTAGGTTCACAGGAAACCGGAGGGGAAGGTGCAGAGGTCCCCGGGTCCCCCTGCCCTCCAGCCTGCGCAGCCTCCCGCGTCACCCGCGTCGCCCACCAGCCGACCCGGTTTCTAACAGCACCTCCGGGCCTGTGTCGTGTCGGTGTCCCCGGCTCTCCTCCTGCGAGGAGAGCTGCTGGGGAAAGTGGGTGCCCCGCGGCTGTGGATGGGTGACAGCGAGTGCTGGCGCACCGACGCCGTCTGCTGGGGTCCCGCCTGCCCGGGGAGCGAGCGAATCAGGTCCGCCGTGAACCGTCGAGTCTGACTACGACCTGTCCCGTGTGGGCGAGTGACGGAGCAGCCTCTTGCCAGGCCGGCTCCCGGGGGCACCGCCCACAACCGGGGGCCCGCGGAATGGAGCACGGGCCGAGTTCCGGGGCCGTGCCCACGACAGCCGAGGCCCGGCCCTGGGGCTGTCGGTGCCGACTCGAGTGCCGGCCTGGCAGCTGCCCTGTGGGGCCCGCGCCGCGCCGGAGCGTGACTCGGTCGGCTCTGCCAGGTTTTCGGAGAGGAAGGCCTTGGCTAGTCTGGATGCCTGGACGCTGGCTATGCAGTAAGGGTCCAGACCTCGGTTTCCTTCTTTTCGGTTTGCATTTTCTGTACAGTCTTCAGTGAGAGAAATGTTGGGAAGGTCCTTCAGTACGTGGCCGGACCGCCCAGGACTTTGTCCCAGGTGCCTCCCGGTCGTCAGGCGGGAAGGCGGTGACCTCGGGCACCCTGCCTGCAGTGCTGCTGAGAAGCTCGTGAGGGACCTGCGCGCCACACGAGTGCAGCAGGGCCTCACTGTCCCACCAAACGCTCGGGCCCAGGATTCCTACAAAACCGGTGGAAAGGGATCGATGTCTCTCTTCCGACCCACAGCTAGTGGCCTGGAGCTGGGAGGCTTCTGGGAGGACTCTGCGGCCCGACTCTCACAGGGGTCTTCGGTGTGGGCTTCGGGACACCCGGCCCTCCTCGCCCAGGGCCAGAGCCACCCATGGTTATATCCCAGAGTTCCAACCAGCATGAACGCCTTTCTAAATTCTAAGTGAGGCACTGAGATTTATCAGACTAGGTGACTTCCAGCACCACTAGAGGGCGATATATTGCCAGGCACTTCACAAGGCAGCCTTCATGACAACTTCTAATAGGAATCATTTTATCTCGAACTGTAAACTTCAGAATTGTAAACTAACGATTTGGTAATCATTACTGTATCGTTACATATTTTCTCAAAGGGCAGTCCAAATCCGCACGTGATATAACCCAGTAACTACACGACAGCTGAGCAGTACGTTGTAACCAGTACAAAAGCGCACCCAAAACCGTGAGAGTGAGCACTGATTTAAGTGAAGGATGAGCTTGCTCTTACCTGAAGAGCAGAGCCGTCTTATTTGGAAAGACACACACTGTGCACAGCACGCCAGCATGCACACACACGTCAGGAAAACAGACGCCCCTCCCCCATGCTTCCATGCACCCCCGCCCTCCATCATGCTGCAGCCTCGGTGTGGGCGAGTGCTCATCCCTTGAGGTGCTCTCATCGGAGCTGATTCTGAATTCACACGCTCGCTTCTGTGAGGCCTGAGTTTTAGTTCCCAAAGGAAAACCAGACCAACTGGAAGTTATTTTTAGTCAAACGTATTTTCTGGAAGAAAGGCAAATAGAAATCATTTGTTTGGGGAGAAGAAAGGTATTAATAGCTACTTTTGAGAATGGAATATCTTCTGATAAAAAGCAGTAAATTTGTGCACAATTGTAGACATTCCTTTGGTGAACAGGGAACTCCTTTGTGGTTCAGAGCCTTTCATGCAGCATGAAATAATTCCAACTCTGAAAAAGGTGACCTCACCAAAAATGATGTAATCATTTTGAAAGAAAGAGAAATAACACAAGACCATGTGTTACAATCTGAGGAACTTTGAAGGTGAAGTCATTTTCTAAAAATATGTGAATAATTTGGGGAGCTATACAAGGTATTTCGCATCTGTAAGAAAATCTTTAACAAGCGTCTTGTCATCACGGACAGTCGCTGTCCCTCAACGCCTCATTCCAATGCTCCCTCCCACAAATAAAATGGATCAAGAGACTCGGGAGCAGAACATCTCGACCCTGTATTACCAGGGGGTTGGTTTAGTTATTCAGAGTGTTCGGACGGTGTTTCATAACAAGGAAAGCATCTCTGTAACACGGGAACGCTGGTTAGGCAAAAACGTGTCAGAGCAGCGGTACTTTCTGCCCCTTCTGCGACGCCCTTCAAGCAGAAACCCACACTCACCAGCTCCAACTCCTCCTCCTCCGACTGCACTCGGAACACAAGAGGGATGACAGGGTTACCAGGGCGGTTGGCATTCAACAGTAAGGTACTTCTTTACGAAAACGTGTTATGTGGACACTAGCAGTTGCTGGAAATTCTAAAGAGGTCATTATGCATGCAATAAATACAAATACTATTTATTCATTGTCTCTTGTAGTGGATTCTGAAGGCCTGGGAAGACCCTGACATTCCCCAGGGCCAGGGTTTGAAAGCACGCCTCCCCCGACTTGATCTACTTTCCCACGGGCTGCGCCCCCACGCCACAAGAGCCGCCGCCGCCGTCGCCGCAGTGACCCGGGCCCCCGGTCACAGGGCTGGCTGTGTCTGGGCCCCTGCGAGGACTGCCTCTAGCCCTACAGCCCGGCCCCACCTGGGCTCGCACCTCCTTCGTCTCCTGTTCAGAGTCTCCGCTTCTCGGGCAGAAGCTATGGTTTCTCATCGCCCACAGTAGCTAGCACAGTGTCACGAAACCACGAGACCTCAAACTTCGGTCAGCAAGTGTAACAGTTTTGCACAACCCAGATTTGCATAAGTCTATCATTTGCAAATACTGTTCTCCTACGAATAAAGTGACTGCCACAGAGAAAACCCCCAACAGGAAGCAAAGGGGGCCGCAGGAGGAGCGGCCTGAGACTCAGGAAGGGGACCACCGGGACCTATTCACTCCTTGTCTCCTTCACACCTGGAGCATGTTCATGCGTGGAAAGTCATCGACTAACGAGTTGTTTCCTATTTGACTTACGTAAGCCACGCTTTCTCTGTCAGCCTTCCGATACATGAAGCCTCAACCGGAAAGCAGGCTGATGTGCAAAGAAATGGCATCAAATAGGAGGGAGGCTTTGGGGGGTGGGGGCGCACAGCTGGCCAACAACTGCCTCACCCGTGGGTGGAATGCCCCTCATCTCGAGTTACGGGACAGTTACATGCCCGCAGCTCCGGGACGCCCAGCAAAAGGCGAGGGTGCGTGTGTGCGCTTCTCGGTGCGCCCCATGGGCGTACGGGTGGAGGAAGAGTGTGGTCAGTTTGGGGTACTGCCCGGAGATGCTTCATGGTCTCTGCTTTACAAGACCAGAGATGACGGGACGAGCGGCCAAATGCCTGGATGCAGTGTGCCTGGACGCTGCCGTTTACCGGTAGTTCTCACGCACATGGCTGCGCGGGCGCCCCTTTGCCGGGGCCCTCGGGGCGCCAGGGTCGCTGTCCACGCCGTCACAGATTATAGAGAGAGAGGGGAGGAGGATCCCGGCCGAACTCCCTGCCCCTCAAGAGGGCCTGCTTCCACACACTCCGCACCGGTTCTGGGGGCGCTGCGAGGCTCCCGGACGAGCCGGACCCGCCCGACGTTGGCCCCAGCCTGGCCAGGGAACCCTCGGCCTCCAGCCACTCCCCAGCCCCCTCGCCTAGTAAGTCCTGCCGCTTCGCTGTCCTTGTCGGGCAAGCCAGTGTGCGCACTGCCCCCTCCCCAGGCGGAGTCTGGGCCGGTCGGCTGCCCTGAAGCGTGAGCACCGCCACCTGCTCACGAAGAACTGGACTTCTGTCTGTCCAGCTGTTTTCACGGGAAGGCTGGGAGGGACGCACTTTCCCGCTTTCTGTACCTCCGAGTGAGAAGGTGCTTCTCTGCTTGTGGAGCTGGAAGAGCTTGGTCCTGGCCTCTGCTGTGCTGCCGTGGGGAGCACTAACGTCTCCCTCCCTCCTCGTCCCCGCCCAGGCGAGGTCGGTTTGGGGTGGGGGGGCGCAGCGCACGAGAAGATGCTCGGGCATCTCCACAGCAGCGCGCCAACGCAGAGTTGCTGTCCAAAGCCCGAGAGCGCCGCGTTCACTCGCAAGCACTCAAACGTCGAGTTCTAGCAGCGACTTAGCGGACAGAACCACCTGCGTATGGCCCTGCATGTCAGTGACCCAACAGCTGCCAAACTCGCCATTGTTTTAAAACTGGCACGCAGATATTCTAATTTTCTTTTCCTACGAGAGACTAGGGGGTAAACATACTCTACTCTGCTTAAAGACACAGGGCTCAGCAGTAGATGAGGCTGGAACTACAGAGACGCTGTCAAGGTCTGGGCTGGGGAGACCGGTCCTCTTTAGAGACTTAAGCGGGGAAGGTCACTGGAAAGGGAATAAACAGAAAACTTCCTCGGAGAGTAACTCATTCAGGTTTTCACGCATTCTCCCCTCGTCTGCAACAGTGCTCGCTGGTATGCAGAACTTCCTAACAAGTACTACAGTGTTCCCTCACAGAGGAGCACGCACCACAGATCACCGTGCGCACGGTGTGTGCACGGCAAAGAGGAAAAAATACTTCAGTCGGGTTTAACTGATCAGTTCGGGGATGAGAGCTCTACGACCAGACCCCAGCCTGGTAAAATTAAAATTACGTCCCAAACTAACCTCCCCTCATTCAGCTTTCATTTTAAATAACCATTAAGCAGATTTACTTATTTCCCATTTCTCCGCCCTTTGATTTCTGTGTATTTAAAATAGACCTGTTTCTTCAAATGCTAATTTCAGGTAGAAGTCATCATTAGGAAAAAGCCTGGATTCTACGGCAGCGTGGGGCCTTCGAAAGGAACCTACAGACCGCGCAGAAAACGCGCGGTTCCCAGACCGGCACCGGGGAGGGCGGAACGTACCAGCGGCGGCATCATGCCCTTGCTGGAAGGTGGGATGACGACACGGAGGTCCGGCTTCCGGCTGTTCACGGCCAGGCTGCCGCCGCCCGGAGGAGGGGGCGACTTGGTGGGCATGACTTTGCCCACGCTGTTGGCGCCAGTAGTTCCAATCAGGTTTGGAGAAGCTCTGGAGTTGACGAACCCGTTCCCTGGGAAAAGCAAACACCGCTCATTAACGGAAGGAGAGCCATTCCAATATCTTGGTGTGACTGTGAGGCTGGCCATCCCCAGCTCCGATTTCAAATGACTTTTGTAAGAAAACTCATTAGTAGCTAGACCGTGTGCCCCTGACTATTTTATAAGTGAGCAAAGAAAGCTAACCGAAGTCCAAAGTGCATATACAGCTTAACGTGAAGGCCACGTGCGTTCGGCCTTACTGCCTGGACCTGCTGAGGCAGCGCGAGCAACACGAGACGCGTTTCTGCTGCAGCGTCTCCCAGCGGGGCCCGAAGCGGTGCGGGCGTCCTGGGAGCGCCCCCGAGACAGCGAGGCGCCCCGACCAGGCTCCGGGCGCTGGGCGAGCTCCCCGGGCGATGCCTGCCTGCCTGCTGTTCGCTCGGCGTCAGCTCCGGGGCCTCCTGCCCACCAAGTGCTTCCCGCTCAGCGCTCCAGCTCCGCCGTCCCTGCTTCTGCAGCTGGCAGGAAGGTCTCCACTGAGCATCTCTGCTTTATCCGGCGTTAACCCCCCCGCCCCCCGCCCGTTTCTGCCTTTGAACTTTCTCTACCAGAAACGCCTGTCTGCCTCAGAGAAAATGAGGAAAGAGGTCCACTGTGTGTGCGCTCTGTACGCGGGTGCCCGTTGGGGGAAAAAAATAAACGTAACACAAGCTTCCCTGTTGCCATGGATCCTGCGGTCGCTGCAGTCATGTGCCGCAGCCCTGTGGCTTGGACAGGGCTGACGCCCCATCGGTCACCCTCGCCCCAGGCTGGCTTGGCGGCCGGCACTAACTCGGAGCCAGCCAGTGCGTAAGCAGCGCGCTCCCTCACCGCAGCGATGGGACCACGGGCGTCCCATCAGGTCAAGAGGTTGTTGCATGGCGGTGAGGGGAGCTTCCGTATTCCTCTGCAAACGACCGAGGCAGGACTTTGTTCTCAAGCCTGAAGGGAGGGCCGACAGAGCAAGGCGGACTGGGGATAAACGGAAGAGCCCGGCCACGCTTGCAGTCCGCAGGACTCCAGTCTTTCCAGTTGCATATCGGTGAGGAAGCACCTGTGTTACTTAAGCTTAAGTCAGACGGTTTTGTTAGTGCCAAGGGACGGTATCCTGGTACGAACAGTGACTATTCGCCAGTGTGTAATTCGGTGCCAGAGATAATGCCACGCATTTTTTAAAGGTCCAGTAACAAGTATACCATAAAATGTCATTTATAAAATAGAGGCTACTATGCTATTTTAATTTCTAAGTAAATCACGAATAAAGCAGGAAAAAAGAGAAGACAGAATTAACAATATATACTTAAAATATTTTGTGAAAATTTAAGGACCAAATCCAAGATACAGTGTTAACTGCCCATAAAGAAATCCCGCACGGGTCACTTTACTGTTGCATATTTTTAAAATAAATCATCAACTATAATAAAAACATAAGAAACTACGTTCACCATGTGTGTGGTGTGCTTCTGGTAGCAGAAACTTTGTACCGTGAATACTGTACTATTTTTTCTATTTTGAAGAGTCCCTGTACCTGTCTACTACCGTACACAGGTGTTAATTTAAGAGCATTAAATGAAAGAATAAATGTACCGGCTAGAGAACTCCATTCCTAATACAGGGATCATACCTCCATGCAGTAAAGGCCATATATGATGAACCCATAGCTAACACCATACTCAGTGGGGAAAAACGACAAGCGTTTCCCTTACGATCAGGAACAAGACAGGGATGCTCACTTTCACCACTTCTGTTCAACACAGCACTGGGCGTCCTAGCCAAGCAATCAGGCAGGAAGACGAAATGAAAGGCATCTAAATTGGAAAGGAAGAAGTGAAATTTTCCGTATTTGCTGATGATGCAATAGTATACATAGAGAACCCTAAAAATTCCACCAAAAAAAAAAATCAGCAAAGTAGGATACTAAATAAATATTCAGACATTAGTTGCATTTTTTACACCAATAACATGAACTATCAGAAAGGGAAATTAAGAAAACAATTACCTTGAAGATTGCATCCAAAAAATGCCTAAGCGTAAACTCAACCAACCAAGGAGGTAAAAGACCCGTACTTAACACGCTGTAAGACACTGAAGAAAATGAAGACACGAATGAACGGAAGCATGTGCTGTGCCCATCGACAGACAGAATCAACATCATCACCATGCCCGTACCGCCCAAAGCCATCTGTGGACTCACTGCAATTCCTACCAAAATGCCAATCGTGTGTTTCACCAACTAAACAAACAATCCAAAAATGTGCATGTAACCACAAGAGACCACAAATAGCCACCACAACCTTGACAATGAAGAACAAAGGCAGAGGTGTCACACTACCTGATATCAAACTATACTACAAGGCTACAGAAATCAACACAGCATGGTACTGCCACAAAAGTAGACGTAGAGATCAACAAACAGATCAGAATAGAGAGCCAAGAAATAAATCCACACTTATATGGTCCATTAACCTATGACAACAGAGGCAAGACCATGCAACAGAGTAAAGACAGTCTATTCACTAAATGGTGTTGGGAAAATTGGACAGATACATGCAAAAAGAAAAAAAGAAACTAGACCACATTCTTACACCATATACCAGAATAAACTCAAAATGGATTGAAGACTGAAATGCAAGACCCAAAACCATAAAACTCCTAGGGAAAAAAATAGACAGTAAAGTCCCTGACATTTCTGTTAGCATATTTTTTCTGATGCGTCTCCTTGGGCGAGGAAAACAAAAGAAAAAACAAACGGGACTACATAAAACTAAAAAAAGTTTTAGCACAGAAAAAGAAACCATCAACAAATGAAAAGACAAACTACTGGAGGGGAGAAGATATTCACCGATGAGACAGCCCATAAGGGTTAATATCTAAAATGTATAAAGAACTCATACTACTCAACACCAAAGAAACAAACAGTCCAACTGAAAGTGGGCAGAGGACCTGACTAGACACCTCTCCGAAGGGCACACACAGATGGCCAATGGACAAAGGAAAAGATGCTCTCATCACTGTCGGAGAGACGCAAGTTCAAACCACCATGAGGTATCACCTCGCACTTGTCAGCATGGCCATCATCAAATCAAAACAGAAAGTGTGGGGAAGGATGCGGAGAAAAGGGACCCCTGGGGCACCGCTGGTGGGACTGCAGACTGGTGCAGCTGCTGTGGAAAACAGTGTGGAGGTTCCTCAAAAAATTAAACATGGAACTGCCTACGACCCAGTGACTTCACTTCTGGGAATGTATCCAAAGAAACCCCAAACACGAATTCAAAAGACTACCCACACCCCCATGTTCACCGCAGTGTGTTTTACGGTCGCCAAGCTAACAGAAGCAGCCCAAGTGCCCATCCATCGACGAATGGATAAAGAAGTGGTGGTATGTGCATACAACACGATGGAATATTACTCAGACATAAAAAAGAATGAAATCTTAGCAGCTGCCGAAGTATGAATGGAACTAGTGGGTATTACGCAAAGAGAAGTAAGACAAACGCCGTATGATTACGAACACCATATGATTACTTTTATGCGTGGAGTCTGAAAAACCAAACCAAACAGAAACAGACTCCAAGACAGAACAGATTCATGGCTGCCGGAGGGAAGGGGGAGATGGGCAGCCCGGGTGGAAAGGGTGAAGGGGTAAAGATGTAGGAACCGGGCGGCAGTCACAGCGTAGTCACGGGACGTATCTGCAGCACCGGAAACACAGCCAGCGACGCTGTAGTAACGTGTACGGCGTGGGCGGGTACTGGAAATACCGGGGACGGGGGAACCCTCCGTAGAGGATCCGACGACTGTCTACCCATAATGCTGTGCACCTGAGCCTAATAAAAAATAACGCTGAGTGTAAACTGTAACTGAGAAATAAAATGTAAAAAATTCCATTCTTCGGGTTTATTACAAAGCTGACCAAGGAAAAAATACTCGGAATAGTGAACTAGAAGTTTCTGGAGGACAGACCAGGCCCTTTGAATTCTCTGGCTGGGACCTGGAGGTCACACACAGCGGAAGCGACCATCGGAATTCAGACACTGGATTTCAGAGCCACCGTCCTCGTTTGGAAACGACTGAACATCTGCTTGGGGGAGGGTCTAGGAAAGGGGAAACGCCTGGACTGTCTTCAAGAGGGTTTCATCTAGTCAGCAGGAGCAGGAGCAGGAGCACGCCACGGCGGTGCTCATTCGTGCGCCGGAATCTCACTTGGGCAAGGCCAAAAGCCACATGTCAAAGGGCGAGCACACAAAACGCAGGAGGAGACGGAACGCAGAGCACCGACACGGGTTCAGGCACCGAGCAGTCCGCGGGGACAGCGATGACGGGGGGGGGGGGGGGCAGGCCCCCTGGGGACAGGGGGGAGCGGAAAGGCCGGTTAGAGGAGCACGGAGGCCCCAGCTGCCCCCGGCGGCCATCCAAAGGCACAGGCTGCTGTGCGCGTTCTGGCCCTGCCCCTCCCACAGAGGGCAGGAGAGGCAGCCTCGAAGTCCCCGCGGGCCCCGACACCTGCCCGCGCTGTCCCCGAGAGGCGCAGGGGCGGGCCCCGCAGGCCTCCGCGAGTCAGCAAGGACGACCGCGGAGTTCCGTTCTGCGTTCTGCTGCGGCAGCTTCTGGACTGGTTTTATGGAATCACTTCAATTCTACCTGAGCTTCTTAAAACACCACAATGTTTGGAAGTTCGTGAAATAGTTCAGACGGGACATAAGGAACAGGACCGACGGACAGATACCTGTGTAGCAACTCTAAAATTCTGTGCAAACAGGTAACTAAAGAAAGACAGATTAAGTCCTTGAAGGTAATCTGAAGAAAATGGATGGATGCTTCAATGTATCTGCTTATAATATACCTGAAGTTTACAAAATACATGTTATTTAGTTAATTACTCCTAAGAGAAACTACAAACCGGTGTTTTGCCGATAGGACAAGCCAACTTCGTTGGCCCCTGAACAGGATGTTTCCAAGGGACAAAGAAACCGCAGGGTGGGGGGCGGGGCGGGGGGGGGGTGAGGCACTTGGGGTCTGGCCTGCGTCTCTTCAGCAGCTGTCCTTCCAAATGTCAGGATTCCAGACAGCTGGGTCTCCTCCCTGCCGGGCCCCTTCCCTCTCATCCACTTCTTCCTGCTCTCCCCACAACTTTCACCAGGGCACCGACCAGTTTTCACGCACTTCTGCGATTTAACTTTGCTGTGGGGCTGGCACCTCAGTTAACCTTATGAGGCTATTTCCTGCCTTCTGCTTGCATTACCCTGAAGGGCATGCAGCGAGCCCAGGCTGACTGCTGCCCACACCCCGGAGAGCCATTTCCTGCGCGGTGCCGAGCTCCAGAAAGTGGTGCTGATAGGAAACACAGCCTCCTCTCTACGCCTCCCCCAGGGCAGCAGGGCCGGTCTGGGAGCCGGGCAGAGATAACAGCCTGGCCAATCACCTGGATGCAAAACGCTTATCCCGTCATTTCATTCCAAGACAGGAAGGTTTACTAGAAACTGACGGAATGGTAGATTAACATTAATGACAGGTGAGCAGCATTTTCTAAAGATTTAATAATGGCATGATTATTAGAAGGAAAGAGAAAGCAGAGCACCGACCGACACGGGTTTGGGGCTCTGAAAAGGCTGAGAAGATTCTTACCGACTTGCTTTGCACTCAAACCTCAAGGACAAAGCAGTATTTCCTCTCCAGTACATTACAGGATGATACAGGCATGTGATTTAGAAGAACGCATCATCAGGAAGCGCTGCTGGCTCTTGCCGAGTGGAGTCCCTGATGCCTTTCAGCTAGACACGGTAGCCAGGGGCCCCCCGGGGATCCAGTCGCCAGGACGGGAGGACCCGAGAGTGCGGCGCTGCAGTGTGAGGCCCAGAGCACAGCAGATGACTCCGGGGTGATGTCAGGGTTTGGGGACTTGCCAGGAGGGAACGAGAGAACCTCAGACGCCCCATTTGTTACTGTGGGGAGCGGACTGATGCGTTACCAGGTCATTTTTTATGACAGAAATGAAGATGTTGAGACTTCTGAGGCAGATACTCTTAGTACATAACTCATCTTGCCATGGCCTACAAATTCAGGAATTAAGTGCCAGTTCTGAGTGAGTAAACCCAATTTAATGTGGTCTCTGTTAAAATGCGCTTTGGGGGCCTCACAAATATGCTCTCGAGGAACCTGTGTGGCCACGCTTCCAGAGTCCTCACAACGCTGATCTCAGCTCGAAGGCAGATCATTCAGCTCCATCAGTCTGGCTCACGGAATATTGTGTCAGCTGAAATAATTCAAGTGGCCAGAAAGCACTCCATGTCCTTAATGCTGCTCTTTTAGGGCTAACATGTAGACAATGATGTCATTAATATTTTATTGCTATGAATCCATTCCAAGTTGAATCGACATGCAAAGGATTTCGAAAATCTCAAGGTATTCTGAAAAGTTCATCTAAAGTTCAAGAATTAATTTCTAGCATATTTGACAGATTTTCCGTAATATCTGACAAACTTTCAGCTGATTACTCAGTAAACAAATATACATTTAAAAAGTCTAGCCCTGGCTGGTGTAGCTCAGTGGATTGAGCGCGGGCCTGCGAACCAGAGGATCGCGGTTCGATTCCCAGTCAGGGCACATGCCTGGGTTGCAGGCCAGTTCCCGGCGGGGGACACACGAGAGGCAACCGTACATTGATATTTCTCTCCCTCTCCCTCTCTCCTACCCTTCCCCTCTAAAGATAAATAAATAAAAATCTTTAAAAAAAAAAAAATAAAAAGTCTATAAAACTGTATCTTTTGTATAAAAAAACTAAATGAGGTTTCTAAAATTAAAAAGACCTTGGGTTTTAAAATCACGGACGACGTATTTACTTGACTCGATGGAAATTCGTGCGTGATGGACAAAATGAACCGTGTCCACTGAAAACGTAGGTCTAAACCGACAGTGCTCAGGAGACGGTGCCCCTCCTACCCCTCGGGGGCGGGGGGGCGTGGGGGCAGCCCCAGCAAGGCCACGTTCCACCACCGACTGGGCAGGACTCCGAGATCTGCCCTCCTGTTCCGTGTCTCCTCGGTCCACGTCCCCACGCAACCATCCGGAAGCCCCTTCTCCCCAGACGCGCTGCTGTCATCGCAAACCCAACCTGCTCTGGGCGCAGGCCACGCCGTCGGCCCCCGCGCTCCCGGCCCACTGTCCCCGAGCCCTCGGGCTTTCCCGCTCTCTGTCCACCGTGCCTCTCGCCTCGGCCGGCTCTGCTTTGCGCCTGCCACTCGGCGCCGATTAACTTCACTCGACCCTCAGCAACTCCAAGAGCTCCTTGAGCCTTTCTAGTTCTGGTCCAGAGTGTGTGTGTGTGTGTGTGTGTGTGTGTGTGTGTGTGTGTGTGTTCCTTCCTCAACATGTTTTTAAAAAGTGAAGTTGCCAGACATCAGAGATTTTACTTTATGCTTGATCTTTAAACATAGGCCCAAAGTCAGAAGGAGTTCCCACAGTCATCTAACTACAGCATCATCGGAATATTAAATGTAAACTTTCAGAAGAGAAACAGACTTAGTGAACCTTAATGAAATAAGCGGACTGCCACTATGAAAGATGTAATCAATGTGCAACATGTGCAAAACTGGCAGGTTTTATTTGGATATACGATGACATCAACTGAAAAAAAATTACCATCTTAAAAGAGGGGAAAACCAAATGAATGCTCTAATTTACTATAATAATAATTTTATGACTATAGAGGTATTCTATCAACACAGCATGATAGAAAGTTCAGAAACTGGAAAAACACATGTTCACAGCATCCTAACGTAACTATTATAATCGGTCTGGATTCCCCTTTTTATTTTCCATGTGCGTGGGGGTTTTTTTGCATAGTTTTAAGTCATAACTGAACAGGAATTCGGTTGAAAATTTTAATATACTGAATCTTCCTACTTTTGAACATGTTGATTTCTTCCCATTATTCACCACTATAAATGAAGTCGTTGGGGATGGCGGGGTTGGGTCAGTGATGCTGGGGGGAGGAAAACAAAAACAAAAAGATCGAGTTGTGAGGAACCTTTTCATAATCCAGTTTCTGTCTTTCTGAGAGACCCTCAGAAATGGGATTAGCGGGCTCAGAGGTATGAACACTGTTACGACTACTGAAACTCCTTGCCAAAAGCTTTTAAGAAAGACTACTGCTCATTTACAACGCCACCAGCACGTGCATTGACTGTTAAGACTTTTGTTACCACAACACATCACGGAAAGGAGCACCGCAGAAAAGCCTAAACTCCACGGACGCGCCAGGAAGTGCAGGTCCGTGTGGCCGTCCGTCGGCTCGGGAGCCCGGCCAGAGCCCACTCCGTCTACTCGCATCCGACGCCGCCTCACCAACGTAACCCTCTAAGTGACCAATGAGAAACCACTTATTTTGGCGGGAGGGGCAGTATTTATAGCAAAACACACTCTAAATCCACAGACGCTCTAAGCACTGCGCAGAAATAATTACTTCCAGTTGGGGTCTGTATTAAGTGATACAAGTTGTCTACTTGACTGAATGTAAACTCTGAGGAAGCACAGGCTAAGAAGCAGTTATGACACAAGTGTGACTTAGGGCACAATCCGAATGAGGACAGAAGCAGAACCAGACCTGGTGCAGGTAAAATAACTGTGTATCAGCATGAATCGAGACGTCCAGTCTTGATGTGTTGTAAGATGTATACTGAGAAACGGGATTTATTTCTGTGTACGAAAATGCTTTTAAATAAATCACCGAGGACTTAAAATATTTTAATACTAAATTTTAAATTGTAATAAAAATTCATGTTCACTCCTTATGGCTATTAACATGATTATCAATGCTGACCATATTGAAACAGCTGCCTGGGACGGGGAGGAAGGGGACAGCGGCGGGACAGAGGCGGGCAGGGACACGTGACTAGCACACCGAGACGCGCCTAACCCAAGACGTGTGGTTAGGGCAACCCTCTAGACCTCAGGGTCTACAAAGGCGAGAGGAGGCTTAACAAAAAAAAAAAGGAAAGAAGGAAAGGAAGAAAGGAAGGGAGGAAGAGAGGAAGGAAGGAAGGAAGGAAGGAAGGAAGGAAGGAAGGAAGGAAGGAAAGAAAGAAAGAAAGAAAGAAAGAAAGAAAGAAAGAAAGAGAAAGAAAGAAAGAAAGAAAGAAAGAAAGAAAAGGAAGGAAGGAAGGAAGGAAGGAAGGGAAAGAGAAGAAAAGAAAAGAAAAGAAAAGAAACAATTACTTGGAGCATGTCAAATAAGGATGATGACAAAGTCCGACTTTGAAATTACCGAAGGGAACACAGAAAACTGAGCTGCAGAGACGAAGTCTAAATTTAGTGTGGAAAGGGGAAAAAAACGAGGAAGAGAGAACTGACGCACACTTGTTTCACGGGAGAAAAAACTACGTTTCCGTTGCCAGCGGGATGAGGGAAAAATAAAGGCACGGGAGGGTATCTTCAAAAAGTTACATTCCACGAAGTAAAAATAATTTTGGAAATAAAACCAAGGCCTAGTTAAAATGAACATTAAATAAAACAGGAATGATTGACTGCAGCCTTCAGCAGGCTGGAAAGTGGAAGAGAGGGCAACATGGACAGTGTTGGGGGATTAAAAGCATAGACGAGAAATGCAAACAAACTAAAACAGAGGTGAAAAAACACTAAATATTTGGAAACACGCATCCAAGTGTAATCACCCTAACATAACTGGTAAGGCCTTTATGAACTTTACACATTAATTACTTGTTTTAAAATCCTGCAACTAGATCATATCTGTTTAACTCCATTAAAATAGCAATTACTGCAGTCGTAGACATGCAATATTTTGCCATGTATGATAATTTTGCCCAAATTTTTGAGGGAAAAATAAGGATGCGCATTATACATGGGTAGCACCTGATGTACCTTGTGTCTGTTCTTGTGTTTTGTAATTCTTTGTTACATAAATTTCTTGTACCATGGTATGTTCAAAAATAAATGCTAGAATTCTTTTATAATGCAAAAAACAAGTATCTAAATATAAATAAATACATAATTGAATGAAAACATTAAAACAACCCTGGCTGGTGTGGCTCAGTGGACTGAGTGCTGGCCTGCGAACCAAAGGGTTCCCGGTTCAATTCCCAGGCAGGGCACATGCCTGGGTTGCGGGCCAGGTCCCCAGTAAGGGGTGCACGAGAGGCAACCACACATGGATGTTTCTCTCCCTCTCTTTCTCCCTCCCTTCCCCTCTCTCTAAAAATAAATAAATAAAATCTTTTAAAAAAATAAAATGAAATGAAAAGTTAAAAAGAAAGATTTTTTTCCCCTGAAAGTTTGGGCCAAAAACGTGGGCGCGCGTTATACACAGGAGTGCATCACACACGGGAAATACGGTAATCATGCGCAGGTTCCTACATACGGGCCACTGTATGTTGTTCTGTGATTCGTCTTACTCATGGTGCCTCTTTCTTTCTTTCTCATCATTGTAAATTAAGTTATTCAATCCTCGCCACAGCTTTCGGAGGCAGAAGCCTGCTAGGTTTTTGCGGAACGAATGCGGTGTATGCCATCAGACTTTTCCCTGTAAGAGATCTGTGCCCAGATGTCTCCGGGGACGCACGGCAGGGTATGGAAGCGGAGAGCAGGCGCCTGCTCTGACTCTCAGATAACTACGATGATGGTACTCCGCGCAGGAGACCTGGATGCTCAGCATGAGGATAATCCAAAGGGACGTGCTGATTCTTACAACTCTTTGACGCACGTGCCACGTTTTGGTCGTTGTAAGATTATAACCTGTCTTTTTACCAGCACACGGGGTGGGGCAGACATCTTTGCAACAGGGGTTTAAACTGCTGGCCATCTTGGGAGGGTCCCCAGTAAGAGGACCAGCATGGCCGCACCCATGACGACAGGTGAATTTCTGCACACAGCCGCCTAGACAGACCCGTCGGAGGCCCACTTCCCAGCAATCTTTGTGTCTCCAGAAGTGAGCCCACCGTTCGCACTGCAATCTCTCTGGAAACGTTCTGCGCTATTGTAAGGTGTGGAAGGAGTCTATCAGTCCAATTTTGGCGAGGACAGGTGATACAGAAAGCTTCTCGTTCATAGTTTTGATGTCAAAACGGTACCAAGGCAATTTCGTTTTTAGAGAAGAATCCTGTCTGCTATGAACGAGGCGCTCAATGATATGCATTGAACAGATGAGTGACCGAGTTTAAGGCCAAGGAGAAAGGAGCGAAAACAGGGGAGTTAGGAAAAAAAAAAATGTTAAGCATCAGTAAAAGTGCCCTGCAGAAGGACACTGAGCCTACGAAGAGAAGTGCCTGCACTTCGGTCACCCCCACCCTTCCCCTCCTGGTCTGGGAGAGGCCGTGTGTGTGGCGGGGGGGGGGGGGCGGGGGGGGGCGGGGGTGCGCAGCAGGACCCCCTTCCCCTCAGACAGGGCAGAGCCCCGCGCAGGGAGACGGCGGGGAGTCAGTCACTCACCAACTGGGCTGCTCCCAGCTCCGTTGGGCACCGTGAGGTCCGCAGCACTCAGCATCCCACCTGACAGCGCAGGGAGAGAGGGGGGAGAGAGAGCGGGTTGAGTTCGAACCGGCGCTCCTCACCTGGACGACCAAGCGCGCAGCACGCGGGGTCACCCTCCCTCCATTCCCCAGAACACAAAAATTCAAGCCAGCCCTGCCTGAACTTGCAGTGACGCGTGACGGAAGCAGGTTAGATCACCAGCCACTGTCGCCCGAAGGGTCGGGCGTAAGTAAGGATGTGAAACAATTACGACGAGACAGATGAAGTGAGTGACAGAACAATTAACGGAGAACAACACAAGAGTCAACTCTGTGGTTCCCACGCTCACGACTGTGAACCGACTTTTGCCCGCCCCTGCGCGCGGGCTCAGCTCCAAGTCGGATGTGTCCGCCTCCCTGTGCGTGGACACCAGCGCGCGCGTACCGGTTCGGGAGCGCAGTGCCAAGGGAGCCCCGTTCCACCCAGGACGGTACTCGGGGTGATGCGGGAAGGGCGCCCCCAATTTCCGCTGAAGGCGTAAGCGGACTCGGGCCGGGAGAGATGCAGGAGACACTGGCCGCACTCGGTGAGGCCCGGTCCCGCACTTTAACACCGCCTTCTGTCTTTTCTTTTTTTTTTTAATTTTGAAATATTTTATTTTTTAAAATATTTTTCCTGAAATTAATTGATTATTTTTTTTTGCTTTAATCAGTATTTTTTAATTGTTGATATTGTACAGTTTTCTGTCTTTTACCCCGCCCCAGCCCACCACCCCAGCCCTCCCCACCTTCCTCCCATTTCCACCCCCCAAAACTGTGGTACATTTACACAATGGAATTCTATGCAGCAGAAAGAAAGAAGGAGCTCCTACCCTTTGCGACAGCATGGAAGGAATTGGAGAGTATCATGCTAAGCGAAATAAGCCAGGCAGTGAAAGGCAAATACCATATGATCTCACCTTTAACAGGAAGCTAATCAACAAAACAAACAAACAAGCATAATATAAACAAAGACACTGAATTTGAGAACAGTCTGAGTGTCCAGAGTGGGAGGGGAGGGAATTTCGGGGGAAAAGGGGAACGGTTTAGACCTTCTGTCTTTTCTCACGGTGCCTCATCAACGTCCTGCCTGTCCCAATGCGTCTCTCCCAAGACAAGGAGAGCTCACGGACGGCAGGGTGCCTGCGCGGCTCCGCTGGCCCGACAGCGCTGGAGCCACAGCACGCTGTCACAAGAAGTGCTCTCGGAGAGAGCCCAGGGCGCAGGACCGGCTCTTGCTTAGTAAACCAGTAAAACTCGGAGTAGCGGAATGAGGAACTGCGCATGTCGGCAACTCGGTTTCCCACCCTTGCCGTCGCGGAGCTGGCCGCAGGGACCCCGCCACGTACCTGCGCTGCCGGTGCTCGGTGGTCTCTGAGGGGCACCGGGGGACACGTTTCTGTGCAGCGCGGCCTGAGGTGGCGAGAGCATGCTGGAGTCGGCTAACGCGGAGCTGGCTGCCAAGGACGGGGACACGAGGGAGCTCCCGGGGTTCGTGTAGGACAGAGCATTGGGGCTGCTCACGGGGACTGTGACGGACATCGAGAAGTTCTGAGGCGGCAAGCCAGGCTGGAAGGAAGGAACAGGGACAAGAACGCTGTTAGTTCTCATTTCGTCCGTACTGGGTGGCTTCGGTAATATGTGAACCTCAACTTGACAAGGTGACTCCGGTTATTAAACGGGGAGGATGGGGACAGGTTCTCACTGATTGACTTGCAGATTCAAGCTATTTTCTTTAGAATTATATTGAAACACGAGTATGTTCAACATGAACCTTTTGCATTTCAATCTTTTACATCCTAATATGTATACACTACAATAATGTATGTAATACATATTTAAAACATTCATAGAGATGAAAATTAGATGTCGGAACCTGATATTAAAGTACTGTTGTCAAATTTAGACATTACAAAATATATCATGTTACCAAGAAAGCATGAATTAGTACTTTAATGAAACCTAGTTTAATAACATTATATTCCTATTGGGAGATTCCAATTATAATAAAAAAGGGGAAGTGTATACAAATATTATAAACGTAATACATAAAATTTTGGACATTATAAATAAGGCCTGGTAATGACTTAAATGACTGACATTATTAATAGACAAAGCTAAAAAAATAGTAATAATCAAGTTATATATGTAGCACAGTGCAATCTGAATGTAATGAAAGTAAAAAGAAATAATTAAACGATAAAATTAACTACTGACAAGCTCTCTTTAAATTGTGATTAAATTACAATTACTATCGATGCTACTTCCTTCCCTCCCAAATATTCCATACCCCCTTTAAGATATTTGTTTCCTTTCATTCTTCCATAGACCATCTACAATATACTTGTTAACCAAGATAAATAACAATCCTCTATATAATTTAAAATGAGAGGAAAACTTCCCTCTTCCTACTTTTTCAAACTGCTTTGCGAAGTAAGGTAACACTGATTCAAAGCTGAAAGAATATAAAATAGTTTATGCACTCTAGTCAATAGTTTACTTCAGGCAGAAAATCAATATTCGTTAACAGATAAAACAAAGGACGTAAGATGAAAAAGTTTTCAAAAGGTAAAGCACTTATTTACCAATACTTTTGCATCTTAACAAGAATTGCACGTTCACCAACGTCCATATGAGGTCAGAAGGGATTTTATTTTTTTGTTGGCTATTGTTTTTGTTTTTTAAGAACAATGGTGGTACTAGCACAAAAATAGCTCCTTAAGTCTATTCCTCACGAGTGGCTTGTATAGGACAGGACAACCCTGAAGAAATCGCCCCCGACGCCGACGTCAGGGCACGGCACTCTGACACTGAGATAAATGCCAGCACCGGAACCAGCCCGCCCCGTGAGGCCTGCACACATGCACGGCCGTCGAAAACCAGATCGAGACCAGCTGCTGTGAGCAGCTCTTGCCAATGGAGCGTCCAGCGAGAGCTCTTTGAAGAGCTATCAAAGGTGCGTGAGCTCCAAGATATACTGTTCCGTTATGGTTAGACGTATGAGCGTGGAAAACTGTAAACCAACTCTTTGTTTTGCAACCGGTTTAAGAACGCTGTTTCCTTAAATTAAAATAGAACCAAGGCTCTCTTCCTCCACACCTACAGGATAAAAAAAGCACGGGAGTTTGGAGGTCTGGCTGCCGAGTGGTATGAGGACATTTATAAAGAGCCAAAGAGTAAGCTACTGTGACACTAGATAATTAAAAATCATTTTGGAACAGCAAATTCTGCAGCACATCCAGCCGTTTTATACTTTATAGCCTCGAGAGCTCCTTAAAGTGCATGCAGTGCTTTTTCTAAGTCATGGGAGGGAGAGGGAAGTCCTGTGCACGCCACAGTTCAAATCACTGCAACTTAGGGCTGGACGGGACCTCAAAAATGGCATGGGGCACCTCCCTCCCTGTACGGGTAAGGGGGCCGGAGTCCAGGATGTCTTCGGCGCCCACCCGAAGGTGCAGGCGGTGGGGCAGTGCGCCGCAGAGCCTGGAGGAGGACGCCCCCCTCACTTCCACGGTTAAGGGACTGAACGTGCACTGGGGGGGTCCGGCGGTGTTCCCCTGAAGTTCTCTAAAACCGGAACAACGCTGCTCGTCCCCTTCTCCTCATTGCCGCCGTCACCCACTGTGAAAACACAGACGCGTGGCCAATCTCGTCATGCACGAGGGAAAAGCACAAACCATACTTTAGTACTCACTGCGATCTTATGATTCCGCATCATATTATCAAACTCCTCATTAATTTTTTTATACTTCTCTTCTGTGTGCGGAGTTAGCACATAGGAAGTGTCAGGGTCTGGGCTGTCGCACCCTCGGTGCTCCTTCTTGTTGAGGGCCTAGATGACGAAGTCAACAGAAAGGATCAACACGTAAAAAGGAGCGGTGAAAGCGACAGTACTTACAGGGCCTCGTTTGAAAATAAAATCACTATCTTCATTTAGTTTGCTGAGTCTGTCCTCCGAGAGCGGACTGTGCTCAAAGTAATCGTCAGCATCGGGGCTGTCACACCCGTTAAGGCCTTTCTTTCTTAACGTCTGAAATACAATTGGAAAATTCACACACATGATACTCACTTGCCACGGGTTTCTTTGTAAAACGTATTCAGAGAGCACAGACTGAATGGAGTTATAGAAAGGGCCCCTGAAATGGTTGTCAATGATCGCAAATGGACTCTCATGCTTCAGCAGGGGAGGCCTTGGATGATGCTCCCGTTGCACATTGAGAGCAAAGGAATGTTCATTTGTTCGCATGTTTCCTTTCCAAACTTACAAGAGAACGCTAATAAATTACTGCTCTGACGGTTACAACCCAATCTCGTTAAAGCCTCGTCCACATATCTGCTAGGGCCAATGAGTGTGAGAACTGAAACGGAAATGTATCAAGATGATGCTCTGAGAAGCTACGATGGTACCTTTATAAAATGAACATCTCAGCAACCCTCCGCCTGAGGGTTATCCTAGTCCCCGGGAAACATCAGCACAATAGCCCGATCATTTCATTTGTAATTTGTTCTGAAATACTGTAATGTCCCCATATAATTCTCAAGTATAAAAACTCAATTATTTAATATGTGACAGGAATGGCTCCTATGTAGAATGACCATATTAGCAAGCTTACATATTTTTAAAATTAATAGAAAATAAGTCATTCAGCATGTATCTTCCCCAACCTCTTTGTATACAGCTCCTTCGTGGATTGATTTAATCCACTGTAAGTGACTTTTTTAAGAATTTTATTGAATGTCACCAAAGTATCTCCTGGACCAAAATGACTTTTCTTCTTCTTCCTAATACTGTAAAAATACAGCGAACAGTTGGTGTTTTCTAATTTTTTATTTTTTAAAATTCAACTCATCATGAAATGACTTGTCAAGTATTTAAAACGAAGAGCTTGACAATCTATAGAATACTAATTTACTTCTAGAATGTCTGTATTTTTAAAAAATTCTGGGTCTTATTTCAAAGTAGAATTACTTATTCCAAAGTAGAATTTAAATAGCTTTGAGATTTGTTGGTTTTCCAGCCAAACACAGAGAAGTTTGAGGAGGTTAAAATTTCCCAGGTGAGGCTGCCTTACAGAGCTAACTGAGTTAGAGAAAGTGGTTTGACCAATAGGCTAGCACGAGGTAAGTTCACTAATAAATAATGATTGAAGTTACATTTCAATAAGATATATTTTTAACCAATTCATAATACTAGAGCTTGGAATCCTTTAAAACACAACTTACAATAACTGTGGATGCTTATGTTACGCCTTTGTTTCTTGAAAGAAGTAGAAAGTAAACACACTACACATTAAGATTTGAGAATTTCTTCTTAGTTTCCCTGAAGTGAAATTATTTCCAAATTCCACCTGACTGAATGTGATTTTTTTCATGCTTAAAGAATCGTAGGAAGTCACTGGTATAGATACGTTTGCCTCTCGAGTTGCTTCGGTGTGCGCTGGGAGCGCCCCGCAACGCCCGCGCGCTGACCTCTGGGCGCAGAGCGAACACGACCCGTCTCCTGCACGTCAGCCCCGCAGGCCTCAGGGCTGAGGGTGTCACCAACACAGGGCCTTCCCTGCGGACTCAGCCGCAGAAGGGCCCCTTGGGGAGAACGAAAGGCTGAGGACGCGCATCCTCCCCCACTCACGGCAGCAAGCTCTGCCCGCCGCTATCTGCAGGGAAGATGTCAGACCACTGGTGCCCAGTGAACTCTCACAACCTGTGCCTGCAGAGTCCCGGGAACGGAACAAATATAGCAGGTGCCTGCACGCAGACTCGGGCACGAAGCTGTTGATCTATTCGCGCCTATTCTGCGATCTCCAGACCTTTCCCCTCATATCCACCTGCTTCGGACCAGGAAGCTCAGAGCCTTGCGCTTGTGGTACCAGCGATCGCCGAGCATGAAGCTCTTGGGGCATTGTTTCCACTGCACAAGAGAAAGGGCAGGGCTTGCGTTTCACGAGGACACTCAGCGTTCACCCTACAACAGCAGGGTCAGCCCGACCCGCCCTCGGGAGGCGGGCAGCGCTCCGCACCCCCGGCCCTGCAAGCCCTCGCTGCAGAGGGCTCCCCGCCACGGCGAGGGAAGCGGGGAGTCCGTATCAGCTCTGCAGATAACGAGCTGATGCCCCTCGGCGGGACGGCCCACGTGTGGCCTCTTATCGCCAGAACATGAAGAGCTGCTCTGAGGACCCGACTACCATAAAAAGGCCTCTTCTGCCTGCTTTATCGGCACTGCATAGCGTGATAGTGCCGGCTTCTCCCGGGCCACTGGCACGCACGAGAGGAATGCTGTCATCTATTAGCGAGGCCGGGCGAGGCGTGGAAGAAACAGGCTGGCCTCGGGCTTTTGCGCCTGCTGCCCGGGCGCCGCCACGAAAACACCTGCTCAGTGAGGACGACAGTCGCGGAAGTCACCTCGCTACGAGGAACCTGCTCTTCAGCGGGGGGGGGGGGAGGTCATCCAGAGCGCTGACACTGCGTACTGCCCTCCAAGGCTACTTCTGTGCTGCCGATGCTCCATCCTGAAGGGAACGGGCCTTCAAAAATGCTCTATTCTTGTACTCGGAGTTGACAGTTTGCAGTGCCGCCATTGCAAACTTAAAGGCGGAAACGCCACTGTGCCAAATAATTTGGAATTTCAGGGGCACGGACCAGTTAAGTTGATTTCTCCTGGTTGTGTTCCTTAAATAACCCCATTCCCAAACACACTCTGCTAAAGGGTCTGCTGTGGTGCGCAGCTGAGCTACCCCTCGCTTCAGGCTGACCGGATACAACCTCCATCCTTCATGACGATGCTCCAAAATTTCCTCCTGCTGAGACCTGAAAGTACTGTCACTGAGGGCTTTTCTGCACTGGGGAATTACATGCTGATCGCAGAGCTGGTTAGCTCAGGGAGGGACCCAGCCAACAGGCCAGGAGGCCACGCTGGGCAGACCCTGCGCTGCAGGTCTTGGTGCCTCGCCTTCAGGAAGCCGCCGGGGACTCCTGCCGGCCTTGGGTAACATCTGCCCACACTCTTCCAAGAAATTCCCCTTTAGCTTGAGCTACCTGAAATAGATCCCTAGACCTTACAATCAAAGAAACATTGTGCACAAAACTGCCATAACTCTTTGGCTAAGTCCCGTAACAAGTCTGGCTGGTGCCCCCACAACCCGGAGCCCAGAAAGGGTCCCGAAGCTGGGAGCGAGGTGACTGAAGGTTACCGACTGCTTGGGGCCAGAGGAAATGGATTCACAATGGTACACGCACCAACAGAGACCTCTAACGTCATGTGTTCTATTGTTTCACCGACAGAGTACTAGCACCCTTATCTTTCGAGTCAAGAAAACATGTAGAGAATTCTGGGTATACCTTACTGCTTGGCAGGCCCTGTATGTTTGCCCCATATTTTCTCGTTTGTATCACTAAATCTGCTGGTGAGACGGGGTGCGGAAAGAATAAGGGGGGAGTGGGAAGGCGAGAGGGGAGAGAAACTTGAGGAGGCAAGAACAAGGATGTTTAGGCTTTATAAACACATCCAGGTTTTCTTTTGCATAATATACTGAAGAAACATATTTCAAAATGAATTATAAATTAGAGGCAGTTAACTTTAAATAGATTTCTTCTGGCTCATAGTCTCTCATCAGCATGAAATAAGATATAATTTTCTTATGTTCTGATGTGAGAACCGATCAGCAAAAAATAGTGCATTTAAAATTTTAGATACTTATTCTACATTAAAGTTATATATACACATGTGTATATGTTTATACACATATATACACACACATATATATATACACACATATAATCTTTGGTGTTTGTGTACAGGGTAAAGAAATCTAGTATTCAGAATATTTTTCATTAGAAATGTGTTTAAATATGTAAATAATGAAGATATACTACTTGACATAAGCACTGATTAAAATCCCAAGGGACTGGCGATTTTTGGTCTCTTGAGGCATGCTGCTTACTAAATTTTAGATTCGGGAGTCTGCACTGCCTGAGTGTTAACTGAGGCCACGCCTGACAAGATTGTGTATTTAACCTACTGCCTCCGAAGAACTGAAATGCTCTTAAATACACGTTCAAGTCTATAACGATAATCGCAAATGCCATTTCCAGCTAACAGAACCGCAGCGCTCAGAAGTAAAGCTGTGGCACGGAAAGCACTCAAAAGGCCCGTGTGCGTGGTTTTTCAAAGCACAGGGCGTGCATCAATTAAATCAGTCCACGAGATCACCACCCACCGCGGAGCTCATTTCTGCGAAGCGGCTGAGCAGCGAACGCCCCATCGATGCTGGCTGCATGGCTCACTGCTCAGATCTAGCACAAGGTATAAACGAGTGCTTGTAAAATAAAGGAATAACATCTTCAGTGCCAAAGAACTCAGACTGTTAGGGTTTTTTTAAATGAAAAGAAAAATCTCCTTTTCCCCCATTTTTAATCACTGTTCCCAATTTTGAAAGATATTTCTTACACTTCCTAGACATGTTGAAAATACATAAAAACATTTCATTTTTTTAAACTGTAAAACACACATAAGGAAAAGTACAGCAAAATTTGTATAAAATTCAATGATTATGAAGTGCACAGCAGTGGTTCTAATCAAGTCCAAAAGCTGACCAGAACCAGACCCCTCTGCACCTGCCTCAATCGCACAGCCAACGCCGCCCTAACTCCGCGATGGCCACTCCCTGCGTTGTCCTGATAAGGCTGTCACAGGCACACGGGTCCCCACAAACGCAATTTGACTCTGCTTACTTTCAGATACCACGGGAACGAATGCGTACGCCGCGTTATTTTGTCCTGCCTCTCTCCCTCGTGAGAGTCGTCCACAGGACTGCACGCCGTCACGCGATTCATTTCCACTGAATACGGTGTGACATGGCGGGGGGTGAGTGGGGGGACATCCATTCCACCGCAGGTAAACCACTGCAGTGCCTCAGGTGTTTGGCTGTTATCAAACCGGTGCTACGGATATTTTTGCAGTAGCCTACTGTGTATCTTTACATATTTCTCTAGGGTATATTCTTAGCAGTGGAATTGTTAGTTCACAAAATGTTAGCCCTGCCTGGTGTGGCTCAGTAGACTGAGCGCCAGCCTGCAAACCAGAGGGACTGCTGGTTAGGTTCCCAGTCCGGGCGCGCGCCTGGGTTGTGGCCAGGTACCCAGTAGGGGGCGTGCAAGAGACAACCCACGGATGTCTCTCTCACATATGTGTTCTCTCCCTCCCTTCCCCTGTCTCTAAAAACAAATAAAATCTTTACAGAAATAAAAAACGTCGGTCCTCGGTTATACTAGACAATGCCAAGCTGTTTTTTCGTAGTTGTCTCTAGGAGCATTTCTGCATGCGGTGAGGATTTAATTTGTGTTACTCTGATATTGCTGAGGGAACGAAGCACATGACACATGCATTGGCCGTTTGGATTTTCTCTTTTGTGAAGTGCCTGTCAAATACTTTGCCAAGTTTTCTACTGAGCTGTTTCTTTGTCTTACTGCTTTACAGTCATTTTTATTTGTAACCGACATAAGTCCTTTGCTAATTTTATGCACTGTAAAAAATCTTTTCCCATCCCGTGACTTTTTAAAATACTTGTCTCTAGATGAAAATGGGTTCTTAATTTTAATGAAGTCAAACGTCTCATTTTCCCCCCTTTACAGTTTTCCCCTATGGCACTAATCTTTCATGTCTTGTGTAAGAAAGCTTTCCCTACCTCAACATGAACACATTCTCCTACGTTACCTCCTAAGAAGTCTTACGACCCTGCCCTTCCCATTTAGGTCTGTGATTTTCAGGGAGGTGGACTTTGCTCAGGACACAAACTGCACCGGCTTCACAGTGTGAGGGGTTTCTCGGCAACGCGCAAACGGCGTCCGTTCCAGCAGAAGCGTCTGCGCTTCTTCTTCAGGACGCAGCCTCCAGCCCCACTCCCATCTCCCTTCCCCGAGTGAACGGTGTCCTTCTTCACAGGAGCCTCAGCAACACTAAACCTATCACAACTAAGAGACGGGACAACTCAGTCTATTTTTAAGAGCTATGAACTTGTTTGTGATGCCAATTATCAACTGCTAGATTAGCGTTCTTGTACCCCCTTACTTGACTACCTTGTAAACAGCCCTCGTGGCTGCCTAGTGCCCACGGGACAAATGTCAAAGGCCTCACACCCTGGTATTCAAGGCACTGCCTGCCCTGCAGCGACTCCTCACCTGTCTCTTCCTCCACCTTTACTCTCCCCGATACAAGCTCTAGTTCACAGGAATCTTTTGTACAACGTGTACTGCGAAGTAAATACTGAAGGGTTTCCCCCCTGGAAGTACATCCAGTTTTCCTAGCACCATGTATTGAAAGGGCTTTCCTCTTCTCATTTCCCTCGGCACTTTTATCGAACATCAATCATCCACACTGTCAGAATGTGATTCTACCGTTTCTGAGCTCTCTGTTCTGCTCCACTGACTACCGATCCATCGCTATGCAAATACCAAACTTTCTGCGTTACTGGAGCCTTCCAGCACGTCCTACAGGTGGGACATCTGGCTAGAGTAAAACGATCGGCAATGTCCCTCCTCTCTCCACCACCCTGATTCGCTAATCGCTAACAATATTGGGGGCAGGGGGTGAAGACCTGTGATCCAAACTAGTACAACTGAATTAACGTTAGGACACTTGCTGGGAATTCTGGCACACAACTGACCTCTCCTGCTTGATAGCAGTGCTTAGCAATGCGGCCTCCACTAGCCACACGCGGCTACTTAAACATCGTTAAAATTGAACATTCGGTTCCTCGCATTCCAGGGCTCAGCAGCCGCACATCGCGAGTGCCTGCCGTCCCGGACGGCGCAGACGCAGAACATTCCCATCACCACGGGACGTTCCACTGAACAGTGCTGCCTGAGACATTGCCGTGGGCAGATGCGAGGCCAGAGCGGCCACCGTCAGCACAAAGACGCCAGCACCGGGACAAAGCTGATGCCGGAGGGAAGGCAGAGCCCTGGAGCCCAGTCCAACAGAGGCCACTCTCCCCCACACACTGCTGGGGTTTTGTTACGGGGTATCACAAACGCCCCTATTTTAAAGATCAGCTGCAGTCGTCAGGCCTGCCGCTGCTTGCAACCAGGACAGCCTAATACGGGCTAGTTTCAGAACGCTTTCACGTATGTTATTTTCACTGAACCTCAAGGCCCATGAGGTTTGGAACTTTCATACTAATGTCTCTTCCTATTAAACACTGAGCTTAGTAGCTGGTTATCCTAAACATTCAGTAAATAACTGGTTAATAGAGCCAAAAATGCTAACTATAGAAACTTACTTTGAATTGCAATTAAGTGAATATCAAATAATAGGATTTGAGAATTAATAATGCCTTTCACAAAACTATATACCCGCCTAAACTGTTATTTTCTACCATCCTACAGAACAAGACTGATAGGTTCTCTATTCCTCAAAGTAATGACTTTTAAAAACTTAATTCAACTATACAAATGTGGAAAATGGCAATAAAATATTTTAATTATATAATATTATGGGATAATCCTACAGGAACACTAACTGCATAAAAAAGCATGCCGAATTTTAAAACTCCTACACAAATACTAGTTTCTATTTCTAAGTTCCTTTCGCAGAACATAAACATTTTTGAGGTTTTCAAGACAGGTTCTGGAAACAATAACCCAAGCCCATAAGTTAACCAGAAAATAACAAGTTATATGAAAACAAATGTTCTGTAAAATCAAGTCCTGAGAGAAAGACTCTCCACTGAATTACAAGCGGTGAAGTCCAACCTAAATCACCAAGTGTTGGCTTACTCTCTAGGACTCAGGCAGTAGCTTCTTTATGAAGCTTTAATCACTGACCTCAAAACCAATATTAAAAGTTTGCCTTCTGGTGTCTTCATATTAACGAATGAAAATAAGAACTACAATAAATGTCCTCTGAGTCAAGAAATATAACCACGTATCAGTGTACCCACATATACACTGTTCTTCACAGAATACCCTTAGGGTACGCAACAATCGAAGCACACACTCCTCGTTGGTAATAAGCCCTCCGAACAACACCGTAAGATGTATGTACCCTTCCAAAACGTAAGAGGCGCACGCTGCCTCTGGGAACCGCGCGGGCGCAGCTCTGACTGTCAATCAAAAGCAGAGTGACAACCAATCTATGCCAAGAAGATACACCTCTTTCTTTAAACTACAGATCCCTAAACAGAGTTTCTCTCAGAACTAAGCTACAAAACTCGAAATAAATATGAAAACCACATGGCTATCTGCTTAACGCTGACTATGTGTTTTAACAGCCAGGTCTAAAAACCGGCATGTCTGCCTGAGCTGCCTTTTTCGGGAAGAACTGAAACATCACAGACTGTACCTCACTTCACCAGCAGACACAGGACACGGTTTGACGTATGCCGAGCACCCTGCGTCTTCTGCGCTAAATGAGGTTCTAGCTCTAATTGTAGTACAATACATTGGGGCTAGAATGATTCATATTTGGTGGGAAACTTCAAAATCTTGGGGTTCTGAGTGTCCTGAATCCTTCTGAAGCATAACCAACGAAGGGACTTAGGTAGGAAAGACAATAAAAAATAGCCAACGCATCAACTTGTTAGGGAAACGGCAGAAACACAAGCCAGTTACCACGACACTTCGGAGTCTGGTGCCATGCCCCATACCCAGTATGATAAATACCAACGCAATGAACTAAAAATACAGAGAGAGTGCATTTCATTAAACAGTGTTACCCTTTCTCTTTTAACCCTTTTCAAAAAAAAATCCAGTTCGAATCTAACCCCATTTATAGCTTGGGAAGGACCAGATAGTAAATCCCAGGCTGCTATTCTATCAGGTTCTTTCCACAGCTACCCCAACCTTCAGGAGACAGCAGCTCTCCTGTGGGATCTGGTTTACCGCGCAGGACTCAGCTCTTCCCACTGTGCACGCCGCGCTTCCGCCGCACTTCCTCCCCACTTCCGCCGCACTTCCGCCACACTTCCGCCGCACTCAGCTGAGCTGAATTCTGCTGCCCCCCGGCCTAGACCACCTGCTTCTAGCCCTTCCCTCTCCAGGCCTGTCCTCCAGAGGACTGCTGTCTGACGGGCCCTGTCCTCCGGGCCCTCCTCCTCCCACTGGTCAAAAATCTGGCCCACGCATCAGAGAACTGCTGGAGGGGGGAGAAAAAAAGAACAACTTATCTGATCATCGGCGCTAACACACTCGCTCCCTGACAGAGAGAGGCGTAAAAAGGACACGTAGGTATTCATCAGTCATCCCAAGAAATGCATCACTGAAACGTGAGCTGCACTGTACAGCAGGATGTACCCCGCTTCCCCCCATGGTCTCCTGTTTACAGCCCAACAACATCAACCTCTGATGGAGAAAAGTCTGACCTCGATGAAAGAAAAAATCACACAGAGATGCACGGTTCCTGATAAAAAGCACACAATGAAAACCAATAATTGTGCGATGAGTAAGAATATTCGAATACAGAGCAAAATAAAAACCGTGAAACGGAAATTGCAGGAGCCGTGGTGATCGCTGGGTGGAGGAGATGGTGCGGGACAGGCGGGAAGGGGAGGGGCCATGAGGATTGCGTGCCTCACCCTGTGCGTCACCGTCACCGTCCTGCGGCGTCAGGCTCTGTTAGGGACAAAAGAGCGGGGCAGGGGGCTGGAGGTGCGGGGAGGCTTTGTCCTGTCTTCAGAGGCCTCATTATTTTTCCCCTTTCCCTGCCGCTCCACTGCAGCCCTGTAAAACACGAGGCAAGCCTCTTAACACGCCCTGTCTGCTCCGTTCCTCATCTGTAACACGGGAGAAAAAAAAAAACCATTGGCTCAGAAAGACTCTCTGAGGACATCACAATACTGTCACGAAAACTTCCCAGCATCACACTTCCCGCTCGCCACGGTCAGCGCTAGGTAACCTCAGGGGATAGAAGTCGTTTATCTTTCTGTTTTGCTCAGCCCAGGAGGCAGAGTCCCTTCCCACACATGCTCAACAGACCCCCTAAAGACACTCGAAGAAGCATTCATAACCACGCAGAATGGGAAACCCATTAGAAATGGGTTCCCTAGTTCGCAATTCACAATATTGCCGTGCTATTTTGAATTGCTTTTAGAAAGGTCTCGAGCATTACAATTTCTGCTTGCTCACCGCTTGATATTATCTCAGAGGCTATTCTTGGGAATTAAAGTATTTCAAAAGCTGGATAACCACTGCCAAGAGACTTCATGTTAACTTGAAGCTTTTGGTCTCACTGCACTCAGGACACGTTAACACAAGATGGCTTGGGCCTCTTCTGAAAAGTTGCTGACTCAGCAGGCCTGAAGGGGAGCTCCAAAACTTAGATTCCCAGTAAGTTCTCTGGAGATGCGGATTCTGCTGGTTAGGGTGCCACACTCTGAGGACTACTGATTCTAAATAATGTACCACCTATTTTATTTCATAATTAACAGGTACATCTTATATTGATTTCCTTAAGATCCTCATATTAATTTCAAAATAATCTCTAAATTTCTTTGAAATTTGAAAGCAGGCAGGGATTATTAGCACTCAAAAAAGCAGACTTTTTCTTTCTTTACAATCCAAATTATCATCATCTTATTTCATTTATCAGTGTGCCTTAATTTCCTAAACTGTAAAATGAGATCAGTAGAGAGATTTAATAATATAATATGAGCCCTTGGAAGAGTACCAGGTCATATTATTAAGTATTTGATAAATGTTACCTGTTACTCTATTACAATTATCCTTGCTTATTATCTGTTCATTATTGAGGAAAACTTACTCATGTTTGCTACATGTTATACGTTACTGGTATAGGTATAAAATGTTATCTACCTATAGTGAAATATTCCAGAACCCCAATGGATTCAGTGACGGGGGAGGGGGGGACGAGGGGAGGGGAGGGGCAAAATCAAAGGTCCAGGTTCCCATTGCAGTTCTCCCACCAAACTGCTACCTGACTCTGCACAGGGCATTCAACCCGGGTCTCAATTTCGACTTCTGAAAACGCTTACCTTGGATACGAAGATCAAATGAGAGAACGCAAGTAGAATTTTTTTTAACTACTGTAGTATCCCTGTGGTGAATAAAATAGCTCTATTTGGGAACAGTTCACAAGACATTAACGAGCCAGATCAATGGCCAGAGCCCCTGTATTTAGATCCTTAAACGACATCGCAATGATCTGAATCGCCATAGAAGCCATTTACTGACATTCTCCAACGCCACCGAATCATAGCTATTTAAAAAATACTGAGCAGGAATATTTAACATTCCAAATATTCCTGCAAAGCAAAATTAAAAAGGGATATAAAAGTAACTTCAGGTGTTTATTGTGTAGCAGCTGCTAAAAACCCTCACCTTATGCCTTTAGAATAACATTTATCTTGATGCAGAATCTTCTATTGGCTCTGGGCTTTTATTCAGTTTAAATTCAATGTATGGACTCATATGTGTATAAGGGGCAGCCATTGGCGGTTTTCATTTCTAGTTGCTAAGACTTTAGGACATATCTAATGTCCTCATGCAATTGCATAATATAATTCACATGTTTTTAAATCTTAATTTGCTGAAAACTTAGGTGTTCTAACATTTTCTTTGTACATTTCAATTAAATTACTAATTTCTGCATCAATGCTTAACAACATGAAAACGTTCAATGCATATCTTTGATTATATTCTTTGTATAATGTCTCCTAATATAGGAAATAGAGTAATGAAACTCATTTTTTCCTAAAAAGTACATTCCTGAAAAGCAGTACATAAACATTTTCAAACAAGATGTTATTTTAAACACAGCAGTGATCTCAAAGAAATCTAGTTACAAAGGTTCTTAGGAAGTTCATCTTAATGACTACCTAATTGACTACTGTGTACGTTTCCATCTTCATATATTCAGTTTTCTCAACATAGAAGGTATGTATATCCTACAAGACACATCAGACCTTAATTTAAACCACCTAAATGTCGCCTAAAATATGGTAAATGTTGAGTTTTTTAAAAGCTATACAGAAATAATGTTATCAGCTAGAGTTCATTAAAATTTCTAGAAGCTAACACAGGTCTGAAAATACAGGTAGCATGGAATGAGAGAGAGTGCAAACAGAGATCACCCAGTGGAGGGTTCCTACTACCCACGGCGAACAACGGAAAGGGAGACAAATGTGAGTGTCATGTCTTTCCTTCTGTTTACCCTCCATACGCAAATACCAGCAGCTTCAATGTGCATTTACCACAGCGCTCCCAGAAAACACTCTGAGTCTCGTTCCACGGGCATAACACCTGTGCGTCCTTACGCTGCAGGCTGCGCAGGTGTGCGAACGACACAGGCTACCCATCCTCCTTTCTCCTCACAGCGCATCCCAACAGAACCTGCGTGTGGGATGCAATGGGAGCGCACCTACGGAAGACTGCAACTCAAGATATTCAAGACCCTGTCAAAGGACAGTTTAGTAATATCAGGGAAGTAAAATCCTGCTGATTTGAAAGACTAACACGGCCGCAGCAGGGAACCAGCGACTTGGAGTTAGAGGCTTTACGAAAGCGGCTCACCGAGTGTGTGGTTGCACTGCTGATCACGCGGCACAAGGACACACATGAAAGCCAGCCTCTCACAGCTGTGCGTGTGCTCAGCCACGTGACGGGCTAAATCGTCTAGAACATCACATGGCGACGTGTTAGAAGTTACAGATACAAGATTTTCAGCTGGAAAACGTCGATGTCCGTGATTTATAAAACTTGGGTAGAAAGAATCGCCGCGTGGCTTGACTTAGAAATCTGTAAAGAACATCGTTTTGCAGAGCTCACGGCAGACAAAAGCCCCTCGAATAGTTTTGTCAAATGAACAAATGCACATCGAAAAGTGTGCTTCCGATGACTGCAACTGTTTGAAAGGAAACTATGCGGAAAAGGAAAAAATACTTACAATGGCGTTCTAAAAATAGCCTTAGTTGAGATATTTGTAAAGCGATTGAGAAAGCGGCCCACAGGGAAGTCAGCGTAAGTGACTGTCATCGGTTTGGCTCACAACAATCTTTGCGGCCGCATTAGCATCAGCCATGAGCACTGCTGGTGAAAAGCAGTTGGATCGTACACACTACTAGTGTGCACACACCACTAGTGTGCACATACCTTATATATGTGGGAGAAAGGATATCTTACAAGTGTAGCCACCGTCGTCTTATAACGTGGGTTCACTAACGTACAAGAAAGGTGAATTAAGCCTTTCTTGTTTATTCTACCACAACAAATTAAGCCCTTATAAACAACTGTGTTTTCTAGCCATTGTTGTGATGCAATTCAGAACTTCACAAAAAACATAGGGGTCAGATTCATGTTCACTTCTAAAATTTTCAATTAAAAAGAAAATATCAAAATCCCAATCAGTAACCGAAATGCGAAAGCTTTTCTTCATACTGAAGCAGATTGTCACGTAGGAGCCTTCCAGAAACACTCGTGTGGGGTCTCGTCTCCGACACTTCGATGGCTGACACCGACAACAGAGATGACCTGAGTGAGGCGGTTTCCTGAAACCCCTGGGGGGACTGAGGCAGACGACATTCTTCACGTTGGCTGAGAAAGTCAGCCTGAGGCTGTGCGAAGCTCCCTCAGCTTCCGGGGCCGAGAGCAACCCTGCCGCCGCAAAGGGCACAGCCGTCGGGGGTCAGAAGGGTCGCTGCCTTCCAGAGGGAAACTCACTCGACCACCTCTTTGCTGCCAGCAGAGAGTCAACGCTATTATATTTGTTTGACTGAAGGCAGTGCAAATTTTTGTAAGAAATAGAGATTTTAAAAATAGGATCTCCTTTTAAACTAAACACACCCGGGATACTCCCCATTGGAAGGAAATTCAGTTACAAAAAGTCTCCTCTAAAGCCCACCCAAGTGGCGACTCCCTAACTTACAAAATTCTGATTAGAAATTCGTATCCATAGAATGGGGAGAAGTCTACTGAATAGTTTGTACTGCATTTAAGTGGTAAGATACACCAAAACTGCTCGATGATAGAAAGTAACTTGCAACTGACATAACGGCATTAAGGGGTTGGCTAAAGACATAGCCGTGAAGTGTAACTGAAGTGTTCAACGAAGGCCCCATGGAAAGCTCCACACGCTTTCAGGGGAGGTTTGCAGGAGTGAGCCACTTAAATAAAATTGAGTCTACCAAGCAACCGAGAGGAGTGCTACACGTAATTACGCTACACTTTCTCTTCTCTTTTCAAACAATCGGTTAACTGCTAAAAAGTAGTAACAGTGTGCTTTTAATATGAGCAGCAGAATTTGGGGGTTGGGGGGTAGTAACAACCAAAAATCTGGTCCTACCCAAAAAGGCATGCCTAAGGCAGAGAAGTATAGGGCAAATTTAAAACTCATTCTCAGAACGCTACTATAATGTGTGGAGGCAAAGAAATCAGATTTCCACAAAGTATCTGTATCTTAATTTCAATTATTCAAACAAAATCTAGATTGGAACTTTGTTTCTTCCTTTATAGTTAGTTGCGCATCATTTCACAGGGTTAGGGCACTTTCAGGAAGGAAGTGCCGAATTCATTAAAGTAGTTTTCTGTTTCAATACACTAAGCCAAAGTATGTATCTCCTCAAGTAGTGAAAACATTTGAATAAAAAGGAAGCTCCCTGGCTGGCGTAGCTCAGTGGATTGAGCGCGGGCTGCAAACCAAAGTGTCGCAGGTTCGATTCCCAGTCAGGGCACATGCCTGGGTTGCAGGCCAGGCCCCTAGTGGGGGCCACGTGAGAGGCAACCACACACTGATGTTTCTCTCCCTCTCTTTCTCCCTCCCTCCCCCTCTCTAAAAATAAAATAAATAAATAAAATCTTTAAAAAGGAAGCAAAATCTCCAGGTATAAACAACAAGGACAAAAGTAAAGATCAAGCTAATTTAAAATGCTATTAGAAAGATACATGGAAAGTGATCTTTACAAGAAGATTCTGCAACAAAAAAGCATTAAAGAAGCACGGTGGGTCTCCTTTCTGAAGGTTTAGTTTTAGAGCACTATTTCTGAATAGAAAGAAATCATTCTTTAAAAACCCCGTTTCTTTCTTTTCACTTAATTAGGCTGGCAGAATTAGGAGAGATGCTGAGAAGCAGCAGATGAAAGAAAAGCAGGACACAACTACACACCATCATTTACACCGTTCTCTTTCATTTCGTTCGTGTTTAGAGTTCTGGGCAATCACTGACACACTGGAATCGTTAAGACATTAGAACTACAACTTCATACCGTCCAGAGAGATGACAGTGTCTTAGAATATCAATTTGAAAATTCACAGAATAAGCCACATAGGTGAAACGCTGGGTCACACTGGGTGTACGGTACAACCGCCTAGTGTATTTTGTCTCAGAGAGTAGGCTGTATTTATGACATGAGTGGTTCATCATACAGCAACAGTGAGAGCCTTCTAAGAAATGACACAGAGAAAAGATGTGTCTACCCTCTGGACACTTATGTTCTGGATGTAAAAAAACCCTGACAGCTACCGTCATTAAACGGAAGATGAGCATCCCTGCGGTTCGGGCCGACGGGGCTGTTACCTCGACGATGTCCGAGTTGGTCCTGCTCTCGTGCGGCTCATTGTACTCGGTGTACTTGAGGAGCACCTTGTCCATGTCGGTGCTGGCGTACTGGAACAGCTTGTTGGAGCTGTTGAAGATGATGAGCGCGATCTCGCAGTCACAGAGCACGCTGAGTTCGTAGGCTTTCTTCATTAACCCAAACTTCCTCTTTGTGAAGGTGACCTAGGCGATCAAAGGAACGAAAGTGTGTTTCTACCCAAAGCATTAGGAGAATTTGAATACGGGCTACCTGAAGACGAGTCTTCTTCACTCTGAGTCCAAATCAGAAGGAGGAAAATGTTCCCAGCCTTGTGCTCCCATGAGCCTCTGCCTCCCCCACTGGCCACAGGGCTACGGTCCCACATGAACCTTTACCTCCAAGGGCGCTGGCAGGGCATCTGCCCGAGGAGGTGTTCCTTTCACCCCCTCCACCGCAGAAGGCAAGGAACCAGAGAAGGCACAGTTGAACAGTGACCCCTTAGCATCTAGCTAAAAGTGGTTCCCCTCAGAAACCCCAAGTCCCACATCAAGGCATCCATCATCGCTTGGACTTGACTCCCTAAACAACCAAGCACCCACTCATCTAACTTGTACTTACCCCTCCCTCCCGAGCCCTTCTCCTGCAACCACTAAACTTCACAGTCTAGGATCAGCAAGTTCCCTAACGTCCTTTGAATGTTTCTTTCTTTAATTGAAAGCTGTCGCCTGAAGTCCTCTCAAAAAGAGATCACTTTTTGTTTGTTTTTAAACATTACATTCCCTACACTAAAGGATCTGGAAGACAGGTCCCTTTTGTTCCCTATTCTCTCTTCCAAATTATTTTTCCTTCCTCCCCCTTTAAAACTCCCAGATGCTTTGAAGCTCCAGCCATGACACTTACGCCACCCGACAACCCTCCGTGTAGTGGGCACCAGGTGGCCCGCTGGTCACTCTCTCTTATGAGCACTGGGAAGTGTCATCCGACTACTTCTGTCTGGCCCTGCTCTTGTATCTGGTGCCTGCAGCATCGGCTGGGGGAAACCCACTACAAATACCACGGCCTCTCAGTTCCTTTATCTCCCAACTTGCAAGCAACCAACTTCCACCACGTGTCAAGTGCCCAGTCCTGAAACCATACCTTTAACTCTGCCGCCAGCAATAATCCCACCCCCCCGAAATCTCCGTTTCATGCATTCCACTTCGCTGCCTCTTTTCCCGCTCTCCTAGGTTGCATCATCTCTCCGGAAACTCTTTAACCTTTATCGAGTCCTCCAATTACTGACCCCACGACCTTGTTAACTATCTAGTCTCATGTCCTTTCTTACCTCTTGATTCCATGATCCACCCCTATTTTCACTCCTTTGCAAACACACGCAACTTCTTTACCCTTGCCTCACTCACATGCTTGCCTGGCCCAGCCCCGATCAGGGACTGAGCCCCTTCCACACACCGAATTATCCCTGTGTCTCTGTCCGAGTGGCTCACACTTCTCCTGGGAACACCTGAGCACATACGCACGCACACACTTGGTGTGTCCCAGTTCATGATCATAAACCTCAACACTCAGCGGTGCCTGACAATCGTAACTTCGCTTGTCCCGTTAGCCCGTTCTCCAGGTCAGCTATTCCCCGCACTCCCCTCCTCGACCTCCCCTGCCTCAAACCACCGAGACTACAGACACAGGCGCGTCCCATCACCGAGTCACCAGTTTAAACACTGCATCTGTACCTCTCCACACTCTCCCCTCTGCTGCCGGCGCTGACATTGCCGGTCCTGCTCGTCTCCATACGCCACAGGCTTCCCTCTCCCCCCATCACTGGTCCCCTCCCTCTCTACCAGGCCAAAGGCCCTGAGCACATACACTTGCTCTGGCCTCTCCTCTGACTCCACACCGCTCCCACTGTTGCCACCCCTTCTCCGTGCTCCACTTCGGAGCTCAAATATTTGAAAGAAACATCTACAGCTGTCCCCAATCCCATGCTCCGTTCTCTCCCCAACCTCCTACCCTTGGACTTCCATTCCCCACGTCCCACTAAGACTTGTCAATAATAACCTTCAATTTACGTAAATAAGGTCAATCGCCCCTTTTTCGTCCTCATCCTAGCGTAGCGTTAGCAGCATTCGACAAAGCTGCCCGTATTCTCATTCTGCAGACACCTTCTTCACCAGGTGTTAGCGCACAACCCTCTCCCAGTGTTCCTCCTCCTCCGGCGGCAGCTGCTCCCCAGCCTCCGGGGCTGGGACCTCTCCCCCTGCTCAGCGCCGTGTACGGATGCACCCAGGGCTTCAGACCTGAGCTCCTTCTCCTCTTTACCCTTACCGTCCTGGCCAGGAGACTGCAGCCAGGGTCCAGATTTTGAAAATCTATAAATATGCTCTTTCCACAGTCTTCTCCATGTTAGCAACTGGTACCACCTTCCATTCAAACAAAGCCAGAAAATCTAAGAGCTATCCTTGATCCCTCTTACCAAATAACCTACCGTAGCGATCCATCAACAATTGTGTCTACGCCACCTCTCAGACAGAGCTCAAATGTACACACTTCTGCCTACACCGCCACCGCCCGAGGCTAATGTATACTATCTACGTAACTATCTTACTGCACCTTCCTGTTTTACCCACTGTACCCTATAGTAACAGTTGCCCGTTACCTTCCGGAGTGACATCTTTGACATATAAATCAAAGTGTGTAAGTGGCAGTTTAGTTTTTCATTGCGCTGAAAGCAATATTCAAGCTCATTAAGCAAACAAAATAAATGATCTGGCCTCATTCTCGCTGACCTTATTTCATCACTCACAACTACCTTCATTACTAAGAATTCCTCCTATAAGTATGAGTCTTCATTTTGAAACAGGCTTATAACTTTCGGTACATGAAACATTTCATTTCATTTCACTTTTATGTACTATAAAATTTCAATAATTTTTAAATATCAATAAAGCTATTTCAGTATTTATTAGCCAAAATAAATAAAAATTTTATTTTCAATTGCCATTTTACTCCAGGATTATAATCACTATAAAGAAAGAATAAAGCTAAAAACCTAACCTATAAAACTCAGTACTTCTATAAATTGAGACACGTTTTGCTTTAACCTAACCAGTTTTCCTGATTTTGTATCAAATCCAAAACTCAGAAAATATAATTCTCCAAATTTAAGAAGGCTGGCCGCACCATCTCTAAAAGACCTTCTATACTTACATCCCAATACCTGCAAAGATTCTCACATGATATACACATAGGCATATCTCTGGCTCGCTGTGGAACTGAAAAGTCGGTAAGAGACAAGGTTTCTGGTCGAGCGCGTACCGGAGCTTGGAAGTTGCCACTCCCTCCTAACAACAAACAAAAAGCTGAATACACGGCAAATTTAACTCTTCTTCGACCCCTCAGAGAACTGAGGTCAGAGGCCAACTTCTGCCCCCCTCACCCCCAAACTGGAGCCAGCACCAGGCCAGGAAAACCAGAACTGTAACTGAGGCAATGCTGGAGGCTCAGGGTGGACAAGCATCCAAGTTCAAAGGCCCAGAAGGGCCCAGCCTGAGGGGGCACACGTGTGCTTCTGCGTGTGACCCGACCAGGCCCCAGCGGTAAAGCCCAGAGAACCGCCCCTGAGCCTCCAGCAGGGAGAGGGAGAAGGCGCTACTCTGAAGAACGCCAGGGCACTCCATCCTTCGCGAGGCCTGCCCGCAAGACAGACCCTGTTACCAGAGCCTAACGGACGGGGAGCAGGGCAACAGCCCGGGCAGCTCCCCCCAGCCCCCCTCGCCCACCTAAAGCTGGGGGTGGGCACCACCAAGCACTCAGGGCGCAGAACGCCGGCGCGGGGTCGCGGAAGACTGAGTCCCAGTCACAGGATGACAGAACACTTCTCCGCTTCCCGCACCGCAGGACGAAGGGCCTTGTTGCTGCAGGACCTTTCATTTCCCCTAGTGCATCACGCCTGGCTTTCAGCAGAAACTACAAGGCGTACTGAGGGGCAAGGAACACAATCTGAAGACACAGAGCCAGCATGAGAAGCCGTGTCGTACATGGCAGCAATGTCGGAATTACCAGACCAGCAATTCAAAGTAACTACGATGAACAGGCCAAGGGCTCCAACGGCAAATGCAGACAACAGGGAGCGACAGCTAAGCCGAGAGGCGGGAATTCTAACAACGCAACCATTTCCAACGCTGGCAACAAAAAGCACTGTAATGTGAATGAATGGTCTTTGATGGGTTCATCTGTAAGCTGGAAACTAACACGGAAAGAATCTCTGAGCCTGAGGATATGTCGACACAAACTGAATACTAGAAGGAAGAGGAACAACAGAAGAAATACGTGAATCAATAAAATTTGAGCATTTCCCCAAACGAATGTCAGACACCAAACCACAGATCCGGGAAGCTCTGAGAACACCAAGTGGTTATGAAGGCAAACAACAACCAAAAAAAAATCCTTAAAACCCTAAAATGACACCAAGGTACATTACATCTAAGCTACATAAAAGCAAAGATTTTTAAAAAAATCTTGAAAAAAGCCAGAGGGACAAAACACCGTATATACAGAAGTGTAAACAGAAGAATTACATCCAATTTCTCCTCAGAAACCATGGAGTGAAGAAGAGTGTGTTTAATGTGTTGGGTGCGGGGGGGACCCACTAACCTAAAATGCTGTATCTTAAGCAATTACACTTCAAAGGAAATAAAGACTTTCCTAGACAAACAAAAACTGAGGAAATCCATTGCCAGTAGACCTGTTGTAAAAGAAATGGTGAAAGAAGTTCCTCGGAGAGAAGGAAAATAATACAGACCAGAAACTCTGATCTACGTAAAGGAAGTGTTGTTATTCTTAATTGATGTAACAGATAGCAGTTTGCTCAAAATAATAGCAATAATGTATTTAAACAATTATAGCTTATGTAATAGTGGAAGGAACAACAGCAAAAATACAAGGGATGGAAAGGAGGAATTCCTGATACTTTGATATTGTAAGGCAGTTAAAACCTGTGAAGCTACAGAGAGTTATTTGAAGAAAACTTGGGATAGTTGCAAATGTACATTGCAAAGTCTAGGACAACCATTAAAAAGAGAAAAAAAACTAAGTATAACTGGTATGTTAAGAAAGGAGAGAAAATGGAATCAAAATAATCCATTAGCCCTGGCTGGTGTAGCTCAGTGGATTGAGCGCGGGCCTACGAACCGAAAGATCGCGGTTCGATTCCCAGTCAGGGCACATGCCTGGGTTGCCAGGCCAGTTCCCGTCAGGGGACATACAAGAGGCAACCGCACATTGATGTTTCTCTCCCTCTCTCCTTCCCTTCCCCTCTAAAGATAAATAAATAAAATCTAAAAAAGGAAAAAAAAATCTTAAAAAAAAAATAATCCATTAAAATCACAAAAAGCGCACAAGACAAAAATAAAAACAAAGAACAAGAGCAATAAATAGAACACGAATGCCGTAGATACTAACTCAACAATCACTTTAAAAGTCACCGTTCTGAATTTGCCAATTGAAAAATAAAGACTGTCGGTGAAGCAGAACACCACCTAACCATGCATGCTGTCCACGAGAAGCCCGATGTCGGTGCAAAGACACATACGAGGTCAAAGCAGAGGGAGGGGAAGGACACCCTCTACTGACACCAATCAACAGGGAACTGCGGAAGCTGCATTCATTTCAGACAGAGCAGATTTCAGAGCAAGGAAAATGATCAGGAGTAAAGCAGGGCACTGCATAATGACAAAGGGGTCCATTCTCCAGGATGACAAAACAGCCCTTAGATCCTTAAAACGTGTGAAGCAAACAACGGAGCGTCCGAGATCTGTGAGGCGAGGAGAAATAGGTGAATTCATTATCACGGTAGGAGCTCTCAATACCCTTCCACCAAAGATGTCGGAGAAAACCCCTAAGGACAGGCATGACTGCTATCTGCTTCACGCACCAACAGCAGAATGCACGTGACTCTCGAGCTCACACGAAACACTAAGACAGACCACATTCTGGGCCGTAGAATACAGCTTAACAAATGAAAAGAACAGAAATCATACAAGGTATGCTCTCAGATGACAATGGTATTAAAAAAAAAAACCAATAATAGAAAGATAGCTGGACAATCCCAAAATACTTGGGGATGAAGTAGCACACTTCAAAGTAACACAGAAATCAAAGAAGCAATCTGAAGAGAAACGAACCATTTTGAACTAAATGAAAATACAACTTATCCAAATTTGCGAGATGCAATCAAAGCGAAGCCTGGAGGAAACTGATAGCACTGAATGCACATACTGGCAAAGAAGAAAAACCGAAAAGCAATCATTTAAGCCACCACCTTAGGAAATTTTTAAAAGAGCACCTCAATCCAAAGAAAGCAGAAGAAAGAATTAGAGCCGAAATCAATAAAACCGAAAACAGGAGATCAACAGAGAAAAATCTACAAAACCAAAAACTGGTTATCGGGACACGTCCAGCCAGGGTAACTAAGAAAACAAGATACAAACTACTAATACCAAAAATGAAAGAAGGGACATCACGACTCAACTGCAGATCCATGGATAAATAAAAGATTAAAAACAATTCTATGCCTATAGGTTTGATAATCTAGATGAAAGAAACCAATTCCTTGAAAGACACAATTGGCCAAAACACACAAGAAAAAAATAGGTCTATTCAGACTGTCCATTAATTGGATCAATAATTAACAACCTTCTAAAACAGAAAGCACCAGGCCCAGATGGGTTCCCTGGTGAATTCTAGCAAACATTTAAAAATTATACCAGTACTGCACGATCTTCTGGAAGACAGAAACAGTGCCCCCTATCTGTGGTTTTGCTTTACAAGGTCACCCGTGGTCAACTATGGTCTGAAAATATTAAATGGGACCTTTCGGAAATAAACAATTCATATGCTTTAAATCGGGCACAGTTCTGAGGAACACAGTGAAATCTTGCACCGCCCTGCCCAGGACGCGACTTTGCCAGCATATCCACACTGAATGTGCTACTTACCTGTCAGAGTCCTCTGGCGCTCAAGTCGCCCTTGTTTTACTTAATAATGGCCCCAAAGCCCAACAGCAGTGGTGCTGGCAATGTGGACACGGCAAAGAGAGGCCGTAAAGTGCTTCCTTTAAGGGAAGCGGTGTGTGGGAACAGGAAAAAACACAGTATCTGTGAGGCTCTGGTACCATTTGCAGCTCCAGGCACCCGCTGGGGGTTTTGGAATGTGACACCCACGGATAAGGGGGAAGTTCTGCCCTGATTACAGCTTAAGAGAAGACCACTCTGCCCAGAAGATTAGATATAACACAGCTAGGCACCAAGCAGGGAAACAGTCCTTCAGCGTCTACATTTCCCTCAACTGTAATGCTCCCTTTCTCCTTTTTAATTTTTACTGTATTTTTTCCATTACCATGTATCCCCCTTACACTCCCTCCCGCTGCAATCACCATGCTGTTGCAATTAGATGTTTATGGATGTCACGCAGAGATCTTCCTTCCAGATGATATTTTTATAAGACATCTACTTCTTACACGCAGCTGCTGAGCTACAGTGGCAGACTCCATCTTTCAAACAAGGTCCTTCCCTTAACTTAAAAAGTTCCGTTACCCAGCCACCTTTTCCGGGCACACCACTCCCTCATCACGTGGAGCCCTTTCCCCTGGTGGGTGCAGTCTCTCTGTGCTCATGACCGGAGGCCAGGGGCTCCTGCGTGCTCTGCTACTTCTGTGCCCGTGCGTGATTCCCTGACAAACACTCCTGCGCGCGTGGCCCACATGCACTCGTGAAGCAGGTGCCTGTGCCTCCCTACCTGTCAAAATCCTCCGACCTGTGAAGGGGAACGGACTTGCAACCTCGCCGAGAATCATTCCTTTGGAATTCGGGACTGGTGATCAGCCTTCCCTATTTTTTCAGCCCTGGTAATGAACCCTACTGTGTGAGCCTTACACTTTAGCCAAGGAACCTCCACGAGCTGAACAGGGGCCCTCATCAGTTCGGTCTGCGGGCAGCCCTGGCCACTGCCACTAACTCCTCTGCCAGTTGCCTGGCCGAGCTTTATCTCCAATCAGATCCACACGACCAGGTGAACGAACGAGGGCTCAGACTCTGCGGAACCCATTTTTAGTGCTGTCCCGTTCCTCGTAAGCTTCCAGAAACCCGCTGTTCTCAACACTTCTCCTGAGGAGGAGCTTTTGCAGAGACAATCTCTCTCCCGCCTGCACATGCTTTGAATAGTTTGCTTACAATAATCTGGGAAGTTATTCTTCCTTCTTTTTCCTTTAAACCAAGGGGTTGTCAGATTTCCCCTTAAAGGGCCAGAGAGTGAAGACTGTGGACCTCTGCGCCACGTGGTCTCTGGGGTAGCTGACCACTCGAGTACGTTGTCGCCGTGGACAGCAGCCGCAGACAGCACCTAAGTGAACGGGCGCGGTGGCGGCGGGGCGCTAACAACGCGTTATTCGCAAAAGCAGGCCGCCAGCCTGAGGACCACCGTTTCCAAGCCCGGCTTTAAACCCTGACAACGCCCGGTTTTTATCAATCAGGAATCACAGCTACCCTGAACTGGTGAGAGTTGGCTGGCTTTGGGACTGAAACCACACGGGGTTGCCAAGGTAGGGTTACAGTTATGAGTAAACAAAACACAGAGCTGATGCTTGCTTATTAATTATTAATAAGCATTGTTTATTAATTATTGTTCTGTTTATTGTTTATTAATTGTTTATTAATTACTGTATTATTTTCCATACAAACAACTGTAAACCTACTTTTACCGAGCCCATACATAAATGTTTTAGAATATTTGTGATAGTAAAAGTTGTAAAAAAAAATTCTCATTATTTTTTGGTTAACCAGAAAATTTAGCTGACCAGACACATCACCGATGGCTGTAGCTAACTAACGTAGGTATTACCTACTTGTGAAAACAGAGGTGATAAACTAAAGTGATCAAGATATAGAAAACTAACAATCAAATGCATGGAAGATTAAATGTATTATGATAAATCTACACCAAGAATGGTAGTAGTGGGACTACAGTGATTTTACTTTTCTTCTTTTTTACCTATATTTCTTGCAATTAACACACATGATTTCTGAAATAAAAGTTTCCTTAAAGCGCATGATAAAAAGCCAAAACTTGCTGATTGCTAAAATATTTAATTTACTCTAGAAATAAAAGTACTGACTTGAAATTAAATTCAAGAAAAATGCAATCATTTTATTCTATACTCCTTTTTTAAACAAAAATTATTTACATCAATTAAATACATAAATTAAAATTTCATTTACCTGTCGGTTCCTTTCATCCATTATGCGTGTGATTTGTATTTTCTTCCGCCCCATTTTCAGTCACCTTTCCTTCCTTCTATTCCAAATATTTAATTCAAAAATTAATTTTCTTCAAAACCCTAATGCATCGTACACAGCTTCTATTATTTGAGCTCCTAAGTCCAAGGGCTACGGCTGAAATTTTCTATAGAATCTAAAAGAAAACACAAATTAGAAAGTTTAAGTTCCATAAATTTGCAAATCACAAAAAGGTTATACAAATTTCAAACCTGTTTTTATGCTGCACGCTGACAGAACTGTTTGTCCAAATTTCTGGTTACATAAGATTAGTAAGTAAGTTGAAGTCTTATTAATTTTACCCCTAAAATCATTGATGGATGATGTCAAACAGTGGCAATGGGCACTACTGACACAGTAAAACAGCGACCCACAGAACGGGAGAAAATAACTGTAAAGCACATTGTCTCATACAAGATTAATATCCAGAATATATTTTAAAATCCTTAATACTCAATAACAAAAAAATAAACTATTTAATTTAAAAAATAGGCAAAGGACTTGAATAGACATTTCTCCAAAGAAAAGAAAATAAGCACATGAAAAGATGCTCAAAATCCCTCTGTCACTAACGCAATCAAAACCGCAACATGAAACCACTTCGCACCCATCCGGATGGCTATTATCAAAACGAAACAAACAAAAACACAGAACAAGTGTTAATACGGAGAAACTGGAACCCCTGAGCACTGTTTTGGAAATGTAAAATGGTAAAGTTGCCCTGGAGAACAGCACGGTGGTTACTTGAAAAAACAAATATAGAACCACCATTTGATCCAACAGTTCCACTCCTGGGTATATACACCCCCAAAAATGAAAGTAAGGATTCAAGCAACATGTCTGTGTACGTGCTGACAGGAGCATGTTCACAACAGTCAACGGGTGCAAAAAACTCAAATGTCCTCTGGCACGTGAATGGAGAAGCAAAACAAACAAACAAAACCCAGAGAAGTATAGTATACACGTACTATGAACATGAAGTAGAATATTTTTCAGCCTTAAGAAAGGAAATCCTATCACACGCTATAACATAGCATGGGAGTCTTGAAAGTATTGCGCTGAGTAAAACAAGCCAGCCACAGAACGAATACTGTGTAATTCCATTTATATGAGGTGCCTGGAGCAAAGTCAGAGAAACAGAAAAAGGAGAATGGCAGTTGCCAGGGACAGAAGGGAGGAAGGAATGGGAGTTACTGCTCAAGGGGACAGAGTCTCAAGGCGAGATGACGAGAGAAAGTTCTGCAGACGGATGGTGGTGATCGCTGCACGGAAATGTGGAAGCACTTAATGCCACCGACCCGTACGTTTACGAATGGCTAACATGGTAAATACCTCGTTATGTGTATTTTACTACAATTTCAAAAAGCATACATACTCTAAAAAGTATGGATAGCCTTAAAATAATTGAACGTTACAAATGTTACTAATACAAGGAGTTTTGGTAGAAGTGGCAATATTTAAAACTATAAAATCGCCCTGGCTGGTGTAGCTCAGTGGATTGAGCGCGGGCCTGCGAACCAAAGGATCGCGGTTCGATTCCCAGTCAGGGCACATGCCTGGGTTGCGGACCAGTTCCCAGTAGGGGACACATGAAAGGCAACCATACATTGATATTTCTCTCCCTCCCTCTCTCCTACCCTTCCCCTCTAAAGATAAATAAATAAAAATTAAAAAAAAAACTATAAAATCTATCTTTAGCAAACACAGTTGGGAATTTTTTTCTCACAAAGTAAAATTTCTTGCCTAGGGCAAAAATGAATCTCTCTGATTAAACCCCCAAGGCCTATAACTGTATTCAGACAACAATAATGCAGTAAAAAGTCAGTTGAAACTGAACTCTCAAGCTGAAATTTTTTGTATGTCCTTTTAAAAAAATCAGGAACTACAGTTTTAAAAAGATTCCCAGTATGAGTTTTGTTGTCTTAATTTAACAGATTAACATAGAATCCAGCACTCCAATTCAGACCAAGTTACATTAACACTGATACAGATGTTCAGCCTTTTAAAATCCATTTGGTTTACTGTTTAAAAAAAAAAAAATGTTGCGTAAGTACATAAATATTTTAAGAGCATGGACTTTAAACAGAAGGTGAACTTTACTTTCAACTTGGCCCTTACTAAATCAACACCGCTCTGAGTTTGTTCATCAAAACACACCATTTCGATGATTCTAGTAAATCAACTATGTATTAATTTTTTCAAAAGCTGCTAAAATAAACTTTCAAATAAAGTAACTATGTACAATCGACAACTGAATGCTGTAAATAAACAAACAGGTATCTATCAAGAGACAATAATGATTCATTCTTTCTTTAAAAGAGAGGAAACTTAAGAATTCAATTTTGGACGTATTAAACTTGAAATGGTCATGGATCACACAACTGAAAAAGTCAAATAGGAAGCTAATACAAGACTCAGGAATCAGAGCTAAAAATACACCGTGGGGAGTCTTGGGCATCTAGACAATATTAATATTGTAGGAAAAATGTACCCACCTAGGGGTAAAATATAAAATGGAAAGAAAGCAAAAACACCACGGAAAAAAACATTTCGTCATTGTCTTTGAAAATGAATAGCCCAAAATCATCCTCTAGATATAAGACTTTTGAACAATTTGGCCAGCACTTTTTAAATGTTTTCAAAAGAAATCTGAATTTCAGCTTCCCTTGAAAACTCCATCTTATTTTCAAAAATTCTAAGAAAATAATAAGACAATGACAAAAATACCGGGGTGAGTATGGATGCTCACCCCAGTGCAAACAAAATACAAAAACATGAAAGGCAAACATAGTATATGAAAGTACCCAAAGATAACCTGTTTATATAACGAGCTATGGTAGCCAATAATAAGGCCTAAACATCTTACGAATATTCACAATGCATTTTTGTGGGCAGGAAAATATATAATTCTAGTATGCTTTTAAGAATTCTACAGATGTAGCGTGCACCAGCAAAGGGTGGCTTTGCATGCAGACTCATGTCACTGAAATTAATAACTTGTGGATAGTTTTTAAAAGTTACGCTTACTTTTTCAAAAATAGGTGCCATTGTTGTGCTAGGGAGAAGAATTATTACAAACCCATGGCTGCCTTTAAAATCAGGAAGAACAGGGAGGCCAGAAAGCATGAACTTTAAACAGTACTAAAATGTCCCTTCTACGTTAGCGTTTTGTGCAATTTCCAGCTACTCTTTCTTCACCGCTTGCTTGGAATTCGAAAGCATTTTCCAACTGAGGACTATTAGAAGTTGAGTGAAAAAAAAATACCTAGCCCTCAAATAGGTGAATAAGCTTTGGTATCTGACAATTTTGAAGTAAAAGAAACTTTTTTGGTAATAGGAAAATTTAAATTATACATGTTATATGTACCACAGGAGGCCAGAATAAAATACATATGCAAATATATGAGGAAAAGTGATTCGTTATTATTATTAACAAATACATGTGCAAGCGTACCATGTTATTAGCATTTATTTATTTTTCAATTTTTGTGTTGTTGCCACAATCACAGGGGTCCCTATTTTTCCTTCCTTTCCCCACCTCTACCCAGCCCCAACCCCACCTTCCATCTGGCCATCACCATAGTGTGCTCTGTGTCTAATCATCAGAGAGACGCAAACCAAAACCACAATGAGATATGACCTCACACCTGCCAGAATGGCCACCATCAATAAATCAACAACAAACAGTAAGTGCTGGGGAGGGTGTGGAGAAAGGGGAACCCTACTGCACTGTTGGTGGGAATGCAGACTGGGACAGCCACTGTGGAAAGAGTAAGGAGTTTCCTCAAAAACCTAAAGATGGAACTGCCTTTTGTCCCAGCGATTCCTCTTCTAGGAATCTTGAAACCCAAATTTGAAAGACTGTGTGCAACATTACGTCCACAACAGTGTTACTGACAACAGCCGAGATCTGGAAGCAGCCCGAGCGCGCAGCAGTCGACAACTGGATACGAAAGCCGTGGTGCGTTTACACGATGGAATCCTACCTGACTGTAAAAAAGAAGGAAAACTTGTGTTGTGTTACGGCATGCATGGACCTGGAGGTTATCATGCTAAGTGAAATTAGCCAGTCAGAGAAAGACAAACACCACGTGATCTCACTGACATGTGGAATCTAATGATCAAAATATGACGAACCAAACAGAAACAGAGGCGTGGACACACGGAGCAGACCGACAGCTGTCGGGGCGGGGAGGTGAAGGGGCAACTGGATGGAAGAAAGGGAAGGGATTAGCCACGGAGCACACACGTTATTAATATTCACCATCAGGAAACAGAGTGCTTTACGTACTGTGTGCATGCTAGTTCGAATATTTACGTCCCTTGAAACATATGAATACCTTTTGCATATGCAATAAAACTCAGAAAAAAATTAAATGGGAACCATTATCTTGTAACTAATTTCCCATAAATGAATGTCAAATAGGTATGCAAAGTTATAGATTATTACAAAGCCAGCTAAACAGGAGATAAAGGTACTGACATATAATAGTGACATATTACATACTAATACATACAGTGTTTAAATTTATATACAGTTTACACACAGCTTAAGTTTTCTCCGTAAGCTCTGCAAACAGTCTAGCGACAAAAACAAGGGGAAGAAAGAGTGCCAAGCCTTCACTGCTCCACGACCCACTCTCACCCACACCTTGTTCTCTACCAAGCTCCAATCGAGCCGCCTGGAAACTGCATGACTCTCTCCTTTTCAGCTTCCCTAAGAAACCATCGTGTGCTGCAACCTCTACCCTTTTAGCAAAGAAGAAACTAAAGTCCAAGGGAAGAAGCGTGCCATCCAAGCCCTCGGCTCGCCCGCCCACCCAGGAGCTTTTCTCCTGTAACGTAGCAGGTGTTCCTTAACGTCATCCATCTCCCGCCTACTTATGGACCAATCTACTTTACCTTTCTATGAATTGCCTTTTTTACTTTAATGGATGTATTTAAATACTAAACTGTATTAATGCTATAACAGAAAAATTAGTACAACTTGCCACAAATGGCAGAGAGCCTTATAATAAAAAACAATTAAATATTAAGTAAAATTAAAGCAATTAAATAGAATTTTGGTGTGCATATATGTGTATATGTGTATGATGGTATTATTAGTTATAGTTCCATGACTATATGGGGTACACAGATATATATATAAAACATGTATAATATATGGTAACCACATACATACAGGGTGGGGAAAAGTAGGTCTGCAGATACTCACATGGAAAAAATACAATCATTAATAAATACTACAAGAACAAACTGTTTCACATACAACTGTAAAACTATTTTTGTCCAATCCTGTCTTTCTATATATAAAACACATATAATGTATAATATGTATATAATCATGTTAACTATAAGTAACAATAAATCAAAAGGTCTGATTTGTAAAAATGCATACTTAAACAATTTCCTCGGTAAGAATAAGATTACAAAAATTAAAGAGGGATTCAGCTCCATTTTACTCAGGAATACAACTCCAATTTTTAGTTTTAATGTAAACCAGATCAAAAACATCCGATCTCATATGTGTCCTTAATCAGAAAGGGAAAGACTGAGCAACCGTCTTTGACAGGGTTGAAATACTGAAAATTCACTCCTAATCAAGAAGGCAGGTACCTTCTGTCTAACTGGTGCCTCAAGACAGCTCCTGAAGCCCCCTTCACAAATGCGGGAATATACTTGGCCATTTTCAAATGCTGGTGGGAAATGGGTTCTATGGTCATTCATTTCTTCCATCAGTTTGGGGGAAAATGCCTTTTCAAAGCTTTTGTCAGGCCTATCAAGTATCTTTTCATAATATTCAAAATATGTTCACTGCCGGTTCAATTCACCCCGTAAGCACGTCCATAACCATCGATGCAGACAATGAGCACATTGTCTTTCATTTATTAGTTGGTTGAACAGAGAAATGAAGTTTGTCGAGGGTCCTGGTACCTAATAACAGCAAAGCACTTGACACACGTTATCTTCTTAAATCCGCACACCCTGTTCATGAGAGGGGCATTATTATTCTTTTCATTTTCAGCCTGAGAAAACCGAAGCTTAGGCAATACATATCGCTCCCGCAACGCGGAGCTGATGAGAAACAGAGCCAAGACCCGTTCTGGATCCTTGAGGGGGCTCTGTGACTCGCACGGACACAGCTGCACTCCGCTGCCTCAGGAAGGGGATGGAGGGAGAGCCCTCCGGCAGTCTTCCTGCCGCAGAGGGTCCCAGGCCGCCCCGCCGTCTTCAGCCCAGACCTACCACGGAAACCCCACATCCCACCGTGGCAGAGGGTCATGGAGCGGGGAGAAGCAGCCAAAGACTCCCAACCACGGCCAGGTAAAGGAACCCCACCACCGCTCCCACAGCCCGGCTCCTTCCTCCCGTCCATATGGCCATGCCAGAGGCGGCACAACCAATCGTTTCAAGGTGCAGGTGGCTCCTACCTGCCCATACTTGGGGGTACAGATATTCCTTGACCTACTGTAATATTCTCGCACACGTTAAAAATGCATTGCTCTGAACCACCTGAGGGTAAATTGCATCTATCAATCCTTAAAGTGTAAATTTCCTAGGTTACAGAGCATCCCAGGTTACAGTCACTGTTTTCTATAGACAGACACAGGATGTAAAAAGGCCATGGAACAGAAATCTTTACCCTGCTTCATTTTCCTAACACATCTGTGGCCATGATGAACAGCAGGGGGACTCCTAACAGAATCCTGCCTTTTATTCCTAAATGAAATCAAGACAACTTATTCTTTATAGAGTCGAAATGAACTTATATAATTAATTAACAACGAACAAATGCATACGAAGAAATTCTGGTGTATTCCCATTCTGTTCAACCGTGATTCTCTAACCCCTGCACTGCTGAAGGATCAGCTGTACAACTTCAGCTAAGGACACTAAAAAGCCTCAAGATAACACCGCTCCTATCCTAACAGAGAGAAAGAGCCAAACAGTTTACAAAGCATAACCTTTCTTGAGCTTATCAGAAAGCTAAGGTTGCAAGGCAGCCATGTGGATGGAATTCCAAAGGCTGACAGGTCTCCCTGAGACTACAGGCTTCTACCACAAAAGCTAGTAAGAAGGAATCTGCAGACAGCTTAACGTATTCTTAAAGGCTGCACGGGCTGGCACGACAGTCTAGGACCTCTGGAGTCCCCAGACACAGCGGACTGTGCTCTTCTCCGTGGACCCGTCCCATGCGTTCGCACCAAAGACAGGGGCCAAAACCAAAGACATGAGAGAGGCCCCCTTGGTGACACACAAACACAAGTTCCTGTCCACTTTCCAGGCGTCAGTCATTTACGAGATACGTGACTCTGGGGGCACAGTCACAGAAACTTCCCTCGCCCCTCGTTTTCAAATCTCTACTCGAGAATAATGAATTTCACGTGCGATTTTGTGACGGCTCCTACAAATAAAGCACCTGTTCAGCACTTGGCGTAATAGGTGTTTAAAAGTTATACACATTGTTAATACTCAGTTTATTCCAACCCCAAGTACCCATTTGTTGATCATAAAATTAACGAGGCCAGCATAGGCTTGGCTGCCATCTAGGGAACATCTAAAAGGCAAAGATCAAATTTTTCTAAGATTTTTTGTTTTTATTTATATTTAAAGAGAGAGGAAGGGAAGGAGAGAAATATCAATGTGTGGTTGCCTCTTGTGTGCCCCTAAGTGGGGACTTGGCCTGCAACCAGGTATGTGCCCTGACTGGGAATCGAACCATTGACACTTTGGTTCACAGCCTGCACTCAATCCACTGAACTATACCAGCCAGGGAGCAAAGATCAATTTTAAATTTTGCTAATTTAATAAGATATTTAGAGAAATTCATCAGATATTATAAACCTACAAAAACTCACATTTATAATAAGAGAAAAAGTGGTTATTTGGAAGAAGACCGTGATTCTCTTTTATGAAAGGAAAAATCATCTTTTCATTTACCTGGATTCAAAGTTCATGATTAGATACATTAGATTTTCATCAACAGCATTTATTCTTGTTAACATGTTTTAATGTTATACCATGGACATCATAATAAGTGGACTGGATTTATCAACAGGATCCTTTATTGTCTGAGGGACTACTGACCTCAGAGAGAAACACTTGTTACTCTCTTTTTTTTAATGTTCATTGTCCTTGATGTCTAGATGTAATTTAAAAATAAGCATCAGTAGATACTTAAAAGATGGTTCACATTCCTTCAGGTTCAACAATGAAAATAAAAGATGAAACAGAAAATAAGCTGCGATCTTTAGAAGCAATCCAGAGCAAAGAAGTCTATTGCCTTTTCCTCCCCCACGGGCAAACACGCAGTCCAGGTCAACCACGCTCTGTTGAGGGACTGTGCTAGTAGGGAAAGACAACTGCATAAACTTAAAACGAAACGGCAGAACATGAAAACGCCAGAGCAGATGGAGAGGAGGGACCCAAGTTCACCAACGCTGGAACCATCTTACCCCTGACCTTCTCGTCAGATGAGACGGTCAGCCCCTCCGTCACTTGCAGCAGAAAGCAAGTACCTTGCCTGACACGTGCCTGCAGACAGTTTAAGAGCGGATTGCAATCTGTTCTCGAAAGGATAAGTAAACTACAGATCACTTTTAATCGTTTCAGGCAGGTTAGTTTCATATCAAATCGTAAATATTTTTCCATGATCATTTCATTCTATTTTTTTATTTTAGATGTAAAAGAGATGTAGGAATGGTTGTAAGACCAAAATCTTCCAAGTCAAAATAGCAGATGATACACACAGAAAATGAAAAATGAACATGCTTTGTAAATAAATATAAATCATATAGTGAAGCACAGACAGAGCCTTAAAAATGAAGTTTCCTATGCGGCTCTAAAGAAAGCTATTGGATATCTTACAGGTACTCAGTTCAGCACAGTCTTTACAAGAAATGAGCGTGTGTGAAATGAACACAGTGAAAAACTGCTAAGCAACAGTGCTGGGCGGCAAAAGCCGGCATTCAAAGAGGAGCCGCGGATCCTTTTAATATACACGGGTCGTAATCAGATTCAGAAAACAGGCAAACTAATAAATGACTGTAACAAAAGTGGGAGACAGTTGAACAGCTTGTTGATTTAGCTACTCGTTGCTTCCTAAAATTCTCAAGAACCTTACAAAACTGCTTCAAAACGCTCACCCATCCAGCCACCCAAAGTCGAGTATCTCTTCCAGACAGGCTCTGCTGGCCAAGTGAGACAGGGTTTCACCTTCACTGTGATAAGAACGCGCGTGGCCACAGCTTGGCAACCCAAAGAAACCTCAACCTGGAATGACTTCGCAGGCATTCAGTACCCGAAAGACACCCCACCTCATCGACTCAACAGCACCGAACGATGAAGGCAGACGATAGGTGATTTTTCTTAAGACTGTGCCCCACACTAGTCTTTCTGCAGAGGGCTTGACTGGGGTAAACTTTATCCCAAAGTCAGATCCTGAGAAGGAGGTATGCTGTTAATACTAAGCTGAATGCCTCTCACTGATATCCAAGCAGGCAGTTAACAAGCACCGGTAACATGAAAGTCTTCAACTCTTGTACTAAGAGAAGCCAATATGGAAAATACAGTAGGCTATGTTACCTCGTTAAATTAATTTTCAATTGTCCTCTCAAATTAAAAAGGAAACAAAAAGAAGAAAATTAAATGACTGACTGAATTGAACAAAATCAAGATGCAGCCCTATACAAATGCTAACAATTATCTGTGGACTATAAAAAGCCATCAAATACATCAATATTGTGATTTTGTCTCATTTCTTCAAAGATATTGTAAAATAAACATGAATTTGCTAGATAATATCTTCCCATCTTATCTCTTCCAAAATAAATAAAAATCTTTACTTTGTATAGATATAAAAGTATTTTTAGGTATTTCAATTTGTTCAGCTGTTTATCCTTGAAATTCAATGTCTAATCCTAAACACTGACGATCGATAATTTATTTGTAAGAACAAGACTGTAGTTTGGTACATAACCATTAAATCCATCATGTTCCTCAAGGAAACCGTTGTCATTGGTAGGTCAACACAATTCTTATTTTTAAGTAATGGAATGGAAAGTATAAAAGGGCCCATTTGAAATCCCAGCTCTGCCACTAACTAGCTGTTAGGGATCTTGACCAAGTAAGTCACTTAGGCTCTCTGGGCCACAGTTTCTTCATTTTTAAAGCGGAGCAGATACCAAATACTTCACAGAACCCGTAACCATGAAGGTAAATGAGAAAGCACCTAACTCACCTAAGGCACAAGCAACACACAACTCCATCGGAGGTCAATGCACGCGTTCTCACCCAGTCCCTCGCCGCCTTGTTTACTTCCTGGGTCAGACGTCTCGGAGGAGAGGCATCCGGTTCTGAGGACAGGTGCTGCAGGGAGCCCGCCCGGGTTCAGACCTCAGCCCCACCCCTACTCACAGCTAACCTTGGTCACTTCGCTTCTCTAAGCTTCAGGTGCCACGTCTTAAAAACACCATGTCTTAAATAATGCTTAGACACTTGTGAGAATTAAAGGAGATAACATAAAATCCTTAGTCTTGTACGTAGCAAAAGTAAGTTTACAAATGGTAAGACAATCACGGCAGGTGCATCCAAACTGTTGTGAAATGTGCATAAAGGACAAATGCCAGGTACTCGGGTCACCAACCTCCTGCAAAGGCCCCGGCCACCACTCGGGCACCAGAGTGAAATCACCAGCCCAACGGGCTCTGTATTTCCCACCACTCTCAACTACTCACCCTGGGTGTCCTACAGGCATTACAAAACCCAGCGTTTTTAAAAACCAGGCCCTTCCTGTCCTGACACCTTTCCTGTCGGGTTTAAACATCCTACCCAGCCAAATCACTCCCATCTACAAAATCTCCACTGAGTCTGCGTTGCCCACAAGACGAAAGTCACTACAAGACCTGGTTCCCACTCACGACACCAGACTATACTTCTGGAAACCACTGCTGCCGCCCTAGCCGAGGCTTTGCAACCGTCCACTAACTGGTCTCAGCGGGCACTGGTACTCCTCTCCAATCCAATTTCCCCATTTTTGCTAGAGCAATTTTAAAATCCAAATACCGGCCCTGGCTGGTGTGGCGCAGTGGATTGATTGAGCACCAGCCTGTGAACCAAAGGACTGCTGGATCGATTCCCAGTCAGGGCACATGCCTGGGTTGCAGGCCAGATTCCCAGTAGGGGGCATTCGAGAGGCCATCATGTATTGATGTTTCCCTCTCGATCTCCCTCCCTTCCCTCCCATCTCTAAAAATAAATATAATTTTCAGTTAATGAATGGATCAAAAACCTGTGGTACATTTACACAATGGAATTCTATGCAGCAGAAAGAAAGAAGGAGCTCCTACCCTTTGCGACAGCATGGATGGAACTGGAAAGCATCATGCTAAGCGAAATAAGCCAGGCAGTGAAAGACAAATACCATATGATCTCACCTTTAACAGGAACCTAATCAACAAAACAAACAAACAAGCATAATATAAACAAGTTCACTGAATTTGAGAAGTCTGACAGTGACCAGAGTGGGAGGGGAGGGAATTTCAGGGGAAAAGGGGAATGGTTTAGAGCAACAAGTATGAAGGACACATGGACAAAAACTATAGGGGGTGGAAATGGGAGGAAAGTGGGGAGGGCTGGGGTGGTGGGCTGGGGGCGGGGTAAAAGACAGAAAACTGTACAATATCAACAATTAAAAAATACTGATTAAAAAAATAAATAACATATAATCTTGTTCCAGAAAAAGAAATAAATAAAAATAAATATAATTTTCAAAAAAAAAAAAAAAGCTGTTAAAACTAAAATAAAATCCAAACACCAGAATGTCACTTACACTGTTCTTAAATCCGAGCCCTGCATGTGACCTACGAAGTCCTATCTGATCTTGTCTCTGACCCTACCCACAGCGCTCATTCCCCGCTATTCTTCCTCTGGCACAGGCCTTTCTGTACTTAGGAAGCTCCTAACTCCTTGTGGGGCCTTCACACACACCATCGGCTGGCCCACCTTTTGTGCGGTCTCATCCCGAGCACGTAGTCCTACACATTCTTCATGTCTCAGCATCACCTTTATTTCCTCCGTGACACGTTCCCTAACCCAAACCATCTTAGGACTCCTCACATACTTCAGAGCACACTCTGCTTCTCTTTTACGGCACTTATCACAACTGTAATGTGATTACTTGCACAATGAAATGTTTAATTTCTCCCCCCGCCCCAGCCCTCACCAAACTGAAGCTCAGTGATGAAGAGGATCGAATCTATTTTATTTTGGCCCTGTAACTCGAGCAGCTGCCCCAGGGCCTAACCAAAAACAGAGGCTCAGTAAATAGTTGCCTAGTTAATGAATGAAAGCAATCGATCAAAATACGAGAAAGATTTCAGGCCCCGAACTCTGAGAACTCTCTCAGAGCCAACCTTCTGAGGGTTGTGAGTTGTTCTTCAGCAATGGAAAAGGGAAGGTAACTAACATCCCATCCCATCCCATCGCCAGCGGGTGCCAACAGCGTGGTGTTAGATGTCAGGGCGCGCTGTCTCATTTAAAGTCACAGGAACCTCGAGAGGCTGTCAGCGTTTGCGCCGTTTCCTGGGGAAGGGGCTGGGGGCCAAAAGTGCCGTTCAGGCAACGTCACACGAGGCTGAGTTGAAATTTTGGCTCTAACGCCACATTTCGTTATAGTAATATAGTATCACCACTGGTGTGGTTTTTTAAAGTTTTTTTTTTTTATTTATTTTTCAGTTACAGTTACCATACGATATTATATGTTAGTTTCAGGTGTATGGCGCAGTGATTAGACATCCATGTAACTTACAGAGGGAGCACCCTGGTAAATCTAGAGTCCCACGCAGTTGTGACAACACTGTTGACTATATTCCCTGCGCTTACACTTTACATCCCTTGTCTTTTAAAACTGGCAATCTGTGCATCTTCATCTCCTCCCCCTTTTCACCCAGCCCTCCCCCACCTCCCCTCCCATCTAGCCACCATCAGAATGGCCACTGGAACTATTAAGCAGCCGCTGAAGAAAAGCTATCAGTCAAAAATGTCACAGAGACATTTCCGGATGGACACGATCCATCACTAAATAAACTAAACTTCAAAATCTTCAAGAGCCACCCAACTCCCACTGCATGAATGAGTTGAGGCTACTTTCCAACAGCAGGGTACTAATGTAAGTTCTATCAAATTGTACGTGGATGCGCAAAAGACACTAAGGCTGTACAAGGACCACAGCACGGCACCATGTCCTCCCCTGGTTCCACTGCCCCCAGAGGGCAAGTTATTGGAGGCTGCAGGAGGCTGTCCAAACAGAAAGGCCACGGGCAGGTGTCCTGAAAGGTCTCCATCACCCAACGCCTCCTGCGATGTACAGCAGCGGCGATGCCCCTCCCTGCCGGTCGAGAGTACAGTTTCAAGTTCCTGCAAAGGAACTCAGCTTCAACCTACTCCCCGCTACGTCTCTTGCTTTAAGATAACCTAAAAAAAAAAAAAAAATACATAAATAATAAGATTCCTCCCAATATCAATCTTGAAGAACTAACATGACCACTGTGATTCTTGATGCACCACCATTTCTGGATTACCCACAAGGCTGGTCCTGAAGAAGAGCAATGAGTGGGTGGGGTTTAGACTGAGGCTCTCACACACCCTGCCGCTGTGTGCCATCTATGCACAAAACAATAGTATGTACATAGCTCAATAAACGGATCAATACCACTCACTGATGGAATGCGGTGGCCCGCAATTTAAATGGATACTAGGTTCACCTGCGCAGCGAGACCACGTCTTCTGCATTCCTGAACTTGCCCTGGCCCCGCAACGGGAGAGACTCGGAAACCGTGGCTGAGATGAACGGCCCCAGCAACGGCAACTGTTTAAAGCTCCCCAGATGCTGGTGGCCCTGCGCCATGTCCCCAGTTCGGAGAAACTGCTTTATCACAGCCCAGCACCGGACTACGCACTCAAGCGCTGGCTCCCTGCAGGAGCGACGCGACAAAAATCACCGACGACGCAAGTCCTGGCTGCGTGCGCTGCACACGCTCATGTTCATCCCTCCCCACGAGACGGGCCTCCTCTCCCTCTCCCTTGACTGGCACGGCTTCCTTAGCCTTTCTCTTTGTCCCCATATTTGATAAAGGTACCAGGACTTCATATCCCTCATATTCTTCTGTGAGGAAAAAGACGACAGTGTAAACACCGGAGGAAGGAGGAACACGCGTTCTGGTTGACCTGGAACTGCCAGCTTTACATCCGCTTAAAGCGAGGGTGTCGTTATTAGGCAACACCCTCACTGCCGAAGTATCCTGGTTTGACAATAAATTAGATCAGAGCTCAGCCTGTTTTCATTTCTACATGATTTTTAAAAATTCAGTATAATTTGCTTATGCCATAAAACTCACGTTCTAGAGTGTACAAAGTTACTCAGTTTTGTTTTTTGGGTTTTTGTTGTTTTTTTTTTACTACATTCACAAAGTTGTGCAACCGTTCCCAGTATCTAATTATAGAATATTTTCATCATCCCCCTAAAAAACTCCGTGCCCATGAGCAAACATTCCCCATTCCACCCCCTCCCAACCCCTGGCAATTACTGATCTCCCTTCTGCCTGTATGGGTTTGCCCAGTCGTGCATTAACTCTCATCGGTAACGCTGCTATGATTAATGGGACACAAGTTTTGTGCGGGCGTGTCTTCAGTTCTCTCGGGTATACAGCAGCCAGGGGAGGGGCAGAACTGCTGGGTCACAGGGCAGCTCTGCCTTTTTGAGGAACTGCCAGACTGTCGTCCAAGGCGTCAGAAACTTTTACATTCCCACCAGCGTCATCCAGCGTAAGAGCTCCGATCTCTGCACATCCTCGCCAATGCGTGTTATTTTCTCCTTTATCGCAACCATCCTGCTGGCATGAAGTGGTACCTCATGTGGTCTCGATCTGCATTTCCCTAATGACTAATGACATAGAGTATTTTTTCATGTGCCTAGCAGCCGTGTGTGTGTGTGTGTGTGTGTGTGTGTGTGTGTCTTTGGAGAACAGTTTATTCCACTCCTTTTGTTATTCACCTTTTCATTGTTAGGCTGTTAAAGAGTTCTTTGTATATTTTGGATACTAGATCCTTATCAGGTGTGATTTGCAGATATATTCTCCTCAGCAGGCTGTTCATTCACCGCCTTGAGATCGTGTCCCTAGAAGCACAGAAGTTTTTAATTCTGACAAAGGCCCTTATACCTATTGCTTCTTTGGGTGGTTGTGCTTTCGGTGTCATATCTAAGGAACCACTACCTAATGTGAGGTCATGAAGCTTTAAGCTAATACGGTTTCAGCTCTTACGCTGAAGTCTTGAATCCGCTTTGAGCCAATTTTTGTATACAGTGGTAAAGGAAAAAACGAACTTCGCTCCTTTACATGTTGAGATCTAGGTACCCCAGCACCACTTGTTTAAAGGGCCATTTCGCCCCAGTGAATGGTTTTGGCAACCGTGCCAAAAATCAAGTGGCCTCCAATGTAGGGTTTATTTCTGGACTCTCGATTCGATGCCATTGATCCCAATCTCCACCCCTGTGCCAGTGACACACTGTCTTCACTGCTGCAGCTCGGTAGTAATTTCCAAGATCGGGAAAGTGGGAGTCCTTAGCTTTACTATTTTTAAAGGTTATTTTTCTCTATTTTGGGCATTCTGAACTTCCATGTAAAGTTTAGGATCAGCTTACCAATTTCCGCAAAAAAGGGAAACGAAGACAGCTCAGATTTTGATACAGGCGGCATTCAATCTGAGGGGCAACGCGACCCGTCAGCACAGCACGCCTTTGCGTTTACTTAGGGCTTCTTTCATCACTTTCGATGACTTTCTGAAGTTCTCAGTGTGCAAGTGCCACGCTTCTGCTAAATTTATTCCTAATCATTTTACTCTTTTGTCGCTATAGTAAATGGAACTGTTTTCCCAATTTCATTACAGATCTCCCTAGCAGCATTCTCTGTGATTCTGTTTTCCAGCCCTCACCAAAGGACGTGTTTCAATTTATCTTAGCGCGAGAAGAAGGGTGGAAGAGAAAGACCCACGTGCACGCCCACCAGGTTGTGGGATGGAAGCCACACCTGGGCATGTACCCTGACTGGGGACCGAATCTGCAGCCTTTCGGTGTATGGGACGATGCTCCAACCGTGAGTCGCTTGGCCAGAGCTATACAAGTCTTGATTTCAGAAACTTTCAATTCTATAAAAAAAGTAATTAGAAAAGTTTACTGCATTTCACTATGAATACCCTGGGTCATCTAATTTTTATCTACTATACTAGAAGGGGGAAAGCATTATCCAAGCAAGCAAGAAATCCTGGAGGCTATCCGCTTTCCTAAAAGATCTCCTTGAAAAAGCAGAACCGAGCAATGATAAATAGTTTTAATCCGAATTTCAGTACTGAACAGTGCAACATTACTCACACACAGACACACACACAATTATGCACTATATTCCCTTATAAAATACACAAACAAAAACCACTCATGCTCATTCTCTTTGCCAAAGTTGAGGGATACTATCTTACTGTAATTTGTAATGCAATCAGAGTTTCTTTGCCCTTACAGAATTATTTTTCAATTACTTTTAACATGAAAAAATTTTTTCTTTGTTCCCTCTAAAAACAGTTGTTTCCATTAGTGTTTACCAACTATTAAATCCAGGCAGAAATTCAAATTCTGAATTAATGTAAGACTATCATTAAACTACTGTTTTATGGAAAATAACTAAAGATTTCATTTCAGCCAGAATGGTACCCAACTTGTACATGCTATATCCAATTACATATTTTTATTTTTTAATTAATCTTTTAAAGATTTTTTTATTTATCTTTAGAGGGGAAGGGAAGGAGAGAGGGAGAGAAATACCAATGTATGGTTGCCTCTCGTGCGTCCCCTGCTGGGAACTGTTCTACAACCCAGGCATGTGCCCTGACTGGGAATCGAACCCCAATCCTTTAGTTCACAGGCCCACGCTCAATCCACCAAGCTACACCAGCCAGGGCCCAATTACATATTTTTAAAATACAATGATGGACACAATGATGGCTGCTAGTCACTATTTAAAGAAACGATTCAACAACAACAAAAAAATCACTTTACTTTGAATATAAATGGAGTTTTGCTGTATGTATATAATGTTCATAAAGGAACAAACGTTAAACTTAATTGTACAAAGTCCTGACATACCAGCTTGTTATAAATTTTAGGTGAAATTCAAAACACTAGCATCTGATTCAAGAAAGACAGACAGCACTGAGGAAATAATGTTCAGTAGCTAAAAGAAACCACTTAAAGCATCCCGTGGGTATCGTAACCCATATTCTGTCCAGCGCAACCATGAGAATTCTCTAACCCTATCAGGAGATGGGCAAGAACTCATCACGACTGGAAGTCACTATGAACGAGAGAGGAGGCTGAACGCTGCCCGTGGGTGTGGAGCCAAGAGAAGGCAAACGGGGACTGAAAGCCGGTTTGCTCTCCACTCTCTGAGCCCCCAAACCCTAACAGAGGGCAGCACCCACCTGAAACTAGGAGGGGAGCCTTTTCCTAGCTTTGCGGAGGAGGATAGCTGTGGCCTGGCTCTCATACCTGCAAAGGTGTGAAAAAGGTGAGTACGAAAGCAAGGAAAACTGAAACACTGAGTATCGGTGGATTTGCCTGATACTACACCAAAATATCACTTCTTACCACGTGCTTATGATATGAATGTTCTACGTAAAATCTAAAAACTGAAGTGGTTTAAATACAGTATCTTCCTATCTTTATCTGCTTTTCTCTAACATCAGGTGGTGTATTTGTGTACGCTCTGACCCTCTGTTTTTAGATTAAGGACATTTTAAAGCTGAATGCTAAAAGATTAGAGAAAAGGCATTGGGTGAAACGTTAAGAGCCTATTCCTACTAGAGAAATATATATATGCCCTGTTTCATACAATGTGCAATACAGTGCTAAAAATTATGTGTGGGTCACAATTATTGGTCAGTAAAATAGCATCTTAAATTTGCTACAGCAGCTAACTAAGTGTTACAGAAACTAGAAGCAATTTTTTAATGCCAATATCACTCCCTTCATTTAACTGTACAGGTAGAATGAAGTTTTTTTTAAATTGTGCTTTCTTAAAGCCAGACATACCTTTATTTCAAAATGACATAAAGTATTAGTTAATCATATTAAATAATCCAAACGAGTGACTAAAAAAGACCTTGTACGTTCCAAGTTTTTATCAGAATGACCAGTCTATACAACTGTATTTTCTTTTTAGGTATCCCAATGCCATGTCACGTGATTCCTCAGAGACCCACTTTCTCACTACCTCACTCGGTTCTACCAATGAAGCAAGCACCCAGCTCGAACTCTGAGGAGGGCTGAAGGGACCAACGTTTCACCATGCTAAATATGCCTTTCAGGATACTGGTTTTATGTGGTTGTTGAGAAACAAAAGACTCAAAGGACCTCTGACCCTCCTCCTTCCCTGCCTCAAGGAATTCAGAAAGACTCCGATTCAGGACGGGAATACTAGCGTATTAACCTTGGCGTAGTCCGCGTAGCCTATTTGAATTAAGTGTGACGAACAGGCAGGATCCAATCCAAGTCTGTTCTTAAACTTCCCCTCTGGGCCCCGCTGTTGCTGGCTGGCCCAGCAGGAACGTGCTTACCATTTGATGGGCGCTCTCCCTGCTCCCGGTGTATCATCTCCTGCCCCCCTGAAGCCCCAGACCCCTGTCCCATTTTCCTTCCTCCAAAACAGTTTGGCACCTCAACTGCCCGATGCGCCTTGGGCCTAATTACTTTATGGCACCCTCGCATGTACATCTGCAGTAAATTTGGGGCATTTCCTCCCGTTAATTTGTCTCCTGTTCATCTGATTATTAGCCCAGCTAAAAGAACTCAGAGGAGCTGGGAGGCAAGTTATTTTCTGCGCCCCGCAGGATCTAACCACAGGGCACCTTGGGCTCCTTAGAGATGGGCACAGTGTTATTAAAATCATGATTAGGAAAGAGACTTTGGACACTGCCCTTATTAAGACTACTGCCCATCTACACATGACCTTTCATTACCAGATTAATTAAGCCCGCATAACAGCAATGTCCAGTCTTCACATGGGACGCGCAAGGGTTTAGATAAAGGACATAGCAAGGCCGGGCGTGGAAACGAAAATGCTATTCCAGCACCACTGACACACTTTCAATATTAACACTCCCTCCCTGCAAAACGCAGGTCCTTGTACCTATCCCAAATGTTCTTCCGTTCGTCATGATTCCGGGCAGGGGGCAGGGGGGCGGGGGGGCTCTGCCCATAATTACGTCGTGTATAAAAGATACATTATCGTTACCAGAAGCCATCTTGGTTTTCTACATTATGATTCAAATACCGTTTCCTAGAAACTTTTACCCTACAGCACGCAAATCAAACCTGTATATAAAAGCTTCTCTAGGTCTAACCTTATCTTTACTTATAAACTTGATTTGGGGTATACCATTACACTCGGAATCAGATTTCTAAATGACTGTGAAAAGGGGCGTAGAAAAAAATGTAGAGAATAGACAAGCAATGAAATTAGAAACTGTTAATATATAACGCATACAAATATAAAATATAAATATTTTACCTGTTTGTGTTTTTTCATCTTTACATAAGCTGAATCACAAGTTATGAATTCATTCGTTTCTTTTTTTGAGAAATGCATTTGATATTCACCTGTGTGAGTCTGCAGCTGTAGTTCATCTATTTTTATTACATTACATGATTACATTACAATTTTGGGCGATTGTCAATGAACAATGTATTGTATTTGAAGCTATCACAAATCCTGCTGCTACCAGTATTATTACCACATCTCCTAGTACACGTGATCAGGCCTTACTCTCGAGGGCACACCCATGGTAAGAAGTTCCTGGGTCACAGGCTATGTGAGCCTCGAAAAAGTCTCCTAAAGGAGCTGCAGTAACACGTTCCCATCAGCAGTGCGCACAGAACTTCCATAATTTATTCTCCCCAAAACTTGAACTCTTTTTACTTTTAGCCACCCGAGTGGCTTATGACAGAGTCTCTCTGCAGTTTTAACTTGCATCCCCCACATTACTGATGAGGTTCAGCGCCTTCGCGTATCTTTCAAATATTTGGATTACTTTGTGAAGTTCCCCCCCACGTCTCCTGCGGGTTTTCTCAGTTGGACTGTTTGTCACACTGATTTGCAGAACCGCTACGAACGTTCGGACAGGTGCCTTTTGTCCATTTTACGTGTTGCAAATACGTTCTTCCACCTTGGTTTGCCTCTCTACTCTCCTGAAAGTAACTTTGCAAGACAAAAACTTCTTCATCTTAAGGGAATCAAGTTCGTCACTTGTTTTACTTACATTAGTGGGTTTTGTTTCTTTTTAATAACTCTCTGCCTGTCAAAAGATCATAAAAGCCTGGCTGCTGTGGCTCAGTGGATTGAGCGCGGGCCTGCGAACCAGAGGATCGCGGTTCGATTCCCAGTCAGGGCACATGCCTAGGTTGCCAGGCCAGTTCCCGGCAGGGGACATACGAGAGGCAACCGCACATTGATGTTTCTCTCCCTCTCTCCTTCCCTTCCCCTCTAAAGATAGATAAATAAATAAATAATAAAAATAAAATAAATAAAATATTAAAAAAAAAGATCATAAAAATGTTCTCTTTGTATTAGCTTCTAAAATGTTATAATTGTTGCCTTTCATGCTGAGATGTTCGATCAATAGTAAATTGACTTTTGCATGGGCCATTTTTTTCTTTACGGATCCCACCGGTTGTCCCCACATGACTCATGGAATGATTCTCCCTGATGCTCTTACTAAAGTGCCGGTTTGTCCCAGAGCAAGTGCCCGTGCACTTGTCGACCTGGGCACATGCCCCCAGGCGCTGTGTCCCTTCCTCTGTCTCTGTGGCGCTGTTCCATGGAAGCGATTACTGCAGACAGCTACGCAGTCAGCGCGGACAGTCCTTCCACTCCGATCATCCTTGTCAGCACTGCCCAAGCTCGAATGAATAAAAATCGTATGGTCATATCAATACAGACGCAAAAGAAAATGTTTGACAGAATCTGGCACCTGTTCATGATAAGAACTCTCAGCAATGTGGGAATAGAGGAAACACACCGCAAGTCATCAGGCCATGTATGATAAACCCACAGCGAACATCGTAATCAACAGGGAGGAACTAAAGATCGCACACAAGGCAGGAATGTCCACTCTCATCACTGCTACTCAACACAGTACTGGGAGTCCTACCCACAGCACTGGGACCAGAAGAAATCAAAGGCATCCAAACTGGAAAGGAAGAAGTAAAACTGCCATTATCTGCAGATGACGTGATACTACACGTACAGAACTCTAAGCTATTATTGGACCATAAAATTTCCCTTAAAACACAACACAAAAACAGACCAACAAAATTTTAATAATACCAATGGGGATTACAGCTGAACCTTACAAATTTGGGAGCTGGACCACCAACCTCCCTCCAAAATACACACGTAACTACCATTGGCCCTCCACTTACACTGGTTCCCAGTCACCAAGTTCATCCGGAAACAACAGGTCTGACCTGCACACGTCGGGTGAACTGCTATCAGCTGAACAGCAAGGGCAACTGAACGGTGTCCGACTGAAAAAATCCATGTCAAAGTGGCCCGTGCAATTCAAACCCACGTTGTTCGTGGGTCGACTGCGCTTAGAATGGAGAATAATCCTCAAACGGGCATGGACTCTAACCCTCAGAAAGGCATTACCTCAATGGATGACTAAATTAACTCTACAGTAAAGGCTGCTCTGGACCAGTGTTGACAAAGCTTAAAAAGAAGGCTCAAAAGAATTCAGCTGATACCAAGTAATGTATTCACATCTGTACAAAGAGGCAGTTCAACACTATACAAAAAAATACAAAAAGTTCCTTCACCCAACAATAGGAAATCACAATGTTCAGCATACAAACATAAACTAAAGGAACGAAGAGGAGGAAAACATGGCCCATAATAAGAAAAGTCAATCAATATAAAGAAACCCAGGAAAAATAAAGTTTACGGAGTTAATAGATGAGGGCACTAAAACAATGATTATAAGTAAGCCCTATATGCTGGAAAAGGTAAAGGAAAATAGCATGATAAGGAGAGAACTGGAAGAAGTAACACTTCCAGAGATGAAAAATAATAATCAGGAAAAAAAAACAAAACACTAAATGGGATTAAGAACGGAGTACATGTTGCAGAAGAAAAGACCAGTAACCTTGAAGACATGACAATACTAACCCTCCAAATAAAGCAGAGGAGGAAAAGAATTTTTAAAGAATCGAAGTATATACGAGCCAAGAGAGATAATACCAAAAGTATAACTAGAATGTCTCAGGAAGGAAGGGAGGGAGGGAGGGAGGGAAGAACGGGCCTGGGGCAAGTGGAGAATTTGAGAAATATTGGCCTGCATTCCCAAATTTTGTTGTAAAAAAATTAAAATAAAATCTAAGCAGTATTTTCCCAACGAAAACCATATTAAGACACATCCTAACCAAATAACTAAAACAATCATTGCAAAAGTCTTAAGAGTCCCACAAAGATTTTATATATGGGGCTACCAAGTAAGAGTACCCCCAGACCTTCTGTCAGAAACTGTGCACGCTGTTTCAGAAACTTGATATTTCACAGCGTATCACTGGAGATAAAGAGGGACGTTTCAAGATAGTGGACCCCATTCTTCAAGAAGACATTAGAAAAACTAAATATGTATGCGCCTAATAATAAACCTTCTAAAACACATGAACCAAGAAGCGAAAGGAGAAACAGACAAATCCCTAACTCAGGTTGAAGATTTCCATACACCTCAGTCAGCAATTACTGGAATAGAAAATCTGAAGGGATAAATCTTGAAGAACACTATCAACTAATGTGACCCTGCCATGAAGAATAAGACCCTGTCTACAGCCTCAAGTGTAGCGAAGGAAGCACCATAGAGAATTCCCTAATGCTTAAACATGACCCACAATGTAATAGCTGAAGTGATGCACCCAGCCATTTCCAAGGTTCAGAGAAGGTGCAGGCTGAGTTCTGAGCCGTGGGCATGAGAACGGCTAAATACCGACAGTGCTTTGATGCAAATCACTCAGTTTTGAGCAGTTAGTGAACAAAAGGAACTTATGAGAAGTGTAAGTTAGATATTTTTTAAAAAAGAAAAAGAAACATTCAAAGATTTACGTTAAGACTAACCAAAGTTTATACTTTAAAATGTAAAGTAAGCTTCATTATCCCCATCCTGCCTGTACGTATGTAAGTTTTGGACTGAAAAATACTTGGCTTCGATTGAAAAAACAATGCCTTTTCTCCTAGTTCCCCAAACTGAAGGGTATCATAAAATGGGCTTTTTCAAACTTTAATAGTAAAAATATATAGCCACAAGAAACTGATATTGGAATACAGTATTTTAACAAGGAACTAATTTTGTTAAGTTCATGAAAGTACTTTCTAACATTTAATTATTCAAGTTAAAAATTAGACATTATAGACTTTCAGCCAAGATGGAGGCGTAGGTGGACACATGGTGCTTCCTCACACAACCAAAATTAAAGACAACAAGGATTTAGAAACAAAAAAAACCAGAACTGAGAGAAAATTGAACTGTATGGAGGTCCAACAACCATTCATCGAGACCGGTAAGAGGGACAGAGTTGCGGCAGGAGGAAGCAGAGGTTGGATGACCAAGCGCAGAGCCAGCTGCTGGCAAACCCCAGGCGCAAGGCATCTGGCTGACCAGGCGGTCCCGCATTCATGTGCAGATAATCCAGGCAAAAACGGGGAACAAGACAGAATTCACAACCCAGGCCCCAGCGCCGGAAAATAAGACCTAAAAACACTGAGACTGGGCTGCCCGACCCTGGGGAACACCTAAGGCTCCGCCCCTCACTACGTATGGATGTCCATGACCAGACCCCCCGCCCCCCTCCAAAAAAAAGGCTCAAACGGGAGAACAGATCAGAGCCTCAGAACCAATTCATCTAAGTGATGAAGAGATAGCCAACCTATCAGAGGCACAATTCAAAGCACTGCTGATCAGGATGCTCACAGAATTGGTCCATTTTGGTCGCAAATTAGATGAACAAATGAAGGCTACAATAAATGAAATGAAGGAAAAGCACAGGGAACCAATAGAGATGGGAGGAAAACTGGGACTCAAATCAATGGAGTGGACCAGAAGGAAGAAATAAACAACCAAACAGAAAACAAGGAAGAAACAAGAATTCAAAAAAATGAGGAGAGGCTTAGGAACCTCCGGGACATCTTTAAACATCCCAACATCTGAATTATAGGGGTACCAGAAGGGGAAGAAGAGCAACAAGTGGAAAACTTATTTGAACAAATAATAAAAGAGAACTTCCCCAATCTGGGAAAGGAAATAGACTTCCAGGAAGTCCAGGAAGCTCAGAGAGTCCCAAAGAAGTTGGACCCGAGGAGGAACACACCAAGGCACATCAGAATTCCATTAGCCAAGATGAAAATGAAGGAGAGAATTCTAGAAGCAGCAAGACATAAGGGGACAGTCATCTACAAAGGAGTTCCCATCAGACTGTCAGCTGATTTCTCAAAAGAGACCTTCCAAGCAAGAAGGGGCTGGAAAGAAGTATTCCAACTCATGAAAGTCAAGGACATCCATCCAAGATTGCTCTATTCAGCAAAGCTGTCATTTAGAATGGAAGGGCAGATAAAGTGCTTCTCAGATAAGGTCAAGTTGAAGGAGTTCATCATCACCAAGCCCTTATTATATGAAATGTTAAAGGGACTTATCTGAGAAAAAGAAGATAAAAAATAGGACAGTAAAATGACAGCAAACTCACAGATATTAACAACCACACCTAAAACAAAAGCAAACTAAGCAAACAACTAGAACAGGAAGAGAACCACAGAAATGGAGATCATATGGAGGGTTAGCAACAGAGGAGTGGGAGGAGGAGAGGAGGAAAAGGTACAGAGAATAAGTAGCATAGATGGTGGGTAGAAAACAGATGGGGGGAGGGGCAAGAATAGTATGGGAAATGTAGAAGCTAAAGAACTTATGACACATGGACATGAACTAAAGGGCGGAATGTGGGAGGGGGTGTGCAGAGGGGAATGATGGGGGAGAAATGGGACAACTGTAATAGCATAATCAATAAAATATAAGTTTAAAAAATTAAACATTATATTAAATAGCAAAACTAGTCTTAAGATAACAAGAACAAAAAAAAATACCTTGAGTACTTTCCCCAAGTTTTTGACCGACAAAATCAGGTTAATCAATGATATCTAATATTTAAAATGTTAATGATTACTTATTACAGCATACCGAAACTATTTTTTACATTACATTTAAATAGTCTAGTGACAGTATAATTTGTTTCCATTTAAAAAAACAAGAAAGGTGCACTTCGGATGAGGCTTCACTCAGGAACACTTCCGAGTGGAACCACGTATCTTACTGGCATATTGGAACCATTGATCTAGACCGATTAAGGCTTTGAATCAAAACAGCTTATAGGGCTTTGCAATTACAGGCCTGTGACATGAGGCACCAAAAAGAGTCCACATTTTAAAGCATTGCTTAAATTTGTGTAATTTTTTTCACTGTCCCTTCCCACCTTTCAAGAAACATGGCCAGATTTGTCCACTTTGTCTATGGTTTGAAAACCACTTCCTCAGCTTATGCGATGTCCTCAAACCCTCCCTTCCTTCTAATTGTTGTTACATATGAACCGCGTACTTTAGATCTTTTTCAAAAAACAAGGGTAATTGACATGGGCATGTCCAAGTGGAGAGACCTGGTGTTGTCTGAGCAGTGGCAGACAAAATACATGAGACATTATCTATAGGGTATCATGAACTTCAACTGGATTCTACAGATTGTCCTTAATTCCATCTACATTAATCCCCAAAATAAACTCCGAAATGACTGTTATTCGAAGACAGTCTGAATGGATTACATTTAACTCCCAAAGTTAAGTGTTTTAACAAAGCATTTCCACTGTATTTGTTTACTACATATCACAGAAAAATGAAAAGCGTCTTACTAGAAATGATGTTTCAACAAAAAGTGCACTTAGATATGATCCTTGCAGAAAATTCTCCTGTGTTTCTTTTTCACAAAATGCAATTACCTAAAAAAGAGAAAAATATGAGATGGGTTAGTAATTGTTCTTAACTGACATATAATTAAATATACATTTCATTATTACAAATTCCAACAATAACATGGTGCCTGGAAGACAGCTCCACAAATACCTGCTGAATAATATAAAATATGTTTTTAAATGTCAGTTGTTTTTGCCCTGGCTGGTGTGGCTCAGTGGACTGAGTGCCGGCCTTCGAACTGAAGGGTCACCGGTTTGATTCCCAGTCAGGGCAGATGCCTGGGTTGTGGGCCAGGTTGCCACAAGGGGGCGCACGAGAGGCTACCACACATTGATGTTTCTCTCCCTCTCTTTCTCCCTCCCTTCCTCTCTCTCTAAAAATAAAAAAGTCGGTTGTTTTATTTGGTTGATAAAAACATAATGTTAGCCAACTGAGCATTTCTAATGTCACTAATCCGTTTTTTCAGGGAGTATTACTCAGATGTTCAGTAATATTCCATGCGCTGCAGAGTCACAAATTGGTTTCCTGGTTCCACTTTCCTGGCCTCTGTATCGCATGATAATGCTTTATATTTACTTGGTACATAATGCTTTATATTTACCTGGTACACACAGACTACTGAATTTACGTTTTGATCAAAGAGTTGAAAATGTTTATTGTACTATGTTCTCATTTGGAAAGAAAACTGTCGACAGGGCCCGTGATCTCTACGGCCACAATGTCTGTAATTCATACACAAGGTTTATAATTGCAGCTTTATCTATCTTTTAAAGGGAACATAAAATAAAAATAATGACCATAAAATGCCAAAAGTGAATGTAAAATTGACCAATGTCAATAGTTCACATTAATAAAGGAACACTGGTGGATACTAACCAGTGGATTGGTACATGAAGAATAAGGTAGTCCTGCTACTTTTTTGCTTGGAAATAACAGCAAGACATTTAGGCACAAAGGGAAACGAGACGCTCAAAACCACCCTCTCCTCACCCCAGCCAGCCAGGATCCATTATGGTATCAATCCAATGACTTAGAATCGCACGGCTGGGTAATTCTGCCAGTCCCTGAAGTAAACCTGCTTCATCAAGAGGAAACCATCACTTCTCCACAGAAACACTAGTCCTTTGAATCTGATCCAACAGTACTAATTACCACGGTTCTGTAATGTTATTTCTATTTGAAGTAAATACCTTCTTCATCTTTCCTACTTCCAAATTCGTTTTATATCGACAAATTAAGTATTAAAAGCTTGAATTTTAAAGTACACATACCTGCACTCAAATAAGCCTCTTTTGCAAGAGTAAAAGGAGCCTGCTTTTAAAAGCCAGTTTCAGCCTTTAACCTAATTATAAGAAATGTAGAAAGGAAAAACTCCTCAAGTACACTGTTATTACTTACCAGCTTCTAAAACCCAGTAACTCAAAGTGACACTATTCTTCAGGGGTCCTCAATCTACACAAAACGAATCACTTTATCATGGATGTTAGAGCAACAGCTCTGCGTCATCAGTGTCACCGCAGGAATTAAAGGTCAGCGATGCGACCCACGGCAAATGAACGATTAAACGCAAATTTGATGGTTATACATCGCTGTGCATAATTCTTACATCAAACGCATCCCTGAACTCTGCACATGAACTGTTATTGGGAACTTGCGTTTTGTACACACAGTGCTCAGAGTTTCTAAAAGGCAATACATTCTAAAAGCCAAGTGTTTGCAGTTGTTTAATACTTACCTACAATGAAACATACTCTGACCTTCGAAAACTAAAACTCAGATGTTAGTGCTGCAGCCAGTTCTAAGCAAATTTCATGGGCTGGACCTCCAAATTCCACTGCTTCCGTCCAGGCAAGGGCCGGACAAGCTGTCCCTCCAACTGCTGCGCCTCCCAAACTGGCCCCGGCTACCTACCTAGCTCCCTCTTCTTCTCATTAACCTGGACTACAAGCCGTTGCCTCCACTGTGGAGGCAATTACTCTGTTCCAGTTTCTTCCCCACTGAATGAGGATAGGGCTGATGAGCGAAAATTTCTTCACGAGAAAAAAACAAAAAGTAAAGCCCGGGGCAGGGCAGTTGTGGGGGGGGGGGGTGGTGACGTGTTGTCAGAGGGCGGAGACTAAACATGAGAAAAGGTATCAGGGAAGACCTAATGTAATCATAGTAAGAACAGCAGCATAACATCTAAGTGTTTATCATCTGCTCATCGGTTTCCTAATTGCTTTCCATGTACTAACTGATGTAAAACCAACAATAACCTCACTATTCTCCTCAGGAGGAAACTGAAACCCTAAGGAGCAGCTTGCCAAGGTCACGCAGCTCCGCCAGTGAGGTGGCGACGCCAGGATTAGAATTCAGGCAGGCTTTAACAGCCGCGCCTAACCACGGTTCACGCGATGCTGTTTCCGAATGAATTCAATTAGTGAAAAAATGAATGCACACTGTAGCAACGGGCTTCCCAACAGAGCAGAGCAAACCTCAGTCTCAGAGGGCTGACACACCTGAGCAGCTTCTGATACACACGGACACACACCCACGCCTGCGTGACGGACACCCTGACAGGTAACAGGCGAGGGCCTGCTGTGGGCAAAACTGGTCGGCACTGATGACTTCTCAATAACCGGTAAGATACATTTTAAATTTCTACGTGACAGTTACCACAAACAAAAGTACGCAAGACAATAGCACGAAAATCTCATGGTAAAAAAAAAAAAAAAAAAAAAAAAACAACCTTTTAAAGAAGGCACTCTGAAACAAATGCAACCTTCGAAGGTATTATCGGTGGCCGAGTCCCTGTCAATTTCCAGTTGTCCCCTTTAACAAGGGTTAGACGGAATGACCACGGTTCGAACTCCTCTCCTCAAATGCTTCACCTACGCTTGACCACGCAAACAGACTACACCTAGCACAACTGTGGATGGGAACCGAAGACCTGAATGACCAAAAATACATAACTGGCTCCCTAATTCCTATCTCCTGCTATGTTAGCTTGCTATTTAAGTGCCTAATCAGTGAGTGCCAATAAGCTAGAAGGCAAAGTGAGACCAAAGTACTGCGGACATGATACTAAGAGTCTAGTATCAAACTCTAAGGGCCCAAAAACCTAAGCACCTCCTCTAATCATGATAAAAAAATAACAAACAAAAAAACCCCACCCAATATATTTATAAAGGAAATTACTGTTGGATGTCAGAAATTATCAAAACTGCATCGGATACCTCTGCCTTGAGCATAACGCAGGGCCCAAGAAACGAGGTTTCCATCTGAAAATAAACAGCTTTAAAGTCAATCCAGATTAGGATGAAAATGAAACAAGGGAAAAAAATAATACAAAAGAAGTCTATAAACACAATAAAAATTACCTATTTGCTCACATATGAATTTCAGTTTGTAATCGAAGCTTGGGTTAGTGGCAATGGTGTTTTTACTTCAAATGAGGGGTCAGCTCTCATGTAGGGGCATCGAACTCATGCCTTAAGAAGACTGTGCCAGCAGCCATGACGGAGTAACTAGTACCGGACATGCTCTCCCCCCACTGAGTTTAATTAAAACGCGTGTCAGATACATAAAATTGTAATTTTAAAACACTGGACAAGCAGCAGCTCGGGACTGTGATGCCCACAGAAAAGGCAAGCGTTCGCCACAGGTAAATGTGTTGGTGCGGAGTAAGGAGGCGGGGCAAGGGGGGGAAGCCAAGCAGGACGGGGGTGGGGACTCAGGGAGCCGAGACAGAGAATGACACTCAGGGAGGCTGAGGCCGTGGGACACCGCGGGGCAGAGCGGCAGACACGTGGGGCGCAGGAAGGGAAAGTGTGTCTGAAATCTGCAGAGGCTTCTCGAGAAGTTCTGCCCCAATGCAAGGTACACGTAAAATAGAATCATAATTTTACATTTCCTAGTGACCACATCTGAAAGTAAAATGAAGCAGGCAAAACTAGCTGTAACCTAATTCATTTAACCCAATGTGCTCCAAACACTCACATGTCAGGGTACACCCGACACTCGGCGTGTTTCCCACTTATAGCATATTTAGATTTGAACTAGCCAAGATTCCAGCTCTCAACAGCGGTATGCGGCTAACTGCTATCATACTTGACAATGAAGTTTCTCACTGCACGTGATGCCGTGTGTGAATAAAGTGAAACTCCACGAGGCCATGCAAAGAACAACGATCAGGAAGCAGCAGGCTCGAAACTCCCAGGGACTAGTTAAGCCCGAGGGATGTGCAAGTTCTGACCCGAGGGGAGAGCCGTCTCCCTGACACCCTGGGGCCATCAGGAGCAACCGAAGCAGTTTCGCCACTTACACCACTTCTGGAGTAAAGGCTACATTAGACCTGCCAGAATAAAGTTTAAAAAGCAGCCTTAAAAGGCTCAAAGTGATCTTCAAGAAATGTAACAGCCTGCCAAAACAAAATTGAAGTCTCTCCTGAGGAAATCAACACAATCCAGACAATGGTGCGAGGAATGTCCAAGAGTCAATCAGAACTTACTACACATAAGAAAATGGAGAAATGTGTAATCCTTACCAGGAGAAAAACCAGAAAAAAAGAAACGAACCCCGAAATAGAGAGATGATATCTTTAAAGACATAGACAGTTTAAAATATTATAAACATATTAAAGTATTTAAAGAAAAACAGGAATAAACAAAGAATTATTTTTTAAAAGAATCCAGTAGATTTCTAAAGACATAAAAGGTAGTATCTTGAAAAATAACTGGACAGACTTTGCAACAGATTAAACAGAACAGGAAAAAAAAGATTCCTAAATTGAAGATGCAAAAAAAGAAACAAAGAAGAGCGTTGAGGATCTGTGAGAATACCAAGGGCAAGCTAAAAATGTTGTAAAACTGGAATCCCAGAAGAGTGGCAAGACAAGAAATGTCTAAGGAAATAAGAACCAAAGCGAAGAAAACTGAACCCATGTATTCAAGAAACTCAATGGACAAAGGCAACTGAAGCACAAAGAAACCGCGCCAAGGCATATCATAATCAAACTTCAGAAACCCAGTAATACAGAGAAAATCTAAAAGCAGCCAAAGTGGGGGGAAGACACACCTATAAAGGAACAAAGATAGAAGAAATTACCACAATCTCCTTGTCAAAAATAACGCAAACAAGTTTAAAACAAAGGAACAACACTTTTAAAGTGCTAGAAAGAAAGAAAGAAAGGCTGTAAACTAAAATCTACATACCATAAAAATATCCTTCACAGGTGGGGAAATAAAGACACTTGCAGACAAAAGCTGAGAACCTGTCCCCAGCAGGCCTGCACGACAAGGAGCACAGAGAGAAGTTCCGCAGAAAGAAAAAGGACAGCAGAGCGAACCCTGATGTCAGCTGTGGACTCAGTCAGCCGTCATGTAGAAAGAAACACTGGTTCATCGGTTGTAACCAATGCACGGCACCCACGCAAGGTGTTAATAATAGGGGACGTGGGGTGGGGGGGGGATGGGGGTTGGGGGGAAGTACACTGAAACTCTATACTTTCTGTAAACCTGAAAGCGCTCTAAAAATACGTCTACTATTTCTGTAACCCTAAAAGTGCTCTAAAAATACATCTACGAAAGAAGAAATAGGGGACAGAAAACCCAGTTCTACACAAAGGAAGGGCCAGAGAAATGATAAATATGCGAGTTCACCACTTATCTTCTTTTAATTTTTTAAAAAGGTACTTGGCTGTGGAACGCAAAGGTGGCAATAATGTGATTATCACGTAGAATACAATAAATGACAAAAACAGAACAGAGAACGAGGAAAAGAAAATTGGTAACGTGAGGAAGGACCTCACATTATTCATACAGCGATGAACATAAATGGTGGTGAGTTGAAATGCATGCTGGGAAACCCCAGAGCAACGGGGGCGGGGGGGGAGCGAGTGCAGGGAAGAGGGGTAGAGAGAGAGAGAGAAAGACTAGTAAAATAAAAGTAATGAACCAAGAAAGATAAAACAAATTGCTAAAAAAAAAAAATATGCAATCCAAAAAAGGTAGGAAAAGAGATAGAACAAAAAAAAAAAAGAAGAAGAAGAACATACAGCAAGATGGTGGACTTAGACCCAGCTGTATGAATCACACTAAACATATACGGTCAAATGTCCCAACTAAAAGGCAGAGACGATCAGACTAAAAGCAGACACTGTTAAATCGGTTAAAGATACTAACTTTCAATATGATGTAGACAGGTTAAACACAAAATAGAGAAGGGTGTACCATATATATACATATATGTATAAATCTTCAGAAAGCTGGAGTTCCGGTATCACACAGAGCAGACTGCAGGAGAGTATTCCAGGGATGAAAAGTGACATACATCATACTCCTTAAACTGTCACGTTATCGGAAATCCAACATAATCCTCGGTATTTATGCGGCCAGTAATTTTAAAACACCTAAACAAATACTGACAGAACTAAAAGGAGAAAGCGATACATGTATAATCGTAGCTGAAGGTTTCACTGCTCCGTCACAACTGGTAAAACAAGCAGAAAGAAAATCAGGGAAGACGGAAGACCTGGCTGGCCAACCAGCCTGACCTAAGAGAACATACACCATGTCATACAATAAGACACGAGGAAAAATATTGGAACTGAAATAATACAAAAGTGGTTTTCTGGCCATGAAAGAATAAAATGAAAGGTCAATACCAGAAAAAATATTGGAAAATTTTCAAAGTATTTGGAAATTAACACTTTCCAAAAACTCACAGGTCAAAGAAATCATGAGGGAAATTTAAAAATACTCTGAACTGAATGACAACAAAAACACATTATCTAAAAATGTGAGGGAGCTAAGGATACTTGGAAATTTGCAATTTTAAGTGTTTATGTTAGAAAAGACTAAAAATTTAATGTTATTGTTCTAAATTAACTTCCACCTTAAGAAGCTAAGTGAAAAAAAAAAACACAGGAAAAAGAGAGGTGAGGAAATGATAAAAGCAGTAATTGGTGTAATAGGTCAGAAATAAACAATAGAGAAAATCGATGAAAACAGAAGCTGGTTCTTTGAAAAGAACCCCTAGCTAGACCAGTCAAGAACAGAAAAGGGAAGACACAAATTACTGACATCAGAACAGAAAGAGAGGTATTTTGAACAGTAAAAGCACAGTAAGATAACACTAAGTACAATTTTAGCTAATAAATTTGACAAACGAAATAGACGAAACTGGTTGAAACATGCACATTATCAAAAATGACACAAAAAGAAAGTCTAAATAACCCTCTATTTAACAGACACGTTGTATTCAAAATAAAAAGGCTTCCCACCACGAAAACTCCAGACTCAAAGGGCTCCCCTAGTGAATTCTTCCAACATCTAAAGATATAACCAGTCTTCCACAAACTCTTTTAGGAAACAGGAAAACTTTTCCCACATTTTAAAGAGATCGGCATAACACTGACACCAAAAGAAGGCAAGGAGACCACAAGAAACTACATGTCAGAATCATTTGTGGATGTACTTGCAAATATCATTAGTGGAATATTAACTGGTCCAACCCAGCAATACATATAAGTGGGGTTTGTCTCAGGGAATGCAAGGCTGGTTTAGTATCCAAAAATCAATGAATGTAATTCACCTTAACATACTATACAAAAGAAAAATCATGATTAATTTCAACAGATGTAGAGAAAGCACCTAATCATAATAAAATACCCACTCTTTAAGGCATGTGGAGAAACCTCCCAGCAAACTAGAACTGAAGGAACTTCCTCAACCTAATGAAAGGCACCTACAGAAACCTACAGGTAACGTCACGCTTCACGGTAAAAGACAACATCCATCCCCGCGGTCACTGGAAACGAGGCGTGGGTGCTCACTCACTCTCACCGTTTCTAGTCGCCATTTTACTGGATGGAGGCCCTGACAAGTGCGACAATGTAGGAGAGAAAGAAAGGCATCCGGATTGCAGAGAGAGAAAGAAAACAGCTTCTTTTTGTGCGTGAGATGACAATGCACAGGAAATCCAAAAGAACCTGCAAAGAAGTACTAGAACTAAAAAGCTGGTTTTGAAAGGGTGGAGGATACACGATCAAAAATCATTTAAAGTTACGTTTCTACATACAAGTAATGACAAATGCAAAGCTATACTTTCATAAAACACCATCGACCTCAGCACCAAAAGTATGACTCACGTAAAGACACGTGTAACAATAGACGTGCAAGACCATTAATCTGAACACTAGAAAGCACTGCCGAGGGAAATTCAGGAGAGAGAGAGAGATCACATCCACAGACCACAACCTTCAACCAATGTTGCTGTGACACGGATTCCCCCCAAACTGATCTGCAGATTCAACACGATCCCACTCAAAACCCCAGCAAGCGTTCGTGTAGAAATGGTCATTCCAATGAATTATAGTCAGAACAATTTTGTAAAAAAATAAAGATCAGAGGAGACAGCATGCTGTGCTTAAAACAAAAAATAAGGAGCACAGGGAGGTATGTAAATCAATGCAACAGAATAGAGAATCCAGAAATCACTTCACACACATACGGTCATTTGAATGCAACAAAGGCGCCAAGGTAATTCAACAGGAAAAGAAACGCCTATCACACGCGGTACAAGAACAGATGAATCTTGATATTACCTCACACCATTCACAGAAATTAATTCAAAAGGATCACGGACCTATGTCCAAGTTAAACTGTGACACTTCCAAATGCAAACACATGACGACGACGAGAAAAAAGTCCGCTGCTGCCGCATGTAAGGCAAAGATGTATCAAGAAGCCCACACAAAGCAAGTGCTACAAATGGAAAAACTGAGAAACAGCACTTTCTCAAAAGTAAAACCTTCCACTTTTTTCCTAAGACACCATAAGAAGATAAAAATCAAGCCATACAAGGTAGACAATGTTCTCCAATGGTGAGAATAGGAAAAAAAAAAAAAAATCTTCTATCCTGAATATATAAAGATGCCTTATAGTTTAGTAATAGGAAGGCAAACAACCCAATTAAAAATGGGGAAAAGACTTGGACATTTCCCCAAAGAAGACACATGAATAACCAACAGCTAAATAAAAAACGTTTAGCATCATTACTCATCAAAGAAATGCAAATTAAAACTACAATTGAGATGCCAGTGTACAGTAGTCCCCCCTTAGTTGTGGTTCCACTTTCTGGGGTTTCAGTCACGGTCTGAAAAATGTTAAATGCAACATTCCAGAAGCAAACAGTGCATCAGTTGTAAGCCACACACTACTCTGAGTGGGGCGCTGAAGGCTCACGCTGTCCAGCGTGGCTCCGCCCAGGATGTGAACCAGGGACAGCGTATACACTGCCTGCCCATCAGTCACCCCGAGGCTGCCAGACGCCATCAGAGCCTGTGCTCAAGGGACCCTCGTTTCACCTAGCGGTGGCCCCAGAGACAAGGCCTGACGTGCTTCCTCTGAGTGAAAAGGTGAGTATACCACAACAGGGTATTTTGAGAAAGACTGCACTATGTAACTTTTATTAAAGGATGCTGTCAGAATTGTTCTATTAGTCATTGTTGCTAATCTCTTACTGTGAGTAACTTGTACGTTAAACTTCATCGAAGTATGTATAGAAGAAAACATAGTATATATTTAAGTCCAGTACTGTCCCTGGCTTCAGACATGCAGGTCTCGGAATGTATCCCCTGCCCCAACCCCTCCATGGGTAAGGAGGGGACTGGTGTATTTTCACTAAAATAGCTAGCCCTAAAAAGGCTCACAGCACAAAGTGTTCGCTGAAGATATGGAGAAACTGCGACTCTCACTGCTGGTGGGACTGTAAAATCACACAACTACTTCGGGAAGCCGTTTCACCGTTTCTTGTAAGGTGAAGCGTACCCTTAACACAACCCAGAAAGCCCACTCCTTGGCGTCTGCCCAAGAATGACGAAGGCTTATTCCACACCAAAGCCTGTACTCAGATGTACACGGGCGCTTTCGTCATGACGGCCCCAAACTGGAAACAACCACAGTGTCCACGAAAGGTGAACGGAGAAGTTGCAGAACAGACGTAAAATGGAACGCTGGGCGGCAGTACAACGGAGCAACTACGGGTAGGACGCACGCGTGAACCCATCACGGAGACATCTTGGTCAGAGAAAAAAGCCAAGCACCAGAGAGTGCGTATTGTGTGATTCCACTGAGGAATAAATCTGCAAATTTCTGAGCCACCACCAGAGAACACACAAAAACCGCAAATTCACACATCATGGGAGCCAGCCCTCAACACCGCAAAGCTCTACACACGCGCGCACGGTTCCGACTTCACCACGTTCAGACCGAGGACAATGGGCATCGTCCTTTAAGTCTCGGTGTCTTCACCCACACTACAGGAGCAGTCCACGACCTTCCTGAATTTAGTTGTGAGCGTTAAATAAGCACACGATGTGCTTAGCGTAGCGCCCGGCATACAGACTGAGCTCAGTAAATGGTGACTAATCACTTGGGCTGATTTTCTAATCAGCAGCAGCATCACAATAATTACAATTACTTATTGAAGGGGCAGCACGATCGTAAAGAAACAACCCAGCAAACGGACAGATGGAACACATGAATGTCAGTGGGAATCAATTCATTAACATTCCTATTAAAAAAAAAAAAAGTCACTTTGTTCACAAAAACAGAAAGGCAAACATTACAGCAAAAGCCAAATTAGAAGATTTGGATGATATTTGCAGTCATTTAATATCTGATATTAAAATGGGGAAAAAAAGAGCGCTAAGGCCCTACAAAGATTCATGAGCATATAAATAAATACTAAGTCACAAGAAACAGTATCTTTAAGTCGGTAAAATTTCAGAGGCAAGCACTTAAAGGAAGACAGGGATGTCTAAGCATCCAGGGGCTGTTCCAACTGCAGGAGGTAAGAAAGGCACATGACACGGACCTGAGGAGGTGCGAATAAGAAGAGCAAAGCAGGGCGCAGGGCAGACAGCTGGGCACGACACCATTACGCACAACCTCGAAACCAGGAAAGCATTTGAGTTTAGCGTGACAGAAAAAATGCGAAGATAAGAGACAGGCAAGACTCATCCTGTCAACGGGGAAAAAAGCACAGTCCCAGCCTGAGTCAGGTGTAGGAGCTGGGCTCTTACACAATCCCGGACGGAGAAGACAGCGCACCAACGCCGAGGAGTGCCCGCTGTCCCCGGGCCCGGCCACCTCCATGTCCCCTGAACTTCCCAGGAGGCCCAGCGCCTCTCCGCACAGCTTCTGCTCTTTTTTAAAGAAATGCAAGCCCATTTCTCCTCCAACAACCTAGAACACTGACAAAAAAAGTTTTTAATTTTAGAAGAAGAAATGCTTAAAGGTAAATACGTTAAACAGCTAAATTCTAGAAACCAATCATACAGTACTCCCACATATAATTCCAACTTTTTGTTAAATTTCTCACGTTAAAAAGCATGAAAGACAAGAGGACCAATTAACCTGAGCTACAACAGACATAATGCCACCTCATTAAAGGCAGTCAGGCGTATAGAGTCAGGGAATAACCCACACTTAACCATTTATTATAATCAAAGGGCAATTACCAAGATCATAAAATAAAACTGAGGAAACCAAAAGAGGATAGAGAAAATAATTTTTCAAAGTACACGTGGCTTAACTTTCAAAGAAGTTAATGTCTACCAGTTAAATCCTGAATGTAGAAGTTAACTTTTCTGAAAACGTCACATGTTAATTGCCGCTAGAAGCAAGACGTACCAGAGGAGCCCACGGCTGAACAGAGGCCTATAACGCCTTCGAGCTGTAACCAGACCGAGGCACTTCCATCACTCGTAGGAACAGACCTTTGCATTCACAGCCCTGCTTCAGAGGAGAAAGCACTGGCAGCTCCTGCGGTCGCGCAGAACCTGTGTCTGCATGCCACCAAGACGCAGCCGGAGTACTTGCATCTAGTCAGTCTCTCTCTCACGCGAGGGACGTCCTGGAGCAGCCGGCTCACCAGCGGGAGGTGACTGCCCCTGTCCTTTCTTAACTACAAGCTTTGTAGCACTGACAGCACACACCAGGCACCTTCCACCTTTTTCACCTGGGGCACGTAGAACCTCATTACTAAAATTCGGCAGCACGCCAACAAATATATTTTTTGCCGATCTGATAAAAAATGGGTATAATTTTGATTCATTCACACCAGGCGGCTATTCTTGTGTTGGCTTGTTGTCATTTTTTTTAATGTGACAATCTAAGGGAAAAGAATGAATCAGTGGCCCTGACCAAACAGCCAGGCACTCCATGCTTTAAACCTGCAGCACCCAGGTGGGCTATGGTGCACTAGGTGAAAATCGCTGGCATAAATCAATAGGTTCCCATTCATTCTCCCCCCAAAAGTAGAGACTTTTTTTGAGAACAATGGTCGCAGAATATCTAAGTAACTCCAAAAATACTTCCCTAACCCATATGAAAAAAGAAAAAAGAAAAAAAAAAAAAACAAAGGAAAAGGAAATTCTACACAAAACCATACTTTCAGCATGGCCCAAAGACAAAGAATGCTGATACTGCAAAGTAACGGTGAATGAAAACAGAACATTCACCAAATTCCAGCATTTGATGCCTCAAGGCAGCTCCTTGGTGGCAAGGAGGCCAGCAAAGGGGCCTAAGGGTCATCTGCAAGGACCACCCAAAATATTAAACCCACTCTAAATCTGAAAACACTGGAAACGTGCCTTGGAGCACCAGAATTGGGAAGCGTGGCTCCAAGCTCTGGTGACCTGAAGAAGCAGGCACCCCTGGAAGGCACTACCTGCCAGGTAAAGGGGCGCAACTTCGCGACACGCGGCTTCTGGTGAAGAAAATGGGCAGAAGGAACAGGGAAACAACCTTTGGCAAATGGGGAGTAAAGGGAAAAAGAAAAAGGAGAAAATTTAAGCTGCTGTAAGACCAAAGAGAATCGCAACGTAGGACGTTGCACAACCACCGTCCAGCTGTGTATGGACGGAAGAGGGCACCCATAACCTGGGAATACTGTAAAACACCCCAATACCACAAACATAAACAAAGGAAAGGTGAAATCCAGAAAGGCGGGAATTCGACACACATCAACGGAAAACCCCCTACCAAGAACAACCTCGACGCAGGAAGAAAAGGTAAGTCAATAGTCCAAACACAATTAAATACAATCAAACACGTATTTAAGGATATGAAAACCACGTTGAATCAGAAATTCAAACATTAAAAACAAAAGTGGACCAAATACAAGAAAAGCTCGCTGAACCCAAAAAGAAATGGGGAAAACTTAAAACTTATTACTGAAGCGAGGAACAAATTGCAAGTCACCGGAGGGAGAACTGACTCAAATAAAGATGAGCTACCACAGTCCACCGTACGTGTGACAAGCCACAGCCATCAACACCTGCTGTTATGCTCCGTCTGGTCTGAGATAACTCCCTACCCACAACTCCACGATAAGTTTTTTTTTGATTTATTGATTTTAGAGGGTGAGGGAGAGAAACACGAGTTTGTTGTCCCACTTATTTATACATTCCATTGGTTGATTCTTGCATGTGCCCGGACGGAGTGTGAACCCGCAGCCTTGGTTACGGGGACAACATGACCCAGCCAGGGTTACTTCACGGTAACTTACAGCCCTTCAGACACTCACTCACATAAGCAAACTTAAGTTTTTTGTCACAGTGAAATACTGTATTTGCTACACATCGAGGTATTACTTAACCATGTGACATGTCTAAATAGGTTGATCAGGTTCCTATTCTTCCTTTTTAGTGTGTCACTGACAAAGCTTTTGAGTTTGTTCCCCTAACTCCATCCATACCATTAGCCCTGTGTTTTATACACACACACACACACACACACACACACACACACACACACACACACACACACATATTCCTCACCTGAGGATATGGTTACTGACTTTAGGCAGAGGAGGGAAGAGAGAGACAGACAGACAGACAGACAGACATCGATTGGCTGGCTCCCATGTGTGCCCCGACTGGGGTGGAACCCACACCTTTCGGTGGGCGGGAGGGACGATGCCCCAACCGAGCCAGCAGTCACGGGCAGCCCTGTGGCATGCGCTGCACAGCCACGCATACTCGGGAACACGCAGGCCCTATCACAGAACTGGCTGTAGGTGTGAGCGTACACACACATGTAACCCTGAGCTCTCTGAAGAAGGCCTGGAAACAATGACACCTCGGTAGTGATGGGCACACCCAGCACCCAGATCTTGACGTCTAAATGCTACCCTCCGATAAAGGCCAGCGCTCCTCGGGAAAGAAGACAGTCACAGCATTGGGACAGGTAAACTACAAGTTGAGCCTGGATGGATCTCTCACAGAAGCAGAAAGTAAGAAGTTCTTTAAGAAGAAGGGAGACAGGTCAGAAGGACACAGGAGTCGACCAGAAGGAGCTCTCAAAGGCCAAAGATGGATGATCTGAGCAAGAAGATAAATAATGACAGTATAACACTATATCCTACACAATAAAATATCTTTAGGTCTGTACTAATATAAATAAATAAGTGACTAAATAAATGACAGAGAAGAGACAACTCTTCATTATAAGACTTTCAGTTGGTAAATGAAGGGGAAAAAACTACAAAGTCACCAGTAGGTAATATGACAGAAATAACTGCTGTAGTAAATTCCGCTGATGGATGCTAAAATGACTGGGTCAAAGTCTGAAGGGAAACAGGAAATTTAACATCAGCTCTCCCCCAAAACATCATTTTCAAAGAGAAAAACCAACTTCCCAAGGAAGAAACCAGTAGAGGCCCCCTTAATCATGTGAGCAAAATGAACATCACCAGCAACAAGACACCGATGCCATGTACCCGCCGACATAAAATGTACCTCCTGGTATAATACCACTCTTCTTACGGTATATTAAGGCCAAAATGCAAAATCCCAAATGCATCACAACAAAGCATCAAACCAACCTCAGCGAAGTAAGAGACATTCTAAAATGTAAAGACTGGTGCTTCCCCAAAGCATCCAGATCACACAGACAAGAGAAGAATGAGTTAACAGCAAGCCTTCTCCTTACACTCCGGCAGATAAATCCCCTGGGTTCCCTACCCACTTCGTACCTTCACCGCCACTCCGCTCCAAATGCCCGTTCCGCAGCCACATCCTTGGGCCTTGTCACGACCAGCACCCGCCCACTTCTGGAGGTCAACTGTGCACCCCACTCCCTGACGTGCCCGTTCATCCCCCCAGGCACTCTCCCACAAGGGACCCCATCCTCTCCCCAAGCCCGCTCCTCCTCCTCCTCCTGCACTTCCTGTGTCAGCAAACTGCCCATTCGTCCCCTCCGTTGCCCCGACGCCCCATCTGCACCCCGACTCTTTTCCTTCCACCTTCCCCGTGCCCCCCACTCCCTGAGTCCTTTCATGCCACCTCCTGTATCTCTCAGAGTCACCAACTTCCTCACTCCTCACCCCACCACGGTACTCCAGGCCACCTCACCCCTTCGAACAATCAAGAATTTGTTGTGACACCCTCTGCTGTCCCTGCCTGCTAGTTTTAGCCCTCTCCAAAGAACTCTCCACGGCGCAGTCAGTATGATCCTTTCAATCAGCCTCCTTCCAAAAGCTGAAGATGCTCCCATTTTTCCTGGGAGGAAGCACGGATTCCTTTACACAGCTGAAGGGCTCTTCGCACCCTGGCCTGTGTTTGCCTCCTCGGCCCACCGCCCCCAACCCCCCTCTCCTGCACCGATCCACCCACACTTGTACTCTAACTTTCCCCAGGCAATTCACGCTCTCTAAGTGTATCTCCGTCCTTAACACAGGCCTGGCGAACACCCCCCCCCCCCGCCCCCCGCCCTCTTCACAAAGCCGTCCTATTCACGCTGCTGGCTTCAACCTAAACTGAAGGTGGCACTTCCCCGGGAATAAGTTTGTCTGCAGTGATTAGACTGAGTAAACCGCCCCTTCTTTGCGTCCCTGGAGAACTCTGCACCGTCCACATCAAGCACTCAACAGACTGGACTGTAAACATGGATACGTCCGCACTCCCATCCGCACGACTGTGAAAGCCGAGCCTGGTCACTGGGAGGCCTCACCACGCGGCCCCGTGGCCTGAGCGGGCAGGGTAACGCCCATCACTGTGAAATGCACTGCAGAGAATTAACACCCGATGAGTCCCGGCTCGGGAGCACAATGTTCTTTCCATTATACTTTGTGGCACTTAATTTTACTTTCATAAACAATTCAATGTTAATTAGGTGTAAAGCATGTAAAGTTAAGAAGGATCTAGCTATCAACTCACTTTATTAATTAAAGCGATGCCCAGAGAGGTTATTACTGGCTAAAGAACAAAACACTATAAAACAGCAATGCCAAGATTAGGCATTTTGATGTTCTTTAATTACATACTTTAATCTCAGGAATTAGCATTTTAAATTTTGAAGTGGAAAAACATTAAAGTTTTTCATTTCTTCTAGGATAGCAGAGTTACTAAAAACAGAACAAATGAATCACCAATTCACTTTAAGGAATCCACAAAATTACCTAAGTGTTATAACATAAGAATATTTAATTATGGTATAAGAGTAATAAAGATAATACCGACTGAGTCATTTATATAATTACATGTTATAAACAACATAGGTATCAACTATACTCACAGACTTGTGGAACATAGCCACGGAATACATGAAGAAACATAAAATAGGATTCTTGCTCCCAAGAAGCTGAAAGTGTTTTGGAAAACAACACCCAACCATCACAAAATTAAACAGCAACAGTAGGTGACAGCAGTCACTTAAATTGTGAGCATTTTCAAAGGAAAAGACTTTCTTCTGAGGAGTCTCAGGACTGTGCGGAGACATTGCAATCTACTGCCTGAGGAATCGCTCAGAATTCCTCCGCTTGGCCAGCTGCAAGGGCTCTAAAACCTCGCTATCAACAAGCAGGTCTACTGCCCGGTCCTGTTTCTGAATACCCTAGGCAACAAGAGAAACCAGAACTCCCGGAAGAAGTGGCTGTGTCTAAGGCAGCCACAGGAAAGGCAGAGGATGAGTGTGGAATAACTTTTTGTCCCAAAAGAAGGAAGTGCTCCAAAAATTGACAGCAAGAGGTGAAAGCAATCGATGAGTTAAGCCGAAGGAAGGGGCACCCCCCGACCAAATGTGAGGGAACACGGAGCATCAAGAGGAATTCTGTACGGACAGTAATAGAGTATTTGCACTTATGCTGGCATGAAATAAGCGAACGAGAAGGGAAAGTTCTTTACAATGGAATAAAATGCCAACTAATAAGTGTGGCAGGAGTAATACAAAAACGCCACTGTGGAACCACTGTGTAATTGACTCAGGCAAGAATCATCAATGAAAGGTGAAACTATCATAGGACCATTTTACAGAGGACTGAATATTCACAGTCTCGAATTGTCTCTCCACAGATCGTTCGATAATAATGAAGAGGACAATGGTAACGTTGTGAGGAGCGAACTGGCAGGCACACCTGAACGAAGTAAGTGGTCCAAGTACACATCACCGACAATGGGTCACACCGACATCGCGCTGCCCCTAAGGCAGCGCAGGCAGGCTGTGGCATCGCTTGCATGGTACTCCTGCCAAAAACGCACAGCCAGAGTCTGGCGACGAAGGAGCAGGGTGACAAACACGAACTCCTGGACGCCCTACGAAATGAAGGTTCTGGACTCTCCAATACTTTTTTAATGTCAGGGAACAGGAAAAAACGTTGAAGGACTGTTTCAGATCAAAAGAGAGATGGTAACTACAATGCAAAGACAATTATAATGCAACAGATAATGCTGGATTAGAAAAGTCTACGAAAGAATATAATTGGCACAATTGAGATTTCAACGGTAACTGGATAGTATAGTATTAACATGAAATGTCTTGAATCGCACCATGGTTATATAAGAATATGACTTTGCTCTTCCAACCTATCGCCTGAAGCAACTAGGGGTAAAGGATCCTGCTGTGTGCAACCCACTCTCAAATGGTTCAACAATGAAAATATTTATAAGAGGACAGGGGGAAAAAAAGAGGAGGAAAGAGAAGATGCAAGAGGAGATCTATAGAGTGCACTCCTGCTATTACTTTACAGACAGACAGACATTCAATGACCTCATCCATTTAACGTGCGGTCTCCTGGTTATCAAGGTGCCCGGTCAGTTAACGCGGCACGTCCCGTCTACCCCTGCGTGCATCCGTGAGGTCTCACACCAGCTGGTAAGCCTCTTTGATACACTCCAGAAGATGGAGTCAAGGAGCGCCAAACTATAAATAAAATGAATACTAGCATCTGTTTCCAGACTTCGGGACCACTCCGTAAATGCAAAAAGTAATAAAGCAAACACGCCAAATGTTACCACTTGGTGACCGTAGGTGACAGGCATATGGAAGTTCATTGTCCTATGCTTGTAACTTTTCTCTTCAGTTTTTTCCAAAACAAAAAGTTAAAAACAAAACCCCTTTTTGCCAATACTAAGTTTACTTTGGGTAACTGAGCCATCTCTAAATGACAAGACCTTAACTCCAGATTCTTCTCTTCCTTTCCCTTCATAATCCATGTCAGATTAAGGTTAACAGTATTACGAAAAAGGTTTTCAGTATTAAAATCGGTATCTTGCTAAAGTAGTCCCCAACTTGCAAATGGGATACATTCCAAAAGCCCATTTGTAAGTCAGCTGTTTAAAATGTGGAATGATTTTCACCATTACGAATAGTGTTAGGTTCCTAACGCTGGCCACAAAAGCTCTCCGTAAACCTTTGTTAGCAACACAGTGGAATTAGTATCGTATTTCATGTACCCTGCGTTAAACTGCAGAGTCCCCTCCCCCGAGCCTTTCTTGAAGTAACACGAAATTAGGTGGATACGCTAAAGGGAGGTAATGGAGGGGACGTTGGTTAGGAAGGAGCAACTAGTAAGCGGCTACACTGTCTAACCCAGTTTTTACAGGGACAGGCATTTCACGCTGGAAACACAGCCCTCAGTCCGATGTCTACTCCCTGCCCATCTAGAAGGCAAAATGGAGTATCGGGAACCACCACTTGTGCTCAACAGCTCTGAGCTCACCACCCTGACCCAGAATGCTGATGACAGTATGTTAATACGTATACAAATTCATAAGATGGTATTTTATAGTCAGGAAAGTACCTTTATAATTTTTAAAGGCGGACTGGGAAAACTAGTTTCGATTGGTCATTATATTGGGTTGCCAAAAAAGTGTGTATGGTTTTGTTCATAAAATACGAGACACACTTTTCATTTTCACCAGTAACTTCATTGTTCTGGATATTTTGAGTATATCGAGTAAGTGCTGCTATTGGCTTCTAGCACGCAGAAGCCAGGGGTACTGCTAAACATCTTCTAATGCATGAGACAGTCCCACGGCAAAGAATTATTTGCCAAAGTGTCAATAGTACCAAGAAATTTCGCGAACCACTTTGGACACATTGGACAACTCACGGCACCTTCCCCACGCACTGCACACATCTTTATCTGCGTACCAGCTGCGTGTTCGCCTTCCTTGAAATAATAAAGCATAATATGCCAAAAATACTGCATCTTTTCTTCCACCTTAAATATTAAATGGTTGCACAAAACTTCACCAATTTTGTTACGTTTTTCTAATGCATGCTGGTATGACAGCTGTCACAATACGATCTAACAAAATTGTTTCGAATGAAGTTAAAAGACAAGTACTACTAGAACCATCATGCAGAGGAAACGAAACAAACTTTTTGGCCAAGCCAGTAGCTCGGGGAACTTCAGCATTTACTGAGCATTCACGATGTACCGTGACAGCCTGGAGAACACTGGCATCCCGACAGAGCAAGACAGCCTCTGATGCAGGAAGTCGACTTAGCAGAAGAGAATGACATCCACTGGAATACTGCAAGTAGTTTAAAATGGTATCTATTCTACAGATAGTGTATCAAGAGCAAGGGAGAAAAAGTTCATCCAGAGAGATTAAAATTGGTATCGCAGACGACACTTGAGCTGCAACTTAAAGCATGAATGGAGCGATAGGCATCTGAGCAAGGGAGCATGCTGGCTCCCGGCAACAACAGGAACCCTTAAGGATACAGAGGCACCCAGTCCAGTACTTCCTGTCCTCCAAGTGCCAGGCAGCGCGGGCCAGTGCCTGGACACCCAGCTACCAAGCAAGGCCTCTGCCTTCATGGAGCTTCCAGGCAGGTTGGAGAATGACCATGAGTAAGCAATAACTAACTAAACAAGGTATGTACACATTATGAGTATCTTAAAGGAAATAAACGAGATGTGTGAGACAGTAACTAACGAAGTACAGCATGAAACAACAGGATGGTCTGCCTGAGAAAGTGAGATTCTGGCCAAGTTCCAAAGGATTTAGACATTCCAGTCTCACGAAGAAGGTGTTGAGCAGGTATTACAGAAAGTGCAGAAGACCCTAAAATAAGGACATACAGCATTTAAAGAACACTAAGGGGTCCCCGTTGCTGGCATCGATGGATGAGGGGAAGAAGGGTGAGAAGGAGAAAGATCAGGGCCTTCGGGCCAAGAAAAGGAAGACAGGCTCCATTTCGAGAGGAAGGGGAAGTCACAGGAAAATTCTATGCAGAGAAATGACATGATTTAGCTCCTAAAATAATCCCTGGAGCTGCTGTGGGATGAAAAGAGCTTCTAAGGAGCAAGAAAAGAAACAGGAAGCCCCTTTAGGAGCTACCACAGTAAATCATGCGAGAGATAACGATGCCTTGAAATTCAGAGGTGGCAGCGAACAGGAAGAGTGGTGGATAGGTTCCAGATAAACTCTGGAGGAACGAAAGAATGTGTGGATGGACAGGATTGGAGGGATAAATGAATCTAGAAAGAGAGCTTAAGTTTCTGACTCAAGTACTGCCATTTACCGAGAGAGAGAAAGCCAGCAAAGACACCAGGTTTGGGGGTAGGAAGGAGGAAGAAGATCGGGGGAAAGGAATAAATAGCTATATTTTAGTCCTATGGCTAATATTACATTTGAAATTCCAACTCGATTCCCCAGTGGGTCTCAAACTCAGGGAAAATACTGGGCTAGAAAAATAGAAGCGGTAATCACCAGCATCCATGGCCTTTTCAGGGAAGGGCAAACAGCTGGCCTTAACTGGGTCAGAGAAACTGAAGGGCAGTGGCTGACAATGAACCTGGAAAGGTAGGACAGAACCCCACGATGAAGGGAACCATGACTGAAATAACAGCGAGGGCGGAGTGAGCAAACGGCAGCAGTGGCAGGGGGCGAAAATCGCCGCATTTTGGGTACCAAGCACGGTGCGGACGCCTTTCTGATGCAAGTCTCGTTTACTCACCTCAACAACGCTATGAAGTAGAGAGTATTATAATCGCTATTTTATACACTGAGCTGCGCGAAAAGACTGAGAACTTGCCAGAGAGCGCCAAGTCCTGGCGTGGGTATTCTAACTAAGGCAGTATGACTTTAAAGACCAATCTCTTATCCCTTAAGTGACTGCCTCTCTAACTGCCTATGCTTTCAAAGCTTTTCTTAAAAAAAGAATGGCATTTAGATCTGAATTTTAGAGGTACGATTTGCACCTCTATGTAAAAGATGGATTGTTAGGGCGGGTAACAGAGGTGAGAGAGGCAGATACAGTACTAGTCAACGCAAGAGCCCTTGTTTTAATAAGCCAACGGCTACCTTCCCAGGTTCAACGAGGAGGCTCCCTTTGTTCCAAGGGTCACAAATCACGCCTCAAAAGTAATCCAAGTCAACCAACCTACACAAGCATGCTGCTGGGAACAAAAATAACCTGGTAAAAGGATCCAGCTTGGGCAGTATAAATTTACCACCCACTACGAACATATTTCTCGCAACCTAACTTTACTGATGGTTGAAGGGGGTTTTTTGTTTTTTTCTTTTTTGGGGGGGGGGGGCGGGCAGGGGCGGGTTTAGATTCATAGATTAAAGTTTATATTTTCGTATAAGAAAGAAAATAAAAGCAGCACTGATTCCAGACAACTGTAAGAAGAGGTACCTTGGGTGATGTTTATTAGAAGTCTGACTGGAGCCCGGTTTTCAGCCATGATCACAGCTCCTCTGGCTTCCAGCACCACCGGTTAATACACTCAAGAAGTAAGTTACCTGCTGCCATACGCCCGTGTTCAAATATTGGCATTCCGCCTCAGAAACCAGCCAGTTTTTTAACTTACATGCCTATGATCTCATCAAGTGATTACTAAGATAATAGTAAATAAAAGATTAAGCTCAATAACTATCGATTAAATTCAGTAAATGCGTGTAAATATTAAAATCAGTAAATAACAAATATCTACATTAAAATACAGTATCTACTATGTGTCGACACACCTCATGTGCTATGCGTGAGGCATTAACAACTGGGTTTACACTGAATTAGAATAAATTGGACACAGGTCCATATAGTATCAAGGACACAGATAAAATCATTTAGTTCCACAAAGCAGGTGAAATGAAGTATACAAAATTATACAGGGTAGGGCCAAAACAGGCTTACAGTTGTTCCTATGGAAAAGAATACAATTAATAGTATTATCAGAACAAACTGTTTCACATACTCACACCTGTGAACCTGCTTTTGCCCCATCCTGTAGATTACCCAGTAAAAAGCTATTTTTAAAACATACCTATTCCGGGTACGTTATAAAAATATTTTTCTAATTTTAAATTTTAATTACTGTATCTGGAAGACACAGGTAATTCCTCAAGGACGCATTTCACGAAAGAGTAAGAAAAATGCTTATATTTAACTCTAACTTTTTTCTTCAACGGTTGGGGAGGTGATGTAGGTTAGAATTAAACAATGAGTACAGATCGCAAACATACTGCAGAACGGCCAACTAAACATGTTATGGATAATCTGACAGTGAGTTTAAAGGCTGGGGTATTGTATGCCAAACACACACGTGTGCATTCTCCTGCATTTACACACGAAACAGAGCCCTGTGGTCACAGGCACTACGCGTGCAAGCATTAGGCAAAGCACCCGGGTCATCTCCTGGGAAGAAAGGGAGATCAGGCAATGTGCGTTCTTGCACATGAAGCCTCAGGCAGTGCATGAGCAACTTTCACAGCCGTTGTTCCATTTAATTCTAGCCATTCCAAGGGTAGGTAGTGTGCCTTTGGATTTGACAGATGTCTGTAACTCTGTCAGCGGGAGAGCTGAGATCTGAACCAAGATCTGAGGACAAACTGCAAGTCTTCATGAGCACTTGCAGATCAGCAAGAGTTCAAGGGTCCCTTTGAAGGAGGTCATCTAACCGCATGATGGATGTGATTCTCCATATTTATATTTCTCTAATTACTTAAACATTGGGAGGGCACTCCTGTCTCCATCTACTAAGAATGTTCACAGATTTTCTTTCTAATCTAGAAAAAAAGCAATACTGATCATTTTCAACCCACGGAGCAGTACGTTCAAGCTAGACTTTGTAACATTCATAGGTATCATGAGCGTATCCTGCAAAAAACAGATGGGGTATGGTCCGATCGCCAGGCAGAATAAACGCCCACAGACAATGGAGAACCGCGCCATCCCTGTATGCCCTTTTGTCGGATCAAAAGCAGCACAGGGAGGGGAAAGAAGGCTTTCCAAAACCTAACTGACAGCACCCTACTTCCCAATAACAAACTTGTTTCCAGCTGACTCCTTGTCAGTCAGAGCGCAAATCTACTAAAGATGTAAGTGGCACAGTTCAAACTTTAAAATCAAGTTCTATGAAACATTTCCATAATTACTTAACCACCCTCAGAATACACGTCACTATTTCTCTCTTGGTAACCAAAGAAGTAATGTTGCTATTGCTTGAACATTAATAAAATTCACGTTAACCTGCATGGCATTCTAAATGGAAACTGCAAAGCTATAGTGCAATTGTTTTGAAAAATAAAATACCACTGCACAACTCAACACCTTTTAAAGAGTATTTCCTATTGCATTTACCAAAAACCACCTTTGTCACACATGCCTATTAAGGAAACATAAAAACTCTAAGGAAGCATAAAAACTCGAAGAATATGGAAAGAGATTATTCTCCAACCGTAATTCAACCCGGTGACACTGATTATTTCTGAGCCCCAATGAGCTCTTTGCTTTCCACTGAACAACCCCCACCCCTCACTCACATCCCTTAACAATTTAATTTTTTTTACCTTTCCCTGGAAAGTAATTTGAGTTCAATATAATTTCATCACATTTGTTCCAATGTGGGAAAAAAACCCTAGCTTTAAATACATGTGAATTACATGAGAGCCACGAATTTGTTTCAGGTGGGCACTATTCAAGACATTGACTACTTTAACAATTAGGTTATTGGAAACAATCTTGCAAGCTGTTAATCTCAAGACTGAATCAACCAAGTATGTAAATCCCAGTTTTAGCTCTTCGGAATACTTTCATCATTTTAACACCATGATCACAACTTTTTACAATATACTCTCTTTGAACTCAAAGTGACTCCAGAACCACCAAGGGCACCACCATGTAGAACACACTGATCTTAATATTTTAAGACACGTAACCTGTGATCATTACATGTGCTAAAGTCTAAATAAAAGTGGCATCCACTTTAGTGAAGGCATCTTTTACTTCTTCTTACAACAAAAGTTACCGTACAGCTAAAGAAATGAGTGGACTAAGCCCTCCAAAAATATACCCACAAAAAAAAAAAAAAAAAACCCAAACCAAAAAATGGACATACAAAAGGTACAACACCACAATAGTTATTTTCTCCTTTCAAAAAAAAAAAAAAATTAAAGCTATTTTGTTTACCTCTTGCACGGAATGACTGTTCACGTACTTCCACGGTAACCGATTTTAAAACTGACAACTGGAGTACTCGGCATTGCCAAAACAACACCGCTGGATCCTTAAAGGGAAAGCGCTCGTGGGTCCGTAACGCACACCTAACCACCGCTTCAGAAAACCTTCTCTTCCTAGAGCAATACGTGATACAAGAAGACACAAAGGAAACACACCACGATTTAAAAGAAAGAAACACGAAACGAGAAACCAGACAGGATTTGGTTCAGAGCGCACTCGCCGTCTGCCGTTCGCACATCGCGGCAGGCCTGCGGGCTACAACGCCATTCCCGGGATCCCAGCCCCACCGAAAACTCGAACGCAGGTCCCTGCGCTGCACGCACGGCTCCCGGCCGGCCCGGGGCCGCAGGCTCGCTTCCGACCTCAGCCATCGCACTTCCAGCCCGCACGTCCCACGGCCAGAGAGGCTTCCCCGATTCAGAAACGCTCACCTTCCCCGAAGTTGTTCGCACCGTGTCACCTACCGCCCGAATTCTCGCTGTTCCGCGACAGATGACAATCGAACTCAAAGGCAAAGTTTCCATCACACCGACCCTTCCCCGCGAGCCGGGATCTGTCTGCCGATACTCGGACGTCCCGGGCGGCACGCGGCGCCCTCCTGGAGCCCTCCTTCCCCGCGGCGTTTCCCCGCGGGGTGCGGGGTGCGGGGTCCGCTGTCGGCGCCCGCAGGTGCCCCCGGCCCGGGCCGCCTCCGCCGCCCCCGAACACCGACCCGCCATTGACATCTACACTCACGGAGAGTGCGGACCTAAATGTTCCGCCCCGTTAGACCAACCTCCTCCCAGAGCAGAAGTGGGGGAACTTCTTCAAGTCCCACCACAGCGCAGAACGCCCCCACGCTGGGGGGTCCACCCCTCCGGGGAGACCCCGGCGTCCGAGCCCACGAGGAAGGAAAAGGGCGCTCGGGCGTTCCGCCCCGGGAGAGGCTCCGGGCCCCCAGGGAACTCCTTCAACTTTCAAGAAGGTGACGTCTACCCTCGCCCCCCAGCCCCGAACGCCGTGCGTGCTCGGGGAGGTTCGGCCAGCGGAGTCCGCGCTGCCCAGTCCCCCCGCGACACCCCCTCGGTCCCCGGGCCAGCCCTCGGGGCACCCCGCCCCCACCTCCCCAGGCGCCTCGCCCCTCGGCGCCGACCCCTCTCTACCTCCTCTGGTCGCCTACCCGCACCCCGCACCCCGCCCGCCCCGGCGCCCCCGAGCCTGCGATCCGGCCTCCTGCCAGCCGGACGCCGCCCTGTCCTGGTGTCCCTGGGGCCGGCGGGCTCCCCTCCTCGGTCACACCGCATCCCGCCCCAGCGCCCCTCAGCCCTAGCCTGGCCCCCGGTCGAAACGCCGACCTGACACCACCGGCCCCAAGGACCCAGCCCCGCCGTTTGCGGCCCTCACCGTGTCTCCGGAGCAGCTGGCGGGTGCACACACGCCGCAGCCAGGACCCGCCACCAGCGCTTTGCGTCGCCCGGAGACGCCTCCTTCAGCCCGGGACTCGCCGGGACATCGGCGCACGGATCCCCACACCGGGGCTATTTTTAGGAGACAGGCCCGGGCCAGACCGGAACTCGTTCCTGCACGCGCGCATGCGCACTCGGCGGGAGGGCCTCGGTGTCCCTCCGCCAGCCTCGCCTTCGCGTTCCTTTCTGCCGAGTCCCTCTCGGGCTTATCCCAGGTTTCTTTCTGGAGCTGCTTTACCCTCTCGGTGGACCCTGGAGTCTTGAAATGGGAAAGGCAAAGGTGTGGGCTAAGGCAGTCGCACCGGAGGGAAGCCAGAGCTAGCCCACAAGGACAAGAGGGGCGGACTATGTTTTTCCGGGCGGGTGAGGCGACAGATCAGCCAGTACAGGAAGGGAGATGACGGCGGTTTGGCGCCGGGCTGCGGGATGGACCTTGCTTTCCTCTGAAGGCGTGGTCGCCAGGGAGGGATATTGGTCACTTGATGAGGGCTGGGCGTCTCCCAGGGCGGGGCGTCCCGGTGGCGTCCCGGTGGCGTCTAGGACCTCGGCCGCCCGCCCCTCGGCTCAGCCCGCGGGGGCCGGGCGGAGCGGCCACGGTGACGTTGCGCGTGGCAAATGGCCGCACCTGCCCGCGGGCGGCAGCCAACCCGGGGCGCCGGGGGGCGGGGCCGCGGCTCGGGTGCGAGAGTTCCGCGGGGTCGTGGAGTCCCGTGCGAGACAGCGTCCCCTGCGGGGCCCGCGAGGCCCGCGGGGCCAGCCCCCCGTCCCCACCCGGCTCTCGGCACACACGGCCTCCCCGGACCTCGGCTCGCCGCGCCCGAGCCCACGCCCTCTTTGTGGTCCTGGCCGCACCTGTGCCCGCGCCTTGGCGGCCGCCAGGGCCACCTCGTTGAGCGATCACAGTGGGACCCGGCCCGGAGAGAGTGGGCCTCGAAGGCTCCCGGAAGGCCGGCGACCGCTTTGGGACCCGTCGGCCACACTCACCACGTCGTGGAAGACTCGCAACCCCTTAATCTTTTGTATTAGTAACAGTTAATTACTAATACGCATATCCAGTGTGCCTGGAGCCGTATACTATGTGCCAAACATAGCTCATTATTTCTTACAACATCGCCACGAACTGGATTCAGTTTCTATTCCCATTTTACAGAAGAGGAAAGGGAAGCAGAGCGCTCAAGTGACCTTCTGAGGTCACCAAGCTTAAGGGCCGGGGGGGGGGGGGGCGGCACTGAGGACTTCAACTACCAACCGCTCTGCATGCTGCCTTTTCTGAGAGAGGTGCAAAGGAGATGAGCTTGGGTCAGCTGTTCCGATTGCTGGGGTCATTGCTTTTGTGGAGGAAGGTCATTAGGAGAGGAGCCCTTGTTGGCCCTTTTGTCCCGAAGGGTGCTCAGCTCCGCAGGCTTTCGAAGGGCACACTGCCTGCATCTGCACCTCTTATGCAACGGACACACGACCAAATGCTTCTTTTCCTGTGAAGAAAAGAAGTTCAGGCCCATAGCACTTGAAAACGAAGTGCCTGGGGTGAGCGAGCAGACTCCAAGAGGCTGTGGGCAGAGGAACTGGGAAGTTACAAAGGAAGCTGGAGGCTCGCAGGCTTCCTCCCTCAAGGAGCAGGCAAGGGCCTGGGGAAAACCCAACTCAAAAGTGGTGCATAAACACCGGACCCTGGAAAACAAACCTGGAGTGTCGCGGAGAGCCCCCACAATGACTTCGGTCAGAGCAGCCCAGCCACAGGGACAATGGGGGGCGCGGAGGGTGGGGGTGTTCAAACACCATAAAATTTGGTGGCACTAGGCAAGTCAGGTGGAAGTGCATGCGTTTTAACCTTCCAGGAGCTGCAAACCCAGCTGGATTTGACTTCTCTGCTCCAGGAATATAAAAGCTAGACAGTTTTCCTTCAAAGACGATAGTCTGAGGTCAGGGCACAAAGAGCAATGGCTACTTCATTCCCACCTGTCCTTCTCCCTGGAAGGAGAACAGGCTGTTCCAGAAGATGTTTTCATTCTCTCTTGGCTCCACCCCGTCTCCCACCCTTGCAAAAGCTAACTCGCTTGGGGCACAGAAGACTCAGCTCACACCGACCACCTCCTACCCATTCAAATGCTATTGGTCACTCCAGAGCGCCAGACGGAGAACTTGGCTGTCGGTCCAACCAAAGCAGAAATGAACAGTGTTTGCCTCCCTTGAGGAAGCACCTCTCTCTCCCCAACACCCCCTGGACATCAAAGCAGTTGTCGAAGAATTGCAGGGAGTGGTAGGAAGGAAGGAAGGAAGAGTAAGTTTAAGAATTTTAGAGCATAGCAAAGTCCACTAGCAAAATATAGTCACTCTTACTTGTAATTACAATCGCCAGCTTTAGGAAATCATCACAGCCTTTGTTCAGGTCTTGAAAACATACGTGGACTCCAGCGTCTTCAGGAACTTCCGGCGCACAATGTGACGCAGACCACACGTGTGAGCATTTATGTTTGCCGTGGTCCTGGCGGTAACTTCCGAGGAGCAACACCTGTCCTTCCTCCCGCTCCTTCCGGCCCTCTTAAAGCACTCAGGTATGTCCGAGCTGAAGGGACTCACACTGTACTCGGCACCAAGACACAGAGGTGAGGAAGCACAGCTCTTCCTTCAAAGTGGCTGGTACCTTTGGGGGAAGGTACACCTTAAAACACAAGCCACCCTAATGGCCACCCAAAGAGGGGTTTCCCAGGGTACTAGATGATAAATCTAAGGAAGGAAGAGAATTTAGGGAGGGCTGCTTAGAGTAGGCAATCCACAGCGAGCGGATCTAGAACACAGATGGCAAATACCTGGCCCTCAGGCCAAATCCAGCCCTGTACCCTGTTTTACCCCGCGGCAGCGCTTAATGGTTAAGGAGTAGTTACATTTATACAGCCCTAAAATTACATTCGGGCCTTTGAAGGCAATTGTGAGGCTGATGTAGCCCCCTGCCACCCCGTGAAAATGAGTTTGACACCCCTAGATTCTAGAAAGCCTGAGGATGAAAAGGGGGGCCCTTTTATTGTAGCTTGATCTGCAGAATAAAGCCGGAGCCCCCTAGCACGCAGGGAATCCAAACCACCTGACCGGCCTCACCTTCGCCTCTTCCTGCCGAACACCTCACTGTCCTGGTTCAGAAATCGGAGAAGTTTCTCTTGCAAACACCAAGTGACTTCCTCCTCTCTGCAAGGTAAACCCCTTACATCCATCGAGTCTCCACTTGGGCATAATCTTCTCCAAGATCCCTTGTCTCGTACAGTGTCTTAGTTGGAAGGTACGTATTCCCTTACGTAGGCCCACCTCCTCCCCTTTAGACAGGGAGCTCTTTGAAGACAGGAACTGTGCTTGCCTCCTTAATTGATCTGGACTCTCCAGCACAGTGCCTGGCACGTAGATAATCAAATCATTATCTGTTGAATATTTATGAGCGTGTGCTAGGGGCAAGGGCCCCTTGAGGGAGGCTCGAGAGAGAACCCACAGCCGGTGTAGTGTCCCTGGAGCAGGGATCAAGGGCGGGGTGGAAGAGCGGTCGGGAGTACCATGGTGCAAAGCCTGAACTCCAGCCAGGACATTGGGGTTTTTCTGAAAGCAATGAATGGGAAGCCACTGACGCTTGAAAGCAGGTGAATAACTTGATCTAGAAGGCATTCTAGAAGGATTGCTTAGGGAAGAAGTTGGGGGTGGGGTGGGGGCAAGCCTGGAGGAGGACAACCAGAGAGGAAGATACTCAAGGTGCAGTCACTGCTCTCGGAACGCCCCCTCCCTGAAGGTCTCCGCAGGCGGTCCCCACACATGCTGACGGTTTCCTGTGTGTCTCCGTTCAGGACATGCTCTGACCCCACAAGCGGGCTCCAGTCAGTAGATCAACACCCCAGCTTCCTCATGCCTTGGGAAGACAATTCTGAGGCAACTGCCCTAAAAAAATCTCTCAGGAAGGCGGGGGGGGGGGGGGGGTCCCAGTGGATTAGTCCCCAGTGGCCCTCAGGAGCGATGCATTCACTTGCACACTTTTTATTGTCTCCTCGATTCCCTTATCTTGCTTCCCTGCCTCCTCACAGCACTTCCTGGGATTAGCTCTCAAATAAAATACCTGCGCAAAAATCCTTGTTTTAGGGTCTTCTTTTCAGGGGACTCGCTGAAGACAGATGGCAACTGAGATAAGGAAGAAAGAGGACCTGAATGAAAACAGTTGCCTGACCATTGAGCCTGGGATTAGGGACAGCAGAGGAGTACCCCCCACCACCACCACCCCAGGCTTCTGGTTTGGGCTCCAGGGTGGATACCAGCAGTGTCATTTGCCTGAAGGACACTGGAGGAAGACGAGGCCCACGGGCCGGGCGAGGGCAATAGGATGGGTTACGTCTGCTCACGTTGACTTTGAGATGCCTATGGGACACCATAGCCTTAGCCCCATGTGGCTGGAGAAGTGCACAACTAGTGAGCCGGGAGGGCTTCCTGAAGGAGGAGAAGTTTCAGTAAAATTTTAAAACTGAGGACTATAGGCTGGTAAAAGGGGGAAATGAAATAAGGAGTTGAAGAACGATGATGGGGGGAGTGAACAGTAAAAAAAAGAAAACGGATTCAGAAAGGGGAAAAAAATAAGTTTACCAAAACCAGGAAAAACTAGAGCCAAAAGTGATCTGTGCAACCTGGGTCCCCAATTCTTGAACACAGTGGATGTTTATTAAATATGATGTGAACCAGGCACAGTGTCTCAATAAATATTTTTCACGACGTCTCAATGTTGTATGAGTATAAACAACTAATACAAATTGAAGGTTTGAACGTGTTACCCTTTATTAGCGAATCCTCCAAATTTAACTCTGTCTAAGGGCTTGTGTCTTGTTGAGAAATATCACAGTCAGGAAACCACATCTGCTTGTAAGGTTATTTACTTGTAAATCTGACATGAGACCTAACGACTTCTTCTAAATATTTCAGAAAATCAAGATTCCACATTTTAAATGAAACCTGAAGATGAAAACATAATCCACTTCGTACCGAACAGGGTGAGTTCTTTAGAGTTAAAATCACTAACGTACAAGTGCAGGAGAGGGTCTTTTTGCGCATTTTTTTTTCCATTTCCAGCTCCAGGATGAACACCCAGATCTCAATGCCATTTTCCAATGAAAGGAACCAGGCTCCGTGGAGAAATGACTGATTCCCGGACTAGGGAGGAAACAAACAAACTAGATAATTCCATGTGCCGAAAAGCAGGAAGTGCTCAAAAAGTGGTGAGGCCGTGTCAAAGGGACACAGGCGTCATCCTGAAAGAGCCGCCGGCGGCCAAAGCTGGGACAATTTGGGCAACATAGCAAATCACGCTAGTATTGGATTAGAACCCACAGAATGAAATAAATACCCATGAGTCCATTCCGATAATACATCATTGAGTGAATAAATACATGGGAGAGAAAGCACATACCTTGCTTGCAGGAGAATTCCAATTAAAAATGTAGAAGAAATGAGCCCTGGCTGGTGTAGCTCAGTGGATTGAGCGCGGGCCTGCGAACCAGAAGATCGCGGTTCGATTCCCAGTCAGGGCACATGCCTGGGTTGCGGGCCAGTTCCCAGCAAGAGGCAACCGTACATTGATATTTCTCTCCCTCTTCTTCTCTCCTACCCTCTGAAGATAAATTAAAAAAAAAAATGTAGAAGAAATGAGAGCAATACAAAATTGGGAAAGCATCACAGTTAATAACTACAGCAGGCAGAAACTATCAATGGAGGCGAAGATTAGCGGGGAAAGGAATAATGAGAAGCAGGACCATTGCATAGCCTCAAAGCAGCTCCCTACGAGATGTTTACTAGTGACAAAGGGACAAATAGTAACTTTACAGTAGAGAAATCCAACAGACATCAGCTCAACCAACTGAATGCAGCCAACATCACCAGTCATCAGATACATGGACACTTTGTACCCTGTGAAATGATGCGAAGAGAAGCGGCCCTTCTTTGGTATTCCTGCTAACAATGTGTCACCAGACCATGGGAAACGTCAACAAATCCAGTTTGAGAGACATTCAACGAAATAACTAATCAGTGCCCCTCGGCAGTATCCAGGTCATGAAAGGCAAGGAAAGACTGAGGAACAGCCACAGATTGGAGGAGGGAGTGAGGAGACGCAAGTCCATGCAAAACGGGATCCTGGATTGTATCCTGGTGCAAAAAGGAGACAGCGAGAACACCAGTGAAATCCGAGTAGTTTAGCGAATAGTGTTATATCAGCGTTACTGTCCCGATTTTGACCATTTTACTATCCTAATGTAAGATAACCATTCGGGAAGCTGCGTGAGTTTTCTGTCCTGTGTTTGCAACTCTTGGTAAGTCTAAAAGTATGCGAAGATTTTTTAAAAAAATGTATTTAATGTTAAAATACTTCGGTGTTCTGCCTTGGCTGGTGTGGCTCAGCGGATCGAGCGTGGGCTGTGAGCCAAAGGGTCGCCGGTTCGATTCCCACTCAGGGTACATGCCTGGGTTGCGGGCCAGGTCCCCAGTGGGGGCCATGTGAGAGACAACCACACGCTGATGTTTCTCTCCCTCTCTTTCTCCCTCCCTTCCCCTCTCTCTCTAAAAATAAAGAAATAAAATATTTTTAAAAAATACTTCAGTGTTCTATCCTTTACTCAACTGCCCAATCATAACCCTCATAGGGAGTTAATATCACTGGTATAAAACATGTTTACAATACAGAGTATGTTCAACGTCCAACTGAGCGACAACGTGAAAACTATTGGTAACATGCTTATATGTACAAATATTTCCAGGTGGCCAATGTTCTGAATTGAGGGGGAAAAAATAAATGTTCCTAGTTACAATGCATAGCAATGGAGTCCGTGTCTCCCATGAACATCAGAACAGGGTCCACCTGCCAAACTTCCAACGCTGCCCATTCCCTTTTTTTTTCCCCCAAGCACAAAAAAATGTTGTTTTCACTTTTCTTATTTGAATATCACACGGGCTTTTATTCTTGAATGCCTGATAATGAAAATGATGAATTCAGGCTCTCAAAGGAGGAGATGAAAGACCTTCCCTTTGCTCATTTTATGTTCTTACATGTCAAAGTCCCCATAAAGATTAAATAAACTTTGAAAACGTCAGGAGCTGAAACTCTGACAGCTGGGTGTTTCATACAATCGCACTTCAAACAAGTCTTTCAATTTCTCTCATGTGTTGTCATTTTGTTAGGTTGTATTTTTTTTTTCTCCTGCGCGAAGTTTATTCAGACTTTGTGATTCTCTCCGCAACCCACAATGCATTCACACGTCGATTATAGTCATTTCAAACACTCAGGGTATTTTCTTTTCATTTTTTTGTGTCCCATCCCAACAAGCTACATTTCACATACCGCCCCCCCACACCCTACCCACAGCTACCCCTTACATATGAGGTCATGGTCTCTCTCTCTCCTGTCCTCTTTGCCTATGTATTTTTGTCACAGATATTTTTTCTAAAGACTGGAATTGTCCGGTTCCCCTGCAATAATTTCTTTCAAAAAGCTTCCCAGGCGTTACCAGGCTCTGTCTGTGGAATGTCCATTTAGACCTAGTCCGGGCCTCTACGTCCCTAAGTCCTAAGATCTCACACAGAGAGAATGGCCTCTCTGTGACAGTCACATTATACAAATCATCCCCAAATTGCAAGTTAGGATCCAGCAAGGACGTGTGTATGTTAGAATGTCAAAATGTGAGACAAATCTTGGAGGAGCTCCTGCAAACACGAGACCAGTCTCGTGGGCTTTTATCTAAATCACACCCCTGCCATTCTCCAGGTGGGTCCATGCGGGCAAGCTGCTCAGTTTCCCCAAACCTCCATTTTCCCACCTGGAAGGTTACTCTGAGGATTGAGTCACCCGCCTAAAGCAGCTACATAATCTACTCGTAGCCTGCACAGGTAGTAGCTACACATGTGGTTCTTCATGGATTCCACAAACTTCTTCTGGGCCTTACTGTGTTCCAGGCCCTGTTCGAAGCACCGAGAATACAGAGGAGCGCTGTGTTCTCACGGAGCTGGTAGTCCTGGGGTGTGCAGACAACAACAAAAAAATGTATCAACAAGAACACATGAGCTGGCGACCCAGGCTATAACGCAAACACCACAAGATCGTGAGGGAGAAAGGGATGAAGTGGGTGCTTTAAACTGGGGGTGCGGGGGGGGTCTTCGCGGAGGCAGGGACATTTACACTGGGCGACGAAGGAGCTGCACAGAGGAAGACCTGGGCAAGAGAGTCGCAGGTAGAGAGAAGAGCAAAGTCCCCCAGGTGGGACTGAGCCACAGGAAGGGTGGCTGGGCCTGGGGGCGGCGGGGGGGACTGGGGTATGGCTGCTGCACCCTCTTAACCTCTGCGAGACAGCAATGAAAAAGCAATGGATTCAAAGGCCAGCGGGTGCGAACAAATTGCTCCCTTCCTGTTCCAAAGGGCCGAGCGAGGAAGCCCTGGTAGTCGGCCATCTTCTAGCTGCAAAGGGGCAGGAATGTAAGTCAAAGCAAGAGGGAGGGTTCACTGTTTGAGAGATTGGGGGCCATCTCCAACTGCAGCTGTGCTCGTAGGCAGGCTGGGCGAGTGGCAGACACGGCCTCTCTGCTCAGCGAGAACCCTGAGAGAAAGGAGACACATGGAAGGAAAACTGTCACTAAAAAAATCCCCGACAGACTGCATGGGAAGGCCTGGCATTCCGTGTGCTGCCTTGACCTCTTTGACCCTCCTAGGGTCCCAGAATCCTAACCGTGAGCTCCCCCATTCTCATCAGATACACAAGGCCCCTGCCCAGCTAGTTCCGCAGCAGCCCGGCCAGACAGCCACACCCACCGGCCCATGTCCCTGCCAGCCCACATGCTTATTCAAACAAACCCATCCCCTTCCCCTGCAGGGACCGGGGGGTCATCTCACCCCCTGTTCCCACAAAGCCTGTCTCCCACAGCTCAGGCTGGTGCGTTCAACTCCTGCGTGCAGCCGCCCCGTGGCCCTGCCTGGTGCTGGGTGACCTGCTCCCCAGGCCGTGAGCGTAAGTGACTAGTAAACTTCCGCCAGTCTCATCTGCCCACTGTCCCGTGTCCACCACCTCATGTTATTTAGGGTGGGGTTCCTTCTGCACCAGCAGGGTGGGTGGGAAGTGATCAGAACATAGACATCAAATGCTTTTCTTCCCCCCCGCCCAAGGTTATTTTCACTTCCTTCTTCCTCTTTAAATCCTCACCTGAGGCTATGTCCACTGATTTTTTTTTTTTTTCAGAGAGAGAGAGAGAAAAACATCGATCAGTTGCCTCCCGACCATGTCCCAACCCGGGATCGGGGGATGGAACCCACGATCCCCCGGCGTAGGGGACGATGCTCTAATCCACTGAGCCACCTGGCCAGGGCTTCAGTCACTTCTCTAAGAGCCATCAGAGCCATTGCACTGGTTAATTTGAGCCCTGACCTCAAGAGCTCCTGCTGGTGGGTCCTGGGGGCCTCCACCCACCCTGGCAACGCTTCTGCACGCCCCTGGCTCCCGGCCTTCCTTCCCAGACGATCTTCTTTAATACGAGGAATGGCCCGCGGGCGTGGCGTCTTAACTCACTAGTGCCTTCGCCAGAGGACCGCTGAGGACCTAACACATAGTAGGCTTCCAAGAAATGTTCCCTGCGTGAGAGAATGGATCTTTGTCTTCCATCAAAGCAAAGGCAAAAGTGTGGAACGTTCTGGTCTGACGCAACCGCTTGAAAACGCGGTTTAAGTGAGAGCCAAAGTGACCAGCCCAGAAAATCCGAGAATGGAAAATCTATTTTATCCTGGGCTTCAACGGAGGAAGGAAACACTGGGGTCAGAAAGCATGGTTTTCAATATTCACATGAGCCAACTATCCAAGTGACCTTTTTTTCTGTTGTTATTAAATGAGGCTTCATTTTCAGGCTTCCATTTTCAATGAGGTCCCTGTTTTTGTCAGAAATTTCAACCTCCGCGGGTTTGTTGCACAACCCCTGGCTTCTGTTGGCCTGCGTAGCCTTGGCACCACGGACGTTTTTGGGTACACGCTGTAGGCAAGATTTTTATGAGGCTTGATCCTTGTCTTGACTTCATTTGATCACTGAAAGCCATAATTCAGCGCCTAGATGAAGGGAGACAGCGTCCCTCAGCACCACGGAGGTGAACGCCACAGAAAATGATAAAGCGTTTATCGCGTGCGTCTCTACAGGAGTGCCAAACGCCTTTCCAGAAGTCATGCTTTGGCACGTTGTGGGAATTAAGCACAAGTTTTCAAGGGGCTGGGTTCTCTCCTTCACGATCACGTGCAGCTCCCGGCAGCTTGGATAAGTTGGGCTCAGTATGAAAAAAAAAAAGAAGAAAGAAAAAAAAAAAGAAAAGGAAAAAAAGGTGCTGAACTTCATCAAAGTGGACCTTTGGTCCTTGTGTTTGAATCTATAAAAAGGTGCAGCCCTGGCTGGTGTAGCTCAGTGGATTAAGTGCTGGCCTGTGAACCAAAGGGTTGCAGGTTTGATTCCCAGTCAGGGCGCATGCCTGGGTTGCAGGCCAGGTCCTCAGTGAGGGGCATGCGAGAGGCAACCACTTGTTGACGTTTCTCTCCCTCTCTTTCTCCCTCCCTTCCCCTCTCTAAAAATGAATACATAAAACCTTTTTTTTTTTAAAGGTGCATTTTCTGAGCAACTTCTCTTCGGAATACCTGTCCCCAAACTGCACACAGTGGCAGAGCTGAGGTTACAGAAAGACTCTGATTTTTCACCTTTTGGTTGAAAACACACAAAAAGGTTTGCTAACATGCTCACTTGGCAAAGCTATGGAGACGCAGGTACCCTCAGGCATAGCAAGAGTGAAAAGTGGCACAATCTCTTTGGAAGGCAATTTGGTCAGTATCTGTCACCGTTTTATGTGGGCATACCCTTGGCCCGGCCGCTCGGCATCTAAGAATTGACTCCACAGGGATACTTACATGTATTCCTTGTAGAATTGTTTATAGCAGCAAAGTAATTCAAAAAAGAAATATCTATCAAAGTGAGATCTCACACACACACACGTGTGTCTCTAGATCAGCGATTCTCATCCGGAAGAACATCTGGTAACATCTTGACCCAGCTGGAGGGGGCACCTAGTGGGTAGAGCCCAAGGATGCTGCTGAACACCCTCCACCCCACGGTTCCGCCGTCCTCTCTTACACCGGGAACAACGCAGCGGAGAACATCCCCAGGGCTGCGGTTGGCGGACCCTTCTTCCAGACAATCTGGAAGTTTTCCCTAAGTAACGATGGGAGCTGCCTGTGAGAAGGGAAACTGGAAGACTGGATGAGACCCTTTCTCCCGATAAAAGTTTTATAGGTGCAGAGTCTGCACGTAACGTACTATCAAGCAGTTTTAAAATGCGCATTCTCGGGCTCCCTCGGGCGGGGTGTCGGAACGTGGCGGGGCCCACGGGAGGCGTTTCCCCGGCCACCTTCTGCCTCTCATCTCCTTGCTCAGAGCGAAGGGCAGACACAGCGAGTTGAGGATGAGAAAAAGGGCTTTGAATTCACAAATTCCTTCACTATTTCTGGTCCCCCGGAGGCAGAAATATCACCAATGTGTTGACTTTGAACATCAAGAGTGTCTCTGCTCAGGCAGACTTTAAAACGTGGCGGTGTAGACAGGCGACTAATACTCTTTCCTTTCTTCATAGACACGAAGAAGATAAACAACCTCAGGGAGATACTTCTTTTATGTCTTGAACGGGCAGTTCCTTTAATTCAAATGGTACATGATCTCTTCAAATATTCTCCATACCAATTCAACTGGAGCATGTGGAGAAGCTTACCTACAAACATTCGCCAAGACAGACCTACGAGGAGGTTCCCTGCATCGTTGTTTATAACTGGCAAGGTCTAAAACTAAGAAAAAGGCCCCAAGGAGAAGGGTTATAGGAACTGAATCACCGCCACTCTGCAGAATAGTCTGTGGACAGGAAATGACCTCTAAGATGGATCACCTGGGAAAAAAAGGCACATCACAAACTGGAGACATCATAAACCCCTTTCTGTGTAAATTATAAAAATATATATATTTAAAATTCCATCCTGGCATATGCACATTTTGCTTTCTGGTAAGAGTAACTGAAAAACTCCGACCATGGGTCCTTTGGGGAAAAGACGGGGCGGGGAAACGGCTCAGGCAGTTCCCACTGGGCATGCGCAGTCTCGCACCTGCCCTCGACGTTCTGATCACGCACAGGGGCGTGCATTTTCTTTTTCATTTTTCCAAAGAGGTTATCAGGATGGTGAGGGTACAGACCGTTTAAGATGTTTGTCTAAGTGTTCCTTTTTGTGTCTAACAATGCACACAATATTAAAAATATTATCCAAGAAAATGTAAAAAACATCAGAATGCGAAAGAGGCAAGGGACCAGCGAATTCAAGAGACCACTTAAAACTTTTCTTTAAAATTATAGCATTTCAATGTCCAGGAAAATGGCACACGTGTGCCACTCTGCGTATGAGCGATGCCATTGAACAAATCTGAATAAACATTTTGTTGTTATTATCATTATTACAATGGTCACCATCCCTGAATCCGTTAGTATTGTTGAGTGCCTACTGTAAAAAAAAATATATATATATATATATATTGCCATTACTTCTATGAAAGAAGATAGTTCAGATGTGGACACATACACATGTCCCTTGAGTCACCTGCCAGCACAGGCGATGACTTTAGATCAGGCCCCAAGGCAGTTTCTGTGGGGGGCTGGTGGCAGGGCCTGCGTGTACAGGGGAGCCCCTCCGGGGAGGCAAAAATCCACATTATGGAGGAAGCTTTAGGATCAGTACAGCTCAGCGGGTCTAATGTCAGGTGGCACGTGACAGCCCAGCGGTCACCCCGACAGGTGCTTGGAGCACCTGTCAGCAGAGCTGCTACGAATTCCTGAGTGTGCCCCCGAGAGGGCCCGGGAGCCACCATCTGAAGGGTGAGGAGGGGTCTGAGTAACCACGGGGGCCCCACCTGCAGGTCGCAGCTGTCCCTGGCCTCAGGAAAGCGGGCCAGTGGCCACCAGCAGGTGCCACCTCTAACTGCTGTTTGTCCAGAAGTGGATAGCTCGGTCACTCAGCTGTCGGACATTCCGGGAAGCATGTGTTGCGGGGTCAGGCCCTGTGGTTCATGATGCTAGTGCTTAAAATGGTAAGGGTGGCCTGCGGGTGGGCTGCGGTCCCAGGAACGGTTCACACAGAGAAGCGATTTCTATGCCGCATGTGAACGGCACCCCTTGATTCCACCAAATCTCCCACGGATGGACTTTCCCCGCCCCCTTCGCTTATGAAAGACATTTTGAGTAAGGGCATTGTCAGGATTGTATGTTATTTCAAATTTAAATCAATTGTTTAGAAATTTAATTGGGACTCTACTGTTTAACGGGTGCATTTAAAGCAAAAACAGGGATGGCCCGCACCAGCTTCAGGAGGGTGAAACGCCCCCAGGACGGAAAGAAAAAGCAGAGGAAAGAGGAATTGAGGGAAGGGATTCTTAACTATTTCTGTTTACTTAGAAAAGGAAGGGAGGAAGGAAGGAAGGAAGGAAGGAAGGAAGGAAGGAAGGATCAGAAGCAAATAGAGTAAAATACCAACATCTATTAAATCTGGGAGGTGGAGGATCTGAGAAAACGTATTATTTCCCAGACGATTTTGTAGCTTTGAAACATGTGTAATCAAAACAAACATTTTGTAATGATGGGTGTACAAAGGAGGGGGACTTTATGGAACTTAGGTGTGTTTGGGGGTTTCTTCAAGCTCTGCACGTGATGGTTTTGCCTTGGAGGCGAGAAAGGGGCGGTAAATGTCCCATTTGGATACGTGAGGCATGATGATAATGAGAATGAATACATCCAGATGTGCTTAGCACGTGCCAGGAGCAGTTCTCAACGTGTTATTCGTGGACTCGTTTCCTGAGGGGCTTTCCAGCTCAGACTAAGTGACTTTAGGCAGGGAAGCCTCCATCCAGCCAAGGCTCACCTATTTCTCAGCGCGTGGTTCTCAGGAGTATGTGACCCAGGGAGAAATGAACCCCTCCTTCTGGTGTGGCATCCCCCTGGGAGATGGGCCAGTAGGAAATAGGCCCCGTGTCACGAAGGGACCAGGGGCCAGACACAGCAAGGGGACAGACCTGCTCGGGTGGCTGTCACTCTCCTGCCCCTGAAGGTAACCGTTATCCTGACAGCTAATCCCATCCATCAATTACTTCAGCTGCTTCGAGACACATGCAAGTGGAATCCTTGGGAATGTGTTCTTACCCTAGCTTGTTTCACTCCCCACTGTACTTGGGGGGATTCACTTACGTGACTGCCTGTATCCCACATTTTCATTGCTGTAGGGCTTTCCATTGTACAAATATGTGGCATTGACCCACCCACTATACTCTGGAGGGGCATTTGGGGAGTTTCCAGTGGAGGCTATTAGGAACGGTGCTATACAGAATGTTCCTGTGTCTTTGGTCCAAATATATATATATATATCTATTTCTATTGAGTACATCCCTACGGTATACAGATGTCCAGCTTTTCCAGATACTGCGAACGGTTTTCCAAAGTGGCCACACCCATTTACACTCCCTCCAGCAAGGTAGAAGGGTTCCAGTTGCCCCGCAATATCATCAAAACTGAAATTTGTCTGATTTTTTTAATGAATGGCTCTTTCTCTTCATATTTAGTATTTTTTTTCTAGGAAAGAGATTTCTGGGGGGCCAAGAGCCTCCTCTTATACTGTTTTTCTTTTTCAAAAAGTTTCTGGGTTTTTTTTTTTTTCTCATGCACTTTTCTTCCAGGTGAATCTCAGGATACATTTAGTTCAGTCCCACAAAAATGTTAGTCACTGCTAGATGGTTATGCATATTTAAAATTTTTGTAGCTACTGCCCTGGCTGGCATAGCTCCGTGGATTGAGCGTGGGCTGCGAACCCAAGGGTCGCAGGTTCGATTCCCAGTCAGGGCACGTGCCTGGATTGCGGGCCAGGCCCCCAGTGGGGGCCACGTGAGAGGCAACCACACATGGATGTTTCTCTCCCTCTCTTTCTCCCTCCCTTCCCCTCTCTAAAAATAAATAAATAAAATCTTTAAAAAATAAAAAAGGTATTGTTTAAAAAAAATAAAATAAAATAAAATTTTCATAGGTACTGCTAAACTGACCACCAAAAAAGACAGTAACAACATACAGTCCTACCAGCGGTGGAAAAGGGGTACCACTTCCCCTCACCTTCCCCGACACGGATATTAACAGCTCCCAAAACTTTATCCCAAAGAGGATATCGTTGCACTGAAATTTGCATTTTCCTCATTAATGAGGAAGAGGGGGAAGTATTCCTCACGTACGTATTGGCCCATTTGTATTTCTCTTTTAAATGACTTGTCCGTTCATATCTTTTAGTTTTTCTATTTTTTCTCTTTCTTCGGTTTTTATTGCTATCTGTAAGGGTTTTTTGGATTTTCTAGAGCCACACGGTCCAATATGAGTCTCCACTAGCCGTATTTGTCTATTTCATTTAAAACCCATTGAATTCAGTAACGCTCAGCATTCAGAGCCTGTCACGCTAGTCACTCATGAGCACAGGTGACTACCAGGCGTGCTGCCGAGTGGCCCCGAGGACATTGCTGTCATCACAGAAATTCCCGTTGGACAGATTACTACTGCACAGCCATCCTCCTCATGTGCTGCAAAATAGGTTCTCTCGGTCCGTCCCTGTGTTTTGACCTTTGAATACTTTCTTTGGTGCCAAATACTATAGTAATCCTTTTTGCATGGATCTTGCTTAAGAAAACCTTCGGAAGTTATGCACATATTTTCCCGTCTTTTCTTCTAACTATGAACAAGATTTGTTTGGTTATTTAATGTATCTAAAATTAATTTTTTACGGCAGTGCAGATAGGGGTTTGGTTCCATTATTTTATTTTATTTTATTTTTCTTTCATTTTTATTTATTTATCTTTAGAGGGGAAGGGTAGGAGAGAGGAAGAGGGAGAGAAATATCAATGTACGGTTGCCTCTTGTGTGTCCCGTGCTGGGAACTGGCCTGCAACCCAGGCATGTGCCCTGACTCGGAATCGAACTGCGATCCTTTGGTTCACAGGCCCGTGGTCAATCCACTGAGCTACACCAGCCAGGGCTGGTTCCATTTTTTTCACGGTGGATAGCCCATATCTCTGGTAACGTCTGCTGGAGAGGAGAAAAACCCAGAAAATACGATGAACGGTAGTAATAACTATCACACACCTTTAATTGAGGCAATGAAAATTTTCTTCTGATTTTCATTGGCCAAGCAGTTTTAGCAGGAACTGACATTCAGTTTTGCCAACTGCTTTTTCTTGGCCACTCAAAGGACGGGGGACTCTTCCCCCCTCCTTTAACTGGGATAAGCCACACCCTTCGTTGGGGGGTTAATGCATTAGTTTTAATATACTAATGGATTTGAGGTGCTAATATTGTATTTCAAATTTTTGTATACGTTCAGAAACCAGACTGGCCTATTTTTGGACGCATAGCCTTCCAGTCTATAGGTGTATTGTGTTTTCTTTAGCCAGTTCCCTATAAATGGACATTGGCACGTTCTCACATTTTTCTTTTCTTTTTAACTTTTAAAGATTTTATTTATTTTTAGAGAGAGGGGAAAGGAAGGAGAAAGAGAGGGAGAGAAACATCAATGTGTGTGGCTGTCTCTCGCGCGCCCCCTACTGGGGACCTGGTCCGCAGCCCAGGCATGTGCCCTGGCTAGGAATCGAACCTGCAACCCTTTGGTTCACAGTCTGCACTCGACCCACGGAGCCACACCAGCCAGGGCCCAATATTTTTCTAATAGGAGCAGCGCCACCATGCCGATGCAACCCTGCACGTGTGTCCTTTCGTACCCGTGCAAGTATACCTGTGAGATCAAGTCCCAGACGTAAGATCACTAACTCAAAAAGTGAGTGTGCCCCATGTTGCCAAATGACCTCCATGCAAGTGTTGGCTGGTTTAGACTCGTACTGAAAACAGATTAGAATGGCCGTGCTCCTCACCGAGTGTCTCTGAACTGGAAACCCCATTGTCCTCAACTCAGTGAGGCCGCCAGGCTCAAGATCGAAGGCAGGGACAAATTTCCTACTCGGTAGCCCAGGAGTCCATGGATGCTTCCTCCAGGTTGAGAGGTGGAGAGCCCTGAGCCCTTCCAAATCTCATCTGGGATGAGCACTGACCCGTGTGGTACCTGGATGCAGTACCCGGATGCCGGGACGAAAATCGAGGGTTCCATTCCCTGCTCTGCGGCTGATGAGCTGGGAGCCTGGGGTAAATCTCCCTCTTGGGATTCATTTTTTCCTCATTTTTAGAAAGAGTGTGTTTAACTAGGTATCTTATGTAAGTTCTCCTTTAGGGCAAACATGATATAATGTTATACTTTTAAAAATGAGGACTGGGTGAGTTCCACTGTTTTAGTTTTTCAAACAACTTACAAAACTATTATATACATAACACCTTAAAGGAAACGCAACACTTTAAAAAAAAAAAATCTATATCTCTGGCGGTAGAATTTCTTCTCTGTGGTTGTCCGTCTTTTTCAATTTCTGTACCATGAATACGTATTATTTTTGTAATCTGAAAAAAAAAAGTATTTTGGTGTTTTTTTTTTTTAAACACACTGGCAACTGCAAGAGCACCAAAAATAGACTAAAACAACCCAAATTTTATTGTAACCAGGAAACCAGACGGAAGGCCCAACATCCCACACGTTATGGAACGCTTTAAGATGTCAGGGGGTGAGGGTGTCATCTGACAGCTGGACTCACCAGCAGCAACCCAGAACTTCTCGGTAGCATCCGGGGACGGTGTTTCCATAATGACTCACAGGGACGGCTCCAGTCAGCCCCGGATCCCAGCCTTTTCCTTTTCCAGCTCCAGAGCTGTGCCGGCCTGACACTGCGGTTCTCAGGGAGTTCTGCACCAAGCCTGGCTTCGGCATAATGAGTGCCTGTTCGAGGCAGGAACGGAGAGGAGCATATGACTAACAGCCCTTGGAGGGAGTATGGGAGCGAAACCAAAAATTACAGGGACTCGCTGGTCGGGACACACAGTGGAGAGGAACAGAACTGTGTATTCACAAATCCAAGAGTCTGTGGCCTGGCCGGAGGACCAGGGGCAAAAAATAAACAGCCAGCCTGCCCGATTTGTCGGTGGCGAGTGAGGAGAATTGAGGTTCCCGGTTGGCAGGTGGGCCTCTCAGCCTCGGGGGCGAACTTCCTCGGTCTGTAGAGAGAGGACCCATTCTGGCAGGACAGGCCCTCTCAGTTATCCTGTGGACACGACTGTCCCTCTTCTGCTCCCAAATATCCCCGTGGGACCTTATTGTCATTGTGGTGGATTCAAATAAAATCACCGCCCTTTCATAAGCGTGGCCAACGTGGGTAAAAGGCACACCTTCCAGGCACTCCAGTCTCCATTCATTAATATGGGGGTTCCTACCCTGGCCCCCCCCCAGAGCTCTAAGGGGTCTGTGGGGCCAGGGCAACTGCGTGTTCATTCATACTCGCCTCTGACTGAAGTCAGCATCTCTTCCCACAATGCACCCTGGCCACAGAAACCACAGTAATAGGAACAGTGCTTTGGCCCGGCCACCAACGAAGAGTGTGGATATACTCAAATCCCATTATCTCTGCCACTCACATCTCAGAAGATTGCTTATGCCCGTGACTCCTTGGAAATCACAGAACTTACGAGGCTCACCTACAGATCTTGTTAGTTGACGCATTCGTCCCGACAGCGTGAAGTCGCTCGGAGAAATAATCTCACTGTCTGCGCTGTAATTGTTGTGTCGGTCATCTCTGTGTTTCACTCCGTGTATTTGAGCACGTTATTCTGAGAAGCTCTCCGCAGGGTTCACGAGCTAATCAGAGAGGGTCCTCGGTACAAAACAGTTAGGAACGACGGGGATAAGAAAATCTTCACCCACGTTCCATCTGAGGACGACTCTTTGGTATTTCACTACCTTGGAGGACTTCTGCGTCCAGCCAAGGTGGAATAGCAGGGCCTGGATTTATTCTTCATTCGTGGAATTAAAAACTGGACAAAACCTACGACACAACTATTTCGAAGTCATCGGCCGTAAGGTGACCAAGAAGAGGGGCCCCCTGAGATGTGGGGACTGAAGGAGACAGCCCCTACCAGCATACAGCCAAAAGAGAATTTCCAGGCTCTGACGCAGTGAGGGGAACCTGGGGGTCCCTCCAGTCTCCCCGGGTTGCGGGGCTGGATGTTTGAGAGGCCGAGGTGACCGGCGTTTGCAGAGTGGACTATCAGAGAAGGAAGAATTGCCATGAGAGAACAAAAGCCTGGGGATCCTTGAGGGATCCCCTCAAATATTCATCGGAGGACAGATAAGCACATGCGAGAGAGGATGAGCCACGGCTGACCAACCACGAAGCCCCGGGAAGAATTAAAGGGAACGGTCCCTGGAGCTCATCGCACGGAGCAGGGAAGAGTTTGCAGCACAGTGGGTATCGGTGTGGCCGTAGCAGTGGAAAGAACGTCAGCCCTACACGCAACACAGCTCTCCTCCCTCCTGCCAAAGCCTACCAGTCAGACCGGAAAGAATACAGCTGGTTCCCAGTAACTGAACCTCAGAACAAAACTCAGAGATATTAACAGGGAGAGGAATACGAAAATGCCCAGCACCCAGCAAGGACGTATTCGCCATGCCGGTGTCCAATAAAAAGTACCCGGCATGCAAAAGAGCAGGGAAAAGGGAACCTTGGTGAGAAAAAATGGAATCAATGGAAAATGACCCAAAGGATGCAGATGATATAATTAGTAGTCATGTACATAAAGACAGTAGTTTTAACTGCGTGTTATGCATTCGAGAAGATAAAGATTAAGCATGTTAAGTGCATACATTGTGGATTTTATATATATACATATATATGTATATATATATATCCCCATTTTATTGACGAGGAAAGGAAACTCAGCAAGGTGAAGTCAAGATTCACTGCAAAGTGAATCTGAATCCAGGTCTCCTACGACACTCCTCCGCTTGCTAAGGAATGTACAGCCTTTTCCTGGAGGAATGTTCTACCTGGGTCTGCAGACTGAAATGCTGTCTCCATTTTTCCAGCTCCCATCAAAATGTCACGTATCAGTTTCTACGCAAAACCAGTACCTTTACGCAACTCTCGCCGGGCCATCCTCTCCCACGATTTCTCTCTTCCTTGGACATTCCCCGACATTTCCCGCTGCAAGAGCAAGAGCGGGGCTGAGTCTTGGTTCTTTCCAAAACCCCCTTACACCTCACAGAGGGTTTTACACGGAGCAGATGCTCATCACACATATGCCCAGTGGACCAGAACGAAAATAAGAACCGACCCAAAGTAAATGGCACAACTTCGGAAGAAGCCAGAAGGATGAAATTCTCTTCCTCACACTGAGATAGGGCCCCTTGGTTGCAAGTAAAATGAGGAGGACCTGAGAGAGTCCCAAGTTTGAAAAGTGATGTTGATGTTAAAAGATTCTCATGTGAAATTGGAAATAGGATGGAGACAGACCTTTTCATGACGTATTTCCTCGTGAACATTCTTTTCGCTCCAGCCGGATTTCTGAATACAACTTCTAGAGAAGGGAAAGTAGGGGAATGTCAGGTCAGAACTGACGTTCACGTTTCGTATCAATTACACCAACTAGCTTTCCCAGGTGGTTCCCTACCCAGTTAGACCAGGCAAGGGGAGTTTAAACCTCACTACGAAAATACAGAGTACGGTGCGCACTCCTGCCTGCCATGGTGTGGTGATACGCTTTGCTACTTCTAATAAGTGCGGTGCTGGAATAACAAATGAGCACGGGTAAAATAAAGACATTGTACTCTGCAGGCCGGTAGTTCCTTTGGTGGTTAAGGGATGCGTGTCACTGAGGTACAGTTATCTCTTTTCTTTAAGATTTGATTTCTTTTTATACAGAGAGGGAGAGAAACATCAGTGTGTGGTTGCCTCTCACGTGCCCCACACTGGAGACCTGGCCTGCAACCTAGACATGTGCCCCGACCGGGATTCGAACCAGCGACCCGCTAGTTCACAGGCCAGCACTCCATCCACTGCCACGCCAGCCAGGGTGAGGCACAATTATCTCGAATCGAGGGAACATGGGAGGGACCAGGAACTCCAGATCTCCGAAGCCCACTGACCTTGGTGCTGTGCGGGAGGAAGACATGACTGTCACTTACCGTCACTGGAAAATTTTCCAGCATGTTCACATGCTTTCGGGTAGCAACAGGGATGGGGAACGTAAGGAAGATGAATGCCCCGACTTCCCCGGCGTGAAGTAACCGCTGTTGTTAATTAGATTCACCTACACCGAACACGCAATTCTGCTCGCAGGCATCGTGGCGTAACAGGGATTCTATTTATCCTGGCACCTAAGAACTCGAAAACCGAACATACACAAAACAATGATTGCGAGACGTTGGCAGCAGACAGCACGGAACTGTGGTTTTCAAGAAAAGGGAAGCGACTCGGATGAGCTGACAGCCTGCACGCAGGTTTCAGGATGCGGTGCAAGGATGGGGACACCACACAGAGCCCAGTGGTCCGAGTTCAAGAGTCAGAGGCCAGAGTTTTGGGAGGTCAAGGTAGCAGCTGGAATTTCCTGGGCAGAAGACCAAACAAGGAGAGGCACAGAGACAAGGGATCCGAGATGCGCAAAAGGATGCCCTTGGCGAAGTAGTCACCCGCACATGTATGAAAAGAAACCTACCCAGGACCAGAGAAAGAATCAGCAGAAAGGTTTTGCTACGCACTGAATGTGTGCGTTCCCCCCAAATTCCTACGTTGAAGCCCTAACCACTAGGATAGCTGTGTTTGGTGTCGGGAAATCATTGAATGAGGTCGTAAGGATGGAACCCTCACCCAGCAAGATTAGTGTTCTTGCAAGAGACATCAGAGAGTTCTCATATCCCCCCCCACCCCTCTCTCCACCCAAATCTTTCCAGAAAACAGAAGTGGAAGGGAATTCTCAACTCATTTAGGAGGTCCGCGTTACCCTACTACTAACACCAGACAAAGGCCATACTAGAAGAGAATACTGCTGCCCCTCATAAACACGGATATAGAAATCCTTGACAGAATGTGAGCTGACTCAAAGTAACAATACACAAAACAAATAGTGCATCATAGCCAAGGGGTGTGTACCCCAGAAATACAAGTTTCACCTAACGTTTGAAAATCAGCCAACGGAATTCTCCCTATTTACCGACTGGAAACTAAAACCCACTCCGATCATCGTTTCGGTAGATAAAGAAAAGATATTCGATAAAAATTTCAACATCCCCTTATGATAAAAACTCCCAGCAAAGGAGGATTAGAAGGAAACCGTGTTAATTTGACAAAGGGTACTTGGAAAAACTCTACAGTTAAAATATGATTGTGAAGACTGAATTCTTACACTTAAGACCGGTGTGTTGGAGGAACCAAGCTGGTGTATCAGATTAAGGGTGTGCAGATTACCACCTGCTGAATGAGGGGGCTCATGGCCCCCGCGTGGCACGGGCAGGGAGCTCCCTGAGCATCCGAGCTCCCACTGTGGGCAGCTGGAGGCCCTGGCATTGTCCTGGTTAAATCTGCGTCAGGCACCTCTCCTAGCTTTGCAACCGCGGTACACGGACTGAGTCTGCGGGTGTCTCCGCGCTTCTTTTTCTCCACAGTCTGTTGCTTTATGCCACTTGTTGAAAGGACTGAATTATTTGTGGGGTGCGCTTTCCAGATTGGCGTTTGAGCATTTCCTTGTGGCATTGTTTAATTTATTCCTCTACCCCCGTAGGCTCTGTACATTGAGATTAGATCTGAAAGCCTGATAGGTTTGTGTTCAGTTTGTTGATTTTTTTTTTTTTTTTTTTTTTTTTTTACTTCGGCAAGAATATTTCATAGGCAGAGCTGTGTGCCTTCTATTGCATCAGATCGAGGGGCAAACATAGCGTTTGGCTGTCACGTGGTTAGTAATGTTAAGATTGATCAATATAGCCCTGGCTGGTGTAGCTCAGTGGATTGAGCGCGGGCCTGCGAACCAAAGGATCGCGGTTCGATTCCCAGTCAGGGCACATGCCTGGGTTGTCAGGCCAGTTCCCGGCAGGGGACATACAAGAGGCAATCGCACATTGATGTTTCTCTCCCTCTCTCCTTCCCTTCCCCTCTAAAGATAAAGAAATAATAAAAATAAATAAATAAAATATTTTTAAAAAAAAAAGATTGATCAATATATTTGGTTTTCTGCCTGATTCATCTTTTACAAACTTGGTCATCATCATTTTATCTTGGGACTATAGCAGCCATTGACAGTCATTGCAGGGTGCATCAAGAACCTCGGAAACACTGAAACTGCCCTGGCTTGTGTGGCTCAGTGGATGGAGTGCCAGCCTGTGAACCAAAGGGTCGCTGGTTCGATTCCCAGTCAGGGCGCATGCCTGGGTTTCGGGCCAGGTCCCCAGCAGAGAGTGCACAAGAGGCGACCACACATTGATGTTTCTCTCCCTCTCTTTCTCCCTCCCTTTCCCTCTCTCTAAAAATAAAATAAATACAATCTTAAAAACAAAGCAAAACAAAACATTGAAACCCTGTAGTACAAATACTATTTCTAGAAGAGTATATAAAGGGGGAATAGTATTACATGTAACAGAACTTTAGGAACAAAGATGTTTGTTGCAGCATTATTTAAGTACCAAAAAAAAGAAAAGGGAAGGAGGAAGGAAGGAAGGGGGAGAGTAAAAAAGAGAAATAAGAAAAAGAAACAATCTAATAATATTAATTAAAAAAATAGAGAGAGGGTTAACTAAATGGTTACAAAGCCCATAATGGAGTAAAACAGGTATAAAATCCTGAGTTCTTTCTGAGCCCTTATTCTTTCTCCCAATTTCCAAATTTTAAAACTAAACATAGCCACTACTTTTATAATTTTTGAAAAGTTCTAACAAAAAAAGTCCTTAGCCAGATGGCATGGTACAGCAAAAATCTGGCTATCTGAAAGTAAAAGAGCATAGAAAAAATTTTCTCTGAGATTGTTTCTGGTTCCAAAATGTCCTGATTCTCTGTCCCCTCTAGTCAGTGACAACTCAGAGCCTTGTTGGTACCTACTCTTCTAGGGACCAATGCCTTGAGTGCGAAGTATTAGAAGTGTCTCTGGTATGTGTAAAGGATGATTTTGCTAATAAGAATAAGAAAGAGAGATCTTAGAATAAAAATAAGAAATACGTTATTTCTTTTGCCATCCACCTAAGACAAAACTGTAAAACTCTATTAATATTAATAATATTAATAATAAAGAATAAAAGAAGGCATTGGATACAGTAGTTCTAATATCTATTAGAAATGATGCCTTACTTTAAAACAAAAATTTCAGGGTTTTGAGGTCCTGTAAAAAAATTCATAGGTAACCTACCTATACACATAATTTCAAAATTATGAAATACTTCATACTTCATAATGAGTATGCTTTAAATATGACATGAGAAAGAAAGAAGAATTATTTTAGAATACAACACTGTGCATTTCAACATGCAGATACTCAGGCATGTCCGGACCGGAAGACACAGTGAACTAACCAGTTTTCGCACTAACACGTAGTCTCACACTTTCATATGCAGCCTGATCCGAGAGGGTTACAGTGAAGGTTCGGCTACCCTGAGCGGTGTTGCTACTGGAGATGCGGTTTCTTCGAAACAGGGCACAGTTCTCAACGGAGTTGCCAACAAAATGCAGTACGGTCTTTTCTAAATGTATGTGATAATTGCATTCCTGGAAAATTTGGGGCAAATTACAATGTGCAAATGTCACTTGCTGCTTATATGTAAAACAGCGCGTTATAGATACAGATAATTGCAGACCCTCCCGCCCCCTCTACACACACACACACACACCAGAGTCTGGTGGCATGATCTGCAGTTCTGTGGGACTTGGGACAGCTTGTCGCATTGCAGGGTTGCCCTACAGGCGCTGTCTAGTGTCCCTGGCCCTTGTCCTCTAATGCCGGTAGTGTCTTTCTGATGACAGGGATGGTCACGAACACTCCCCCACCGCCAAGTGTCCATGACATCCCATTGCAAACCCCTGATCTAATACTACATGCCAGGCACGCTACTAATTTCTCTGTCAGAACCATGGGTGACTTCTTAATTTTTTCCCATTCAACAAGCATCACACACCCTCTTACACGGTAGGCACTGTGCTACGCTTTGGCTATACGGTTGTGAATGAGAAAATCAATGGCTCCTGACCATAACAGTGAGTGATCTAGCAGAAAGGACAGAGGATAAAACCTTCCAAACAAAGGAATCTACAATCACAAACTGTATTGAGTGCTACGAAGGAAAGAATCAGATGCTGTGAACCAGAACTGAACACTTGAATCTATTTTAAAGAAGGGTCTCGGGAAAGTCTCTTGAAGCCAACGATGCCAACCAAGACCTCCCGGGCGTCAAGGAGGGGGTCAGGATGGAGGAAGGAAGGTGAACCCTAGAGAAGTAATCAGCCCTCGGGCATGCTGCTTCCAAAGAGCTGAGCCTATCTGAACTCAAGCCTGTCTTGTTCCAAAGGCCATCAACTTCCCAGATTAAAAACAGATCGATAATTTCTCCGAAGACATACAAATGGCCAGCACACCCAGTAGAAGATACTCAACAGCATTAGTCATCAGGGAAGTGCAAAAGCAATGAGGTACCAGTTCTCACAAGAATGACCATGGGTTGGGGGGAGGAACACAGAAATGGAAAATAATGAGTGTTAGTGAGGATGTGGAGGAAATGGAACTCTTGGGCACTGCTGGTGGGACTGCACAATGGTCCAGCCATGGCTGAAAATAGTATGATGGCTCCTCAAATAGGTCTCATAGCGTTACCGTACGACCCAGCAATTCCACTCCTGGGTATACATCCCAAATAATGCAAAAGAGGTACTCAGACCCATTGGACATGAATGTTCATGTCGCACTATTCACAACAGTCAAAAGTGGAAGAAAAATAACCCGAATATCCATTCATGGACACAGAGACGAACCAGTTGTGACATACATCTGCAAAGGAATATTGTTCAGCCTTAAGAAGCAATAAAGTTTTGGTATGTGCTACAACGTGAGAGGATCTCAAAACCTGATGCTAATGGAAAGAAACCAGATGCAAAAGATCACATACTGTGTGATTCCACTTATAGAAAACAGCCAGAATAGACAGATTCATAAAGAAGAGAAAGCAGATTGGTGGTCGCAAGGGGCCAGAGGAAGAGAGGGTGGGAAGTAATATGCTTAATGGACAAGGGTTTACTTTGGAAGGACAGAAACGTTTTGAAACCAGGTATGGTGGTGGCCGTACAAACTGTGAGTGCATTGAATGCCACTGAATTGTTCACTTTTTTAAAAAACCAAGTTATAGGGGTCCCAGAAGGGGAAGAGGAAGAGCAACAAGTGGAAAACTTATTTGAACAAATAATAAAGGAGAACTTCCCCAATCTGGCAAAGGAAATAGACTACCAGGAAGTCCAGGAAGCTCAGTGAGTCCCAAAGAAGGTGGACCCGAGGAGGAACACACCAAGGCATATCGTAATTACATTAGCCAAGATGAAAATGAAGGAGAGAATTCTAGAAGCAGCAAGGGATAAGGGGACAGTCACCTACAAAGGAGTTCCCATCAGACTGTCAGCTGATTTCTCAAGAGACCTTCCAGGCAAGAAGGGGCTGGAAAGAAATACTTGAAGTCTTGAAAAGCAGGGACCTACATCCAAAATTGCTCTATCCAGCAAAGCTGTCATTTAGAATGGAAGGACAGATAAAGTGCTTCTCAGATAAGGTCAAGTTCAAGGAGTTCATCATCACCAAGCCTTTATTATATGAAATGTTAAAGGGACTTATCTAAGAAAAAGAAGATAAAAATATGACAGTGAAAAGACAGCAAACTCACAGCTATTAAGAACCACACCTAAAACAAAAGCAAACTAAACAAACAGAACAGGAACAGAACCACAGAAATGGAGATCACATGGAGGGTTAGCAACAGGGGTGTGGGAGGAGAAGAGAGGGGGAAAAGGTACAGAGAATAAGTAACATAGACAGTGGATAGAAAATAGACAGGGGGAGGGCAAGAATAGTGTGGGAAATGTAGAAGCTAAAGAACTTACGACACATGGACATGAACTAAAGGGGGGGAATGTGGGTGAGAGGAGGGTAGAGAGTGGAGGGGAATGATGGGGGAGACATGGGACAACTGTAATAGCATAATCAATAAAATATATTTAAAAAATAAAAAATTTAAAAATTTAAAAAAAGGAAAAAAAACCAAAGACATGAATTGTTCATGCTTAAATGGTTGATCTTATGCTTTGTGAATGTCATCTCCATCCATTTTTTAAAAAATGAATGAATACACTCTCTTGCCTTTTTAGCTTCATACCTAACTGCTTTGGAAAAGACCCAACTTGTTGGCATATTTTCTGCCAGAGTAAAGCGATAGGTCCAGGTAGAGAAAGACGAGTTACCAGTCATGTTCTCCTGAGAAAACCAGTTGAAATGACAGCGGAACTCCACTTCTCAAGGCCTGGGCCTTTCTGAGCTTCTTTGACTGAGAGGCAAGGAAGGACCAGGGTCCATGCGGACCTGGCGGGGCACACAGAGCAGACTGTGGGGACCTCCTCGGGGAGACAGCACTATGGAGACAGGAGGCAGGTGGGGCCACGTGCTGGGAAGAAACCACAGGGTAAATGAGGACTGGCAGGGAGATGTTACTGTCGGGAGCGGGGTGCGGAGTGGTGGGAGGGGACACAAGGGCCTGAATGGGTTTTGGGGGCAGCTCTCTGTGGTCTGGGCTGGGCAGGACCCCGGAGACCCACCCCCCCAGTCACATTATTGGTACAGACTTCTGATGCATTTGTTTTCTCTTAGAATGTGGAGAAACGTTAAGGACAGGAAACTCATTTAATCCTGGGTAGAAATTAGAAGCTGAAGTTCATTTGTCCCTGCAAAAGGGAGGAAGCCCAGGCCAGCAGATTTGGCAGAGGGGCAACCGGTCCCAGTTAGTGAGGATGTAGCCAAGACGAGAGTCCAATTGTCCACGGTCCCATGTTGCCTGCTTTCCAAGTCCAGGTTCCCTTGTAAACACCAGGAAACACATTAGTGATTTGGAGCAGAAACGCATTTAATACAAGGGACTGTGCCCTTGCATTAAATTGGAAGGCTCCAGGCACAGGCCTCAAGACCGACCATGAAGAATGACTTCCGGTGTATCAAGGCATGACTGGTGTGTCAGGGAGCTGCTGCACCAAAGGGCAAGGGGCATCCAGAAGCTGCCCTAGACATGTGGCCAGCATGTCACCTTAGTTGCAAGTGCTTCAGAAGCTACTGCAGAAACATTGGCTCTCAAACCAAGCAGCGATTCTTGACCTACACCGGCGAAAAATGATTGCTCTGCACTGGGCCTCTGGAGGTCAAGGGTGCAACTGGGTGGGCTGTGGTTACAGCAGAGGCCAACACAGCCTCAGTGGCATCTGCCAGCAGGAACAGGAAAGATGCGGCCTCCACCTCACTTCTGCCTTTGAAATGTTGTGCATCGGTACTCAACAGGCCAGAACAGGATGGTATCCAGAAGCTGAGCTGCAAGGGATCCTGGAAAAAGTACTGTATTTTTCGGACTATAAGACGCACCCCCCAAATTTGGGAGGAATAACGGTTGTTAATGCTGGTGTTGAATTCTGTTTACATTTGCATTAGTGAAATGTTATGTTATTTATGTTATTAAATATTTTACCACATTTTTGGCTTCAAATTTTTTTCTCCTATTTTCCTCCTCCAAAACCTAGGTGTGTCTTATGGTCCGAAAAAGATGGTCGTTGTTGGCCTTCCAGACTTGAGGTGCAGAAGGGCACCCTGGGAGGGCAGAATGGGCCATAGGCTGACCCACAGTATATTTCACACCTTAGCCTACCACTAGACTATTCCTTAAAGCCATAACAGAGGGATAGTAGGTCAAGGCGATCTAGAAGCTCGAACTCTGGTCTTCAGTCTCCTGTAGACTGCGAATCCTAAAGGAAGGGGCTGTGTGAAGCGTTGATTGCTTCACTGAATTTCATCTCCCTTAAAGAATCTGAGAATTTTGGAGAGAAAGGGAAATCATTTGTCCTCACGTTAAAGCTGGAGAAAGAAAGCCACAGAGAAATTCAAGCCCGTGGTGCAGCACGCAGGAACAAAATATCCCCACAGAGAAAATAATAGTTGCTATTCTAGAAGGAAGCTCTGAAAGTCATGTTTTCATAGGTTTTGCAAGTGCTCACGGACTACACCGTCGGATGGGTGACTGAGCAGTGTTTTTGTGCCTGGGGCAAGGTCCAACTGCCCCTCCAATTTGCCCCCCTAATTTGCCAAACCATGGCGAAATAAACCTGCAATTAGGGTTGTATTTTTAAACCGTCTAAGTTTTATGTGGCGCTTCCCCCTGCACCACCCCCGACCCGCACCTCCCATACGTGGTCTCGCCAAAATGCTGTCATTTTCACAGAGGAAATACAATGAGTGGGTTTAAAATTACAAGTCACACTCTAAGTCAGAAAAAGGAAGTGGGTTCTCTGGGGCCACCTCCAGGCTGGACGCCTTGCACTTGTCCCAACCTCAGGACGCCACCGTGTCCAGCACCTGGGACAGCCAGCTGCCCCTGAAACATGAGGAGGACTCCTGCTTCCAGTCTTTCCACAGAGAACCGTGGTACCTTATTGGCCATTGGATGTGTGTGCCGAGGGCCAGACTTTGGGCTGGGGCTGCCGAAGGGGAAGTTTGGTCCCTGGCTCCGCATCATTGAAATGTCAGAAATGTTCTCATGGCCTCCGCTGGTGAAATGTCCCTGACCCACACCCCACTGAGGCTCGTGACATTTTATCTGTTCTAGAAATGACAAAAGACAGATCCCTCTGGGATTCTCACGCCTCTGCTGGGATTTTCACACCCTTGCCATGTTAACATGGAGCAACAGCTGGGTTGAAGAAAGTGGATAAAAATAGCAACGACACCCTACAAGCGAGCTGCATGGAAAAGAGGGGAACCAAGTTCTTAAAGTAGGCTGGCTCTAATTACTTTGTTCTGAGTTCAGAGCTGTTTCGGTTTTGAACACCCGCTCTTGCAGAAAGAGTAAGTAAGTGTGTCTTCCCTCCAAGAGAACGGGGAGAGAGACAGGTGGCTTCTTTTCTCCCCTGACCCCCACTCGTCGGCAGTGGGCACCCCTGATGGTTAACGGGTAGACCATGGAACCTGACAATGGAACCCCTGAAGGATGGAATTCAACGTTGGGAACTTGGTGTATCTTCAGGGTTGCTATATGTTACTGAAGAAGTTTCTGCAGTAGCTGTTACTCCAGCTTTCCATTCATTAATGTGTAGCTTGCAATTGAACATTCTGACATAACATAGCTGAGATTTTTGGCAGTGGCGTTAACCATATTTAAGAGTTTCCTCCAGACGATGTTAAATTTTCATATCCTCATGAATGCTTGCCACCTTCTTTTAATAACTTGAAAAAACAAGCTTTTCTCAGGAACTTCGTTGTTCCAATATTTTCCCAAGTGCCTGTTCGCTTCGTTTGGAAGGATGTTAGGTGTGTGTGTATTTATAGAGGCTGGGTGTGTACCCAGGTGGGTTAGAATTCGACATCTGACTTATAAAAAGTCAGCAATATGAATGGATCTTAGAGAAAAGTTAGAAGTCTAGTATTTTCTTCATAAGATCTCATTTTTCTCCTTCTAAGCTGTTTGGTCATTTCGCTACAAAATTATATTTCGTAAAAAAGGATACAGTCACTCAGTCTGACCTGTGGAGTTTGAAAACAGCCTTTTACCAAAAAATAAAATAAAAACTGTAGAAAAATTTACAAAAAGATGGTGGTAAAGTGAGGGTTTCCTTCCCTTCCTCATAGTGAAGAAAGGATCTTACTATTATCTCAGGAGGAAAAAATTTCAGTAGAAAATTAATTGGCTTAAACTTCTAGCTGCTTAGACAGGTGGAAATCTAGCCATTGGTGTTAAGATGAAAAGAAATAGAGCCAAATGCAAGGGGAAGCCCAAATCAATTCATAATTTTTAAGTGCCCACACTAGTGGGAACTTTTCAAATTTCTTGGATGCCATGTGGTTACGAAAGTTCTCCAGTTCTCTAAATCGGAGGCGGGGTTGTTCGCATGCAGCAACACAGATACTGTCCCCCCCAAACTTTACAACTTCAGCATTACGTAATGCAACACAATGTGGCTCCCTGAGATTTTAACACGAGTTATGACATTACTGAGCCCAACAAGTTCCACTTCTATTTGCCCATCGAGATCTCTCCTTCCGTTTCCCTGATCTGCCCCTGGACCCCCATACCTGAGGTGCCGGCTAGCCTAGGGCAGCAATAGTGGCCTCAGTGACTTCACCTGGAATTCACACTGCAAATTCTCAGAGCCCGTATTTTACAGATGAGGAAGGCGACGCTCAGAGACCTTAAGAAACTTGTCTGAGCTGTGTAAATCTTACCAGGTCCAACTTGCTTGGTACAATCGTATTGCAGAAGTTCAGATACTGCCTCAGTGTCCAGGCGCATTCTGGAACACTCTACCATACCCCTTGTTTTAGGCCGGGCATTCTTACTTGGGGGGGCAAAGAGAAGCTTCCATGAACAATTTCCAGTGAAAACACAAGCTCTGCCTCCCACAGCCAAACCTTGAGGAAGACAGGAGAGCGCAGGCTAGCAAGGCTGGGGGAGCCAGGGCCTGGAGCAGAGCGCGCAGCTCGCGGGGCCTTTACCTTGGCCTCCCCGGCTGGTGGGCTGCACCATCTCGGACTACTTCTCCAGCGGGCAGAGGCAGCGGTGCCTGGACTTTGGTCTCTCCTCACCTTCGGCTTCCAGACCAGAGAGGGAGGCCTCTTCCATCCCCGAAGGCGGCCTGGTCTCCAGTTGGAAAAGTCCTGTTCCTCCATGTGCCCACCCCCTGGCCAATCCCTGCAGCCAGGGGGAGACGAGGCGCTGTGATTGGCTTAGCTTTGGTCACGTGCCCATCCGTGGAGCAGGTGGGAGGAAAAGCCTTTTACCCATGGCAGGGCAGGCAGGTGCTATAAGAGTGTAAGTCTGGTGTGCTGTCCGAATGTTTTCTTCTCATGTTAATAAAAAAGGTCATTGACTTGATCTATCTATACTCAGCTGCAAAAAGTCAGGTTCTCCCTATTTGAGGGTCATTTTAGGACCTCAGCGGGTGGAGGCGGTTTGCATAAAGCATATAAATTACGTCATGCATTTGATTTGCTTTGAATTCGTGTTTCACTTCACTTGAAATGTCAACTATGATTGAAGAAGGGCACACGAAGTTTACATGTATCAAAACAGGGCCTGGATGAAAAATATTTCGGAGGGAGCTTCTCCAAGTGTCTCGGTAGCGGTGGAATCCATTCTTGTTTGGACGGAGGCGGACTTGGTGGTGCCTCTAGCTCTCTGTGGGGCGAGTGCAGGGTAAGATCTAAAATAGTCAGCCACGTTCAGAGCGGGTGAGGGAGAGGCTACTGCAAGCCTGCACGTCCTGTGCCCTTTCCCCGAAGGGTCCCATTGCATCTTTCTGGCATCCCAGAGAGGTGCAGGCTCTCGGGGGTCATTTGTCCTAGACACACCTTTTGTAAGACGAGCACCTTGGCAACTTGCTGAGACTCTCTCCTTCAAGGTGCTTCCAAGTTTGCTGCACAGCTAACAGTCCGCCGTGTCTCTGTCAAAGCACAGAATGAGAAGGTGCTGGCAAAGCCCAGCGCGATGAAGACACTCCTTTCGGTTCTGAAACCTTATTAGGATACCGAGCCCTCTTTCAAGCTGGAATCCGCTGGGGAAAACTGGTCACGCTGCAGCCTTGAAAAACGACCAGCCTGTTTTCATTTCCTGCCCGGAGCTGGCTCTCAGCACAAAGCCGGGGTAGGGCAGGGGCTGGGGAGTGCAGGGCTGGGCGGCCACAGGCAAGACCCCTCGCCAGCCACAGGGCCTTTGCTGCGCGAGGACCCTGACAACGCTGACCTACGAGGGTGTTAGGGAGGCTCAGAGGATGACCAGACGCAGCGTCTGGCACCGTGCCTGGCTCATGGGATGTGCTGAATTCGTGCAGCCAGGGCTTTAAAGGGAAGTGCAAACATCTGCCGGCTTGCTTTTCTTTTATTTATTTATATACTCATACCCTCAGCTGGGAGGCCTCGCTTTGCTCAGCTCTCTGGATGCCAGCCAAGCTGAATTAACACTGTTATCTTCGGGTCCTGGCAGCTGGCAGCTTCTCTGTAAGTCCCCGAGGCATTGGATGGAGGCTCAGCCGTCCGTGTCCTGGGCCGTCCCAGGCTGGCCTCACCAGGGGCCCCTTTGCCCACTCGCAGAGGAGACCACACTGACCTCTGTCTCTGGGGTTGGCAGAGGCTGAGATTCTCCGCGGGCAACGGAAGGTCGATCGAGAGGCCCTGAGCCCCAGACACAGTGGAATCTCGAAACATCGTTCCGTGGGAGTGAAGGAAGGAGCCACGGAAATTCCGATTAGTCGTCTCGGCTGGGCAAACGTTCACCCGATTTTGCCAGAACAGGCTCCGCTGGGTGTATTCGATCCATCTGGCAGTATCGGCAGCACCATGGAATGCGGTCCCAAGGTTTTCTGAGGCTGTGATTCTCACACTCTGGAGTATATGTATATTATGCTGATCCCCGGGGGGACTTTGTTAAAATGCAGATTTCAATTGGCGGGGCCTGAGATACCCGGGATACTGCTGCCTGATGACCACGTCCTGAAGGGCTGGGCCCCCGGACGTTCTTTAGCACACGTCAGTCCTGGCTTTTGTCCCATACCCTCTGGTTCATTATTGAGCTAACACTTTTTCTCCCCCAACAGACCTACCTTTTAACTTCGGTATGAAATCACAGCTTTGAAGAGTGATTTTGGCTGTAATACGCATTTTTTAGCTTGCTTCCATGAACTTCCTGTTTAAAAACGATTCTCTATTTACAGGTGACATCCAATATTACCTGAGTCTGAGGCGCACAACCGAGTGATCAGACATTTATATAGTCCTCAAAATGAACACCTAACTGTTAAAAGAAGAGATACCTGTCGACAATCATTTTAGGCTTGCCGATGGTACGGCACAGCTTCAAGTCCTAGCAAACACAGGTAAGAGAAGTTCTGGAGGAAAATGCAGCCTGGACAGCCCAGAACTTTTTCTCCACTCGAAGCACAGCAGATATTCCTGCAGAAGCATTGGGTGTGCTGGAAGGAAGTTGGGGTAATTTTTGGACCATCTATTAATTGAAGCCAAGAGCACCTTCCTATGCCCAGTGGGCTGGGTGGGAGCAAAGGCCTCCTATTAGAAGCACGGGCACCTAAAAGTGTGGCACCCAAAAGCCACATCCAAAATACCATATCTGCTTGGCCACAGTTTTGTGCAAACCTATAGAAAGACTAGAGAATGGAAAAGAAGAAGAAAAAAAAAGAAAAGAAATTCCTTTCCCACTCTGAGGTGTTGACAAAGTAAAAAGTTCCTGGCCAACCTTTTCATTTATAATGAAATCTAATAATAAGCTACTGTGGCTACATTACATTTGAGCTTCTTCCACGGGAATTCCATGTCCTGCATCGCCTCGGAACAAAAGAGTTTGGGGCCGTACAATCTGACTCCCTCCAAGGCCAGGCCTCCAGAGGTGAGCCCCGTGGGGCCGCCAAATAAACAGCCTGTTTAGAGCTCATGGTCATGACCCATGGAGGTGAGAGAGCCCTGTGTTAGGGGTCCAGGTAGCTCCTGGAGCCTCTGTGTAGGACACTCAGCTGAGACTGGCTTTGTGCTCAGAACACCACCCTCTGGATAGCCCTTGACCCAGGCAAAGCTTTCCACGAGAACGTGATCCACTCTGGCCACAGCCTGGAGAAGTCACCAAGTGGGCCACAGGTGTCTCTCAAAGGTTCTTTAGTCCTATGAACACCTGGATATAGTAAATACACTCACAAACAAGACCTCACTTGATCCCCAGTCTGAGGGGTCTACAGGTCTCTCTCTCTCTCTCTTTTTTTTTTTTTTTTTTTGATGCAATAAGAAAGCTCAGAACCATTCCAAGTGGTCACCCCAAGAGCCAGAATTCCCACCCAGACACAGTGAGGTTAGCCATTGTCTTCATGGAACTGGTAACTATGAAGAACCCCTTCCCCACGCAGGACCCCACATCTCCCTGTAAGGATCTCCAAAGTTCCTCTGGAAGCTTGCTCCTTAGAGTTTCAGATTCAATACCGGTTCCTGATCGGGCTAATATTAGTCCTTCACACTTGAGTGTGAATTATTCTCAGAACAAACTTTGGGCCCCTCCTTTCAACGGTGGTGGGAGGGAGGGGATCCAAGAAAACCCCAAGGTAGGAAAGCCTCAGACAAGGGAAGCTGGGGATGCCGAGGACAAGTTTGGAAGAAACGATCGCACGCAGTCTCCCTTCCTCATGTTGGCTGTCTTAGATTGCTGCATTCCTGGCTTTGATTTACTTGTGTAAACAAATCAAACGTCTTCCCCATTCGTCTGTAAATCTCTCTTGGGCTACACTGATGATCTCCCTTACTCAACTGGCCGTCCGGTACCAGACACAGGATGACGGTGCCCACCAACGCAAAGACCCGCAAACATCCCACCGTCTCTTGATTTCAGGCTCCGAAGATGTACGCGTCTTAATTTTCATGAGCAACCAAGACCCGCAATCGCACCAAGATTAGCATTTGTTCTTTTCCTGGCCATGCCACCGGTTTGAGTTATTAAGATGACCTGTGAAGGAATTCACAGAGCGGGTCCTTTCTAGGGTTTCTGAAGGGACGCATGTCAACGTGGTTGGTTCTGCAGATAGAAAGATCAGGTCAGTGATAGCGTTGCGGCATTTCCTGCTGGCTTGGCCTTCCTCGCCCAGACGGGTGGTGTCCGAGAAGCAAGCGCAGCCCATTGGTCGGAACACGTGGAGTCCGGGGCAACGGGCGGCCAGGCAGGCGGTGTGCCCGTGTCGCGGTCCCGGAGAGCGTGACATTTGTGTTCCTGAGCAGGATGTGATTTCCGGCTGAATAACCTGGGCACTTGCCCAGCCTTTGCTTCGGCCCCAACTCCGTGTGAAGTGCCATCGACATCTCTTTTGAGAGCTCCTCACAACAATCTGAATTAATGGGGCCGTTGGGTTTCTAACCAGAGGAAGCCGGTGCCATTAGCCGGGGAGGCCAACCCCGGCACTCGGAGATTGTAAGAACCGCACGGAGGGGCGGCGGCAGCCCCCCGGGGCGAGGAGCGGCCACAACAGACAGTGCTGTGCAGTATCTGTCTCTCCTCTCGTCGCGTTTCTTCTCTGTCCTCCGGCGGCTCGCTCTCTGACCTTCCCCGCAGGCTGCAGAACAGCAGTGCCTGCTCCCCTGGGGGAGGTGACCTTTGAGTGGAAATGCTACCCTTGCGGATGAATTGGGGGGGAGGTGCCTGACAGAGGGCTTCCCCCGCCCCCCCCCCCCGACTGTTTGCAGCAGAGTCTCTCGTTTCATCGCCGTGTGCTGAGGCCCATTATTAAATCCCTGTCCTCTTGGCCGGTCAAGCGCTGCTGGGCCCCAAGGTCCTTGCCCGCAGTTTCGCCGTATTTTCCAGGCCCTGTCAGTCCTCGGAGGAGGGGCCCTCAACAGACGAGAGTGGTGCATGGCGGTTCTTACCTCTCCCAGACTTGCCACCAGCCTCTTCACACTTCTCACCCCTCTGCTCGGCTTCTCCAGGGCCGAACAGGCTCCCGCCTGCCTGCTGGCTCAGTTCTCGGGCGGAGCTACGGAGCCGATAAGAGACCCTTCTCGGCCCCACTTGAGTGCCTTTCTTACGTGAAAAGAAGACCCTGCTTCCCCGTTTTGGCTTCCCAGCATCTCTACTTGGAGAATTGCCACACGTGTGAGTCTGTGAGGAGGAAAACCACCTCTCCCATCGGTGCCGCGGTGCTCCAATACCTCCTTTCCCAGACTGCCTTGCAGCTGGGGCTCAGAGCAGGGCCCCCGCCGAGGCGCCAGCTCAGTGGCTCAGGAGGGAAGGGCTGGTGGTGACCACAGCAGTGGTGGCCGCGGCGGTGGCCGAGCACAGCTACCCCGCAGCAGAAGTGGTGGGGCTTCCCAGGCAGCCCAGATCTGGTGTGGTCCGACATGCTGCCCCTCCAAGACCACCTTTGAACCTGTCCTCGAGCCCTCTACGCAGCTCTGCTAGCTACCCGGCATTCTTGTAAGGGACCCCTTTTCTTCTCATTGAGCCAGATTTGGTTTCCACCAAGAGCTTTGCTGCAAAAAAAGCACCTGCTGCTGTCTACTTGAATGGGTATCACAACCCCTGACGAAATTTCTTTCCTTCATCCTATTTTCTCGACTGGCCGGCAGCCTCTATACAAAAAGGGAAGGAACGTCATTTGAATTTCTAAGTGGATTTTTTTTGACAGTGACAATCATACTCTTTAAAAAGCCAGGGCTTGGGTTTCTTTAACAAATACACTGAAGGGGGCAGGGGGGAGAAACACAGAGGAAATAAGCCTCATGGAGAAGTCTCGCACGTACCATGACACCAGAGCATGGGTCACAGGAGGTCTCCCAGAGCCCCTAGCACCCCAGGGTGGGACAGCCGAGGCCAGAGGTGGGGGATGAGGAGGACACAGAGGGACCTGCTTGGATCTGGCAACTGGAGGGTCGTGGCATCACGGAGATATGTGTGGTAGACGAGGTGCCAATGTCCTGGGGCCAATGAGCATTGAACAACTTGGCCAGAACCACAGAGCACCTCCCAACGAGTAATGTATTCTCCTCTGACTTCACGCCTAGCAAGAAGGGAGGGAAACAGGAATGGAAAAAATGACTGGTTTTGTTTTTACCCAAAGGGCACCGGAAAAAAATCTGGGAGTGGCTGAATAGAAGCAAGGGCTTGGGAGCTCAGTTTGGTCGGATGGCAGAAAAGTCAAGGAAGCGATCTGTTTGCGTGAGTGTGTACAGGTTAACCCCTGCTCCCTGCCTGGGGGGTGCCCGAGCTATGATATGTACCAGGTCCTGGAGTCAGGTACAGAGGGGGCTAGAGGAGCACGCTTTCAGAACTGGAGGTGGTCGCATCTCTGAGTTTATTGGCAAGCAACGTGTGGCTGCCAATTGGCCTTGAAAAGTCATGCCTCCAGGCAGGTGACGTGGAAGGGCCAGGACCCTCATTCTGGGAACGACAGGGCTGCTGAGAATGAGAACGAGACGGCGCGGCACGGAAGGAATCTACACACTTCCCTCTGCCTTGGCTGCCTTGGCCTCTGCTCTCAGCAGGTCAAGAGACAGTCAGACTCAGAGGTTGCCGAGAGCCCACGGAGGATGTTTCCAAAGAGATCAGCATCCCTGGGCGCCCGGGGCTGGTCCTGGAGGCCCAGTGTCCATGGAAGGACCCTGCAGCCTCATGTTGTTCTGGAAGAGTCTCTGCTCAGGACAAGTGGACAGATCGACCTCGACTCTGGCTCCTGCTCCGGCGGTGTCTTTCCCCGACTCCGAAATGATGACGCGTGTCGAGCTGCTCTGCGCCCTGAACCTTCGAGGACAGATGTCCTGCCTGTGGTGTGTCCTGGGCAGCCCTCCTGTGCTCCAGGAAGCCCCACTTTATACCAGACTGGGGGCAGGGGAATCTCTCTCTCTCTCGTGGCACCAGACTTCCATGGCAGCGGACAGCTGGCTCATCTCCCCAAATGCTACACCTTTTCCCACAGCGCTACTCAAATCAGGGTGCCCCCGCCCCTCTTCTCTGCCTCCCGCAGCAGGAGGTCCTGGGCTGTCCCAACGGCCAGGGCAGGGGAGACACCGATGGTGCCGTCGGGGAAGCTCCGGCGAGCTGAAGATCAATCCCTTTATCTAAAATCAGGCTGTGAGTGGTGTGGCTTGGGCACTGACCAGACGTGTGATATTATGGGTCATCCGACGCCTCCAGGCCTCCGCTTCCTCTTTGGGGAGCTAATGGGGCCGGATGATTGAGGCCTGTCCGCCACCGCAGCCTGCTCCTGTGACGCTGGGCTCACTCGAGTCGTGGCTTTTGAAAGGAGGTCTCGGTTTCTCGCCGGGCAGACTTTTCCACAGGTCTCCCTGCCTGCGCGTCCTCTCAGTGTGGCAGCTGGCTTCCCGCGGCGCGAGTGACTCAGGATAGGCAGGCAGAAGCACCAGGGTTTTATAACCTAGTCTCAGGAATAACATACCCCCGTGGTGCCTTATTTGATCCGTCACACTGACAGCGGTGCATGCTGGGAGGGCACTACCCCAGAGCATGAATATTCAGAACTGGGGGAGACTGGTGGCCGTGCTCCCGTCCGAATGCCGTCCGACTCCACGTGCATTGACGAGACATCCGTTTGGAGATTTCTTAGGAGCGCCTTCCTCGGGGTCTCTCTCCTGCCCCTCTGTTGCCCAGAAATGGATGCTTCCCGCGGAGCTGGAGAATAAAGAAAGTCCTCGGAGAGCACAGAGCGATGCTGGCTGCGGAGTTCACAGAAGAACAGGAGCCGAGAAGGGGATTAGAGGCCGTAACTCTTTGGAGTGGCCGGGGGCACAGCCCACGTCGGAGGGGCGGAGCCGAGGCTCCAGCTGGAGCTGCGTGCGGGAAGACGTGGCTCTCTCCTGTTTTACAAAAGGGACCACGTCCTCTCTAGCTGCCACTGGCACGGGTGTGTGAAGACGAATACCTTGTTTTCTAGGAATGTGCTTGCTTTTCTCATCACTCTCTGCGATTTTCCCTTATTTAGCCATGGCTTCCATCACTTTCGTGAGCAGTGGCTGGAACGGAGGAGAGGGGAGAAACTGGAAGGAAGCAAGAACGCCCGGCGTTGGGCTTCCCAACCAGCTCGGAAACCATAGGGTTGCAAGCCAAGTGTTTCAGTGGCAAGATCAGGCCGTTGGGAGGGGAGAGGTTTTCCTACGTCCCCATTCGAGGTGCATGAGGGAGGAGCCTTCGCTGTCCACCCCGGAGCGGGCTGGATGGGCACCCTGGCCTCAGAGGGGCCCCCCGTCCCGCAGGGCTGGGATGGGAGGGGGGCAGGGCCGGGATGGGAGAGGGGCAGGGCCTGCAGACGTTTCCGGTTGCCACACAGGTGTCTGCAGTGAGTGATCAAACCTCATCAACCTGAGCACCCTATCCCTTAATTGATTACACCTTAATTTTAGGAAGGAAGACTATGAAGCGTACTCTTTTCTCGGAGTTTTGGTCCAGAGCAGACTAGCCAGGCAGACAGAATGAGCACACAAGTCCCAGAAGCTCTGCGCCATCCCTCTGTCCCTCAGTCCATTTCAAGGGGACACCCACACACGTGCGCCCCTTTATACCCAGGGAGTGACCCCACAGCACAAGGCTGTCTCGCCAGGAGCCTACGGGACCCCTCCCACCGCCCCCTCTGCCAGCCCTGCCCACCGCCCTCGTCCCCGCTGCCCTGGTCTCTAACTGCGCTAGAGTCATCTCCGGTTCTAAACCTCAGCACACCCTAAATCATAGTTTGTGTGTGTATGTGTTTCAGCAAAATACGGATGCTTTGGAAACCACTTTCCCCTCTAAAGGCCTCCTCCTTCCTTGTTAACTCCTCCGGGCTGAGCCGGGTCATAAATAATGCAGCTCCATCTCCCGTCTCAATTACCAATGTGGACGTTGCCTTGTTTTGAAAGATTGGACTCTTTTGTGGTGCTTCCTTGTTTCTCAAGTCCGGCCAGCAGCCACCCTAAACCGGCCCCAGACGAAGGGCCACCCTGACCCTCTGTGCAGGGGGATGTGCGCTGGGCTCAGGCGCTCGGTTAAACGCCCCTTGAGTCCCCGCTGCCTGTCTTTGCCAAAAGCACACTCGGCAGGCCTGCCCCCTTCTTCCTCATGTGCGTGGGAGGTTCCTTTGTGTCCACAGTCTCCAGGGAGCAGCCTTTTCCCCGGGATCCTGCACACACACCGTGTCACTAGCCCCAGGGGACAAAGGTATCTGACGTCAGTGTCCAAATCTGAACAGTTCCTACCTGCTTTCCTGTAGGGATTCTGAGGCTCACACTCACCACAGATTGACCAGTCAGGATTGCCCCCACATTAGCTAGGAAAACAGGATGTCCATAAAGCCAGGCCCTGCTCCCACTGCCCGCCCTGTCCCCACGGCCCAACTCTGCTGGTGGCCTCGGTGAGGCTGCACCTCCCTGGGCAGAGGCCGGGAGCTTGACATCCTCCCTGCAGGAAGACAGATTCTTTCGGGCCTCTGGAAGGAACCAGTCCTGCTGATATCTTTGATTTGTGTCCAGTGAGACCCCTATCAGATTTCTGACCTCCAGAACTGTAACATAAAACGTGTGTGTTCATTTGAGCCCCTAAGTGTGGGGTAATTTGTTATAGCAGCAACAGGAAGCTAATACACAATAGAAGTCGGCGGCCGGTGGAATGACATCTTTCCTATCCTGAATGAAACAAAGGTCAGGGTGCTGTAAGTACTTAAGTAAATTAATGAACTGCCACTTGGGTCCCCAGACCCCTTGTCTGTCTCTCTGTATCCTTAGAGCTCAGGGGTCCCATCATCTAAGCACAGCGAGACCTTCTGACGCAAACTTGGATACCTCAACTGGTCTTAGAGACAAGAGTGCATTCGAATCTCTTAACCAACCCCAGTTCACCTGGCAAACACATCATTAATGAAAACAGGAGATAACATTTAAAGTTCATCAACGAGTTTGCTTTTCTCTTTTCACACTTCCTCGTCAGTGACCTCCTGGTTTAGCAAGGGGAGAATCGAGGGTATTTATAGTCCGATTAAAAAGACAAAGAGACCGGGTCCATTCCCCTGACTTCGACGGTAGACTCTCGAAGCCCGTTTCTGAAACAAATGAGTCTGGCGATTGCAAAGGCCAGGTGGTTACGAGAAAGAGGTCTTCTGCGTTCCAAAAGCATCTGGTTCCCTACCAAGAACCAAAGCCGGGAAGAGTAAACCTGGAACGGTTTTGCTCTACGGTGGTAACAGGTGCCTAACACAGCGTGCCTTCTGCACTGGTTTTCAGTGACCCTGTCGTGCGGTGCTACTGAGTACATTCACAGGGTCCTGCAGCTGTCACCATGACCCAGCCCCTGGCAACCACCACTCGACTTTCTGCCTCTGGATCTGAGGCCTCCGGGAGCCTCCTATCAGCACAGAGCTTCGGTTTTAGGCTGCGAGAGGGGACAGCAGAAGGGTACGCATGTGGGCACTTTCCTGCTGCACAGAATGCGACGCATCCCGTTTTCCTGGGCTAACGGGAGAGTCTGAAGACAGCAGGGGAGTGGGTGGCCGGAGGCTTGAGCGTGCAGCCTCTGTGCCCCTGTCCCTGGAGGGAGGGATGACAGGACCCCCATCAGGCTTGGGGATCCCAGGACGGAGGGGGCTGGCTCCGCTTGTCGCCACCAAAAGGAAGCCCACGTGCCCTCCAGGGGCCCAGCGCCCGTGACAAGGTTGCACACAGGTTGTCCCCGTACTCTGTGTGCCGCTGGAAAAGACTGAGTTCTCCAAGGAGACGGAGGTCGCTGGACCAAACTGCACACCCTGTGTCTCTGCCCTCCTGGAGGGAGGAGGTGGATCTTTTGCCCACTGCTGAGTAGAAACGGAATTCATCGGCCCGTTGAGTTCCGAGGTAGAGAATAAGAAAATTGACTTTCCTGCACATCTGACTGTAAGTGTTATTCCCACAACGAACACCATGGCTCAAGAGACCCCTTGGTCACCCCGGAGGGGTTCAAGGCTGGCTGGCATCCCGTCTGGGCTGTTTGGCTCTGAGCGGGGTGGGGCGCGCACAGGAGCGGGAGCGCCACGTACGTACAGAGCTGTTTCGGGGTCTCTCCTGCGGGCGGGGTGCCACACGCAAGCACTGCACTCACTGAGGACAGCTGCGCCCCGCACGAGGCCAGCCACCACCTCCCACCGCTCAGGCCACCTGCAAACGCCGGTCCCCTCTCGCCACCCCTCACTCGCCCTCCTGCTCCGGGAAAAGTATGTGGATGCTCCCTTGCTCCCTGGCTGGGGCAACCAGCCCACGGAGCGCAGTGAGGAGGGGGCTTGGGAGCTTCCAGGGCCTGGAGGTCTGGAGGAATCTGCGGGATTCGTGGCCACCCTGTCATCCTTCCCCTCACTGCCTCCAGACAGGAGCTCCTGAAGGCAGGGCCTGGCCGGGTTACGTCTCAGCCCTCCGTCCCCCGTGGCCTTCCACACAGAGCATCTCCCGCCCTTCTCCTCCGAGGCTCCTGTCTGTAAACCCGCCCTCCCTCACCTGCAAAACCTACAAAGCTCAGGCTGGCAAAGCGGGAGACCCGAGGGGCCCCATGGTCGTCCAGGACCCATTTGGCTGAAGGACAGCGAGAACCAAGGAGGGAGGAAGCCACAGGGGGTGAGGCCAGGCTCCGAAAGGCAGCCACCGCGTCTGGTCCCCCCCAGGTCTGACCCCTTCGCGGAGCGCTGTCCCTGGGCCTGCTGCGCCCTGTTGCTAGTGGCTTCGTACACCCGGAGAAAAAGCCCACAGATTCTTCGACCTTCCTTCCGCCAAGAAGCAGGGTCCCTCGCCTTGAAGCTGGCGGCTTGCTGCGCCCCATGGAAAGAAGCTCAACCTCCAAGGTACTCAGAAAAGGCCACGCCTTTCCTCCCGGTTCCCCGAGGACGCTCGCCTTTGGAACGCTGAGTTGGTGTCATGGGAGGGCTTGCTCCCTCGCCCCCGCAAAAGTCACTCACTGGAGTACTAACCCTCAGCACCTGAGAACGTGACCTTCTTTGGAGACAGGATCAAGTTCAAATGAAGTCCGTAGGGTGGGCCCTAACCCTCCATGACGGATGACGTCCTTATGAAAAGGAAAAATCGAGACACTGACATGTAATGTTGGAGGGACAACGTGAAGGCACAGGAAGAAGACGGCCGCCTACAAGCCGAAGACAGAGGCTTGGAACAGACCCAGGGCTCAGAAGGAGCCAGCCTGCTTCGATCTTGACGTTGGACTTCTAGCCTCCAGAACCACAAGACAACACTTTCCACGAGGCTCTGAGCCTCTCTGTCCGCGGCACTTCGGTGTGGCGTCCCTAGCAGACCGGTGGCAGTTGCTACGTGCGGGGTCCCCGCTCTAAGTTAGCCCCAGCCACATAAGCAGCCCATGTGTGTACACTCTGGTGACAGTCCAGCTGAGGTCCCCACGGACAGCCAGCATCAACCACCAGACAGGTGGGCAAAGACATCTCCGGATGCATCCGGCCACCGGCTACAGGGGACCTTCCCTGTCCACTCACATCTTTGTGTGTCCCTAGGCACCACGGAGCAAGGGGACCCTGCTGCGCCCCTGTCTGAATTCCCGACACACAGAAGAATCTGGGATGAACGTGAATCGGGTTTCTTAGGGAGAGTTTTGAGGCTCCGTGCCACCGCGGAAAGGGGAGCAGCGTCGCAGCCAGTGCGGGCCGGCGCGGGGGGGCCCCCGAGGCTCCGGAGCGCCAGTCTTCTCCATATGCAAGCTCAGCAGCCCGGCTGTCTCAGAGGGCGTCTGGCTGGGAGGATCTTTGCTGAGTCTTGTCTCCAGGCAAGCAGGGCTGGTCCATGTGGGCCAGACTCCGGTTAACCCGTGAGGACTCCAGCCTCCGAGGAAGCTGGCAAACCTCAGCCTTTTCTTCAGGCTGGCAGAGCAGGCCAGGCCCCCAGGGGCAGCCACCGTGGCTGGGCTCCCCAAGGTCTGATCACGTCACAGAGCGCTGTCACCGTAGGTGTTGCTTGAACGCGTGTCCACGGTCCTTTGGCTCATGGCTTCACGTACCAAGAGAGCTGCTGAGAGGCAGAACAGAATCTGGGTGTCTGCCGGGGTTTAAATTCTTGGCTGTGCAACCTGCTGGCTGTGCGACCCTGGGAAAGTCGAACCACCTCTCCAAGCCCGTTTCTTCCTCTGCAAAGTGGGAAAATAATAGCACCCACCTGGCAGAGGCTCTCACGAGGCTGTCAGGACTTTCTTGGGGAAGCACTGAGTCAGCCCGCAGCGCGTGTGAAGAAACTATGGGCGCTAAGCATCAGTATCAACCTTTTTGCTCGCAGGAATTTGCCTGTTTTCTTCAAGGCTGACTGGTTTAGTTCCTGGGAGAGTCCCTGCAGAGGGGGAAAAGGTAGCTTAAAATAACCCCAAGAATGCTGAGTCCTTTCAAAGGTTAATTGAAAAAATAAATAAAGAGTCCAGACAAACCCAAAGCAGCATTGTCATTACGGGTTTTATTGTTCCGAACTGCCTCGAAAACCTGTAGCTTTGAAGCTGCAAAGGGTAGCAATTAGGCCCCCGTGAAAGTCATCACCACGGGGCACGGTGCTTCACTTCCTTCCCCATTTGCGGCCACCCCGGTCTGGCGTGTCCGCATGTCGTCCAGACCAGGGCCCAGGAAGGAGGGCCGGGCGGGCCGCTCGGCCCCCTCCTCACACGCCACCGCAGGAAATGCTGCCTGCCACCCTGACGCCTCCCAGAACATGCAGGCGGACAGGGTGACTCAAAGTGAGCCATCTCCTCCCTCCGCCCCCGCCACCCCCCACCCCCACCCCGGGAGCTGCTGCATCCTGGCAAGCCCCCTCTTCCGAGGGCGACGCTGAATCACACTGCTCGGGGACCTGGGATGCTCGCGAGCCCCTTGGCCAGGCGCTGGCAAAGGGGCCAGACTGCAGGGTGCCTTTCTGGATGGCGGCAAATTCCGTCTGAGCCGCCGCCTGCCTGCCGCAGGGCGGCACTTTGTCAGAAATGATCTCCGGGCCGGACCGGCTGCTGGCAGGCTGCTGGCTGGCTGCTGAGTCTCCTCCCGCTCCACGCGGGGCAAGGCTTGTCCAAATATTTGGCTTGATCCTGCTTTCTGATTCATCCCGTGCAGGAACCTCTGTAATTTCATCCGCTGCGTGACTCAGACGAGAGAGCTCAGCACAAGCACAAGCACAAGCGCGGCTGCACCCGCGGCCAGGCCTGCAGCCAGCGCCCCTGCTCCCTGGGCCGGCCCCCTGGGCTTGCTGAGAGATGCGGGCGCTCTCCCCAGCCACCCGCCTCAGATTAAATCTCTTTTGTCTGAGATGATTAATGGCGCCCCAAACACGCCTGAGCACAAGGGTGTGAGGTGCACTTTGTACCTGTTCCAAGTTGGGTTTTTTTTTTTTTAATGCTAAATCCATTTGCATCTCATAAATTATATTGGCTCCCAAATGAAAGGTTCCTGACAGCGGCAGGCAGGGTGTGGGTTCCATGAAAACGTTTTCCCCTGTCGTCCCCCCTCTCTCTCTCTCTCTCTCTCTCGCTCTGAGACCCTGAGAGACAGCCTGCTTGTCTTCCGGAGGAGGAAGGGAGGCGGCAGGATGACCTAGATTCCACATGGGCAAGACAGGTAGTGCCGGCTGGCCTGTCGTCAAAAGGCTGCCCAGGCTCAGGGTTCTAGGGTTCTGGAAGGAGCTGGCTGGAGGAGACTCTCCCCTGGTCTTGCTTGGACCCACCCTCTCATGGGGGCCATGGTCATTTTCTCCTTCGGCAGGTTTGTCTGCTTAAGAAAGGCCACGGGTTGGGTCGGTGGGACCCTTGAGCCCAACGCCCATACCCCCAGCAGGTGTCCCTGGGTGATGCCACCTGGGTAGGGACATGGGGGAGGCTGTGACTGACAGCAGAAACACGTGGTCCCCTGCGCAAGTGGGTGGGGCAAGGGAAGGGAGCCCCTGAGGAGCAGGGAAGAGTCGGGACAGCAGCGCAGTCAGCAGGGTCCCCAGGAGCCAGAGACGATGGATTTTAAAGCGTCTTTCCACCGCTTTCCAGCTGTGTGGCCTTGGGCAAGTGACTTGCCCTCTCTGCGCCTCGCTTGCCTCCTCCATTCTTTCATGCGATGCCCGTTTTTCTGAGCACCCCTTCTCTGTCAGGCCTGGCCCACCCCGGTGGCATCGACATTCGAGATGCTACACAAATGAACACGAGCACACGTGTCGGTGACACGTAAGACGGAGGGGACAGAGCACTTCAAGGGGCTCAGTGAGCCCTTGGGCTCTTCTGTGTGGGCTGGTGGGGGCTGGGAAGGCGAGGGGGCTCAGCCAGGGGACTGAGAAGGTGCAGAAGGGGTGGCAGGACCGCTGCAGAGGGCAACCCTGATGCAGGAGCGCGTCCGGGCCGCACCCGGTGCGGGCGCAGGAAACGTCACTGCTGTGGCCGCTATTATTTACCCCCAGTACTAGGCTTGGGGGGCGGGCGGGGGGGCTGCAGGGAAGAACGAAGAAAAGCCGGGAGGAAGGTGGCTTCAAAGCCAGGGTGAAGGGAGCGCTGTGGGGGGCGCCCCGTCATTTCCCGCCGGGCCACCTTCCCTCCGCTCCGGCCTCCGCGGGGCAGGCGGCCGCACTCGCCCGAAAGGTCAGCCTGCTAGGGTTTCATGAGCGGGCATTCCAGGCCTGGGGCCCCGAGCAGGGAGCACCCAGCCCGTGGTCAGGCCTCCAAGTTCCTGTCACGGGCCAGCTGCTGGCGCTCCGGCCCATCCCAGTTGGCCCCAGCTGCCGCCAGGCAGGGGCGGGGTGGGCGAGGCAGGAGAGAGGCCGGCCTCGGGGCAGCTGTCCCCCTCGCCAGGGAACCTAAGCCACCACATCAGGGGCACTGCAGGCCCCACGGGGAGGACACAGTGTGCGTGTGTGTGTGTGCGCGTGTGTGCGCGCGCACGCACTTCAGTGTAAATGTGTGCACATACGCAAGGCCTTCATGGCATTTATTCTACTCATGTGCTTTTTATTTTATTGCCTTTGATTTCCCGAGATCCTGCGCAGGCAGGGGCTGTCGTGCACCCCCACTTTAGGAGTGAGGAGAAAGCAGACTCAGGGAGGTGCGGTAAGCAGGGGATCCACAAGTTCGAACCCTGTTGTGAACCTGCAGGTGACGGCCAGGAAGCAGGCAGGCTGGGCCCGTCCTCCAGCAACAGGTTTCCTAAGGCACCGCCGAGAGAACCAAAGGGACGTTCTCATGTGTCCTGTTTTCAAGGCTGAAAGAGAGTCAACAGAGAGGGGGGGCAGGTTAAGCCAGGCCCCCGCTGGCCTCCCCCACCCACCTCTGTAGACCCGGCACCCTGGCTGGCCCGCCGAACCCCAGGCTCCAGCGGGAGCTCCGCCGGCGTGGGGTGGGCTCCATCGGACGCCCACACTCAGCACTTTCCACGGCCTCCCGCTTCCTCTTCCGCTTCGGGACACGGTTGGGGACCGCGTCTGCCTCTCCTGAGGACAAGGCATGCTCATCCGGGGCCCCAGGGGGCCGGGCACAGTGGGCTGCCACTGTGTGCGGGTGTTGGGATCGGGGGTGGGGGAGGCCCCCCTCGTTTCCCACCTTTATCTCCATTAGGGAAGCAGAATTCGTGGCAAGCCAGCCCAGGGCACGGCCTGGACAACCTGTCCACAGTGGGGAGACACAGCTGAGGAACACCCAGGCCTTCTGCGGTGGCTGGGCAGGCGTCCGTCCAGGGACAGGGCAGAGACCCCGCCTCGGCCTCAGCTGCTGTGGCCGGCCAGCTACAGAGCATTCCTCTGGTGTGAGGTGGGGCCAGAGCTCCAAAGGCAGCCGCAGAGTGGAGTGGGGGCTGTTTCTCTGGTGGGGGGCGCTTTACGGAACCAAATGAAAGTCACCCTTCTTGTCTTGGGGAAGTTGAAAGACACCGAGAGAATGAAATCTTAGATTTCAGCTTCCTGAGAGGCTAAGGCTGGGCGCAAGTCTCTGTCTTTGTTCCTCTCCTTTGTCCTGGGCGAGTGTTCCTGGTCACGCTGGACCTGCGGTTTTCTTGTCACCCGTGTGGGAATGAGCCCGGATAAGATCAGGGAGTGAAATTGCACAGCAACGCCGGTCTAGCCTCGATGGAGACAAAGCAGAAGCAGGCGCTGAACAAACGCCTCGGGAGGTTTGCGATTTGCGTGGGCTTCCACCGCAAGGCAAAGGCTTTGCTGGGCGGTGACACGCGCTGAATGCAGGGTGGTCCTGGGGCTGGGGGCCATGGAACGAGCAGGGCTGGCGCCTTGAGCTGTAGCCCTGACCCTCGCAGCTGCTGGGGGCGCCTGTCCCGCGGCCACCCTCCGGGGCCTGCCAGCAGTGAATGTGCCCCCTTGATCACTCATCTGGAGACAAGGACAGAACCTTGCCCCTCTCCCTTTGTCCCTCTACCCCCCACCACTTTGCTGCCACTGGAAGTACCCCCAGGACCTTCCTAGGTACGCAACAGAAGTCCCACAGCGCTGGGGACTCAGGGTTCTTAGGAGGGCCCCCCCCCCGTGAAGCCAGGGGAAGGCTGGTTAGCCTGTCTCTACGCTGAGCACACAGTCCCAGCGGTGGTGGGGCCTTGGGGAGGGTGGCATGTATCAGTGTCACAGTGGAGAGCTTGGCAGTGCCAGCGCCAGAGACAATGGGTCCCTGAGTCGGGGGAAAGATCCGAGGAAGGACTGTGGGGTGGAATCCTGGGCGAAGGATAAAACAGAATGCTTGAAATACTTGAGGCAAGTCGCGGGGGGACGAAGCGTTAGGACAAGCCAGCCACCTGCAATCTTTGCTCTGTGTTTTTTTCGGGGGGAGGGGGCAGCCGTGATGAAAACCTTCAAGTGAAGTCAAGGTCAACCTGCAGCCCTGAGTCATTAGCCACACACAGATTAGTAGGTTAACACAGAATGGTCTCGACAGATGAATTGCACCCAGAAGCCGTGTGCGTGTCCTTGGGGGTGACATTGAAAGGCTGAGTTATCACAGGAAGAGAGGGACGCCTGCTTACTTTTGAGAGGGCTTAATTATTGGGGTTGGCGTCCTTGGGGGTTAACTCTTTCGGTTCGCCTGGTGTCCGAATGAGCATTCCAGCCTGGACTGGGTCTGAGCGGATGGCCCCCTCTCTCCCGAGCCCCCTGGGACCCTTGGGGAGGATCCTTGAGGAGTAAAAGTCCAGAGTTTCAAACGGATACATCCTCCTCACTCGGGACTGGCAGGGCGCTGCTGGGCGGGGGTGACAGGAACCCACCCCAAACAAGCTGAAGACCTGTGCTGGGAGGGAATTGGGCACCGGCTATCGGGGGACCAGACATCCACAAAGGGGCCCCACTCTGAGGCCTGTTCACTCTGCCTCCGAAATAATCTCTCAGATACATTTTAAATCTATTTCTCAAAACCCGTCCTGCCTTGCTGGTTCCCTGACCTCGGCCTTGTGACGCAGTGTCAGCTGCTACAGCGGTGGTCCTCCCAACGTCCCCCCGCTTCCCCCCCGCCCCCACCGGGGACTCACTCCCAGAAACGCACAGGGACCTGGTGGCGCTCACGTGTGCAAACCTCGGATGGCTCCCGGCCACCTGCACGACAAGAGGACGTTCGCAGGGCACCCCAAGCTTGCTGCCTGGCTCCGTGCCCCTACTTCGGGTTTCAACCTCCGGCTACATCTGCCTCCACGCTGTGGGCTGTGCTGATGCTGTCACCGGGAAGACCACCTGCTCTTGCTCTACCCAACTGCCCCTTGCGCGTCCTTTCCCAGGGCCCCAGTCAAGCACGCGCTCTTCTCTGAGGCTCCGCGGGCCCCCAGCAGCTGTGACTTGCAGGCTCCCCGTCACCCTGGCGATGTGACCGCTTCGATGGTAGGGTCCTGGAGGGCAGGAGCTTGGGCTGCCCAGTGCCCACCGCAGAACCTGGCACCGTGAGGGTATCTCTCTCCTGGAATCCTGCTTGGCCGGCGCCTCCGCCCCTCCACTGGCTTCCTGGTGGCAGGGAAAATCCCAGCCGACCTAATTTCCTGTTCTCTGGCTCTGCTCAGATCTTCTTTGTCCCAGGCCCTTCCTCTCCGGAGAGCTCCTTATCTGAGGATGCTCCAGCGCACAGCGGCAGGCCTGGGGGAGCCATCCTGCCGATTTCCGGCCTCGGCCGCTCTGGAGTTGAGTCAGAAGAGCTGAGCTTGGAGCCAAGCTTTGAATCTCTTCCCAGCTTGGTGACCTTGGCCGTGGCTTTCACCTCAGCTCAGCCCTCGCTCTCGGAATCTGTAAAATGAAGTGTTTTCTTGGTCAGGACAAGTTTGTTGAAAGGGAAACTAGGTCTTTCAACCAATCTTTCCTCGCAAGGGAGACTCTGGTCCCTACGTACACCTGTTTCAGAAAACTTCTTCCAAGACTAATCCAGCAGCACAGGGTGGTGGGGTGAGGTGGGGTGCGGGGAGGGGTCCTGCCCTGTTCCTGCCAGGTAGAGGGAGAGGTCCCAGTGTACCCCTTGGCCCTGGTTAACATCCTAGGAGAGGGGGCCCCACGTTCCTGCTGGTCCAGGGTCGGAACTGCAGCGCCCCAGTGGGCCTGAACTGGCACTGACCACCCGTGGGAGGCGAGGAGACCCCATTACGGCCAGGTAGGGGTGGAAGTCTCAGTGCTCCCCGAACTTCTCACTGACAATGCGGGCGGGGGCGGGGAGCTTAATGGCTTCTGTCCCCAAATTGCTGCGTTCATCCTCTGTGCTCAAGTTGCTGGAGTCTTGAAGGTGGGATCACAGTGCTTTTCAAACTGGTGACTCCACGGGGGGGGGGGGGGGTGGACTTCAAGGGCAAGCACCGGGAGCTGCAGGGGGCGTCAGGCGGGTGGGCCCATCCACATCCGATTGGAGGTGCCTCTCTCCCCTGTGCGAACCGCTCAGCTTCGGGGTAGGATTTCATCGGAAGAAGCGGCGCCAAGGGCTAAAGACGGAGAGAACGCACATGTTTGGAAACCACAGCGAAAACGTCTGCTTCCTTCCATTTGTGAATTCCCGTGCTGGGGAGGACCTTAGAATGTCCCAGCCATATTTTCTGAGCTGTTCAGGGACGGGGCGGGGGAGGCATGAACTTGAGTATAACTGGCTACGTGAGCCTTTGAAAGTAAAGAATTTGCCATGGATTGGTCTCAAAATGCAAACCATCTTGGCACATGGAAATAGCACTGGATTCATCACAAAGCTAACTAGCAGAGAATTCTTGAGACAAACTTCCATTACGTGAGGTGGGGGGGCCTCTGCACCGCATTCCCAGGCTCACCGTTTGGAGAAGAGCATCTCTTTGGATGGGCCCTCAGCGAGCACCGCGAGACTTCAAGGGAGGGCCAGGTCAGGAGGCTCCCAGGGGGAGGTTAGATGCAAAAGTGTTCAGCGCTGCGAACCGGGGGTGCCTTGCTAGCATCTCAACTTGCTCCTGACACCTTCAGAAGCTCTGCTAATAAATGCGCACCGGAAAAGCGTTCTGCCCCTGGGACCAGCTTCCTTTTTCACCCTCCATGGCTTTGCAGCATGAAATTAAAGGCAGCGTCACGGGATTGCAGCTGGCGGCAGCTTCCAAGGCTCGGCTGCTGCCAGGGAACCTGGCCTGTAGGCCTCCTCCCCTCTGTCACCCCCGGCCCCCACCGCCCATTCTGGGACGAAGTAAAATGTGGGACTTGAATCTTTCACATGAATGAGACCGCTGGCAACTCTCTGTTCCCACTGGGGTGGTTCGCTGGGACCCGGTGAGGCCCAGGCCGCTGTGGGGTCCGGCCTTTTTAAATCGTGGTCAACCAGAAGGGGGTCCTCCCAGCCAGAGCCATCGTCCTCAGGGGGCTCCCCCAGGAATTGCCCCAAGTGAGGAGCTGGGAGAGGGACGCTGCCGGCCCCCCAGCCCAGCTCAGGGCTGCGACTTCTCCCTTGATCTCCCTCCAGCCCGTGACCGTAGCTCCTTCCCTCTGCCTTGCGGGAGAAGGTAGAAGAGAGGGCGGGCTTCTCACGCTGACCACAGGACCCTGGCCAGAGCCACCAGTGACATTTCGCTATCACGTGGTCTCGTCCAGGTGTGCAGAGGAAAAGGTAAGCAGATTTGCCGCAGGTTTGGATACAAGCAGGGGGAGAAAGAGAGAAGTCAAGGATGCCAGCGTGGCTTCTGGCCCCAACTAAGGAAGGGTGGACGGGCCGAGGTGTTAGGAGGAGTGAGTAGCTTTTGGGGGGTGGAAATCAGGAATGGTGGTGTGGGGAGGAGGCAGCTGGATTTATGAGCCCGGAGTTCAGGGCAGAGGGCCCGGCTAGAGAGATAAATGTGGGCGGCATCAGCTGGCCTGGACATTCTTTCCCTAGCTACTTCATACCTGGCAAAGGCCCCGCTCCCCCTGGGAGTGAGATGCTCACTCCCCTGGGTCTCCTGCTCACCTGCCCTCTCTCCCTGCAGAGACCAAGCAGGTGGACAGGGTGCGGGCCTCTGCCCCTGCCAGTCGGGCTCCTGGACTGGCAACCGTCTCCGTGTTTGGGCCCCAAACAGAGCATCCTATGATAAGATTCCCCCCAGCCCACTCAGGGCCGCCCACCCACACCGGCCAAGCGTCACTGAAGGAATGTGGTGGCAGCTGGGCCCCGAGTCATAAGACAGAAACAACCAGGACACGTATGTCAGGCTGGGAAGTGTCTCCTGAAAGGGAGAAGCCCAAACAGGCCACGGGGTGTGGGGGTGGGGTGGGGGAGGGGTGGACTCTGAGGAAACCAGCGGGGGTGACTCACCCGGTGCTTCTGTTGGCCGCAGCCCTGGGTCGTCAGAAAAAAAAAACAAATTCCTCAAGCAGGTTTATCTCTCTGTGGAGGAGGAATAATCAGCAGCGTGAAGTGGGAGAGGAGGCACCCTGTGCTCCTGCCCCAGCCAGGCAGCCTGCGCCAGGGTCAGCTGGGCAGAACAGGCGGGAGTCCAGCAGCGCTAGCTCCCGGGATGGAGGCCTGTGGGGGCCAACCCAGGGGAGAAGCCCCCACGCGAGCCAGATCGGCCCCAGCCCGAGTTGCCCTGGGGTTGGGGGCCACAAGGGCGGTGGAGCCCCTGCAGAAACGGTGAGGGACCGAGGGAAGTCGAGTTAAAGAAAATGCAGGTGCAGTTTCTGAGGCACCGTGTGAGCATCTCCATGGTGACGCGAGCTTCCAGTGGGAAGCCCGTTGGGCTCGACGGCGCCAGGGGGGTGCACGGGGCTCCTGCGTTGGTGCGGCGCACAACCTGCCCAGCCGTCCCCGGGGGGCCCTGGGGGGCCAGGTCCCCATTCTCCATCCATACGGAAGTAGTTGTGTGACAAGAGATGGGTCCCCATTCTCAGCAGGTGCGTTTGGGAGAACCTCAGGTGACACTTCCGAAAAAGGGACCAGGCAGGGAAGCTTAACAATGGCGCCTCTTTCTTCTACTGCGGTGGTTCTCGCCAGCCGCAGCCCCTGGGAACTTAGAGAGAATTCTTGGGGGGCCTTCCCCAGACCAGCTGAATCGGGGGAGGGGGGAGGCGATTCTGGTGTCTGGGAGTCTGAGGGGGGAAGGCAGCTCTCAGCCACAGAATCCCCTGGGGAACTTGGAAAAAGGCCGATGCCTGGGATCCTACCCCCCAGAGATTCAGGTTTCGTCGGACCTCAGGATTTGCAGCTGCTTCCCAGGTCACAGGTCTTACCCTCGCCCCGAGGAGAGGCCCTTGGGCCTTGAGAATCACGCCTCTGCTGTGGGGAATCCACAGAGCAGATCCCCCAGAGACGGCAATTCAGCAGGTCGGGAGGGGGACCTGGGAGGGTGCTTGGTGAGCAGCGTCCCTGGGGATTTGGATGTGGGGTCAGGGCACCCCGCTTTGAGAAGCGCAGCTCAGGATCACCTGGCTCGTGTTCGATCTCCACCATTCACCATCCGCATGGCCCCTAGCAAGACAGTTCATTCGTTGTTGCCTCACAGGGGACTTGGGAGGAACAGGGCTGGCCTGAGGCCACACAGGGGTGGTCGAGAGCGGCCCCTACGAATGGCAGGACACAGGCAAGAAATTGCTAGATTGTCCTGCTGTCCGCCCAACCGATGAGCGCGAGCGGAAGCCCTCAGAGCCTGGAAGCAGGTACAGCGCCTCGGTGGGAAGGCCAGACCCAGAGCGGGGGGGCGGCATCCATCACTCCATCAGGCATCCATCACTGCATTCAGGGAAGTGCTGGAGAGGGGCTGGGGGTCTGAGCCAGGCTTTGGGTGTGTGTGGAGGGGATGGGGGCTGGTCCCGAGGTCCCAGAAGCCAGATCTAAGACCCCGAGCCCTCGAGGCTGAGAGAGTCCTCAGGGGGGCCCTTCTTTTCTGACGGGCTCCGTGGCTGCTGGGACTCAGGACCCTGCTCAGCTGTCCCTGACCACAGCCAACCACAGCCACGTCGCCTGATCACAGTTTCGTTTCCCCACAGAGCCCGACCAGATGCAGATGGGGCTGGGGGGGAGGGGGGGGCTCTGTGTGAGGAGCAGTGGGGACCCAGGGTCCTCTGGGCCCTGGGCTCTGCCATCCTCAGCACCACCAGACAGACAGACGGCCAGCCCTGGCCGGACCTCACTTCTGCATTCAGGCAGGAAGAGCAGGAAGCGGCCAGGAGACAGGGCGGTGACTGTGTCTGGAACCAGTCCTTCCCCTGGTGCGGGCGCACTGCCACATGCGACTCGCTGGTGCGCCCGATCGCAGGAGGTCCCGGCCGCTGGGGATGCTGGGAAGCGGGGCAGCCTGGAACAAAACCCAGGTGGCGAGGCGGAGGGTGGAGGTGGGGCCCGCTCGCAGACCGGACGTGCTGGACTCCGGTACCTGCCGGCCCCACCTCTCTCCCTGGCCACTCTGCAGTGGGGTCCCTCAGACCACCGTGGGGCACTATGGACCAAAACAGGGCCTCCCGTTCCCCGATGCCCCCTGCCCTGGCCCCGCAAAGCCCACGACGTTCCCCCAAGAGACTGCGCCACCGGGAAAGAGACACTGACTGGGAATAGCTCCCTTCGGCCATCTGGGACACACCCCTGTACCCCAGCGCCTCGGTTCCCGTGACGTGCCCTGGCCGCCCATTTCAAGAACCGGATGCGGACGTGACCGTGGGAACAGGGGAAGGGGTCTGGTACAAGGGCCAGGAGCTGAACCCTGACCCGTTTCCTCCCTCCTCCGTTTTTCTCCTCATCACACAGCTCACACCTCACTCCCTGCTCACCTTGGTGTCTCTGACCTGCACTCAGGCCCTCCTCACATCTGCTGCTTCCAGGGGACGATGGCGTCCCCCTCCCAGCAGTTCTTGGACCCTCCTCGGTGGTGGGGGGGGGCAGGTGTCTCTGCACGTGGGCCCCAGGCTCCACACTCGTTGACAGCGGGGGCCCCTTCGTGTCCTGGGCTGTGTAGGTGTCTGACCTTGGCCGCCGGCAGGCCTGCCTCAGTCAGCACTTCTCTCCCTGCCCAGAGGAGATAATAACGTTCCCGGGACTCAGGCAGGGGGCGGGAGCGAGGGCGGACAAAGGACCCAGCGCTTGGCCAACCTGAGCAGCCCTGGGAATGCTTCGTAATCAGAAAGCTTTTTCCCCCTTTTGAAAGCAGAAATGGAGGGAGAATGTAAAAGGACCAAGGGAGGGCAACAAGGTCGCAGCTTTGGTGGGTGGGGGAGAGGGACAGAGGGGGACAGAGTGCAGGGCCTTCACTGAAGGCCCACAGGAGGCGGCTGGGCGCAGCCCCCCTGGAGGCCGTGAGCACCTCTGAGGGGACCTGGTGGCTGAGGGTATGCGGGCAGGTCCTTGTGTTACTGAATGATTGGCAGGGTGTCCCCCGCAGGTCGCTGCTCGGTGGCCCCCAGCCTCACAGGGGGGGCTTGAAGGGAGGGGCCGTGGGTGTGATTCCACCCCATTCATTGAGAGGTGAGGAGGGCAGAGAGCACCCATCTGAGCAGGAAAGCTGGGTCACCTCCCCCTAGGGGTGACAGGGAAGGACTCTGTGCCCCGCTGGGGGATCCCAACTTCACCATTGCAGCACAGAGGGTCCAAATGACACTCAGCACACGGACCAAGCCTTCTGAGGGACGACCCCATCTTCTCCTTCAGTGTGGCCTCACCTGGTGAGCACCTGTCTCCCCAGCGTGGGACTGTCCTCTGGGCTTTACAGCGGTGCGTCTCCAGGTGCCCAGGCTTCCAGGAGCTGGGCTGTGACTTTTCCAGCTTGTCACAGAGAAGCAGTCACCTTTCCACTGGGATAGGTGTCAACAGTTCCTTTTTTTGCATCCCTGTAACCCCAAGGGAGAAGAGGCCAAGGTGATCTGTGGTCCACACTCAGGAAAGGGCACTGTGCTAACAGCAAGGGGACTTGGAACTTTGCCCCGGGACAGCAGCCTTGAGGGTCTGCTCCCTGTCTTCCGGTGGGCGGAGCGGAGGGAGATCTGTTTCCAGTGTGGCTTGTCCTGTCTGGGCCCAGCTGACCGCGCTGCGGGCGGGAGCGTGCAGACTAAAGCTGGAGAATTTAGACACAGAGTCATTTCCTCCCCAAAAGGTAAAAGCCACTCATCACTGGCATGGCTTGCAGAGAAGTGCAAGCCGGCCCTGGTTTGAGGCTAGGGATTATTTTTGTATATTAGTTACAAAAATGATAAAACTGGTACCCTGACTCGGTATCAAAATTCCAAGCCTAAAGCAGCGGTTCTCCAGTGGCGCCCCTGGACGGCCGGCAGCAGCATCTCTGGGATACTTGTGAGACGCGTGCCTTTGGGGCCATCCCTCAACCGGCCAGTCAGACCCTTCTGGGGTACACCCAGCTGCCTGTGGTGAAGGAGACCCTCCAGGGAACCCGCAGACACAGGGAAGGAGACTGTGGCTGGTAAACTTCTCCCTGCTCTCGGCGGTCCGCCCCTCAGGGAATTGTTCTGGATTCATGTTCTCACATAAAGGGGAGCACACTTCTTTACACCCCCCGCCCAGCACTCCCGGGAGCCCCTCCCTCTGTCTCCTGCAAGCTGGTGGCCCTGACCCCAGACTGGGAGGGAGGGGGTCAAGCCACAGGAAATAGCAGGAACAGGTGGGGAAACCTGGGGAAGGTGGACGGTGGTTTCAATACAGGCTTTTCTCAAGTTCCAGGGATGGGGGACAACGCTGCTGCCGGCCAAATCCAGGACACAGCCCTGCAAGGGGACAGTGGGCGCCTCCCTGCACTGCTCACTCGGGTCCTGATTCAGGTTCTCCACGCAGGGCAGGGGCGTCAGGAGCCTCTAGTAAAATCCTGGCCTGCCTGCCTAAGACACCTGGACCTCCACAGGGGTGGGTGTCCTCCCCTCGCTTTGAAGGGCTCCAGACCCCCCACCCGCCACCGCGGAGCCGAACTGGGCTGGGAGTGGGATGCACCGCTCCTGCGACTTGGCCCCGAGGCCCAGACAGGCCGGGGCTGCTGTCCCCCACCCGCTGTGGAAGCCAGGTCTGCTAATGAGCCAGCTGCCAAGGAGTGGCCTCCAGCAGCTGCCCTGGCCTGGCCAGGTGTGTATGGCCTGGGGCGGGCAGACAGCTGGGCAGGCCGAGCGCCACTTGTAAAGGGTAATAACCCGGTGCAGCGGGATAATGGCTCCTTCCTGGCAGGCAGACGTGATCTCATTAGCGATCCTAGAGGAGGTCAGGGAAGGACTCTGTGCCCCCCTGGGGGGCGGGAGGCGCTGGGAGTCGGTGAAGACGCACCCTCGGCTGCAGGCACAAGTGGGACCGAGCTCTCAGTTTGGGGAGAGACTGGGCATGCTTAACCCAGGAGACGGACTCACGGGCTGGGCTCCCTGGGCGGACAAGCCCGCCCTGGCTCCTCCCCACCGTGTTGACGCCCACCTGCGTGCTTGAACTTGGGCTGCGTCCGCACCAGGCGTACCCTGCTCCGCGGATAATACGAGCAAGCCCTTTTCTGGGAAAAGCTCTGTTTCCAGGCCATCCTGCAAGCCTCTGCCTTTCCTCTGAGCTCCTGCACTGCCATTTGCACCACTAGGGCTGGAGGCAAGAACTCCCCACAACTCAGTGCACAGGGAGGCCGCAGGCGCCATGATTTATCCTGGGTGGTACGGTGCCTACTGTCTGCCGCCTGGCCAAATTCCACTCCCCTACCCCCCCTTTTCTCTAATCCCAGGGCTATTAATCTTATTTATTTATTTATTTTGGGGGGATGCATAGCCACTTTGGAGATCCTGGAAGAAGCTACTCCCCCCCCCCCCGGAGGAAAATATCCGTTAAAAGTAAAATGTTTTTTAATAGCAAGAGTCCGTGGATTTTCCGTGCCAGTGGCTTCCATGGTGTGCATCAGAGTCACCTGAGGCTTGTCAGAAATGTAGATGCCCAGGCCTTTCCACCTGGTCCGGGGCCCAGGTCCTGGGCTCTTCGGATGCAGGTTCCAGAGCGGCACTTTGAGAAACTCGACCAGAGCAGCCCGTGGAGTGCGGACGAGTACGCAGCTCCAAGCCCCTGTCCATGCAGCACAGGGCTTCACGCCCCAAAGGAGGTTGCAAACTCCGTGTCAGAAGGGACCGCGTCTTACACCTCTCCCTACGTGGACCCTGTGCCAAGACCTCATCCATCAAGGTCTTGTAGACTGTCAAACCTCCTTCAAGCTTCCCCAAGGAGGAGCCTGGGGCAAAGGCAGCCGAACCAATGTGGGGAGACGCTGCTTCTTCTTCTGCCACCAGTGGGGTCAGCGAGGGTTGCCTTGCTGGGCTATGATAGGGCTCTGTCTCTTCTCCTCCAAGGCTCCCCCACTGGGGGCTGTCTCCAGAAGAAGGGTCTGCGCACGAGAAGGAGTGATGGATGACAAGGCCCTCCGGCCTTCCTGCCCCGGCTCCGGGGACTGTGCGTGCTGCCTCTCCCCTTTCTCTGTGCTGCCCGGGTGGAATTCGGAACTCTCATCTGATTGACTAAGGAACTTTTACCCTAATTACAATGGTCGGGGTTGTTCTCAATCTGCAACCATTTAATCTTCCATCTCATTAACTGTGCAAAGGTCTTTATGAATATGTAGATTGGAAAGGGAACAAAAGATCATTTGACCTTGAAGAAACACATAAAGTAGGCATGCACTCCACACACCGCCCCGCCCCCCCCCCCTCCCCGCAACCCAGCCTCTGGGGTTTTTTTATTATTATGCAGATGCCTCAATGGGTAGGGTCTCAAATCAGGCTGCTGTGGGTGATCAGCAATCTTGCAGCCAATCAGGACCCAGCATTCTGATGAGCCCCAGACCGTACCATAATGAGCATCGTATTTACAGGCGAGCTGCTTGCTGCCAATTTGCATGTCCATAAAAGTTGAGACGTTTACGAAGAACACTTCTTTCACGGATCCATGGCCTTCTGCGTTTACCACACTTCTGCCCTTTTAGAAATATTTGGTGGAACATCCTGTTCCGGCTGGTTAGCTGGTTAGCCGGCTAGGGTCCTGGCCCTGCCACCAACTAGCCAGGGCCTCCCTGAGTCTCCGTTCCCTCCTGCAGCCAAGGAGGGAAATCCTGCCTTTGCCCAAAAGGCCCGGGAGGCTCAAAAGAAAGGAGTGGGGATGTAGGGCTTTGCGCACACAAAGAGTGCCCATAAACTGGCCATTTTTTAATTTCCTCTCTTTCTTCTGACAGCACACACGGAAAGCTAAGGGGAAAATATTTTCTTAGCGGCCCAACGGACCCACGAGAGGAAATCTGTTCTTGTCCCCAAGGAGAAGGAGGGAAATAGCAAACCACTGGGTTTTGTTGCAGCAGGTGGGGGGTACAGGGGAGTCAGAGCAGGGAGGTGGCAGATCCTGGTTTGCGGGGTTCGGCTGTGACGTGAGCACCCCCATCGGAACCATAAATTATACAGTCGCTATGGTCAGAGGCCGTGGGGCCAAGACGGCCAGAGAGATTCTGGAGCCGCCCGTAGGGAAGGAGCAGGCAAGCTCCCGAGGGCTGCGGCCCACTTCTGCGGAAGGCCGAGGATGGCCTCAGGGAAGGGGCATGCGCACAAGGCGCAGGCCATCCGTGGGGGCCCATACCTTCGGTCACTCCGGGGGCGAGCCGGTGCGCCCAGTGATGGCTCTACAGGGTATCCAAACCCGGTCATCCCTTCAGACTGCGGCCCAGTAACAGCTTCCCGTGCCCCTGCTGCGGGCTGCCGTTTCCCCGTAGAAGCTTAACCCCTGCGCCCTGTAGGGGGCGCACTCCAGGATCCAGCGCCGCCCTTGTGTTCTGATTGGGTGGCGCCCCTCCAGCTCCAGGCTTGAATGTCGCGGTGTCACAGCTCTTGTTGCCTGTGTCTGCATCAAATTCAAGAGTCACCTGTAAAGGAAAATTGCCGAAGGCAAACTGTCTTCGGACTGAGCCACGTCACCCTCCAACTTGGTCCAGTGAGTATTTAAGAGAATGCCCTGAAGGGGGCGCTTGGCCGCTGGAGCACCCGCTCGCCCGCTCAGCGGTTTCAAGCTCGGCTCCCAGGGTGCCGCAGCCCGCAGGAAGAGGTCGCGGGCTGGGAAAGAGAGTGTTTCCCTGGCTAATGCCAGGTGTGAGTTTTGGCTGCTAGCCTTTGACATTGGTTTCTAATCTTTCCCATTCCAGGAGCCTGCAAGGAAAAGCATGTGCGATAAAGATGGGGTGGGGGGTGGGGGTAGGGGTAGCTCTTCCTCCGCTTGCCTTTTTCGGAAGCAGAAGAGGGGGATACAGGGCTATTATTGCTTTTAATCTTTACATGTGGAGCGAATGAGAGCTGAGTCATTTTAATAGCTAATCAGTAGTTTTCACATTCCTCTTTGTACTCAAGCACCAATGAGAGAACTGGCAAAAAGATCAAGTCCATAGATGCTTGAGTGATGGAAAAAAAAATAGTGACGTGGTTTTTCCATTGCAAACCACAAAGATATGATCTTACGTTAGTGCAGGGAAATGTTTAGGAGCCGTGATATTAAAGGAGGCAAAACAAAAGTCGGCATTTCTACACTAATTACAAGTCTGTAGAAACAGCTCTAAGGATGTCAACAAAGAGGAGATGTGATCTCAAAGCTGGGGCACCGGGCGGACTCTCTTCCAAAAGCTAAGTGAAGTTTTACACTGTGCTTGTGCGTATTAACTGGTTTTCTGGACCAATAGCTCCAGGAGGAGGGTGGCAATCCCACGTGCTGGCCAAGTGTTTCACGGGCGTCCGGTGCCAGGCCCTGTCCTGGGACAGACAGCGAGGCCGCATCCCCCGCTGCCTTGGGCGACACATCTGAAGGCAGCCATGGATGGGGTGGGTTTGGGGTGCTCTCCAAGACAGGAGGGTGAGGGAAGGAAACAGGACAGTGCCCACTATAAGCAGCAACCTGTGCACAAAACACACCCCAACACCAGGGCGAGGGACCAGTGCGCCCAGGGACGCACATCTGTGTCTGGCTGGACCAAACTCACCATTTTGGGCTCCAGGGAATAAACAAAGGGCTTGGGGGTAGGGCAGGAGTGGAGCTTCACTTCAATTCCACTGCGAGCTGTTTTAGAAAAAAATAGCGTTCAAGCATTTCCTAGTCCACAAACAGACTTATTAATCATTATAAATCTTTCAATGGACCTCAGTAATGCACACAGCCGGACTCCAAACAACAGACCCTTATAACATTTAACCTTGTCCACCCACCCCTTTGGTTCCCAGTGGGACCCCCCCCACCTCCCCCCGCCCCGCACCCGCCGTGATGACAGCTTCACCCCTCCCTTGGTCTGCTGTGCAGGGAGCCCGCGTCTCAAAGGATTCGTCCCTGAACTTTTCCTTTGCTCAAGTCCCCACACCCAACCTTTCCCCTAGTGGTCAGTCAGAGGCGGCCGCACCCTCCCGGCATTCAGAAGCAGGGAAGTTGGAGGGGGGAAGAAAAAACACAAGAAACGGGCAGTGTGCTTTTAAAAAACATCTAAGAGAGCTTGTTGCAGATCAACAAAGAATCCCCAGATAGGCAAAGAGTGTGTATCTAAATAATAGGGTAGAGGGAAGACAGAGCATCCTCTTCTCCTGGGCGGCGGTAAGGGGGGCACTATGGGCTGGGGGAGGGGGAGGAGCAGGGTAGTGGAAGCGAAGCTTGGGGGCGACCTGAGAAGAGCGTGGGGTCTGAGGTATGGCTGCCAGATAAAACAGGGGATGCTGGTTAAAACTAAATTTCCTGTCAACAGTGAATACTTTTAAAGTGTAGCCATGGCCCTGGCTGGTGTGGCTCAGTGGATTCAGCACCAGCTGGTGAACTAAAGGGTCACCGGTTCGATTCCCAGTCAGGGCACATGCCTGGGTTGTGGGCCAGGTCCCCAGTAGGGAGCGCATGAGAGACAACCACACATTGATGTTTCTTTCCCTCCCTTCCCCTCTGTCTAAAATAAGTAAATGAAATCTTTTTTAAAAAATCAAGTGTAGGTACGTCTCCAATATTGCATGGCTCTTGTAGACAAGGACACTTCCCCACAGGTTTAGGGTGAAGCTGGACCAAGGGGAAGTGTTGCGGACCGTTCAGCCTGGTTTCAGGAGTTGTAACCCTCACCCCATGGTGGGCTGAGTAAGAGCCTAGGAACCCACTTCATCTGGGTCTGTTTTGTCACAAGGATGTGACCTACTAAGGAGACAAAGCTTATCTCCCTGGCAGGATCGCCACTTCTGCCTCATCCATCTCTGGCCCCAATGCTTGGTTGGCAGTCAATGACGGGTAAGACTCCTCATGGGAGGGGCAACCTAAGCCAGACACGACCACTTGGGAGGCCTCATGGAAGGACTCGGGGGCCTGCAACAAAGAGGATGTGATGGACCCTCGCCCCCCGGCTATTCTGACGTAGTCCTAGTCCTCATTTCCGTCTGGGAGATGTCTTCTGCTTCCTAATCGGCTTAAAGCCTGAAACTATGAGGGTAAGCGGTGCAGCCCTGTGCTGGCCAGGACGGTTCCCCAGGTGATTGGGGCGTAAGAGAGAATTCCTAAAGTCCTGTGAAACCTGCTCTGCTAAGAGTGCTTTCATTTAAATAATAAGGGTCCGAGGAGGAAATGAGTATGTCTCCCAAAGTCTGGCAACCCCCTTTCCTGACAGACACTGACTCAGATTAAGCCCTCAGATTTCTTTGACATGTTAAACCTGTATTCCGGTGTATTGGAGCCCAATAAAAGCCTAGTGAGGAAGGGGCTCTGGGTCATTCTCCTCTGAGAGTTTGGCCACCTCTCCTCCCCAGCAGATCATGTCTTGGTGGTTTTTATTTTCATCCGTGACAGAGGGATGGGGCTCTGTGGGCGGAGACCCCCCCACATCTGGCACCCAGGACAGGGGCCCCCGCAGGGAAGTCCCCTCCCCGACTCCCCAGCTACAGTGACATTCCAAACTCTTGTCCACAGGGACGGGTATCCCCCCTCCCCCAGCATTAGAAACCAGCATGCCAGTGTTCTTGTTTTGCAGGAGGAAAACTCGTTACCCAGTGTCTTCGTTGTCACCCACCTGGTTAGTGGCCGGCCTGGGTTCCCACGGAGACCAGGGCTCCTGCTGTGACCTTTGGAGGAGGTTGAGGGATGCAGCCGCCTCTTCCTGTGCCTGACCCTGACCTGGGTCTTCGGGCTCCTGGATGCTCAGATGAAGACACTCAGGGGCCCCTGGGTGCTCCCCGCCCTGCCTGGGGGACCACGGTCCTGGGTTCCTTGTCACTCTTCCACCTTTGGAAGTATCACCTGTGGAGACATTGGAAGCTCTGCTGGGACTGGGGTCGGTGTCAGGCCCTGTGACGTGTCCACGTGACCACAACTGGAGGCATCTAAATCACAAGCCCACCCACCCGCCCACGCAGGAGGTGGGAGCCCCAAGTCAAAATGCCACTTTCCAGTCCTGGCTGGTGTAGCTCAGTGGGTTGAGCACGGACCTGCGAAGCAGGTCACAGGTTCGATTCCCAGTCAGGGCACATGCCTGGGTTGCAGGCCAGGTCCCTAGTGGGGGCCAGATGAGAGGCAACCACACATTGACATTTCTCTCCCTCTCTTTCTCCCTCCCTTCCCTTCTCTCCAAAAATAAATAAATAAAAATAGAACAAAAAAAAAAATACCACTTTCCTGGGATCGGAGCCTCCTCGCATGTCCCCTGTGGACCTGCTTCTGACCTGGGTTTCACGAAAGCACAGAAACAGAGGGAAAATCAAGCCTGGGGGTGGGCACGAACGTAAGCCATGTCGCCCCTGGGAGAAATGAGGTGTGGAGAGGTCAAGTCCCCTGCCTAAGGCCACCCCCACCTTCAGCAGGAGAGCCAAGCATTCTGACTCCAGATCCTGGGTGCTGAACAGCCCCCTGCTCTTGTGTCTTTCTGGGTGACCCAGTGGCCCCCCTGGGACACCACTGTCCACAACTGTCCCTGCTGGCTGCTAGGGGGCCGGGGATGACGCAATTCCTCAAAGCGGTGTGACGGAGAAACCCAGCTCCGCAAAGCGGTGGCATTTGAGGGCAGAGCTAGGCACACTTCTACCTTCTCAGGCCCGCAAAGAGCCTCGTGAACCAAGCGGACGTAGGGGCCTGGCAGGAAAGATGGAGACATTCAGAGCAAGAGCCATTGACAAAAATGCGTTGCCGAGCCCTGGCTGGTGTAGCTCAGTGGATTGAGCGCGGGCCTGCGAACCAGAGGATCGCGGTTCGATTCCCAGTCAGGGCACATACCTGGGTTGCAGGACAGTTCCCAGCGGGGGACACACGAGAGACAACCGTACATTGATATTTCTCTCCCTCTCCCTCTCTCCTACCTTTCCCCTCTAAAGATAAATAAATAAAAAAATCTTTAAAAAAATTAAAAAAAAATGCGTTGCCGAGACTCTGTGCAAGGGATGGAAAAACCTACTTCAAGCAATCTTAGGGGAAAAAAATCATTCCCATGATTCATCTCTGTGTGGTGGGAACTATCTCAGCCTCGCTTTTATAGATGAGAAAATTGAGGCAGAATGTGGTTGAAACACTTGCCCAAGCTCACAGGGCAGATGACAGGGTGGGGAGAGAACACAGACAGCCTCGCGCCAGCAGCGGTGACACCACCGCCCGGGGGCTTGTTAACAATGCAGAGTCTCGGGCCCCTCCTCGCCCGCCACCTGAGCAGAGACTGCGTCTGCTTCCAACAAGGTCCCAGGTGACTCACGTTCGAGTCCTGCTTTGAGACGGGGGCGCCCCAGAGAACTGTCGTGCGCTCTAGCTGGGCTGATGGCGCCGGGAGGCCGACGACGTGACGTGCAGACGCACCACCCGCAGGAGCCTCTTCTTTTCCTGCTGTGCTTGCAGCGCCTAGAGCCGGGTCTGGCACGCGGCGGACGCAGATGCTCGATAAACGTGCATTGTGTGAGCGAGTGAAGAAATGAATGAATGGATTTGGGTTTGTCCCATTTAAGCTCCAGGCTCAGGGTGACCTTGACCTTGCTCTGTGTCCGTCCAGCCTGGCACCCCCGCCCTTCCCCAGCCACCTTGTTGGAAGGTGGGACGTGGGGGAAAGGTGTGTCTGGCCTGGGGAATTATCCACCGTTGGGGATTACCCACTTCCCTCATTAGTCGAGGTAGCTAGCAGTGCTCACGGTGGCCGGGGGGTGGGGGGTGGGGGGGGGTTGGCTCACATCATGGAAACGCCTGCAATCTCCCAGGAAACAGTCTCCGTTAGCCACGGGCCTCATTTCCCCCGCTTTGTTCCCCAAACGCCCCTCACAGTGGCCCAGGGGCTCTTGTCCTGCCCCTGGCGTCTGCCAGCCGAATTCCACAGACCTGGGGGCCGTGTGCAACCCCCGTTTCTCTAGCCTCTGGGAAGGTTTTATTTCTGTTCCGTGAAAAACCTTCAAAGGACTCTTTCTGAGCTTTGAGTGTGGCGTGGAGCATTTGGAACATTTAATGGGAATTGTTATGTGTTTTGGCTTTTTTTTTTTTTTTTTTTGCGAGGAGGAATTATTCTCAGCTAAGTCTGGGGACTGGCCTGAAGGAGACAGCCCGGCAGCCTCCAGGTGGAGAGAGCTCCCTGCTGCTGTTCTGGGGAAAATCAAAGAGAACGCGGCTGCTGTTGCCCCCGCTCCCGCCTGGCCTGACCCCAGCCTTTCATGCACAGCGGCCTCGGGGAGGAGGGAGAGCACAAAACCAGCACAACCGCCCCCCCCTCCCAATAAAGGCTTAAAATGAAACCGTTCCGCAAGGACAATACTCTGTTCTTCTTTAAACTCTCCCCGAGAACAAATGGGAGTCTTTTTTGGGGAAACGCTGGGTCTGAGCTTTCATCCCCCGAGGGCTTTATTTTGGGAACCTCTTCCCCTTCCTTCCTTTCGTTATTTCGAATCTGACGGGCCAGGGGAGGACAGAAGTCTCCAACCCGCCGCAGGTGGGGATCTGGGGCCTCGGGATGGGGACACTTGGTCTTGGGCCAGCGCGGGGTTTAGGGGACAAGGAAGGGCCTGCTTGTATCCGTGCGGTCCGGAAGAATAAAGGTGGGGGTCTCCTCCCGGCCCCCCGAAGCAGGAGCTCCGCTGCCTCCCCCCTCCACGGCCCCGTGCAGTCCCTGCGGGGCAAGCGCACAGCAGGCGCGGCTGGGTGGCGGTCTGTGTGTGAAAGTAAAACGCGGTCGTGCGGCCCACTTAGCGGCGTGACGCTGGGTCCCTGCCCCGGGAGCGGAGCAGACGCAGCAGAAAGGTGGCGGGAAGGCTGGGGGAGGCCTGTGGCCCTCCCAGGCAGCTCGGAGGCCCGGGAGGACTGACGCAGCGAAAGTCTGGGGGTTCAGGGTCAGAAGGTGCCGATCAGCCCGGCAGCAGTGAGAACGCACTCACACTGAGCGGCAGGTGCTGGGGGAGGCGAGAGGAAGCTGAGACTGGTTTCAAGTGCAAGGTTGCTGTCCCCTCGGGAACGAGACTTTATAGCCGGGGGCAGATGGGTAGGCCAGCGTGGCCCTGGCCTCCGTGGGTGACCCACTGCTCCCCACCTCCTGACCCCACACCTTGGGGAAGCTTCCTCGTGGGAGTCGTCCCAGCTGGAGGAGGCGGGAGAGCCGAAGCCAGGTGCTGCCCACGGCCAGAGGGGCGCCATGGGGAGTGGGGGGCAGAAGGCAGTGGAAGAGGGGTACATGGGGTCTCCAGGAACCAGAGAGGGTACAACAAGAAGGGCCCAGCCACCACGCCCTGGGGCCATGGACACCGAGGACACCTACCTGCCCTGGGTCCTGGTGTTTTGTGCAACGGCTGGTCCCACCTCCCTCCCACGCAGATCGCCTGGGGCCGGGGCCGAGGGGCTCCCAAGGTGGCAGTGGGGCTGATCTCATCCAGCTCTGCTCCCTGACAGGCCCCTCTCCCACAGGTGCCGGTCTCCTGTGCCGCCCGATGCCCAGGCTCCGCTCCAGACAGGCCCGAATCAGAGCCCCGGCGCAGGGCTGGGTGTTTGAGGCCGGCGACACGGAAAAGCCCGTGGCTGTTGCTCTCCCAGCCAGGTGGTCAGCCATGCTGGGAAGGTGCAGAGAAGGCGGATACAGGAAGGGGCTGGAGAGGCCGAGCCCGGCTGGTGGGCAGCACGGAGGACCAGAGCACGTTTACCAGGGCCTGGCGCAGGCCGCACAGAGCGCACAGCCTCAGCATCCGGAGCAGCCGGCTCTGTCTCCGTCGCTCCGCACCACTGCTGCCTGGGAGGGGGCCTCCCTCTCCTATCAGAGGCAAAGAGGACACTGGAGGCAGGCTCCCCTCCCCCCCCCCCAAACTGCCCCAGCCTGGTGCTGGGTGTACTATCCCAGGGAGGGACTCTGTTCATATGCACCCGCACCGCATGGGGAGGGGGTGCTCTGACCCCCCACAACCACCCTGTGGACAGAAGGCAGCCCCAAAAGCAGATGTGTTCAGCTGGCCCAAGCGCTGGTGTCCTCGTGTGGCCTATGATGGAACGACCTCCCTGAAAGTGGCCCTGGCGTGCCATGCCAGCCTGCCCCCCGTGGGACTCGAAGGCCAAGAGGGCAGCATCTGGGTCATTTGGTCCCCAGCGCCCAGCCCAGGGCCTGCCTACCACGAGGACGGATTGACTGTGGATGGAGCAAAGCTGAGCAGAGAGAATGGGAAGCAGCCGGGGGTGGGGCCATGGGGGGGATGTCACTTGGGCTTTAAGTGGCCCGGAGGCGCTTCTGTGACCCAATGCTCCCTGCAGACCTGGGTGCCACGCCTCCAGCCTCTAACCTCTGTGTGCCTCTGGGGGAAGGAACGACCCCGCTACTTAGCTTCCTCATCTTTTAGGCAATGAGGACAAGCAGGCTCTGATGATCTGCAGAGACCGAACTCGGAGTCCCCTCCTCCGAGGCCTCGAAGACGCAGAAGGAAGGAGGGCCTTCTAACCGGGTCACTCAGGCCTGCCACTCACCTGCCCATCTGTAAAAGGAGATGGCCTGTCAGATGAATACCTTTTCCTTCCGTTTCTTTTTTTTTTTTTTAAATAAAGTAGTGAGAACTCATTTCTGAAGTGGCGTCTCATTCAGAGTTCTAATTCAGAAAACAGGCAACAGCCAAGCTGCCTGGTGGCAGTTGGGTGTCCGGATGGGGGCTGGGCAAGGGCCGCAAAGCCCACAGGATTCCCTCCAAGGAGCCCGAGGGTGCCAGGGACCCCAGTCGGATCATCACCCTGAAGGCTGGACCTCTCTGCAGCTCATCCCAAGGATGCAGACAGAGCCACCAGCGGGAAGCCTGACCTTCCCGCTGCCAAGAAGCCTCCCACAGGCCCCCGCAGGTACCCGGGGCAGCACCCCTCGGGTGTCGTCTGCAGAGGGTGGGGCAGTGAGGGGCTGGCCTCGGGGAGAGACAAGCTGAAGCCAAGCGGGGCCAACGGGCAGGCCTGTGGTGGCCACCACCGGGCTGCTGAGTGCCCAGCTCTCTCTGCATCCGTCGCCAGGCTCCGCCCCTGCCATCCCTCCTCCCCCCACCCCCACCCTCCCTGCCACACAGGTGGCTGCTGCCTTAGTGCCCCCGCCCTCCCCCCTGCACACACGTCCCCAGGCTGGCACACCCTGCAATTACGCTGTTTCCCTGGCTCTCTGTGGAGCCTGCCCCGCCTCCCCGCTCTCCCCGGCTAATTGCTGGGTTCGCAGCCTTTCACCGTTTCCACGCAATAACGTGAAGGCTCGTCACCCTCAGCCCTGGGCGCTGGCTGTTTTAGGAGCTGCAGAGTGAGGAAAAAGAAAGAGAGAGAGAGAGAGAGAGAGAGAGAGAGAGAGAGAGAGAGAGGGGAAGGAAGGAAGGAAAATCTAGATGGTTTCAGCAAAGCATTTCTCTTAGCCTGGGAGAAGGGAACATTTTGGGCCAGCCACCAGGCATTCAGTCAGTGCGTCTCAAACTGAAAGGTGCACTTGCTCAGGACCCGGGATTTGCTAAAATGCAGACCCTGGTTCCATGGGCCCAGGGCGGGGCTGGAGATTTTGCCCATCGGACCAGCTGCTGGCCGACGGTCTGCGGGCCTCAGTGTGAGGATGAGGATGCTGGGAAGCGCACAGGGGAAGCTGGGAAGCCGGGACTTGCTGGACAACCCACCGACCTGATGGGTCCAGGCCCGGGGGTCTTCCAGGCTGCCCTGAGAACCAGAAAGGGGCTGCCAGGAGGCTCCTAGGGGCGATGGGGGCCCTGGGGTGCTCCCTTCCCAGCCTTCTGAGAAAGTATCACTGTCTTCTGAGGAAAGGATCTTTTCGATTCATTCTAGAAATATTTACCGAGGGCCTATGGCCTGCCAGGTGCAGTTGCGGTTCTGAGGATGTCGCGGAAACACAACAGCCCACATCACCCCCCATGGGACTTCTGCTCTCCTGGGAGTGGGGGTGGGAAGAGACGCAAAGCAGGATAAATAAGCACAGTACTCTGTACGGTACCTATACTGAGTGCGGTCTTGGCAGTAAATGCAATGGAGAAAAAAATCAAGCGGGAGAGGTAGATAGTACATCCGGACAGGTGTGCGTGTGTGACTTTAAACACAGTGGCCCTGACGCTATCCAAGGGCCCCAGGTGGACTTTCAGAAGGTGGATTGTTTATAAGAGCCAACAGTATAAGCTCCTTATTAGAAAGGGAAAAGAAGTAATTTCCACATGCGTGACAAGAACAGGGACCGCTCTGTGACCTCTTGTTCTTCCCTTTCTCGGCCACTGGCAGCTCCGTGGTGGCCGCCATGGGCTATAGTTGGGGGCCGTGGTCAGGCTGTCCCAGGGCTAGCTGACTGTCCATCGGGATGCTGGCAGGTGGCAGAGATGGGGGGCAGACTCTGGGCTTGATGCTCCAGATCAGTACCCCCACACCGCACTCTGCGGGGGGGACCTGTCCCCTCGGCAATGGGGAGCCCCCGGTCCTCCGCCCTGCGCTAGGGGAAGGAAGGTAGAAGCGGTCCCAGGCTCCTGAGCTCTTCAACCGGACAAAGTGACAACACGTGGCCATCCGCCCCCGCAGCGCTCCGGGGTCCCTGCCATGGGAGGAGTTCCCGGAAACCCCCAGAGCCCAGCGAGGATTCGAGTGGGGCCCAAGCAGGGGCTGCTCAGGAGAGGGGAGGACTGAGCCACGACTGCTCTTATTTTCCATGTTATCGGAATCCCAGGGGTTAAAGCTGGATTGCACCTGGCAAAGGAGCCGCTGGCTGGTCCCACGGAGGGGCGGCCTTCCCCTCCTAGCCCGGGGCCCACCCTGCGGGTGGCCTCTTGGGGCGAGCACTCCCCAGCCAGGTCAGGTCCAACCCAGACGGAGACGGGGGCGGAGGCAGAGAAACCAAGCCAGGAAGAGGCAGAAATAGCTTTCAGGGGGTGGGAGGGTGTGGCGCTTGCTGAAGGCCGGACGCCCGCGCTGGGCTGGGCGTTGTTTCTCCATCTTCTGGGGCCAAGGGGGTTTCACAGGCTTGGGCCGCTTTCCCCAGGGGCCAGCGCTCAGCGAGTTCCCCACCCGACCTCTGCCTCGGCGGCACCCTGTCGCTGTTCCCTCCTCAACAGCTGGGAGGGGACAGCAGTGTCCTACTGGCTGCTGCCCCTGTGAGGTGAGAAGGGGCAGCTGAGCCCAGGGTCCCATCCTTCGCCCCTCTGGTGGCTTAAGGGAAAGAAAGAAGGACGCTGGAGAGCAGGCAGGGTCCCCCCCCCATCCCCGCCTCACGCATCGTCCTGAGCAAGGTGCCACCCACCGAGCTGATTCCTGAGGACAAGTCCACGGCCTCCCATGGGTGGGACTCTGCCTCATACCCACCAGCTCTCGGACAAACCCCCCACCAACCTCTCCCGGGAGGGGTTCCAGCTCTGCTTGAGCTAGACCACTGGAGGGCCGGCAACCCTGTCTGCTAAGCACCCGCTGTGGGTCCGGCACCCAGTGGGTGGTTACTGCCCATCCGGGGAGCTGCCGTTTAGGGTCAGATCTGTTCTAGGGGTTCAGTATGGGGTGCAGGGTAGGTCGCCGGAGAAAAGCCCAGCCTTGCCTTCAGCTGCTGCATTCATCGGGCCCCCGTCTCCCTCAGGTGGGCCCACGGGCCTTCTCACCCATGTCCTGGCACCTGCTGGCCACAACCTCAATGTCCCCACCAGGCAAGGCTGGGAATGATAGAAGTCACACCTATGGAGGGATGCTGGGAGAGGACCCGGGGGCTCTTCGGCTCATGCCCTCACCGGGTGACAGAGATTCGGAGTGACTGAACCCACAGTGAGGTGACTTGCCCAAGGTCACAGAGCCAGCAGGGAGCCGGTCGCACTGCCGAGAGCCAGCTGGCAGGAAATAGATGGGGACACAACAGCATTGGTTTCCAGCCTCCCTCTGCGGGGCAGGCGGGGGGTGGGGGCAGGGGGGCAGCGGCTGAAGTTGACCTCACCACCCAGAAATCGATAGGCAGGAGGCTGTTAGAAACCACCTCCGCATTGAGCTCGCCGCTGGCCGGGAGCTGAGGGCTGCTTGCTGCGAAGCCTGCCCAGCCCCAGGGCACCGAGGGCTGGGCTGCGCCGGTGTGGGGGGCGTGCGGCTGGGGGGTTCGGATGGGCCGGGAGGAGGCAGGGCCGGATCTCCAAGGTTACGCACACACCTCTCAGCTCCCTGCTTGACACTGGGCATTCCTAGGGGCAGAGGTATCAGCTCTCAGCAAAAAAACAAGGCGCTCGCGTGTGAACACAGATTTGGATGCTGAGTGGGGCCCACACTACCCAGGGAGGCCCTCCTTGGGGACCACTGGTTCACTGCCATTCCTCAGCCTGTCAGAATCACACGCCTCCTGGCAGGCACGGTTACAGGTCGGGCTGGACTCCAGAGCGAACCGTGGTGGGGAGGGGGGGGGCGGTTTCCAAGGGAGGGGAGGGTACTGCGGGGTGTTGAAATGCGCCAGGCCGTTCACAGTGTTGCTGAAAGGATTGGCCAGGACACCTAGGTCAGACCTACCCAGAGCCTGAGACTCAGCATGTCCCAGGAAGAAAACCAGACGATTTTTCTGGAATGACTGAGACCGTTCCGGCTTTGAAACTCCCAGGCTGGGACAGGTTATGCTGCAGTGATAAACCACCCCAAAGTCCCGATGACTGACCCCGAAGGGTTTTTCCTTTTCTTGCTCACGGCTCACACCCATGTTTGGTTGGCAGGGGGACTAAGCATCGTCTCCCTAGAACCAGGTCGGTGGGGCAGCCGCCGTCTTGAACTTCACCGTCCGGCTTCCGTTTCAGGGGGAAGGAGGCCTGTGGTGGGCCTCGCCCCAGCATTCCGGTGCCCACCCTGAAAGCATCCGGGTTGCTTCTGCCCGACCAGAACCCGTCCCACGGCCCTGCCGAAATACGAGCGCGTCCAGGCACTGGTGGTCAGCAGTGCTTCCGACCACCGTCCCCTGCTCCAGACCACACTCAGCCAGGAAATCTCTGCCCCTCCTGCTCAGCCCCTCCTGCTGCCCCAGAGCCTCACGGCAGCCACGTTGGGGCGTGTTTATGGGGCTCAGAGCCCATGGCTGGGCCACCACGGGGAACTTCATGTCTCAGCACTCAGGTGTGAGCTTCTGAGGATCTCCAGGGGTTAATATACTTTCCTATTCTTTTTTTTTTTAATTTTTATTTATCTTTAGAGGCGAAGGGTAGGAGAGAGGGAGAGGGAGAGAAATATCAATGTACGGTTGCCTCTCGTGTGTCCCATGCTGGGAACTGGCCTGCAACCCAGGCATGTGCCCTGACTGGGAATCGAACCTCGATCCTTTGGTTCGAAGGCCCGTGCTCAATCCACTGAGCTACACCAGCCAGGGCTACTTTCCTATTCTTAAAATTTTATACACACACACACACACACACACAGTGTATACATATTTATAGATGTGTACACACACGCAAATACAAGAAAGGCGTCCAAAGGCTTCAAATTCTCCAATTTTATATGTAAGTATAAATTTATACTTATATAAATTTATATATAAATGTATATGTATCATTATATATAATATATAAATAAAATTTTTATATTTTATGATATAAATGGATATTATTTCTATTATATTTATGATCATATAGAATTAGAAAGATATATTAAATCTATATTTAAATAAAATATATATATACATAAAATGATTCCTGCAGCTTTCCTTTGGGGCTGGCTTGAAGCTCTTGAGAAAACCTGCGGTTCAAGTACCTCCCCCCCCAACCCATGAGACCTAAGGATCAGCCAGTGGACAGCAGGTTGCCCTGGAAACCTCTGCGCCAGCCCCGGCCTCACCGAACAGAGAATCAGAGCGTGGAGGTGGGGCCTCAGGATGTGAAGGATGTCTGGTGTAACCAGCCACGACAGGAGGTACTGAGTCCCGGTCCATCTGGGGGGGTTTGGGCCCCCGCCACGTGACGTCGGAGGCTCTCCTCTGTACGTCCACTCACATTGAGGTCCCACTGCCCTCTGCCCTCTGCCCGGTGTGACGCGGTGCCACCCCTGCCCCTGCCCCTATGTTACTGCCTGGGACTGCGAGTGCTCCAGATGCTTAGTCAGCTTGCTCTCCTGCCACTCACAGCTCAGGGAACCCAGAGAGTGGGAGGGGAGAGGTAAAGCAACAGGACTCTCTCCACACCCATGTCTCCTATCCAAGGGGATATTTTTAGTCAATTTCTACATAGCAGAGCCTTTACACATATATGTACTTATACATACACATCCATCCATCCATCCATCCATCCACTCACCTATCCATTCATCCATCTATCCACCCATCCACTTATCCACCTATCCATCCATCCACCCATCCATCCACCCACCTATCCATCCATCTATCCGTCCATCCACCCATCCATCCACACATCCATCCACCCACCTATCCATCCAGCCATCCATCCATCCATCCACCCATCCATCCACCCATCCATCCACCCATCCATCCACACATCCATCCACACACCTATCCATCCATCCACCCACCCATCCACCCACCTATCCATCCATCTATCCGTCCATCCACCCATCCATCCACACATCCATCCACCCACCTATCCATCCAGCCATCCATCCACCCACCCACCTATCCATCCACCCATCCAGCCACCCACCTATCCATCCACCCATCCAGCCACCCACCTATCCATCCATCTATCCATCCACCCACCCACCTATCCATCCACCCACCCACCTATCCATCCATTTATCCATCCAGCCATCCACCTATCCATTCATCCACCCATCCATCCAGCCATCCAGCCACCCATCCATCCACCCATCCATCCAGCCATCCAGCCATTCATCCACCCACCTATCCATCCATCCACCCACCTATTTATCCATCTATCCGTCCATCCATCCATCCATCCACCCACCTATCCATCCATCCACCCATCCATCCACCCACCTATCCATCCATCCACCCACCTAACCATTTATCTATCCATCCATCCATCCACCCACCCAACCATCCAGCCATCCAGCCATCAATCCACCCATCCATCCATCAATCCACCTATCCATCCATCCATCCACCAATCCATCCACCCACCTATCCATCCATCCATCCATCCATCCATCTACCCATCCATCCAGCCATTCATCCACCCATCCATCCATCAATCCACCTATCCATCCACCCATCCATTCACCCACCTATCCATCTATTCATCCATCCACACACCCATCCACCCATCCATCCATCCACCCACCTATCCATCCATCCATCCATCCATCCATCCATACATCCACCCATCCACACACCCATCCACCCATCTATCCACCCACCCATTCATCCATCCATCCATCCATCCATCTATCCATCCATCCACCCATCCACACACCCATCCACCCATCCATCCACCCATCCATCTATCCATCCATCCATCCACCCATCCATCCATCCATCCATCTATCCACCCATCCGTCCATTCACCCACCTATTCATCTATCCATCCATCCATGCCCCCAAAAAACCTTCCTTTTTCTTCTTGCTTCCTGAGCATCTACTATATGCCAAGTGCTATGTTCACCAGCTGAGGGTACAACAGTGCCCAAACCGAGACATTGGCCCTCACATGGAGTAAATGACTGCTCTCCGGTCCTTCCAGGGAGCAGACCTCTCATTAGAGAAAGAGGTCCACATGGTAAGAGGAGGGAAGAAAGACAGGGACACAGAACAGTGAAACTAAGGCTGCAGAGGCTCTGCCCTTTGTTTGGACTCATAGAGCAAAATGGACCACAGCCAACACCCTACGCCCCAGCTAGAGAGGGGCCTGGGGGCAGAGGCCCCAGAACAACCCCCAGGGGCAAGTGTGGGGCCACCCTCGTCTCTCAGGGCAGCTATGGGCTGGTGGGATCCTGCCAGACCGGCTGACCGAGGACACGCGAGAGGGGGACGTCCACGCCCCCCAGGGGTGCGAGGAGAAAACGGAGTGGGGCCTGTGGGGACTTTTGCTGCGCAGAATGGGTTGGGGCAACCGCAAGTCAGGCGTGCCATGCTTGTGACCGAGTCACCTGGTTGCCTCCTTGTTTTACAAGGAGATTTCCAGGCCCTTGTCCCCTTCCATAGAGCTGACGCTGGTTGCTCACACTTGAGACCCTTCTTCTTCGCCAGCTCTGCAGGCTGTTCCAGATGGGAGGCCATCGCCCAGGTCAAAATCCACCGTGGTGTCCTTACTCCTCGCTCAGACCGCACCCCTTAGCCGCCACTGCAGCCCGGCCTGATCTGCCGCAGGACCCGGTCTCTGCCACTCTGTGCGCTGTCCCCAGAGAGCCGTCCGGCCTCTGCCTCCTCCACCCCTCAGAGTAGTTCAGGCACTGCTCTCCTGGTAGCTGCACCTGCTGCCCCCTGGGGCCCCTAATGAGGTCCTCTGGAAGGCCCGTTGTTATGGTTACACTTGCGTGGTTATTGGCCGGCTTTGCTGGTTCAAGAAGGCTCTCCCCTGGCCTGCCTTGTCTCCAAACCGCAGCAATAAACCCCTCCAAAGGACAGGGAGGGCACCTCACATCACGGAAAAGATGGCGGCTTCAGAACAGCTGGGGTCTCCTGCCAGAACGACAAGACCTCACCGGAGCATGCCTTTCCTCATCGGGAAGGTGGGACGTTTCATAGACTCTGTGTGCCCGGAGGTGGCCGTGAGGATTGAAAGACTGACTGTATGTCGAATTGCAAAGGCTTTTCCGATGCCGGTTTTGTGAACGAAGGCCTGACTCTTACATCTGCTCCATTTCAAGGGACGCAGCCCTGAGTATCCAGCAGGTGTTTAATCCATGCAGAGGATGATGAAACAGTGCTGCGGCCAGTGGAGGGGAGGGAGGTTGGATTCCGCTGAGGTGCCGAGGCTGCTCCTCGAAAAGGGCCAAGGGAGCAACGGGGACAGGACAGACGGCCCCGCTCTAGCAGATCCGGGACGATGGATGGAGACGATTCGGGGAGGAGGCTTGAGTGGCTCCGGGGGTCCTGGCGTTCCCTCCTCTGTCTCCACGCCCCACCTTGCCGATCTGACAGCACTTCCACGGGCCACGTGGCATGCACCCTGGGCCCAGGAGTCTCCTTCTTCTGCTTCCCTGGTGGTTAAGTAGCATTCTCCCTGCCCGTGGGCGGGGCCCACCACCTTTGCCTCCGATCTGGCTAACACAGAGCAAGACCCAGGCTGGGGGCCAGACTCTGGTGCCAAGTTGGCATTTAGCCTGAGCTACAAAACCCAAGCTCCTGCAGGCAGGCAGGGCGCGGCTAAAGCATTCTGCATCCGAATGGGGGTGGAGGAGCCACCGCCCCCACGACCCCAGCCCCTGCCGTCCGTCCGTCCGAGGGCCCACGGTGGGTGTCAGTGGCTCAAGGGAGGTTCCGGTTTCTGTCCGATTCTGGAGACTCCGGCCACCTGCTCCTGCAACAATGACAAGCCTTGGAACAACCCTTCCCGGCTCCCTGAGCGCCGCATTGCAGGCCCAGCCAAAAGGCAGCCAAATGGAAAATGACGTTGGGAAGGAAAGGTCAAAGCGCTGGGCCTCCCGTGGCCAGGAGCAGGTGGCTGCCTCGGCCAGACGGCCAAGTGACACGGTCTGCGGGCCCAGGTGAGTGGTAGTGACCCCGTGGATCCGCCGGAGCCCCAGCTGCTGATACGGAGCCAGGAGGCACATTGGTCCTTTCGCCTCACACCAACTCCGCCACGTGAGTACCGCTAGCCCCACTGCACAGAAAAGGAAACCGAGGCTTCCATCGCGCAGCAGACAGCAGGCGGGCGCCCATCCCCCCCCCACACTGGGCAGAGACCCCCAGTGGCTGGCTTCTGCTTTCTGTCCGGCCACCTTGGGAAGTTGCCCCTCGCCTGCGGGCAGAGCCCAGAAGTGCCAGGGGAGTTCCTTCCCTCCTGGGGGGATTGCTCTCAACCCCTGAATTGGAAAAACGTAGAAGCCCGTTCCCCGCCTTCCTCCGGGGCCCAGTGGCTCGAGCCCACTGCCCGCAGTGGGAACCCTGCCTCATCCCTATTTGGGAGCCTTCCCCCCCCCTCCATCTATCTTCTTCGCCTCTGCCCTGTGCTTCCTGGGGCCATCTGATTAAACAAGCCTCCCACAAGCAAGTCCTTGCGGTGGGGTCTGTTTTGGGCGACGCCCAAACGAAGACAGAGGACGAGCGTGGCTGGTGGCGTGGGGGTGGCGGCGGCGCTGCTCGAACACCAGTGTTGATTCAGAAGTAAACAGGAACAAGGGAATCCGCCTAAGAGATGCTGACAGATGACCTTTCACCCATTGAAAGGGGAACGGAAGTTGGGTAGAACTTCGGTTTTCAGGATGCCGTGGGCTGCCAGGAGCTGGAAGTCCAGCTGAAAGTGGTTTAGGCAGTGAAGATGCTCTCTGGCTGGTGTGACCGGAGGCCAGAGGTTGAAGGGTTGCAGGCTGGGCTTCGTGCTGGGCTCCTGCTCTGGTCCCTGTGGCTCCTGAGCGGTCCCCCTCTACCCAGGGACATCGTAGCTGATGGCTGTGACGGCTGTGGGCTCACATCCGCTCATGACAGTGTCCAGAGAACGCCACCTCTAGGGGTCATCCTGGAAACCACGGGGGTTCTTGCGATGGGAGGAGCCGTGGGAGGAGGTGGGTGAGCGACCAGACAGTGCCCGTGCGAATTTCTTCCTGAAATTCACGGCTCTCCAGACTGAGTTGTCCACAAACCACCAGCGACCGTGGGCAAAAGCCTGCCCAGGCTGGCAAAGACCAAAGCCATGGACAAGCGGCGAATGAATCCTCACGGAAAAGCTCAGACACGGCCAACCCTCTCATGACATTTCTGGGTCCGGGGAGCCCGTGGGCTGTGGTTAAACTGTGTGTAAACATAATCAAGTCGTATTATGTGAGTAAACACGTTCCCAGTTGGAGAAGCGGGTTTAAACGTAGGAGTGTTCCGTGGCCTTCTCCAGCACGCTGGGTGTCCCATGGGGTCCTGCCCACAGCGCTGCGGGCTCCCGACTTGGAGCCGGCTCCTGGCCCGTGTCCGTGGCCGGCTGAGCTGGCAGCCAGCACGGAGCAGCCATGTCAGGCCGGCTCGGGAGGGGTGCAGTGTGGACGGGCTGGAGCTGTTCTGGAGAAGTGCTTGTCTCCCCCGAGGCAGGGCCCCGATGGCACGGGACACATTTCCATCCCTCCCCCCGCGCCAGCCAATGATTGCAAGACCTCAGCACCCCCTTTCAGTCATTTGCCACTCCCTGTGCTCACGGACTGAGAAAACACTTTGCAATGCGTCTTGTCCCTGGAGTCCCTGGTTTTCACTTCCTCCTTCTTGCAGGGCGAGGCTGCGCAGGGGGCCGCTCAGCTGTGGGTGCACCTTGCAGCTGTGTGACCCTGAGGAAGGCAGTTTACCCTGTGGGTCACCAGGCCAGCCTAAGAGCCTGGGAGAAGAGGGTGCCCGCCTCGCACGCACGGCTCGGGGACATGGAATTGGAGTGCGGCGAGGCCCCTGCGCGGGCGGCTCTGGGACCACACTGCCTGCGGCCGTGCTGTGTGTGCCACGCTGGGTCCGCCGGAGGAAGAAGCCACGCGCAGAAGGGCTGAAGGACCTCTCTGGGTCCTACACCCGGTGGCGGGGGCGGGGGAGCCAGTCCCATTCATAAGGGCCCTTAACCGTTTCCCAAAGGCCCCACCTCCAAACGCCACCGCGCTGGGGATTAGGCTTCAACTGGGGAATTCGAGGGGACACAAATACCCAGTCTCCGGCACCCCGCCTTCCAGACCCACTCTCTCTGATGAGACAGGCCACACACCAGTACTATTATGGTGTCAGGGCAAGTGACAGCCACTCCCCTCAGGCAGTGAAGATTATGTAGATTATTTATTTCCCATAGCTGGTGGCAAAGACAAATGTCCCACCCCTTGGCGGGTGACAGCGGAGACGGAGATAGTCTCGGGTCCCCTCCACGCTGGCGCCCCCTGCAGGCTCGGTGTCCCACCAGTGCCCCAATCCTGGTGCCTCTGACCATGTGGGTTGGTCCATCTGGTACCAACCGTCCACCTGGATGGACGGGAAGCTTCTTCAGAGCCGCAATCACCGTGCTGGACACAAGGCGGGGACTCACACAATTTGAGGCCACAGGTGGAGGTTGAGAGGTCGAGAAAGGCGACCTCGGCTCGTGGAACTGTCCAGCTGTCTAGCCTGGGTTTGGGTAGGGATCAGGACTTGTTTTTACCGGTTTGTTGTTGTTTTAGGGGTAATCTGCTCTTTTCCTCTTTCTTGCCTGCAGAGACACGTCCAAGTGTCTTCTACCCTTCAGCTGGAAAGAGTCTTCATTTTTAAGATGCTACCCTTGGCCCATCCAAGCCACAGGGCAGCAGCTGGCAGCGAGCCTGGGGAACCTGTTGGGGCCACGCAACACACCTGGAAGGTTGCCACTTCTTTCAGAGCAAGAATAAAAGTTCCTGTCACACACCGCTGGCCCACCTGGGTAAGCCACGTGGAGGTCTCCGAACAAAGAAAACGTTTTGTGATCAAAAGGTTTTTCGGAGCAAGAATTACTTTTCACTAGCATAGCAAGAAGTGGTTGAAGATACCATTTTGCATCTGCGGGAGCCCCTTAACCCAGGGGGTGCGTGTCTCTCACTCTGACGTCAGATCTGCATTCTCTCGCTTCCCGGTAACGAACACAGGTGCCCCTTGGCCCCTGACCACGTTATGACCAATTACTCCAGCCACAGCCTGCCCAGGGTCCCCCAGTAGGAAATGGCGGTTGGCCAAGGAGCACAGAGAACAAGGCTCCTGGGGAATCTCGTCCCTCCTCCTGGGCCCGGTCCCTCCTTTTGCTCCACAGGGAAGTGGCACTGGGCAGCGAGAGGGTGCAGAGCCCGAAGCCCATGGTCCCGCATTGCTATCGCAGGCACCATTGCATTTCACTCGGCTGACTTTCCTGTTCGTTCGCTCATTCATTCATTCACTCATCCGTGCACTTTAAAGGAGACTTGTCTGATCTTTGGAGTCGCTCACGAGTGTGGTCTCCTCACGGGGTTCCCTCTTTCCCAAGGCTCTGTTCCCTGGGGGAATCTTTGTCTTCTCCCCATGGCGGTGGGACCATATGAGTCCCAGAGAAGAGGCAGCTGGGTTCCCTCTTCTCATGGCTGGAAGCAGCCTGGTCTTATGTTTCGGACCGTTCAGCCTGGTTTCAGGAGTTGTAACCCTCACCCCATGGTGGGCTGTATAAGAGCCCAAGGGACCCGCTTCATCTGGGTCTGTTCTGTCAAGAGGACGTGACCTACTAAGGAGACAAAGCTTATCTCCCTGGCAGGAGTGCTGCTTCTGCCTCATCCATCTCTGGCCCCAATGCTTGGTTGGCAGTCAATGACGGGTAAGACTCCTCATGGGAGGGGCAACCTAAGCCAGACGCGACCACTTGGGAGGCCTCATGGAAGGACGAGGGGGGCTGCAGCAAGGAGGGGGTGATGGACCCTCGGCCCCCCACAGCTATTCTGACATAGCCCGAGTCCCCATTTCTGTCTGGGAGATGTCTTCTGCTTCCTGAGCCTAATCGCCTTAAAGCCTGAAACTATGAGGGCGAGAGATGCAGCCCTGTGCCGGCCAGGACGGTTCCCCGGGTGATCGGGCATAAGAAAGAATTCCTAAAGTCCTGTGAAACCTGCTTTGCTAAGAGTGCTCTCATTTAAATGATAAGGGTCCGAGGAGGAAATGAGTATGTCTCCCAAAGTCTGGCAACCCCCTTTCCTGACAGACACTGACTCAGACTAAGCCCTCAGATTTCTTTGACATGTTAAACCTGTATTCCTGTGTATTTGAACCCAATAAAAGCCTAGCGAGGAAGGGGCTCTGGGTCATTCTCCTCTGAGAGTTTGTCCACCTCTCCTCCCCAAGCAGATCATGTCTTGGTAGTTTTTATTTTCATCTGTGACGGAGGGATGGGGCTCTGCGGGCGGAGCCCCCCCCCCACATCTGGCGCCCAGGACAGGGCCCCCCCCCGCAGTTTTAGACAGTAGGAAGGGGAGACTCTCATGGAGCCCACCCCTTCCTCCCTGAGTGAATTGCTTTCTCTAAGCCAGTAGCAGAGGGAAGGTGTGAGGGGACATTCCAATGGGACATCAGCAGACCCCAAAGGGGGGGGCCTTGTCTTTGCCGAGCTGGGACGAGTCCCTCGGAAGGAGCGCTGTGGCCGGCCCCCAGTCTCCTGTGCTCCAGTCACCGTGCCACCGTGTCCCTGCCTGGAACCCACCAAACAGGACGATGCTCCTCCTTATTTGGTGATAAATACGGTCACTTTTCTCTCTCTCCATTTCCCTTTTCCACTAATGCCTTTTGACCCCCAAAACAATAAATGAACGTGTTCGGAACTTCTCAAAGGCACGGGCCGTGCTCTCTTTGTAGGTATGTACGCAGCGTCTAGAATAGTGTCTTAGAGGTCACCGACACTCGAGAAATATTTCTAGAGTGGCAGGACCTGCGCTGCGCTCAGTCACTCGCCATAGACCCCACGGAGTGCAGCTGAGTGGGAAGAAGGGGGCGCTACCACCGGCATAAGGTGCCCTGAGGGTCGGAGAGGGTAAGGGAGTGCAGAGCAGGGGCGCTTGCCCTGAGGACAGGGAAGTGCAGAGGTCAAAGGGAAGTGACCCAGAGAGCAAAGAGCGTAGAAGGGCTCAGGTTGGACTTCGTTTGCACTGTCACCGTCACTGTCACGAGGAAAGAAGGTGAGCCTTTGGGAAGCCAAGGCCAGCAAAAGGCAGGAGGCAGGACCCCACCCTCCTGCGTCCCACAGACGGTGGGTGGGGCGGGGCCTGGCAGATAGACTTCAGAGGATGGCTCCTGACTTCTGTTACTGTCCCTTTTCATAGGGCCCACGTGAGGAGGGAGCCCTGTCCCAGGGGGCCCCCCAGGCCACCAGGTGCCAGGAAGTCTGGTTCACGATGCGGGCTGTTTGCAGGAATTGGCTGGGAACTCCTGCTCAATGGCACCTGGGGGCCTGGGCCCAGGGAGTCCCAAAGAAACCACCTGTCCCGGGCGGGGGGTGGACGCCGAGCCTGGGGACGACGGCCTCTCTCTTTGGAAGAGGGGGGCCCAGGCCCCAGGGGGCTCAATGTCCAAGCAACAGACGGTGACCCCTGGGCTTGCAGATTGCCCTGTCCCCGTGTGGTAAAGGCACAGCAAGGTGCTGAGATGCTGACATTCAGAGAGTGAGTCATTTTGGACTTAAGAAAATAAGAGGATCAGAAGGCATTCTGTGTAAGAGATTCGGAGAAACAGAAAGCAAGAACAGGTCACTACAAGAATGGCTTAGCATCTGGATAAGTCACAGAGGCAAGACCTATCTGTACGCAGGGGAAGGGGATCAGGCTTTCCAAAGTCCCGTAGGATGGGGGACACTTTGTCGTATGAAGCTGCTCCCCCCCCCCCACTGATGCCAAGGGCCTTGGACCTGCATGACCACCCAGAGGACTGGCTCCCCCCAACACACACACACAAGGGCTTGAATGCTCCCTTTTAAATGGTGAAGACCATGCCGCCCACCACCAGCTGGAGAGTTCTAGAAGGGTTTCATGGTGCGATGGTGGTCAGGTGGCTGACAACACTGGGCTTGGTTGGCACCCGGTGTCTGGACTTGGGAAGCCAGTCCGAGGGAAGAGTCCCGCGTGACTCGGGTCTGAGGCCGAGTCTCAGGTGACCACGGCCCGGATGTGGAGGTCAAAGCTGGGGGCGGGACAGGAGGGCTACTGCGCTTTTCCCCTTTGTGGGTTTTGCTTTGTAAAGCTTCACTCAAGTCTAACCTCCGGACAGCACAACGTCGTTGTGACGTTGTGACGCCGTTTCCAGCGTCGAGGTCACCGCTTATCCCTGCGCTCAGAGCTGCGCAGCCATCGCCGCAGCCTGGTTTGAAGGAGTCGTGCAGCCTGCGTGAGGCTTGGGGGGCAGGCCCCCTCCCCGGGGGGCTCCGTCAGGCCTGGACATGGGCTCCACAGGGTGTCCCTTCCCGGTGACGGCGGGAGGTACAGGCCGGGCGGGGGGGGCGATGTAAGAGACAGAGTACCGGGTGGACCTTTCTAGTCCCACCCTGGTAGGCCTGTGTCGACTCAGTGGGTAGAACGAGCAGGAGGAGCCAAAGACCCAGAGAGGCAGGAGGAGGAGCCTGTTGGGCCAGAATTCAAGGAGAGGGGGGGTCAGTGGGGTAAGCCCACCGGTGACGTGAAACAAGGTGGGAGGGCGGGGGAGGTGGGCGGCAGGCGCCTCCCAGACCAGCGCCACCGGGTGGCGGAGGCAAGAAGGAGAATCGGCCAGGGAGGGAGTGGGCAGCGCGAGGGAGGCTCGTCTTCTGGTGAAGGACCAAGGGACAGATGCAAACCAAAGGGGCCAAAGACAGCCAGACGGCGCGGGAGCAGGGACCGGACGAGTCGACAGAGACTGGGGCGCCTCCTCTGCCTGCCCCCTCCCTGGTCGCCAGTCCTGCCCAGGACTGTCCGCTCTCCTCTGTCCATTCTTTCGGGCCCCACCCCGTTTCGGGTGGAGTGGGGGGGGCCTCCGTGCCTGCTCCACAGCATCCCATCGCCAAGCGGCAGACAGACAGGTCAGCCTGGGCTGCGCAGGTCCTGGGGGCCCCGGGGAGAAACTCCACTGCCTTCGCAGGGCGGCCCCCAGACCCCCGCGCCCCCTGGCCTCTGCCTCCGCTGCCCCGGTCTGCGCTCCGCTCACCACGCCGCAGCCCCACGGGGTCCCCCTCAGGTCCAGAAGGTGCCAGGCCCTTCCCTGACGTGGAGCCGACGGCCATACCCTTCCTCTGCTGGAACATTCCTCCCTCAGCCCTTCCTGAGCCTGGCCCCTTCTCATCTCTCAGACCCCCTGCCCGCTGGCCCCTCCGCTGGCACCTCCTGTCGGCCTTCCTGGCCCGGGCTGCCCTTTGTAACCGACCACGTGGGTGTATTTGTGGTTCGCTGTTCCCTTCCTTTCGCTAGACTCCCAGCGCCCTGAAGGCAGGCCAGCTCCGCAGGGCTCCCCCAGCATCCCCAGAGCCAGGCACGGTCCCTGCCGCTTGCAACGTGTGACGTGTGCCGGGCCGCCTCGGGACGAGCAGATGGAGTTCACAATCGGGCTGTGAAGCTGGATCCAGCTCTGTCCCCTCGTGTTCCTTTGGTGCCACTTAGCTCTTACAGTAAGTGTGAGTCAGAGTGCCCTCCCTCCCTCCCTCCCGTCTCCCGGGGCGGCTGGGGAGAGGGCGCAGGCCTTGGCTGCGTTGTCACACGGCTCTAGCTGGCAGCTCAGACCACGGGGAGGCCTTGGTCTTCCTCTGGCCTCGGCGCTCACTGCTCCTCACTGCAGACCACACACCAGACTGGGCCCCGTCCGGGGTGCCGGCCCCGTCCGGGGTGCAGCCCCCAGGATGCATCTCCTGGGGGGTGCGGCCTCACCGGCTCCTCAAAGCCATCCCGGCCCTGCCTGTGGCCTCTTTGCCCGTGGCCTCTTTGCCCGTGGCCCCTTTGCCCGTGGCCCCAAACGCTACACTTCCCTGTCTCGTGTGACTTCCTGGCCGCTCAGATCCCCCCACTTCTGACGTCTGGAGAAGGAGATCAACTGTGTCTCCTCAGCCCGCTGCCTTCTGCCCCCTCTGTGGGCTCTGGGGCGCGGTGCCCGTCTGAAAATGATGCTCTTGTTCCTTCTCTGTTGCGGTGGTGGAGCTGAGAAGCCTGCGCTGCTAACACCAGGTGCTGAAAACCTCAGCCTTATCGGTCGCCATCATCAAAGCAAGGTGGGGTAAGAAGGTTTCAACTAGTCCCAAGTTTCCTGAAGGCATCTGGCTTCCCGTCAAGTCCCCTCTCCGGAGGCTGATGTTTCTAACAGAACAGCATTCTTACCAGCTGCCCGGCAGCCTTCGGTTTACCCAGTGAAACCCCCACTCGAGGGGCCCGTCCTACGCGCAGGGAAGGAACCGACATTTCTTTTTTTTTTTTTTTTAAGATTTTTATTTATTTATCTTTAGAGGGGAAGTATAGGAGAGAGGGAGAGAAATATCGATGTGTGGTTGCCTCTCGTGTGTCCCCTGCTGGGAGCTGGCCTGCAACCCAGGCATGTGCCCCGACTGGGAATCGAACCGCGATCCTTTGGTTCGCAGGCCCGCGCTCAATCCACTGAGCCACACCAGCCAGGGCGGCACCGATATTTCTTGACTAATAATGTTAGTTATTTCTTGCAATTGGACCGTGGCATTCTGAGGATAGTGTGTGTGTGTGTGTGCGCGCGCGCGCGCATATATATATATATATTTCTGGAAGCGCAGTTTTAACAACCCAGAAAGCTTAATTAAGCTTTCCTGCTGTACTTCTTAATTGAGTTAGTAGCAGGAGAGTTTATTTGGAACTGAAGCTATTATTCCGTGTAACAGATACCTGTCTGAAAATGCTCCAACTGCTACTCAGGGCAAAACCTAGCTGAAGAATGGACTTCCCAGGTCCCAGAGGATGGCTGGTTGTTTGTTCCTACGGCACCCCGTACTTACTCGTTCTATTCGTTCACGGTCTGCACCCTGGTTCTCTCTTCCTGAGCACAAGGTGGGGTGGGGTTGGGAGGGCAATTTCTGAGAACACGTTCCAGGCTTGGCGGGCCCTGAATGCCGTTTCCAATTCCCCCTGGTTTTGTGTTCTGACTGTGCTCTCTTCCTCGATTTCTGTTTCATCTGGGTTTTTTGTTTGTTTGTTTGTTTTCCCCCTGTTATTGAGAGGAGCCAGGATATCACTTAGAGGTCAGTATGTTACCTCAAATGCTCAAAGTAACATGAAAAAGTTTGGCGATGAGGAAGCTGCAGGTGAAAGAAGACAGCAGCCACTTAACTACCTCCGTGAAGCGTGTGGTGTCTCTGGGTCTTTGGCTGACGGAGGACCAGGGGGCACGCTTTTCAGTGAAGGCTCCAGCTAGAGTGGCTCTTCAAGACTCCAGTGAAAAACATGAACTGCATGAAACTGGCAGATTTTTCTAGAAGTTCCTGCTCTGCGAGTGGAACACAGGGGGTTTTTAATACTGGTGATGTGGAAAGTGCGGCGTTGCAAATGATGGAATGCACAGCTCCTGCGTAAGCTCACTAAAGTACTTACATACAGATCACGGGGACCGTCTCGTAAAAACACGGTTAACCATCTGGAGTAGAACTCACCCACGGTTGCACGAATGATTTACAAGTTTGGCAAAGGGGTTGCAGAGGAACCTGGGAGAAACCTGAGGGCCAGGTGGGGCGGGGCGTGACGGGTTCCATTTAAGGAATTTTCCCTGAGTTTGCCAACTCTGATACGGCAGGGAGATCCACGCAACGATAGGAGGGTGTCCCAGAGGAGGGTGGCGTGTGAAGACAACTCCTCCAGGTGGCCACAGGCACAGGCAAAAATCAAGTCATTTCTTGCTTTCTTTTTGATATTTGTGGTATCAGATGATTCTGCTCTTTTATCTCGTTTTTCCACGTTTACCCTTTTGGGTGAGTTTTTAGCATTTCCCTATCACTCCTCCTCTGCCAAACGCTGCAAATCGGGGGACCTTTCTTTAGAGGCTCGTGTACCACTTCTTCTGAGTTTGTGTATTATCTCATCCACTTCGTCTTCACCCGCAAACGCTCAGGTGAGCCTCCTATAGGGGGAAACACAGATGCATGCACTCACTTTCGGTGTAGGTTTTCTAAATAGCGACCAAAACCTACCCCAGGGCTCCTGACTCCTACCCTGTAAGCAATCGTGGCTGCCTGCCTGGAGGTGGGTGCCTGGTACCAGCAAAACTGAGACAACGGGAGTCCCAGTAGGACTGCAGTTTGCTAGAGGCAGGGAACACCAGCGATGCCAAAGTCACTCATGTCTCTCCTTGCATCTGGGTTCTCTTTCACTAAGCGGAGTACCTATCGCTAAAGCCAACCCAGGTACTGCTGACATTGCGCTCATTTTTGTTTCGGTGGTGGCATTTTTCATCCTCCATCCCCTCCCTCCTTCCTTCCTACTCTAATCTCTTTATTCTGCTGAGTTCGCTGGCCACTTGGACGTGAGCCAGGAGACCTCCCCCAAAGGGTGCGGTTTGCTCTGGGGCTGCTGACTCAGGCTCCTCCTGCGGCTTCCTCCCCGGCCCTTGCCGAGTTCCCCTTGGCATGAGCGCAGCTCCTTCTGATGCTGCTGGGTTTCAAGCCAGTGCTCTTGTCTCATCTTCGCAGTGACCAAATCAGCCCTGTGGACTTACTATTAAACAGAAGCTTGATTGATCAAATCCTAGCTCATTGCTTGTTGTTGATTTAAAAACATACGCCAAACGGAAATGTTTGGGGGAAACTTCCTTACTGAAAACTGGCATACTAGACCGCTGTACAAATCAAAGAACACTTTGAATGCAATCCTACGGCAGAGGTCTAGTCACCGTGGGCTTGACAGTAAATAACAAGGCGAGGTTTCCCAAGATTTCTCTGGTCGAAAAGAGCTAAATTAATAATATGTGCCTGTAAAACTAGTAGCGATATAATGCTTGCTTAGAAAAGATTTAATCTCCCAAATCAATTGGTATTATACAGATAAAGACACTAAAATTGATAATTTTTAAATACAATAAAAACAAAGACTCTTGTTTAAAAATATATATAATACACTACATAGTGTTGGTAGAAATACAATACTTTGGGGTCAGTGATTATGCATATGTGTATTTATGGCTTAGAGTTTTCATAATATAGCCCTGGTTGGTGTGGCTCAGTGTATTAAGCACGGGCCTGTGAACCAAAGGGTCACCAGTTTGATTCCCAGTCAGGGCACATGGCTGGGTTGCAGGCCAGGTCCCCAGTAGGGGCCGTGTGAGAGGCAACCACACATTGATGTTTCTCTCCCTCTCTCTCTCCCTTCCTTCCCAGCTCTCTAAAAATAAATACATAAAATCTTTAAAAAAAGTAAAGTATGTATACTAAGATGCCATTTAAGTAAATTCACATGTGAACCCGAGGATTCACAGAAAAGAGTGAAAAAATAGATACTCACCAAAAGGTGTAGGGATTCCTGGGATGGTTAAGTTTTCTCTCGACCTTTTTCTCTAGCCTGCAGTATCACTTTTGTAATCAGAAAAAGGCTATTTAATATGAATCGTAAACTGTAAAAAATTACATGGAGAATTCTTGCAGGAAGACTAGGATGAAGGTATACTCCTGTAGCAAATTAAAAAGAGCAGACTGTCCCTTTGAGGTGCTTTTTTTTTTTTTTTTAAAGATTTTTTTAAGTACTTTTTTTTTCCTTTTAGATTTTATTTATTTATCTTTAGAGAGGAAGGGAAGGAGAGAGGGAGAGAAACATCAATGTGCGGTTGCCTCTTGTATGTCCCCTGCCGGGAACTGGCCTGGCAACCCAGGCATGTGCCCTGACTGGGAATCGAACCGCGATCCTTCGGTTCGCAGTCCCGCGCTCAATCCACTGAGCTACACCAGCCAGGGCTTCCTTTGAGGTGCTTTTATACACGACTGAATTCGATGATCAATATACAGGAATCATTAGTAATAGCTCCAAACACTGTTTACCTGGATTATGTCAAACAGTAAGATCGTACAAATAATATTACAACTAAATTTTATATTTTTCTCTTAGAATTGTTACTAGCCCAAAGAACTAAAAATAAAGAACATGCACCTGGGGAGAGCAAGACGTAACTACCGTTGGGGTATACACAGTTTTAAAATCCTGCATTTACTATATTAAATCCTATATTTTTGTTTTAACGTCTAGCCATGGGCTTGGTCTACTGAGTGTGGCCACATAAATACCTACGAGGAGGTTATACCAGGCTAATACACCTAAGAGCTATTTTATCCGTTTCTGAAAATTCTGAAAAGCCTTGAATGAAGGTACTTTTTGGGCTATCTGATACAATAAACACAAATATTTAATCATCATGAAAAGATAGGACTGTTCGGAAATACCTCCCTGCCCACATTTGTTTTAGCTGCTAAAGAGTGGCACCAGGGCTGCGCACTAGGAGAGAAGCCAAGACGACATCCTCGCACGTCCCAGAACTTTCCACTTGATCGGATTTGCAAGCCCACTCATTTCACGCTGTTTGACTCTCAGGGGACTCTGGTCCTAGAGCAGACTCCGTTCAATGGACTGAGTGAGTTGGAAGGCTTCGGACCAGGAGCTTTCCTTTCCTGCCCTACGGCCTGACGCTGCTGTTAACCAGTGAGAGCCAACTCCGAAGCCAGATGAGCTGTGGGCGCTGACCTTCCATCCATTTCAGAGCCGCTGTGACGGAGGTTCCATCCCCACCTTCTGGACACATTGCGGGCCTGCCCCCAAAGAGTTTCTGAACAGATGCATGAAGTAAGGTGCACCGCTGGCCCTGATTTTAACCCTGAAATACAACGCACACGCCATCTAATTCACGCCTTTAAGGGCGCAGTTCACTGGTTGGTGGAATAGTCACCAGGAAACGCAGTCATCACCACTATCTCCCTCCGGATCATTTCTACCCCCCACGAAGGAAAAACTCCAAACTCATGAGTAGGTGCCATCCCTTTCTCCCCACCCCCCGCCCCCCGCCCCAGGCCTTGTCGATCATGACTCCACCTTGTTTCTGCGCATGTGCTTTTCTGGGCATTTCTTGTAAGTGGAATCATACAGTGTGAGGTCTTTCCTGTGACGATGTTCTCAAGGGTCATCCACACGGCAGCATGAGCACATGGCTGGTAATAGTCCGTCATGGTCATACCACATTGTATTCATCCACTCAGCCGCTGGTGGGCATTTGACTTGCTTCTACTTCTTGGTGATGATGAATAGGAACTTTTTTTTTTTTTTTTTTTTTTTGGCATGGACACGTTTTCAATTCCCTAAGATGCCTACAAGTGGGTTTGCTGGGTTATATGGCGACTCTAGGTCTGATCTTTTGAGGAAATGCCAATCTGTGTTTCCAAAACAGCCAACGCAACGTTGTTTAGTTCATACAGGGCACCGGGAACTGGGTTCCAGTTTCTCCATGTCCTTGTCAACACTTGTTACTGTCCGCCTTTTTGTGTCCTGTGGGTGCGATGTCATTGATGTTTTGATTCGCATTGCCCTAAATGACAAATGACCTTGAGCACCTTTATGTGAGTAGGTAAATTAGTTTTTCATCACATCTTAAAGTCTTTGCTCATTATTTAAAAAAATATTCTGTCCTGGCTGGTGTGGCTCAGTGGAAGGAGTGCTGGCCTGCGAACCAAAGGGTTGCTGGTTCGATTCCCAGTCAGGGCACAGACCTGGGTTGCAGGCCAGGTCTCCAGTAGGGGGCGTGCGAGAGGCAACCACACACTGATGTTTCTCTCCTTCCCTTTAAACTTCCCTCCCACTTTCTCTAAAAATAAATAAATAAAATCTTTAAAAGAATCAAAATAAATATTCTTTTTGCCTCCTCTTCTCCTCCCACAGGACTCCCATTATGCATATATTGGTACACTTCAGGGTGCCCCACGGGTCTAAGGCTCTATTCCATTTCCTTCATTCTTTTTCCTTTCTGTCCCTCAGATTAAATAATGTCAATGGCCCCACATTCCAACTTGCTGATTCCGTCTTCTACCTGCTCAAATCTAATGCTCAGCGCCTCTCAGGAATTTTTATTCCAGTTACTGTATCTCAACTCCAGAATTTATATATTTTAAAACCATTTCTATCATTTAATTAATATGTTCTATTTGGTGAGGTGCTGCTTTCATACTTTCGTTCTCTGAACGTATTTTAAATAGCTCATTTAAAATCGCTGTATAAAAGTCTAATGTCTGGGCTTCCTCTGGTACAGTTTATTGATTGCTTTTTCTCCTGGGTATGGGATATGCTTTCTTGTTTCTTTGAATGTCTATAATTTTTTAGCAAAACTGGATATTTTAAATAATTATGGGGTAACTCTGGAAATTAGATGTACCTCCTCTGCCAAAAGTTTGATGCAGTTGCCGGCATTTTTGTTTGTGCAGTGACTCATCTGAACTAATTCTATAGAGTCCATATTCTTTGTAATGTAGACACACTGGTGCCTCGCTCAGGAAGTTCTGTGAGGAGTTGATACTTGGACAGGGGTTTCCTTCAACACCTGAAATGAAGAACTCTCTCCATCTTTGCTGAGAGCTTTGTGTGCTTGTTGGAACACCCTTCAACAACACGTGGGACTGCTCCGCCTTATCCCTTGTGCAAATCCTCAAGGTCAATGAGAGGTGAGAGCCGATGCCGCTCTCAGGTCTCCCCGGACCAGGCACACAACCCCTTGGCTTGGGAAAAGCCTCACGCGTATGCATGCCGATCTAAATTCCTGGGGAAGTCAGAGCTTGACAAACCCCTACAACTATCTCACGCCTCAGCTTTTCCTTTTATGTTCTTTGGTTAGTCAACTGTGTGCTCTGATGGTTATTCACTGCTTTGGGCAGCCACTTAGTGCTGCTTTTTTTTTTTTTTTTTTTATCAATGTCCCTGTGAAGAGGCTTTTCACATTTGGCAAGCTCTGAGCAGGCAAAACAAAGACAGCCTTGCAAGTGAGGTCTTCCAGGGAACCACCAGACAAGTCAAATAGTGAGGATTCTCTGGGAATGAGGGCTTGAAAGAGCTCCAGCCTCACTCACCCCTCCAGTGGCTTCTACGCTGCTGCTGCTGCTTCTCCCTGGGTTGTGGTCTACTGTTTTCAAGGGCACAGAGCTGGGGAGGGATGGAAACAGGGCAAGTCAAATGCCACAAAGCTCCCTGGTCTGAGGTCCAGCTATTTCTCAAGTGAATATTCCTTGGATTGCTGCAGCCTTTGGTTAATTTCCAGAGTCCTGAAAGAAGTCGATTCTGACATTTTTTGCCAATTTTCTCCTTGCTTTTGCGAAGGGGAAAATTTTCAGAAGCCCTTCCGCCACCATTTTTTTTGCGAGTATCAAGTATTTCATACCATGTTATTTTTTAACAAAAAGAATCTTGTGGAAACAGTAAAGCCACCACCATCGACACTTCTAAGCATTCACATGGTTCAAGGTCAATTGTTTTATAAACAGCAGCAGCAGCTGTAAGAACAACCCAACTGGATACAGTATGAGTTTTAGAAAATGTCCACACTCAGTGAGTAAATATTGCCGTCATTTGTCAGTATGCAGACTCAGTTTTAGAAAATCCTGTTATTATATAGAAGGAGAAGGAGAGAGAGAGGAAGAGGAAGAGGAAAAAGAAGGGGAAAGGGAGGGGGGAGGGAGGGAGGGAGGGAGGAAGGAAATCTTAGATTATTATAGTCTCCAAATTGCTATAATAATAAACCAAGTCTGTTATTCACTGACGCAATTAGCAAGGGTAATCTACACTCCACTATAAGGGGAATGGATCGAGTCTCTTAACTGTCTATGGAACTGATCTCCAAATGTGTCACCTGTTCCCCAGCCACTACACTGGGCAGCCTATTCTTGCCTGGCTCGGAAGGACAAGTGTCTATTGAGGCGTGCTCCAAAGAGAACACCCCAGGCTGTACCCCAATCTCCTTTCCTGACACAGGATGACAGTCACTGAGCTGTCATTGATCCTTTTCCTCCAGACACTTACATCCCCTTCAGGTCTATTGGCTGATGGTGCAGGAGATGACTTCCTATGTAGACACAGTGAGGCTTGAAAAATGTTTAGAGAGTCATAGCGCTATTCTCCAGAATACAGACTACAAAAACCCCCTCTGTTTATAAGAAGACCAGATAGTCACCAAATTCTGGGGGAAGTGTAGACGAGTTTCATTAGGAGTAAGCAAGACTTGGTAGAAACCATAAAAATATTAAAAGCGTAACAAAATGTCCACAGTTACGTAAGAACACATTTCAAAATAATGTTCTAAAGCGAGTATGTTTACAAGTCTGTGAGATAAATTTATATCTTAATATTTAATTACATTAGGTTGCATTAGTGTTTGGCCCAATTAGTAATTCATACTCATAAATTAGCTGAATAAAAATGTTTCGACTTCTGAAGACTGTGTTGTGTTGAACATTAGCAAAGACAAAAATGCCTGAAATTGTAATTCAGGAAACAGAAACCTCATTTTGCTATTAATCGTTTTCAAACTAGCTTTGGAAGTCCCCAGCGATTCCAAAACACGTACCTCTTTTAGGGAAAATTATATTCAAAGCCTCAGAAGCCGATCGCTAGTAAAGCCCTTTTCTGAGACTGTAGACATTTCCATTCGTAACGCAAAATGTGGAAGAACAGCGGGATGTGCACTAAAGTACTGAGAATGTTGAGGATGTGTACTGGGTGCTGAGTCTGTGGACCAGAAATGTTGAAAGCGCCCCTCCCTTTTCAGAGGACGGAGGCCGGGCACCTGGGCCCTCCCCCAGCCAGAGCTCTTTTGGGTATCGCTATTTAAAAACAATTTCAGCGTGCTCAAAATATATCTTTTATTCATTGAAGATGCAACGTTTCATCTGCACAATGTTGTGTCATCTGGGTTTGGGTGTGATAGCAAGTAGGCATTTCGAATAGCGTTGACAGGGCTTAAAACAGATCACCTTTTACACTGGATCATAAGGAGGCGCCCCCCTAACAGGCTATTCTGCATATTAAAATTTACCAGGAACCACATCTGAGATTATTAATGTAAACTTACCTGAAGAGACTATGCTTTCCAAGTAACTCACTTTTTTTGCATTACCATAACTGCATGAAATATTTCTCTACGTAGCATAACTGTTAATTTTAAAAAAAGGCAACATAATAACTTGAGAATTTTCTGCAAAGTTTTGCACATAATTCAAATACATAGCACGCAGGCAAATTTTCTCCAGTCTCCATTACTCCAATATAGTATCAAAAGGTTAAGAATGACTTCAGTGAACCCAGTACAAAATTTTTATAATGAACAGCACCAGGGAAGCCAAATTATAAATTGCTTTTCTCATCAATGAAGCTGGGTGCTGCACCGATGGTTAAGGTCCAGACTGCCCAAAGGTGGCCCACCGTCTACAACAGGTACAGGGAGGATGCTGGGATTGCGCCTTATAAAGTTGCCCTGGCCAGTGTAGCTCAGCTGACTGGAGCATTATCCTGTATCCCGAAAGGTTGAAGGTTCGATTCCCAGTCAGGGCGCATACCTAGGTCACGGGTTCGATGCCTGGTTGGGTCATGTATGGGAGGCAACCAATCCATGTCTCTCTCTTTCTCTCTTGCTTTTCCCCTCTCTCTAAAAGCAATGAAAACACACCCTCGGGTGAGGATTCAAAAAAATTGCCATATCCCTCTATCAACGAGAATCCTGAACATCAGGTTAGCACATTCCACCGTAAGACATGATTGCAGAGCGGGAATCAGATGCTGCAATAGATTCACTGTCATTTACATGAAGGCAGCAGCCACTTGGGCCTGAATCACACTTGGGAAGGCTCATGCCGCACTTTTCACCTGCCAACTTAGAGATACGTGGTTAGGCTAAAACTTCCATTACTCTAAAGGATGAGAGAACTGTTACATTCTCATGCAGACCTTCAGCTTCTATTGAACTACAAGCCTTTGAGGGCTCAACAGGCCAAGTTATGAAAGGGATGGGGGGGAGGGAGAACAGTGGAAATGCAGCTGGAATGTACGTGATGCTCTGCCTTCAACCCTCCACGTGGACAGTCCGCTTCACGGACGGCAGGGGGTGGGACTGTGAAAGGATCACACATTTATCAGCAACCGGGAAGGGTTTTGAGCCCTGTTAGAGCCTAGCATTGCCGGCGTAGGGCAGCCAACAGAACCCGATAAACCAAATTCGAGACAAGTTTGACATTTTGGGAGGAAATGGTTTTCCTATCCAACAAACCTTGGTTCCTCCTTCCCATCCTGCCTTCGAGGAAACACTAATTAAAACAGGCAAAAACTTAAAAGAACCGCATCATGGCCATCAGATGGACATGTGGCTGCAAAGCCACATTAAAGTGCCAAACTGTCAAAGGAGGAGCAAGTAAGTGGCTCCTCCATTAAGACTATTTCTTCGGTCAGGGCGTAATCGCAGACTTTTCATTTATGGCCTTTGTGCAGAAGTCTGAGGCTGAACTCGGACCTGCTCTTCCTGCATCTCCTCGATGGTATCTGGATGACAGTGCGTTAAGTGCCTATGAAATCTAGGGTCGCAACGAAGACAACCTAATGCGCCAGGTATTTCAATAAATGTGCACGAACTGTATTCAGAATCACCCTGCTCCCAACTAGCAGCAGAAGTAGCTGAAGGCTGTTTTTCACGTGTCACAAAAATATTTGTCACTATAAATTTCATCATAAACCCAACTGACAAGAAACACTGTAGGTTGTATTTTGATGCATTTTCCTCCTCCCTTCTCCTTTGCCAGAAAAAAATGTTTGGATCCAGAAAGAAAAGGATCAGATCTTTTAAAGCCTCAAATATTCCTCAAACTCTTCTCAAATAAACAAATCTTATCGGGAAATCAGATGTGTCAAAAAATTATTTCTCAGTAAATAGTCTTTCAAAATAGGAGTGTGTTTTATTTGTAGCCTACATTTTTATTTTTAAAATCCCTCATGAAAGTCTCTTAATACGTTGCAAAACTTAAAAACGAGGTTGTAACTTTCCAGAGGGTGCACGCTAGGACCCCTCGGAACCCCCACGGGGGTCTAACTTCTCTGCCAGCTCAGGAACCACCCCGACCCCTGCTATTCAAAGCTGTTGAGGCCTCGGGGGTTCGCTTCAATGTGCTATGAGCACGGAAAATAACCTCTGGGTGAAGTGATCCTCTAAGGGAAGAGAGAGAAAATTAGAAGTATCCTTGAGTTCTATGTGTTCAAAAGTTAACTTGCCAATATTAACAAACTATGGTTCTTCAGGGAACTGAAACTTGCTTTCAATTAGATCTGGGAGGCCCGTCGGACTGAACAGTGTGCGTAAGAGACAACTTGCATAACAAAGAAAAACACACGAGACAAAGGGTCCTTAATTTGGGGGAGGATATATTCCAACTTGGGGGGAGGGCGAAGGCGGTTCAGCTCTGCAGCTCAGTCTTGACACCTCCAGGCAGTTCTGCGGTCCCCTGCGTTGGCCAGGACAGGACGGAAGGGCCTGCTCGGCCCGGCTGGGCTCCCCTGTCCCTCTGCTGCACAAATAGCGTGTGACCTGGAGGCAAGCTGGCGGCGCTCCTGAGGCTCCTGAGAGTTTATCAGCTCAGTAGGTCGAAAGTCTGCAGACACCGGGTGGAGCAGCAGTAAGCCACGAAACTAACGGTTGTCCTCCTGGAGTAGGAAGGCGAAAACAGAAGAGAAGAGCGCTGTGAGTTCACGATTAAAAGTCTCGGGATTCTTTGCACCCGACCGTCTTTTCCTTTGCTAAAATAAAGGATTAGGTCCGGTCAACACAGAGCCTGGCAAAACCGCAAATTTCCTTTCAGCTCTGAGCTCTGGCAGCAGGTGAGGTATGTGTGCGCTCATTTTATTAGCAGTTTTCAGATGACATAATATCCCTCTGTTAACTGCGAAAGAAAGACGAGCTTTCTTCGGGTTACGGTCTGAATTCTGCCTGCTAGAACCAGCAGTGCAATCATAGAATTTCAAATGCATTATGAAAATCACGCAACAGAAAACCACACCAATTTGGCTAAAACACGCACGCACACACGCACGCACACACGCACACACACACCCAGAGAACTTAAAAACCATAATTGTAAGGAATTTACCCTACAAATGTATTCACAGAGATTGCTGATAGAGGCCATCTCGGAATCTGAATAATAGAGTTTGAGAGCCCTCTTCCCAGCAATAGTACTAAAGGGAAATTTTTAGCACTAAACACATGCATTAGAAAAAAATGCTCTAAAATCAGTAGCCCGAGTTTTCACCAAGAAGTTGGAGAATAAAGAGTAATTTACACCTAAAGCAAGTAAAAATCATAGAGCAAATTCTGTGTCCATTATGAACTCAGACTAGAAATCTGTAACAGAAAGACCATAGGAAAAGCCCCAAATGTCAAAATTAACACAGTTCTCTGACCTTTTCTAACCCAGGAGTCAAATAACCACTTTCCCATCGGGTAAAGACACACTCTCCAAAGACAAAATCTTACGTAAATGAATGGAAATAAAAGTTACCACACATCAAAAAATTCTGACATCAAGTGGGAATTATTCTGGGTCTATAAGGCTGGCTCAATATTTGAAAATCAATGTCGTCCACCATATTGACAGGTGAACGAAGAAAAATTTGTATGGTATCCATGGACTCAGAAAAAGCATTTGACAAAACACGGTATCTATTCATGCTAAAAACTCTCAGCAAACTAGGAATAGACGGGATCTTTCTCAATTTAATAAGTAGAATCCATAAAATAACTTGCTAACATCATACTTTATAGTGTTATCTACTTTCACACCTTAGTCAACATAGTACTGGAAATTGTAACCACTGCTTTAAAACAAGAAAAAAGAAATAAAAAGCCAGACAGATTGAAAAGGAGGAAATAAAACCATCCCTACTTTCAGACGGCACAACATCACTGCACAGAAAATGCCGTAGAATCTACAAAAATACTCCAGGCCTCTTAAGCAAATTCAGCAAAGTTGCAAGCACTCAAGGTCAAAATTTTAAAATGGACCATGTTTCCATCTACTAACAATGCACACATGGAAATGCAAATTTGAAACTAGTCAAGATAATTTATAACCGCACAACGAAAGTGAAATATTAAGGTATCAACTTAACGTTTAAGGACCTGTCTGCTGAAAATGACTAAATGCTGATAAAAGCAATAAAAGAATGCCCAAATAAAGAGAGAGATGTATGTGTGCACGCACTGGAAGACTCAACCTAGGGAATGTGTCAGTTCTTTCGAAGTTGATCTATAGATTTAATGCAATTCTTATCAAAATCCAGCACAAGAGTTTCTGAGACAAAGATAAGCTTATTCTAAAAATTACACGGAAAAGCAGAGGGCCTGGAATAGTTAAGAGAATCCAGAAAGAGAGGTGCAATCACAGTGACCAGGACAGTCTGGTGCTGACTGAGAGAGACAGGTCAATGGAATGGAAGAGAGAACAGTAAAGAACGTTTTCAGGACACTGGGGTAGGTAAAGATTGCTTAGGACCTAAAAAAGCACTGTCTGTAAAATTAAAATGGAAAATTTGGCTTGATCAAAGTTAAAACCATCTGCTTTGCAAACTGCACTTGTAAGAAAAGGAAAAGGCAAGTATCTCTTTGGAGATTTGCTTAACTCAGGAAATTATATAAATTTGGTTATTAGATACTTTGTATTACCTTAATTTAAAAAAAAATTTTTTTTTTTTTGGTTAGAACTGGAGTTCAGATAATTTGCTGCACCAGAACGTATGTATTCGTATCAATCACAATGGAAAGAAAACTGACACGAAATTATCTTAAATGGCAAGTGCATATTTTAAAGATTTTATTTATTTATTTTTACAGAGAGGGGAAGGGAAGGAGAAAGAGAGGGAGAAAAACATCAATGCATGGTTCCCTACTCGTGGGCCCCCCACTGGAGACCTGGCCCGCAACCCAGGCATATGCACTGAGTGGGAATCGAACCAGCGACCCTTTGGTTTGGAGGCCCACGTTCAATCCACTGAGCCACAACAGCCAGGGCGGCAATTGCATTTTTGAGGATCAGCTAACTAAGCTTTACTTTGTTTTTAAAAGATAATTATGTTAAGCAAAATCATTCACAGAAGTAACACATTTCAAACCACAACAACAGAATTTTTAACAATAAAAGTTCTAAGCACAAGAATCCCACTCTGTACAGAGATGTGGGATTTTTATTCACTGAAGCACAGTGCTCACTGGGTCATCATTAACATCTTGCAGTCTGCACTCCAGGGGGTGGGGTGGGTCACCTGGACGTGTCCTATTTCAGCTACAACGAAAGACCAAGTCTGCATACTATTTACTTTTGGGAGACTCATCTACTAACATATTCTATCTGCCTGTTGCCCTAACAACTAAGTTGTCACAAGTATACCAGCAAGTTGACTGCATTAGGAGTAGATTTGGGTTGGGCAGGTCCTTAAAAATGCCAGGACTATGGCACTAGAGATGGATAGTTTTAGGGGAAGATGCTCTGGGCCAAGCGATCATCTGTACAGTTAGGAGAGAGACGCTCATACATTCTACAAAGAACATCAGACATGACATTTGTTGCTTCAGAATCTGAGCATATTTATAGGCAAGGCAGAAGAAAGAGCATTTCAGCTTACTTTTCAAATACAAAAATACCACTATTCTAAAAAAAAAATCACAATGTTGTTGGCAGATATTGGAGCCCACAAAAATCATAAGAAATGTGATATTTTCGTTGCAAATGTGTTTCCTGATTAGAAACAAAAAGCATATCTTTGACTCATACAGCAATTCAAGCCAAAAGAAAAATAACATTTATTAGAGAAAGTTGATCAAATAAAACCCCAAGCCTGTGTATAGGCTTAATTGATGGTAGACTCATCTAATAGCAAATTGTATCTGCTTGTTATGCTTATGTTAAGTGTTTCTCATGGGAAGATTCTGTGTGCAGAACCAGTCCCTTAAATAATACATATTTGCTTCTCTACTGGGTCAGTCCCTATCCTAGAAATGTACAGAAAAAGAAGTGGGTCTGGTCATAGCTTAATCCCCAATACATATGACAGAGTGTGGCACACGGTGGACGGTCAATACATAATTGTCAAATGATACAATGAGGAAGGCATGGTTAAGAGCAATTTACTTAAATCTGTTGAAGAGTAGTTTAAAAAAAAACAAAACCATTTAAAATATATTACAAAGCTACAGTAAACAAAACAGTATGGTACTGGCATAAAGGCAGATTACAGACCAATGGAACAAAATAGAGAAGCTAGAAATAACCACCCCTCCACCCTGCCCCATGCAGAGTCAACTGACCTTTCACAAGGAAGCCACGAATACACAACAGGAAAATGATAGTCCCCTCAACAAAGGGCATGGGGAACACTGGGTGTCCACTTATAAAGAATGAAGCTGTACTCTTATCCTACACCATACACAAAAAATCAACTCCCAAGGCATGAAAGACTTCAACGTAAGACCTGAAACTATAAAACTCCTGGAAGAAAACATGGGAGAAAACTTCTTGACATTGGTCTTAGCAATGATTTCTGGGATATGACATGGAAAGCACAAGCAACAGAAGCAAAAATAGGTAAGTGGGACTTCAGCCAACGAGAAGGCTGCTGCACAGCAAGGGGAGCAATCAGTAAGAGGCAAAGGCAGCTTACAGGACGGGAGACGATGCCCGTCCCCCCGTTGGACACTGGAGGCAGACGACTGGTTCTACAGGTTCACAGCTAGAAAGGAGTTCTGCCCTCTAAGGAATTATACCCAGGCTTTACTCAGACCTGATGCAGATATTGAAGATGAGATTTTGAAGCTAGGAGCTGATGCTGGGGTGAGTTAGGACTTTGGAGGTGTCGGGATGGGGTGAGTTTATTTTGCATGAGAGAAGTACATGAAATTTTGGAATCCTATTATGGCTTGAATTGTATTTCCCCCACAGCCACCCGTTGCAGTCCCAACTGCCCCACACCTCGGAATGTGACAGCCCTGGACTGGCGTCGTGACCCACCTCCCCCGGTGTGTACGTTTAAGCCCTGACCTCCAGTGTGATGGCATCTGAAGATGAGGCCCTTGGGACGTGACCAGGCTTCGATGAGGTCCTAACAGCGGGGCCCTCCTGAGGGGACTGGGGCCCTTGTACGAGAGGCACCAGGGAGCCTGTGCAAGCACGTGCTTACAAGAAAGTGGCCCTCTTCCCACCAGGGAGAGGGCTCTCACCACCGCCTGGCCGTGCGTGCCCTGCCTGTGGCCTCCGAGGTGTCACAGCTGTGAGAAAACTGCTGTCTGCTGTTCAAGCCGCCCAATCCACAGTAGGTTGTTACGGTGCCTGAGCAGAGCAACACGGTGACCTTCCTTGGAAATAGGGTCATTACGGGTGCAGTTACTGAAGTCAGGATGAGATCATCGGAGCGGGGCCTAAGTGCATGAGCACGGGTGTCCGAATAACAAGGGGAAATTCTGGCCCAGAGATGAACACGCGGGGGAGGGGAGGTGAAAGGAGGGGACGCCGCCGCCTGCCAGACGGACGCCCCCGCCCCCCAGCCCGCAGCAGGGGCCTGTCCTGCCGACGTTCTGATCCCACCCTTCCAGCTTTCAGGGCTGTGGGACACGAGTTTTTCAGGTCACCAGGTTTTGTGATGTTTTGTTGCGGTGTCTCTAGCAAGCTAATACAATGCCCTTGAAAAGCTGCTGGTAGCTGGTTTCCTGTTGGGAAATACAGCGCTCGTGAGAATCATACATGCACAGGGAATGCCACAGACATGTTATACTGACAGATAATCCTCTAAGTTGATGTTCTCCCTTTTAACAAATGAACACTTACTGTTCATTTGGGAATGAAAAGTTGCAATCCCCACAGGGATCCGAAATTATCAATATATACCAACCATTCTTCTCTGCCATCGATATTTAAAGGTTTGGGTCTTTATTATTTATGTAAAAATACAGTAATTTCTTTTTACGTCACTCTGCATTCAATTGGAACTAACACTTGCATGGAACTTGTTATTTTAGAAGAACATTCAATATGTTCCTTTAAAATAATACCAGATGTCCACATTAATTTAGAGACTGGCTAATATAGTATATTATGTCATGATTAGCAATGCAAACTCAATTAAATATATTAGAAAACTTAAAAAATAAGATTACCAGCCCTGGCTGATGTGGCTCAGTGGACTGAGCGCTGGACTGGGAAGGAAAGGGTCTCGGGTTCAATTCCCAGTCAGGGCACATGCCTGGGTTGTGGGCCAGGTCCCCAGTAGGGGTGCATGAGAGGCAACCACACGTTGATGTTTCTCTCCCTCTCTTTCTCCTTCCCTTCCCCTCTAAAAGTAAATAAAATCTTAAAAAAAATAAGATTGCTAATGCCTTTCAGAGTTTATGACATTAAAAATATTGATTTTGCTTTCAGCAATAAGCTACTGAGATTCAAGTATCTGGTTTTCAGTTACCAAAAACGTACTTTAAAAACTGTGGTAGAAACTGAAGTCAACGGTTTTAACACCGTCTCCATAGCAACGCGGGAAGGAGCAGAGTCTGGTGGACCAAGTGGAAGCCAGAGACTCCCATTTTCAGACCCCAGCATGCACTCGCCACAGAAAGCCGTGTTTATGTCTTGGCACGTTCTCTCTGCTATAAACGCAGGCGCTTCTGGCTTCACTCAACACAAGGGCATTGTCTAAGACCTGGGTACTTGATACACGCATCTTACTAAACTGACACTGGCATACCGATGTCCTGAAGCAACAGAAGAGTAGTCACACCGAATTTCTAGAAATTAGAAGCAAGCAGAAGTAAATGGAATATGCCAATGCTAAGAAAGTTCCCCAAATTTCACATAAAGATAACACAAAAATGACTTCATTTAAAGGACCTACTTTACCTTCAGAAATTAATTATCATGATAAAAAGAAAGCTTATGTTTTTAAGTAAGTATTTGGAATTTTATCAGCCACTAAGAGTGCATCCTGACCATACTGAATTGTCTTCATTTTCATATTTTTGGTAAGAAAATATCGTCTAACAACAATAAGAAAATGTTAAAAAGAAAGAATCTTCTATATGAAATTGTGCAATAACAACAATGCATTAGGATTTTACTATGGTTTAAAAACTTAGCTGATTTTCCTACAGTGATATCTTATTAATATAAAGATACTATCACTAATACTAATACTTGCTAAAACACACACACAAATTTCAAAGCCTGAGACCAGATATTGGGTGGCGAGTACATTTTGCAATACTCAGGTGGTAGATTATTGAATCGTAGATTTGAAGCTTATGTAATCTTATTAACCAGGAACACCCCAATAAGTTTAATTTAAAAAGTCTCTGAGCTACAAAAACAGACAACAGTTAGCATGTGCTCAGTCTTTATTATATACAGCAGGCACCGCCCTGGGCTTTTTATAGAAATCACCTCACTTAATCCTCACCATGGCCTTATTACACAGATATCATCATTCTGCTCATTTTACTGATGGAAAGGTACAGCTCAGAGAGGCTAAGCAATGTGCCCAAGGTCTCCAGTGGACGGTCACTGTCAGGACCTGTGCACTTGACCGCTAAGCACGGCTGCTCCTTGGAGGTGTGTCTCCTTCTCATTTTATTCATGTCCTAACAACACACTCGGACCCTGACGCCGTCCTCTGAGCTCTGATTTAAATAGAACTCCACTAACTCTGGCGAGCCGATCCTCTAGGATTAGAAGGAACAGATTGGAGAGGTTTGGAGGAGGGCTTCTACAGGCAGGCGCAGTAAACCAGGACACATTCAGACTCTAGAAAGTGGAAATAGGAACTGAAAGCGTAGCAGAAACTACAGGGTTATTCAGGGTGAGAAGAAGAAACATACGGCTTGGGGCGGGAATGGGACAAGGGACGGACTCAGTAACCGTCATGGTTGTACACCTACTACGTGCCAGGTGTTTGCCTTCCTCACCCGCTAAGTCTCGGGATGTCCCTGCTACGTCTGCCCAGGCTGCTCTGTCCCCAACTCGGGGGCTCCAAGAGGCTCAGCACTTACCCATGCTCGCCCCCCTTCTATAAAAACGATTACAAAGGAAACATCTCTAGGCACTGAACGGAGGTAACAAGTTGTCTGGAAAATGTACTCACCCAGAATACCACACTGGATGGATAAGTGAGGTATTACGGTACTCTCTCTCTCTCTCTCTCTTTTTTTTTTAACTTTGAAAAATGCAAACTTAGAGAATCTTAAATTTAGAAAATCTATATGCTATGGCTGTGCTAATGGGGGATTTTTCATTTGATGTCCTATTTTTAATTGTCTGCTATTCTTTTTTAAACTGCCAGTATGGACTTTTTTCACTTAGTGAACAGTTTTAGCAAATTCAAGGCATTGCGCCAAGGAACAGAGAGTGGCAAGAAAATGCCATTTGAAAGGGTTAGAAATTCAAAGCGTGCACACACGCGCATGCACACACACGCACACACACAGAATTCGGCCACACACTTTCAGTTAAAAGCACCAATTAAGTAGAAGGGCTGGGCCGGCCCCGTTAGACAGTAAACATTTGGTCCTTATCTTCCTTGCTGCCTGAAGACTCCTGGGAACAGGGGCATGGCAGGAAAGAGCTCCTGCGGAGAACGAGCTGCTGTACATCACCTGTGCACTGACAGCGTTCTGTGTACGACCCAAAAGGCCCTAAAGGGGGGGGGGCCCGTTTTCTTGTGATGCGAACCACGCGCCCACGTCATTTAGCCGTGTCTCAGGAAGCGCTCGATGCCCCGGTGTAGCCGCTGACTTCACGATGCTGTCGTGCCTGTGCCTGCCCCCCGCCCCGCCCCGCCACCCGCCCCTCGCCCAGGTGCGAGCCCTGGTGGCCTCTGAGGCGTGATTACCCCTGGTGCAGCCCCGCCATCGGCGTCTCTCTCAAGGGGAAGAGCTTGGGGTAGACGATTGTAAACATGGGCTCGCTGCAGCGGTGACAATGCCCCAGGGGGCACTGCAGCAGCTCCAGGAGACTTCTGGGTAATGAGATGGGAGACAGAAAGTTCAGATCTGGAACACAAGAGCGAATCACGCATGAATTTTAAAAAATCACATTTCCTAATACTAGGCTTCTTAAAATATTTCCCTGTTACCAAGTCAGTTCAGTTAGTTACAAGCACTGCATGTTGAAAACTCTGCTAATCTGCAAGGCACGGGATTAAAAAGGTACCATTATTTAGAAATGAAAGATGCTTTTACGCTTTTGATACTCAGAGAAAACCTAAATGTACTTTTTTTTTTTTTTTAATTTTTTTTTCCTTTTAGATTTTATTTATTTATCTTCAGAGGGGAAGGGAAGGAGAGAGGGAGAGAAACATCAATGTGCGGTTGCCTCTTGTATGTCCCCTGACGGGAACTGGCCTGGCAACCCAGGCGTGTGCCCTGACTGGGAACCGAACTGCGATCCTTAGGTTCGCAGGCCCGCGCTCAATCCACTGAGCTACACCAGCCAGGTAAATGTACTTTTTGAAGAGCACCCAGAAGCTGTTCTGAGGTCCAGGCCAGGAAAGAATATAAGCCCAGATAATCTTTAAGAACAAAGATCAAAAAGGCATGATCTTACCAGGGAAGGTTTGTAAACATCTGTCAGAGACAGAGAATCAAAACAGGACGGGACTGAGGATTCGAACAGACTTGCATGAAGTTCTTCCCAAGATCTAGCGGGCATTTAGAATCAATCAAGCTCAATCGTATTCACTGAGAAGGACAGAAATGGGAAATAAGGAAACTAAGCTCTTCTTCATCCCAGGGCCGTGAGCTGTCATGAAGGGAAATGGGGGGGGCTCCCTGCTCGACGTGGTGCGAGCTGCCCAAGAGAAATATCCGCAGCAGAATGTGCCCGTGGTCCAGGCCAGCTTGCGCACCAGCGCGCCTGGGTTGCTACTGATGGCAAATGTCCAGTAGCCACTGAAATGGTCATAAGGAGGTGAACCCTACACGTCACTGACTCATCTTTGGGAGGAAAATGCAGATTGTCTTCTCATCTTTTCTCTATCTGTCCAGGCTTAACGACCATTTAGAAAAATAAAATTTACTCATAGGCGAGTGTGTGTTTTTTTTTGTTTGTTTTTTTTTTAGTTTTAAAAAACAACTTCCCTTTGTATTAGACCTTTCTGGAAGATGAATGTTAGATTTTTTTATAGACTTTTTTTTTTTTAAGCAAAGAAAACATGAAGCAGTTTTAAAAATACTCAAAATGCATTTTTCTTATTCATATTGCTTTTTATTTTTTAAAGATTTATTTATTTATTTATCTTTAGAGGGGAAGGGTAGGAGAGAGGGAGAGGGAGAGAAATATCAATGTACGGTTGCCTCTCATGTGTTCCCTGCTGGGAACTGGCCTGCAACCCAGGCATGTGCCCTGACTGGGAATCGAACCGCGATCCTCTGGTTCGCAGGCCCGTGCTCAATCCACTGAGCTACACCAGCCAGGGCTTCATATTGCCTTTCTTAAAGCATCCGTGATGTCCACTCCACAACGCCTATGAAATCCATACCCTGCCAAGCCCTTTCCAAGCCATGAGTTGGCATGTTGGGGTAACGCTGGGGCCACCCTGAAGACTGTTCACTGTGATTTCTCCTTTAGATACAGAAATTTCTCAGATCTGAGAAGGCTGTGAGGCCGAGACCTGTCTTGCTGCAAGAGGTGCCCGGCTTTGCTTTAAGGACAAGACCTCTGAGAATTGTTTTCCTTCTGAAGAAAGTGCCCCTCCCAGGCTCCTTCTATCCGCCAAATATAAATCCCTCAAACCAGTTTCTTTTACTTAAAACACACGGTTTAGTTTAACTCTTAACTTCCATCCTTTGTGACTAAAGCCTGTATGTTAGTGAATGTGCCTCCGTCTACGGAGGGAAGTGTTAATAAAATATTAAAACATTTTTTATACAAAAAGTCCCATGGCACAACAGTGCGAATGTACTTAGTGCCACTGAACTGAACACTCAAAAATGGATTAAATGGTAAATTTCATGTTCTGTGTATTTCACCACAATAAAAAAAATAATCTGAGCCCTGGCTGGTGTAGCTCAGTGGATTGAGCACGGGCCTGTGAAGCAAAGGGTCACTGGTTCGATTCCCAGTCAGGGCACATGCCTGGGTTGCAGGCCAGGTCCCCAGTAGGGGGCATGTGAGAGGCAACCACACATGGATGTTTCTCTCCCTCTCTTTCTCCCTTTCTTCCCCTCTCTCTAAAAATAAATAAAATCCTTTAAAAAACAGAGTCCTGTGAAAAGAACTAATAAAAAAAAAAATCCCACCAAAAGAAGCATCATAAAAGACAATTCCTCGGCTCACTGCCTAAGAGCTGGGCAAAGGGGAGGGGCCCCATGTACCTTTCAGAAAGCTGTGGTAGGTGCGGTGCAGACTCCTCATGGCCAGCTCTTGCAGAGGCAGGATGTGGTCACTCTCCGTGCCGATGGCCTTCACCTCGGCGGGGAGGAACACGGTGAGCTGGCCGGATGAAAAGGAAAGCAGCTTCACCTCGGGAACTTGGACAGGATCACCACAGCTGCAGAAAGACACACATTCACGGTCGCGTTGGCGAAAAGGAAAAGACGGGGGGTGCCAATAAAAATGCGCTAATCAAAATATACATTTAAAATTGTGAGGCGCTGCTGCACTGCCAGGATTCTTTTCAAAGCGAACAGATGCTACGCCGCGTGCCTGAATGAAACCTGGCACAGCGATCAAAATTCGTCAGTTGGAATTCGGCTGAACTCGTTGCTGAGGTCCAGTCACTTCCAGTAAGGACGAACTTGGAAGGAACTCCCCCTCACGGGAGCCACACAATTTGGTGTGTAAGCTCTATTCATCCTCATTTTATGACCCTCTCCGAGTTTCTGTTTATTGAAATTGTCAAAATTAAAAGGAAAAAAAAAGGACACTCTGTTAAGTTATAGTACCTTGGTTTAATAGAATTTTTTGCGTGGAAAATACCCTACAAAGCAAACAGATTTTTAATGGTGGAAGATCACTTTATTGGATCCTTGCATAAACTTGTGGTGAAAATATTCTTGGCAAGGCAACTGAATAAGCCAAGTCACACCCTCTTCCCTGCAGCCACTCGGAACCAGAAGGCAGAGAAGTCCTTGTTCCTTCAGCTGCAGGGTCACCCAGACTCAGGAGTCCAATCTCATTCTACCTCCTGACTGAGACCACCGGGTTACCCAGAAGTCTCCACACTCTTCTTTGCTAACGGCAAGCAGGTGCCAGCGCCTTGGTCTTCCAGACATCACAGGGGTAATGTCTAACCTCAGCTAGGACCAGGCAATGAAGGAGAGCACCCAGAACTGAAAAGAAGCCCTCGGCCCGTTTGTTCACGAGAAAGTTCCTTTATTCACTCCTTCCTTCCATTAGAAAACGTTTCCAGGGTACCTGCTGTATGTCAGCCCAGCAAGATACTCAAGGAAACAAAAGTAGCATCAACAACAAGAAGACCCCCTTCCCTTGGAAAATGCAACAGTTACAATGTAATTGTTCTGATGTGGGGTCAGCGGAGACAAAGGGACAGACCCTGCCCAGGGAACTCGGGGAGATTTTACAGAGGAGACATCATCTGCCCTAGAAGTCAGCTGATTTCCTTCCTCCAATTTCTCCGCCCAGCTCGAGAAATAGAAGCCCAGAAGGTCACTCCGGGCCCCTCTGTCAGGCAAAACCCACACCTCAAAGGAGCCGCCGCCACACAAAATTCTAACACCGTAGGTCAGTTTTGTCTTTTTCAACAGCACGAAGTATTCTTTGTCTGGGTCCTTTTGTCAACATTACAAGAAAAGAGAAACCCAAACCAATATTGCTTATGAATATAGTTTGGACAAATTTCTAGCAAAATAAATTCAACAATGTACAAAGCTGCTATGACCAAATGAAGTTATCTTAGTAATCAGGACTGTATTAACAGCAGAAAATCAATGTCATTCATTATATTAAAATCTGAAAGAGGAAAAACTCTATCATCATCTCAATAGATGAAGAAAAAGAATGTAACAAAATTCAACCGCCATTCCTAATTTTTAAAAGACATCTCAGCAAACTAGAAATAGAAGGAAATTTACTCATCTGATAAGAGGTGTTTATAAAATGCAATAGTTAATATTGTATTTAATGCCGAAAGACTGTTTTCCCCCTAAGTTCGGCAAGACAAACATATCTGCTCTTACCACTTCTATTTAGCATTGCACTGGAGTTCTGGTCAGTGCAATAAAGCAAGAAAAAGAAATAAAAGGCAATCAGAGTTGAAAGGAAGAAGTAAAACTGTCTTTGTTTCCAGAAGACATGATGGTGTATATAGAAAGTCCAACAGATTCTACAAAACCCGTACTGGAATTAATAAGTGAGCTTAGTAGCAAGTTTGGAGGAAATGAGATCAATATATAAAGAAATATTTGGACTTCTATATGGTCACAACAATCAAGTGGAAATTGAAAATCTATTAAATATCATATGCGATAGTATAAAAGTTACGAAGCACTTAGGGATAAATCTGAGAAAAGATGTCTAAGATCTCTACACTGGAAACTACAAAAAGATTGCTGAGAAGTGAAGACCTACCTTGAGATCCTGGCTTGGAAAACTCCATAATGTTAAAAAGTTAATTCTCCTCAAACTGATCTACAGTTCAATGCGATGCGAATCACAGCAGGGATTTTTAAAAATAGAAATTGGTAAACACACACACACACACACGCCCCAAAAAACAAAAACACCCTTCGTGTGGGCTGTGGCGTGAACTGCGTGTCTGCGCTCCAGCTTGGTCTGAGCGGCGGTCGTCACCGGTTCATTTCCCCATGCACGCTTCTAGGACTTTAGTGGGTTTGTTTGTTTTTTTTTAATTCTTCATTAAGGAACGTCTCCTGTGAGTCCAATAAAATTCACTGTGGAACAGATCAAAAAATGCCAAACCACTAGCATAGTCAAACCATTTTGGAAAAAAACCTGAACTAATACCACCTGATTTTAAGACTGACTATAAAACCGTCGTAATCAAGACAAGGGTGCTGGTGCCAAAACAGAGAGACCAAGGGAGTAGGGGGAGTAACCAGAAATAGACCCACACGTATGGACAACCGATTTTCCACAAAAGCACAAAAGCAAAGCAGTGGAGAAAAGGTATTATTTTTAATGAACGCTGTCAGAGCATACGCAAAAAAAAAAGGAAACTTCAACTACACCTTGCACCATATACAAAAATTAGCTCAAAATAAGCCACAGACCTAAATGTCAACCTAAACCCTTAAAAGCCCTAGAAGACAACATATGAGTGTTTCTGTGGGTTAGAAAGCTTATACTCTTATGAACTATCTGTGAGGATGAGGAAATGAATCTCAATTCTTTCCTAATATGGAGAAAATGAAATGAGAGGTTTATATCCCATATGCTATTATGCTGCGTGGCCATTAAAGTCTGGGAACAGGCAAATACATAATAAATTATTCTTCTGATGATATACTATAATACATCATGTGACGATCAGACTTTTGTATCACCTTAGCTGGGCCACAGTATCTGACACCACGTCACACACCAGTCTAGGTGTTGCTGTGAAGATATTCCTTGAAATGAGATTAACACTGAAATCAGTAGACTCTGAATAAAGCTGATTAAGCTCTAGGATGTGAGTAGGTCTCATCCAATCAGCTGAAGGCCTCAGAGAAAAAAAGACCGAGATCCCTCGAGGAAGAAGGAATTCTGCCTCCACAGTGTCCAACTCTTCCCTGGGCCCGAAGCCTGCCTACAGATTCTAGTCTCACCAGCCTTCTCCATCATATTTATTTTAGTTCCTTGGAATCAATCAATCTCCCTCTCTGCCCCCTCGACTCGATCTACTGGTTCTGTTGCTATGGAGCACATGGTAAAATAATACTACTTGTTTCCAAATTTTAGAGCCACGCTGTCATATGAGAACGCTGAGCAAAGCCATCAGACAATGAAAATGTAGGGTAAAAAGCACGCCAATCATTCGTGAATATTTACTTCCTATTATCATGGCCGTGTCAGCTGCTGCTTCTTGACCCGGATGCAGATGGACTCTACGTGGACGCTACCCGAAGACTTCAGCAATACGGAGTAACAGATAAAGGGTTAGAAAACGGAAAACCAGGTTTTTCCTAACGCTTTTCCAGTCTCCAAGAATTACAAAGAGAAAGCTACTAAAAAGGCTCGTATTAACAAGCAAGTGGACCCTCATTTTGCACAAGGTCTAATTTCTCTTTGACAATTCCTTTAGCAGAAGCCCCTGCTCTCACCACTGGATATAAAGAGCTAATTAAATCCATCTTAGGACCCATCTATTATAAACCTCTCTGCCTAACGCGAGGGAAGGGCAGCAGTTATGCAGAGTGCGGGCTGCCGGGGTGGGGGAGGGTAAGTCACATGAGTGAGGGACCTTTCTGCTGGCCATGGCCAACCTCCCCTGACCTCCTCAGGGATTAAATGTCCACCGTTACTACCCAGAATGATGCGGGAGAGAGAAAGGTCTTTTCTGTCTCTGCTCTCAAGGAGCCAGTAGAAGAGCTCACAGACCAAGAAGAAGAGGGAGGCGGGGTCCCTACCACGGACCGAGGTCAAGAGCAGAAACAACGAAGCGGAGGATGACTCTACCGCCACCTAGCTTCTCGACCTGGGACGGCGGCCCGAATCTCTCGGAGCTTCGGTCTCTTCGTTTCTAAGATGAGATAATAGCACAAGGAAGGCCGGGAGGATGACGTGTAATATTCAGATCAGCCAATCAATGAGCACGTTGCTCGGCCCACAGTAGAGGTTAAGTAATGTTTATAACTGCGCTTTCTGTTTACTGTCATAATAAGTGATTCTTTTGGTGATACGTTGCGGTGGTGGGATGGTGAAATTTTTGTACCCCGATTATTTACTTGGTCCGACACCAGTCCAGATGTTGCTCCGAAGGCACTATCGTTACCACCTAAGATTGGAACAATGAGACCCCAGTGCAGGGCGCAGGGGCTCAGCTCTGCAAATGCACAGGGCACGTGGGTCGAACGAACCGCTGCCACTGGCTGGAGTACCAGGTGCACGGAAGACAAAGCCAAGTGCGAGGGAACCTGGAAAGGTGTGTGCCTTGAAAGCGAGTGTCCCTCATCTCAGTAAGAAATGATGGTAAAATGAACTGTCAGCAAGGAGCCAGGGTAGCCCCAGGACGCGCCTCTGTTCACAACGAAAAGAAACAATTATTAGTGGGCGGTGATGAAGCCTCAGCATCTTTGATTTCTAACTCAATCTTTGTTATTTCGGATTAAATGCCAAGATGATTACAAAAAGATTGTATATGCGAAGCCTTACGTGTGTTATGAAAGCGAGTTAAAAATCTGTTACAAATCTTAGTATCTTTGGCTTAGCTACAAGGCAACTTAGAACAATTGTCACATAATTGCCTTTCAACCTAATGGTTTTCAGACCCGCTCTTCAACACTGAACCTTAAACAAGCTAAACGAACAGTGACATCCTTCCGCCACTGAGATTATACTCCAAAACATGCGTGCGATTGAGCAAATTCACAAGTATTTTGACATTTGCCATTCCACCTAACAAAGAGTTCAGAGGAAAGAGTTCGTTTGAATTCCCTTACCCAAAGCATCCGATTTACTCCTTTACCCTCCAGAAGGTACAGCATGTCACCCACATGCTCGTTATTAGGGGAACTGCTACCAGATTTACCCTCCTTTTTAGCAATAGTTTTTCTTCCCCCGGCTTGAAATAACAGGAAAAGGAAAGGGGAGAGTAAGGGAGAGTGTGGAGGAGGAAGGAAACTGTGCCACCCGGAGAATGAGCCTGGGGCTGGGTGGAGTCAGGCTGCCATCTTGGCGGAGGCTCCTTTAATGCTGAGCTTGGTTTCGTTTGAGAACCCACTTCGCTGACTTTCACTCTTGAAAGGTGTTTTTTTGCTGGTTGCTAGGTTGGTTGTTTTGTTGTTGTTGTTGTTGTTAGCACTTTAAAAACGTTGTTCTACTGTTGTCTGGTCCTCAAATTTTCTGATAAAATGGTAACAGTCTTTTGAATTATTCCTTTGTATACAATTTAGTCATTTTTCTTTGGCAGCTTTCAAGTTTTTCTTTTTATCTTTGGTTTTCAGCTGCTTTGCCTGGGCATGGTTTTCTTTGTAAATTTATACTGCTCAGGGTTCTCTGAGTTTATAGAAAAGGTAAATTTATGGCTTTCATCACATTTGGGAAATTTTCAGACATTGTTTCTTGAAACATTTTTGTTGCTATTATTACCCCATTTCTCTCTCTATTCTCTTTCCGGGATGTCAATTATACACATATCAGACTTTTTAAAATATTATCGGGCCGGTCCTCAATGCTGTGTTCTCTTGTTTTCAATCATTTCCCTCTGTTGCTTCGGACTGAAACATTTTTAATGATCCACCTACAAGTTCACAGACTTTTCCTCTGTTATACCCATTCTGTTGTTACATCCACTGAGCAAAATTTTTATTTCAGTTACATTTTTCAACTCTAGAACTTCCACTTGTTTCCTTTTTATATTTCTATTTTGTTCTGGTCTTTGCATTCATTCGCTGTGAGCTTACTTTTCTCTACTTCACTGAGAACGGTTGCTTTAAATTCCTTATCTGGCAATTCTAACATCTTGGGTCCTCTCAGTTTGGTCTCTGCTGATTGTCCTTGCCGGTGAGAATATGGTGAGAATGTCCTTAGTTCCTTGAGAATTCTCCTTAGTCTTCATATTATGCAATTTTGGGTTGTGGCCTGAACACTGTAAAAGTTATACTGCAGAGACTCTGGATTCTGTTGTATTCCTCTAAAACTTCAATGGAGCGTTAGTGTTTCTGTGCTAGTAAGTCACTCATGACTTCATTGGAATCAAACTGCAAACTCTTCCTTTGGAGCAAAATCACACTTTGGGTTTTTCATGGGTAGCGAGGCTGCCCCATGGGGGGGAAGGTTCAGATTCCCAGCGCTGTTTGAGTGGCACGCGTAGTAGCCTCCGCACAAAAACGAACTGTGACCGGAAGTATAATTTTTCACTCGACCGGTTTAACTCAGAACTCAGAATGGGTTTCTGATGTAAACAAGTCTGTTATCTTGAGTGGTTGCATCAACGAACCATTTATCCACATCATTTCACCCACATGCACCCAAACCCAGCTGTAATCGCTTATTTACATAAGAAGCAGCAAAGCAGCGCCTCTGTCGCCTATATAATCAGACAACTGGAAGGATAACTGGTGCAGGATCAGGGCTGCCATCCCCTTGTCCTGAGGAAGCTGAGAGGCGAACGCGCCGATGACCGCTCTCTACAATTCGAACACGGGAGGGGCTTCTCCCTCTGGGCAAGACGCGGAAGAATGGAAGACATTCCCTCACTCCTGTAGTGAAAATGTAAAAACCGCAGACAAAGGGGAAGTTACACTCTTCTAGGAGCGTAGCAAAATGCGAGAAGGCGGTGCGAGGTAACTCCACGCGGGCTCCCACGGTCCTCCCTCCCAGCGGTCACTCCCTTGGGCGGCCGCCGCCCTCAGCCAACAGCGGGGTTGGCCTGGGTAGGCAACAGGAGGTGACAGAAATGACCGTGCGTGACTTCAAAGCTCGGTCTTAAAGGACAGTCCCGTGCTCTGGATTTCCATCACTCTACCTCCCTCAGGGTATTTTTTAAAAAATATTATAGTTGCTTTTGTACATCAGGATAAACGTCTGCATTTTCTCTGTCTTCTCCACAATTCCTAGCGCAGTGCTAAGTTGCTAGTTAATGGTCAATAATTAGTTGACGAATAAATGAACATGCATTAAAGAGGTGGTACCGTTATTCACGTTTTCACGAACATCCCATTGGATTTTGCGAGACTTCTGAGATTTCCTGAAACTGCGCAATCTTTCGTCATTGCGGTTTCGAGGCCTGTTGGTGTGTTTCACCACCGGCTCTCGATTTTTCTTCTGCAGTGTGGAGTGTCCAATATCATCAGCCTCTTTTCCACCAGGACGCGGGTCCCCACACCCAGGCGCCTTCGGTGCTGCTGCTACGACGCTGCTCTCTCGGACTCTTGATCCGAAAGGAGCAAGGGTAACCCTTTCAGGGGCAGCACAGCACATCGGAAACCACGTGTTCCTGTGTCCCAGGCCTACATCTGGGCCAGACACCATGTGTGTGGGATCCGTGGGGAGCGGATTGTGCCTGATGAGCCTCAGGTTCTCAGCTTCGATATCATCTCCCTCCCGGGAATGAGCGCCAAGCCTGTTCAATCACTTATGGTTCGCCTGGATGCCTGGCTAGACTGTAAGGTCCACACGGGCAGCCCTGAACTGTTTTTCTCATCAGTGTACGGCCGCGGTAACCATACAGAGAAGATACTCAATAAATAGTCACCGAATGAATGAGAGTTACTCAAGAAACCCTCCCTGAATGAACCAGTGGACCGAAGTCCTCATTCAGATCAAGATGAGCATTTTCCAGGCTGCAAATACCCGTTTGCTCTCAGAAGCCTGATCTACCCCTTACCCTCTTTTTCCCAAAGCAGCCCCCACTTTGACTTGGAATGGGGACATCCTTTTGCACGGAGTCAACAGACATAAGAGATTTAAAAAGGGGGGCCCTTAATTCCGTTGTCGAGGCTTCAACGGTCAGCATCTACTAGAATTCTGAACATGTTGTGCCATAAAGCATCGTGTAAGTGGTTGCAGAATGGGTTACATGACCTTTCGACGAGCAATTCTGGAACAGAAGCAGCAGAGCTGTGTCTACGAGAAGTAAACCAGCAGGCTACGGATGCCTTCGGATCACAGTTCACTACAAGCGGGACCGCCTACACTCCAAACTACCAGCATCAGCGAACTCACTGTTCAATATTCTCCTTTTAATAATAACTTTATTTCCCTATTTCTCCTATCAAGGGGAGATGTTGATCATAATAACAATAATAAAATGTGGACCGCTGGCTAAAAATTTGCATGTGCTGGCCCACGATGAATTTCCTCGCAGATTTGCAGCTTTCAGAAAATTCACTTTCTCTGCCACCAGATACCAAGTCAAGGATGAAAAACTACCTCTCTGCTCGGAACACAGAGAACTTTCTGGCAGTCGGTCACATCCACATCTAAACCCCAAAGTAGAAGGCTCTTTCTCCGAGCCATGGTAGAGACTACACGCATGTCAGTGCAGCCTCCGAGGACGCGGTCTGGTGTGGAAAACCCCTCCTGGCCCTTGGAGCTGGCTCACATGGTTCCATGTATCTTGGCGACTGAGGGCATTTGACTCACCACTTGGAAGAGCGAGGCTGTATTATCGAAGCTGTCACATCAGCCGTAGGAAAAAAATCAGCGGGCTGAAAAAACTCCACCACACGTTCTGTTATCTCTGATTCACAGAAGGTTCTGGAAGTCATCGCTGAGCTTGTATTTCAGCAGCCTAGGTAGGCACTGAACTCATCTAGGGCGCTTCTGAGATAACAACTATGTACTTTTTCCTGAGGGAGGGTCCTACCCCTAGGACGGCCCTCTGGAGCGGTCACTGCTCAGTCTGGCCTGTCCCCTGGAGCCATGCCAGCGGGGAACGGCTGTCCTCTGCGTCCAGGCTTACTGCCATCCCTCCTCTTGCCAGAACCACACGCAGTGAAAGCCAGGCGGCGCGGGTCGTGGGGGATGACAAGGAGAGTTAGACACGCTGGCTGAGCCGCCTCGAAGGTATTCCAAGGATCCTTTGGCCACTGAGGTGAGGAAAGTGAGGCCAGTCCAAAGCAGGTTCTGGTGGCTGGGTTGTCCTACATTAATCCCAAACCTCTCTGGGAACCGCTGTAAGGTGGTTGTGTCTCACTCTTGCAGGAGGAGCTGAAGCCGTCTTTTTAAAAGGCCAACCGAGCAGGGAAGATTATTGCTGCTCTGAACACGAGCGCCTGACATTTCCCTTTAGCTGGAAGACCCGCTTTGGATGCCCGAGTCAGGATTGGTACTGAGGGGCTGTTTCAAATGCTGAGTTCTAAATATATCCAAGTGGTGAAGTTCTAGATAGCAGGGTGTCGCTGCAGTGAAACTGGCAGGGCGGTGGGGCGCAGAGAAAGAAAAGCTTCTAAATTAACGCTGGTGCTGCCCGTTCCTGCGACTGATACCGAGTTTCTAACGCTCTGCAGAGATTCATCTTTATCTTTTGACTGAAAATTAATCAGCAATGTACCGACAACTCCCAGCTAACTAAGTGAACTTGAATTACAACCCTCTAAACTGCTTGCCCAATGTTCTTAGCTGCGAAAGGTATGTGGGTTAGCACATTCAAGGCCACAGACGAACTTGAACGGGATTATCAAAATAGTTCATCTCTTCCTAAGTTAGATCCAGAGCAAATCATGAAACGGACACAAAGGCAGCCAAAGAGGGGAGCTAGAGAGCCGAGCCACAGGGTGAAACGTGGAGCCCGCCTTACCCGCTGCACCCGATGACTTTGTTGTACAGATAGGACGGCAAGCCTTTCAGATGAACGTTGTTGTCCACGTACACGTACTGCAGCTCTCGGGACCGACCTAGATCTGGGTCAGAAAGAAAAGGGCTGTGATTCCGACGATTACGCCGCAGCGGAGTGCGGAATGTAAACTGTGATACAGACTGGTAGAGTGATTCAAAAGCCTCCGTTCTGGAGGAGAAATTGCAGGCTTACACTCTTGGTGTGAAGTCATGTCAGCTAGAATGTTCGATGCTGCATCAGAAAACGTGGCTGCAGAAAAGTTACTTAACCCGCCCGGACCACGGTTTCATAGACTGCAACGTGCATGACTGGAAATAGAATACCATTAAACATCCTTCCCACGTAAAAGTTCTAGCACTTTTTATAAACACGTTTAATTCGAGAATGTAAGTTTGTTATAGGTCATTTAGTTAGATGACGTTTCTCCCCATAGGAAAAAACGCTAGACAAACTAAGTCAGCAGATCAGCCCCAACGGGCTGTGAGCCCCGCCCCTGCATCAAGACCACGAGGGTCTCGCCTCCCCTGGGCAGAAGGGTGGGGGGAGGGGTCAGGGAGGGCCAGAGACCAGGCCCTCAGGAAGCCAGGCAGCTGTGGGAGTGGATAGCTGCTCATGACGTCAGCGGGACGAGGAAGCAAAGGGAACCCCAAAGCCCAGTCCTCTCGTGAGGTGTGAAGGTGGGGGCAAGGCCTGCAGGCCTGCGAGTGGGGACTGGGACGCGTGTGGGGACCGGCAACGGGGGGGGGGTGAGAAACAGGACCCAGAAAGAAGGGTCTGCAGCAGGAACAGGCGTGCCAGGAAGGAGCACCACAGGTCTCCCCGAGGGAGCGGGACACCGGGAGAGCAAAGGCTGGAGGAGGGCTCAGTGAGGAGACAGGCGTAAGGGACAGAGCCATCTCCGGCCAACAAAGGCAGCAGAGGTCCGGGGCTCAAGGTCCCCCCTTCCTGTTTACTGTGTGCCCCGGAATGTTTTCCCAGCTTTCCTTCCCACTCCTGGCATTCAGCGGGTGGGGCTGCTTGTCTTCGTTGTCGAAGACCAGAGTCCTCAGCAGCCTCGCCAACCCTCTGCTCCCTGCGGTCAGAGCACAGTCTGTGAAAAGTTTCCCCGAGTTCTGCCTGTGGGAACAGAAAATGGGCAAGAGGCTGAAGGAGACCTCTTCCCACGTGTCCTTCTTCAGTTTAGGGAAGACAAAGCCACAGATGGCTACATTGGGAGGTCCTTAAGTGTATTTACGTTTCAAAAGAAAAACCATTTACCCATTAAGGACCTTTTAGGCCCTGGGATAGACCTCGGGGATGTAGATATGAATACGATATAAGGCAGCCATGAAAAGTGATAACTGTAATACGATGCGACCATTGCTGTTAGAAGCTTTATAAAGTCTTCTGGGTGCCCAGATGGGTTCTGGACAATTTGTTACAGAAAGTGGGAGGGGCGTTCATAGCTGGTGGAGGGTGGGAAGGGTTAACACTGCCTCCTCTTCACAGCCCGTCCTGTGAGATAATCCTGCCCAGGACCAGCCTGGGGCAAGTTACAAAGAGAGAAAAACCAAAACTGGGAGCACTGGGGACAGTGGGAATGGGGTGGGTGGGGGGACTGGCCATGAAAGGGGAAGGGGTGACTTACAGGGAGAAAAGGAATTACCGGGCTACTGGCTATAGGTGCTCTTTCCAGTGGGCGGTTTTAAAATCTCTAAGGACCAGAACAGGCAGAAACGGTACGTGATTTCAGGGAGGACCACCGACTCCTGAGGGAGACGACTTCCCTGTCCGCAGGGCCCTCCAGCAGCTTCTGGAGAGGAAACCAACCAGCCAGCCAGCCAGCCAGCAGCCATGCGGACGAGCCACGCTGGAAGCCGCTTCTCCGAGCTGCTTGGTCAAGCTCCCGGGCCAAGCCTTGACTATGTAAATATCTTGTTCTTCCTCCAAGTTTTGCCTATTAATTTTAGCATCCGTCAGTGCATCGCGTTTGCAAAAACTATTACATGGTGTTTATCTAAGGGTGAGTTCCCCTGCTCTGGCCCTGAAGTCAGCTCCTTCTCCGAGGAGCCTCCAGTCCTTGTACTGGGGTGCGGTGTTTAGAAACCAGGATCCGAGGGCTGCGTGTGCTCACTGCTGTGGGGGTGCCACTGCTTCTAGGGCGTTTTGGTGGACAGACCTACAGAACACGTGGGTGGGCAGTAGCCCCTGCACAAAGATGCATCTACAGTATCGGAGGTGGACACTCAGCAGAGATTCCTGGAGGCGGACTTGCTGGGCCAAAAGGCACGTACATGCGTGGATTGTTTGGAGTTTCTCTCCAGAAGGGTCGTACCGATCTGTATCCCTTCCAGCAATGCATGAAAGCATCATAAAAATTATTGCTATCCCGATAGCTGCGAAATACTATGCCGGCATTGTTTTAATGTGCATTTTGCTAATTATGACTGTGAACATTTAAACGTATGTCTAAGGGCTCTGGCTGGTGTGGCTCAGTGGATTGAGCTCCGGCCTGAGAACCAAAGGGTTGCTGGTTCGATTCCCGGTCAGGGCACATGCCTGGGTTGCGGGCCAGGGGGCGTGTGAGAGGCAAGCACACATTGATGTTTCTCTCCCTCTCTCTCCCTCTCTTCCTTTCTAACAGTAAATAAATAAAATCTTTAAAAATAGCAAAGATAAAATATGTGTAAGGGCCATTTTTATCTTTTTTGTGAATTGTCTGTTCATTTCTTATGCCTGTTCTTTCACTCATTAGCCACGTGTCAGAGCCTCTGTTTGCACATGTGTTAAATAGCGTCATAGCACCCAGCCCTTCAGCCTTGCCAGGTCATGATAACAGACTGGGGAAAGCAAGCTGTGACATTTAAGTCCTCGTACAATATGTTTTTAAACATAAGACTATGTAATTACCGAAATAATACATACCGCTACACTAATCAACATGTACAGACATATCTACTGCTCTAAAAGGCTATAAATGTCCAAAAACGAGGATGAAGAAATACAGCTAGAAACACTAGAATCCATGTGCAATGAAAAAGGCCTCAAAATGACGCTAAGAATTCCTATTGTAGATTTCTTCACTGCTTCTCTGCTAGAAATACAAATCCTTTCATCGCGAGTAGACATCTTCAGGCTTCACAGGCAGGTAGAAAACTGGGATTTTTTTTTTTTTTTTAAAGAAACTACACTGATGAAATACAAACAAGCCCTCAGCTCAGATTTGCCTTTTAGCGCCCCGAGGGGGCCCGAGGGGAGATTCTGCACTTGAACTGATGCAGCGCTAAGGAGTGTGGCTCGCTCCTTAAGGGAGAAGGAAGACAGTCTTGTCAGATGACCTGGGCTCAGATCCTCATTCTTCTACTTGCAAAACGTGTGACCTCAGTTTCCCCATCTGCATAAAGGGGGAAATACTGCTACCTCTTAATTGGGGAATTACTAACAAGGTTTATACATCATCCAGCAGAATTCTTAGCACGCACCTCCGCCAATGGATGGCAGTTCGCGTTTCTCCTCATTATTAATAAGTGGCATTTTTGGAAGTGTGCCCCACAGGAGGTCAGATAGGAGAGAATTCTCTTCGGCCAATGCTCTTCCGAACTTAACTGCACGGAATGGAGGTGGAGGAAGCAGCGTCCAGAGACCGTGATTCGTCCACTTGAGCCAGGGACACATGATGGGAGGCGGGAGAGGCAGTGTCTCTCTCCTCCTGTGCGCACAAAAGAGCTCCTGCCCATTCAGTGAGGCTGCCTGCAAAGGTCGTAAACACAGAGGCAGACACAAGCTGACCCTGGCTACTTTTTATACAATCAGTCTTCTTTCCTCTCCCGGTTTCACCGGGAAAAAAATGAAGAGTCAACGACTTAAACTGCGATTTGGCGTAGATCTTATCTGAGGTTTTCGCTATTCCTGAGAATTCTTTCCGCACCTCTTCATCTGGGGAGCGTCGTTTTTCCATAGTGTGCCATGCTGGAGCGAACCATTTTCTCTTGAAGCTGAAAGGAATCAGCCATGGGCCGTGTTCAGATCCATTCTGCATCGGCCGGGAGACCACATGGACGTATTTAGTATAACTTTCCAGGGGACGGCGTCCCACAAGGAGGGTAAAAACGGCAGGACTGCAATGCCATGATGCAGGGAGCTGTGAAGTCAGAACCGAGTGTGAGTCCTGGCCTCCCCGCTTTTGAACTGCTTCGGGATCGGGGAGGGGCCGGGGGGGGGGGCGGTCCAGCGCTCCAGGCCTGACACCTCCGCTCTGAAATGGAGCCGATAACCCAGGTCGCAGGCTTGTGAGGAAGATTCAACAACGTGCACAACACCAGCCTGATCCCTCGCGTACGAACGAGTGTGCAACACACCTTTGCTTTTTACCTCTCTCTCCTGTATGTAGAGAGAAGATCTGAAAAGAGGGCAGACGTATACAGGGAGCCAGGCGACTCTTGCTCTGGCTGACACTGCACAGCCTGCTGGCGTGGCGGAGACACCCGACACCCACCAAGGTCACGGGCTGGACGAGCAAGGCTGGGACGGCCTCACGAGAGCGCGCTCTCGGCCAGAAAGCCGTCCGTCCGTCTGCTGGCAAAGCCTCAAGCACAACGGGATGGCATTTTTAATCATAGGGAGGCTGAAGTGTAAGTATTTTCTGCATGGAAAAGCTTGGAGAGATTTCTTCTTAAAACGGAAAAAAATCTTCATTCAATAATGAACTTTGGAAGATACCATTGATCTGGCTAATGACTGGCTAACGAACTGGGTAGTTCTCTTCCTTCCGTTAATTTTAATGAGCCAGTATCTTGCGATAAACATATCATGCACTGATGCTTTTTCAAATTCCCGTGCAAAGATGCTCAGTTTGTGATGAACTTTATAAAGCGAGGAAGTGGACATCTGCCTAAATGCTACAGCAACAAAGAACGTTTTCATGTGGCTTTTTAAAGTGCTGTACCATGTCTCAAATGGTTTCCTTTTTTGTTTTTTTCCAGGCTCGCAGATCAAAGTATTGTTACTTACAAATTAGCAAAAGCTAGCAGTCTTGCACAAACTCCAATTCCTTTTTTATTGAACTTCAAGGCTCTGGCATCTGCGGTCCACATGGCTGAGGACGGAACAAAAAGGTCCTGTGTGTTTAGGCGCTTGCTTTTAACTGCGCTGTCAAAGCCAGCACGGAACGACACAGCACGGGCCAGCAACCGAACGGCATCTGTTTACCGCGGCTGGGCCACTCGAAACTCATTTCTTCTCCCCGCAAAAATGAAGGATGCCTTCTCTTCAACAAAAGGATGGAGCAAGAGAAATCACGGCACCAAAGCAGTTGACCAAAATAGGTTGTTTGGAATGTTCTATCCCTATTAAACCAGTTATCACAGTTTGGTAAGCTGGATCTAGTTTCAGTCATAATTACATTTTTTTAATTCCTATAAAATGTGGGTATCTTCAGGGTGCATTCAAAATAATTTGTGTATTAAAACTACTTTAAAGCCCTGGCTGGTGTAGCTCAGTGGATTGAGCGCGGGCATGCGAACCAAAGGATTGTGGTTCGATTCCCAGTCAGGGCACATGCCTGGGTTGCAGGCCAGTTCCCAGCGGGGAACACATGAGAGACAACCCTACATTGATATTTCTCTCTCTCTCCCTCTCTCCTACCCTTCCCCTCTAAAGATAAATAAATAATCTAAAAAAATAAAAATAAATAAAATATTTAAAAAAAGAAAAACTACTTTAAAACTAATTTAAATGACCTATGTGGTGCCTTTTACAAAGAGAACTTTTCAACCATTTTTTTTCGAATAATAAATTTTTTAGTGCTGGCTTCTTTAAATACATTTTTATACACTCCATTACCTCTTTTACATAATCATATTTTTTCTGATCTAGTCAACATTTACACAATAAGACTTCCCAGTGAATTAAAATTTAGTAAGATGTTTCATACGCAGTAAAAATCAACAACTGTTGCCCTGGCTGGTGTAGCTCAGTGGATTGAGCGCGGGCCTGCGAACCGAAGGATCGCGGTTCGATTCCCAGTCAGGGCACATGCCTGGGTTGCCAGGCCAGTTCCCGGCAGGGGACATACAAGAGGCAACCGCACATTGATGTTTCTCTCCCTCTCTCCTTCCCTTCCCCTCTAAAGATAAATAAATAAAATCTAAAAGAAAAAAAATGTAAAAAAAAAAAAAATCAACAACTGTTGAATTAAAGTAAGTCGATTTTAATGAACTTGAATAGCTGAAGGGTCCCGCTGCCGCTGCCTTCAAAATCAGCAGGTAGCCGCGCCTCTCACTCTGCCCCCAGTTCAGGTAACACGGAATGACAAGCGTGGGCTGGACACCGTGCTGGGTGCTGGGGGTGTTCAAGTGCAGACACGCCCAGGCCCAACCCATCCTGCGTCTAGGGAAACAATCTGAACAGTTCCTACTGACTGCACGCTGTTGTAGTACGTCTGAGTGATACGAGTGTTTTGAATGGATCTTACTGAACTCTGACAAGAACGCTGTGAAGTCGGCATTAATGTTACCGTGTTAGCATGATGTACACAAAGGGAATAGCCTTTCTGAGCCCGAATTCACGCAGCTATGAAATGACAGCGCTGGAGCTCAAATGCCGGGCTGCCTGGTTCACGGTGCTGTTCGCTGGACAACCTCCCTCCACTGATCACCTGCGCTGGGGCGGGGCACCCCGACGCCACTAGGAAACGATGCTACCTAGCAGGCTGCGTGGGTGCTGGGGGTGCCCAGAGGGCTGACACGGGGCCCCCGTGCCCAGGCGCTGGTGCCAAAGGGACAAGTGATGAACAAAGTATTACTCAGTTTCCTCTAGCAGACCAGATGACTGGTCAGAGAGAGCTGTGTCTTACAGAGTTAGGGCAGTCGTTTCGGTGAGTACCAATAATAGCTTAGAGGAAGATTCTAGAAAAGGAGACCCTGCACTGACTGTCCAGCACAGACTGGGGGGCCTCGAGGGTCACAATGACCTCCCCGTGCCGCACGCAGCAGTGGGTGTGGGGAGAGAAATGTCTTCGTTCGGCATCTCCCCTGGTACCTGCCTCCCCACCCAGCAAAATCGGTAGAACTTTACTGAAAACTGGGACTGACAGAAACTCCAGATTCTTGCTGAAAGTCAACGAACAGTATCTTCCAGTCATCACTAGCCAGCCACGTTCTCGTCACTGTTGGACAAACTCCAAGTTCCAGAACCGAATCGACAAGAACTTTGCTGGCAGAGATTCTGCTCCGGGCTCCACCCCTCATGCTGCTTACTTTTGTTAAGTTTCACGTTTGTACCTGGTAGAGAATGAGCCACGGTTGTGTCTTTGAATCGGTATTTGAGACAACAGAGTTAATGTTTTCCGATCATTCACTCCCTACCCCCAAATCTTACTCCGAAACATAGAGAAAAATGCACGTTTGTCCATCTAAGACTCACCACTCCTGGTAAACTTTTTTCCTCACACTTTATCATAGCTAACACAACATGGTAATTCACTGTTAAAGGCAGTATTGTTTATTATTTAACGTCAATGTTTAAAGTGAACGGTGACCTCAAAGCAGGAGCTCTTCCAGAAGCCATAGTCAACGATCCTGCTAACTCCCTAAAAAGGCTTAAGGCCAAGGCCCGATGTGATGGAAGAAAAATAAAGCAGGTTTTCATCGAGACAGTGGGACAGGGTTAGACGGGTAGGCAGCACCAGGATGAAGAAAGGCATTTTTGTTGGGAACACTTTCAAAACCAGTTCAAGGAGTCACACTGGACATGCATTTTCTGAAAGAAATAAACATGCCGGCGTTACTACCTCACTCCAGAAACAAGGTGTGTATAGACTGTACTTAACAGAAAAATTCTCTCCCATATTTTGCTTTGTTTCCAGCAGTTTTTGAGCCTTGTTTGCAAGCCCTCCTGTTCACTGTTTTCGTTACGCTTTTGACGAGAGCCGGCGCAGCCATCCCCACGGAGCGCGAGACAGAACGCGATGTTGGTGGTCTCCTCGGGTCTCCCCTCCAAAAGCCATGCTCGTGCGTTCTACGCAAACACAGGAGTAATTCCAACGTCTGGGACCTCTGGTCTGTTCCAGAACAAACTTTTCAGCACTGAAACTTATTTCAACGACAGACTTTGCAAATTATTCCCAGTGAACAGTGACCTCAAGGGAGGAGTTCTTCCAGCTGAAGGTCGGATACACTCAAGCAAGGCTCAGTGACGTGCGTTTATCTCTAAGTCTGAGATTACAGAACTATCAGCTGGTTTCCATCTAGCTTCCGTGTTGGTTCAAAGTTCAAATAGATCCACCGTGTGGACTGAAATGTTTTCTTTGAGAAAGGTAAACGCCACTCCTCTTCCTGACTTTCTCAGAACATAGAGAAAATAGGGATAAAATGCAATACAAAAAAAACCAAACAAACAAATAGAGCTAACAGATTTGTGTCTTATACGCCACTGCAACAGGAGAAGGGATTTTAGCACGGATGCTAAAAATGTCTACACGCTAGTTTCTTAAACTTCACTGCTATTTTGCATAAACGACATATTTTCCCACATAAGGTACCCACTTCCTACAAAGACTACAATTACTCCTGAAAGCTGGACTGATCTCCTGTTGTGTGGTAAGAGGACCAGTTTTACATCCTTATCCGAGCGATAGTGCATGGTCCATAGAAGTAAGGGAGCAGCTGTACCACTCACAGCACGAGTCTCTGGTGCAGAGGGTAACTACCTCTTCCTGGGAAAAGCAGCAGCGCACTTCTAGAACGTTCTGTCCAAGGAACGAACTCTGGGACCAGTTCAGAAACTCAAACAATCTTCCGTGAGTAGGAAGCCGCTCTCTGCTCACTTTCGGGTCTACTACATGGTAGTTTATACACCAGGAAATTCTACACATTTCTTTTCTATTTGTTTGTTTGTTTGTTTGGTAGCGCCCCACTTTATTTTTTTTTTCATTGTTGTTCAATGACAGCTGTCCTCTATATTTCAATGTCACTTGCCAAATGTTCCTGTTAAGAAATTCGAAGTTTCCTACCTGAACTCTCGGAAATCCCACCTGCTAACGTGGGTGCGACTTTTGCTTTCTTGGTTTCTTAAACTCCCGAATGCGCTGCTGACATGGAGCTCTGCTTCCGCAGCACTGCCCGGGGACTCGCCGCAGCCACCGGGTGCACGGGAGACCTCACAGTACTCGCATCCATTATTCAACACCGAGGAAGTTGTGAACAGGGCTGAACAGCCAGGTTTATTAATTATGGAAGAGGAACCAGGAACACTTGGTAAAAAGGCCTGCGAGGAAAAGACCCTTTTCCTTGTACGTTTCTTACGCTTTCAGAAGCCCGGAGCTGCGGGCTATTCAGTGTCAAGAGCTATGCTGACTCGGTAACAAACAGTCACATTGCAAGGCCTCTCACAAGTCCGGTAGCACTAGACTCAAGTGGCTAAGTTCCCTTCTTCCCAGCGACAGTCGCCACTGCCAAGAAAGCTGGCCTGCAGAGTCACTCAGCTGTCATGGCAGAGTTATGCCGGCAGCGCCTTCTTTCTGAGAGGTGCATCTTTTACGATGAAAACGAAGAGGAAGAGACGGAAGGAGTGTTAATGATTTAGGTGGCACGACAAGTGATTTAGGTCCCCCTCCCATAGAGCTTCTACAGCGACTTTGTGAAGAGGCTTTAGTCTACCGATCCTTTAAGAAGCCCCCTAGGTCGAGCTGCTTTGGCAAGGCACGAAATTCAGTCTGCAGCCGCCAAATAAAAGCCCTACCTCCAAACACAGCAGGGGCAGTGCAGGACCCATTTTACAAGCGCTCCAGCTCCCAGATTACGCCCGTAGCGTCACGGTTGGGCGGGGGACCTGCCACGTGAAGACCTGGGCTGTGACTGCGCATGCAGGCGCAGCGTCTCCTGCTCCTGTGAGAGGTGGCCCTGCTGGCCGAGCTCCCCAGGACCGGTCAGCGCCCTGAGAGGCAGGGGACAAATCACGGTAAAGGAGTGGATGAGACAACGACGGGGCTGCCATGTCGGGTCGCCCGAAGGAGGCTTCACGAGGTGAGAGACAGGAAATGGGTGACGACGATGAAGTTAAAGTTGACAGAAACATCAACGGTCTTCTCAGTCTTATTTCGTTGCTTTTTGTTTGTTGGTTGGTTTGGTTTGTTCTGCTTTGCTTTTTTGCTTTTTTAACATCATGAAGGTGGATTTGGAAAGGGAGTTTAATTTGGTGTTTTGGAAGAAAATAATTAAGTCCGTAGCTGTCTGCCCATGGAGGTTGTGTGCTTGAAAGCGTTCCTTGAACTCCTTTCTGGTAAACCAAAGGTGGCTGATGCTAAGAACTATCTGGAGTAGAGTCGAATGGAGCATGCGCTGTAAGATGGTGGAACTGGGCTCGAACCTGGGTCTTCGGATTTGTAACTTGGTGCTTGTCCCACGTAATTGTTTTATGACCTGTGCTTTACGCAGCAGGTACATTTGTTTTTCCTTTCTTTTTCTTTTTTTAAAGATTTTATTTTATTTTTTTAGAGAGGGGAAGGGAAGGAGGAAGAGAGGGAGAGAAACATCCATGTGTGGTTGCCTCTCGCACGCCCTCTACTGGGGACACCTGGCCCACAACCCAGGCATGTGCCCTGACTGGGAGTCCAATAGGTGACCCTTTGGTTCACAGGCCAGGGTTCAATCCACTGAGCCAACACCAGCCAGGGCAGGTACACTTATTTTTTAAAACCTTCCTTTTACATACAAAATTTTTCTCGCTTGAAAGGAAGCTCTGTTTTCTTTGAAATGTAGCTTCTTTCTGAAATGGTTTATTTTATTTTGTTAATTTCCTAACTATAGAATTTAATTACATTTGTAGAAAAGTAATCTTAAATTAGATAATTATTTGTTATTACTCAAACTGATTTTCATGTCTCCGACTTATTTTGAATTGAAAATAATACTGTGTTTTATTATGGTGAAAATATTTCCTTTCAGGGGCTAGTAAATCATTCACTTCACTGTCCTCAGAGATAAATTATTCATTATAAAAATGCACTTATGAGTAAAATCATACGATGCTCCTTGTGACAGTTTAGGGTTCGGTGGGGCTTCCTGTTTTAATCGTTTTTAAGTGGCACTTTTGTTTCTTACAAGTTAACAAAATAACTCAACTCCCAGTGAAAGTAAATGTATTGTTTTCCTAAAGACCTATGTTCTTCCAAATATACTATGTCAGAATGGACCAGCTACAGAAATCTACAGTGGATAATACGTTATTTATCACCCGGAGTGATATTTCTGGTGCAGCAGGCAGTTTGGCCAAGTTTAGCGTCTTCAGAAGGATGCAATGTGGCTATGCTGCCATGCGAACCTTAGAACACCTGATGCAAATGTTTCTACACAGACGTCAGTGTCTCGGTGGGTGTTTTGTTCCAGCAGTGACCTTTTCACATGCTCTAGAACCCCTGCCAATTCTATAGTCATATACAAAATACATACGTGTGTGTGTGTGTGTGTGTATACATACATACACTTTGTTTCTCAGAGTAAATCATCTCATATCTCGCATGCTTTGTCCCTCATCACATTTTTAGCGCAGATTTCTTTTCTTTTTTTTTTTTTTTAAAGATTTATTTATTTATTTATTTATCTTTAGAGGGGAAGGGTAGGAGAGAGGGAGAGGGAGAGAAATATCAATGTACGGTTGCCTCTCATGCGTCCCCTGCTGGGAACTGGCCTGCAACCCAGGCATGTGCCCTGACTGGGAATCGAACCGCGATCCTCTGGTTCGCAGGCCCGCGCTCAATCCACTGAGCTACACCAGCCAGGGCTTAGCGCAGATTTCTTGCTTTAATAAGAAACCCTGAGTTGAGCTGACCTTTGTCGCCTGGGTGTGATGCCCTGTCCATCGCAAAGACGCGTTTAGAGAGGCAATCTCCCAGACAGGAGGAAGGAAAGGAACTGGCCCTCGTCACGGAACGGACGGCGTTCCAGCTCACTCTTCGGCGCCTCTGCTTTGCCCCGTACACAGGATCACTTACCGAGGGGCAGGAACGCAAGGCGGTTCCCAGCCATGGAGAGCTCGTTGAGGCTGGGCAGCTGGCAGAGGTGGCGCGGCACGCGCCGCAGACGGTTTCGGTCCACGGTGAGGTACTGCAGAGAAAGGCACAGGTGAAGCCTCTCGGGTAAAGTTAGCAAACGATTGGTGGAAATGTCTAGTGTCTGCAGCTCCTTCAAATCGCCAACCTCTACAACCAAAATCAAAATGAAGATGAATCACATCCTGATTGCATTAACTGGATTCAGTCAATAAAACGAAGCAATACGGTAACGGTTCAACCAGATAAAACCAGTAGCTGCAGGTATTCCCACGCGTAATGACGCCGAGGCACAAGGTTTAGGTTTAGTATGCGGATAACCCACCCTGGGATGGTATCTTTCAATGAGTCTGCGAGACGTTTTCTTTTTTCTTTTTCAGAGAAAGTGTTGGCATAGACAAAGGAGAGACACGAAGGGGTGAATAGGAGCCAGAAGTCTGTTAACTACGGCTTCTGCTTCTTGATGACTCAAAAGTTGTCACCAGGGTGAGAAAAAGAGTCACTCCAAAGTACCTGGTTTTTGCTATTTTTGTAGTTTTACCTAAGGGGATAGCAAGGTACTTAAACATAAATTACAATATCCCAGTAAGAGTACCTTGTCCATACGAACTAAACAGAAACTTCCTGGACTAACGAGTAGGATGTCTTTGGAAACTTTTACCACGCTAATGATTATAAATAACACAATGAAATTATTGGGAGGTCACATTTTTAGATACTGTCCGGCCATGTGAATCCTTTCTATAAACCCATTCAAGGTGTACATAGCCTACGGAGATGGATTTAATTCCACCCAGGTGAAATCCTTCTGTTTACCCTAATACTCCCCCATTATTGATGTCCACATCTGCGATCTGTCCATGGTGAGCGCAATTCCGCCTTGTCGTTCCCTCAGTCACCACGTCTGGAGGCTGGGAAGTTCTTTATAAGGCGCTCTGTCCTTCTCGGGCAAAGAGCCCACGAAGCATCTCTGAACAGAGGCAGCAATGGCGAGGGGAAGGACATGCCCTCTGCCCCAGGATGTACGACCCCACAGGGAGCTCTGGGTGGGACGAGTCTCCTTGCTCTGCATCATGGGACTTCCAGCTGAAGACTGCCGCGACGCCAACTCGTCACCTTCTCTGACCCTGACCTGGTCTGACCCTGACCCAGGAGCCGTCTTGCTTAGGCTAGGGCTTCCCACGCTCCCGTCACCCAGCCCTCCGGGCACAATCCCGCTTGCCCAGGGCTTGGACGAGCGGCAGCAATGTCTTCTCTACCGGACAGAAAACCTTCTGCCTTCTCGATGCCCAAGCGCGCGGACTAGTTTTGCACACCGCCACAGACCAGGGGTTGGCAAACTGTAGATCGCAGGCAAAATCCGGCCCATGGCCTGCCTTTGTACTGCCCACAAGCCACGAATGGTTTTTACATTTTTAAGGATGTCAAAAACAACGACAAAAACAAAAAGGAACATGTGACAGAGACCCTATGTGGCCTGCAAAGCCTAAAACTTGTTCCTCATCTCACCATTTACTGAAAAAGTTTCCCAGTTTTTGTTAGAAGCCTGTTAACAGGAGCACTTTTAATAGCTATCTTTAAATAAATGAATACAAATGCAAAATGCATTACTTTCTAGTTTTGTTAAAGTAAAAAATGTAAACGGTAACACGAACATTATTCTCAAAAATAAAATTCTTTATAAAACTAAAAAATAAAATGTATACATTAAAGCAAAAGCTTTAAAATTCCACATACTGACTAGCTGGACATTGGAAACAAGCAGAATAATGATCCTTGGTATAAATTCATGTCATTTCATCAGGTTCTTAGCTTAGCTGTTTTCAGTTCTAATAACGTGTTACTGGCATTTTCCTCCAGTCTTTTCAACATGGTCTTGTTCTGTTTCATTTTAATGAAACGGCTTATAGAGAATTTCACCCTTAATAACTTTAACATGATCGACACCCTCAGAACTACTTATTGATCCGTCATCTTGAAGACAAGGGAGTGTTCCGGACACAGAGTTGCAGGGTGCTCCGTTGGGAACAGGAGCTCGCTCCTCTTTTCAGCCGGTCTCCCTGTCACCTCCCCGCCGCTCAGGGAGTGACGCCACTTTGTACACTTTTACTCCTTTCGTGTGCCTAGAATAGTCCTCACTTCCCCAGTGCGTGCGCTGTTTACTTGTAGGCTAAATACACCATACCTTAAAACTTTTCAGCTACTTATAGGGTGCCCTGCAGATTATTCCATTATGGCCACCTAGTCATTACTTAGACAAAGCATTAAAAATAACACTGGAGTGCAATTTCAAAAGAGCAGACAGTGAGTGCCGCCTAAGTCAGCCTCCTCGGCTGATGCGCGCTGACTGGCTCTGGAGTTTTAAATGGGGATGGGAAGGAAGCTGCCCACCCCACGCCAGGCCGGTGACCACAGAGTCAGCAACGAGGGCTGGTATTTTCCAAGCCCTGGCTTTTTCCGGTACCACTAAAAACAGCTCTCCTCTGGGCTCCAAGGCGCACCAGGTTGGGGAGAGCACGCGGAGAAGCGAAGGATGATGTTTCAGGGCCAGGCTCCGTTCCACAGACAGCACCCCCCCGTGTGTTCATTCACCTCCAGCTCGTGCTGCGGAAGGTCACGCTCTGGTGTGTAGAAATGGGTTTGAGCCATAATCCCGTTACTCATCAGCTGGGCAGCTTTGGGTTATTTACTCAAGTATTTACACCACTGGTTTGATGTTTAAAAAATAATCAATTAAAAAAGGGCTAGAATAACACACACCTAAAGGGATTGAACGAAATATCCCATATAATTCAACAATGCATGGCAGAAAACTATTTATTTTTATATTTCCAGCTCATTACACTACATAATATTCTAAATGCAAGTTCTAAATATAAATACCTTTTTAATTGATGCAGTTTAATCACAGAAGTAATTGTGAACACAGTAGGTGGATGTTGCTTACGTCTAACATAGAGAAAGGGGCTCGTAGGAAGTAGATGTCTCGCAGAAAATGAGCAAGACTACTTTCCTTATTCAAATAAAAAAAATTAAAACCAATCATAAGGAGCTCGCTATAGTTTCATAACTTGGAATGTGTTGCAGGTTATATTTAATAACAAATAATCACAATGGAGAATAAAATGAACAATACCAGAAAGTTCATTGGAAAAATCTAGTAATTATGTATGCATTTGCCTAACATGAGCAATATCAAACTAGCAATTAAGAAGTCCTCTTCATTATGAAAGACAATGAAATATTATTTGGGAGCTTTAAAATAAAAGGTTCTAAAATATCTGGCATCTGAGAAAACACAATAGACACGGATATGATTTAAATATTTATGTTTGGGTGTCAAGCTTGCCAATTAATTCCCAACAGAAATTTTAAAATGTTAAAGACATACTTCACAAAAGAAAATCACATTATTTTGACATTTTACCTAGTCTTTGTACATGATTAAGTTATGCACTAAAGTCTCATTCAGTGTTGTTCAAAATAAGTTCTTTACCAGGTCTTTATCGGCTGTCTAAACAAATAGTCAATTTGATACTTGAGGTGCCTAGCAAAATGTCACTGAGAATATGTAGAAAAGGTCAGTCATAAAAATGAAGAAGAAAAAAGATAAGAAAAAAACTATCTTGTAGGCATTCTTCCTCAGTGGCAATTATAATATAACTAACAGACAGGAATGGCCTGTATCGCTCCCTTAGATACATTCTGTCTGAAATTGAAAAGCGTTTATTCAGAAACTTAGCATCTTTACTATTGCTTTGTGTCAATACATGGATGGCGACTTAGAAAAGTCCTTTATCGTCCTCACTCTGCACGATTGGTGGAGACCACACACGCAGATTTTTCATTTCATGTTACATTTTAGTGATTCTCTATTTCTCAGATTTCTCCCAGGCAGGCTTTCTTCCTCTTTCCTGAGGTAGCACAAAGGAGTTTTTGACCTGAATGAGATCAGCAGGTGCCCATTGTCGGCATAAAACTATTATAATCGCCGCCTCAAGAAATGCCACAGCATTGAAGCCCAGAATAAAAATTTATTTTTTTTATTTCACTCCTTTGCAGAGAATAACTACAAGCAATCCACATTTCACGACCTGAAAAGTATCATTATAATGCGTGCTTTCATTTCACTTTCCATACTCAAATTAATACAGGGAAAAGTTTTGAAGAGAACATTTTTAGTGTGTGTATGTTTCAAATCCATCTATTCTAGTTTATTTCTTTGAAGTTCCCATAAGAAAAGTAGCAACGGTGAAAAATAGGAGGTGGTTGATAAAAGAAATGATCTCCACTGATACGACACTGAGACGTACCATGCTTGACATATGAAAAACAAAAAAAAATGTTCTCCATTAACTGAGGGAATTTCGTATTAAATTAAAACTGTAACTCTGATTTCTAAATATTTACCCTTTATAAGAAACTCACATTATCACTATCAACATGAGATGTTTTCATACCAGGGAATTCTGAAGCTGTACACGTTGGTGGTCAGTCCGAACACAAAAGCAACGAGTGTCCAGACTTAGTACCTGTGCTTGTTTAGCGTTACGGAGGAAACCATCAGCAGGATGAAAACAAAAAGTCCTCAACAGTGATTAATATCAAGGACGGGGATAAAATGGAGGCATGGAAAGATGTTAACTTTTCATTTTTAAACTTCTCCGTGCTGTTTAAGTATTTATTTCCATGCTCACGCATTGCTTTTATAGTAATACAAATGTAATCACACGATAATGTGGTACTTCATCGCACACTTTGGGATTCCTTAGAAGACGGGCCGCGGCACTTCCAAAATTGGGTTTTGGATGCCCTGGCCCGGTCGCTCGGTCGGTTAGAGTGTCATCCCCAATGTACCAAGGGTGCAGGTTTGAGCCCCCATCAGGGGTCTCTCTGTCTCTGTCCCTATCTCCCTTCCCCCTCTCTCTAAAATCAACCAGTAAATAAAAACTAAAATAAATATGATCTGGATTTCAGATGAAAATTGGGATCTCCTAATGGCACTTCGGCCCACTGAAACGCAGTGCAACAAACAGCAAACGAAACTTTAATAATAATAAGTATGTCTATCCAGTGTTGCCATGCAACTCCAGCTCTCAGAGGGTCTTACAAGTTTTGTCGTTATGAAATGAGAAATAAAACCAAAGTTTGTGCCGCTTCTGTTACATCTAAGTATTACAGAAACTTGTACGGTGCTTCTAAAGAGAACACATAAAAATAGGTTTCTTCAGATTTCTATTCATCCCTCAACCTTTGGAGAACTATTACAAAGGGGCACCACCGCCTTGGAACAAGCAGGTCAGCGGACCCCGGCGCCCAGGCCTCTGGATGCGCTCTGGGAGCTTTTGTTGGGTGCTGCAGTACTGAGCTCGCCGAGACCCTCCAAGACGGGAGTGACAGCATGCTGGAACAAGGAGGACTATAGAAACTTGCAAGCCCGTAAAGAAGACTGATCAGCTCAATATGAGCAGAGGACTTTTGCCTGTGAGTTGTTATTTCTTTCAGAAATGAGTTAGTTGGACCTAAAGTTTCCAAGAATATCAACCTTCTTCAAATGAATTGTATGCTCAACTCATCTTATTATTGGAACTGGCAGTATAGTAAAAAAAAAAAAAAAAAAGGAAGAAGAAGAACAAATTATGTCAAAGAAGCAACTTAAAAAGGGGCATATTTAATTTTTACATTAATTTTATGCCCTGGCTGGTGTGGCTCAGTGGATTGAGTGCCAGCCTGCAAACCAAAGGGTCGCCAGTTCGATTCCCAGTCAGGCACAAGCCTGGGTTGCAGGCCAGGTCCCCAGTAGGGGGCGTGCGAGAGGCAACCACACATTGATGTTTCCCTCCCTCTCTTTCTCCCTCCCTTCCCGTTTCTAAAATAAATAAATAAAATCTTCAAAAAATATTTTTTACATTAATTTTATCGAACACAAATGTTTGCACTAACACTTGCGACAGAGCTTCTGGGCCCGCTTACCTAGAGCGGCGTTTACTCCAACTGCGCTCACAGGAACGCCAGTGTAGGGCGAGGGTCCTGTGGTCAAATCCGTTTAGGAAAAGCAGTGTGTGTACTGTGCTGCTTACCGAACACACATCAGCGCGTTGAAGAGCAGTGTACCAGTTGGGGAACCCATTCAGCTGTGGTTCACCAACGATTCAGCTGGGGCACTTCTTTTGAGAGCATGTAGTTGAAAGCTTGGAAAATGCTGATAATCAACATTTAAGCGTGTTTTTCCCCATATGTGCGCCATAGGAAGATTCTAAAACTCTTAATAGTAGTACTAATCTTTTTTCCACTTTTCTATAGGAAAAGCAAAAGGAATTAGCTTGAACTCTTCTCAAAAGAAAGAATATATATATATATACACACAATGTGACACTAATATGATGTGATGTTAACACTCGTTGTGGCCATTGTAACACTTGTGTACACAGGACATTTGTGAGACCCTGATTATTACAACTTTAGCTTGTCATGTTAAAAAACAACTTTCCTGAGGTCCAAGCTTGTACCAGTCAAGGCCTTTTAAACCCAATTCTGCAGATATTTTTATTTTATTCTTGCAGCCCTTCCGAAGAACGTTCAAAGAATTTTAAAATTAAATCTTATCTCAAATCTATCCTTATAACCCTGTCCCATCACTCAGCTTTCCAACCAACGCCTTTCTTCTAGAAAAACAGGCATTCGGCCCCTATAGACCTTGCTGCCATTACAGCAGTAATAATTTAAAGGTTTCTTCCACCATGGAACAAGCCAGACCCAAAATCCCTTCACATCCTTCCACAAAGAGATAGCCTTCATTATTCCCAGACAAATGGCTTCTACCATAGAAAGTGTGTAGGAAAGAAGCCCTACAAGAAAATACTGATAAGTGAAATGTAAAAGGAAAAAAGGCCATCCTAGTTTAGAATGATTCCACAAAAATATGAGTGTAATTACTATTCAAATAATCATTAATATGTCCTTTGTATTTACTTTCATTATTAGGAAAAAATAGTATATATGACAAATTATATTTTATGAGTGACCCAAAGTATGAGTGAATGCCCTGGATAGTGTGGCTCAGTGGATTGAGCACCGGCCTGCAAACCAAAGGGCTGGGGGTTTGATTCCCAGTCAGGGCACATGCCTGGGTTGTGGGCCAGGTCCCCAGTAGGGGGCGCATGAGAGGCAACCACACATTAATGTTTCTCTCTATCTCTCTCCCTTCCCCTCTCTCTAAAAGTAAGTAAATAAAATCTTTAAAGTATGAGTGAAATGACCTTTCTACAACTCCGAATTTAGGAAAACAGAGTCACTACGAACTTTACAAAAGTCTTCCTGGCTGAGTCAATATGGCATTAGAACTTGATTATACCTGTATGCTGTTAACATTGACAGAACGCATGAGCTCATTTCATGTATGGCACACAAAAGTTGCTAATTTGACATGCTATTAAATATTTTTACGTGCGGTATTTTTGCGTTGCAAATTCACACTTTAGAATAAAAGTCTTCTGGGTGGGAGACAGGCTACGAGTCCACGGACTGCTTCTCACACCTCCCTCAGCCATGACCGTTACCGCAGCTGGTGCAGAGCAAACTCCGAGTCACGGAATTTCGGCCGACTCCAAACCTTTCACACGGCCCCTTGCATTACTCATGAAGCAACAATAATCAATTCTGGCAAAACTACGTAATAGTTGGAAAAAAAATAAAAAGAACACATATATATGATTGGGTCAAAGCACATGGACACATAACTGCATGAGAATCTACAACTATCTCAAAATCAGAAGTTTAATGAACGAGCAAACACATGGACCGCCAACGACACGGCCTGCATGGGACCCTGGAACTTGTAGGACAGTCACGTCTTCCCACCGGAAGTTCATTGTGAGCCCGTAATTAGCACGGAAGTTCATTAGGTTAGTGATTCGAAACACCAAGAAACCCTTGGCATCGCTGATACAATACAGGAAAAGTAGCACCTAAAACAATGACACGGATGAATTCACTTTTCTGTTTCCTAGATGTTACTGTTTATTGGTCTGCTCTTGTCCTTAATAATTCAATCGCGTTTCCTGTTTTAAATAAACAGTCAACAGTGAAATTATATTGTGCTCATCTAGGAATTATTACACAAATTGCATGCTTACTTGTTTGAATCCATCTTTTGATAAAATGTTATTTTTTTTTAAAGAGTAGCCTTTTTTTTTTTTTTAAACGTTTTAAGATCTTTATTTATTTATCTTTAGAGGGGAAGGATAGGAGAGAGGGAGAGAAACATCAATGTGTGGTTGCCTCTTGTGTGTCCCAGCTGGGAAGTGGCCTGCAACCCAGGCATGTGCCCTGACGGGGAATCGAACCGCGATCCTTTGGTTCGCAGGCCCGCGCTCAATTCACTGAGCTACACCAGCCAGGGCAAAATGTTATTTTTTCACCCTCTGAAGAGTTGAAAATCTATAAAAAAACATTTTGCCGCTTTTATTTATTTTATTCCTTTGGAGTAAAGAGAATAAAAATCGATGGTACGTCGTGCCTTCAGTAAATAAACTTCAAGATCTTAGGTTCTATATTACATCTTACTGCTTTCTGAGATTTCTGTTGGTCTTTGATTACAGTTTTCGACATAAATCTGCACATAAATCTGCATAAATCTGGAATAGAGGGAAGCCATTCTCCTGAATGAGCCACACTTCAGGAAAATGGGAAGGATACCGCAAAGGTTTCTCAAGCTGTGCTTGAGGCAAGAATAATTTCTTAACAAATGACAAACAAAGGCCCCACCTCCTTCCCTAAAGAGAATGATGTTCAAGTGTCTCAGAGAGGGACTTGAAGCCCAGGTCAGGTAAAGGGGCTGAGAGGGCTTCCACACCCTTAATTTGGGGCATCCTTTCTGCGAGGCAATTTACATCCCCACAGAGAGAGCATCTCCAGATACTAAAAGAACATTTAAAAGCATGATTTTAACGTGTTAACAATAACCGTAGTTAAGACCTTGTCCAAGAACTCTAGACATGAAGTGCCAGAGAACTAAAGATGGGAAGACACTGACATAAAATTCATAATAAAAATAGGAAGCAAAAAGGGAAAAGGACTCATGGACACGGACAACAGCGTGGTGACTGCTGGGGGGAGGGGGGTATAAGGAGACTAAATAGTAATGGAAAAAATACAATAAAGATTAAATTAAAAAAAATTTTAAATAGTGATTCTGAAGCTCCACGAGTCCCTTGAACATTTTAACTAGCGAATGAAATAACTGGCTTGAGACTATTTACAGAAAGTGGGGCTCTAAGCTGCGGTGAAGAGCTCGCTGAGGTCCCTGCAGCACAGACAAGCACGGCGGTGGACAAAGCTGTGAAGAACCACCTGTTTCGGGGCTCTGGCAACCCACCAGAGGCAGGCGAGCTCAGAAATGTCCGCTCTTCCGAGCCTGCTGAAGCCTCGCTGAAGCCTAGTGGGAGCTTGCAGCCCGTCCTTGCTCCTCTCCCATCCGACCTTCAAGCTCGATCTCAAGAACGTTAGTTTACCAAGGCAGGGCTGCTTAGGAACACCAGCAGTTCGGCAGACAGCGAGGACACCCTCGCTTCGGGCAGTGGGCAAAAATCTCGCAGCTTTTTCAGCTAAAAGTTGCAGACTGTGTAGCAAAAGCGTGAGGAAAGAACCCACCATCTGCTTCGCTGGTCTGGGACTGCCGATCCGGTTGGAATGAGTGACTGAACAGCCATGAATTTAATTGGGAGGAGGGTCTGGAAATGAGGGAGCAGATGAAGTGCTACATACACTCTCCACAAACCCTCAGACGACTGAGTAACTATGTGTGCGTGCGGGGGAGACCCAGGGTCTGCACAAGTAAAAGGCAGAGCAGATGGGATAGCAGACTCGCTCTGAACGCGCTCTCTAACCCAAACACATTTCCTCCATTAGCACAAGACAGAAGCTTCAGGGGCTGGAAGTGCTTGGGCAAAGCTCTTAGCAAATCAGTGGCTGCGCCTAAACTCGATAGACATGGTGGCCGCCCCTAGGAAGCCAGGTTAAAAAACGTAAGTAGGGCTAAACTCTGAGCTGGGCCATCAGATATTACACACCACAGGAGGAGGAAAGAGCCTGCAACTTAAACCCCAGGGAGGAGCGAAAATTAAATAAGTAAAAGAAATCTCAGAAAAACACGTCGAAAGCCAGAGTGTTCCCAATATGTTAACTACATTTTTCAGTTTTCAACAAGAGCGAAAATACAAGACATGCAAAGAGACAGCTAAGTGTGGCCCATAACCAGGGGAGGAAAAAGAAAAAAAAAAAAAAAGTCCACAGAAACTAACTGTGAATGGGTCCAGATGTTGAACTTGGCAAAGAGTTCAAAGCAGCTGTTATAAATGTGTTTAAAGAAGCAAAGGAAACTATGTCAAAAATTACAGAAAAATGTGATGACGGTGACCCAATCAATGGAGAATCTGAACAGAAACGCACACGCCATACAAGACCCAAGGCGCAATTCTGAGGTTGAAAACACGGTAACTGGAAGGGAAAATGCAGTAGACGGTCTCGGGAACAGATGGGAGGTGGCAGGGGAAGGAATCAGTGAACTCAAAGACAAGTCAGTAGAAACGGCTCGATTTGAAGAATGGAACGAAGTCAACAGGAAACGACCAGCCCCTGAGAGACCCGCGGGACACCGCCACATCCGGTGCGTCATGCGTCCTGCGAGTTCCAGAAGGAGAAGAAAGAGAGGACCTGGCAGGAAAATGTTAAAAGACAAGGACTGGCGAACCATTCCCATTCGATGAGAAGCATTAACCTACAGATCCAAGAAGTTCAATGAATTGAAAGTGGGAAAACCACGAAGGAATCCATACCTAGACATACAAAGTGCTGAATGTTCAGAATTAATAGATCATTCTAAAACTGCCTATTTTTACAGATTAGTAAACTTCGGCCCACTTTTGGTCAAGACATTTATGATGTTTAGTATTCTTCCTTACTAATTAATGCCTTTGGGAGGCACTTACACAATGAGAAATCTTAATCCTGAAGTCAATGTAATTTGATTATCAAATCCACTTCGTTGTGAATTGTGACTAATTGTGCTCTGGTGTGATCCGGAGCACCCGCCCACACAGCGTCCTCCTCTAAACCCTACCGACATCATCCCAAACAGCAGAACTCATTGGTCAAAGGTGATCAGGGTGGACCGCTGGCCCTCATCTGACAAGGAAAGGCAGCCTTGAAGAAATACACCGGGGTCTGAAGGAGAGAAGGGGCAGCTAATCCTTAGGCCTCAAGGCTCTCCTCCCAGTTCAGAAGCAACGGACCTTAAGACCAAGGATTTGCCAGACAAGAAGCATCAACAAGAAGGAAAAGTGCCAGCAGACAGGAAAGTGCCCGGTGCTCAAGCATTCAAGAAAGCAGCCACCCACCGAAAAGCCACCCAGAGGACAGAGAAGACGAAGGTCGGTGACGATACGCACAGGTCAGCAGACCGGACAGCGACCACGGCCGCCCCGCCAAGCAGCTGCCGAGGCTGCCTTGTAATACCAGGCTTTTTTTTGTTTTTTTAATTTCTCTCTGTCAGAACTTTCTTTCATCTCCCACACAGAAGCACATTACATTTGTGTATTATCAAACACTTTTGTATTATGCTTTTTTGAACGGTATTGCAAGTGCGTAAAATCACTGACTAGAGCTCGTTAATTTTGATGTGTTTATTCATTCACTAAAAGAGAAAGTACTTTTTAAAAGCTTACGCTAATCTGAAATTAAAAACACAAAAATGAAGGGTGACTTTGGAAAAGAAAAACAATACATCATTTACTGTGAGTGTGCATTTCAACCAAAGTGACTTTTTTTTTTTTTTTTTTAGGTGGTAGTGGGTTAGCTGAGTTCCTTTAAAAAGGGATTCGTAAAGGGCAAAACTCATGTAATGTATTCTGTGTTTTCCGCAAATCCCCCTCGGTCCATTTACCGAAGAAACCCATGCTTCCTGGCCAGGGGCCAGCATATCAACTCTGCCCAGTCGTGCGTAGTTGTATTTCTGTTACTAAATTAGGAAACGAAAGCAGGCAGCATCGCAAATGTCCGGCATCGTTAGTTTGCATGTTTTCTTCCTAAACGCCAGATCGCTGTGAGATATTTAATTTTTAACTAGAAATGCCAAAGTCATGCCTAATAAGAAGAAATACTAAGAAATAATTAAATGAAGACCAAGGGAAAAATACAAATATTTAATGATAGCTGACTTCTCAATGGCCTTAATCATGATGTTGAAAATAACTTAAATACTAGCACTCAAGGTTTCATGTCCCCATGACTGGTACTAAAATACTGCCGTCTTTTTCTAAGCAGTGAGGAAGAAATGCGCAGTTATTCATTGCAATTTTTACCAAGATTACTAACGTACTTTATAGAGAGCACTGTTTAGAGAAAGTAAGCAGGGCATTCACAGACCTGAATGGAGAAACGCAAAAAAGCTTTCAAGAGAACAAAGTCCCTGTGTTTAAGTTCAAAGTCATTTTAAGGTGACATAAACATATAAAAGAAAAAATACATAATTTTCCACTTTCCAAATTTGACTCGGCCCTGATTAGCACATCAAAGAGGTTTAAAAAGACAGTGGTTGTTAATGAATGTTTCTTAGAGTATTTTAAACATACCCTGATTCTTTATCAAAAGCTAAAGCTTCAATCTTTAAGGTATTGGGAGAATTTTAGTTCTAGCAATACCTGAATAATATTTTTCTTGTAAACATTTTGTTATATATTGATAAATTTCAAAGTAGCATGTATTTTACTTTAGTTCTATGAAAGAATTAAATAAAATGAATATCTGCTACAAAATATATTTTACATGGATGGAATGATTTTAAATGCCAGAATTTATAAATTAGCGAAAATTAAATAATAAAGTTTGAGTATTTTCTTAACAGGCCCTGAAAGACTTCTCGAACATTAGTAAAAAGAAAAAACCCAGCTTCCCAACCTTGAGCAACACAGAAATTCATTCGTATTTTTTTTTTTTAAGATTTTATTTATTTTATTTTTAGAGAGGGGAAGGGAGGGAGAAAGAGAGGGAGAGAAACATCAATGTGTGGTTGCCTCTCACGTGGCCCCCACTAGGGGCCTGGCCTGCAACCCAGGCATGTGCCCTGACTGGGAATTGAACTGGTGACCCTTGGTTTGCAGCCTGCGCTCAATCCACTGAGCTATGCCAGCCAGGGCAGAAATCCATTCGTATTTCTAGAAAAGCCATACAGAGAAAAGAAGCCTTCCAGTAACCACCCTGTTTGGTATCCTTTCATCTAATACCTACGTCATAGACGCATGACGTCAAAATGCACTTAGGTGATCTGGTGTGAGTCAAAACCCAGGACCTTCGCCTTCTTGTTGCTCAGCTACCACCACCAAGATCTGGCTGTCCACGACCAGCAGGATCAGGCCCGCGGATGGGACAATCAGACACAGCTTCCCTCCCGCTCAAGCAGTCCATTCTTCATCCATCCATCCATCTCATAGGAGTAGAATGCGGCCCGTGTCACCTGGACTCTAACCCTTCACTGTCCCTGCGTTATTATTGGTAAGAGACCCAGTGTCGCGGAAGGCACGGCAAAATGAGAGAAGCCAGCTAAAAGTTCTGAGTTCCACACATGTGGGCAAGAAACAGATCGCGGGACCAGAAATTATACTGAATAGCACAGCAATCCTGATGGGTCACTTTGACACAAGGTCCTCCATTCTATCTTTACCTTCTTGTTGCTACCACATACGCATGAACCTATGTATAAAGGTAGAAGGCCCCAGAAGGAGAAAAATTACATTTTCTTTAGTTGTAAAAAAAAATCAAGGAAATTTGATTTTTTCAAAAGGAATTTGGAAAAGAACAAAGGAGGAGGAACGACACCGCCTCTCTTCAAAACTTCCCATAAAGCTGCAGTAATCAGGCCAATGTGGCATCGCCATAAGGACAGCCATAAAGACTGATGGGAACAGAACATTGGAAAGGAACCCATTCGTCTATGGTCGGCCAACTGGTTTTCAGCGAAGAAAGAATGAATGGTCTTTCAACAGATTGTGTCGGAAAAACTGAATCTCCCGTATCTAAAAATAATCCTCACCCGTTGCTCACATCACACACAATAATTAACTTGCAATGAGTCACAGGCATACATGTAATAGATGATTTTATATAAGACAATAAAAGAGAAAACATTTTGTAACCCTAGGTTTGGCAAGCAGTCCTTAAGTAAGACATCAACAGCACAAGCCACAGAGTAAGAAACCGATGCATTGGGCTTCGTGTGAATTTAAGACTTTGGCTCTTTAAATGAGAGATATGCAAGTTCCCCTCGCTTGGAATTCCATGGAGTTTTAAGGACAGTGACCTTCCAATAAAGGAGCGGCCTATACAATTAATGTCATTTGGTCCCTAGGTCTCCATTTCCTTATCCAATGTAGTAGCTAGACTTTAACTTGATGGGCTCCAATATTCCTTCTACCACCAAAGTCCTCCATCCTTGACTGTATACTAAATTGAATGGGTTTGATTTTATGAAGGCCACAGAATGACAACCTTGCAAATTTGCCTTCTGTTGCTAAAAGACATGGCAAAACAGGGTATGAGGGCTTTCATATTATGTTTATTACATAAATATTGATTAAAAAAAAAGAATAGTAGAAAGTATTAAACAAAGAACCGTGATGTCAATGACGTGGAGGGGAGTTTGGTAACAACCCATACTGAACTAAATTTTGTTTAATTACTTCCATTACATCAACCCTTGGCAAATCATAAAGCTCTTCATTCACTAAAACAATCATTAACTTCAAAATTACTTGCAGAATAGACAATCTGATTTAAGTTAAAACCGTTAACAGATGAAAACATGATTTACAGATGAAGTAAGCAACAAGCATATTCAAATAACATATGAAAAAATAAATGTTTTACATATTAAAGGTACTACTTTTTAAAAAAGATTTTATTTATTTATTTTTAGAGAGACAGGAAGGGAGGGAGAAAGTGAGGGAGAGAAACATCAATGTGTGGTTGCCCCTGGAGCGCCCCCTACTAGGGGGGTCTGGCCCACAACCCAGGCATGTGCCCTGATTGGGAATTGAACTGGTGACCCTTTGGTTCACAGACCTGCACTCAATCCACTGAGCCACACCAGCCAGGGCTGAAGGTACAACTTTTTAAGAAATACTTATTTCAGGACAAACCCTATATCCTGTCAGTTAATTCTTCTTCACAATAATATATTTGACATGAAATTATAATTTTCTGATCATGCCACAATACCTCTAAAATACTGCAAGCTGATTTACCTCCAAAAATAACAATTAAATCTCTGAATTCCCATTAAGAGGTTGTGTCTAAAAAAACACATTTTATAAGCTTTCAAGAAAATTCACTTCAAAAGATTAAGAACACTATATTCATATTTTTAATACTCCTAATTCCCGGTATTCATAATAAACAAATGGGCTTCTATCATGGCAACCACAACATTTTTTGCCAATTATTTAAATGAGGGATTTTAATTGGAGAGGCTGTTCATCAAATCTGTGGTTTAGAAAGAGAATCCTGGAGGCGGTGTGTACGACAGACAATGAGATGGATATATTTCAGAGATAATATAACAGAAAATATCCAAACGCAAGTCCTTTGCTCCTGAACACCACTTAGAGTTCGGTCCCTCCCAGTGCTCAGGAGGTCTCCTTAAATCCTCTTCCACTGACCTCAGGACTCTCTTTATGGCTCCGTACAGCACCAAGCTTTTACCAGACCGTGGTGTAGAAAATACATTGCATACAGCCCTGGCTGGTGTGACTCAGTGGATTAAGCGCTGGCCTGCGGACCAAAGGGTCGTTGGTTTGATTCCCAGTCAGGGCACATGCCTGGGTTGCAGGCCAGGTCCCCAGTAGGGGGCGAGGGAGGCAACCGGGAGACGAACACACATTGATGTTTCTCTACCTCTCTTTCTCCCTTCCCCTCTGCCTAAAAATAAATGAAATCTTTTAAAAAAGAAAATTCGTTGTACACAGAAAAAGAAGAGGAACAGCCCCGCATGTGAGGTGAACTTGGAAGAATACCCCTTAAGATTTCAAACTGGATCTCTGCTAGTGCTTTAAAATCTTGCCACAGAGGACTGGTCCATGCCTCAGTCAGTAGTATGATTGATGGGAGAGGCTTTGTAAGGCTGAGGGCTGAACTTGCCTCCTTTTGCCTTTTTAAAAAAGTATCACCGCAATGAACTTCTGTTTTTCAGACGTTTGGCAAGTTTTACTTCACACCTTTTCTAAAGAGGAGTGTTTTCTGTACATATTGGACACTGGCTCTGAAGGATGCATGGTCCAGAGGACAAAACTTTTCTTCTTGTAGGCGGCTTTGAGTGGCCACTTGTACTCCAGGACGTTTGTCCAATTTTCAAAGCTGGGAAAAGTTTGTACATAAAATTTTACAATTTTAGCTCCATTTGTAATCAGATTTTATAATATGTAATAGCATCAATAGTAAAAAATATATTTTTTTCTGAGAAATATGTGTTCTAGCTAATCTGGCATGTCCCCAGATTATTTTATAGAAAAATATACATTTAAAAAAATCTGTTACTATGGAGTTACTAATATGTATTTAACCATAGTACAAAGTCACTTTAATAATGAAGTACTATGTACTACAGAGATGTTAATAACGGAACCTTAGGTCTATAAGAGACATTGGAAGAACGGGTTTTGCCTATGTGTGTAGGACTCTGATAAACAATTTACTCGTTTATTCAGTGGTCATGCAGCAAGCTGAGGGTAGGCGGAGTGTTAGATTCTTACTCCTCTCTCCTTTAGTTGCCAGATGGGCATCTTGATCGCTCAGCGCTGCGTTGAGATGATTGCTAACACACCGATACTTCTTTCTCTGTCCTTCCTGTCCAGTCTTTTCGTCGGAAGTACACAGTTTAAAATATTAGCCAATCAATTATCATCAAAGCTCTTTTGACACCTGGGCCTAGATTTTGTCTAGCTTCATCACCCCCACATTGCATGATACTTTGAACAAAAAAAAAAAAAATTGCTTTTTTAAAAGATTTTATTTATTTTTAGAAAGAGGGGAAGGGAAGGAGAAAGAGAGGGCGAGAAACATCGGGGTGTGGTTGCCTCTTGTGCGTCCCCTGCTGGGGACCTGGTCTGCAACCCAGGCGTGTGCCCTGATTGGGAATCCAACGGGAGACTCTGGTTTGGAGGTTGGCGCTCAACCCACTGAGCCACGCCAGCCAGGGCAACAAGTTATTGTTGTATACAGATCAGGTAGTAAGTGCCCGGTCGGTCATGCAGACGGCCCCACGAAATAGAGAAAGCCCATTTCTGTATACTGCTGCCCACACGTATGCAGCCTGGTGATGCCAGAAGGATGCTCTGCTAGTGATTAATTATCCAGAGTCCCTTTTAGAGAGAAGAGTGCGAGTTAGCTGCTGTGTCAGCACTGATGTGGCATCAATGAAAAGCTGAGTCTCTGTGCAGGAGGGTGCAGCCAGGGGGCCCCCAAAAGAAGGATTTGTAATGGGGTCCAGAACTCAGCGTGTCCAGGAAATAGTAAAAACTTGGGATGTCCTCACCCCCGCAAGTCTGAGCCGAGGAGTGGGCTACACGGAGCAGGGCCAGCGAGTCGTTCTGCAGAGCAACGGTTTTGCGGATAACCTCTAGAACGGTCATGTAAGGTGTCTGTAACCTTTAACTGGTTTCATGGATATGTTAAACAGCTGTGGCCATGCTTTGAGCCACGGAGAAGGGAGTGACTTCCACCCTATTCGTAACTAGGAGACGATTCCCCCTGGTTACAACGCCTGCGTGCGAGCCTGGAGATGATTGGCTCCACACCACGGGGGCTACGCCTGCCCGGACCCACTATGGCAGCCCAGTAAAGCTGGAAGGATAGGGGAGTGCTGGCAGGCGTATCCGATTGTGGGAGGAGTTGGAAATGGGGCTGCAGAGGAAGATTGGTGCGGGGATTTAAACCCAGAAGCGGCAGCCATTAAAGAGAGAACCACGCACTTTTGGCAGAGTCAGGACCCCCGCAGCCATGGGAAGATCACCACGTGGCTTTAGCAGAGAACCATGTGGTTTTGGCAGAGTGGCAACTCGCCCCTCACCCCCGCAGCTTTGATGGGGGGACCCCCGTGGCATTGGCAAGAGTGAGGACCCCGTGGCTTTGGGGCGCTCCCTTTGGCCACATGGCTTAGGAAGCAGGAGAGACTTTGCCTGGAAGAAAAAGGAGAAAGGACTTTTACCAATGGGCCATGAGAAGGTGCCGCATGACTTTGGATTAACTGGAGATCCCGAGGGCGACACAGCTGAGGGTGCCGGAACCGAGGGCGGCCTACCAGCCGAGCACGGATCACTGGGAAGAACTGGGGGCTGCCTGAGCCACGGACTTTTATTTCTTTTCCTGAGATACGGTACCCCAGACCGGGCAAAGGGGGGAAGGAAAGACTGTGTGCGTTTGTGGGTGTTTTAAGGGACTTTGGGACTTTGATGAAGGCATTAAGTCATTACTCTTAAGTCTGTATAACTCGAATACATAATTGCTTTCCTTTTCACCAATCTCTAACAGGGAGAGCTATAATTCTCTGGTGAAGGGAAAGGGGAACCTAGTACAGGGGGAGGGGCCCCCTTCCCTGGCGGCCAACCAGGGAGAATCATGGGAGACCACATGTGCAGAAGCTTTAAAGTGATACAACTACATGCACATGCGCAGTAAAATCCCGCCAAAACGAGCCAGGAAGGATCCGCCCTATAAGAGTAGAGTCCCTCCAGCCCATGAGGTCAGTCTCTGCTTGGAGCTCGCCTGCGCCCATGTCTCTGCCATAAACGCGGGGTGCTCGGTTCAATTCTTTGTCCCGATCACCAAGAACCTGGTTACCTGGGCCCACCTGTGACATCTGTAAGAGGGTAAATGGCCTGAATTGCTGTAGTATCTGCCCAAGACGGTGATATGGGGTGAAGGGTCCTGATAACTTGAGGGAGGGGATAGGCGGTATCCTAAGCCCCTGTGTACTCGGAGGATTCCAAAAGGGAGCTGCCCCAGTCTCCCTTTGAGATGATCACGGAGCGGCAGGTACGATGGAAGGAACGACAGCAGAACCAGGGCTGGCCTGGTGTGCCCGGGGTTGCCCAGCATTCCTAGAAAGCGCAGCCCCGGGATGCAAATGTGAGCGCTGGTCTCCTACCTACGGGATAGGGTCGGCACCTCGGAAGGTGCGCTGCAGCCTGGGATGCGAGCGGGCAGAGTACGCCAAGGGGGTCTCACCAGACGGGGCAGTAAGCAACAGGGGAAGCCCTGGAGTGACCGGCTCTGGGTCCTTCTGGGTCCTGTGTAGGAAGGGGCAGGCCTTCTGCCTCCCCCCCACCCCAGACCAATGAGACAGAGCTTTCCCGGCAATTTCCCGGCAACAGGACAGACCGGAGAAGAGATGCTAAATTTCATTTCAATAAAGCGACAGGGACTCTATTGGAGGACAAATACATTTTAAGAAAAAAATAATAAACTTAACCATAATTGAAGCCTGAGTTTCAGGGACAATTCAAGCTAGTTATATGTAGTACATTTTTTGGTGTGTTTCTGCATGCTTTTATCCATTCAAATGCAAGGTAGAATGCTTTATGTTTTTAATTTGGGCTGAAAACCCTTCCTTTTTTGGTAACCAAAACGGCTTTTCAAGGATACAAGCATTTTGGAAAACTAGGCTGATTTAGATGCCAGATGTAAGCAACGACTTTTCTGACTCCTGGTTATACTTTGCCACTAAAACCTTCTCTTGGGGGAGCTCACAGTTTATAGTAAGTCGCAAAAGCATCAGGCTTCTCCGGACTATCAAAGGTTAGCCGGCCCTTCTGATTCTTCTTATAGCTCTTGTCCTTCGTGGCTTTCACCAAGGGCGAATCACAAAGCGTTTGGCAAGTAGCTCTGTACCAATGGAAATCTTTCCCCAATAATCCTTGACTTATAAGTGCATAATAGGTCTCTTCATAATAGACAAGGTAATTTTACCTAAGTTATAAAAAGTCGTCTTTGGAAGAAAATTAGTTTAAATCTGTTCTGTGACAAACAGTTTTTGGTACTGGAAGGAGGAGAAGGTGACGTATAAATGTTTATGTGGCATGTAACTTACATGTATGAAATAACGTGAGCAAGCAATCAAGAGAAAAGCCAGAGGAGAAATCGAAGACCCCAGAACAGGACTTCCCAGTTCCACACCTGACAGGGGCGGGGACACCAGGCTTGCCTCCCACCAAGATACAACGGTAAAACTACTCAAAAATAGCAGAGGCAACTGTTTTCAAGGCATGGACACGAAACACAGGACCTGGATCCTTGAAATACAGGAAGCATAAAAGGTGAGCCCCGTGTTGGACGTGGCTTTCCGCCAAGGGGCCCCTTCCGGGCCACAGCATGGGAAAGTGGGAGCCCAGCAGAGCTCAGCGGTGGTGGGTGAGGCCGCTGGGAACTGCAGGGAAGGGTCCCGAAGAGGAAAAAACTGTGAGAGGCGAAGCGGGGCTTCCTAAGTAGCATACTGGAGAGCACACACCAAGTTCATGAACTCTAAGGCAGATCAACAGATATCATCCAATCTTTAGATTAGGAGGGAAAAAAAACTGAAAAAAGAACAAAGCCTCAGTGACCCGTGAAGAAATACCAAATGATCTAACGTGTGTAACTGGAGTCCCTTAAAGAGAGAAAATGGAGCAGAAAAATATTTAAAGAAATAATGACAGAAAACTGCCCAATTTGGGAATCAAAAAAAAAAACACAAAAACCCCAAGTAGGATATATACTTGTTAAACTCTACATTGTGGCAAATGATCAAGTGATAACAGCAAAGATGAAGAGAGAAAAACTAAAGTAGCCATTGAAAAAGACATTATGTACAAGAAACCCAAACGGGCTTCAGAAAGGGACAAGCCCGTTTTAAGAGAGAAGAGATTCCCAGCTGTTCCCACGCTGCACTGACACAGAGGGCAAGCACTCCGCTCCGGACAAGCCTTAAAGGGAAACCAGTCTCCAGTCAATGGGCCCCCCACCCGCTTTTTTTTCTGATCGCATCTTTTCTCCATCTACCTACGCAAGCTCAGTCCTCTTCCCCTACTCACTGTAGCCTTTTTTACACTGTGCATTCATTTCCAAATGGCAAAAGCTCTAGTCTTTTAAAAAATGCTTCCGCCCTTTAACCTATTATAACTGTCCAATACCCTATTATTCTGAAAGAGCTGCAGTGCCCGGCTTCGGTCAGCTGTCTGCCATCTGACTCAGGTTTATATCCTGTAATCTTTTCGTCTCAGGTAGAAGAGCTCCCTTCACCATCTCTTACAATTCAGGTCTTCTGGCAGTCAATGTCCCTCACCTTTTGTCTGTCTGGTGAAGCTTTTTACCTAGAAAATGTTATTAACCACAGCTACCCCCAATAAATTTAATGCAAAAGAAGACAAAGAAACCAGTCGTACTGGTTTCAAAGTTCTCATGGTTCTCCAAGACCATGACTTCCGTAGTTGTATGGAGGAGATGATCTTAGGGAGTGACGATTAGGTATTGATCTTGGACCCAAGTCCGGCCCCCACTGTTAGACTGGCCTGTCTGTCATGCTGCAGTGGGCGGGCCAAGCCCGGAAGATGCTAAAACAGGCGGACCCCGCGCCGCCTGCAGTCCGGGCTGCAGGATGTCTGCTAGCGATTACTTGAGTGGGGAGCTGCGCATGCTCGCTCCAGTGTTCTCCGAGCAATGTCCCGCGGGCAGCCTCTCTCTCCCTGGGGCCGCAGAGCCAGCGGCTCTGTCCACATGTGTGCGTGTGCCGCCCACTGGAAGAACCAGGGAAGTCATGCCCGCCCTCCCGGCCATGCAACTCGCAACCAGTAATGTCTGGGAGTAGATGTTTAAACGCTTTCTGCCGTCCTCCCCGCGCTCCAGCGGAGGGATCCCGAGGGACGCGCTTCAGGCGAGATTAGGGGCCGGCTGCCCGTCGTGGTGGCTGGCGCAGACGGTCAGAGTGTGCCACTGAAAATATGCTACTCTGGCATGTTGATTATTTTGATTTAAAGGCACCGAAAAACAGGAGACGCAAGAAGGGCACTCTGACCTTCCCTTTTCCTCCTGAAAGCACGAGATAAAAGTCCCTCGCAAAAGGTGCGCATCCTGTACCAGGTGGAGGCCATTCTTATCACCAGCGGTGGGAGTCGAGGCCGAGGGGACTGTGGACACACAAACCCCGTGAAACTGACCTTTCTCTTCCTACTCACGTTCCCGCAGTTCACTGGCCTGCTCCCAGCCCCTCCCACCTCCTGCCACGATTCACCACCCTTTGTCCGATCTAGTATATAAATAAGCTTTTGGTTCCAACTGCTTCTTTGGGCCTTTGCTTTTCTCAGGAAGGCTCTGTGCACAGGTGAAAATATTAAATAAACCTGTGTATTGTTTCCCAGTCAATTTGTCTCATGTGCATTTCCTTGGGCCCAGCTGGAGTCCCTGAGAGGAGAGAGGGGACCCGTCGCCCTCCACGCTGGCTTAGCAACACACTACAGCCTGCCATCCCAGTCCACACCCAGGTTTCTGCCAAAAAACCACTTGCACTCGGGAAACCAATGAAAGAGTCCTCCAGTAGAAAAGATGTGAAGTATACTGTAAAAACACAAAACAAAACAAAACAACCCAACCAGTGACAGAATGAACTGCCCACCTGCAATACTGATCATGCTACTGCTCAGCCCGGACTCCCCACTCTCTCCGAGGATGAGAGGTAAGTGAAGAGTTCCGTATAAAATTATAAAATTAACCCCACACGACCAGTCGGGCTGCCTCAGGGCTCTGGGGCAGCGCTGCCGCAGGGAGGGCTGTCGGCAGCGACGCACAGAGGCCAACGAGAGCTGGCTGGAGCACGAAGCCTAGGGGACCTAAGCACAGCGCCGCTGCCTGGGACAGCAGAGAAAACGCAGAAAGCCTCTGCCTCCATCTTCCCTCTGAGATCTGCTCCGTCCTTCTCTCTTTTCCTGCTCCCCCACCTACCAGGCTGCACCTCCCAGCACCTCCCGAGACTACAGGGTGTTCTGCGATATCCCGCACACTGATTTTCTCTTTCTGCCCCTCTGCTCTTTTCCATTGCCCCCTTCGATGGTCTCTTCCAAAATCTCACCACCACCCAAAAAGTGATCCCGCCCGGGGAAGGCGGCTGCGCCAGACAAGTCAGTCGCGGAGAGAACGCAACGTCCCAGGGCGGGGAGACGGCACTGCGCGCCAATCCTACAGAACGCGGGAACGGAGCGTTCCCAGAGAATGGGCGTGGGCGGACCACCCCACGGAGGGAAGCACGTGAGTTATGGATCCATTTGAGAAATGGAGGAAGACATGGGACCTTCTTCACGGCGATATATCCACGTGACAAACACCAAGACGCAGCCGACGGAGGGTGTTGGTGCAACCCCCGTGGTGCATCCTTAGGTCCCAGTTTTAAAACTCTCCATGTGCACTAGGTCCTAGTATTGCAACTGTTTTGAACTCTTCCAATGCACCCTAACATTTTTCAAATTCTAAAACTAATTTTGATCTCCCATGCAAAGGGTCCTTAACCATGGCAAAGACACACAGTGAAACACTAAGTCTTTCGAGGCAATGTGACGTGTAAGACGTCTGCGCGTGACAGCGTGGACGAGGGAGGAGGGCGGTCGGCCAGACAGCGGCCGGCGTCTGCCGTCATCCTGCGGCGACAGAGTGGCAGCCCCTCATGTTTTCTTCACTATAATTAAAACTCATTTCCGTAGCATGTGCCCAAACATGATCAAACATTTGAGGTGCACCTAGCCCCTCAAATTATAACACTGAAACTACCTCATAAACAGATGTATAAAGCCAAACAATTTGTGAGACCTATTCCACTGCTTTTCACGATGGCCTAGAAAGTAAAAAAAAACAAAAAACAAAACTATGTGTGGCTCAATCAAAAGTTTCTATTCAAAACACAGTGCTATGACTGCCTATGGTTCTCCTCGAAGCAAGCAAAACCGAACACGGCCAACGGAAGTGAGCGAAGGAAATAAATCGGGAGTGCATGCCACGAGTCTGCGAAGCCGCAGGTGAGACGTGAATTAAAAACTGCAGGACATCCTCAGGAAGCCTGTGTCGTCCCTGGTGACGAGGAGGCGGTCCCTGCTATCGGCTGCACCTCCTTAACGTCTGAGGGCACATAATGGAAGGAAGTGGCCGCATTCTCCCACCAAGGGTCTTACGTTACAGGAAAAGAGCACAACCCAATCCACAGAACAATGGTCCGCAGAGAATTATGGTCTCGCGGGTCACTGAAACGTACACACCAGGGCTGACCAATTCAGGATCGTACCCACGCATCTCGATTCTACAGTGTACCTTTCCAAGTTTCATACATGAAAATATGAAAATTTAAAGTGTTATCTTAAGGAGACATTTTCTAGGTAATTTCCAAAAGAGAGTCTACTTTTCTGACTATCTGAATATGTAAACTTCACAAAGCTAGAATGATGAGACACCATCGAGCCTAACTACATACAATAAATGCTAAAGGAAAGACCTTATTCCTACACCATGTTGCAAGTTCTTACATTAACTAGAGTTGGAAAAGGATAGACATTATATGAAGTTAAAAAATTACTATGCTAGTACCATTTTTGTAGACAATACTGAAACTATATGTGAAGGCCAGCACATAAAGTCTAAAAATTAATCGGTTATGTATTCATCAAGAAATTTCTGTGCTTGAAAAAATTTGGAGAAAGTATTTTTTAGGCCATAAAGACACCTTATAGACTATTTCGTTCATGGATTTAACGTGAATAGTTTTTAACATTCTCATGGGAGCACAAAGCTCCATGATGGGTAGCAGTCTGTGAATTTGGTTGTCACACATTTCACTTGGATACACTCAAAGTTTGGGTGGTTTTCCTGAGTTATTAAATAGAAATAATCCCAGCCAATGTGTCGTCTGTATTTTTCTCCGCTCTTTCCTGGATGCACAGGAACTTTCATGTAATACCTGAAAGTGTTTTCTAAATTGCAATCATATTGTTCTTTTTTTAAAATGTGGGAAGTGAGACCTGTGACAGCAGAATGTACGGCCTCACAAACGAGGGCCTCAGGATGTACCTCATAAGAAAGTCCACGGGAGTCATGGTACCCCAGAGAACGCGGCATTTGGGTGCGGTGGGTAGGTGCATCACACCTAACAGAACGCTCAGTAGGCAAAACCAACGACGCAGCGAGGACCAAACTTAAACTGTGCGACTATACTCAGAGTATGGTTTCTAATGAACTCAAAGCTGATGGACCTCCATGACCTCACGAGAGAAGCAGAGAAAACACTGTGTGTATCTGCCTTTTCTATACTACAATGATCACATCATGCCAAGTCCACCCAGCGCCTCTGCTGCGAAATTCAGAACCGAACTTCAGGACGGAAGTAGGTGTTGGTACAGATTATTTCGCCAGAGCAGGAATCTGAAGCCTAGTGCACAGCTGTGGTGATTGTAGCTCAAAAACATAAATGCCAGTTTCTTGGGTTTGCACCAGGGAAAAGACTCTTTGCCACATCCTCCCCATTAGGTCTCAGTTTCCTATTCAAATGAGCGGACAACCAAATACAAATACACCCAAAGCCCACTGCCTGGACACACGGGGAGAAACGTGCACAGAAACAGACCGGTAACAGACAAGGGGCCACCGTGGGCCGCAGACGACGATTACCTGGAGGCAGGAACCGCAGCTGGTTGTTAGCTAGGCGAAGATGACGTAAAGCTCTCAGACGACCAATTTCCGGGCAAACAATTTCTAAGGCATTGTCACTAAGGTCCAGACACTGGAGTTTCACAAGGGACCCGATGGCTTCAAAGAGAAGAGAAGGGTAAAGGCCAAATCAGTCTGACCCATGTGCTATGTCAAATTTTAATGCGAGCACTCCACATTAAAATATACCTGTGTTTTGCCATGTATAATGCGCACCCATGTGTCATATACTAATTCTGTATCTACGTAGGTTATCTATCTATCTATCTATCTACACTACCCATGTACAATACGCACCCTTATTTTCCCCTCAAAAATTTGGGCCAAAAAAAGTGCACATTATACACAGCAAAATATAGTATTTTAATATCACCATCTCAGCTGCTCACAAAACAATAAAAACATACACAGAACTAAATTTTGTGGAAGTGATAAGACTTCTACCACAACATACTATAATAACTTAAAAAAGAGCACAAATAAAAAATTTAAAACAATGTAAAATATTGCTTGAATAAATAAATAGTTCACAAAACAATATGCAAGTCATTTTTAATCTAACCAAAATTTTTAACTGGTTTTATTGAATTTAGAACTTATTTTATTATTTACCCAACAACAATCTATCTACTAATCATTTATCTCATCAGAATAACCACTTTGGACTTTTCATTTAATTATAATTTTTAACTGGATTTACTAATTAGGGGAGAATATTTGAAACAAATAAAGATACTTTATAATTAAAATTCACTAATGCACCAACCCAAATAGGTTTAAAGGGACAATCTGTTTTACTATTATAAAGGAAAGCTTAAATTACAGTGTCTCCTAGCTGAAAATTGGAAGTGTGCTTGCTTACCTTCCGGAACCACAACAATATTATTTGAATGAAGGTACCTAGGGAAAAGAAAAAAAAAAGCTGTTATAATTCAGTACTTCTGCTACAGAATGGGCTTGTAAAATGCTCACTTAGAAATGTATCAAATATAAAGGAACCAAACTTACTTTCACATCTTACTCAAAGTACATAACACAAAACACAGGGCTATCACAGATAACTAATAATACTTTGAAAATAATAGCTTATGCTAGAATTGCAAGTATTAAAACTATTTATGGATTTAGTTGCTACTTTAAAATAAAAGATACACAACAGAAAAGTTATGAGGGATTTGTCAACCTTATAAAACAAATAAATGACTAGTTTCTCTACTTCGCTTTAAATTACTCAGGTTTTCAGAAATACAGTTATTGTGTAAAGAAAAACCAGCACTACTGTGTAAAGGAAGCATGCAACTTTTTGCTTCTAATGGATAATTTCGTCAGACATTTCCAGGCAGCAAGAATTCTTCAGCAAAGGTATTTCCTGAGATACAAGAATTCTGGAGAGATTTAATGCTTAGCATTTATAGCAGAAATGACCAACCGTCAAGGTACAGAATTTATTTCACAGCAAAAGGAATTTCACAAACATGAATCAAATTCTTCTCTTAAAAAAAAAATTTACCAGACCTGAGGAGTCCCTGAACGCCTAAATACAGAACCCTTTTCCCACTGAAGTATCTTTAGCACCATCTGGTGGCGACTTTGTGCAACCAGAAGCAGCCAAGTAACTTCAGAGCAAAACAATAATGACCACTAGAGATTATATAGCAATGATTTTAAAAATAAATTTGTATCATTGGTTTTGAGACAAGAAAACTAGATTTTGATACTTTACTTTCAAACCTTTCATTTTATTTGTGGCATCCTATAAATCAATCTTCATAAAGTGTTTTTAAATAGTATTTTGAAATATTCTTCCAGATTTTTAAGTCTGATATCAAATGTTAAAATGTCAATGATGCAGAATAGGAAAAACAGACAATACATTCAAGGAGATTATTCTATGCTGGGTTAAATTAATTTTATAGTAGGTATTAACCTGCTCGGTCCAACACAATTTAAACAATTCAACAGTTCCACGATATATTTTATTCCTTGTTTTGTGCATATAAAATAATTCCACATCTTAAAATCAATATTCCTTAAACATTAATTCAAGGGGGAAACACTTCGCTTTACAATTCTTTAGGCCAAAACACTAAATACTGCTTAAAGAGAGATAACATGCCCCAAATGGAGTGGCTTGTGCTAAGACGACATCACCAAACCCACACCGAGCCTCAGAACTTAACCTAATTGCAATTTCAGCCTCTCCCAGGACTATAATCGTACCCAGCAGGTCTGGAACTTCCTGGCCAGCCCAGCGAGGCACTCTCCACCTGACAGGCCCCTGCCACCTCCCAGAGCCAGGTGACCTTGGCCGAGACAAGGCCTTCTTTGCTACGTCACTTCCTTTCCCCATCCTCTTCCTGCCTTTCAAAGTCTTTCCTTCTCTACAGCTCTTCTTGTTTCTGCCTGCTAGATGAGATGCTATCCGGTTCATGAATTTTGGAATCAAGCCAATTTGACCTTTACATTTATTCAGTGGAATTTTGCTTTCTAACGATATAAATCGGTGTGCACACATGTGCACACGCACACACACAAATATACTCATGTATTTGCTACACAAAAGCCAGAGTGCCTAGACAGCAAAATAAAGAGAAAACTGATGCTTGAACTGCCACAAAATATGTGCTTCCGCTCAAGGGCTGCCTCTAAAAAAAGAACCTAAAAATGTCCAAATTAAAATGTGACTTAATCATTCCCTTATAACTGAAACCCAAAAGCGCAGTCCAGCGTAACACATGCATCTGCACCATAATGAAGATGTGGTACGCAACAGCACAAATTGTTGCCAGCCCTGCCTACACCTGAGAATCACAAGGGGTCTTCCAAATATCGCTGCCCAGCACCTTCTGCACCACCTCGACTTCTCAAGTTGCGCTGGTGTGCGGCTGGCTGAGAATCCTTGCTGGCCGAGTGCATCCGAGAGCAGGCTCTGGGGCCGGACTGCCGACCCCTTCACAGCCCTGTGACGAGGGACACACGGTAACCTCCCATTTTCTTCATCGAGAGACGCAGACAGCACCAATTGTAACACAGGGATGTTGTCAGAATGAAATGAGTTAATGCACACCAAGTTCTCAGAACCGAGTTCCAGGAGTGCTATTGTTATTGTTGTTATAATTATTAGTTATCGTTAGATGTTTGTCATCACAAGCTTAGCAGTTTCGGTCATCTCTCCTGACCTAACTTTTTAAATTCCAGAGTGGCTGCAACGCTGGTGTTTCAGTGTAACTATTGTTCACCATGTTCTTCTACTCACACGATGCAGACGCCTTCATTCCTTGCTGGGGGGAATGCGAGCCAGTGCCGCCACTTTGGCAAATGGTTTGGGAGGGACTTTTGTAAAAATTAAATGCAGACATTGCTTAACAGTAATATGCCAATGTCGGTTTCTTTGTTTTAACAACCGTACCATGGAATTGGAAGATGTTAACAACGGCTGGAGACATGTACTGGAGCTCTCTGCACTACCTTTACAATTTTTTTGTAAATATAAAACTGTTCCAAAGTAAAAAGGTTAAGTTTTTCTTAAACGTCAAAGAAACAGGACGTCCACTTCCAGCCATAATGGAATACCAGATTTGCCCAGCTGCTGTGAGCAACAAGCAAAGAGGACAGGACGTACGAAACAATTATTTCCAAATATCGACAGCAGGTAACCAGGACTCAGTTCCCCAAAAGGAAGGAAACAAGTGAGGCGAGCCACACAATCCCTAGCTTCCTGCCAGGGCAAGCTGTGGGCGATGGGAACAGGAACGGGCTCCCACACGAAGTATGGAGTCTCCGAGCTCAGGGAAGCGGAGGCAGCTGGAAATGGTGGGGAAGAGGTCTGGAGGCAGGGTACCACTAAGAAAGAGAAACACATAAATCCCCAGAAATCTAAATAAGGGATTATTTGAGCTGAGCTAAATTCAAAATGCACTTCGGCCAAAATGCAACGGAGAAGTTATCAGGTAAATGGTCCACTGAGCTCGGACAGGGCTAGAAGGCACTGAAGTTCTCAGCGGCAGGGGTACCCAGTCCGTGATGGCCAGGGTGGGGTGCCCCCAAGGGGTCCTAGCAAGCCTAGATCCTTAGTGACAGGACAGAACTACCCCTGGAGGAGATGTCCCTCTAGACCTGTCCTAACAAAGTGTGAAGTCAAGCCACACAAGGATGAAAGTTAACTGCAAATAACCACACGCTGGAACAAAGCACAGTGAAGACGGAAGACAACAAAGTCCAGACACTCAACAATGTGAAAGGTATAAGGTCCAGCACCCAATCGGAAAGCATTAGACGCATCAAGAATCAGGCAAATGTGATCCATCATCACAATAAAAGCAAGTCAACACACATACACCCTGTATGACAGAGACGATGGAATAGCAAGCAAGGACATTAAAAGAGCTATAATAACTACATTCAGGTATTTAAAGGGAAATAGGAACATTGCCAGAGAAATGGTGAGGTGTAAATAGAACTTCTATAGATCAAAACTTCACTGGGTGGGCCCTGGCTGGTGTGGCTCAGTGGATTGAGTACCTGCCTGAGAACCAAAGGGTCATCACTTTAGTTCCCAGTCAGAGCACAGGCCTGGGTTACGGTTCAGGTCCCCAGTAGGGGGCGCTCCAGAGGCAACCACACATGGATGTTTCTTTCCCTCTCTTTCTCCCTCCCTTCCCTTATCTCTAAAAATAAATACATAAAATCTTAAAAAAAAAAAAGAACAAAGAACCCTCACTGGGTGGAATTAACAGCAGATTAGACACCAAAAAAGAAAATACTACTGACCCTAAAGACCCAGAAATATAATTTGTTCAAACTGAAGCACAAAAAGTTGCCCTGGCTGGTGTAGCTCAGTGGATTGAGCTCGGGCCTGTGAACCAAAGGATCGCTGTTCGATTCCCAATCAGGGCACATGCCTGGGTTGCAGGCCAGTTCCCAGCATGGGACACATAAGAGGCAACCATACATTCATATTTCTCTCCTTCTCCCTCTCTCCTACCCTTCCCCTCTAAAGATAAATAAATAAAATAAAATAAAATAAATAAATTAAAAAAAAAGCTGATGCACTAAAAACAAAGTGGCAAACACATTATTTAGCATCATGAAGATAATCATTAAGAGCCTGGCTGGTGTGGCTCAGTGGATTGAATGTGGGCTGTGAACCAAAGGGTCGCCAGTTCGATTCCCAATCAGGGCACATGCCTGGGTTGCAGGCTGGGTCCCCAACAAGGGCCACATGCAAGGCAACCACACGTTGATTAAAAAAAAACAAAAACTTCCGGCCAAGATGGAGGCGTAGGTGGACACACGGTGCCTCCCCTCACAACCAACATTAAGGACAACAGATATTTAGAAACAAGAAAACAACCAGAACTTATAGAGAATTGGACTGTATGGAAGTCCAACATTCATCCAGACCAGTAAGAGGGGCAGAGTCCTGGTAGGAAAAAGTGGAGGTGCGGACCAGGAACGCAGGCAGCAGTGACTAGCGGTTCCCAGGTGCACAGGCGACGGCTGGCAGACTCTGGGCCCACAGGTGACGGCTGGCAGACCCCGGGCACGGGGTGGCAACTGTACAGACCCAGTGAGGCCGCACAAGGCGGCTGGCTGACCAGGTGGTCCCACATTCCCATGCGCAGACAATCCAGGTGAAGGGGAAGCGGCGGAAGGGACTGGAATCCAGGAGAAAGCAGAGCAGGCGCCATTGTTCCCTCTCGGACCCTGCCCCCACATACAACATCACAACTCAGTGACTGGGCTGCCCCGCACTGGGGAACACCTAAGGCTCCACCCCTTACTACGTGACAGCCGCAACCAAACCAAAACCAAAACAAAACAAAACAAAAAACCACCAAAAATGGCTCAAACCGGAGAACAAATGAAAGCCCCAGAGCCAATTCCTCTAAGCCACGAAGAGATAGTCAACCTGTCAGATGCACAGTTCAAAGCCCTGGTGATCAGGATGCTCACAGAATTGGTTGATTTTGATTGCAAATTAGATGAAAAAAATGCAGACTACAATACGTGAAATGAAGGAAGACGCATGGGGAACCGATGGAGATGGGAGGAAAACTGGGACTCAAATCAATGGAGTGGACCAGAAGGAAGAAACTAACAACCAAACAGAAAACGAGGAAGAAACAAGAATTCAAAAAAATGAGGAGAGACTTAGGAACCTCCAGGACATCTTTAAATGTCCCAACATCCGAATTATAGGGGTACCAGAAGGGGAAGAAGAAGAGCAACAAGTGGAAAACTTATTTGAACAAATAATAAAGGAGAACTTCCCCAATCTGGCAAAGGAAATAGACTACCAGGACATCCAGGAAGCTCAGAGAGTCCCAAAAAAGTTGGACCCAAGGAGGAACACACCAAGGCACATCATAATTCCATTAGCCAAGATGAAAATGAAAGAGAGAACTCTAGAAGCAGCAAGAGATAAGGGGACAGTCACCTACAAAGGAGTTCCCATCAGACTCTCAGCTGATTTCTCCAAAGAGACCTTCCAGGCAAGAAGGGGTTGGAAAGAAATATTTGAAGTCTTGAAAAGCAGGGACCTACATCCAAGATTGGTCTATTCAGCAAAGCTGTCATTTAGAATGGAAGGGCAGATAAAGTGCTTCTCAGATAAGGTCAAGTTCAAGGACTTCATCATCACCAAGCCCTTATTCTATGAAATGTTAAAGGGACTTATCTAAGAAAAAGAAGATAAAAAATACGACAATGAAAAGACAGCAAACTCACAGCTATTAAGAACCACACCTAAAACAAAAGCAAACTAAGCAAACAAGTAGAACAGGAACAGAACCACATAAATGGAGATCATATGGAGGGTTAGCAACAAGGGAGTGGGGGGGGGGGGGAGGTACAGAGAATAAGTAGCATAGACGGTGGGTAGAAAATAGACAGGGGGAGGACAAGAATAGTGTGGGAAATGTAGAAGCTAAAGAACTTATGACACACGGACATGAACTAAAGGGGGGAATGTGGGTGGGAGGGGGTGTGCAGGGTGGAGCGGAATGATGGGGGAGAAATGGGACAACTGTAATAGCATAATCAATAAAATATATTTAAAAAACCATTTACAACAATTACATTATAAATGGCAGTGAGTAAAGAAACATAAAGAGAAAAAAAGATAATCATCAAGAGAACTTAAAAAAAAAACGAAGCATGGAGGACTCAGGTAGGGAGGTTTTTACACTATATTTTAAGTCTTTTACAGTGTTTGACTGTTTATATCAAGTATCGCATGTCATGGTGGTAACAATAATACGTTTTTCCAGTCCCATGGACTCTTCAGAATGATTCTGGTGACAGAGTCAGTGGCTCAGAAAAACTAAGTACTCTTCGTCACCTTCACCGCTTAAAGCGACATCATGAAAACACAAATTTAAATGGTTAAGATACTTTAAAATACTTATGGGTTTAGCAGAACCACAGGCCCACCACGATCGTGACGCTAAAAAATAATAACACATTAAAATGATATTTCCTACTATGTCAAATAACTTACATTATTTTCATTCACATCTTTTAAAAAAAATTAATAAACACACTCACAGTTCCACCAGGTTTGGAAGCTTCTGAGCAAGGTTTTCTGGCTGCAAATTAAAAACTCAGAATTATCTTTTAGTTTTGAAAAATGTGTGAACATCTCTAAATAGCTTAAATACAAACTTAACTTCTGGATGGCTGGAAATTTTGAGAAAATAAATCAGCAAGTCTGGAATTATGTTTATAGAGACTGTACAATTTCAATTTATGAATTTGAACACTTTAAATCAATGTCCTCTGGGGAAACCAGAAGCCTTGTACTCCATGGTCATGGAAGAAGCAAAAACCACAGGCCGCCCCCGGAAGCTGGGAGAAATGGCAGATTCTCCCGCAGGGCCCTGAGAAGGACCTAGCCTCTGCCTACCTCCTGAGCTGGAATTCTGGCCTCCAAAACTGTGAGAATACCCTTCTGTTGTTTCGAGCCATGGAGCCTGTGCAGTACGTCATAGCGGCCCTAGGGAACTAACACCATCCCCGCAAAACACCCCAACTGTGTCCTGCAGAAGGAAGTGGGGAAATGTCCAGGGTCCAGAAACCAAGACCCGACTAAGCTCAGAATGAACAGCGGGAGCTGGAGCTCAGGTGGCCCACGGGAACGTCACAGCGGCCACAGGTCCTAAGTCTGCAGCAGTGGTGGGGTACGGCAGGCAGAGGAACAGCCCACTGGGAGGAGACGAAGCGGGGGGCGGGGGGGCCAGGTCCCTCACGCAGTCAGAACCCTGCCAAGACTGGCCCTTCCATGAAAATGACCCGGACGAATCCCACTCCGAGACTGCAGCAGGCTCCCCTCTGCTGGAGGCCCTGAGAACGAGGAAAGGCCCCGTAAGTAATTGGTGCCAGCCTAGGTCAACACACATGGTCGCATAATTCGAACAGGGTTCGAATTTATAGGAACACAAAGATCCGAGTCATTAAGACTGAAGGGGCACACTGAGTCAGGGGTAATTGTTTTAAATCTACCTTCAAACATATTGTAAGGTAGGCTGGGTACCACTAACAGTGAGTCAGGAATGACTACTCAGGAAAGATTACTTCTGACCTGAGTCCTAAAAGACAAATACAAATGTCCGTGACTACGTTGGAGCAAAGGAGGAGGATAGCTTTTCTAGGCACAAGAAAGAATATATGAAAAGAAGAGAGAAGGGGGGAGGGAAGGAAGGAGGGAGGGAGGGAAGGAGGGAGGGAGGGAGGGAGGGGAAGAGGGGGAGAGAAAGAGAAGAAAGAGGAGGAAAAGTAGTGAAGTATGTTTGGAAAATTGCAAATACAGTCTATTCTGCTTTCACTCCCTAAGGGTACTCCCAAAACTCCTGTTATAAAAACAATGCATCAATAGGAAAAAAAAAAAAAAAAAAAAAACATTAGGGGCTGGAAAGTTCTAGATTTGTGACAGTATCTTTCCTATAGAAACTTTGTGACAGTGACTGCCATTAGGAGAAGGACCAGGGTTGCTATCTTCCATCTACTTTTGTATCATTTACATTTTTAACAATGAGCACGTGCCCTTTATAATTGAAAAAGTTAAAAAAATTAAATTAAAAAATGTAGGACAGACAGTGTATAACTTGCTACATAATTCAGTATGTCTGGGCCATCAGGTGTGAAAGTGTATAATGATTTCCCAGAGAGTGGCAAGGAAGACATTAAAAATATAAGGGTTTAGATTTTATACGAAGGAAAAACTTTTGTAAAAAATCCTGAACACTATGGAAATCCAATGGTTTATTGTTCATTTTATACTGCGATACTGATGTGTTCAAACACTTAGCAACAGCATCCCAAGCTGCTTCCATACATACATCTTTGCCTTTTTATGAGGACCAAATAACACTGAATATGAACTTTTTTTACAAGGTCGATGCAGCATTTACTGATTACCCACTTTTGATAAAACTACTTTCCGTTTTCAAACGCTGGAAGCCGTGATTCCTCCCTGAGCCCACCCCTGCCCACCCTGCCCATGTTGTGATATCAACATAGGCGAGGAGGTCCTTCGTGGTAAGTCTTTCCTGGGATTCTACCCTTGGGCCTATCCAAGTCCCCAAGATGTTTCTTTTAGCACTGTTATCTTCCCCAGTGAAGAACAGGCACTTCCATCTATTGGCTTATAAACAAAGTATCCTAGAAAAACTAGAGAACTGGGGGGAAGGGGGCGAGGCTTAACAATAGCTGTTCCTTTTAAAGACTTCTCCAGCGAACAAACAACGTGAGACCCTAATCTAGGGCTATGTGCTGCAACAGCATTACGGTACCTGGCTAACTCACGGCACTGGTGATCATTCTTCCAGATGCATCTCTGGCTCCATCACGCAGCATTCTAATCTTCCCATGACACACTAGTCTCTTTTTTCTTTTCTTTTCTTTTTTTTTGAGTCAGGAAGCTACGCACACTGTGAGGCACTGAATAAAGTTTCTGCTGCCAACGGTGCGCTGCTATGGCTTTATTAACACGAAGTACATTGGGGTTTTATTTGTTAATCAGCACCATGACCTTGGAAAATTGCAATTCATTAGAATACTGGGATCTGAAAAAAAGCCCATGTATGACTGCCTGGTAAAAAGGGAGCCTGCTGCCTAGGTTGCGCCTAACACTGCCAGGCGTTCTATAATATCCTCTGCTTCCCGTTGGCACATTTCAGTGATGCAGCTAAGTAACGGGGGGAAATGTATACATTTTCACGTTTGCAGTTCCATAGAGTTTATGTGAAGTAAGAGCCTTGATAACTATACATGAACATCAACATTTTTGTTTGTTTTTTTTTTAAAGATTTTTTTTATTTGTCTTTAGAGGGGAAGGGTAGGGGAGAGGGAGAGGGAGAGGAATATCAATGTACGGTTGCCTCTTGTGTGTCCCCTGCTGGGAACTGGCCTGCAACCCAGGCATGTGCCCTGACTGGGAATCGAACCGCGATCCTCTGGTTCGCAGGCCCGCGCTCAATCCACTGAGCTACACCAGCCAGGGCTCAACATTTTTGTTATTCTGTGGGTTACTGAACTCTGAGGCTGGATTATGGGTATCACACAAACTAGTTTACCTTGATCCGCAGAATTGACACTCTGTTCTGTTTCAAAAGTTTTTCAATTGAAAAAATCCTGGTAAAATAAAAGTACCCTTCAAAGCTGTTATTACTATTATTTACTTCTCTTTTTCCAGTTTTGACCTGACAATTTTAATAATCTGTACAGAAAAGTCCTTGGGTATATTTCCTACTAAATTGCTTGAAAACTGTTTTCTAAATTAAGCCAAAATTGTCTTCATGACACCTCACGTTATCACGCAGCTAAACAATTTTTCTGTACAAATAAAGGAAAACATCAGCAAGCACAGTTGGTATGAAATTTGTCTCCACTTCAGAATCAATGATGCTTTGCCATATACTTTTAAGAGAAACTTTTAATGGCCTTAAATGGAAATGTTTTAAAACTGGGTATCTTGGAACAGACACTCCCAGTACACTGCGAGCTGGCTCGGTGACGTCTGCGGTGGGCACCGAGCACCGCCTGCTTCTTCTCCGGCTGGACACCTGGGACGCCTGCGCGTCTCGCTCGAAGCCGGGCACAGAGAAGGGACTTGCTTCGGTCAGGGGAATTCCGCTGAAGTGGAGGGCTTCCAGAGCCTGAGTGCAAAAGGTCCACGGTGCCCTCCAGAAGGTGGGAGCCGTTAGCCTTGCTCCCCGAGGGGGCACACTAAGAACCAGAGTCCCCAGGAACACGCGGTGTGAGGGAGAAAGAGCTGTGCCGTCATAAACCGTGAGGGTCCAGCGTCCAGCAAACCCGCTCCCTCCTGGCCTCTAACAGCACATTTCAAAGAAGTCATGAACCGAGCACATTTTAGTCCTTATAGCAGCTGTAAAAGTAGAATGAAGGTGGACCTCTACCTCTCACACCATATGCAAAAGTTAACTAACAATGGGTTGGCAACTTAAATATAACAGTTAAAACCGTTACCCTCATAGAAGAAAACGCAGGGGTAAATCTTCGTGAACGTGGATTTGGGAATGTGGCTATAGATGGGACACCAAAAGCACGAGGAACAAATAGATACACTGGACTTCACCAAAACTGGAAACTTTTGTGCATCCAAGTGCATCCCAATACAGTGAATGACACGGAAGTGAAGCTGCAAGGCCCCATCAGACCAGGGAGTGACAGGAAGCCCCCTGTGCTAGAATGAACCAAGCCAGCAAGAGCACAACGTCATCTGCTCTCCCGCCTTCTTCTGCCGCATTCGATGGCATGATGCTCTTGTGACCACCTCCTGAACTTACTGGTTTTCCCTTTAAAGGTGTTCCCTGCTCATCTGACCCAGATCCTCCTCCTTCGAGCTCAGTGTGGGCGGAGGGTGTGGCTGTGTGCCTTCTCTGTCATTAACCCCTCGCCCCCTCAGCTGAGCCGCCGGCCGCAAGGATGACCGATGTCAACACAGCGGCAACGTGGGCATCGCCAGCACTGGAATCCAAGCACTTAGACTCACCGAGGAATAAGATTTGAGAGCCGGATTAGATCCAGGGGGTGCTGTATTCTAGCTACCTTACTTCAATTAATACTTAATGGTAAAAATTATAAATCCTCATTGAAAAGAATATAAACCAAATGTACTCGTAGAACCTTCTCCTTTCACTGCGAATACTTAAGTTACTTGTTTCTTCCAGGCTCCCACCCCACTCGTGTGCCCCGTCCGCATCCACAGCTGCCCTTACTACTAAGTGTGATGTACGCCTTCTCTACGCCTTAGTTTAGTCACCAACAAAGTAGGGATAAGGGTGCCCGCCTCATATAGGACTGTCTTCAGGATTATGTAAATCGATACATGCAAATCGCTTAAAACAGTGCCTGGCACTTAGGAAAGACTCACACGGTGTCAGCTGCTATCAGATTTTAAGCAAGCTCATTGATCAACACTTAGGTTTTCACAATGTTTCATTGTGTGCAATGCTCTGATGAACTTTGTTCACTTGCCTGTTGGATAAATTCTTGCACGTAAAAATGCTGATTCAAATACACACACGTACAATTTTGCTACATGTGGTCCAACCACCCACCAAAAACATTAGGTCAATTTCCACTCCCGCAAACCATGTATGGGAGTATCTTCTCCTCATTGCTTTGATCTTTGCTCAGTAATAATCTTCAACACTAGGTATTCGTCTTTTCCAATCAAATAGGTAAGGATGATCAATATTCTATCACTTCTCCTCTCAGAAGTTAAACATCTCTTTGTTTTTTAATTTTTAATTAAAATGGTTTTAATTTTTAATTTTTAAAATTTTCTTTTTAACCTCATCCATGGATTTTTTTTTTCATTGCCTTTAGAAAGAGAGGAAGGGAGAGAGAGAAACATCAACAGGTTGCCTCCCATATATACCTGGACTGGGGATCGAACCTGCAACCTTTTGGCTACAGGATAATGCTCCAATGAACTGAGCCACACGGGCCAGGACTGTCTCCTTGTGTTTTCACTACCTGTATTCTTTTATGATTTGCATCCTGTTTGTATTTGATAGGGAAGGTCAGGAACGTCTTCTCCTGGGCCAACAGGAAAGGAAAGATATCTGTGCCTCATCCCCACCCCGATTCAGGGAGGTGATTGACAGACCATTTTTCCCCTTCGATCTCATTTTTAAGTTGTTTTCTCTTCTGGCATAGGGTAATTGTTTAATCAGGATCCATCTGCTCTTATTGCTAAGTCATACAACTTAGATGCCTCTTTCTTGTCCACTAATATCTGTAAATAAAATTGGCCGCTGGTGACAGCGCCATCGGTACTCTGGCAGGTCACTCTTTCACATCCCCCAGAAAGCCTCCTGCCTATGCTACTCACTAAGAGAAGCCTGATTTTGCTTCCAGGTTGAGTTGTTTTTGGTTTTCTTTCCCCCCTGCCAAGTCTCTTGTGGCCTTTTCTTCTATAATAAAGGACCTGCGGTCCAAAGAGGTGAAGCGCATGGAACCTGGGTCCGTTACCTGCTGGCCCTAAGTTTTGCTACCAAACAATGCAACGCCCCCTTCCCAGGACTGCGGCCCTCGGGTGCTGACCTTCCGGGTTGGGAGAAGAACCGGCGACTGGCGATTGCCGCTTCCCACGGGTATTCCTTCTCCAGCTCCTGCAATGCTTCCAGCTGTGGGGGAGGGACTGGGGAAACCTGGGGGGGAGGGGGCGGCGGGCGGGGCTCCACCTCAGCTTCTTCCATCTTGCCCACTCACATCTTGTCTCCACCGGAAACTTCTCCGTGCTGAAAGTCTCTCTCTCAAACCATGGCCACCACCCTCCGGGTGGCTTCCTCAAGCAGCCTCGTACAGCGGCTCTTCAGCATCCACGGTCCCTCGGCCCCTCTCTGCGCTCCCTAAGGCATTCACGCCTCCTCTCTGGCTCCGCCTCCAAAGCAGCTCTGTTTTCACTAGCCATCATTTTGATCACACCCATCAAAATCCTAAATCTATACATAGGCTATCAAAGTCTAAAAACTGAACAATCGACCGTGGCTGGTGTAGCTCAGTGGATTGAGCGCGGGCCTGCGAACTAAAGGATTGCGGTTCGATTCCCAGTCAGGGCACATGCCTGGGTTGCAGGACAGTTCCCAGCGACAGTTCTTAGCAGGGGACACACGAAAAGCAACCATACATTGATATTTCTCTCCATCTCTCCTTCCCTTCCCCTCTAAAGATAAATAAATAAAATCTTTAAAAAAAAAAAAACAAAACAAAAAAACTGAACAATCGAATTTAGAAAAATCTATCTGTGCACTCAAAGTAACATATATACCAATATGCCAACCACTACAAAGAAAAGATAGACAGCCATTTACTTCCAGAAACAGCAAAGGCAAGCAAATTTGATAATGCTTTCTAATCTTTGTAGGTATTTTACACAGATCAATAAGACTTGTTCAGGAAAACACTCCATATATATATGAAGCCAATAAAATACACTCTGAGATATTTAGGAAAGTCCAATACAGATAATGAAAAATGGGTCAGTTCACAAAGGAAAAAAGACATCATGAATTATCTAAAGTGAGGTTTAGAGATAGCCAGAAATGGCCACCTAAAGCAAACCCTTTTAAACAGGGACCAAATTTCTTAACAAACAGTGGGAATAAAAAGTTTGATTGGGACATTCTCTTGAAAAACAATTACAAGCAGTTTTTTAAATCTTATTTGCCATGAAATTTAGGTTATGATAACTGGATGCTTATTTGCAGAACATGGAAAGAATGAATCAAATGTTGCTTTTGTGGCGAAACATTTTCCAACGAATTGGACAAGAGCCCAATTCAAAATCATTTCATTTTCACAGAGCAATCACAGAAGGTTTTTTTCCCCCCCAAAACACTCAAATGCTACATCAAGTTTCCTAAATCATTCTTTTTTTTTTTTTTTTTTTTAATTCTCCTTGGTCTTTCTCTTCTTCAGTAAAAAACTGGTCCATTCAGTACTGTAACCTCTAACAGCATCCAGGATGCTTAACTCACACAAAGAAGGCACAGGCCCACACAGATGCACAGGCTTAGTGAAGAGGGCTTTTGAATAGGGGCTAATTTTGTAAGTGGTACATTCATGAACATTTGGCTTTCCTACATAGCTCCTCCTGTAACCACGTGACGGCAGGGACTTGGATAATAAAGTCTCAGCTCATGAGAACCCCCGGATGTATGTGTTATTACTGTCCACGTGACAAGAGAGGACATATGGCTTAGTCTGAATATCTTAGAATATGTACAATATATCTTGGTCAGGACCACATTATAAATGATTTTTTTAAAAATGCAGTAGGGCCCTGGCTGGTGTAGCTCGGTGGATTGAGCACAGGCCTGCGAACCAAAGGATCACGGTTCGATTCCCAATCAGGGCACATACCTGGGTTGCAGGCCAGTTCCCAGCAGGGGACACACAAGAGGCAACCACACATTGATATTTGTCTCCCTCTCTCCTTCCCTTCCCCTCTAAAGATAAATAAATAAATAAATATATAAATGCAATAGGGTCTGGCTGGTGTGGCCCGGTGGATGATTGAGTGCAGACCTGAGAACCAAAGGGTCACCGGTTCGATTCCCAACCAGGGCACAGGCCTGGGTTGCAGGCCAGGTCCCCAGGAGGGGGCCCATGAGAGGCAACCACGCACTGAGGTTTCTCTCCCTCTCCTTCTAAAAATAAATAAATAAAATCTTTCAGAAACAATGCAACAGGATACCGTACCAAGGTTGTGAGGGAGTTCCTCTTCATATACAGTCTCTCCAGGTACTGCAGTCCTTCATCTTTCAGTAACTCCAGTGGGAAATGGTGCAGATTCCTATAATTTAAGAACAGATTCTTGTGCTTCTCCAGCCTTGCCACAGAGATCGTCTTGCACAGTTCGGAGGCCATGACTGCACAGATCCCATCAGGCATGCTGCGGCGCTACATCTTGTCAAAACTGGTCCATTTCTAGGGAGGAAACGGAAAACTGAGTAATTATAGCCCTGCTTACACGCATTGCTAAATAAACCAGTTAGCACACAGAGCTATTTGCAGACACTAGAAGGAGTTATACCTTCGATCCCTGTATTTTTCTTTCACAATAACTAAATTTGTCACACATATTTAGGCGGAGATTAAATGAATAACTATCTAATAACAATACACTCACTATTTAGGCAATATTCATTACTTAGTAGAAATAGTCCTAATTAAAAAAAAAAAAATAGTCTTGAAATCGAGATCGGAATCCCTCAGAGAATAGAAACCAGGTTCACGACAGGCAACCAGAAAGAACTTAAGAAAGAACTTAAAAATCAGATATAGCAAATCCATTTTCTTCTTAAACTACCTTGTTTGTATTTCACTTAAGGTATTTCAAAAATATTTAAATATGTATATAAAATACATCTAGATCATTTACAGCTTCGTTTTCTTCAGCTCTTACTGTGTTAATATTGTCCTGTATACAAATTTTCTTGTTTCTCTAATCTCTTCATGCTTTTATTTCTTCTTATCTTTGCAGATTATCAAAAAGTGGCAAAGAAATAGTTCTGAGAAGCAGTTTTATTTTATGACTTCAATGAAAAAAGAAATACTGCACTAGGAAATAAGAATGCTGCGTTATTCTAGTAAAATTTCTCTGGGCCTCAGTTGCCTACTATATAAAATATATTATTGCTATATTTTAAAGCAATATATAAAATATAAAATTGCTCTAAATAGCATTCATTGGTAAAGGTGAAAACCCAGAACAGATTAATTTCCCTCCTAGCTCCAAAATTGACAAGGATAGGATGAGAAATAACATTTGCCATCCCTATTGATCAGGCATAGGGCAGAAAAAAACTTCCCACTTAGCACTAGACTACAAGAAACAAACCGAGACCTTCAGTAATTTGTCCAAGGTTGAATAGCTCCTAAGGGACAATAAAAGCAAGGGATTTTTTTTTTCCCTTTGGAAGGTGGGGAGGTCCAGTGTATTTTCAAAGCCTGGGTTCTTTACATACGCAGAGTCCCATAGGATACTAAAAAAAAAAAAAAAAGCTAAAACTAAATGAGCTTGGTTCAAAGAGTCTCCCTTCTGTGTTTTAGGGCACCCTTTTCTAAACTCTCTATTGGAAAATATCTTTAAAGAAAATTTTTTTCTTAAAAACAATTATCACTGGGAACTAACACCAAATTAGTACAAAATATAGTAACATGACTTTCAAACAGCAGAGTTTTATAACCTTTTGGTGATTTTCTATTATTTCCAAACTCTTAATTCCTAGCTAATAAGAGCACTTGCCATTTTAATATAGAAAGGCAGAAAATGTGGAATATTCTATAATATCACAATGCATCACGAGAATCTAATATATCCCCAAATTCATTCAACCTACTCACCTATTTTTATAAGACATGTTATGTGACTTTGAGCAAGAAACTCAAATCTTTCCACATCTTAATCCTCTCAGCTATAAAGCAAGGAGAACTTCAAACTTAACACATCCAAAAGAGTGCTTCCTTCCACCACCCCACCGCCCCCGTACCAAATCCCCCCCATTTTTTTTTTCCATTTCAGAAAATGGCACACACCTCCATCCGCCAGCTGCTCAAGCCGGAAAGCTGAAAGTGATGAGTGATCCGATCCATGATTCACCTGCCACTCCAATTTATCAGAAGGACAGTGGTTTCCATCTCCGGAATATGCCTCAAATCCATCCGCAATTCCCCATCAGCCCAAACCCAAAAGCTACTGTCATCGCTTGCCTGGCCACCTGTCTGACCCCCTGTGCCTACCCTGTAGGCAACTTTCCAATACTTTAATCACTTAGCAGTAAGCCTATAAAAGTGCAAATCTAACTGTCTGCCTGCCTCTCTCTCTCTGTCTCTCTCTCTCTCTCAGGTAAACTGGCTTTCTAGGGCACACACAATCTACTAAATCAGGGGTGTCGAACTCATTTTCCCCAGGGGCCACATCAGCCTCGCGGTTACCTTCAAAGGGCCGAATGTCATTTTAGGACTGTAGACATGTAACTATTCCTTAATAGTGCAGCAAAAGCTCGGGGCTGCCGCTGGGTAGAAACGAGGTGCCAGGCTGGATAAAACGAGATGGAGGGCCGGATTCGGCCCCACGGCCTTGTGTTTGCCACCTGTTTACGAAATAAATCCGTCAGAAGTCTACTTAGAAGTTCAATGTCTGACCAGGCCATGACCATCTGGACCTGCCTCTGCTTCCAGCCTTATCCAGCAGCCCTGTCCCTGGCTTCTCACCAAGCTCCTGGGCTGTCCCAGCCCTTACAAGTGCCCTCCGGTCAGCCCAGAAAGCACTGTCCCATCATTCTTCGGGTCTCGATGTAAAAATCCATTTCCTATCCCTAACTGAAGTGTTCGGCGGTGACTTCAGACACACCCCCAACCGTGTAGGACTCCTCACAATCTGTAATCTATATATCTGTTGGTGCATTAGCTTATTGGCAATCTAGCCTCGTGGCTGTAAGAGCCCGAGGGCTGAGATCAGGAGGTTGGCTGGACTCTCATACAGCTGCCTCTGGCACCAAGCAGGCCTTCCAACAGCTGATGAACGCATAAAACCGGGACAAGCGAGCAATACAACACACTCAGTAAGTGCTCCATTAACACCTTCGATAGGTTCTGCGACTGAAAGCGAAGCAATACAGAAGCCGATTCTCCCGCAGGCTAATCGATGTCAACAAGAGCTCAGTTCTCCCCTAGGGTCCAAACCTGTGGCATGTCTGGGCCACGCTGGAGTAAGGGCTGTCCTGGGCCACACATTAAATACACCGGGACACGTCATCATCACACACACACAAATCTCATCACGTTTGAAGTCGATTTACAGTTCTGTGCTGGGCCACGTTCACAGCCATCACGGGCCGCAGGCTGAACACCTCCACGGCATGTAACCCACCCGAAAAGACGTTCGACAAAACAATGTGATTCGAGGATCGGCTAACTTGCAAGGTGGATTTTTTGTTCGTTCTCTAACCGAAGGTCTGCCTGTGGATACCATAAACCGAGTGCTTGCCATATACCATAAAGGTCCCTAATGCTTACAAGATACATTGCAAGAGACACCGTTCCATCCACTTCAGGGAGGAGGAAACAGCTTCTCAAAGGGTAACCTGACAGGCGGATCCACTCTGAAACCTATGCCCTGCCCGACGAGGTAGCCACTCGCACATTTCCGTGGGGCCGGTGCTTCTCCCTATTATCATTTAAGTGGCTGGCACAGCTTGTATGAATGTAGAACTACAAAGAGAAACTTAGACAAAACCCACACTCCCCGACAGGAGATCCAATAAGAGAAGTCACTGGAACCTGATGGCTCGCCTTCCCCCGAAACGCCCTGGCTGGGCCTGGCTGCTCTGTGAAAATACATCTTGCTACAAAGGCAAGTTCAAAGGTAAAATCTACCCACATAGAATCTGAAAGCCACCAACAATAAATGATGCGATTGGTTCTCCAACGTGCACTCACTGGCAACACACGTCCTCTACCGGGGACACTATTCTTACAGGTTCCCGTCACTCCCTCCTACCTACAGTTAAAAGTAAATGACATGCTCAACAAGAGCTGTACACAACCGCACCTCCCCACGAGTTGCCTGACAGGTTAACACCAACCCTGTTTTATTATTATTATTATTATTTCATTATTATTTTAAGAAACAAAACCTCCCACCTTTAGAATATTTCCCACATTTTAGGCAGGAGTGTCTTAAGAGGGGGAGGGGGGGGGAAGGAGTTCCTTACACTGACTTCAGTACTTAATTCGGAATGCCCAGTCCGATCGCCTAACACTGGACATTAGAGAATTGAGAGGCGTCCACGAAAAGCATTCGTGAAAGGTTATTTGCTCAGAAGCCCTAACAGAGCCTTAGGCAAAACACACGCCGTTCTGCGCGAGTTAACCAAACGCGGAGGTCGTTACAGTTTGGGAGCAGCGAGCCCCGCGATGAGGGTTTCAGAGACCCAGTGTCCGGATCGATCCTCAGGGCGAGGAGGGCCCGCCCGCTGTGAGGACCCCAGGCCCCACCGGGCCGCTCGCCCCGCGGTCCGCCCACCGCGGCCCGGACGCTACTGCCGGACCCAAGGTGGGAGGCGGCGGTCAGGACGGGGGGGCCTCGCCACTTCAGTCACCCGAGACGCCCGACAGCCGCACTCACCTCCGCGCCGGCGGAGCCTAAGCTCCGGGACGCCGGCCGCGCTGGACCGCAAGCCGGGGGATGCCGGGAGGGGCGGGGCGGGGCATGGCCCCCGGGCTGGGGGCGGGGCAAGGCGTGGGCGGGGCGGGGCGGGGCGGGGAGGAATTCTCGCTACCCAGAGCCGCGAATGAGGGAAGGTGGTGGATGTAGGAACATCGCGATAATGCCACTCAGTTCTCGCTGTTTCAGGATAGGTCGGACAAAAGGGTTGTTTTCCAAGCGATGTGGCCATTGGCCGAGAGCATCGCTTCCTACAGACTGGCTCCGCCCACCTCCGACGCTCGCTTCCGGCTTCGGCTGGGGGCTGGCTGTCAAGAAAGAGTGGCTTTTCGCTTTTGCACTTTGAAGATGTAATTTAGGCGCCTGCAACCTCAGGAACCACCAGTAATTACTCTGTGCTTTTATTCACACAACATATTCATGCAGGCAGCCGTGCTCTCATTGAATGCATACGTTCACGGATTACACCAACAACACCCGAGCGCTGGTTGTATTCCAGGCAGCGTTCTAAGACCTGTGCCTAGATTACCTCCTTTAACCCTCACTGCAATGCCATGACACAGGTACTGTTATTATACTCATTGGACGGATGAAAACCCGAGCCAGGTTTACGTGGCTTGGCCAAGGTTAATTGGCAAGTCGTGAGCCTGAGCACGAGATTTCAGGGCTCGCTGTGCGCGCCGATAGGTTCAGAGGTAGCGGGTAACCTGGAGTCTGCTTTGAAATACCTCTCGTTAGGGACGATCGCTAAAAAGGACAGTAACAACTTAGTCGGTTAAGTATGGAGGCAGTTCCTAGCATGACTGAGTAGGCCGTGAATACATTTTTCTTTCAAGACGAACATTTCTATATCAGGGGGTGGAGACATCAAAGGAAGAGAGATTTATGCTGGTTTTGTGTTATATATTTTTTTTGATCCAAGCATTGTTAGTGAACATTAAAAAAGAAAAAGCTTCATGTCAACTTTCCTTTTGAAGTGTTTCTTTTAAAAAATTTCATCTCATGAAACTGCTGGTAGTTATTGTTCTTTGTAAAGTTTGGTATCGATTAATTGATAGTTTCACATTGGTTTATCTAATTACTGTTAGAGATGAATAACCTAGAAAGAAGAGTTATAAAACAAAACCAGTTCCAAAACATGGCATGAGTTATTAAACCCGGTCTTCAGAAGTTACTGAAGTACATAGCATGGTATATGGCATTCACTTCTTAGACCATTTGTACAGGTCTCTAAATACCTAAGAGCTGTGCAAAGCACTTAGGAATTTTTTGCTAGACTTAAAATGAGGAAACCTGCAGTTTGTGTAAAAACAAAATTCCTTAGGGTATTAAAAATCAACCCAAATAAGAAGAATTGCTTCTAACATCAGAGTACAAAAAAAAAAAAAAAGGATTAACAATAGAATGATTTCTTAAAAAGTAATCAATGTTAGCCTCTTATTTTCGTTTCTTTAAAAAAGGGAATTTTAATGTATTTTAAATTTTAATGCATTAATGTAACATCTGGTATTTTATCATGAAAAATTAATTATCTTAAAATAACTTCTACCCCCGACCCAGAAGTAGCCAAGTGATTCTACGTTAGTCTAACTAGTAATTCTACGACTAACTTAAAAGTTCTCTAAATCGGTCGAGTGTCAATTTTCACATCTTGCCTTATTCAAAAGAAGGTAAAGCGGGGTGGGGATACTCTAAGAAGTGAGCAGTCTTTGGCAAACTGGAACGTTATCATGCAGCGATACCACTTTAAGACAATTCCGAGGAAAAGACGAGCCCACTTTAAAATTCCCACCTCTGGCTCCCAAGGATTGGGTTACAAACTTCGCCAAAATGTTCTTCCCCACTCCCTATTGGTGCAGGCGCTATCATTCATTTCTGCTGCCTCGAGTTTTGTGAGGTACACGGTGGCTTCCCCGGAAAAAAGTTTCTTTGCTTTGGTCTGAAACTGCAGGCCTTCGGACTTTTTGATGGTTATCAACCTGGCAAAGAATCTCCAGGCTGTTGCAACGGGAACCAGCCTGGCAAACGAGGCTGTCGCGGCACCTGTGGGATTCCCTGGAAAAAAGAAACGGAGAAATTCTCCGGCGCGCAGGGTAAAAGGACAAAGGATTTAACCGCGCAGAGATGTAAGAGTTGAAACTTTCCCGATTTTTCGCTAGTTTTAAAGAAGTAAATATTGAGGGGAAACCAGATACTACAGGCACGATCTAAGAGTGGCAGGAAGGAGGGGTTTCAGAGGGTGTTTTTCTCTTGAGTGTGGGGTGGGAAGAACGTGGTTCACGTGGGTTTGGGGCTGGTAGAGGGAACAAAGTAATATTAATTGTAGATTATTTTATACACTAAGAAGCTGTTGTTGGTTGTTGCTTTAATATAGCTTTAGGGGGACACTTAGTAAGGTTCTTGTAATTATCAAGGGAAAAGGTTATTTTTGTTTGCATATTATCATACTTAGCATAATAGACAAGCCATCTATTAAGAGGCAATTAGAATCATCTTTGGATTCAAATTTTGTGTATATTTTTAGATGAGGAAATTCAGGGACAGAATCTGCTAATGACCAAGCAAAACATAGTGTTGTTATACAAAGCACACTCAGTCGGTAATTAATGATGATTTTTCAAAAATGAAATTCAGCATTTACACAGTATTTTCAAAAATTATATTTCTATTAAAAGCACTCTATAAAAGTTCAGGAAAATATCGATAAATAAGAATAATATACAGAGCGGGGCAAGAGCAGGTTTACAGTTGTGAGTACATGAGATGCAGAGTTTATTCTTGTATTATTATTTACTAATTATTGTATTATTTTCCATGCAAACAGCTGTGAACCTACTTTTGACCCGCCTGCTTTAAAACATGTTTGGAAAGCAACACAAATTTTTTTTAGGATCCAGTCCAATACATCATTCTGAAAAACAGCATCTTGAAGATTCTTCAAACGTTATTCAGCTAGTAAATGTAATACTCCATGACACTTTACAAGGCCAAACTCATAGTAGGTATGCTTGCGGGGCCTCTGTTAATCTATACATGGGGATATAACCTTCTGGCCAGTTCTTTATGCAATGATGACCGTTAGGTGCTTCAGGTGCTCAGATCTGTGTGAGCTGAAATATTCAGGGAGAGCTTCCCCATTGGGGTTAGGACCCAGTCTGGGCCTGAGCAACTGGCAGAATCCCAGTAGATGGGGAAGAAAGGAAGTGGCATCCAGGTAATGGGTGAGTTGTCGGCCAATATGCACAGCCTAAAGAATGACTGGTTCTGACTGCAGCAAGAAGTTTATTTGGGGACCTTGGTGTTAAAAAAAAAAAAGACGAGAAATTACATTAAGGAGTTTGGTCCTAGGGTTTGAGCAGAAGGGAGACCTTATGAACATAATTATTTTAAAAAGATCTCACTGGCGCTGCAATTTAAAATAGCGTCCAGAGCACAGACTGGCAGCTACAGAGCTAAATATTATAAACAACAGAGTAAGAATTAGTGGCAGCCTTTTAAGACATTTTATCTGAGTACCATTACTTTCACATGGCAGAATAACATACATCTTTATGCATTACTTTGTTTTTCTAAAGCAGCAAACTTTTTTATTTTAAAGATTTTATTTATTTTTAGAGCGAGGGGAAAGGAGGGAGAGAAATAATGTGTGGTTGCCTCTCACACGCCCCCTACTGGGGACCTGGCCCACAACCCAGGCAGGAGCCCTAGACCGGGAATCGAACGGGCAACCCTTTGGTTCGCAGGCCAGCACTCAATCCACTGAACCACACCAGCCAGGGCAAACTTATTTTTTTTATTTGGCACCACACATACAAATATATTAGATGTGATGGTGGTTGTGGTGCAATTCAAACAGTGAAAGTGACTTTGTTCAGTGAGTTCTTGCTCCTTTTCCCTCAGACTTGAAGTGTGTTTCTTGGTTCTATTAAAACTGAATTCTTTTTAACAAAAAACAAAACAAAACAAAAAAACATTATGATGGAAGAACACCATGAGAAGATAGGAGGTGGTATTCTTACGTAAACTGTAGTCTTCCACCTGACCTGTTTTTCTGAGACAAAACTCAATTCCATACACTTCAGGAGCTGCTACCAAGTGTCAGATAACACTATTCTCAGTGTTGGGCAAACCAAGTTGAATCACGGACCATCTTCCAAAAAAGCAAAGTGCTTCAGGCATACCAAACACCAAGGGTGTTTGGCTCCTGCTTCAAAACTTGCTTCAGAGAAGCTGAAGCTCATCTGTGCCAAGTTGCTGATCAGTGGTCCTTAACTAGGTGGATGAAGAGGGAGGAAGCTCTGGCTTTGGAAAAGAACTCGGAGATGACGCCCCCTGGTGGCCACTGTGGCCTACTGCGGTGCTCACCAAATAATCCCATTTATTCTTGAAAGCCATTATTTCGTTTTTGGGGGTGCCTTTTTTTTTTATGGTCTACGGGTTGTTGGTTGGTCAGTTGGTTGGTTATTTCGGGCAAGAGGATGAATCTTTCCCCTAGATTGTTCATGGAAGTTTAACAAGTCATTTTCTTTGCCACTTCAAGGTCAATTGTAACTGAGTTGATCTAACGTGGTCTCTGTGAGTTGTTTGGAATCAGCTGAGTTCTACTGCATGTAATATATACACATACATATTATATATAACATATATACATATTATATATACATATATATTTTAATGAACAGAGAATGTTTGGTTGAAACTGGAAATCCTCCTGAAACTTTTACAGAGAAGTCAGTACTAGTTACCAGATTTCTATCTGGATATAGTGCTGAGATTTTCCTAGGGTCTACCCTCAGTTTCTAGGGAAGGGGGGAATGTGTATTTCTAAAAGCAAACATGAAAATGATCATTGAACACCTTTCTTTCTCTGCCCCAAAATCAGGGGAGAATGCGTATAAAAATATGCAAGAAGCCCAGGAAATACACATCTCCAACCACTTAGATGAAGTCGTGGCTGCGGTCAGTGTAGTACCTGGAAAGAAGACCCCCAGCAAGCTGCCTCAGACGCTGCTCTTCCAGCCTCCGCGAGAGAAACTCCACCTCTGTGAGGAGAAAGCCAGGTCCTATTCCAGCGGGCACCAGGTAAGGACCCTTCCTTACCCGTACGCGTATGCTGGTAACGGAGAAGCGCTCCAGCTTCAGTGAGGCTCCTGCTCTCCGCAGTCTGGTGCAAGAGTGCCAGTGTGGTGCAGCATAGCAGAGCAGTGAGCCTGTGCTTGCGTGAATGACTGCGCAAGAGAACACACAGGGCTGGCACTAGGCTGACCGAGGACTCTCCTTTTCCACCAGTCAATACATATATTTTTTTTAATTTTTATTTTAATTGTTGATCTTGTACACTTTTCTGTCTTTTATTCTCACCCGAACCCGCCACCCCAGCCCTCCCCACCTCCCTCCCATTTCCACCCCCCCATAGTTTTTGTCCATGTGTCCTTTATACTTGTTCCTGTAAATCCTTCCCCTTTTCCCCTGAAATTCCCTCCCCTCTCCCCTCTGGTGACTTTCAGCCTGTTCCCAATTTCCATGTCTTTGGTTATATTATGCTTGTTTGTTTGTTTTGTTGATTAGCTTCCTGTTAAAGGTGAGATCATATGGTATTTGTCTTTCACTGCCTGGCTTACTTCGCTTAGCATGATGTTCTCAAGTTCCATCCATGCTGCTGCATAGGGTATGAGCTCCTTCTTTCTTTCTGCTGCATAGAATTCCATTGTGTAAATGTACCACAGTTTTTTGATCCATTCATTTACTGATAGGCACCTAGGTTGCTTCCAACACTTGGCTATTGTAAATTGTGCTGCTGTGAACATAGAGGTGCACAGGTTCTTTTGGGTTGGTGTTTCAGGGTTCTTAGGATATAGTCCTAGCAGTGGAATTTCTGGGTCAAAAGGTATATCCATTTTTAGTTTTTTTTAGAAAATTCCATACTGTTTTCCATAGTGGTTGTACCAGTCTGCACTCCCACCAGCAGTGCACTAGGGTCCCCTTTTCTCCACAACCTCTCCCAACACTTGCTGTTTATTGCTTTGTTTATGAGGGCCATTCTGACTACCACCAGTCAATACATATTTATCGAGCGCCTCCTAGGGGCCCGAGCCAGGCCCTGCAATGCAGTGCAAAGCGGAGGAGAAGCTTCTGCTCTCAGGGCTTCGGGTTCCTATATTCTTCGTCTTCTTCGTCTCTTTATACTCATGGGACTTGCTTGGACTGAACTGGCAACAGTGCTTGGGAGTTGGCCGGATCAGGGAGAGGACCACAGTGCTCTGGACAGACATAGGAAGTGGACAAGAGCCAAGGGTCTGAGGGACACAGTCTGTCTGGGGAGCTACAAGGAGCCTTTTGGGAGGTAGGCTCTGTGCTTTTAAACTGAGCTACAACCAATGTTTGCCACTGTATCAGTTTCAGGTATACAACATAATGGTTCAACATATGTATTTATTGCAACATGATTACCACAGTAAGTCTAGTTACAGTTTGTTTTCTTATGATAAGAACCTTGAAGATCTTAAAGGTTAAGATCTCTTAACAACTTTCAGAACATACAGAACAGTCTCAACAACTGCGGTCACCACACTGTTATCACATCCCAGGTCTTACTAACTTTATGACTGTAGGTTTGTACCTTTGAACCCCCTTCACCTTCACCCATACTGCCCCCCCCCCCCGCCTACCCCACCCCACCACCTCTGGCAACATCCGATCTGTTCTCTGTATCGATGAGTTTGTTGTTTATTTCTTCCACCTGTAAGTGAGTTTATACAGTATTTGTCTCTCTCTGTCTGACTTATTTCGCTTAGCATAATGCCATCAAGGTCCATCCGTGTTGTCACAAGAGGCAGAATTTCCTTCTTTTTATGACTGACTAATATTCCGTTGTGTGTGTGTCTACATATCCATCCATATATATGTATATATCTCACACTTTTTTTATCCATTCATCCATCAGTGGATGCTTAGGTTGTTTCCATGAGATATGGGCAGGCTTTAGTGGTACCAGGCAGGAAACGAGGTTGGTTTGCAGATAGGAACTGGAGCCTGGAGGATTTTCAGCATCCAGGGAAAGAGTTCAGATTTTTCTCCTACAGGTGTAAGAAACTGCCATAGGACTCTAAGCAGGAGAGTGCTGTGAGCAGGTTCGCATTTCTGGAATCATCACTCAGGTAGCAGGAGAAGAGAACAAAACTGGGGGACCAGGGCCAGTGTCAACGGTATTTACACAAATCCCAGCAAGGAATTGCAGGAGCCTGAACTGTGGCTGAGACAGGGGAGACGCTGAGGTCTTTTGACAGGAATTGGAGAATGCGAATCAGTGGGACCCGGTGACCGTGGGGGTGCAGTGGGTGGAGAGCCCGGAGCAAGCCAGAAGGAGTGTGTACGTCTGTGACTTCGGTCTCAGCTGTTGCGGTGACCCGATGCCCACTGGTGCCCTTTGTCTTTGTAAGGACCATAGAGGAAGAGCAGCATTGTAGAGAGAAGGCATGAATCCAGTTCTGAATGCGTGCCTGTTCATTACGCAACCGCTACTTATTTAGTACCTACTATGTGCCCGGCCCTGTGCTAGGCAGACCTAGGTTGGCAGCCTTTGTCAGCCAGAGTTCTGCTAGGGAATGAAGCCCTACCACCCCAAACTGATCTTTGTCTTTTTTTTTTTCCCTAACGTATCCCAAGTGCTTAGAGCCAAGTCAGAGCAGGCACTCAATAAATACATCCTGGTTGGATTAAAGAACAAGGCGATTTTGTGCTCCTTGGCTGCGTGTTCTCAGGTGCCCGCATGGTGAGCGCGATTTTCTCTTCCTCGCAGTACAAGCAGGCAATCCCGGAGCTCGTGCGCTGCGTGGCGTTGACGAGGATTTGCTACGGCGACTGCCACTGGAAACTGGCAGAGGCGTATGTCAACCTGGCTCAAGGCTACCTCCAGCTGAAAGGTGAGCTCGGCTCGGACCGCAGGGGCTCCGTCCGTGGTCTTCTGCTCTTTCCCCAAAATGGGACTCTCGCTTATCTGCAAGGTTGGCGCAGGGCTTGGAGGGGGAGCCTAACGTGGGGTCCATTCAAACTTGTCCTGATGGAGAGACTCTTGTCTGTAAGTGATCACCCCCTGCAAAATAAATAAGAGACTAAAGCAAGCTGGCATCCACAAAAGGCAATTTATTGGTGCGTGCAACTCAGCCACCCAACAGTAAAAGTTACCGTGGACTTGGCGGGGTCCAGGCGTTCCAACCATGTGACCAGTTTCCCACTTGGGTCGAGTGTCCAAGGTGAGGAGTAGTCTAATTGGCTAGACCTGCCTTTTGGCTCTCCTGGGATCCTGGGGGAGAGGCCAGCTTCGGCTAAATCTCATGGATCACATAGGGGAGGGGCCAGGTGTACCCATCACCCCCCCCCAAAAAAAAAACAAACAAACAGAAAAGGAGAATGGATACAGGGGAAGATACAAACAAGGGTGTCGCATCTTCTTCTTTCTCACTGGGCAAACCTAGGACTAGGTGGACAAGACGGCCTCTCTGTTCTTGGTTTCTCCACCTGCAAAGTGATGCAGTGATGATGCTCATATCAAATCCCCAAGATCGGTCCAGCGAATGAACAAAATAGCAAGTGGAAAACAGCAGAGTGCTAAGCATAGAATTGCCACCCAGTAAATTCCACCTGTCAGGTAAAAGACCGTGAGCACCAGCGGGGACCTTGGCCCTCCCCTAGTTCAAAGGCAGACCCCCTCCTCGTTTGTAGAGCCACAGGAAGCAAGTCTGAGTTGAAGCAGCTTGCTCCAGGTCACATGGTTCATCTGTGGAAGGTCTGAGTCTCAGCCCTTGGATGCCAGTACCAGAGTCCCGGCGTCTGGAATTTCTGATGGCGCTTTTCTTCCACCGTCTGCGACCTTTCTACATGAACAGTCTGTCTCCATTTAAAGTAAAAGCAGTGCCAGGCCTCATGCTAACGCTTTTCCAGGCATAACCTCACTCTACCTTCACCACAGTCCTCCAACATGGTAATGTTATTATTCCTGCTTACCGCCAAGGAAGCTGAAGCCCGAGTTTCAGGGTGGGTGGGGGCTTCATTCCGGGCAGGCCGACCTCGCAGCCAGGGTCCTTGAGCCTCAGCCCGCGCTGCCTCCAGGAGACCGAGCGCGAGTCGCCTGAGGGAATGGGCCAAGGCTGACAGCACTGTCTCTCATGTCCTTTGTAACACTGCTCACATAATTGGCAGTAACACGTCCGTTCCTGGCAGGTGGAGTGGGTGCGTGGTTTTGAAAAATCAGATAAAATTCTGTAAGAGCTTCCCTGAATTTTTGCCATCGGAAAATATACTCTTTCTGTTTTATAGACATAGGAACGGAATGAACTTTGTATTGGGCCAGCTTTATTTTTATTTATTTTTTTAAAGATTTTTTTTTTTTATTTGTCTTTAGGGGGTAGGGGAGAGGGAGAGGGAGAGAAATATCAATGTACGGTTGCCTCTTGTGTGTCCCATGCTGGGAACTGGCCTGCAACCCAGGCATGTGCCCTGACTGGGAATCGAACCGCGATCCTCTGGTTCGCAGGCCCGCGCTCAATCCACTGAGCTACACCAGCCAGGGCCAGCTTTATTTTTTGAGAACTTCGAGGTATAATTGCATATAGTGAATGACCGAGGACCAGGAGCACATGGTTGTGGGGGGAGGGGGAGGGAAAGGGGGAGGGTGCCTGCGTGATGATGGGGGTGTGGGGAAGTGAAAAGCCCTGAGAAATAACTGGGCATCCCCCGTGTCCCTCTTACCACAAACTGATAGGCCCATGGAAAAACAAACACTTCATCGCCACAGGAGTGGGTTCTTGGCAGGAACTGTATTTTCCCACTCCGCGCTGTTTGATATTAGTGTGTTACCACACAGGAATAAGAGATTGCAGCACCGTGAGCCTGTTACCTCGTTGGAACCGTAAGCTTTCGTGTACTCCCAGTACGAATATTATGTTGAATTAACTCTCCAAAGTATGATTCTAGCTGGGGAAGCAGGAGATTCAGAATTCTGAGCGTTTCCTTGAGATGGTTGTCGCAAAGCCAGAATTAAAATTCACGACTCTCTTGTTTCCTGCCCAGAATGCCACCATCCTTATATTCCATTTGTTTCTCTATAATTATTCAAAGCGTATTTCCTGTCTGATATTGGTGAGGTTTCAAAGCTGTTCAATTCCTGCTTGTTCTATTTTGTTTCCAAAAAGACCATTTGGGGGGAAAAAAAACACATTATCTTGAGTACTAGGGTGTGAAAATTGCACCTTCAGTACTAGGTGTCAAAGGCTTCGGTTGCGACAGTCACGACAGTATTTCCTGCTGTCCCCACACCTCGCCATGAGACAACAGCTGACAGAGATGTCCCTAAACCCCCTGGCCACGAGTGGTTCTGCTCTTGTCCACGGAGATGACAGGGAAGCTGAGACTTCCTTCTCCTCGTCCACAGGACTGGCACGCCAGGCCAAACAGCACACCGAAAAAGCCAAAGAAATCCTCGCCCACTCCATCGAGCCTCCCGACAACGACAATACGGATGTTTTCCGCTGCTCCATTGAACTCTTCCACACGGCGGGGAGAGCCTCACTCTCCCTTCAGAAGTATCCTTTCGCCTCTGCTTGGGAAGTAGATACTGCTCCTGTTACTTATACGTCACTCTCAAGGCCAGCCCCAAAGCTGACAGCTGACTCGGGAAGGGCCATGGGATGCGTGCGAGCCCGGGGTGTCCGGGGAGGAGGGTCCCAGCATCTAGAATCCGGGGTGCGCTTTCCTGAACGCTGCTCAGATTTAAGGAAGCTGCAGAGAACTTGACAAAAGCAGCGAGGCTTTCGAAGGAGCTGCTGCAATGTGGGAGGATTGTAGAGGAAGAATGGATGGAGATTCAAGCGCGGGTCAAGCTGTCGTTCGCACGGTAAGTTTCCCGGGTTGGGCTTTTTCTGCACACGGCGGCTGCAGGCCCTTTGGCCGGGAGACTCTGTCTCCAGGCAGGGGACCTGCTCTGTGATGCTGCGTCCGTGGCTTTTTTCCAGCCATGACAATATTCCGTGCTGCCCTGACCACGTGTCACGGGGCAGGAAGTTTCTAGTATCTGCCTCCCTTCGTTTCTCACTCTGTCCCACGCGGTGCTGGTTTCCACTGCGGCCTGGGCCCCAGCTCATTGCCGTGGGCTGCTGCTCAGTGTTCCGGAGAGTGCATTTGCCACGTCCCCTTAGCCGTCCCCAGCTCCCTGCCCCTGCGACAGTGCCGCCACAAGCATCCTGGCCCAGCTGCACGCCTGTAGCTGAGGTAGACTTTTTCCGAGGTCTGCGCCCTGGGGGTAGGATGGCACGGTCGCAGGGTGCAGTTGTAGTTCAAGTTCACTGCACACGGCCGATGCTGCCCCCATTCACACTCCTCCTCCCCGGACAGGTGGGCTGCTGTTTTTCTCCCATCCCCAGCAGTACTGGACGGTGTCCGTCTGTCTAACCTTTGCCAGCCTGCTGCATATAATTATGCATCAATTATTGCGCTATCTAATTATTTTTCCCTTCCTCTCATCAGTGACTTTGCGTACCTCCTTCTGTACTGCTTAGCCTTTGGGGATTCCTCTTCTCTGAATAGGCTGTTAGCATTCTTCCTCATTTTTCTCGCGAGACTTCCTCTACTTTTCTTGTTGATAATCAAGATTTTATTGTGCACTATGAGTTAGTGCTATTGCAAATATTTTCCTTTTGTTGCCCATTTGTTAATTTTGTCTGTGGTCTTCCTCATGGCAGACAAATCCTTAACTTTGCTGGTGTCCAAGCCATCAATGTTCAACCTAATGATTCATTCTTTAGGAGTTGGTTTAGAAAGTCTTTCCCACCTAAATGTCAAAGACATTTTCAAAACGTCCCTACAAGTCCTGCTTTGGAAGTCTGTCCCACATATTTTGACACATAGCATTATCGCTGACATTAAGTTCTTAGCATTCATAACTCAGTGTATAAATTACCCTTATGTGTAAATCACATGGCGTGTGTTTCAGTTTGCAGATATATGAAATGTTTCAGGGTGTTCAGATGTTATTCCTAATCTTATTGCATTATAGACAGAAACATATCCGTATGGGAGGGACTCTGAAATTTATACTCCCTCTCCGACCTAGTCCAGGGTCAATTTCCGTGAGGGTTCCAAGTGAGCTGTAAAGAAATTGTATTCTTTACGCGTTGTGCGTAAGGTTGTACTCCGTCTGTCTTAGGATGACCTTATTAATTCTGGTGTTCAAATTTATGTTTGTTTGTTTCTCTATCTTGTGCCAATCTGATGCATTCATTTTGAAGGGAAGCGGGCTTAAATTTTGGCTTCACCATGCTTGGTCGGACTAGAGCTGTCCGTGGTCCTGCCGGTCCTTGTTCGTACAGTCTCATATGCTCTCTTGGGCGGCAGGGTCAGGCAGCCGCGTTTCTTCATAATCTGTTATTTTACAGGTCGGTGTCTGTTGCCCTTTTTTACTTATATCTGTAAGTATTTTGCCTGATCTTAAAATTGGTAGTCTAGCTCTCTTTCGGTTTCAGTTTTCACAACATTTTTTTATCCCTTAATTTTCAGTCTTCGTCTTTTGGGGTTTTAATTATTGATATATTTGAGTTTAAATTTCCTTTTCTCATACCAGTTTCATAGTCCTTTCTCTCTCCTTTCTTCCCTTTTTTAAAATATAGTCAAATATTTTTATCGTTTCATATTCAGACCTATTAACCGGCAAGTCATACATTATTTTATCTGTCTTCTAGTGAATACCGCAGAATTTGTCAGTTATCCTAACCCTGACTCATTAGACTCCAATGTAAATTAGTCAATAAGCCACTTTCGTTTTTTAATTTAATTTTATTTGATTGATCATGCTCTTACAGTTGTCCCATTCCCCCCTTCATTCCCCTCCACCCTGCACCCCCCTCCCACCCACATTCCCCCCCTTTAGTTAATGTCCGTGTGTCATAAGTTCTTTAGCTTCTACATTTCCCACACTATTCTTGCCCTCCCCCTGTCTATTTTCTACCTGCTGTCTATGCTACTTATTCTCTGTGTTTTCCCCCTCTCTCTTCCTCCCACTCCCCTGTTGGTGACCCTCCATATGATCTCCATTTCTGTGGTTCTCTTCCTGTTCTAGCTGTTGGCTTAGTTTGCTTTTGTTTTAGGTGTGGTTGTTAACAGCTGTGAGTTCGCTGTCTTTTTAGTGTCCTATTTTTTATCTCCTTTTTCTTAGATAAGTCCCTTTAACATTTCATATAATAAGGGCTTGGTGATGATGAAGTCCTTGAACTTGACCTTATCTGAGAAGCACTTTATCTGCCCTTCCATTCTAAATGACAGCTTTGCTGGATAGACCAATCTTGGATGTAGGTCCTTGCCTTCCATGACTTGGAATACTTCTTTCCAACCCCTTCTTGCCTGGAAGGTCTCTTTTGAGAAATCAGCTGAGAGTCTGATGGGAACTCCTTTGTAGGTGACTGTCCCCTTATCCCTTGCTGCTTCTAGAATTCTCTCCTTCATTTTAATCTTGGCTAATGGAATTATGATGTGCCTTGGTGTGTTCCTCCTTGGGTCCAAATTCTTTGGGACTCTCTGAGCTTCCTGGACTTCCTGGAAGTGTATTTTCTTTGCCAGGTTGGGGAAGTTCCCCTTTATTATTTGTTCAAAGAAGTTTTCCACTTGTTGCTCTTCCCCTTCCCCTTCTGGTACCCCTATAATTCGGATGTTGGGATGTTTAAAGATGTCCCAGAGGTTCCTAAGCCTCTTCTCATTTTTTTGAATTCTTGTTTCTTCCTTGTTTTCTGTTTGGTTGTTTGTTTCTTCCTTCTGGTCCACTCCATTGATTTGAGTCCCAGGTTAACTCCCATCACTATTGGTTCCCTGTGCGTTTTTCTTCATTTCACTTAGTGTAGGCTTCATTTGTTCATCTAATTTGCGACCAAAATCAACCAATTCTGTGAGCATCCTGATCACCAGGGCTTTGAACTGTGCATCTGATAGGTTGGCTATCTCTTGGTCGCTTAGAAGTATTGGCTCTGGGGCTTTGATGTGTTTTCTGTTTGACCCATTTTTTGGGGGGGTCTGGTCATGCCTGTTACATATGAGGGGCGGAGCCTTAGGTGTTCACCAAGGCAGGCAACCAGTGGCTAGGTTGTGATGCTGTATGTGGGGGCAGGGTCCGAGAGGGAACAATGGTGTTTGCTCCACTCTCTCTTGTATTTCAGTCCCTTTGGCTCTTTCCCCCAAGCAAACTGGGCCCTTCTGGTGCTGCCTCCCGGGTGGGTGGGCCTGTGTATGCTCTAGGACCCTGTGGGTCTCTCCAGCGAACTCTCTTGTGGTGCTGGGAGTCTCTCCCGGCACCTCCCCGCCCCCCACAAGTGTTTTCAATTGGTGCTTTTAGGCTTTATTTCCCAGCACTAGGGCCCTGGGTTGCGTGGTCTGTCTCCCAGTCTTTGCCTGGTTTATCTGCACGCAAATGTGTTTCCATGGTCAGCCAGCCACGTTGCATGCCCTGGGGTCTGCCAGCTGCCTCCTGAATGCCTGGGACCGCCAACCACCACTTTCTCCTGCAGAGATCCCTCTCCAAGAGTCACCGACTCTGCCCCTCCTACTGGTCTGGATGAATGGTTGTTGAATTTCCTTACAGTTCAATTTTCTGTCAGATCTGGGTGTTTTTTTGTTTCTAAATCTTTGTTGTCTTTAATCTTGGTTGTGCAAGGAGGCACAGCATGTCCACCTACGCCTCCATCTTGGCTGAAGTCAATAAGCCACTTTCTAAACCATGCGGGGACCTTAGAGCCTGTTAATCGCCTTTATCTTCTTCTGCTTTGTACGTGTTTTTCTGCATTGAAATCACCATATGTTTCATACCACAGAGAGGAAGATGTTTGTAATACATATCACTGACAAAGAGCTCATATCTAGAATCTGTAAAGAATTCCTACGTGCCACTAAAACAAAGACAAACAACTGAATAGAAATTTGGGCAAGAGACTTCTCACAAAACAAGGTTACCCACGTAGCCAATAAACATTAAACGCTGTTCCATCTCATCCGTCCTTAGATACATGAAGTTTAAAATCTTGAAAGGAGACTACTTTTCCACTAGAATGGCTAATTTTTTTTTAAAGACTGATAATGTCAAGTGTTGGCAAAGATGTCACGCTCGCCTATGCTTCCTCTTACGTTGTTGTTTAGAAAATATTTTGTAGAACTACTTTAGAAAATTGGCTTAATCTACTGTATTTGAGCGTTTGGCATACCCTGCTACCCAGCAGAACCACTCTGAAATACACACCCAACAGAAATGCATGCACGTTCACCAAGGGACACGGTGCGGAATGCCCAAAGGTGCATTACTGGTAATAGCCACGAACTGGAAACGACCCAAGTGTTTATCCAAAGCAGAATGGATAAAACTCTGATGTGTTCATACGAAGAAAATGGACCACGTGCTCCTGTGGTTAACATCGTGGGTGACTCACAAACGCAGTTTGTCGCAAACACAGTTTGGGAAAGAAGCCAGACCCTAAAGAATTCCTTCTGTATGATTCCATTTATGTCACAGAAGGAGGAAGAGAGTGAAGACAGTGCAAATCTCCAGTCCAGAATTTCTGCCTTTCCAGAAGTACATCTTCTATCTTGCATCGTAAAATGGGGAAGTATGCAAATTAGAGGTCCACGATCTGATAGTTGTTGCCATCTGTTAAGCTCTGACTGCTGTTCTTTGTGCTTAATTTGAATAACGTTGCTACAGAAGAGCATAAATTGTCTTCCTCCGCCAGAATCTGGTACCTCCTCTGAGAGTGCTTTCCAAATGAGCAGTGCCAAACCTTGCCAGCAGGGGGCGTGCCTTGTATGCATCTGTGCAGAATATCCAACATTGCGAGTTCTCTGCTATCCTACCAAGTTACCTTCCGTTTAGCAGAGTTGTTTTCAACTTTGCAGCTTTCTTTGCCATCCTGACCCTTCACCTTGACCCTGTCACTGGAACTTGCGTATTTAAACTGATGGCTTTCGTTCAGTCACTTGGCTTCCTTCCCTCACCAAAGTGTGAGTATTTTGCCCAAAATGATCTGCTTTAGAAAGGAATGACACTTTGCTTTTGTGCTTTGCTGTAGTTACACTCACGACCACAAGAGCCTTTTCTTTTGCCAGGCCTTGGAGGTGGAGGGCTGGGATAGTCGCTCAGTCCTCTCTCCCGGGATTTGTGTTCTCTTAAAAGGGTATCTGTTAGGTGCATCTTTCTCCATCTGCATTGCCTTTTATGGTGCCCATCAGGCCAGGCCAGCTCCTCTCCTCGGGCTGCAGAGTGACTCATGCCCCGTGCCTTCCACCCACCCCCCACCCCCCCACCCGCTGTCCCTGACTGTGGCCTGAAGCATCGTCCCTTGTACCTGTCCGCCTCTGTTCCAGCACCCACTTCATTCGGTTATTGTGTATGAACTCGGGAGAGGGTCCGCTCAGGTATTCCTATTCCCGCAGTTGTTTTAAATGGGGTCAAGAAAGTCACGAGCAAAAACAAGCAAGTTCTTCCCCAGCGATGAGAATTATTTTCTCTCCTGGTGACAGATAGTGAGACCACTGCCTGTGCGCGCGCACGATTATGAGAGCGATCTTTCTGTGTGGCACGGTTGTGCCCACCCACTGAGATGGCTGCTCTGCCACACGTGGCCTGTCCGGGTCTCCTCTCGGATGGCTGGTGTCATCTCTGCGGTCTCATCCACAGCTTGTCCAGCGAGCACTTGGCCTTGCTGTGCTGAACTCTCTCACATGTGTGCCTGTCGTAAGACAACTTCCCTCACACCATCAACAGGACACTTCCCAGGTGTCTCTAAGGAATGGCACATGCTGCCACTGACACTGTGGGCTTTAGAGCCAGGTAGCCCCAGGGTCAAGTCAGCGTCCACTCGTCCTCCCTGTTAAAGGGGGAACAATGGACCCTCCCTATTAGTTGCATTGATGATGAAATGGGCCCCACACTAAAGCATCAGGGACTCTGCATCATTGGCCCTTTAAAAAGGAAAGTAGTCACTGCCCTGGGCGGGTAGCTTAGTTGGTTAGAGTATCGTCCAGCTATATGCTAAGGTTGCAAGTTCGATCCCTGGTCAGAGCACATACAAGCACCAACCAATGAATGTACAGCTAAGTAGATCAATAGATCAACATTTGTCTCTGTCTCTCCCCCACCCCGCCCACCTCCCTCCCTAAAAATCAATCAGGTAAAACAGTAGTTATTATTGTTATCAAACATTCTAGTCAGACATTTTCCTTTCTATGATTTCAGCCCAGAACTAATTTGGATTTTAAAGCATGTCCTCACCTCACATGAAGACCCTGGCTTCAAAGACTGCCCCCGGCGTGCCGAATTCTTTCCTGTATTTTTTTATTCCTGTGACTCGAGAAGGCTGTTTTTGTCTTTGTGCTGAGGGACCACCTAAGCTGAAAATCATAGTCTTACGTGTTTCTTTCTTTAAGCTTGAGTTTGTTTCTTGATCTGGCTTGCTTTGCATCATCGTGGTCACCAGCTTTGGAAAGTGACTCTCACACCAGCTTTCCGAAGAGCAAGGAAGATGGGGGGCTTTCTCCTTTACCCTATGCTACCTGGAAACAGGGAGAAGATAAAAGGAAAAACAATGGCAAGTGGGAGACGATAGCCGCCTGCCCTCACCTCGTTAGGATGGAACTTTATGTCTGTGTGCTTCCCCCCGCAGCATCCCCCCTGGTCGTTATTGGGAATTTGGGGCGCTTCGGTAACAGCCTTCAGTTTTCCATCTCACGGTCCTCCCTAAGCGGTCCAGGCAGTAATCTCCAAATCTCACTCTTGCTTTCTGGGCTCAGTATGTATGTATGTATGTATTTTAGTTCATACCATCACCTGGAGGTCTTTGATCTCTCGTTTGCAACTCTACAGATGTGTCTCTTTAATGGATCACTTTCTCTGCGTTTAGCTTTCGGGACGTAGAGGCTCGGACACATGGTCGTATGTTCAAAGGCCCTGCTCCTCCCTGTCTCACCCCTGGGGGATGCCCTGCTGCTCCCAGAAGAGGCGTCCCTGCCGTCAGCCCCTCCCAGGGGACGCGGTGTGGCCGGAACGCTCGGAGCCTGTTCACCCAAGAAGATTTTTTTCCTCACCCTGTGGTCCTGGGGTTGAAGAGAGGCTCTTAACTTACATTAAGTCTGACTTCTTTTCAAAAGAAATTTTATTTACTTTCAGAAAGAGGGGAAGGGAAGGAGAAAGAGAGGAAGAGAAACATCGAGCTATCGGCTGCCTCTTGAGTGCCCCCTACTGGGGACCTGGCCCCACAACCCAGGCATGTGCCCCGATCTGGATTCGAACCTGCAAACTGATGTCAGTTCATAGGCTGATGCTCAGTGCACTGAGCCATACCAGCCAGGGCTGATATCTTTCTTTCTTTTTAAAAATCATTTATTTTTTAATGTGGGGAAGCAGAAAAACCTCTGCAATGCCACAGGAGACTGCATTTGATTGTTGCATGTTTAAAAAAAAAAAAAAAACCAGCCTCCATTCCTGTGAGATCCTCCGAAGCCCATCTGAGATGAGATAGCATCTCATCAGGTGCTGTGCAAAATGACTGTGGATATATTTTTACCCAATGAAATACGCCACGGTTTAAGGGCAGGCCCGCCAAACTAGCACCCTGCCACTTTCTTCTGTTTAAAATTCTCTCTCTTTTCATCCACCTGGCGTTTTCTAAAGTGTCTGCGTAGCTGTAGGATTACACATGATGGCCTCCTCTCACTAATAAATCCCCAAGGCATCCAGCAGATAGGCAGAAGCAAGAAGGAGAAAATGTCGCTCTCCCAAACATTGCAGAGAGAGACAAGATTACCTAAAATTGAGTGAGGCTTTACGTGAGCTGACGATGGAGCTAAGAACACGATCCCATTATTTTTTGACAGAGTCCTATCTCAATTCCTTTTTTTTAAAATATATTTTATTGATTATGCTATTACAGTTGCCCCATTTCTCCCCCATCATTCCCCTCCACCCTACACACCCTCTCCCACCCACATTCCCCCCTTTAGTTCATGTCCATGTGTCATAAGTTCTTTAGCTTCTATATTTCCCATACTATTCTTCCCCTGCCCCTGTCTATTTTCTACCCACTATCTATGCTACTCATTCTCTGTACCTTTTCCCCCCTCTCCTCCTCCCACACCCCTGTTGCTAACCCTCCATATGATCTCCATTTCTGTGGTTCTGTTCCTGTTCTAGCTGTTTGCTTAGTTTGCTTTTGTTTTAGGTGTGGTTCTTAATAGCTGTGAGTTTGCTGTCTTATCACTGTCATATTTTTATCTTCTTTTTCTTAGATAAGTCCCTTTAACATTTCATAGAATAAGGGCTTGGTGATGATGAACTCCTTCAATTTGACCTTATCTGAGAAGCGCTTTATCTGTCCATCCATTCTAAATGACAGCTTTACTGGATAGAGCAATTTTCGATGTAGGTCCCTGCTTTTCAAGATTTCAAATATTTCTTTCCAGCCCCTTCTTGCCTGTAAGGGCTCTTTTGAGAAATCAGCTGACAGTCTGATGGAAACTCCTTTGTAGGTGACTGTCCCCTTATCCCTTGCTGCTTCTAGAATTCTCTGCTTCATTTTAATCTTAGCTAATGTAATTACGATGTGCCTTGGTGTGTTCCTCCTTGGGTCCAACTTCTTTGGGACTCTCTGAGCTTCCTGGTCTTCCTGGTAGTCTATTTCCTTTGCCAGATTGGGGAAGTTCTCCTTTATTATTTGTTCCAATAAGTTTTCCACTTGTTGCTCTTCTTCTTCCCCTTCTGGGACCCCTATAATTTGGATGTTGGGACGTTTAAAGATGTCCCGGAGGTTCCTAAGCCTCTCCTCATTTTTTTGAATTCTTGTTTCTTCCTCGTTTTCTGTTTGGTTGTTAGTTTCTTCCTTCTGGTCCACTCCATTGATTTGAGTCCCAGTTTTCCTCCCATCTCTATCAGTTCCCCATGCATCTTCCTTCATTTCATGTATTGTAGCCTGCATTTTTTCATCTAATTTTGAGCAAAATCAACCAATTCTGTGAGCATTTTGATGACCAGTGCTTTGAACTGTGCATCTGATAGGTTGGCTATCTCTTCATCGCTTAGAGGAATTGGCTCTGGGGCTTTCATTTGGTCTCCGGTTTGAGCCATTTTGGTGGGTTTCTTTTTGTTTGTTTGTTTTGTTTCGGTTTTAGTCTGGTCGCGGCAGTTACATAGTGAGGGGTGGAGCCTTAGGTGTTCCTCAGGGCGGGGCAGCCCAGTCGCTGGGTTGTGACGCTGTATGTGGGGGCAGGGTCTGAGAGGGAACAATGGCACTTCCTCCGATTTCTGGGATTCTAGTCCCTTCCACTTCTTCCCCTTCACCGGGACTATCTGCACAAGAATGTGGGACTACCTGGTCAGCCAGCTGCATTGTGCGGCCTCACTGGGTCTGCACAGTTGCCCCCTGGGCCCGGGGACCGCCAGCCACCGCCTGTGCACCTGGGAACTGCCAGCCGCTGCTGCCTGCGTTCCGGGTCCGCACCTCCACTTTCTCCCACCGCGACTCTGCCCCTCTTACCAGTCTGGATGAATGGTTGTTGGATTTCCATACAGTTCAATTTTCTATAAGTTCTGGTTGTTTTCTTGTTTCTAAATATTTGTTGTCCTTAATTTTGGTTGTGAGAGGAGGCACAGTGTGTCCGCCTATGCCTCCATCTTGGCCGGAAGTCCCCTTTTTTTTTTTTTTTTAAGATTTTATTTATTTATCTTTAGAGGGGAAGGAAAGGGAAGGGAAGAAGAGAGGGAGAGAAGTATCAGTGTGTGGTTGCCTCTCATGCGTCCCCTCCTGGGAACTGGCCTGCAACCTAGGCATGTGCCCTGACTGGGAATCGAACCGCGATCCTTTGGTTTGTAGGTCCACGCTCAGTCCACTGATTGATTCCTTTATTATTATTATTATTAAATATATTGTGAAGCTACAGTAATTTCATTTTCTATCTGGCCTTTCCTTTGATGCAAACAGTGCACTCTCAATGAGCTGCGGAAGGGTTCTTGTAGATTGCATTAGCTCCCGAGCCTGTGTGGGTTCATTAGCTCCCACGAGCCAATGAAGTGGACACTGTTGTTCATCTGAACCTCAGATGAAGAAATGGTTAAGCAACTTGAAGCTCATGCAGGTAATAAGTGGTGGAGGCAGGATTCGAACCTTCCTCGTTATTCCACCATCCTTGACTGCTATGCCTTTTGGTGGAAAAAAGTCTTAGCTGCCTAAGAGACGAAACTGGGCAACAGGAATCAGAGAGTCAAATCCTCACTGCTAGACCACTTGCATTTTTTCTTTCTTTTTTTTTTTTTTAATCTTCATGTCTCCAGGGGGCTCACCATGGAGTAGTTCTTCTTCTTCATAAGATTTTATTTATTTATTTATTTATTTATTTATTTATTTATTTTTGGAGGTGGGGAGGGAAAGAGAGGGAGAGAAACATCCATGTGTAGTTGCCTCTTGTGCGCCCCCTACTGGGGACCTGGCCTGCAACCCAGGCATGTGCCCTGACTGGGAACTGAACCAGAGACTCTTGGGTTCGCAGGCCTGTGCTTAATCCACTGAGCCACACCAGTCAGGGCTGCGTTTTCGATCTTTTCTATTTGAACTCTTCTAAAAATAATCACTTTGATGTCTTAGGCTGTATCAAGGTCAGAAGAAATCCAAAGAAGCTCTGCCCCACTACCAAGAGGCTTTAGAGTATACCGAGATGAGTAAAGGAGAGAAAAGTCTGGAGTGCGTGCCAATTCTGAGGGAGCTGGCAGGTGCAGAACAAGCCCTGAAGCGGCACGATGCAGCCATCAACCATCTCTTACAGGTAAGCGGCAACCTGCCGGCCACCGAAGCTGCTTGAGACCCGAGGCTTTTCATAAACACAAGCGATGTAACAGCTCTGAGGACGCCTGGCTTTGCGATTCGTGGTGATAAGCAGAGCCCGCGGCCCGGGGTGGATGTTCAGCAAGCATCCTTGTGCAGACAGCCGACAGCCTGGGGGGCGAGGGCGGGATACTGGTGCTCCGTTTCCAGGCGCGCATTCCGCAGACAGCCCGCGGGTCTCTGAAGATGGTGTTCCGCATACTAGGTGCGTGATCTAAGCTGCCGTGATCGAGCCAATTGGGGCTCTTTTCCACTGCACGCTACCAGCTTGGCCCAAAGCTGCTTAGAGTCGGCGTTCTTTAGCGGCCGCCCTGCTTGGCCTTCGTGAGGTTCCTCTGTGAGTGTGTCCTCAGGGTGCCTCAGAGAAAACAGCTGGTCGGATATACGCCTGGACAGAGAGGCGGTTTGAAGGCATCATCAGCTCTTGTGATCATAGGGGCTGGCGGGTCAGTAACCCACAGGGGACGCAGGCCAGCTGCAGCGCAGGCCAGAAGACACGGTCCCGAGGGAGAATCCCTTCTGCGGGAAACCTCCGCTGTTTGCTCGTTAGGCCTTTAACTCCTGTTATGGTGGGCAATGTCCTTTACTCACGGTGTGCGGACTGGAAATGTTCGTCTCTGCTGCAGAACACGTTCCCAGCAACCCCTGGACCCGTGTCCGCCCTAACAGCGGGGCGCTGGAGCCGAGCTGACCCAGAGGACTGCCCATCACAGGGAGTTTGATGTTTTTGAATCCGGTCATCTGCTGAAAGCACGTTTTAAATCGCTTTCTGGGAGAATGCTTGCCTGTTCACGTTGTAAAATACAGACTAGTTCATGCCTGTTCTTTTCCAATGAGATACAACGGCATGGTACTGAGAGTTCTGCATGGTTATTTTAAAATCTATCTGACTTCATCTTCCCGCCCATACGTTATCAGAGTGTCCCGTTCCATCACTTTATCTGGATTCTCTCTCTCAAATATTACTGCCACCCTGTGACGTAGTATTATTTCCAGTTTATAGACAGGGAAGATCCTGTATGAGAAAGGTTGAATGTTAGGCCCAGGGGCACCATTCATGCCGATCAGTGGCATAACCCACACCCAAACTGAGTACGTTCCAGAGAGATTGTTCCAGCTGGCCCACAGAGAATGCACTGGGGAGGAAATGCTAGAGCGAGGGTGGGGAGACCAGCAGGAGGCTGTCGAAGAGGACAGTGCCTTGAACGAGGGTGCTGATGGGACAGTGAGGAGAAGCAGGTGGATTGGACAAAGACCCGGGAGGCGGAACGGGTGAGACGCGGACGCTGACTGGAGGTGGGCGCAAGAGGGAAGAGGAAGGGGCAGAGGCGACTCCCGGTTGAACAATCGAGCGGATGTTCATGGCCTTTGCACTGGGGCAGTGAGCGGCGCTGGCTGACAGAGGGATGGCGAGCGCAGGTCACGAGGGCTTGCCGCCTCACGGGCCACCACTGGGGAGGCAGACACGTGGGAACGACAGCTGCGCGGTTCGATGGCGAGGCCCGAAGCTCGGCCGTGGGGTCCGAAAGGCAACTACTCGGACACAGTAGCTGGGTAACCTGGCGAACGACGCGGAGACGCATCTGCAAGAAAAGCATGAAAAGAAGTGAAAATGAAGGGGATACCATCTAGCCCACAGGTGGCAAACACAAGGCCCGCCCTCCACCTCGTTTGATCCGGCCTGGCACCTTGTTTCTCCCTGGCGACAGCGCCGAGCTCCTTGCCCCTAGCGAAGGAGCAGTTCCATGTACACAGTCCTAAAATCACATTCGGCCCTTTGAAGGCCACCGTGAGGCTGACGTGGCCCCCGGGGAAAATGAGCTCGACACCCCCGTTCGAGGTCTTTTGAGTCAGTCCTGTTGCGGTTAAGGACAGGCGTTGGGAGGTTACACGAGTTCATGTTCGTGAAGCGCTTGGCACAGTGCCTGACAGGCCATGGTACTTGGGAATTTTAAAATTTCTCTTTCCCTTGCTTTTCTTCCTTTTCTTTTCCTTCACTGACGACCTGGCTGTGGGAAATATGGAAACAATGGTAAGCACAGAGACCCGATCATAGAGTGAGGTCATAAAAGTAGGCACCTGGTCCCACAAGTGTAGGAGGTTAGGAAGCCCCTCCAGGCAGAGGCAGGAACTCGTGCTGAGGCCTGAAGGGCAGATAGGACTCAGCATTCAGGGCACTGAGTGGTTTCGAATCTTGGGGGTGTTCTGTATCCAGGAGAGAGAGGATTACTTGCATAATACTTGTCTAGTTGGATAGGTCGTTTGTTCTTGAGCTTTGTAAAGATGAGAGAGCGTTAACAAACACTTGCTGGTTATTATTCAAGAGATCGCTTGGTGAAGTCAAAATAGCATTGGCTCCGACATCAGAAGATCTGACTTGGAGTTCAGGGTTTTCTGTTTGATTGTACAAGTCACTTAATCTCTCAAGAAAAGAAAAAAGAGCCCTGGCTGGTGTGGCTCAGTGGATTGAGTGCTGGCCTGTGAACCAAAGGGTCGCTAGTTCAATTCCCAGTCAGGGCACATGCCTGGGTTGCCTATACCTAGGTCCCCCGTAGGGGGTGCGTGAGAGGCAACCACACATTGATGTTTCTCTCCCTCTGTTTCTCCCTCCCTTTCCCTCTCTCTAAAAACAAATACATAAAATCTTAAAAAAAAAGAAAAGAGAAAAAAAAGACCCTATCCACTTCAGAGAACCACTCAAAGGTTCAAGACAGAAAGTGCATTGTTCCCAGTACAAGCTACTTTTATTTATTAACACTCATTATTAAACATTATCCAAGACTCCCCTTTTTTTAGGGGCTTTACCCAAGGCTCACAAAGGTTTCGTGTGTCCACAGCTCTTCAGGGGAGCTCATGTCGGAAAGCCATCTATTAAATACACACAAAGAGAAGGGGTTTCATTATTTCCCCTCCTGTTTTCCACCCTGCATTCCTTCGGAGTGAGAGAAACACCCAGAGAGAAAAGACCTTTTCTTTTCTGCAGAACGCAGAGAAGTTCCAAAGTATTTTGGGAACTGACCCATTAAAATGGAGAAAAATAAAAGCGAGCCCCACCCCTGCGGGGAGGCAGCCCTTCCGGAAAAGGATCAAAGAGCTGTCCTGACCCGTGGGTGCCTCAGCCGAGGGGGGTTGTTCCTGAAACTCCCGGTGGCAGCTTTCGGCAGGAGAACGTTCGTTCCCTCTCCAAAAGCAAAACCGCAGGGTTTTGTTCCTGGGAGCCAGAGCGTTGCTTGCGGGGGTGCGTTCTCAGGGGGTACGCATGAACCCCACGCTGGCTCGTGCGCGCCTTCTCCGCAACCCTGACACTTGAATCGCATCTCTCTTCTCGGTCTGCTGCCCCTTCTCAGAAGTTCCCAGATTTAGGGAAGTCTGATTGGCAAGCGTAATGAAATAATTCAGCGTGTCAGTTACTCTGCCGGAGACGCGGAGGTCAGGAAGTCCTGAGGCAGGTTCCTGCCCTGGGTGTGGCCGGGCTCAGGCCACAGCTGGTGGCTGCTCACCCCTGGCTCCGGGCAGGTTCCAGCTGCTCCACGGCGCTTCTGATTGGTTCCCGTTCGCAGCTGTGTGTCTGCTGGAACGTGCTAGCGTTAATTTCAAAGTCTCCTAGAATATCGGCCTCTTTTTGTTTAAATTAGAAAAGATGCACTTACAACGTCACGCATTAGGAAAGCGTTCTAAGAATGACATCATTCAGGTTCCGTACTGTTCCTTTTCAAACAATAACAATTTTTAATAAGACATTATCTCTTTATACGTATATAAAAATCAAGCCATACAGAAACATGCAAAGGCATGACGTACAAGCCTTCCAGACCTCCCCTCCCCAAAGCAGCTGATACTGACCCCTGTAGCATCTTTCCTGTGAGTACGTACAGATAGGGACGCAGGCAGAGGAGGAGAAAGAAAATTTCATGCATTTGACAGCATGAAAGTGGAAAAACTCCTCTGTGACAAAATACAGGCAAGTCCAACAATAATTGTCAAAGTCAGGGAAATGTAGAAAGAGTTCTTAGAAAATCTACAACACGGCTCTGTATAAATATGGACAAGAAACAAGCACAGATAACTTATAGCAGCAGAAACACAAAAGGCCAGTAACCACACAAAAATAATCTTAGCCCTGGCTGGTGTAGCTCAGTGGATTGAGTGCGGGCCTGTGAACCAGAGGATCGCGGTTCGATTCCCAGTCAGGGCACATGCCTGGGTTGCAGGCCAGTTCCCAGCAGGGGACACACAAGAGGCAACCGTACATTGATATTTCTCTCCCTCTCCCTCTCTCCTACCCCTCTAAAGACAAATAAAAAAAAATCTTTAAAAAAAATAATAATCCTTAGCCTCGTTTGGTTACTAAAGAAATATCATTAAATCTAGGAGATGCCATTGTTCACCTACCTGTGAGCAAAATAAGGAAGTTCAAAGGTGGCCTGTGATGGCCAGGGTGTAGGGAAGCTGCGTCCTCATGCCCTGCTGGTAGGAGCGGGGATCGGCGCCTCGAGGGGGGAGAGCAATTGATATCCCCTCTCCAATTTTATTTTATTTTTTTTTTTAAGATTTTGTTTATTTATTTTAGACAGAGGGGAAGGGAGGGAGAGGGAGAGAAACATCAATGTGTGGTTGCCTATCACACGCCCCCACTGGGGACCTGGCCTGCAACCCAGGCATGTGCCCTGTCTGGGAATCGAACCAGCGACTCTTTGGTTCACAGGCCAGGGCTCGATCCACTGAGCCACACCAGCCAGGGCCCCTCTCCAATTTTAAAATACAGTGATCCTTTGACTCATCGGTATCAGAAACTTACCCAACAGATAGCTGTGTACACGGGTGCAAAGCTCTCTGGGCGGTGACACAGTGTCGTTGGCAATAGTGAAAAATTACAAATACCCTACACTCCATCCATAGGGGACTGCTTATGACATTAGGATGGAAGACTCTAGAGCCGGGGTGTGCAACCCGCACCCCGAGGGCCGCATACGGCTCAGGATGGCTGTGAATGCGGCCCAGCACAATATCGTAAATTCACTTAGAACATGAGATTTTTTGTTTGTGATTACGTGTTGCGGTGTATTGAAGGCGTGGCCCAAGACAACTCGTCTTCTCCCAGGGTGGCCCAGAGACGCCAAAAGTTTGGACACTCATGCGAGCCACTAAGGAGAAGGGGATGGCTCTGTAGGATCTGACATGACGAATGCTCAGAGCGCATTATTAATTGCAAAAGCTGGATGTTGGCCAGAATGTTCTTTCGGTCAACAGCCGATGATACTCCACCCTGTGGTGGTGGGCTCTGGGACTGATGGAAGGTTCCAGGGTCGGGGGCCCTGCCCGCAAGGAGCACCCTCGTGAGTGAGAGAGGCCCTAATTGGATCATCACGCAGGCGAACCTCAAACTACAACTGCCACACGCGTGCCGCAGGGAGAGAAGCACCAGGTGCTGGCACCCCCAGCAGGGCCTTCGATAAGGAGACACCCCAAAAAGGTGGAGGGGAGGAGAGAGCCCAGAGGGCGAGGTGGGCAATGAAGCTGAGATACAGGCGGGGCCAGGTTATGACTCTGTGTGTGTGTGTGTGTGTGTGTGTGTGTGTGTGTGTGAACATGTGCCTATCTATATGTTCATGTCTCTATAGAGCATCTTGGCGTTTCTGAGAGGACGCATGGGACACTGTTGACAACCGTGACCCGCAAGGAATCAGACTGGGAATGGGGGGAAGCGAGGGTGACGCTTATAGGCTGGAGGGAGGGGGCGTTTACAATCGTGTTTCCTCTTTTCTCCCACTTAGGATTTTGAAAATTGTGCGCAGGTGCGACCGTCCGAATCTAAACCCACGGTTCGGTTCTAGGAAAGCACATACATGGAACTGCAAGAGGGGGAACGCACGAGTCCCCGGCACGTCTATTTTGGGGCTAACCTTACAGGGAGAGAGGAGGGCCTTTTCTCTCCAGCCCTTGGGAGGAGCTAAAATTGACAGCTGGAGAGATGCCAGAGAGGACTTTCTCTGACTATTAAAAGAAACGAGCTCAGTCCAGGGCCCTGAGAACTCCGCTTTCCAACGGCTCCTACACCCAGCGAGTTCCCTTTCATCTGCTCCCCTGGGGATTCCCGGCCCATCTTTCTCTTAGCCAAGCACCCCCCGCAGCTGCCCCACGCCCCCGCAGTATGCGCAGCCACGAAAGCCTTCCCCAGTGGGCAGAGATGGGACAGGAAAGGAAGTGGCACCCTTGGGCTTCAGCATGACCCGATCTTGTAGGAGGGCGTCAGCTCCGAGCTTGGGCAGGGCTGAGAGCCAAAGCTGCGTGGCTTCGCAGCTGGTTTGTTATAACGAAACAGCGAGCTCACACCTCGCCGTGACCAGCGGACTGGAGCTTCTGTCGAATGAAGGCACAGACTTGAATCGAAGCGGGAGGCCAGGCCCTTGGTGGGAGGCGCCGTAAGGTCTGTTGCACCCACCACCCACTGCCCGACCGTCCTCTGTGGTGTCCCTCTCTAGTTAGCTCCCAGAAACCACTTAGGTAGCCAACCTCAGTAGTCATATTACCCTCCCTCCCTCCTCAGCCCACTCCCTTTGGGGGCCAAGTCTACTGCCTAGCAACTCTGACTGGTGAACGGTGATTCCTTGCATCGATTAGAGACTCATCCTTCCGTAACCCTGACCTCTTTGTCACCAGCTGTCGGACTAGACAGGCCTCGGTAGGAACCCATGTTCTGCTACCACGTGACCTGCAGCCAGTCGCCGAACCCCCTTGGGGCTTCCCCGCCCCTCGGGAAATCGGGCTGTTTTCCTTGTCACTGGTCACTTCGAGGTGAAGCAGGCTGGTGCATGTCATTCCCAGAGCACCACGCCTGGCCAAAGGAGGTGCCTAATCCGAGTGAGGTCCCCCCCTCCCTCTGCTCCCCCTCAGCTGGACAAAGAGGTCCTGGCTGCTGCTCAGTGGAAGACTCCTATCGTCCTCCCCGTAAGGCTTGGATTTGGTCCTTTCTTATTGGACCTCGAGCTACTTATGCCCTCTCCGCTTTGCTGGGGGAGATATTTCCCTCTGGAGCAGTGACCCCCCATCGTCACCAAATGGGGGAAAGGAAATCCATCCCACCCTCCCGCCAAGAGCTGGGGAACCCCTCGGAGCCCCCCTGGCGGTTTAAGGGCAGTGTGCACACGATGGGGTCTGCTTGCCTAGACAGAAACACCCTTAGTGCTAGTCATCAGGTTTTCTCTTCAAGAACAATTGCACATCCCGCCCTGGCTGGTGTGGCTCAGTGGATTGAGCGCCAGCCTGTGAACCAAAGGGTCGCTGGTTCAATTCCCAGTCAGGGCACATGCCTGGGTTGCAGGCCAGGTCCCCAGTAGGGGGCGCGAGAGGCAACCACACATTGATGTTTCTCTCCCTCTCTTTCTCCCTCCCTTCCTCTCTCTCTATAAATAAATAACATGTTTTGTTGTGTGTTTGTTTTTTTTTTTAAGAGAACTGTTGCCCATTTTACAAATGCAAGGGGATGGGTCCAGTTAGATATGAGGCCACCAGCTCTGGCTCTGGCTGCGTGTAGGGACAGCAGCTCGGGCGCCTGGGACTCACTGGTCTCCCCCAGAAGTGAACGGTGGGACCAGAATGCAACAGCTGCTCTGCACCTTGGAAGGCCTTGAGGAGCTTGGTCTCGTGATTGAGGTCTTTTAAATTAGCGACCTTGCTCAGCATGGTTTTTAGAGATTTGAATGGATATTTTTTGTTTTGGTTTTTAACCAAATACAACACACCAGCAGCTTGAAGACGACAGTTGATAAACACCGAACCAGAAGATGTGGAAAATGGCATAGGAGGCGGGGGCAGGGGGACTCGAGCCCTCGGGGAGATGAGTGCTATCAGGCCACAGAGCACCCCGACCCGGGCTCCAGCATGAAACTGGAAAGGCCCACACAGCCCCTGTGATTCTGTGACCTCTGACACCTCATCCTCAAATGCTCTTAGGTGTATGGAACGGGGAAGGGTATTTCTATTCCCTCAGCCAGCAAAGAGCCGTTCCAGACTTGCGAACCGTGGTCTCGTTGGAAAGATTGCAGAATCTAATCACTGGCTTCGTGAACTTCTCGGCACTCAGCCTCCTGCCCAGTGCGCAGCTGCGGTCTCTCCCTCTGTCACCTCGAGGCCTCACGTTCCACGGCGGGGGCCTGTTGCAAGCAGGTGCGTGGGCTTCCAGGCCCTCTCCACCTGCTTCCGTGAGAGCAGCTCCACTCTCCCCTGCTCTGTCTGTTCGAGAGCCAGGGAAGGTTCTGTTTGAGATCGGGGTTGGTAGGGGGGTCCTTCTGCTTCAAAACAGAAACTTGAACATCCGTGTTACCAGGCTGCTGGCATCCTTTGTTAAGTTGCTGGCCACTCAGTGGCATGTTTGGAAACAGAACTACATTAAGATGCGTAGATAGGGTCCAAGTGTCGTGTGAATCGACCACAATCTGTTCACCCCGTTCATTCCCCTGCTGATGGGTATTCAGGTGGGCTCCCGCTTTGCACCATCCCAAATACGGCTTCCGTGGCCTTGAGGGCGTTTTTGACATTGACCGTGATGGACGGTGCACTGTAGGCTGGGCCAGACAGGAAGGGCTGGCAGGAGGGCGTAGACGGAGTGTGAGCGTGTGGGGGGTGGAACAGGACTAGCAGCTGCACAGCCGCACAAACAAAAGGGGTAGAAAGAAAACACGGGGGTGGGCCCACGAACCACTGCGTGCTTTCCTGTGTGATCAGTTACTGCGGCTGCAAACCTCCTCTTCCCCACCCCTGTGTGAGGTCATTGTGAATCTCAGTTTTCATCTCACATCCTGTGTGTTGCCAGTTCTGGTACCAACGTGAGTTCAATCTTTTCTGGGCTCACAGCATGAGCTCTTCGGTCGTGGGTCGTAGAGATAGTCGACCCAGGGCGAAAACACAGAATAAGCGTGATTCATTCCGCATGCGCGTGGGGCAGGCTCTTCCCGCTCTCTCCCTGTCTTTCCTTTGCCTGTCACGCTCGGAACACTTGGCCCTTTGACTCTGTCCCCGGGGCTTCCGTTGTCTCCACTGGCATACCCTTTCCGGAGGGCCCCGTATTTGAAAAGCATTGCAAGGCAGAGCTCCCGGCCAAACCAAGGATGATGACGGCTCTGGGGGCTGCCAGAATCACTTCTTCGATTTATTTGTACTCCATGATAACAAACGTACTTATTGTCGGCGTTTACGAATCTGAAACCCTGGTGGATCTAATGCAGCAGCGCAAATTGGGACCAGCCCGCTTGGTCGGGAGTGGCCCGTCATGGGGAGTCTGGAGCTACTAACTCAATTGGCTTTGACATGTGACAAATGTGGCAACCGCCTACAGTCTACCCTGACTGATGACTGTCTCAGAAATGCATTCAACTGGCCATCAGAGGAGCCAGTCTCTAGGGCCCCCGTCTCACTGCTTGGTGTGGACGAGAAGGTTGCAGTGGCGTGGCTTTGATCTCCTGGGCCAGCCCCCTTGGACTCGTCACAGCTCGGGGAGGCTGAGTGCATCAGAGGGCACCACCGAGTGAGCTGGTGTCGGTAGTGAGCCAGCCCGCCACGGGCCAGGGCGGGACGAGCGAGCAGCCCTCCTGACACGGTGGGAAAAGCAAGTCACCCATTCACTCAGCAACCTCTGCTTCCTCCCCTATAAAATGAGGGCAAGGGAAATGGCCAGAAAAATGAAAGTGGCTATCACGAATGAAAAAGAATTGAAGCGTGCTGCTTGAATGCTAGTTGTTCGTACTATGTTTGGCTGAACCCCATCTAATGTTTTCGGGGTTTTTTTGTTTGTTTGTTTTTTTAAGTACTTTTTTTCTTTTAGATTTTATTTATTTATCTTTAGAGGGGAAAGGAAGGAGAGAGGGAGAGAAACATCAATGTGCGGTTGCCTCTTGTATGTCCCCTGCCGGGAACTGGCCTGGCAACCCAGGCATGTGCCCTGACTGGGAATCGAACCGCGATCCTTCGGTTCGCAGGCCCGCGCTCAATCCACTGAGCTACACCAGCCAGGGCTTAATGTTTTCTTTAAACTCGCAGTGTTTGGGTCTCTCTGTTCCGCCGGTTAACTGTGAGCTCCCTGCCTTCTCACGCTGGTCTGTTGTGTGACTTCGTGTTTTCTGTCCCCTTCTGCACGGCCCGCATTTCTGGCCCACGCCTCTCCTGCAGCGGGCCACCTGTGCGTATCTGTCCATCGGATGAACTCGAACGCATAACTAACGTGCCTTTTTAAAACTCCCCATGTTGGCAGGCAGATGAGGAGCGGCTTTACCTTTTTTATTTGTTTCTGTATTTTATGTCTTTCTATTTGAAGCGATGTATTTGATTTGAAAGGATTAGCATCACTATATTAGGATCACAGGGTCATCGGGTTGTATTTTTCTTGAAGGAATTTCAAAACCGGCTTTATTGTCAAGGAACCGAGCTGCGCTCTGGGCTGGACAGCTCTCTCTCTCATGGGCCAGTTTGCAGAGAAGGCAGGCAACTGGGTTGGCTGGACAGGGCCTGGGGGGGAGGGATCCAGCTTTTTGTGGGGGAGGCCCCTGGGAGGGGTCGGTCCCCCTGGCTGGGCTGGCCAGTGGGCAGGGGCTCGGGCTTGCCCCCTTCCTCTGCACAGCGCTGGCACTTTCTAATCCATTACCTTCCTCCTGAATCCCGACCCCCTCCTCCGCTGACGCTGCCCCCACGGGAACGTACACTTCTGAATGGTTTACTTAGCGACGGGCCCTGCCTGCCTGGACCCAGCGCCCGGCGCTTCCTCCCTCTCTCCCGCTGGACAATGCTGTCAAAGCCCATCTCTCCCACGAGGGGCCTCGGCCTCCACATACGTCACATTGTCCAGCTTGCTAGAAAGTTCCTTGGCCTTCCGCCTATGGCTGCGAGAACAGCGGGTCCCCCGTTGCTGCTGCCACGCAGGTAAACAGGCATGTTTCTTCTTCCCGTGGTGGCAGGCGCATCTCATCGTCCTGAGTGGGGAGCCGTCTGAAGAGGAGGCCGCGGCGTCCGCGCACTGGGTCGCCCGCGCTGCCATGGCTTCTGGGAGGCCGGAGGACCACGGTGAGAGCGCGCCTTCCTGGGCCGGATGGAGCAGGGGGAGCCGGTGGGCGGAGCCGTGACGTGGGCCCTTTGGGGAGCCCTTGGGGCTTTCTCCGGCCGTCTGTAGCCGTGTCTCTCAGGTCTCTATCCCTGCTCGGCCTTCCTCTGATCTTTGATTCTCAAACGCGGTCAACCTCCATCCAAACGCAGCTTTTATAAGCCCCAGAGAATCCGTGCTGGACCTATGGGGAAATCTCCGCTTTCACAGGGGTCTGTTCTGAAAGATCGCTGCGGAGCGGCAATGGCAGCAGATCTGGCCCGCTGGGACCCGCGTCCAGTCTCGCAGGGCGCTGGGCGTCCAATTAGGATGGACTGGCGCGGTCTCGGGACTCCGAAAGGGAGCTGCCCCTCGTGACTCAGAGGGTTTTTCTTAGCCGCACAGAAAGGGCAGCGGCTGCGAGCCTGGGGGCTCTTCCATCCCCCACCCTGGGGCCAGAGCGTAGAACCCGCCTCTGTTGATGGAGGACACGCTTGCCAGTGACTTTGTTTTTCCGGTCAGGATATTCAGGGACAGAGTACAACTCACAAAGAGGACCTAGGGGTATATTCCAAGATGTCAACTAAAGATAATTGTAGAATAGTAAAATAAGGGCCAATGAGCCAGCAAGCCCAACATCAGTTCCAGGACGGCCTGGGGCTGGGCTCCGGGAGCAGGGGTGGAGCTAAAACAAGGAGGAGGCTGGTGAGGGGTGGGGATGGTGGGACGGAGGCCTCCCTGAGCCGTCCGCTCTGTGCGGGTCTCTGGGCCAGGATGGGGCTCCCGTCTGGGGCAGGGCTGGCGCGGGGATTCGGGGTTTACCTGTCTCTCCGGTCCTTCTTGTCAATACTTCCTTCCAGTCTTCTGGGGCTTGGAGGAGCCTGTCTGGGAACAGAGAGAGAAGGCCAGAGACCTTTCCGCTCCTTACTCCTTAGGACTCGCCTTACATAACAATCGATTTCAGAACCTCCAAGGAGCCAACATTTTGAGCAGCTTAATGGTGCCTAAAATTCCTGTAATGGGGGGAAAGCCTTCCATTCCACAGCTGCTACGAGGCACTTAAAATGCAAATGCACCTTTGATGGAAACCCCTGGAATAGCAGGAGCCACAAATCTTAAATGTCTGTAGGAACCAGCTAAGCAGTGTGAGTGAAGTGGATAGTTACTCGAAGCAATAGGCCTGGCTGGCGTGGCTCAGTGGTAGAGTGTGGGGCTGTGAACCAGAAGGTCGCTGGTTTGGTTCCCAGTCAGGGCACATGCCTGGGTTTCAGGCCAGGTCCCCAGTGGAGCGTGCGCAAGAGGCAACCACACATTGATGTTTCTCTCCTTTTCTTTCTCCCTCCCTTCCCCTCTCTCTAAAAATATGGTAAATAAAATCTTTTTAAAAAATTACGGAAAAAAAAAGAAGCAATAGCAGCAGCAAGCATACCACTTACACATGGCAGGTTCCTGTTGGCTGTACAGTGAGCGAGACGATAGGGAATGGTGAGGACTGTGGCAAACTGGAGAAACCTGTACCCTGTCCAAAGTGAGCAGCTGTTGCTCAGCTCCAGCCCATCGCTGTCATGTGGACGACAGGCTCATTAGGTTGGCAGATCATATGCTTTTTCAAAAGAAAGTGGAAATCTGGATATTTATGTGAAGCTGGTTCATCATTGGTGGTAACTAACTCAGATACATTCCAGGCTCTGACTTGAGACAGAACAAGGGTGAGGGCTGGGCCCGTACCCGCAGAGCCTGATGTGATGAGGAGTGGTCGGACCCCATGGGCTCCACCATGTGCCAAGGAAACTCCTACGTATGGTATCTCAGCGTTGCTCTCCTGGGCCTACACCTGCCTGTGCTGAGCACACTTTTTTTTTTTTTTTAAAGAATAATTAATGAGAAAAACATTTCTCATCTGGGGAGTCTCCATAGCCTGCCTGCTGCATGCCCATGGAAGGTATTGCCCTCTGATTAAAAAAAAAAAAAAAAGTCACTGCTAAGAAGCCTGAGTGTTTCCGGCTTCTCGCTCAAGCTGCTCCTTTGCTCCGAGCCCCCCCCAACCCCCCGCCGCATTCCTCACACAGACAAAACTGCCCTAGATGTCACGGAGGAGGCTGATTTTGCATAAGGACTCCCGATTCGGGCTCCTGGAATGTCCCTAACCTGGGCCATGCCGGCCCCCCGGAGCAGCCATAGACAAACTTGGTATCCACAGCTCACCCAACCCTGCTCAGTGTCCAGGGCACTGGCTGTGGGTTTATAACTCTTCTCGTAAAGGATATTATTAAAATGGAATGTGTTGGAGCCAAGTCCATTTCAGTGTAAACCTTGGACAGGCAGAGTCTGCTGAGCCCAGGCGGCCTTGTTTGGAAGCGGCCCCATCCTCAGCCCGGGCCCCGGTGGCCCTGAGAGCTCCTCAGTGTCCAGAGATATCAAAACGGAACGGGCTGTGCCCCCTCTGAGCCTTGGGGACAGGGGGTAGCGCCCCTGGCTGTATGGACCAGACTCAGGAGCGTGGGGGTTCTTGCGATGTAATTCCCTGTGCACAAATACTTCCATCTCCCCGGCTGGCCCCCACAGGAACCAGCCCCTCCCCTCATTTTGCACAATAGACACAAGCTAAGCTCTGTGTCTTCACTGAGCTCCTCTTTTCCACCCTCCGCAGCCTTCCCTTTTCTTACCTCTCCCTCCTGGGCCCTGCCTTGTCAGCTTGCCCCATGCCGGGCCCCGCCCAGCCCCCTCCCTGCCCACTGGGTGGCTGATGCCCCTCAGGTCCTGTTGCCAGGGGTCCAGGGAGCCAGGAAGCCCCAGAGGACAGGAAGTTGCAGCTGCAGGGGTGGGCAGCTCTTGGGGCCAGCGAAGAAGAAGGGGGAGTGTGGCCTCTTCTTCACCCCGAGTCTGTGCTGTTGGACAGCCTGGGGCAGAGCTGAAGCCCTGTCGAGTTTTGCTCGCATCTTGGTGTCAGAAGCACGTCTGTGGCTTTGGTCCTGTCCCGGGGGGTGGGGGGAGGGCCAGGGGCGCGAGTGCTCCGAAACTCCTTCGTGAGGCTCTAGTGGTTCCGTTTGGCGCTGGCTCGTGAGCTGTGTTCAGAACTGCTCAGAAAAGCCTGCTATTTATACCCCCTGACTCAGCTTCAAAGAGGGTTTTAGGGCCACTTGTGGGAAACATATATGCTCCCCCAAGACGAGGGGCCAGGGCAATAGGCCTGAGGTTGCTCCCTGGGTGGCCCCAAGGGGTGGTGGGGTCTGGCCTGGCCCCGGTCAGCTTCCTGGTGGTGAGCACGGTTGATTGAGGCTGGAAGGGACAGCCCCAGAATTCCTGGGATCACGTGGCCGCCCCTCCTGGGAGCCATGCCCAGGCCCTCTGAAAGAGACCTCCCCTGAAGAGGGCCCCCGGTGTGGACCCCAGAGGGCCCACAGCGGGGAGAAAGCCTGTCCTGGCCTTCGTGCTTGGGCTGCCCCCACACCCCACCCACCCCATCCCGGCAGGTTCCCTCAGGCCAGCCCCCAGCTGGCTGCGGATGGGCTCAGGTCCCTTGGTTGGCTGGCTGAATGCCAAGCGAGGCTTTAAGACTTTCCATTTTCAAATAATTCCCTGGGGTCCTTCCTGCTTTGGCAGCTAGTGCAGAGTATGCACTATTTACTGTCGCAAAAGATAATTGTCACCCCGTGCACGCAGGCCTGCCTCTTCATGAAAGCAGCCCTCACTGTTCCAGCACTGGCCTGGGACAGGCGGCCTCCAGCCAACGAGCCCAGCGTCACTGCGATTTATTTTAATTAAAAGTGTCCTGACCCCCAGAGAGCCAAGCGACCCTGTATTCCCCTTGCTCTGTGGACGAAGCCCTGCTTTCTCGTGCCTGCCCGGGAGCATGTGGGTGGAACTGAGTCCCCGGGCCCTGAGGGGACCTCCGGCCACCCTGCCCATTGAGCCACACTTCCTCCGTCATCTCTAACCTTTCTGTTGCAGAGAATATGGGAGATTCGTGGCCTTGCCCTGTGCCCCCAGGGCTCGGAGGGATCCGCTCAGTCATGCTGCTCTGCTTTAGAAAATGACCTCACCCTCCGCCCGGGCCACTGGCATCGGGTTGCAGAGGATTCTAGAAGAGGTGTTTAAAGATAGGGGTGGCCTTGTGCACAAGCACAGCACGCAGGCTGGGAGGTGGCATCCCACCCACCCTGCTGGGACTTTCTGGAAAGCTTGTTGTCCCCTGTCCCAGGTGGATGCCCCTGTCTCCTCCCAGGAGAACAAGCTGCTTATCAGGGTGTCACTTGTTAGCCAGGCCGATCTGCTCTCCCCTCCCAGGCCAGTCCTGTGGCTCAGAGTTCAGGAAGTTAACCTGGGGGGCTGGAGGAGCGACAGAGAGACCAGTTGCTCAGAGTCTCCCAGCGAGGGTGAAGATAACAGCAGTTTCACGCTGGCGCACAGGGGAGGTGCCCCCAGTGGGCACCTTAGACGTGCCTCTGCTCCTGAGTTCCAGTTCTGGGAGACAAGGGTCCTGGTGTGTGGTCAAGCTGCCTGTGGTGACAGACGTCAGAGAACTACACCCCCCTCTCCGCTGCCCCGGTCCCGCCTCCCTCTGACCAGAGACCTTCCCAGAACAGAAATGGGAAAACCCTGGACCTTTAGAAATGCGGAGGACTCCAGCGTGGAGGAGAGGAAGCAGGCTGACCCCAGAGGGCAAATTCCCAGACAGGGCCCGTCTGTACCTCCCACCACAATGCCTAGCTTCCTCTCACCTCGGTAGTCACGCTGCCTTCGGTTTAATAAATTCCTTCCTCCCTCCTCTCTCTTCCTTCCTCCCTCGCTGCCATTTTTCCAGAGATCCGTATGTGCTGACAAGCACCCTCTCTGGGAAATATGAATTGGTCTCCCTGAGTCAGAGGTTATAAGCCATTTACACGCTAGTCTGAATTAGGCAGAACAGCTTCCTATCTCCCAGCATGCCCGTGAGATCAGCTCCGCTAAGGGAAAGGAACAGGCAGCAATCAGGGTTAGGGGACTCGCTTCGACAGGAGTGCTTTGGGGGGCGGTTGGTTGGCATGTGTCCACTCGGGGAAGGCATACCATAAGAGGTAGGAGAGATTGACAGGAAAGGGGTGGAAAGGTGTCAAGCACGGCTGTGTCCACCTGGGTCTGAGAGATCTGGTACTTCCCCAGGAAGGGGAGGGAAATGCGCCCCATCCCTTTGGGCAGACCCCCTTTGTCTGAGCACAGCAACACTGCTTCTGCCAAAATCCAGGGTCTGAAAGTCAGTCCCCGCCCATTCCACCCCAGCTCCTTCCTACACCCTTCACATCTACTGGTATTTAAAGAAGAGGCTCATCTGTGGGGGGAACGAGGCTGAGACTTGGAAAGATCCTTGTTCATAAAGAACGACTTGGCTCCCTTCTTTAGTGCACTTCTAATTAGACAGAAAATGAAACTACCAAGAGCACTCCACTCCTGAATATCCCCATTAATTTTGAGACATGGAATGCTGATGTCCGTAACAGTTTGAGAGACAACAAAATAAACGCCACATTATGCTCACATCAGCTGTCATCAGATTAATCAACGCAGCCGAAGTTAATGCTTCGTTTGAGCGGTAAATCTGTGACGTTGTCTCCCACGAATCAGCTGTGAGTAAAAAGGATGCAATACTTTTATTTTCTTTTTAAGATTTTATTTATTTATTTTTAGAGAGAGGGGAAGGAGGGCAGGGGGAGAGAAACATCAGCGTGTGGTTGCCTCTCGAGCGCCCCCTACTGGGGACCTGGCCTGCAACGCAGGCATGTGCCCTGACTGGGAATTGAACCCGCGACCCTTTGGTTTATAGGCCGGCGCTCAATCCACTGAGCCACACTAGCCAGGGTGGGGTAATATTTTCCATGCAGTGGAATAGAGTGGAGTGATACTCTATAAACCCATCTATAGTGATACTCTATAACCCATGGCCAGAGCACCATTCAAAGAGAGGCGGTTCCTTAATGAGCCTGGAAAGTGAGTGATGCCTTCCGTCCAGGGGATAGTTTGCTTTCGTGTATCACTGGGAGAGCTGGGGCATATGAAAAACCAAGGGAAATAAATGGCTGCATCCTTCTGAGACCTCAGTCCTTTCTGACGAAACAGGCAACTTAATGGGAGAAAGACAGTTTCCTTATCTGGGTTCCCTTATTCAAATGCTTGTCATTTTCAGATAGTTCTGCGCCTCTGAAGGCACGTTTATTTTGTTTCCGTTTCAAATGGGCCAGCAGTTTTCGCAGTTGTTGCTACGATGCTTTTCCTGCAGATATGGCGGAGCAGCACTTCCGAAAGAGCCTGGACAAGCTTAAGGATGCCGAGGGCACGGGGAAAGCCAAGTTTCTTTCCATCCAAGACGAATACTGCCATTTCCTCCAAGTCAGTGGGCAAGAAGAGGTGAGTGAGTCTGGACTGCAGCTGACTAGTTATTTTCACACGGGCGGCCCAGTTGGTATCCAAAGGGCCTCTCAAGTCCTTCGTTCTGCAAGCATCCAGCAGGCATCTGCTGTGTGCAGGGCACGTGACCAGCCACGTGGGCCCTGTCGGGCAGCTTCCAGACCCTCGCTCGGTTGTTTATGAGGGTGGAGACGCCCCAGCCACCCGCAAAGGCATCCGAAGGCCCTGCTTATGGCAGCCCGCAGCTCTGGCTGGGCCGCAGCTCGTGCCCGAGCGTGTCACTGACGGAGCAGGACGCAGGCTGGAGTGTGGCCCTCCCCACGCCCCTGCCCACCAAACGTGGCAACCTTGCTGGTTCTCACCCTTGGTGCCGAGCCCTCCTCTTCTTTAATCCTCTCTCCGTTGACCCACCCACTGTGGGCTCCAGCTGCGTCGGCCAGGGAGGGCTGGCCCCGAGGCTAGTCACAGGGATGAGCGAGGGCCATCCCAGAGGTGGTCGCAGCCCGCACCTGGGCTAGAACACTGCGCCAACAGGGAGGTGATCTTGCAGGAGGAAAATGCGTCACAAGGTAAAATTGTGAGGGTCCCTCTTGGGTTTATCTTCCAGTTATGCCTCTTGCCTGCTCCAGAACCTTCTCTGAGCCCATCGGCCTGGCTCAGAGGCCCTCCACCCCCAGGCCAGTCTGTGACTCTGCCTCATCGCTCCTGGCTCCCCTTCCTACTTTCTCTGCTGCAGCCAGACAGGTCTCCTCACTGACCTTGACCCTGCCACGGGCTTCTCCCATTGCACGCCTACCCTTGTTTCTCACACCCTCTTCTGCACTCCCCTCTCCATTCACCTTTCCCAGCTCCCCCAGGCTGACTCAGTGGGGTCCTCGCAGCCCCTCTGGCATCTCTCCTGCTGCCACCGCAACTTGCTGCTCAGGTTCACGCGTCTCTCTCTCGAGTTCCCCCAGTCGGGCTGACAATGGCACGGAAAGCTGCACTTAGGAAGTACGGTCGGGCTGTGTCCTATCAGTGCCTCCTCCAACCTGGCAGCCACTTCCCGGCACTGCACCACGCTAAGTCCTGGCCCACGGATGTCCCCGGGTGTGACAGGCTTTAGCATCAGCCAAGTCCCCCAGGCACTGAGGCGGGTCACAGATTCCCGATTGACACAGTGCCTCTGTCCCTTCCAGGGGGCCCTCTTTCCACCTGCGAGATTTTTCTGGCCCATCAATCCCTTTGCTGTGGTTCCCCAAACACCTTGTCGTGTTGTTGCCAACACAGGAGTGAGGTCGTGCTAGCGCCTTCTGTCCAGAGAAGCCGTTCAGGACGCATTCAAGCCCACGTGGTGGGGAAGCCCCCTTCACCGGCCCCGGCTTGAGTTGGCTCCGCAACTCAGCGTCTCTGTTCCGCAGCTGCCATGTCGCCTCGCAGCAGATCCTAGAAGAATTTCGGGCGGAACGTGGGCTACCCACAGAGAGGGTTTTCCCTCCGTATGTCTTGGTGTCTGACCGAGGACATCCCTATCAGAAGATACTGGTCTCTGACCAACTCACGTTTTTTAGTCCCCGTTGGTAGAAATAAATCAGAAAGCCCAGAGAAAATGTCAGCTATATTTAATTTTTCAGCGTGTTGGAATGTTTGCTTTTGGTTTCATACACGATGGCTTATGAGAAATAGAAAGCCCTGCAACATGTGTGGGATGTTGTGTAAATGGGTGAGTCCCCAGGAAATAGTAGTTTTCACTGAGGTGAGAATGTCACGGTGCCCAGAGAGAGGACACCCTGCCACCAGAAAGGATGCAAGTCCCTGGCCGATTCGGATCCTGCCTCTGCCACTGATGAGCTGTCCGACTCTGGGCAAGTTTCTTGGCAGCGCTGTGCCTCCGTTTCCTCCTCTGTCAAACGAGGGTTACAACTGTCCTGCCTGAAGGAGGCCGTGAGAATTCAGTGAGGTCACACACGTCAGCTCTTTAGCACAGCTCTGGACACTCCAAGGACATGTCCACGTAGCTTTTTTTTTTTTCTCACTACTCAGCTAAAATGGTTCTTACCATCTCTGAAGTGGCTTTTTCTCCACGCGTCTTTCTGCATTCTCTCCTCAGACCTCACACCTCCCCCCACTCCGTGGAGGTCACGTCTGTCTCCTATTTAACCACAGGAAAGTAGGCTCAGTGCATAAGACAGTCAACCCAAACCCATTGTCCTCAAAAGGGAAAATACTCATGAGGACACATCGCTTTCTTAAGAGGACTTGACCTTCATCAGCCTTGGAACTTCTGTAACCAGAGGGCTTTCCGTTCCTGTCACAGAGAGCAACCGCAATCCTGAGAGAGTCCCTGGAGGCCAAAGTGGGGGTGTTCGGCGACCTCAGTCCGGAGGTGGCGGAGACGTACCGGCTCCTGGGTGAGGCCGACCTGGCACAGGGGAACCTCGGCGGGGCCCACAAGAAACTGGGCAAGGTAAGGCTGGAGCGACACCACTTCAGAGGAAGGGCCTCCCTCCCTTCCTCCCCTCGGGTCGCTTTCCCCCCTCCATTGTGTTCTTTCTAAGTGGAGCACTGTAAGCCCTGGCCGGAGGGGCTCAGTGGGTCGGAGCATTGTTCTCTACACCAAAAGGTCGTGGGTTTGATTCCTGGTCAGGGCACATACCTTGGTTATGGGTTTAGTCCCCAGTTGGGGTGCGTATGGGAGGCAGCCAATCGATGTTTCTCTCTCACATGGATGTTTCTCTCTCTGTCTCCCTTCCTCTCTCTCTAAAATTAATGAACATATCCTTGGGTGACGATTAAAAAAATAAATGAAATCAATTGTCCTTCAAAAAGGCCTTATTTAAAATCTTAAAAAAAAAAAAAAAAAAAAAAAAAAAAAAAGCCCTGGCTGGTGTAGCTCAGTGGATTGAGTGTGGGCCTGCGAACCAAAGGATCGAGGTTCGATTCCCAGTCAGGGCACATGCCTGGGTTGCCAGGCCAGTTCCCGGCAGGGGACATACAAGAGGCAACCGCACATTGATGTTTCTCTCCCTCTCTCCTTCCTTTCCCCTCTAAAGATAAATAAATAAAATCTTAAAAAAAAAAAGGCCTTATTTACGTAAGATGACTGCACCTTCGTAGTGGATTTAAACTGACAAAAAAGCATTAGTAATCCTCTTATACACGTATGTTTTCTTTAATGAATCATCAATTATTTTTCACCATGCAAATATATTTTTAATTTTTATGTAGTGTAATTTATCAATCTTTTTTCCTGGACTCTCTCTATATACCAAGATTATAGAGGAAGTCTTCTGTGGGTTCTGCTAGCACTTATCTATTTATTTCTGTTTTAATTTGGAGTTTATTTGCGTGGTTGTGGTGAGGTATGAATCTAACATTATCTTTTTTAGTTTTTTCTCCCGTTCCACTGATCTCTGTTTATTCCGATGCCAGTTCCTCATTGTTTTCAACGTAGAGATTTCATGGCCTGATCTGATAGGCCTAGACATGGCTCCTGGGTTTTCTCCTCCTTAGAATATCAGGTTTTGTAGATAGGTGAGCATGTTTATCTTCCACATAAATTTTAGTGTCAACTCGTCTAACTGCGTAAGAAGTATGGGGGTATTCTCAGGAGGTCTGTGTTATTTGTAAGTGAACTTCAGGAGAACTGATGTCTTCATCACATGGCGAGTCGTTTTATTCAAGAACAGGGATTTCTTTTTACTTGTTGGTGTCTCCTTTTGTATCATTTAGGCACATTTTAAAGTGCACGTTTTATAGGTGTTGCACATTTCTTATTAGGTTGATTTCTAAGCATTTCGTCTTCTTTAATACTATTATACATGGAGTTTTATCCACTATTATAACTTTCATCTGGTTATTTGATTGTGTGTGAAGATTTTGGTTTTTCTACATTCATTTTATATTCTGCTAACTTACTTACTTCTTTTCTGGCCTGAATTGATTTGAGAATTGATTCTCTCAGGTTTACCAGGTATTCTGTTACATCATCTGCAAATAGTGTTACCTTTTGCTTTTCAATTCTTACGGCTCTGATTGGTTTCCGTTGCCTAATTGCATTGGTTCATACCTCCAGTCCAATAATGAAACGGTGGTAGAGATGGTAGGCATCCTTGTCTTGTTCCTGATCTTAGTGGAAACGTCTCTGTTGATTCTTCATTTCGTAGATGCTGGCTTTCGGACTAAGGTTTATACGTTTTATCATGTTAAGGAAGTAGCCATTATCTTCTATTTTCAGAAGTAGTTTTGTTTTATTAGTAGTGCGTTGGATCTTATTCATTGTTTTTCGAGCATTGGTGGAGATAATCCGATGATTCTTCTTAGATCACTTAATATAGTGCATTTTATTATAGTCTGAAACCAACTTTGCCTTCCTGGAATAAATCCCCTTGGTCATGTTGAATTATATTCTTCATATGAGGTTGATTAGTTTGCAAATATCTGTGTTAAGATTTTTGCACCAATATTTATATTTGTTTAAGTTTCAGCTTTTGCTTCATAGAAGTAATTTGGAAGTCTACCTTTATTTTATATACTGAAGGAATTTATGCAGCCTTAAAACTATCTAGTCTTGAGAGGTTTGTACTTCCTATGAAACTCTTTAGGGCGAGTACTTCCTTTGTGGGGAACTCGATTGACAATTTTCTTTATTCTACAAAAAAATTGATTTGTTGATGTATTTTATCTCTAATGGGGTCATTTTGGTGACCTGTCTTTTTACCAGGTAACTGTTCCATGTACATATTCAGATTGGCATAGAGATTTGCAAAGTATTCTCATGATTTTTTTTAATAGTTATTTTCCCATTATAATATCTTAGTTTATATTTGGATTTCTCTCACTGTTTGCTGGGTGGGGGCACAGGGGTTCAGGGAAGGTATTTAATGCGTGCGGGGGGCCCCTGTCCTGGGTGCCAGATGTGGGGGGGGGCTCCACCCACAGAGCCCCATCCCTCCATCACGGATGAAAATAAAACTACCAAGACATGATCTGCTTGGGGAGGAGAGGTGGACAAACTCTCAGAGGAGAATGACCCAGAGCCCCTTCCTTACTAGGCTTTTATTGGGTTCCAATACACAGGAATACAGGTTTAACATGTCAAAGAAATCTGAGGGCTTAGTCTGAGTCAGTGTCTGTCAGAAAAGAGGGTTGCCAGACTTTGGGAGACATACCCATTTCCTCCTCGGACCCTTATCATTTAAATGAGAGCACTCTTAGCAAAGCAGGTTTCACAGGACTTTACAAAATCTTTCTTATGCCCGATCACCCAGGGAGCCATCCTGGCCGGCACAGGGCTGCACCGCTCACCATCATAGTTTCAGGCTTTAAGCCGATTAGGCTCAGGAAGCAGACGACATCTCCCAGACGGAAATGGGGACTCAGGCTATGTCAGAATAGCCGGGAGGCGAGGGTCCATCACCCCCTCTTTGCTGCAGCCCCTGAGTCCTTCCATGAGGGCCTCCCAAGTGGTTGTGTCTGGCTTGGGTTGCCCCTCCCATGAGGAGTCTTACCCGTCATTGACTGCCAACCAAGCATTGGGGCCAGAGATAGATGAGGCAGAAGCAGTGCTCCTGCCAGGGAGATAAGCTTTGTCTCCTCAGTAGCTCACGTCCTCTTGACAGAACAGACCTAGATGAAGTGGGTCCCTAGGCTCTTACACAGCCCACCATGGGGTGAGGGTTACAACTCCTGAAACCAGGCTGAACGGTCCGCAACAAATGCGTAGCCCTGTAAAGATTATGGCCTGGGAGAGGCAGGGCTTCCCAGGCTGGAACAGGGAGGCGGGTAAAGGTGGGGTGGGGGACTGGAGAGTGAAACCGGTTTAAGAAGCTGTCGGGGAGCCAGGCTCCGCAGGTGAGCACGCAGGTGAAGGGGCTGAGACTCGTCCCTTCAGGCAGCGGTCCCCGGTGGCAGCCTCCGCAGGCCGAGTCCGGCCCACTGCCTGCTTTCGTACGGCCCATGAGTTCACAGTGGTTCTTCCGGCTGATCGTACAGTCTGCAGTCATACAGATGATAGAAACCGAGCTGACGATGGGGAGCGCTGACTCTGAACCCCAGTGGAGATGTGATGCCCTCCCCGCAAAAAATCCATTCTTCTCCTTGGAACCAGATTATGAAAGACCGTGCTCGTTATTACGTTCTGAATTTCACCGGCAAACTTCGTGGAACATTTTGTGTCTCATCACCTCAGTACCCACATAGGAACCTCGATTTTGGTCTGTTGGCACTTGGCGCCTGCGATCGCGACCGTGTGCCCTTTGCAGGAAGGTTGGCCAAACCTTGCTCGGAGCAGCTGGGAGCCGTTTAGGGAATTGAAAGCAGGCCTCAGTTTTCCCATCTGTAAAATGGAGACGACAGGCACCCTCCGGCCCTCCTGCCTTTGTTCTGGGGTGGCACGAGGTGAGGCGTGTGGGGCTGCTTGGATCAGCGCCAGGCCCTGACGAGCGCAGAGGGCAGGCGAAGACGGGAGGGAGGAGAAGGCAGAGCTTTCCCGGCCCCTGGGCCTCTCCACTTTCCTTCCCCTTGCTCATTTCTCCCCCGAGGTGTGGGGGTGAAACAGGGAAAAGCTCTTCTGAAGGTCTAGCCTAGCCACGCAAGTCCAGGCGGGAGAGGGGCCCCCGGAAACGGGGTGAGGCAGCAGATGGTAGCAGACAAGAAACGTGAGCGGGGGCCACCCAGACCTTCAGCACACCCTGCTGGCTCTGGCCGGGCTGGGCTGGTACCACGGCCGACCACTGTGTGCTTAGGGCCCGGCCCGCTGCTGCCAAGGGCGGCTTACACATCCGTCTTGGTCCCCACAGTAGTCCAGCAGGCCGGGCCTTACTAGCCTTGCTTAACTGACAAGGGGCCTCTAGGAGTTAAGCACGTAAATTGTCTATGGGCTGGTTACTCCCCCCAAAAGCCCACCTTTTTCTTTTATACCAATAGTTCAAGAAGCGTGGGTCTTCAATCCCCTGCTTCAGGGTCTCCTTCTGAACTAATAGAGCCTGGGGCTGGGGTTCGGGGTCCCAGGGGTCTGCATTGTGCTCCTGGGGGAAGCATGAGCGTCACCGTGCTGGCCCGTGCCCACCCGCAGGGCTGAAAATCAGCTCCGTTTCAAGAGACTCTCCGGTTTCATCACCTCTAAAACCCGCGGTGGAAGCTGGTGAAATTTTTTCCCTTCAGTTTGACCTCATTTCCCACCAGTCTGAAATCAATGGCTTTGGCATGTTAAAGCTCTCTGGCCACGGGCCAGAATCCAAGAGCAAGGATCGAACTTGGTCCCCGTGGGGGGGTGCACGCTGCGGTACGTGCCGACCTCATTTCCACGTGCGCCCGTAGGAGGCAGGCTGGCTGCTCCCTGCGCACGGGCTGCAAGCAGGCCTTTCCCGTCCGCGGCGGAACCGGACATCCCCAAATGCCGTATTTAGCCATGAGCTCTGTGGAGCTGGCCACTGCTTCTGCAAGCTCCCGGCCCAGTCTCCCTCTTGTTTTGGTCACAACAGCTTCAGTCCCCCACTCTTTCAGCTCTGGCGCAGGAACCACCGAACACAGGCCTTTCCAGACGTGCGTGCCCTGTTACGCCGCACGGCGCGGACCTGGTCCCCAGGGCAGGAAAATCAGGAAGGCCTGAGACGCCAAGCAGACAGCGGCATTGAATTACTGAGACGAAAATTGTGTTATTGATCTGTCTTCCAGAGGCGCGTGCCCCGGGGGCGGGGGGTGGGGAACGGGAGCAGGGAAGTGGAGAATTCCATGCGCTCCGGATGGAAATTTCCACAGAAGTTCACATGCTTTGGCAACGGAGAGAGAGACCTGGCTTGATTCTGGGATGGGCGTCCTTGCCGACATTTTCATCCAGGTGAAGGGGCTGCAAAAGAGAATTCCTGAAGGTTGTCTCCTCGGTCAGTAACCTCTCGGGACAGGGCCTGGCCCCGGTGCCCGTGTGAAGTCAGGCCTGGGTCCCCTCTTAACCTGGCCTGCCTGTTAAGTGCTATCAACTCCAGGGTTCTGTCCGCTTCCTGACTACTTCACAGCTGTGAGCGTTCCTGTGAAAGAATTCCAGGATTTTATGTGACCTCTTTCTCCAAGACATCCGAAGCCCCCTCCCTATAAGGCATCGTTGGAAGAAAGGAGGCGCAAAGTGGTTTGAATTCATAGATTACAGGTGACAAAGCCGTCCTTGGAAGCTTCTTCTATGTCTGTCACAAGTTCTTGACTTGTGACGGTCCACGTCACAAGATCCACAGGGTCCACGAAGACACATCGGTTTGCAAGATGTCCGCCTTTCCTCCAACCGGCCGAACACACGGAGCCTTCGGACAGGCAGCTGTGGGTTTCACGCACAGTCCGCGCCCTGCCGTTCCATCCGTGGCCTCTTCGCTTGTCCTTTCCCGTCAGCGTAGGCGGCGTTTCCCCTGTGGCCCTGGATACGGGAGTCCACGGCAGGTGTGGAGTCCCCACGGAGCCCCGTGTCAGCCCCCAGGTTCCCCTGTGAAGAGTCCCATTTGTCCTTGACCCTGCTTGACCTGATCCTCTTGGTTTAACCCCGCCGTTGGGCTGTGCCAGTCCGCCTCCTCAAAACCTTTCTGAAGGAAAGGAAGGCCAGGGTGACATTAATTTCATTCACGAAACCCAGTTTCTACCTGGCTGGTGTAGCTCAGTGGATTGAGCGCGGGCCTGCGGACCAGAGGATCGCGGTTCGATTCCCAGTCAGGGCACATGCCTGGGTTGCAGGCCAGTTCCCAGTGGGGGACACATGAGAGGCAACCATACATTGATATTTCTCTCCTTCTCCCTCTCTCCTACCCTTCCCCTCTAAAGATAAATAAATAAAAATATTAAAAAAAAAAAACCAAAAACCCAGTTTCTGGAGTTGAGAAGCATGCTTAAACAGGCTCAAGCTCTTGTCAGCAGCGCTCTGTCAATCCGTTGTCATGTAAGCACAGGAGCTGAGGTCAAAGGGATCAAGGTCACCGCCATTCGTAACCTCCCGTGGGGAGCCTGGGGAGTGTCCCTTGCCTGCTGCAGGCGGGGTGGAAATAAGAATTCCGGAGCCCAGGGCCGCAGCCTGCCAGGAAGGGTTGATCTCCTGGGGCTCGGGCCCCTGAGTGCACAGCCCAGGCCCGGCACCCTCGGCCTTTGCTGCCCCGTAGAGAGCACGGACGGGTAGTGCACGCAGACCACCCGCAGACCAGGCCCTCCATCCCAGCTCTTCCTGCGGCAGAGCCTGCCTGGTTTCCACACTAGCATGGAGGTCTGGAGCGGGCAGAACCCTGGGCCGGGACAGCCCGTCCTGGCCCAAGGCTGGAGGTCCGTCGGTGCCTCCCTGCACGCAGGAGCACCGTGAGTTCACGGGAAGGCGGCCAGGGGTGGAGGGGAAGGCAGAACCCCTCCCCGTACATTCAGGGTGACCTTCAACAAGCAGACGGCGGGTTCGGACTGCACCGACTCCGGAGGGGCTGAGTGGGGTGGCTGGGCTCCAGGTCACCGGGGCGACGTGCCAGGAAAAGGCAGCTCGGAGGCTGAGCCGTAAGCGGGTCCGATCTGCGTCTCTTCCTCTGTCTGGCTCAGATGCAGGCAGGTCCAGCTGGGAAACCCAGAGCTGGCCGCGCACGTTCAGACTCCGCCTTCACTTCTGTGCGGGCCCACGGCCGGACTCCCGTCTGCAGCGAGCCCTGCTGACAGGTCCGCTCTCTGAGCGCTGGCGTCGCAGCTGTCCTGGGGAAAGGTGGTGGTGGCGGCTTGCTCAGAGAGAGTGGCCAGGGGATGGAGCCAAGCTGTGGGGGAGCCGGGGGATGTTGATAAAGACAGTGAACCCTTGGCCCTTCACAGCCCGGAGGTGAGGAGTGAGGGAGTGGCACTGTGTGGACACTCAGGGAGGGTCCCGCTGGGCGGGGAGGCAGCGCCTGGGCCGCCCACCCTGTCCTGCTCACCTCCCGTGTCCCTCCTCGTCCCGGGGCCCCTGTTCCCACCGCAATGCTGTTTCTCTCACGGGAGCCTTCCCGCCGTCCTGGGCAGCAGGGCTCGGGGCTCCCAGTGAGCAGCCCTCCCGGTGAGGGAGCTGCAGGGGGCGCAGTGTGTTGTGTGTGTGTGTGTGTGTGTGTGTGTGTGTGTGTGTGTGTGTGTGAGAGAGAGAGAGAGAGAGAGACAGACAGAGAGAGGGATGCAAGGTGAACCTCCGCCCGGGACCTCAGCAGCACCACCAGCCCCCAACCCGGTGCCCTTCGCCCGCTGACTCCCCATCCTGGGGGTCTCAACCGGAGCGTCAGCCATCACTGACCCAGGCACCCTCTGCTGCCCCTGACAGCGCCCGTTTTATTCCCTCACGGCCGCTTGTTCGTGTTCCCTTTTCCCTAGCTCTTAGTACAAGCTGTTATGACACGTCTGTGTGCACATTCGAAGTGTCTGCCCCCCTCCCCACCCCCACTGCACGGGGAGCCCTGCGGGAGCAAGGCCTGTCCCTGATGCGGGCACGGGGCTGGCGTGGCGCCGGTGCTGAGCGAGCCTGCGCTGCAGGTGTGAGTGCACGTGGCGGAGATGCAGCTGCAGCCAGGGCGAGGCTGGGCCCGAGGGCTCGGGAACCCCAGGCGCCCCCACCCGTGACCTCGTCTGTGGGAAACGGCTCTCTGATGGATTGTGCCATGGCTTGTCCTTTCGATGCCCCCAAGTCCATTACTAAAGGAGTCATTCCTGCCTGCCTTGCAAGATTACTATTAAATGAAAGTACGTTTGTGTTTCTCCAGACACTTGACATTTCACACGTCCGCAGATGTGGGGTTTCGATGTCTCTTCTTAACGTGAGCCGTGAGGTTTGAGTGAAAACGGAAACCCGATTCCTGAGTTTTTGGATAACTTCCCCTCCTTGGACATAGGCTAGCATCAAGAATAGTGATTAGTTCTTTTTGTTTGTTTGTTTGTTTGTTTAATGGACCTTTCTCTGGCTTTGTTTTTTTTGTGTCATATAAAGATGTAACACAGAATCGCACAAGCTTGGCACGGACTGACAAATGGTGCCTGTCCCGATTTTCCGTGGCCTCCCCCCCTGAGAGGGCTCTTCAGCCGCAGCCTTCCTGAACTCCCTCTGTTAACAGAGAGGATGTGTTCCCTCGGTGTTCTCCCTGGTTTAAATTCCCCCAAGGAAATTAGGACGTGATTCCAGGACCCGAGGCTGGAGTGGGCTATGGGCTGTGGGCTGGGGGAGGACAGGGGGGCCGAGACACCCGCAGTCCCTGTCTGCGTCTGCAGGGGCGCTGCCGGGAAAGTGACCGCAGGTTGTCAGAGATCCACCCCTCCCTGCAAAACAACCAGAAAATACGCTTTTTTGTGAGTTGGGGTGTTTAACTATTGTGGGTTTTCTTTAAAGGTTTTATTTACTTATTTTTAGAGACAGGGGAAGGTGGGGAGAAAGAGAGAGAGAGAAATATCAATGTGTGGTTGCCTTTTGCACGTCCCCTACTGGGGACCTGGCCCAAAACCCAGGCAGGTGCCCTGACTGGGAATCGAACTGGTGACCCTTTGGTTCGCAGGCCGGTGCTCAGTCCACTGAGCCACACCAGCCGGGGCTAACTATTGTGGTTTTCTAAAGCCAGAGTAAAAAGAGTCAGCTGACCTTCGCCCCACAGCTGCCACGGAGTGACCCCTGCGTCACTGGGATGGGTGTGAGCTCTGGGACGCAGAGGTCAGCCACCTCTTGGATGGCAGCAACCAGATGGCCACTTCTCAGCTTCCTGGGCTCTGGGGCTCCTTAGAAACCTGGCTTCCCAAACTCAAAGTCACGTCAAAAACCAGGATTAAAGTCCGCATCGCATTCTCAAGATTGTGTCTTAGCTACCCTGGCTCCTGAGACAGAGCGGCACTCTTCACACTGGGCGAGCTTGCCGGGTGATGATGATGGCGCTTCGTCACCATGGTGAGCCACCTCGTGCCAGAGGCTTCCACCGCTGACGTGTGTGTCCCAGGAGCCCTGCGGTCCCACCTCGCCATACGAGAATTCCTCAGTTGACCCGTTTGTTCACTTATTGAATCATTCATTCATTCAGCAAATATTGCATCTACTTACGTGCTGCGGACTGTGCGAGGCCCTGGGACAGAGGCGAGCAAGACGGACGTGGCCCCTCTTTGGGGACAGCCTGCAGGCTAGTGTTGCCTTTCATCTGCTTGTAGAAAGATCCCTCCTTGGTAATGAAAGAATGATAAGAATGTAAATGACTTCTCCCAACCCCTGCAAATCAAATCAAAGAGATTTATGAGGGGGATCAAAAAAAAAAACCCCACTGGAATTATCTTCCGGAGGGCAGGCCCCTTGCAATCCAGGCTTCCCCCGCTAGGCGAGTGTTTTTGTCCCGCAGAGCTTTCCACCTGTGTCAGCGCACCAGCTGGTGTTGTTGTGAGAGGCTGCGTTTGGCTTCAGGGAATTTTTTTTCTGAAGACGCTTTTAATGTGTTTGCCCATTTCATGATGGATGATTTATGAATGCACCTGCCCACACCACGCTGAGTTTTCAGCAGTTTTTGACCAAAAGCAGCGTGATTCCTGTGCCCCACCCTCCCTATCTACCCAATCTCACCCCGAGTGACCTTTTTATTTTCCTGGATGAAAAAAGTCCTCAAAGGGAAACGTTTTGCCAATGTACAAGAGGTGAAACGGAAAACGGCAGAAGCTCTAAGAGGCATCAAAATTGACAGGTTCGACAACTGTTTTGAGCAGTGGGAAAAAGTCTCGATAGGCGTATTACATCCCATGGAGAGTGCCTGGAGGATGACTGAGGTTTAAACATGTAAGAGGACACAATTTTTTATAAACACACTCCATTTTGGGAGGGTCCCCCATCGCAGAGAATTGTGATGGCTCCTTGAAATTCATCTGGACACTCAGAACTTCAGGGTTTTGTCCACTTAAAGGAACGTGAGAAACCCCCTCTACGGGCTGGTTTCAAACGGGGGTGCACTGGCTCCTTGGGAGAATCCCAAACGCAAAGGAGACCTTTAACATGGCGGAGGATTCCCGCTGTCAGGGCCTGGGAGCTTTTCCCCCAGCTCAGCGAGATGTCTACAGTGCCTGGCTCCCGGCAGTTTTCGATGAACATTTCCTGCCTTTGTCAATGTCTACATCTTTAACAAAAGAATCCAAGTACCTACTTCGTGTACAATGCCTGAGCAAAATTAGCTGAGAGCAGCAGAACATTGAAAAACTTCAATTTATGTTGCTTGGCATAAGAAACACGTACGGAGCACACTTCCCGGTAGCAGGCGGTCGTGGTCGTTTTGCTTTTGAAGAAAGGTGTCTCTTGAAGAGTCTCTCAGTGAACGGGCAAACTGTGTTTTCCTGTCCTGGTGGCCGGCGTGGCCTCCCACGGACACCAAAAGGGATTAGGTAGGGGCAGAGGGTGTTTCTCCTGGTTCACACCTCTCAGCATGTCTTCTCAGGGCAGCTGGAAATTTGAGCAGACCTCCTTAGTGAGGATAAGTAGCGTTAAAAAAAAAAAAACCCATTAATTCCAGGAAGACCAGAGTCTTGATTGACATCAAAGAGACAGGAGGGGGGAGGGGGCATGCCTCCCTCTGGGCTTCATTATTAGAAAAAAGGTCACTTTACCCAACCGGGACCCACTCTCCCTGCTGAGCTAATGCCCCCAATGAACACGGTCAGCACACACGGTCAGGGAGAGGCGGCAGTGAGAATTTGTATCATGCTCTCAGTGGCCTTCCATTCCTCCCAGGAGCCCATGAGTAACTCGGCGAACGTGTCTCTTCCCCTAGAGAGTGAGGGGCCAGGGAGAAGAAGCTGCAGGAACCGAAGGAGCGGCATGGGTTCCCCAGGGTGTGATGTGGGAGGCCATCTGTTAAAGGCAGGTGAACGGAGAGCCCCGACCGTCTCAAACCACCGTTAGAACGCCAGGAAAAATGTGACATCCCAGCGAACGAACGAACACCGAGGCGGGCGGGCATCCGCGCCCAGCGAGTGGCCTGGGAAACGGTCACAGATGCGGGGAGCGGGGTGAACGGGAACAGGGAAGTTGGGGCGGGGGCGATTTCAGACCTGCCGTGTCCCGCTGAGTGGGAGCATCTCCAGCCTGCGTGGAGGAAATGGGAGTCCGTTCTGGAAGGGCCTGTGGAGGAAGTGTTCTTTCCCCCACTCTAGGGAGGCTTGTGTTCCGGCACAGTGGCCCCAGGGACACCCATGTCAGAGCCTCACGCTGACCACCTGGTGTTCCGCAGTGTCTTCAGATTCAGACCCTCTTATACGGAGCGCAGGACAAGAGGACCCTGGCCACGCAGCAGTCCGTGGACGTGCTAGCCAAGTGAGTTGGCCTTCCCTTGTGTGGTTTCCCAGGCTTTTCACGCCTCTGGGGGAAGCCGGTCCTGTCAGGCACGTGGCGAATGTTGCCAACTGCCTTTCCATCACTCATGCACTACGCCACACCAGCCCCTTGGAAAACCCAGCTGTAAAATACCTTCCTTGCCTGGATGTTAAGACGGAATTAGCTCTTGCATAATGTCCGAACCGCGGGCTGGCGTCTGCCCTCTTGCAGACCAGAAGGTCACTTGTCCCGAGGGAGACTGACTCAGAGTACTGCGTGGCCTGCAGGGACCTGCCTTGGGCTTCCCCGAGCTCCTGGCGCACCTGTTGGGTGGGAGCCCCAGAGCCTGCTGAACTCACCCTGCCCCAGAGGTGCCCACCTCCCTGAGCCCCGCAGAGCCCGCAGGCCGCCTGCCAAGTCCGAGCGAGCTCTGGGCAGCTGCAGAGCCCCACGCAGCCAGCAGGGGGCACTGTCTTATGTGCCAGGCCCCTCGCCCCTGGGGCTTCCAGCCCAACCTTGGGGTTCTCACTCCACTTGCTGAGCCCACTAAGGGTTGATGGTCTGGGCTCAGCGAGAATGGTCACAGGGACTGGAAAGTTCTAGAAAATGCCTTGTATTTTCATGTTCCTGGGCCACGATTCTCCTCTCACCCACATCCCCTCCTGAGGCTCCTTCATGGAATGCAAGTCTGCAGCTGCCGAGTTTGTCGTCACTGCAGCCAAGGCTGGGGGACCTGGACGGAGGTGTGGGGGCGCAGCATTCACCACCCTCTGCTTGTCCGCAGGGCCCCCGACGTGGCCGGGAAGCTGCGGCAGGCCCCGAGAGCCAGACCGGCCTTCTGCGCCAGCGTGGCCCAGCCCTCCGCGCTGGGGAAGGCAAGGCCCCAAGCAGTGGACTGAGACCCTGCCTCACCGAGGCCAGAGCTGCGGTTGGGCCTGAGTGCTGGGTACCCGTTATCTCCAGTAGGAAGAGGGAGTCCTCCAGCAGCCGCTGTGCAGAGTTCCAAGGCTGCCTGTGCGTTGACATGGACACCCCCTCTCCCACCCACCCCGAGCTGTAGGGGGTGGGGCTCTTGTGGATAGACGCCAGCCTCTCAGGGTGAGCTGGTGCTTCTGTAAAGCGTTTTTTAAAACCACCTGAGTGGTTCTTCTTGCCAACAAAAACTTGTACCCATCAGCACTACCGTGGCGGAAAAGCTGCTCTGGAAAAGTTCAGTACTTCCCATGCAGGAAACTAGCCCCAACGTCTGACCATCCTCGTATACTCCTTAGCGCAGGTCTGAAGTCAGAATGGCGGCCGCTAAATTCTGGGGAAAGCCCTCTCCTAGAGGAAGGTAACAGGGATTGAGAATAATATGCTAATAAAAGACCTGAAAGTGCTGGCTGGTGTGTGTGGGTACCACTGTCTCTTCCCTCCCTGCCCCTCCCCTGGTCCCCACTCACCGAGCATCCCACCTGGTTGAAGACACGGGTGCTGATGTGCGTGGCTGGAATAGGGATTACCTACACTCCATACTGAGGTCTGCCGAGGACCAAACGTGTATGTCCCTCTGGAATTCCCATGTTGAGGCCCTAATCCCCAACGTGAGAGTATTTGGGTCTCTGGGAAGTAATCGGTCCGTGAGTTTGCCCCCACCATGCGTGGGAGGAGCACCCTTACAAGAAGAGAGGGGACAGAGACGGTCTCTCTCTCCATCGTGTGAGCACACAGCAAGGGAGGTGGCTGTCCGAAATCAGGAAGAGAGCCTCCACCAAGGACGGGTCTATCAGCGCCTTGACCTTGGACCTCCCCCTCCAGAACTGAGAGAGAGAAATGCCCAGTGTGTAAGCCTCCCCATCTGTGGTATGCTGGAGGAGCAGCCTGAGCAGACTGAGAGTCTTATGTTTTTCTTTTCTTTCTGTACTTCCTGGAGCCTATTATCTTGGAATCACAGAAATGAAAGCACATTTTGAAACATTCAACCGCCACCTGGGAAAGAATGAATTTTGGAATATTGTAGCCAATACCGCCTATTAACTGTGTTAATTCCACATGAGAGGAACATGATCACTATTTATGGATTTTTTTTTTTAAGCTTACACACAGGTAAGAGCATCTCATTATTCCTCTGTCCCAGTTTTAGCGCTGAAGGTCCCGTGTCCCAGGCAAACGGCACGGTCGGTCATCTCCTGGCCCCAGCCTTCCCGGCCGTGACAATGGCGTTCTCTGCACCAGCTGTCCAGGCTGTACGTGAATGCCAGCCAGTGGGTTTTATGCTCCGTCTGCTGTGCTTTGTGGTTCTGTGCTCACAACATCCAGTTCTGGTTTGGGTTTGGGCAGGGGGTGAAAGATCTTGAACTTCTCCCATGTATTCTCCCCAGTGATTCCATGCCATCATGAAAAGCATGCATGTAGACGCATACATATGTTTCAATTAGGGTTTACACAGAAAACACAGAAACACCTACTAGAAAAGCATTCTTTCTCTTCAGGAGCAATGAGAGGTGTTTTTTGTTTGGTTTTCCTTAGATTTTTATTTGTGTACATTCTGTGACATGTCCCTTTGTAAAGACCAGGGAGGTGGCAAGATAAGCTTTTTAAATGATTCCACTCTAAATATACATTTCAAACAAACAGTATCAAAACAACCGGTGGGGAGGGGAGCAACATCCCATCACTACTGCCATCCTGAACAATAATAAGCAGGAAAAGACTGTGCCCCCAAACCACCACAGAGCTGAGGTCTATTGTCTCTGGAGTGACAGGTTGCAAAGGGCACGAAGCTGGGGGGTGGCCTGTCACAGTGTTCCGGGCGTGCCCTGCTCCCGAGTGACCAGACGCAGTAGCCATCAGCAGCTCATGGTTCTGTGTGGGTGCATACTTTTGGCAGGATGCTTCTCAAAGACAACTCATTGCAACATGGAGATGGGAATTCAGATCTCAGATATTTATTTTGCCAAAGAGAAGTGCATCACAATATCAACCTGGGCGTGCTGGCACCCATTTGCAAGGTCATGAGCTGTGACAGCAACATGGAACGAAGCCACTCAGGCTCATATCACCAACTCCCCATCCTCAGTCTTTCTAGCCATCCAAACAGTAGGCCGTTGCCCAGACCAAATTCTCATCAATAAATCCCTTACACCAACACCGTTACAATGGCCGCTAACAAAGTCAGCCTGTCTTTGCCTGTTTCAGCAAGAAGTCCTGGTTTGCAAAGTCCTCGCCTCCCTGCCAGGTGCTGACAGTCACCAGTCCATTCGGCAGCTACCAAAGGTTTACACTAGCCATTCAAATCTACTTTCTCTCCCCCATTCAGAGTGTCTTTCAACTAGATCACCCCCAAAGCTGTACTGTGTTTTTCCCACTTACCGATAAAGAAAATAAACTCTTCCTAAACTTTCCGCTGCAGTCGTTTTGGGACGATGAAAAGATGTGCATCTTGGGGGTCCCAGGGCCACCAAGTGAAACCCAGAGAGGAGCCCCAAATGCTGTTCTCACACCCCCGACCATCGTAACCTACGGGACGGTGACAGAACCTCGGCCACTACTATCTGTGCACTGCAGGCAGCTCTGTGAGACTGGGTTAGAGGAAGCGTAGTTTAGACAACGTTCATGCCAAAGACAAACTTGGATCAGAATGCTGGGCTCCTAGGAATGCTAGTTCTGCCGTGATGCTGTGCCTTTAAAGATGGAAGCTGTAAAAACAATACCTTGGGTACAGTAAAATGAAGCCACCGGAACACACTTACTCCAATGTCCTAAATGCAGCGGGCCAGATCCGCAGGTGCCCGTGCTGGCGACCGTGGGCGTGGGCTTCTCCTGGGGGCTTCAGTGCTGGGCAACGGACGGCCCCCAGTCCCTTCCCCGAAACATCTTATCCCACCTAACACATTCTTCGTTCTCTTGGACAAAACCAGCCCCCTCTAACGACTTCCGTTGAAAGTGCAAAACTTCCGTGTTGGCTGTCCTTTTTCATCTCTCCCTCTTTGAGCTCAGAGATGCCCACTCGGTTGGCCGTGGGTGGAGAAGGGCTCCTTGGGGTGGGGGAAAGGGTGGCACCATTCACCCTAGGCTTCCGATTCCACTGCCCACAGCCCCAGCGATGGTCCAACATCAACATGCTCGTCAGTGTCTCCAGGGTCTGCCTCCCACCAGTGACGTCACATGTTTACGTGTGGGGAGAGTGCAGAGAAAGAAGTTCAAGGATCCCCTGATGAGAGCTGGCGCCTCCAGAACTTAGGTCGTACCCAGAAAAGAGTATTATTTAGACCCAGGGCCACAAGGAAGACATGGTACCATGAACGATTTGCAGGGGTCACTTTCCGCTCCACACGGGTCTGGGGCAGGGACCCTGGAACCTGGGCCAACAGAGCCTGGGCTGGAGCTGTCCTCTCCATGAATCAAGCGCTATATTTTTTAAAAGTTCTATGCATAGAAAGCAACTCATTCACATCTTAAAGTGAATTTACTCTAAGTACCTTTTCCCTCAAGGTGAAATCCTTTAGATTTCTTTTAATTAGTAAGCGGTTTGCTCATTTCCTAAGATGTCTTTTTGAAAAGACTTCAGAGAGGGAAAAAGATACTGATTTTTTTTTTCCTTAAAAGGTTAGTTTACTATCTCTTAGGTAGCACATGCAAATAAATTTACTCTTTAATCCTAAGTAACTTTAATCGGGTTACACTTCAGGCAGTTTTACCTAGGGCTTCAAACAGATGGCAGGCATTTCTGTGACCAGGAGCAAACTGGTGCACAGTGATTCTAGGAGTGAAAACTCCACCAAAAAAAGGAACTTTCAAGACTAAAAAGATACAAACTATTTTTGTAAAAGTGCCAACCCGAAAATAAAATTCCTACGCCGTTTAAGGTGTGAATCAATTTGAAACCCTTCCAGGTAAGTAAGTCGGCCTCACCCGGAACGCTCTTTGGAGAAATTAAAAAGGAGGAGAATGTTTTAATCAAGAGGCCCCCCCCCCCTTAAAATAAGTCAAGGCCTGCGGGTGTTGGCACACTGCGAATTCAGATACCGTTTCAAACGAAATAGGTATCAAAACCAGTGGCCCTCATCGTCTTCCCCCTGATGGTCTAGGTAGAGGACGGCCACCTTCTTTTCGTCCGAGATCACCGACCTCTGGTCTACCATTCTCTGTAGCTGTACCATCTTATCGAACTCGGCCTGCTCCTGGCCCTGGGCGCTCACACCGGCCGCCCGGTCCCCCCCAGGGCCAGCATCTCTCCGGGTTCCACCAGGATCTTCCGCTTCCGTCCCGGCGGGGAGGAGGGCTGTAGCCCCTGGGGTCCAGCTGGGGGTTGCCGCTACGTGACCCACATCCATCTGAAAGGTAAACGAGGCTTCTTTGGGCCCCAGTGCGATGTGCCTTAGTGTCCTGTCCGTGGCCTCGCCCCGCCGCTCAGGGGCGTCCGTGGACCCAGCAGGGGCCGACGTTGGGGAAATGGGCCCGTGGAAGACAACACGTTCGGAGGTGACGGTTTCTGTGGGACCTAGCCGAATGTGCCTGAAAGATGTGCTCGTAGCCAGGGTCTCCTCTGCCCCTGACGTGTCTCCCCCACTAGCCTCCTGGGGAGACTGGGACTCGGACCCTTGGAAGGGGCTCTTCTGAGTCATCAGAACTGTCCTGCCCACCGAGTAACCAGCAGCTGCCCAGGTTTCACCTGCTGAGCCCTGTCCAGGGGGGCTGCTTTCGGAGTCGCTCACTCCCCCAGGCCGGAGACCCCTCTGCTCCGTGGTCTGGAGCCTCTGAGAGCTGACTGGGACGTGCCTGACGGACGTGCTGGCCCCTGACCATTCTCGGGTGTGCACGGAAGCCCCTCCGATGTCCGACTCTGTTGTGTCTGAAAGGGGGGCTGTGACCTGGATTTGCTCACTGAAGCCCTCTCTCGGGCCCAACTGGAGGTGCCTTACAGAAGTCAGGGTATCCGCTGACTCTTCTGTTCGAAAATAATCCCCAGCCTCCCCTGCCCCGGAGAACAGGCCCTGAAAAGTCCTTTCCCGTTGAGCATGAAACTGCTGGGAGCCCAGCGCACTGCGGCTGCCCGACCTCTCGGTGTCTGCGGAGAGTTCTGCGGGGCGGGGCTCTCCAGTGCCCTGCGCTTCCCGACTGGCAGGGACGGGCCCTCGGGAGAAGAAGATTTCTTGGGACACTTGACTTTGACCAGGATCTAACGGAAAGTGCCTCCTGGACCAGCTGGCTCCCTCTGCCGGGCTGGCCGCCTGACGCAGGCCGCCGTCCCCACTTCCCTCTCCTGCAGGGGGAGCTTCGGGGGAGACTTGCTCAGTCCTCCAAATCCCAGCGGGGCCTACGGTAACGTGTCTGACAGACTGGGCTACGTTCTCTAGTACGTGCGACTGCGTGAAGCCCCTCGGGCTGCTGACCTCCACGGTGGCCGACACTGGACCGTGCGAAGGGACCCTTTCTGTGCCGCGAGAGGCCGGGCCAGTGTCCTCCTCAGAGGGCCGGTACAGTTCCTGGGTGGCCCAGCGCTTGAAGCCAAAGGCGGGGGCTGCCACTGCAGGGTCCCTGTCCGGGCTTCCCGGCGCTGGGCTGCGCCGCCTGGCCAAAGTGTCCCGCACCACCGACTCCACAGCCTTCTCGATTGCATCGGCTTCGTCTTTGCTCAGCTCCTCCAGGTCCAACTGGTCGGCATCGACGGTTTGCGAGAGGTTGACTTCCGCCATCAAGGTCACAGCCTCCCCGCCCGAGGTCTGGACTTTCTTCACATCCACCGAAAGGCTCCCCAGCCCGCCCTGGCCCTCCGAGGTGAGGGCTGAGAGCTCCTCCTTCACCCGCTCGGGAAGGTTCTCCTCCAGCTGCCCGATCACCTCCACCAGCTGGTGTCGGGGCTCTCGGAAGCCTCTCTTCATGGATGTGTGAAACTCGTGGGGTATTTTAATCTCCTTTTCCACCACCGTGGTTTCGGCATGAAATTCACCACTGCTGGTTTGTTCTATCCAGTGCGGAGAACCCACGTGCCCCTCCCGGGAAGGTTCTGGAAAAGCCGGTGGCTCCACAACCTTCTCTCCCAACTCGTCCCTCGTCAGTCTTCGCTGAGACACTGGTACAATTTCATCTTGCCAGGAGTACCGGATGGTGGACTCTTCCTCGATATGGATCTGCCCGTACACGGAGCCTTCGTCCCTGTCACGCCCGGCGCCGTGCTCCGGGGCCTCGTCGGGGGTCGACACAAAGTAGCTCTGCTCCCCCTCCGAGTCACCTGCCTCTGTCACTTCTTCAACGTGAGTTACGCTCTCCTGGGGCAGCTTGGTCTTCTTACGTTGAGTCGTGGAGAAGGTGACCTCCGTTTCTCCGTAACCTTCCTCCTCGACGAGCCCCTTGGAGCCCGGAGACATGTCATCAGCCTCTTCCACGTGGAACGGGGTAGGAAACTCGGGGGCCTCCCCGCCGCCTACATAGCTCATGGGCTCTTCCGTGATCTCCACGTTGACCACCTTCGCCCTCCCCTCCCTGCCTTTCAGACCGAGGTTGATGATGTCTCCTATCATCCACTCGGTGGGTTTCCCTTTCAGCCCGACTTTGTCCCTCGCATCCGTGCTCAACAGGTAGTCCAGGCCAGCTTCATCGGTCACGTCGATTTCCTCGGTCAGTTTCGACTCCACCACGATCTCCGTCTTTGTTTTCTTTTCACCGGGAAGCTCTGTCCTGCCCACGTAAGTGACTTTCGTGTCCGGGAAAGAATCCGCAGACGTTTCCGTGTCAGGAGACTGCGTGAACTGCTGCAGGACCGTGGACACGATACTTTCTGCTATGGTTTCGGTCACAGAGTCGCCTTTCAGGGAGCCCGTGGCGTCGCTGGTGTCCAGCCGGAACCGCGGCTCTCTCGTGCCCACCCCTCCACCCGGACCACCACCCGCGTCCTTCTGCACGGGAGTCGGGGCGCCTTTCGGGGTCCCTTCCGCTGTGCTGCCCCGGGACACTTCTAGGCTGATCGGGATCTCCCTTTCTCTCGCGTGCTTCTCCTTCCACGACTCCTGCCCCTTCGCCTTGTCCCTCATTTGCTGGGTCTCCCGCATTCTCGCTTCTTTATCTAACTTGGTCAGCTCCTCCCACCGCAAGTTTCTCTCCTCAGAGGCCTTCTCCTTCGAATCAAACAGTTTCTCCTCTCGCTTCGTTTGGACGGTTCCTGGTCTGTTTCTCTCCTGCTCCCTCGTGACTTGAGCTTCTGTTTTCTTTCCCAAAACGACAGTCCTCTCATGGGACCAGGTGCTTTCAGAAGCGCCTGCCACCGCCTTGTCCCTGGTTCCTCGGTGTGACTCCTGGGCGAGGGTGGACTCTCGGGCCAAACCACCTGTGCCTTCAGTTCTTGGTCTGGTAGGGAATGTTTGCACTTGAACTTCAGTATTTCTCAAAGGCCTGGACATGGGAGAGAAAGCTCTGAAGCTGGCTTGACGGCTGGCAGGTTTTTCATAAGCGTTCTCCTGCCAGGAGGTGGTCAGGGAAGGATATCCTGGACCCAGGAAGTGTCTTCTGGAAGCGTTTCCAACGGCTGGCTGTGACACGGGCTGTGCCCAGCTGTGATGGAAGCTTCTGGAAGGTGCCTTGTGCCTCAGAAACAGATTTCTTTCATTTTCCTTCTGTAACACCGAGCTGGTATGCTGATGGGACGTGCTTCTGAGCTCTGTAGGAATGAACAGGTCATTAATACAATAATCATCATTATGTTTTCTCATCTTAATCCCAGCCCATCATAATGAATGCATACTATTACCACGGAAAGGTTATTGGGCGTAAGATATTTTCAGTACCCAAATTATCCTGTTACAATAAAATAAAGTACTGGAAATGCTTCACCATAACACTTCAGTTACCGATGAATAAAATATCCCTCTATCTTAACAAATATATCAAACGTGTGACTATAAAGCATGACATGCATGATGGAGAGGTGAGGGGGGCTAGTTTTTGAGGCCAAAACTTCACGATATTATAATTTGGAATTGTTCATTTCCAAATGGTTGACATCAATTTTTTGCACTTAATTACAGCAGAGAACTTCAGAATTACAAAGTACACAATATGCTCTTATTTTTCACTGATGTCCAGCAAGGATTAAAGAATTTAACTTTTTTTTTAAGCTTCCTGATCTCTTTTATTTTTACACTTCCATTTTTATGAACCTCTCATTTGAAAAGACGCCGGAGCAGGAAGCTGACTGGTCACTATCACTGCGATTTGTTTCGATGTCATGACCTGGGGTTTGGGAGGCAGTCCAAGGGGCTGCCTGCCTCGCTCTGCACCATCCGCAGAAAGGGCTACCCAGGGGCTGGGGCGGTGCCCAAACCCCAGGAGACCACCTGCTCATAGGAGTGGCTGCAGGTGGTGAGAATAAGGTGGGAGCACCATCCACTGTGAGAGCACCCCCTTGTGCCCCACACCCCACCCTGCAAGCTGGGCAGAGCCTTCTCTCCCCCTTGGTCTCCATGGCCACCAAGGCTAGGGGCCTCTTTAAGACAGGACCCAGGATCCAGGAGAGAAATTAGGACAAGACATTTTCTACAACGATTCTAAAGATCCTTTTGGGTCCACATACTGATTCTAAATGGAGACGTCCCAGAAGATGAGTCTCAGGAAACAGGGCAGAAGCTACCTGGTTTTTAACTACTGGTAAGTTTCGGCGAGAAATTGGCAAGATCACAGACTGGACCTTCCGGCTTATCATCTTGTGGGCAAGGGGCCAATATTACTTGATGCAATATTGCAGAAGAAATGTGAGAGCGTCAACGAGCAGTGAGAAACTCACTAGCTAGAAACGCGTCTGTACACTTATTTGCTGAACAGTTAGTTCACGGGCCCCTTTTGTACAGGACGCAGACAGAAAGGAAGCTCAACAAGGGCCTAACAAAGGAGGTCACAAGCGATTCTCTTCATTCCAACACTTACCTCCTTTTGGCATGGTACCTAATTGCTAAAATAAATGTAGTTTAAAAATACTGCCTCTCTATCCTTTAACAAGCTTGAAATGAAGGAATGGAACAATTTAACGGACACCTGGTTGCTCACCCTCCCTTCCCCTCACTCTAAAAATAAATAAATAAACAAACAAACAAATAAATAAATGCTTTAAAAATGTATTGGCTACATGAATAAATGAGTTTAGCACGCACTTTGCCACACATTCTCATGTACGTTATCATTTAAACTAGGGCCCAGTGAATAAAATCTACTTGGTGCTCAAAAGAAGGCTAAACAGTGCTTATCAGAAAAATCATATCTAACTCCAGTCCTTCCGGATGGATGATGCCTCACTGTTTATCCAGGGACTGAACCTGTGCAGATGGAAAGCCTCGTAAAATTCCACGATCAGCTTTTCTTCTATTTTTACCTTGTGGCAGGCTCTCGATGCGCTCAGTCAAGATCAATACGTCTGGGTTACTTTCTCCTTCCAGTAAGGCGCTGTAGGAATAACGTTTAAAAGACACTCGTCAGGAAATCAAGAGTGAGAGGTGCCTCTGTGAGCTGCAGCACAGAGGACTTGGTCGGCGGCCACACTGTCACTGCGTCCTGTGCTCCAGGACTTGTGTCTGAAGATGCTGTACCACAGGGTGGCAGACCTGGGCGGAGAGGGCATCCCCCCCCCCTGACTAAACAAACAAAACGAAGCACTAGCCCACAGGTGGCAAACACAAGGCCCGAGGGTCAAATGCAGCCCTCCACCTTGTTTTATCCGGCCCGGCACCTGGTTTCTACCCGGCGGCAGCAGCGCCGAGCTCTCCCTTAACTACTAAGGAATAGTTACATGTACACAGTCCTAAAACCACATTCGGCCCTTTGAAGGCAACCACAAGGCTGATGTGGTCCCCGGTGAAAATGAGTCTGACACCCTGCTAGGGCTTCAGAACTACTAGAGAGCCTAGCCCTTCTAGAAAGCCCTTCCAAACCCAGGGTCCCAAGGAAGAGACAGATGTGGGCCCCGGATGGGTGATCAGGGGTCTAGCTTCTCCGGGAAGTAGGGAGCGGCCCGTGCTCGGCACGTCACCCTGGGCTAGAGAACCCCCAAACAATTACACTCCCCACCGAGGTCTTTCTGGGGTCGTGGGCTAACCAGGAGCAGCGCAAGGACCGACATGTGCTTGCAAGCAGGCAAATGCGGTTTTCAAACTGGGATCCATGGGGGATCTGGGAGATTAAAAACAAAGAGAGAAAGAAAGATGGGAGGCACGCAGGAGAGGAAAAGAAAGAGTTGTGAGCCGCCCCGCTCCCAGCTCCACCCCAGGGCCCTCATTGCACCCACAGAAGCACCCTGTTCATTGCCCTTACTAAAACTCGAAAAGCATTCGACCAGATTTCTCGGGCCATGCCTAGCTCCAAAAGCCTGAAACTGTGGAGTGTTCACTGAGTGGTGATGCGTGTCCACGCGGGGAGACACGCCAGCCACGTGCGGGTCGGGCGGACCAGGCGTGCGGGGTTAGCCCCGGGATGGTCCTTGCTCACAGGGACCCTGGGATGCCAGCCGCTGCGGGCCCAGCAGTTGCTGGGTTGCTAGAGCAACGTGGGAAGTCACCCAGTGCAGTTCCAAGAAATACACTGTATCTGGCCAAGGGCAGCCGGCAGCAGTGCCCACTTGGAAATACTGATGTGACCGCTGACCGCTGGGCACGCACACAGAGGAGGGACACCGGGGCCAGGCAGGGCCTCGGTGCTTCGGGCAGGCTGGCTTCAAGTTCCACACGCACCGACTCGGACGAGGTGAGTCCCGCAGATGCGTGGGGGCGGAGGGAGGGGGAGCAAAGCAACGGAGAACCCCTTCCGGTGAAAACAGCGAAGACGACGGGGAGGCCGACGGGGCCCCAGGTGTGCGCAGAAGGGCTGGCCGTGGATGCTGTGACGGACGTGCACACGTGGGCAGCCACCTGCAGACGAGAGGCCTCGCCCGGGGCCCCGGCCCCTCCTCCCACCCAGGGCGAAAGCCAGGAAACAGGACACCAGGCCATTCGCCCCACGCCCTCATGACTGTGCACTTCAGGTTCCAGGGACAGAAATAGTTCCCATCGCCGAGAAAACGCTGAGGTCTGTAGATAATAAGAGGAACGTTCAGGGTGAAAGTGAGACTCTGAGGGCGGGCACAGAAGAAAGAGGTAGCCCAGCACAGCTAAGGGGGCCAGGGTGGGGCGTGGGGAGAGGCCACGTGCTAGTTCTAGTTCAGACCTGCCCTCCGGCCTGCTCAGCAGGGAGCCCCGGGTACCACGGGGCCTAGTCAGCAATGGACGTGCTGGGGAGTCCAGGTCAGCAGCAGAGAGAGGGAGGACAGGGGCACAGGTGTGTGCGCAGAGATGTCCCCAGGATAAAGCAGACCCCCTGGTCAGGGAGCGGGGGGAACAGCTTCCCTCGCCCCTCAGAAGGGAATAGTTTTGTTTGGTTTCCAGGGAAAATCTGAGTCATCACCAAACTTCTCCTGAGCTCAGGCCCGAGTAGGGGGCTGTGGTACACAGGTCTCCCTGTGGGGCTTGTGTGGTCGAAGGCGGGTCACCCCCGGTACCCGGGCCTGTGCTAGCTCTGGCTAGGACTGGGCACCCATGCCCAGTACCCATCCTGGTCTGCTACCCAGGAAAGTCCTCCGGGCAGCCCTGCGTGCAGGGCCGGTGATGGGCGTCCTGGCTCTGCAGGTGCAGAGACTGGGGCACAGGACAGGGACCTGGCCAAGGGTGCAGGGCTCCCCAGCAGAGGAGGAGGCGGAGCTAGGGCAGCCCCAGCTCTGGGCCACTCCCCTGCGGGCCGAGTTGGCAGCCTTTCACACAGATGTTCGAAGGAACAAGTCCCAGGGCCGGCCCCCCAGCCACGTTAATGGAAGCACAGTCGGCATCTTTCGGAGATTTTAATCAACACCCCGCCATGGCGTTCTCCCACTGGGATCGGACTCAGTGTCACATCTGCGTCCCCCTCTCGATGGCTGGCGCAGGCACCTGTCACCTTCTGCACCTGAGCACCTGCCTGGGGCCTTTGGGTGCAGTCGGGCATGGGTCACATAAATCTACGCCTTCTCAGACACACACCCTTCCCGACAGGCACCGGACCCTGCCCATCCGCCAGCAACGCAGGCCAGAAGCACGCGGCTCCCGCAAACCCTCCCAGAGGCACATTTTGGAGGAAGGGACTGGCCCAAGTTTAAGAAGGCAGAGCACTGTCTAGTTATTTTGAGGTGAGGAAAGTGGCCTGCAGGCCCTGGTGACCGGGAGATACCAACCCCCTGACTTACTGGCTATTCGTGGCTATTCGTGATTGTTACCAGTGGCTCCCACAGGTCAGCAGCCTCCTAAGCCAGAAAAGAAGCAAACCCGCAGGGGGGAACCCACTCTCCAGCCTCTGGCAGGAGTCCGGACAAATCCACAGAGTGGAGGAAGCTATAATGTGGCCTCCGGCCAGGCTCCAGGCCCTCAGAGACCCCATCACCAAGGCAGCGGGGCTCTCTGTCCCGGATGGATGATACTAATGGGTTTTCAGGGCCTGCCCACTGTTCTTCCTCCCTGTGGGCACAACCTGCCACACTGTACTCCCCCACCCTCCTGGAAAGACCAGGACAAGAATTGGGGGGGTCAGAGATATTTCCACCTGCTGTGGTCCTGGGGGCCCCCCATGGGTACCTGCTGGCTAACTAAGGGCAGGTGGGGATCAGGGAGGAGAGGGCAGGGAACTGGGAGAAGGGGCCGCAGACCTGCCTCCCTGGCCTCTAAGCTCCAGAGGGTGCAAGACTGCCTGCTGCTCAGACTCGGGACTGGGCACGGGAGGGGGAGGGGAGGAGAGGGGGCGGAATTCCACTCACAGGAGGAGCGCCAGCACCCCCAGCAGAAAGGGACTGTCCCAAAGTACAGACACCACCTGGAAACCAACAGCCAGGAGGTGGGGTCATGCCTTGCTGGTCATTCCCTCTGTGCTCAGTATCAGATCCCACATGAAGCCTCTTTGTCCACTGTAGAGACTGGGGAAAAAAAAAGTCAAAGGATGGACAGGGAGACCAGGATGGCCAATGAAACCCAGGAATCCCAGGGCGTGGTGAAGGGAGAGACCGCTGGACTCGGGCCGCCTGGACTTCAATGCTGGGCCTGCCATCTGCTCGTCCTGCAGCCTTGGGCAAAGCCGCCCGGACCCTCTGTGACTCGGTTTCCCCCTTTCTGAAACAGGGGGCGGGCACAGGTTTGTGGCGGTAAATAAGGAGCCAGAAAATTCTTACGACAATGGCTGTCACTAAATACGTGCTGAGTAAGTGTTGGCTACTGCCATCAACATCACCTTCTGCTGAGCTCCGAGAAAAAGCCGATTTAAAGGCAGCAGAAGTCCTGCCAGGAGTGAAGAGATCCGGGCTCTCCGAGGGCTAATTCGTTTCTGCGACACTGTGGGACGGCTAGCAACCAAATGCACATGCTGACCCTCCTTGTTATCGATCCTTAGTTTTAAGGATTTAAGGAAATCTTAAGGAAATCAAGATTTTAATTTCAAATAGTTCACCTGAAAACTGGGTAAGTCTTGGTGCTGCCCACGTCTGTGAATTCTCAAAAAAGGATTTAATGCAAAAACAGAACAAAACACGCATTCCTCCCAAGACCTGGAGACATTCCAAAGAGACGTTTTCCTTTGGACACAGGATAAGGGGGAGGTGGTCTAAGCAAGAATAGGGCGACCGGAAATATCACTAAAACGGAGGAATTACAAACTCGAGGAGTAATCTGCACCGCCTCGTTAGAAGTCCCCACCTGGAGATGTTCTTTTCCTGGGTTAAAACACACCGCTTCTGCCCTGGCCACGCGGCTCAGTTGGTTGGAGCGTTGTCCCGAGCACCAAAAAGGTTGCGGGTTCGACCCCCAGTCGGGGGACCTACAGGAGGCAACCAATTGATGTTTCTCTCTCTCCCCCTCCCTTCCATTCCATAAACATATCCTCGGGTGAGGATTAAAACAAAACAAGAAACCCCTGCGTCTGCTCGCCACAGTCGGAAGGAGAAGACCAGAAGCTCGGGTGTCCTTCTCCCCCCGCACCCCCAGACACACAAAGAACATTTTTTAATGTTGCTGTCAACCACACCTTTGAAAGGACGTTTGCCATGGACGCCCAGGTGGTCCACCCCTGCATTCCACTTTCACACCTGGCCAGGCAAGAGTCCCTTCGACATTTTTCTTTGGAAAAACCACTGGGCCCCATGTTCCACTGTTTCGGGTGGAAGTGGGAACAACTGTTCTACCCCTCACCCCCAAATCACGAAGACAAAGCCTCTCTTGTGATGTGAATGCAGATGCCTCCTCTGTGTCCCGGATAAGGATCCAGGGTAGGTCTCTTCTTACTCAGTCTGATGGTTTCTGGACTCAGTTGATTCCTGGTGTTGCACGCTTCTGTTTCAGTTCTGAAGATCTTTCTTCTCCCCCCGCCCCCCGCTTATATTTTCTAACTGCTCATTCCTGACGACTGGGCTGTGATGGAGAAACCTGCTTACTTTCTAATGGTGCTTCTATACATTCTCGAGCTTTGGGGCCGATCCTTTTTTTTTTTAACGTTTTATTTATTTTTAGAGAGAGGGGAAGGGAGAGAAAAAGTTAAGGAGAGAAACATCAATGCAAAAGAGAAACACTGACCAGCTGCCTCTTGTAAGCACCCCTGACAAGGGACCGAACCCACAATTCAGGCCTGGGCCCTGGCCGGCGATGGAAGCAGCGGCCTTTTGCTTTGCGGGGGTGGCACCCAGCCAACGGAGCCATGCCAGTCAGGGCTGGGCCAGGTCTTCATGTCAGCGGTGGGAGCGGTTTGGGGACACTGCAGGTGGCCCTTGTCACCATCTTTGGACAATCAGCTAGCTAGGAGGAAGGAGGAGAGACTTCTCCCGGAGAAGTCGCTCCCCAGAGAGACTTTGGGGGTCGGGGGTCTGGTCTGCGTGAGTGTGTAAGGAGCACACGCTTTTCCGCTCTCCTACCCAGAACCCTGTGCCCCCCTCACTGCCCACACCGGCCAGGCTCCGAGGCCTTGGTCAGCCCTACGCCGGGGCTCCCTCAGCCACCTGGGTCAGGCCCTCACCAGTGGACTGTCTGTCACCTGCCCCTGCCGGTCGACACACCCATTTCCTGCCACGTGCGGCACCAGGCCTTCCCGGGCCACCAACCGGCCCGCTCGGTTTGCTGAAATCCCCAAGTCTTAGACTTAAGTATTTGCTGTTTGAATTTTATTCTTCTATTACACAGGCACTTATTAACTATAAGTCTATAGCCATGAATTACAAATTGCATGATTTTATTTTACCTTAATATTTCTTCTTGACTTTCAGGGTTACCAGGAAGGGCCAGGTAGCTGGGTTCAGAAGTGTTTGTGACACTGGACACGTGAGAGCCGGCCTCGGCATAGCTGACGAATTCCAGCTGCCGGGGAGCGTGCTTTCAGCTTTAAAGGGCCGCGGCCTTCCCTCGGTGCTACGTTACCGAGCAGTGCTGGGGGAGGGGCCCCCCGCACGGGAGGCGGGGCCGGATCCGCAATGCCACCCTCTGCCTCTCTGCACAGGGCTGGCGAGGAGCCGCACTACACGGGTCCCTGCACAGTGTCCCCATGGCGCTGGCTGTCCCCGCCGCCCTTGGTAAGGAAGCGTGTGCCAGAAAGACGGTGGATCGAGGTGGGTCAAGACCCAACGGGCACCCGTGAAAGGGCCGGAAGCACAAAAGGGCGCTAACGGAAACCTGAATTTTCATGCCTGCCGTTGGAATGTGGGGCGTCAGCACAGAACAAGGAGAGTCACGTAAGAGATGACGAGGGCTTATCTCCAGGGTGCGCTCGCCAGCGACAAAAAACGCTGGGCTTTTGGCTTAGGCGAGGACATGGGCTGTGTTCACCTGCCCGTACACCTTATGGCTCCCAAGCACTGGGTGCGGGAGGCCTGCAGCAATTCTAACCACGGACCCTGGTGTCTGCGGTGGGGGGGCTGGGCTCCTCCTCTGCTTCGAGCAAACTTGGACTTCCGAAAGATCTACAGTGCAGTCAATCACTCGCTCCCCAGAAAGTACAGACACCTCCTACCTGCCTAGGCGGTGGCCAAGTCCATCCCAAATTGTGTGAGGGGAATGCCAGCGACACGCTGAGACAGTACACGCTGTCCCTGCCACAGACAGACAGATGACAGGAGCGGTGCCCCCTGGGAAAAGCGAAGCTGGTAGGGACATGAGCACCTACCAGAAAGGTGCGGCCCTGGCCTCTCAGGCCAGATGCCCATCTGTGCCCTCCGACTTTCCACCACAGAGAACAGGGGGCAGGACCCAGCTGGGAAGGAAAGGGCCCGAAATCCCGGAGACAAAGCCCACAACCAGAGCCTCCGTAGTCCAACCCAGAGAACTGTCAGAGAGGTGACAGGAAGATCCGCCTGCCCCCGTAGGGAAGAGAGTCGCCTGGCACCGGGTGTTACCGAACACAGGCACAGATGTGAGTTATCTGGGCCCCCCAGCATCTGCTGTCGAGGGGTGCACTGTTTGGGGGACCCCCCACACCAGTCTCAGTTGATGTGATCCCTTCCAGCACTTGGTCTCCTGGCCCTCTCAACAGAGCCTGAGAGCTGGGCCCTGGAGCCCCTCCAGGAAACGACCCCTCCTCCAAGGCCAGGACGAAAGCTTGGGGTTCCTCCTTACCGGTAGGTTGCCACCTCCAGGCTGAGGCCGGTCTTCACCTGCACCAGGTCCTGATAGTCTCGAAGGCGGTCGGCCATTGCCAGGCTGAGGGCTGCCTTCTCATCCTCCAGGTGGGCGATCACACTCTGCAAAGGACAAAGGGCCTTCCGATCACACGAGTGGAGCTTTGCTGGGTCGAACTTAAGGTGCCAGCAGTTCAGGACACAGAGATAAAAAACCTCCAGGTGAATTAGAGACGCAGTCACGCCAAGGATGATTTTAAATGCCACATTTGTTCCACGTAGGAGGTTTTTTTTTATTGCCTTATGGAAGATTTTAATAGGACACCAGCTTCTCTGTTTATACTAACGATAACGAATGCTTAATGGTTTCTTAAAGCATCTCCGATACAGACGTCAGGCTGCTGAGGAAAGTCAATACATGAAACTGGCCAACTAAGATGCTCTTGAAAATAAGCTAAGACCAGAAAGCGGGACTTTACAATATTTGAAACAGAAGTTGATCAGATTTGAAAGAGAACTTCCCCCAGACTCGTGATGTCTGCAGTAATGAGCAGGTAACCTAATGCAGGGTTGTTTCACTCAGAAAAGCTGCTTTCATGTCATCTGGGGGATGATATGAGCCCTGGGCGGTGTGGCTCAGTGGATTGTGCACGGGCTGCGAACCAAAGGGTTGCCAGTTCGATTCCCAGTCAGGGCACATGCCTGGGTTGCAGGCCAGGTCCCCAGTAGGGGGCGCGTGAGAGGCAACCACACATTGAGGTTTCTCTCCCTCTTTCTCCTTCCCTTCCCCTCTCTAAAAATAAATAAATAAAATCTTTAAAAAGTAAAATAAAATCATCTGGGTAGAAAAGCTATAGGAACGAGACAGGAATACATCCTGGGCATAAATGTCAAAATTCAGACCTGGAAATAATTTTTTCTTTTTTTACTGTACTTGTAGGACAGTTCATAGAGCATGCGTTCACATGACCCCTGGAGCTCTGACACAGGTTAATTATATCCGCTCCCTAAAGAATTGGGTTAAAAATGAAATGATTAGCCCTGGCTGGTGTAGCTCAGTGGATTGAGCACGGGCCTGTGAACCAAACAATCGCGGTTCGATTCCCAGTCAGGGCACATGCCTGGGTTGCAGGCCAGTTCCCAGCAAGGGACACACGAGAGGCAACCACACATTGATATTTCTCTCCCTCTCCCTCTTTCCTCTCTAAAGATAAATAAATAAATAAATCTTTTAAAAAAAATGCTAAGTGCATTTAAAAAAAAAAAATGAAACGATTAAAGTAGTATCACCCTCCTTAAAGTGTATGAAGCTGGCGATATCTTTTAATGAATAAAGACAATGGCTTCCTTTGTTCCATCTGACAGATTTGCATTGCTCTGTTCCCGCGGTGCGTCACATTTCACAGTTAGCCTTGGGAATAATTAACTGAGCAAATATGTAGACACAGAAATAAGTCCATACACTTTAACTTCCGGTGTAGAAGGGGGAATGGCATGATTTCTGAATACAATGAACAGGATACATTTTTAGCTGTTTCTCTTGGTGGAATGCAAACTTTTTTTTTTTTTTTTTATCTTTAGAGGGGAAGGGTAGGAGAGGGGGAGAGGGAGAGAAATATCAATGTACAGTTGCCTCTTGTGTGTCTCATGCTGGGAACTGGCCTGCAACCCAGGCATGTGCCCTGACTGGGAATCGAACCGTGATCCTTTGCTTCGCAGGCCCGTGCTCAATCCACTGAGCTACACCAGCCAGGGCCAGAATGCAAACATTTTAAGATAATCGGGAGAAGGCATCTGTTTCCCCCCACCCCACCACCAAAGGCCCTGGCAATATGTGAAGGACCACAACGTCACTTCTGTGAAACCAAGGAATGTCCTTATCTAAGATCTCACGCTAGATTTACCATTTAAAAAAATGCATGGTAAGTAATTCTGCTTCCCCAACAGTTTTACTCCTAAGCTAATGATTGTCCTTAGATTCTCTGTGTATACATAGCATGGTGAAAACAAAAACTCAACCCACTTAGCTTTTATTTACTTTATTTGTTAGAAGATTTTATTTATTTATTTTTAGAGAGATGGGGGCGGGAGGGGAGAGAGAGGGGAACATCTATCAGTTGCCTCTTGGAAGAGCCCAGACCAGAGACTGAACCCACGACCCAGGCAGGTGCCCTGACAAGGAATCAAACCGATGACCTTTCACTTTTTGGAATGACGCCCAGCCAACTGAGCCACACCAGTCGGGGCTGAACCCACTTAGCTTTTAAAAGCAAAGGACTACATTTAAGACCTGCCCACCGGTGTCTGCAGGGAGATAAATGCTAACAGCCCCCAAAGCTGGCTTTATAAATAGACACAGAGGGTTACCCACGCAGACCATTGGCCAGTCTCGATTTCAGTGACGGAGCTGCCAGAACGTAGCCACGCCATCCATACGTTGTATAGTTAACTATCAGTGTTCAAATCCTACATTCACCCATGTTACAGCATAAACTCTTGTAGCTGGGTGTAAACTCAGCTACAAGATTGGAGTGTACGATATAAATATATTATTCCTTTCTACTACAGGAAATTCAACCTAAATATCAGAACTTGAGTCCTTATCATAACTTATTCTTTCCAAAGAAGTTCAATGATCGTTCAATTGCTTAGAAAAAAATATCAGATGCACTCCGTTCTCCAGCCACGAGCCTCCTGAGCAGGTCATGCCCCGCCCTCAGCCATGCCAAAGAGATACATGCGGAGATGCTTCCCTCCAAGAGGGCACCCAATTGCTCTGCACCCCCCGAAATGCAAGGAAGAAAACCAAATGGTGCAGAAGTTAGAGCAAGGATTGTTCCAGCCACATTTCCAAGTGAGTCAACTCCTCCTAAACTGCCAAGAGGAAATGAGTTGACATTTGGAGGCAGGAACATAAAACGCATTGGCTCCCGACACTCTTCGGAGAAACCGAAACCCATCCTGCTGATGGAATAAGGCTTCAGACTTGCGCTGTGCTTTGCCCCAAGCTTTCAAAACAGGGGCCGGGCCTGAGCCACAGCCTGCTAACTCCAGCCCAGGCAGAGGCAGCCTCACCTAACGCAAGCAATGCCGGACAGAGAGTCCCCTATTTGAGTTGCCATTTAAGGGACTTTTGGCAGCGTTGCAACTGATGCATACCAGGGGCAGTACGCTGCTGTGAGTGTCCAAAGAATTCTGTCTCTTAACCACACTCCAGCAATTCCTTGCTGAGCAAATCACCCAGACATAATAGGAAGAACTTGCAAATGCCAGTGTTAGAGCTCGAGGAAATCCAAAATGCGGTAACCTCAAGTCTGCGTGTGACGACCTGCTTCAGTCACCACAACGAAGTGTAGCAACGACCGTAAGCACTGGTTGGATGCTAAGTCAGTATTTATAGCTCTAGCCCAGACACCACTCTGAACTCTAGACTCATAATTTTTCTCACACTTTCAGGTGGGTGCCTCTGCTCTCTGTACCCCAAATCTGCTCTCCTGCCCCCACCCCCTTCAGCCAACAGCACCCCCTTCATCGGGGGGCTCAGATCACTGCCCTGGAGTCAACTCTGATTCCTCTTTCTCTCTCCCTCCACACCCAGTCCACCCACAAGCCCCACTGGCTTCAAGTCCAGAGGGGATCCCTGTCTCAGCCCCCTCCCTCAGTGTCTGGCCTGAGCCTCCATCACCTCCTTCCACTCATGCCCCACAGTTGGTCTTCAACACAGCAGCCACAGCGACTCCATGAAGACAGCCACCCCTTCCTCTGCTCTGAACCCTCCAGCAGCGTCCTACGACACTTGGAGCAAAGCCCACGCCCCCGCCTGCTCACTCTGCTCCAGCCACACCTGCCTCTTGAGCACTGTGTGCTGTTTCCAAGGCGAGACCTTTCAGGCCAAGGAGCATTCACTAAAGGTATGCACCCTGCGAGCTCTTTTCGCAAATGGGGAAACTGAGATACAAACAGTGGCAGAGCCAGAACTCAGGCCCAGGTAGGGTGGTGGCTAACCTGTCCCCATTCCAATCAAGAGCAGGTTCTCAGCCCTAGCTGGTGTGGCTCAGTGGATTGAGCTCTGGCCTGCGAACGACAGGGTCACCCGCTCGATTCCCAGTCAGGGCACATGCCTGGGTTGCGGGCCAGGTCCCTAGTAGGGGGTGCATGAGAGGCAACCACACAATGATGTTTCTCTCCCTCTCTTTCTCCCTCCCTTCCCCTCTCTAAAAATAAATAAGTAAAATTGTAAAAAAACAAACAAACAAAAGAAGAAATTCTCATTCAAACAGGGGACCTGGAGACCTTTTACAAACAGCCTCCGAGGCTGAGAGCTCAGATTCTTAAGCAAAAATCTCAACATTTACAGGGCAAGGCTGGTGTAAATCACTGAAGCCCCTCTCTGTATCCTGGGAGACACAGTGCATTACTCAGACTTGCAAGTCATCTATAAGACATATGAAACGCTGGGGACTTGCATGCCACTTCAGCAAACTTTTCTCTGCACTGAGGGGCCTGACTGAGAGAAGGCAGCTGGGCCATCTGGGAAGGACCTCTTTCCCCAGAAAGTCCTAGCGAGCAACTTGCCCACTGCAGTGGCAAAGGGGATTCAGAGCCAACCGTATGCTGGACACTGTGTGGGGAACTGCTGCCTCCAGACTGGGCGGGGAGGGTCCCCATTAAACCACATGGCAAAAGTAAACCACAGACTTAACACTCAAACTATTCGGACATCAGCCAGCTGGAAAAGTCTGACAGCATTTTAGGATTTCAGATGACTGGGGGAAGGACCATTACTCAATGGATACAAAGTGAATCCTGGTTAAAAGTTCATACATGTCCATCTATACCTTTTGTGTTGTTGCTGCAGGTTTTAAGCGCACAATGTTATAACACATCATCTGCACACTGCGTCGTGCGCTTGCCATCCAAAGTCAAATCTCTTTCTGACACCATTTATCGCCCCCTTTGCCCTCTCCTGCCTCCCCCACCCTCCCCGAAGTTTATCTTTGATGGAACAGACGAAAGAAAGGAAATGTGGCCCAGTGGTTAGCTGGTCTGGCTTAGCTGCTTACTCATGAGATGACCTCCGTGCCTCAGTTTCACCTGGAAAATGGGGCTAATATTAGTACCCACCTCCTAAGACGGGCGGGAGGGCTGAGAGTGAACACGTGTAAAGGTCTTTACTCCTTGCTCTTCACTTTTAAGGGCAAGAAGCAAGTCCCACCCAGAGAGATGTCCCTGGACAGGAAGTTGAGGGTGGGATCCTAATGCTGGGTCAGATGTGGCTCCAAGCAAGGCACCTCTGGGGCTGGGGCGGGGGGGGGGGGGGGGGGTCTGGGAGTCCCTAAGTCTAAAGAGGGCTTGACAGCGACTCTAACCACTCTTCCCAAGTCCCCACCTCTCCTCCAATCGGAGGGATTCTTCTTTTACCTGCTTCCTAGCTGGGGTTGCATTTAAGATTTCATTAGTGGGAAAACGGTTTTTTCTACTGCTACAAAGGAACACGGAAACCAGAGCTTCTAGGTCCGAAATAAGCCAAGCGACCTATGACAGCAAATGCATGATGAGGATTTAGTCCACACGGCCTGCCTCAGAGAAGCATTTTCCAAACCCAGCAAATCTCACACAGCAAAATCACTCTATCACAAATCTTTAACTCACAGCTACAAACTGTTCCCTCAAAATACTTCTGAATTTATAGGGATGTTATTTTAAGCCATCCTCCTGAGAAACGACTGATAGTATGATTTGGGAATATATCCAATTCTGGTCTCGGATGGGCAGGACCGGGACCAACCCAAGGACCGGACTGGATGTACGGACAATAAATCACACACAGGTGTCACTGTGGCCACGTCACAGGTTCGGGCTTTGCTTCTCTGAAATAGTACCTGTTTACATTACTCTGCATTTGTCATAACATCCTGCCACAGGGACCCCATGTTTCCACCACTTTTACACTACCCAGAGATGTGACTTCAGCTTTACTGTGGAAGAAAAAAAAAAATCTCTGATTAAGCTCTTTTCTGCCTTAAGGCTGCTGCCCCTCCCAGAACACACAGGGCAGCCGCCCAGAGAGCCACCATCAGCTGCCGCCAGCTGGGAAAGCATTCCGGCAAAAATAAAAAACCGTGTTTGGAAAACAGCTTTAGTTTTCCCCAGGGGAGCCCCAGAGCCAATGGGGCTGCCATTCTAAATGGCTCTAGAAACCTGAGGGGAAGGAATCTATCCGGAAAGGACGGGGCTGTCACTTGTGGAAGTCAAAAGGGTTTCTTGGTTGATTAATATGTGTACTAGCGTCTGCGAAGCACAGGAAATCGAAAAGAGAACCTAGATGACAGGGACAGAGCTATCCACCAAGACCTGGCACTTGGCTCGGGCCCGCTGAGTCGATGAACCAACGGCCGAGCTCTTTGTCCAGGGTTGCTGAGATGTGGGGACCCTGAGGTCCCACGGCATAACAAGAGGTTCATCTCCAGTAGTTTCAGGCACCCTAGGGGACGACCCCACCCATCCAAGAAGCCGGTGAAGGCGCTGCGGGTTCTGGGAGGCCCGCAGCTGACCGGCCCCCTGCAGGGCGCTCAGGGCCAGGGTGGGGGCAGTCCCTGTGAACTGACCTGCCGCTCCTCCGCTTGCAGCTCCAAGGCCTCGCGCATCCTCAGCAGCTCTTCCTCCAGTAGCGCACGCAACTGCTCCAGCTCCAGCGCCTGGCGCTGCAGCGCCTCCGCCTCCTGCGCGCACAGCCGCTTCTCCTCCTCCGCCTGGCGCCGGCTCTCCTGACCACGGCGCAGTGCCTCCTCCAGCTCGCGCACCTTGTCCTCGTACAGCTGTACAGTCTCCCGCCACGACTCTGCCACCAGCAGCCTGTAGCTGTCCTGCACCTCCTGCAGGCGCTGCGGGGGCGCGGCGGGGCGGGCGGCGCGGGCGCTGTAGCGCAGGGTCAGACCCGCGGAGCGCGCGCGAAGTTCTCGAACGTCGCGCTCGCGGGCCGCGTGGAGGCCACGGCGCTCGGCCTGCAGCCGGCCCAGCAGCGCCTCGAGGGCGGCGCGCGCGCCCACAGCCTCCTGCAGCTCGCGACGCTCGGCGCTCAGCTCGGCGTCTAGGCGGCGGCGGGCGGCGCGCGCCTCCTCGGCCAGCAGCCCCAGCTCCCGCAGCTCGCGCCTCAGCGCGTCGCGCTCTCCCTCGGCCAGCGCCGTGGCCCAGCTCAGCTCGTCCAGCTGCTGCCGCAAGCAGCGCGCCTCCTCCGCCCAGCGCGCCTGCCCCTCGGCCTCCAGTCCCTCCTGCCCGCGCCGGCTGCGCAGCTCCTCTTCCAGGAGCAGGTTTTCGCGCTCCAGCTCCCGCACCCGGCACACGTAGTCGTAGAGCCGGACGTTGAGCTCCTGCAGTTCGGCCTTCTCCGGGCCCGTGTGCAAACGCCAGGACAGCATCGTGCTGGCTGTGCGCGTCGCTGCCGGCCGGCCGAGTCCCTTCTGCCCTGGTCTTGTCCCCTCCGCCGCGCCGCTCCCGCCCCGCCGCCGCCGCCGCCGCCGCCCCGGAGGCCCGCAGACTGTGGGCGGAGCTGGAGAGCAGCCGCACTTAGCGGACCCGGCACCCGGAAGGGGGCGCGCGCGCGGCCTCTAGCCAATCAGAGCGCGGCCCGGCCCGGCGCGCCTGCGGCCTCGAGGCGCCCCCTGCCGGAGCGACTGCGGTGGCCCAAGGGTGCGGGGGCCCAAGTTTTCGGGCCCTTGCCACCGACTGTCGGGTGCCAGCGGGCGGCGGCTGGCTTGCTGGGCAGGGCTCTGTTCTAGAAGGGATGCTCGGGAAGTCTCCCTGTTGCTGCCCTGTAGCGCGCACCTACGGCACCCAAGGGTGACGACGGCCGTGGACGGAAATGGAAGCCGCCTTTAGGTAAGGTGCCGCCGTGTTTGTCTGATGGCCGGTCGTCAGAGGCCATGGAGATTGAAGGATTTTCTATCTAAAAATTATATATATACATGGATAGCATACTTCTATAATCTATCGTACACACATATGGGCTTTAGAGATTGCATTTTAACTTAAAACATGAATGCGTATCCCTTTGCCCACGTTTCGATGTACAAGCAAGACTTTGACCGCGGGGTGCCGGAGTTCCGTGTTTTCCTTTTCATATTAACGGCCCACAGGGACCTGGCCTGCGCTTTCCAACATCAGTTTCTTTCCTTTGGAGTGAGAACGCGGGAAGTGCTCCGAGGGCAGGACACGTCACATCTCCCCAAAGGTGTGCAGTTGTCACCCCTACACCGGCAGTGCCAGCTGTCTTTATTCCAACCACGTGCCCCACTTGGGTCGCCCCAGAAATTACAGCTCTTTTGCACACTTGCGTTTCATTCGTTTTCACGGTAGTTGTTGAAGTTACAGGTGGCGCAATGAAATCCAAGTGGCATTAAGGGGCACAGGAGCAAACCCCACTGGCCCTTGGTTGGGGGACCCCTGGAGGAGTGGAGGCAGAAGTTGAGGTGGGGGCTGGGGAGTCATCCACTGGCCTGAGGGAGTCATCCACTGGCCTGAGGGCTCCTCGTGGCACAGCCAGCACTCGGCGTGGTTTACCTTGGCGCGGAAAGGTGGGGTGGCTGGCAAGTTGTCCAGGGACAGTCACTTGAGACAGCTGCCAGTCCTGTCCTTGTGACAGGCATGAGTCTCCAGCCGTGAATGGGGCAGAGTGGGCTTCAGTTTTATTAGAGACCCCATATCACAGACCCTATTTGGTGGGTAGAAATTAATATCTTTTAGGTCGGAATTCCTCTCCCTTTCTGCCAAGGCTGAGTGGAGGGCAGGGTAGGGTTCAGAGCCAAACTGAAGTATCCTACATCAGAGAAAGTCCAGGTTCAAGGCCTGGTTTGGACAGTAATCAGTGTTGTGCTCTTGGCCAACTCCTCCTCTTCAAGCCACAGCTTCCTTGGCTGTCATTAGGGGACTCGGACTGTGTTTTCTCCAAGGTCCTGGGCTTCCCAAGGTGGCCCCAGTCACCTCACCTGCTGCCACTCACTCCCTCGTTGTGCCGGTACCTGTTGGCATGACGCCTCAAGTTTGGGCTATGAGAAGCACCGTGGCTTCCTAGTTTGTCCCTCTTCTTTGCATCAACGTGCTCTGGGGGAGTTTGGATGCCATGTCACGTCACGAACAGCCCTTCAGAGAGGCCCACGCAGTGAGGAAACGCAGCCCGAGACCCAAAGCCTTCCGTGAGCTAAGGGCTGCCATCAGCCACGTGAGTGAGTGGGGAGTGGATGCACCAGCCCCAGTCAGTCCTTGAGGAAAGTACATCCTGGCCCGCAGCCTGACTGCAGCCTGGTGATAGGCCCTGAGCCAGAACCACCCAGCTCAGCCCCCGCTGGATTCCCCACTCTGGGAAACCATGAGACAACAAATGTTTGTTGATCTGAGATTGCCTGTTAGGCAGCAACAGGTAACTAACTATACAGATCGTTTCCGGCTTTAAAATCCTATCGGCCTAAATTCCCTGAATCAGAGCTATCGAACGCAGGAAAAGCTGGATTTATTACGATTGTCAGTCTCCCAGCCAGAATCCATAAAGAGATAATACCAAATCCACCGAAACTAGATTTTGGAGTTACAATATTTATTGTATTTGTCTTCCTCGGCGTTTTCAAAGCTTTGTTTATTTTGCCTCACTGAATGCTTTCTTTCACAAATGAAGGTGGAAATCCAGACAAATGAGGTGATTGGAATAATGCAAGAATTGGTTTGCACATTTGCATTTCTTCGGTGGTAAATAAAAATGAGGGACAGGCTCACTTTGTCTCACTCCAGCCCCATCCTGAGAAATTTGTCTTGAGCAGCAGCAACACCTGCACAAATCTTCCCAGGCAGCCACGGGCCCAGGGGGACCCCAGGGGGCCTAGGACAGGACAGGGGCTGGAGGGAGAGTGCAGAGGACTAAGCTGCCTGCAGAGACATAGCTGAAGCCTGGAGAGAGACAGACAGGCATCTGCCTGGATTAAGAAACGACTTTTGACCCGACAAGAAGTGACGAGAACTGACTTTCTGTTTAAGATGAGACCCCAGGATAAGCAGGGGATAGGAAGGAAAGGGAGGGCGTGGTGGGTCAGATTCCACGGGAAAAGTATTGTTACAGAACACACACAGGGCCAAAGGGGGTGTACAATACACTATTACCGAAAGGACCCCCCACTAGGTTCAATTGTCTGTCACCACAGGAAAGATCTCTCTCAATGCCAAAGATTTGTGAAAAGGAAAGGAAATGTTTATTTAAAGCTATACAGACTTAAAGTAGTGACTTAATGTCTTCATTGAAATATCAAGGTCCTACCCACAGACGCCCACAGTGCTTCCTTCTCCCCTGCCCTAATTTGGGGTACCATATCTCAGGAAAAAAAAATAGATGTCCATGATTCAGGCTGCCGGCACCATCAGCTGTGTCGCCGTCTAGGCAGGATCTCTAAGTAATCCAAAGCCATGTGGCACTTTCTCATGGCCTACTGGCAAGAGTTCTTTCACCCTTCTTCCAAGCAAAGTCCGTCCTGCTTCCTAGGCCATGTGGCCAAAGGGAGTACCTCAAAGCTGCATGGTCCTCTTCTACCAAAGCTGCGGGGATCCCCACTCTGGCAAAGCTGCAGGGGTCTGCACTCTGGCAAAATCGTGTGGTTCTTCTCCCCAGTGGCTGTCAGGTCTGGGTTTAAATCCCTGAGCCAATCTTCCTTTGTGCCCCCATTTCCGACTCCTCCTACAGTCAGTTACACCTGCCAGCATTCCTGTATTCTTCCAAGTTTACTGGGATGCCACATGAGTCTGGGCAGGTGTGTCCCCATGTCATGCAGCCATTCTTGTCCAAGCTCTCATGTAGGTGCTGTAACCCAGGGGACCTGCCCCCCCAGTTACATCTTGGGTGGAAGTCCCTTCCATCCCCCTGGCTCAGAGCATGGCCACAGCTATTTAGCATATCTGTGCAACCAGTTAAAGGTTATAGACGTGTTAAATGACCATGCCAGAGGTTAGCTGCAAAGCTGTGGCTGCACAAAACAGCTCTGCGTGTCCCTGCTCCCTGTGTCCCTTCCTCGAACTCACACCTGTGTTCAGGGGGAAGGGGTGAGGACATCTTATGTCTTTCTAATATTTCCTGGACACCTTAAGTTCTGGACCCCATTCCAAATCCCTTTTTGGGGGGTCCCTCTTGGCTGCACCCTGTTTCAATCCTTCCTTTCAGATATACAACCACTTTATAATCATATAAAGGACAATGGACAAAGGTCTCATCTTCTTGTAACTACTTCCAGCTGGACATGGATGTCGTCCTACCTACCCTTGGGTCAAGGGTGCCCTGAAAGCGGGGAAGGGGGGCAGCAGGGAGGGAGTCCTTCCTGTTAGGAGAAGGACCTTACAGAATCAGTTGGCTGTCACCAGGAAGTCGCAGGCTTGGTGTCCAAAGGCTGGCCTTACTGGACAATTGGCATCCTCATCCTATTCTGGAGGTGACAGATATGGCAAGACAGTTGGAAGGCACAATTAAATCATAATCACTAAATGACGAAGGCAGGGACTTAGGTAACGAATGGCTTATCTGGAGGAAGGTGTACAAGGCATGCTACACCTACCCAAAGCCCTTGTGGCCCACTGTACTTCACTTAGGCTGAGGGGGATACATTAGGATTTCCCTCCTTTCAGATATCTAGGCCCTTTCTGTCCAACCATCAAGACAGAAAAGGGAAAATCAGTTCTAAAGTGAAGCTCACAGACCACCCGAACCCTTCACCAACTTAACCACTTAGTTCAGCCAAACCCTTGAGTCTCAGGGGGCTGTGTTGAAGATGGGCTCCTTAAGTGAGGCCTATATTGCAACCAGTCACTCAGGTAATGAGGTCCTAGGCATAACCCTACGAAAACAGAAGAACACACAGGTCCATTCACACAACCATCCCCAAGCCAGTCTCTGTGCCTGTGAGACTGTCTTTTGGGAAGACATTCAGTTGCAAGGTCCTTTTTGCAATGACATTTAACAATGGCAATTTGACAGGTCCTTTGTGCCTGTAATTGTACATCTTTGTTGATATTACAAACCCAGTTTCAACTTTCGAATGAAAACAAACTTCCAAGACAGTTAGCTGCGCCATTCTGATGTACAATACTGAGCGTTGTGATTTTCTTTGAACTACAATTTTTCTCCTTAAGATCATCTTCCTTGTTATTAAAGGGACTACTGTGGGTCCTGTTTTTAATTTTGACTGTTTGTTTGCATAAACACACCAGGAGCAGCCTGGATCACCTATGATCTTTAAGTGTGCTTTGCTGGAACTCACACAGGGAACCTTTAAATTGACTTCTCAGTCCACCCCTCGGGGCACAGAAGCAGAGCCACACATCCGCCATCCGGCTTTGCCTGCATCAGTTGTTTCACTCAAATCCTTGAGGCTTCTATTGTGCCTGCAGGTTCCTTTTTGGCTAAAGCATCTTTCAAAAGCAACCTTCGTTCCTTCCCTGGAAAGACTGCCACAAACGACATAGCCAACCAAAGTACCAGGCTTTTCTTGTGGGTTCTTGCTAGCTTCACAAGTCAATCTCACTTCTTCAGGGCTTTCTGGTAAGGACCAGAACCTAGACATGCCTCCTTCAGGTGTGACATTCCAGTCAAAGTCTTGCTTAACAAAACCACTACGAACGACTGGTCTTACTGGATTTACACAAAGAAACCTTATGTCATCACTCCTTCAGAATGCCGAATTCTGGAGGGATCAGGTAGGAAGAAAAATAGAAAGCCTGAAGGAAAATCCTTTTCCTTCTGATATCCACCAAGATTGCATCTCTGTGCCTTACACACTCTATTATTAACTAACACCGCATAATTTCTTTCTAATACTTTCACTTTTCTATTTATCTTTACAGTTTTCTACAGACCTTCTGCAACATTCACAAACTTTCTATATTCTTTCGTACACCTTCTTCATCTTCCTTTGTTCACTTTCTTACGGAGTATGAAGTTTCAACCTTTTCTGGAATCTTCAATTGTTCTTTTCAGAGCAGATACAGAAACTAAAAAACAAGTAGTTGAGATTTCTTTCCTTCCAGGATCAAAACTTTCATAACCTTTATACATATTTTTACCTATGCAGATTTAACCATGATTCACTTTTAATCTTGGTTCCTTTCCCACGCTGGGAAGGACCATATTGGGACTCAGCACTTGGCAGCTAAAGGTCTCCAGCTTTACCAACACTTGCATGACATAACAAACACGGTCACCCTGTATCGGGGTTCACTGACATTTTCCTGGAAGAGGAATTTCAAACCTTCCCCTGGAGTGCAGGTCCAGCTTTCCCTTTCCGCCTCAGCCGCAGCAGTGGGGTCTGCATCTCCCTTAGGTGGTGCCCGTTTTACCCGTGTGTGGTGAATCCAGGGCTTAATTCCCATCAGCTTCAGAGAGGAATGGGTTGTCAATAGGACATCGTAGGGACCAGTCCATTGTTCAGACAGCTGCTGCTCAGGGCCTTGGCTCCTTTATGTCTTTAGTAGGACTTGGTCCCCTGGCTGGAATGGGGGCAGGGGCTTGTCAGAGGGGTAGACAGACCTGGAATGAGCAAACTTGTGCAAAATGGTTAATGTTGGCCCTAAATGCTGTACATATTGCTTAATTTGTGCCTCATGCTCCAAATCTAGAGGGGGTGTCCCTAAAACAGAACCTTGGAGGGGTTTCTCATAAGCTATTTCAAAAGGGCTCAGGTTAAGCCCACTTCTCAGTGCCACTCTGATTCGGAGCAAAGCAATGGGTGTGCCTGGTCCCATTGTAAATGTGTTTCCTGGCATATTTTTGCCAAGGTCTTCTTTATGGTGTGATTGATTTTCTCAGTCTTCCCTGTGGACTGAGGTCTCCAAGGTGCATGCAGTTTCCACCGTAGTTGCAATGCCTGTCCAACCTTCTGGGAGATTTCTGAAGTGAACGATGGTCCATTGTCGCTGTGAGTGCTCTGGGGAAATCCAAACCTGGGAATTATTTCTTTAAGCAACAGTTTTGCCACCTCAGTTGCCCTTTCGGTCCTGGTGAGGTACGCTTCCACCCACCCAGAAAAAGTATCCACGAAGACCAACAAGAACCTGAAATTTCCCTGCGTTTTAGGCATTTGCGTGAAGTCCACCTGCCAGGCCTTGAAGGGGCACATCATGTTGCACTCCCTTTTCTGTGGGAACACGCTCTGTCTTAGGATTGTTTCGGGCACATATCTGACAGGCTTGGCTGATCCTGTGGACAGTACTTTGCAAATAAGGGCCTTTCAGATGTGGCCTAATGAAATCCATGAGAGCATCCCTTCCATAGTGGGTCCCTTCATGTAGGGGCTTGAGGGTGGGATACACTAGAGCCTCGGGGAGTAAAATCATACCATGGGCATTGACTTCCACACAGAATTGGGATCAGTGTTAGTGCATCTCCATTCACGGGCCTGTTCCTCACCCTGTTCGGTGTAATGAGGTTTAGACTCTGACAAGTCCAAACGGGGAACCAGAGCTGGTAGGCGTGGCAACTCCTTGGCTGCCTGTCTTGCTGTTTAATCAGCAACTTGGTTTCCCTGACTGGTTTGGGAACCATCCCTCTGGTGTCCTGGGCAGTGCATTATAGCACCCTGGTCCGATGCATTCACTGCCTCCAGCAACTGGAAAATCACCTCCGCATGTTTAGCATCCTTGTTCCCCGAGGTTAAAACTCCTCTTGTGGGGGGGCTGCACCCGCAGAGCCCCACCTGTCTGCCACGGATGAGAATAAGACTATCAAGACATGATCTGCTTGTCTGAGCAGAGGTGGCCGATCTCTCAAAGGAGAAGGGCCAAGAGCCCCTTCCTCAATGGCTTTTATTAGATCCGTTTTACACCGGAATACAGGTAAAGCTCATCAATCATTGTCAGGTGGCAACGATCAAACAATAGATAACATTTCAAAGAACTCTGAGGGCTTAATCTGAGTCAGGGTCTGTCCGCTAAGGGGTTACAAAACTTTGGGAGACAAACTCCTGTCCTGCTCAGACCCTTATCATTTAAATGAGAGCATTCTTAGCAAAGCAGGTTTCACAGGACTTTACAAATTCTTTCTTAGGCCTGATCACCGGGGGAGCCTGCCCCATCCAGCAGAGAATTGCACTGCATTCTGTCAATGTTTCAGGCTTAAGTGGAGCAGAGCCAGGGAACTAGAGAAAAGGAAAACTTCTCCCAGATGGAATGAGGACTCAGGTTATGTCAGGATAGCCAGGGGACGAGGGTCCATCACCCCCTTTTTGCTGCAGCCCCCTGAGTCCTTCCTTGAGGGCCTTCCACGTGATCATGCCGGTCTTAGGCGACCCCTCCCTTGAGGGAATCTTACCTGTCATTGGGTAACTGACCAAGCACTGGGGGCCAGATATGGATGAATCAGAAGCGGCGCTCCTGCCAGGGAGATAAGCTTTGTCTCCTTGGCGGCTTACAGTCCAGAGGTTGCCCACTCAGCCTTAGCCTTGGGGGGTTACAACTCCTGAAACCAGGCAGGGCAGCTCCCAACATCCTCTCTCTTTCCATATTGCTCCATGGGCATGGACTACCATGAAGGCATACTTGGAATCTGTATATATGTTAACTTTCTTTCCTTGGGACAGCAGTAAGGCTCTTGTGAGGGTTATTATTTCAGCCTTTTGTGCTGACGTTCTTGGCCTACGGGCTTGGGCTTCCATTACCTTGTCTGCAGTGGCTACTGCGTACCCAGCTCGTCGCTGGCCACTGTCCGTGAAGCTGCTCCCGTCTGTACGCAGCTCCCAGGCCGGTGACACCAGTGGCTGGTCTGTCGGATCTGGCCTGCTAGAATAAACTTGGTCACTTATTTCCAAGCATTTATGCTCAAGGGCAGAGTCCCCCTCCCTATCTGGGAGTAGCGTGGCTGGGTTCAGGGTCATGGTGGTCTGCAAGGTAACATTTGGGTTGTCCAGCAAAATGGCCTGGTATTTCCCCATACGTCCTGCTGACAGCAAATATCCTCCTCTCTGTTCTAGCAGAGTCAGAACCTGATGTGGCACCAACACTGCAGTAGGTTGTCCCAAAGTAAACTCAGCTTCCTCCCATCCAAGTACTAACCAGGCCCGACCCTGCTTAGCTTCCGAGATCAGACGAGATCGGGCACGTTCAGGGTGGTATGGCCGTAGACTCAGCTTCCTGTAAGATGTCACAGGTGGCTGCTACTGCTCGGAGGCATGGTGGCCACCCTTTTGTTGTGTGATCCAGCTTCTTTGAGAGATAGGCCGTGGGTTGGGGGGGTATTTCCCAGGGTCTGGGTTAGCACCCCCAGTCCTATCCCCTGCCTTTCATGAATGTACAACTTGAAAGGCTTCTGTAAGTCCGGTAGTCCTGATGCAGGTGCCGAAGCCAGCTTCTCCTTCGAAGTATCAAATGCTACCTGACAATCCCCGGTCCATTCTAGGGGTTCAGAGTCCAGTCCTTTTAGGGAATTGTGCAGTGGCTTTGCTATGAGTCCAAAGTTTGGAATCCAAATCCGACAAAACCCTGTAATTCCCAAGAACCCACGAAGCTGCCTTCGATTTTCTGGGACTTTTAGCGTAGCAATGGCTTGCTTTCTCTCTGCCATCAGACTCCTGGTACCCTGTTTCAGTTGAAATCCCAGATATGCCACTTCCTGTTGGCAAATTTGGGCCTTATAGAGGTGACACTTCATATCCTCTCTTTGCCAAATGATTTAGAACTGGGATGGTGTTGTGCAAACAGTCCTCATAGTTACTGCTGGCTGTTAACAGGCCATCCGCATATTGCAAAAGAACTCCCAATTTCAACGGAACATCCCTTAAGTCTTTTGCCAGCACTTCCCCGAATATAGTCGTGGAGTTCTTAAATCCTCGTGGTAGCACGGTCCAGCAGTATTGGAGCATGGCTTTAGTCTCTGGGTTCTACCATTCGAAGGCAAACAGCTGCTGAGCCTGCTCATCTATCCGGATGCAGAAAACAGGCATCCTTTATAAAGTCCAGGACTGAAAACCATTTGCTATGCCCAGGCACCACAGTCAACAGGGTGTAAGGGTTAGGCACCGTAGGGTGAATGTCCTGGACAATGTCGCTGATGGCCCTGAGCTCCTGTACAAACCGATACTTATCCGAGTGTGGCTTTTTGACTGGCAAAATGGGAGTGTTGTATGGTGACCGGCAAGGCTGAATTAATCCTGATTTCAAAAACTTCTGCAACACTGGCTGGATCCCCTCTAAAGCCTCCTTTTTGGGGGGATACTGCTTCTTTCGTGGGACCCGTGCCCCTTCTTTCAGATATGTCTTTATGGGTTACACGTTAACTGCTTTACCTGGAGTTTCGTCAACCCAAACAGTTCTATCCGCCTGCTCGCAGATCTCAGTTGGGAAGGGTTCACCTCCAGGGCCTCCAGGGCAGGTCAGGAAAGCCTGCAGCCAGAGGGCATTTTCCAGCAGGACTTCCACGCACAGCTGCTGTCGCTTGGGGGAAAAGGTTATTTGTGCATGCAGTTTACATAGCAAATCTTGACCCAACAATGGAATGGGACAATCAGCCTACACAGAAAACTATGTGTAAGCTGGTGACCCCCAAGCTGGCATTCCAGAGGTTGCAGGAATGTCTGTTTTTGTACCTGGCCAGACGCACCAGTAACCGTTACTTCATTTGAGCTTTTCCAGTCAACTTTGTGTTCAACGCTGAGTATGTGGCTCCCATATCTACAAGAAAGTCCATTGGCTTGTTCCCCACAGTCACTTGCACCCAGGGCTCCTGTGGGGAAATAGCGATAGGTCGGGAGATGTCCCATGGAGCCCCTGGGCCTCCTCGTTCATTGTCATAGTCTGTTTCCTGCTTTACCATCATTCGACCTGGATTCTTACGCTTACTTTCCCTTTGCAATGTGGGCACTCATTCCTCCAGTGACCCTCCTCCTTGCAATAGGAACATAGATTAATGCCTACTCCTCCTTTCTTCTTCTCCTTGGGGCCCCTTTTGTCACTGGCACGGTGGCGGACACCTGACGACTTTCCTTTCTCTGCCTCAGGGTCGTACTTCCGAAAGAGTTAACAAAATTAGTTTCTCTCAGCAAATGAGAGAATAGGAAGTTGTGATCTTTGAAGGAGAAGAAGCTTCTATAGTAGAGTTTTACTTGTATGTATTTTTTCCATCAGAAAAGCGTAGCCCCACTAAGGTGTGCAGGTACTGCCTGCTACCTGATGTTGACAAGAGTGTTGTGAATGTCAAAATGAATATGAACTTAGCAGTCCATTTACGCTAAGCAAGTGAATTTCTCTGGGATAAAAAAGCCATGAACGTTTGAACCCTTCTGAATCACTAGGTCATTAACATGTGTATTAGAAGCAGTTTTAAGCAAACTCCAAAGCAAACTGTAGTTTGCCTTGTGTTACATCAACGTACTCGTTTCAGTCAAAGATGAAAGGAATGGTGTCTTGGGTATACATAGTGTTTTTGGCACTTCGGTTGAAGTATTCTGTAAGGTCAGTTTTGTGGTCAGTTTGACAGCGAAAGAGCTACTGAATCAGTTTTCTGACAGCAAATGAGTGAATGCATGTGTAGGACTCTGTGTTCTATGAAATAGAGTAAGCTTCTACAGAACAGTTTTCTCCGATGTATTCTTTCTAGGAGAAAAGTCTTGACTAAGGAAGAAATACACATAGAGTGTACTACATAACTCGGGCCTTAAAGTTTTCAAGGGAACGTACAGCTCAAAGTACCCTTTGTAGTTCCGAGTGCATTCCTTTCTTTTAACACAACACTGAAGATTTTGCACTCCTCCAAAACACTGGAGAATGAAAACATTTAATTGTTTAAATATTGAATATTTTTTTTTGCTTTAATATTCCACGTACAAGTGAAATCATACAGTATTGGCCTTTCTCCATCAGGCTTATTTCACTTACCATAATACCCTCGAGGTCTGTCCGTGTTATCACAGATGTCAAGGTTTTGTCTTTTTTATGGCTGAGTATAGCGATCCTGTGTGTGTGTGTGTGTGTGTGTGTGTGTGTGTTTGAGTGTGTGAGTGTGACGTCTTCTTTACCTGTTCATCCCTCAGTGGGCACTTAGGTTGTTGTCATATCTTGACCATTGTGAATAGTGCTGCCACTGTGAACACAGGGGTGCGTATGGCTTTTTTTATATATACATATCTTCTTACCAATCTGCACATTAGGTGCTAATTTGGGGGGAAATTCAACTTTGCCAATCACACCCTCTCATTGATCTACAATATGTGTGGATCCTTAAGCTAGTGCCACAATGTCTTTTTTTACATTCTTTTTTATTATATTTTATTGATTATGCTATTACAGTTCTCCCATTTCCCCCCATCATTCCCCTCCACCCTGCACACCCCCTCCCACCCACATTCCCCCCCTTCAGTTCATGTCCATGTATCATAAGTTCTTTAGCTTCTACATTTACCATATGATTCTAGCCATCCCCCTGTCTATTTTCTTCCTACCATCTATGCTACTTATTCTCTGTACCTTCCCCCCCTTCTCCTCCTCCCACTCCCCTGTTGCTAACCCTCCATATGATCCCCATTTCTGTGGTTCTGTTCTTCTTCTAGTTGTTTGCTTAGTTTGCTTTTGTTTTAGTGTGGCTGTTAATATCAGTGAGTTTGCTGTCTTTTTACTGTCATATTTTTTATCTTCTTTTTCTTAGATAAATCCCTTTAACATTTCATATAATAAGGGCTTGGTGATGATAAACTCCTTTAACTTGACCTTATCTGAGAAGTGCTTTATCTGCCCTTTTAAAAAATCTCAAACAACAGTACAGATAAGAAGAGGAATCATTAAGGAACACTGTAAACAAATATATACCAACAAATTTGTCAATCCGGAAAACGTTAACTATTAAAAACACGGACCTTCCCAAGGCTAACACAGCAAGAAACAAAAAACCTGTAAGTAACAGGCTGTTGTATACCAAGTGTAGTTGGAAAAAAATGAAACAATTCTTTCAACCTTTCCCCGGTGAGCTGCCTCCGCCTTCCTTGCCAGTCCCCCTGGCAAAGCAAAACCTGCCCTGGTTTAGAACATTAGGAGAGGGAATTGGTAAGTATGGGACTGTATGGTCAACTGGTCGACCTGGGTGCCTAGGCAACCGTCCTCCAGGCAGCCAGACACCCCAGTTTGAAGTCACTGGCTTTGGGTGGCAGAGGCCAGAGACCCCAGCCTGGGCGCCAGAGCTGCTGGTCCACTGGCTGACAGACGGAAAGAGGAGGAGGAGGAGGCGGCCACAGGCAACACAGGAAAGGTCCCTGCCTGCCTCACCCGCAGGCGGGCTCCCTGTGCTCCGTGAAGATGTATCAGGACTTGGGAGGAACTGGAGAAAAATCGAGTCCGACACCCGGGACCCAGGGGTGCCCCCTGCCCCGACAGGCCTCGCCCTCCGCGAACCTGCATGCAGGGCCAGTGCCCGGCCCCACGTTCTGAACCGCACTCAGAAAAACTGGGTGAGGCAGGCTCCTTAGGTGCCCGGGACCCAGGTGCACAGGTGGGAGAACCGGGTAGGATGCAGGCGGCCACTCGCGGGCTGCGGCGGGGTCGGTCTCTGCACATCATCACTGCGGGACTTTGACAAATTCCCCAGAGGCGCAGCGGACTGCTGGTCAGAGCGCAACAGCAAAGGCGGGCGGTGCATGCCGCCCTATCCCGCCACCCCATGTGCCCCGAGTGAGTCTGCATCTCCTCCGGAGCAGCGGGAGCCACCACCCTCTCGGTTCTCCGCAGCGGAACTTCTCACTCACTCAGTCATTTCTCCGAAGCAGGAGGGGCAGCGCCTGCCAGTGCTGCTCAACCCGACCAGGGAAAGCTGGGTGCGGGGGCAGCCTGTTCCTCAAGAGTCCTGCAGCCACAGTCTCCAGGGAACGGGCTGAGCGCCGACGCCCAGGCATCCCCGGCACAATCCCGCCAGCTCAGGTGGTCAGCTGGAAGTACACCGGGGGCACCCAGGCCACCTCGCCGCCTTCGGGTTCCAGAAAGAAGGAACAGCATATAAACAGCCGCTAGAGGGCGCCCGACAACCACACCAGTATCCTGGAGAGGCAATCGGATTAGGGGAAGGGAAAGGGTCCCCAAGGCCTTCCCAGGGGAACAATCTCTTCCCCACACCCCTGGGATCCCATGTGTCAGCCCCGGGGATCGCTGGGCGGTGGGCAGCGGGGTGTGCACCTCGGAGCTCCTGGCAAGCAAGTTGCGACCCTGGCAGCAAAAGTGGGACTTGGAAAATCTTCAGGTCTAGGGTGGCAGCAGCCAAAACAGGGGACTCCCCGGGCCTCAGTGATTTGAAGCAGCTCCCTGAAGTCTGAAGCATGCAGGAACGAGCTTCCCAGTGAGATGCCAGCTGTTCCCGGGATCCTGGGAGGACCTAGGAAGACTTTTGTGCCTGAGCACTGTAAAAGCTAAATGAGGCAAGTATGCATGAGACTCCAAGGATGAACTTTTTATTGTTGTACTTTCACTTATCCTTTTTTAAATATTGAATTTATTTGGGTCACATTAATAAAACCATACAGATCTTAAAATAAAGTAAAATAAAATAAATAAAATACAAAATATCCTTGTACGGATCTCCTAAAAACAAAATGCCCAAATAGATTTTCAAGTCCACATCTCCAAGAAACATCCTCTGTCTAGTGCACGTGGTGCTCACTGCAGGAAGTATCCGGTCTCTTTGCTCCTCGTTCATCCCCACTTGATTTCCTCTCTTGTCTTTGGTTTCCCCCACCCCGCCCTAAATGTATCACGTCCAGCACAGGAAGGAGGTCTTTCCAAGGCATGAAAACAAAACCTGGAAGCCAAGGGTATTGCGGACCGTTCAGTCTGGTTTCAGGAGCTGTAACCCTCACCCCATGGTGGGCTGTGTAAGAGCCCAAGGGACCCACTTCATCTGGGTCTGTTCTGTCACAAGGACGTGACCTACTAAGGAGACAAAGCTTATTTCCCTGGCAGGAGCACTGCTTCTGCCTCATCCATCTCTGGCCCCAATGCTTGGTTGGCAGTCAATGACGGGTAAGACTCCTCATGGGAGGGGCAACCTAAGCCAGACTCGACCACTTGGGAGGCCTCATGGAAGGACTCGGGGGGCTGCAGCAAAGAGGAGTGATGGAACCTCACCCCCCGGCTATTCTGACACAGCCCAAGTCCTCATTTCCATCTGGGAGATGTCTCCTGCTTCCTAATAGGCTTAAAGCCTGAAACTATGAGGGCGAGTGGTGCAGCCCTGTGCCGGCCAGGATGGCCAGGACGGCTCCCTGGGTGATCGGGCATAAGAGAGAATTCCTAAAGCCCTGTGAAACCTGCTTTGCTAAGAGTGCTCTCATTTAAATGATAAGGGTCCGAGGAGGAAATGAGTATGTCTCCCAAAGTTTGGCAACCCCCTTTCCTGACAAACACTGGCTCGGATTAAGCCCTCAGATGTCTTTGACATGTTAAACTTGTATTCCGGTGTATTGGAACCCAATAAAAGCCTAGTGAGGAAGGGGCTCTGGGTCATTCTCCTCTGAGAGTTTGACCCCTTTTCTCCCCAAGCAGAAAATGTCTTGGTAGTTTTCATTTTCATCTGTGACAGAGGGATGGGGCTCTGCGGGCGGAGCGCCCCCACATCTGGCGCCCAGGACAGGGGCCCCCGCACAAGAGGGCACTAATCAATAAACCTGATCGCATACGAGTTTAAGAGAAGTCTGCGTACATCACAGCAAAACCCAGAGATGACAAGTGGATGGATGCAGAGAACTTTGGTGCAATGCCAGTTGGTTGCGGATTTCAGCATCACTTACCTCAAAAACAGAAACAGCAGCCTGAGGGGAATGAGGGGATTCTGTGTGTGTTTGAATTAGGATAAATAGATGACGGTATGTCTCATGAAACTTAAAAAAATGAATCAATCCAGCCCTGTCTGGGAACCTCTGTTGGTTACAGCATCATCCCTATACACCAAAGCTGCAGGTTTGATCCACAGTCAGAACATAAGACAAATATGAAAATCCACCAAAGAATGACTAAATAAGTGGAACACTGTATTGATGTTTCTCTTTCACTGTCTCTCTTTTTTCATTTCAATAAGTCTTCAAAATCAATAAGTGTATAAAATGTATTTTTTCTTGTTTAAAATAATTGTATTGTTGTTCAATTACACTTGTCTGTGTTTACTCCCCACCACTCTCCATCCCACCCCACCATCCCCACCACCCTCCGCTAGTTCCAAACCCCTTGGCTTTGTCCAGGTGTCCTTTCTAGTTGTTCCTGAAAACCCTTCCCATCACCCCTCAGCCCATTATCCCCTCCCAATTCCCCTCTGGTTACTGTCAGACTGTTCTTAATTTCAATGTCTCTGGTTATATTGTGCTTCCATGTTTGTTGGATTGATTAGGTGCCACTTAAAGGTGAGATCCTATGGCATTTCTCCCTCAGTGCCAGGCTTATTTCACTTAGCATAAGGCTCTCCGGTTCCATCCACACTGTCCCAAAGGATAGGTGGTACTCCTTCTTTCTTTTTGCTGCATAGTATTCCACTGCGTGAATGGCGTTCGATCCATTCATAGACTGATGGGCACATAGGTTGCTTCCAACACTTGGCTTTGTAAATTGTGCTGCTATAAACATTGGGGTGCATGGGTTCTTTTGGATTGGTGTTTCAGGGTTCTTAGGATGTAATCCCAGCAGTAGAACTGCCGGGTCAAAAAGCCAGTTCTATTTTTAGCTTTCTGAGGTCATTCTGAACTGTTTTCCACAGTGGCTGCACCAGTCTGCAATCCCACCAACAGTGCACCAGGATTCCCTTTTCTCCCCATCCTCTCCAACACCTGTGGTTTGTTGATGTGTTTATGATGGCCATTCTCACCAGTGTGAAGTGGTAATTCACTGTGGTTTTAATTTTCATCTCATTGATGACTGGACATGCTGAGCATCTTTTCATACATCTGTGGGCCCACTGTAGGTCCTTCTTGGAGAAGTGTCTCTTCAATACTTTTGCCCATTTTTTAATTGCATTTGCCTTGTTGGAGTGGAGCTGTGTGAGTTCTTTCTATATTTTGGAGATGAAACCCTTCTCCAAGGTATCATTGGCAAATCATTTTTCCCATATAGTTGGTTTTCTTTTCATTTTAATGCTGTTTTCTTTAGCCATGCAGAAACTTTTTGATTTCATAAGTTCCCATTTGTTTATTCTTTCCTTGATATCCCTTGCTGTGGGATATAAAAGATCTGTACTCAGAAAACGATACAACACTGAAGAAGGGAATGAAGGAAGATACAAACAAATGGAAGCATGTACCATGTTCATGGATTGGAGGCATGAACATCATGAGAATGTCCACACTACCCTAAGCAATTTATAGATTCAACACAATCCCTATGGAAGTAGCAATGACATATTTTACAGATAGAGAGAGAATGTTTCCAAAATGTGTATGGAACCATAAATGACACAGAATAGCTGCAACAATTTTGAGAAAGAAGAACAAAGTAGGCGGGATCACAGTACCTGACATCGCACTCTATTACAAGCACGGTACTGGCATAAGAACAGACACATAGACCAATGGAACAGAATAGACAGCTGAGAAATAAATTGAAGTCTCTATGGCCAATTGATATTTGAAAAAGGGGGTAGAAGAATAAAATGGAGTAAAAATGTCCTCTTGGACAAATGGTATTGGGATATCTGGACAGCTACATGCAAAAATATGAAACTCGATCACCAACTCACGCCATACACAAAAACACATTCAAGGTAGATGAAAGACTTAAAATAATTCATGACACCATAAAAGTCCTAGAGGAAAACGTAGGCAGGAAAATTTCAGACACTCCATGCAGCAAAATTTTCACCAGTGTGTCCCCTTGATCGAGGGACATAAAGAAAGAATAAACAATGGAACCTCAACAAATTGAAAAGATTCTTCATGGCTAAAAACAAAAGCATTAAAAAAGTCTTTTCAATTTTTACAAAGAAGTGTCGTGTTTAAAAACACAGCAGTGAAAATGAAGTGTATGGCCTGGGGCCTAGTCCCACTAGGCCTATGGTGACAAAGTCCCATCTGCTTCCTCGTACATCACACTGCCTCTCATGGACTATGACAGAGTAGACAGAACATAGGAGGGAACTGTCACAGTAGATTTGGGGGTAAAGAAGAGGGACGATATGAGGGCCACATTTGGGGGGATCCTCACCTAATTCTTCCCTATACTGTGCTTTGATCCCCACCCTCACATGGTCTGTCACCAGGATCCCTGCCCTGCATGGCATGCAGGTGTGGACTAAGTTACAGGACGAATGGCAGGTGTGCACCCATGTTCTCATCCTGTCTGGACACAGAATCCAACAACAACAACAACAAAATAGGAACGAGCAGATGAGTAAGAGACCACTAGACTCCTTGATGAGTAATGATCTAGACTTTCACAGAGAAATGGGGTATCTCTGGGGGAGGGGGGAAGTCAGCCAGCTTTCCCCTCCCTCACATTTTATTCCTTATTCCCTCAGGGACTGAGTGCCCCCAGTGGGACTAGGTAAAATATCCCGTGATCACATCACAGTGGTGGGAAAATGAAAAGTAATGACATTCATCAACACATCTCAGAAAGGTTTAATATCCAAAATTCATACAGAATGTAGTTACTGAACAGCAAAATCAAGCATTCCAACTTAAAAGCATTGATGAGAAAGCTGATTCGACACTTCTCCAAAGAGAACGTACGTGGTTAATAGACATATGAAAAGATGGTCAATGTCATTAAACATCAGGGTGCAAATTGAATCCTGATATATTAAAAGGCGCTTTGAAGGTTTTTAGAAGTGGGATTTTTTCTCCATTTGAAGAAATCTTAGACCTGCTGTTTTTCATGAAGATTTTATTTCTTTATTTCCACAGAGAGGGGAAGGGAGGGAGAGACACATGGAATGGTTGCCTCTCACATGCCCCCGAATGGGGACCCGGCCTGCACCCCAGACATGTGCCCTGACCAGGAAACGAACTGGTGACCTTTTGGTTCACAAGCCAAAGCTCAATCTACTGAGCATATATCCAATTTTAAAAAGTACTTCGTTCAGCAGACACAAGCACCTGAATGTTCATAGGAACATCATTTGCTATAAACAGGTTATCCCAACATTCTATCAACACAAAAATGGATAAATACATTATGGTATATTAGTAAAAGGGATTACTACAGGAATGAGAATTTTGAACCAAAACCCTACACAGTAAATATGAATAGATGTTACAATGTGTACAAATGGAGCCCGGCCACATGTAAATATACACATAATGATTGTAAATATTTCAAAAACAGGTCCAATTACTCTCTACTCAGATACTGGTCCCTATTTCAAAGGACATGTTGCTGAAAGTGGCCAGAAGTGACACTGGGAAGCCGCTCACAGTGAGCTTTTTCATATGAGGGCCGATTCCACAGATCTATGAACACGGGCACATTCGCTGATTTATGCTTCTTCTTTATCTCAGACTTACTTTTTTTTTTTTTTAATATTTTTTTTTTAAGATTTTTTTTTAAGTACTTTTTCTTTTCCTTTTAGATTTTATTTATTTATCTTTAGAGGAAGGGAAGGAGAGAGGGAGAGAAACATCAATGTGCGGTTGCCTCTTGTATGTCCCCTGCCGGGAACTGGCCTGGCAACCCAGGCATGTGCCCTGACTGGGAATCGAACCGCGATCCTTCGGTTCGCAGGCCCGCGCTCAATCCACTGAGCTACACCAGCCAGGGCTCAGACTTACTTTTATGCTCATCCTAATTCACACTTTAACCTAGAATCTAATGGTAACTCTAACACTCACCTTCAACTTAAAGTTCATCCTCACACTCACCCCCAACCTCAACTGAAATCTAACATAAATTCTCCTCCTAAATTGAACTTTAAACTTCAGCTTAACTGTAAACCTAATTTTCACCATAATCCACAACTTTATTTTATCACGGAAGTTCACAATCCCTCCAAACTCAGCCTCCCTCACAGCCAAAGTCTCCCCTAAACCTAACCCTAACGCTAACCCTAAAGGTAACACTAATCATGACGCTTCACATCAAACCAAGCTTCACACTCTAATGCTAACCACTGCCCTAAACTCTTACCCTAACTACAATTCCAACCCTAAACCTAAATGGACCTGAAACTAAATATAAAATCTCACCCGGACTGTAACCCTCATTCTTACCCTTTACCCTCAGTTGCCCCTTTCACTAACCACACCCTCCTCCTCACCCTCCCTTACACAGACCATCACAGGGTCCCTGTCTCTAACCCTAGTCCTTGTGTTAGCCCTGAGACTGATCTTAAATGAAACCTAAACTTACACTGACACTTTACCTTACCATACACCTAACCTTATTTTAAGCCCATCTGTAATTTAAATTACAATCCAAGTCCTAAAACTAAACTCCAAACCTAACCCTAAAACCCAACCCTTACTATAGCTTTACTATAATATAAATGCTAACATTAATTAAAACCCCAACTCTAACCTTAACTTAGGCTTTCCCTAAACATTAACTAATGCTAAGCCTGACATGAAACCAATTTATAACTTTAACCCTAAATATTACATTCTTCCTCACCCAAACCCTAACCCTCAATATCGTCAAAGTCTCACACTACTTCTCATGCTAAACCCAAACCTAGAACTAACTCTTAACAGTAACCTTTACATTTTAACCTGAAATGTAAGTGGAACCCCAACCTAAACCCTAACCCTACCTATATACCTAAACTGCACCCTAACTCTAAACCTAATCTAACCGAAACACTCACCCTCCCCTCACCAACAGATTACTTCACCAGAACCCTACCCAAAACCTCACACGCACGTCTCACAAAAACCTAGTTCTAACTATAACAGGAAAGTTTGTTTAAAACCTTACCCTCATAACTCTCCCACGTGTTACCATAACTCTAATTCTTACTTGCAGCCAGAACTCTAACCATAACTTCAACAGTAACTTTAAACCAAATCTATCCCTAACTCTACGTCTAACCCTTAATTTACCTTTCACTTAAAACTAACCCTACTCCTATCATGTATATTATTACTAACATACACCTGAAAGCCACAGCCCGACCTGATTTGAAGCATAACGTCCCTCTAACCAAACCTTTCGTCTTCATCCTAACCCGACAGCTGCCTCTCAGTCTCTCCTTAACCCGGACACCACACTCATTTACATTAATACCACCACCACCCCCCACCCCCGGCCCTAACCAAACCTTACACTACTCCTACCCTTAACCTTAACTTTACTGCACATCAAACACGGAATCCAACCCTAAACATCGCACTCACAGTTACCCTGACCCTAATCTGACCCTAACTCAAACTCTAAGGCTAACTTTCAACCTCAACTTAACATAAACTCTGATGCTTACACTAACTTCAACCCAAACTTTAACCAGAAACTGAAACTGAACACAAATTCTAACCTAAATTTCACCCTAACTTTCACTTTCACCATCACTTTCCCTCTACCCTAAACCATAAATTTATACCTCTCCTAAGTCAAACCCTAACCCTCACTTTGACCTTCGCCCTAACTCTAGCCTTTACAATAATAACGCCAATGCTTATTCCGGGTCTCACCCTCACGCATATGCTAACCCTGAAACAAACACTCACCCTCTCCAATACCCTCACCATTACCATCTACCTAAGCCTCACACCAACCCTATCCCTAACACTAAATGTGATTCTCACCCTTACTTTGAACGTAAACTTAAGTTATCTGAAAACCTACCCGAACTAAAACCCTAACTCTAACCTTAAAACTATCCCTAAGTCTAATCAGATACCTTATCCTAAATCTAAACCGATCATAAATTTACCCCTAACCCTAAACCTAACACTCACCAAAACATATCTGTAATTCTAACTTTCATTGTGACAACTATTTCATCCCTAAATCCTAAAGCTAACCCTGACTCAAACAGTACACCTCATTCTAATCCTAAACTGGACCTTAACCTAAACAATAACCCCAATCTTATCACTCCCTCTCACACTAACACTAATTTTATCCCTAGAACGCACCCTTGTGCTAATCCTCATTTTAAGGTTTCCTTAACTCTCACACTACACCTAACTCTCACCTAACCCTAAGCATAATTCAAAACAGAAACCTAAACCAAGACTATCCTCACTCAAATTCCAACACTAACTTTAAATATACCCCTATCCTAAACTTTACCTATAAACCGGCCGTAAATGTAACTTAACCTGGGGTGTGGGTTTGATCCCTGGTTGGCAGCGTGGATTGGGGTGTGTGCACAAAGCAACTGGCCAGTGTCTCTCACATTTTTGTCTCTGCAGAAATCAATGAAAATGTCTTTGGGTGATGGCGATAAAAACTACTTTGAAAAATGCGACTTTCCTCTTATTTATTTGAGTTTCGTTACCACACTTCTCTACATTTGTTTCTCTCTCTCTCCCTCCCTCTCCCTCTCAATCATTTGTCTTCATTTCTCACTCTTTTCTATCTTACTAGGAAGTTGGGGTCCTATAGGCTTGTATTTTTGGCACATGTTGTACGTCTGAATGCCCTCACCTCCTTTGAAATGAAAACAGAAGACAAACACCCTCATTACAGAAAGAAGAAGGAAAAAGCAGAGAGATTTCAATTGGCTGCTCACGGTCATATACGCCGGAACTGAGGACCCTTGGAAAGCCATGTCCACTTTCAGCCTTGAGACTTGCTCTGGCCCTGACATGGACGGAGAGAAAGTGGGGACAGTCATGTGGCCCCAGGTGCCAGCACTCAGCGCAGGTCGGAGGTGAGAGTGGACACAAGGAGTTCTGTGCACCCAGGACCTTAGATGAAGAGAGGGAGCCCAGGTTTCAGCCTGCAATACAGGTACCACTTGGGGGTCTCCCTGGCTTTCCAAAACATGTCTCTCACTGTCTCACTCCCCCAAGGAAGTTACCCTCTAACTCTCCACCACAAAATCCTTAAAAAATGTAATTCTGTCCTCACACACGTGTGGCAATGCTAGACAAAACGGTATCATGTTTGTCTCCACACTAGACCACAGGTTTCTTGAATTTTGCTTCTGTGTCGATGGTTTGAACTTCCTGCCCCATTAGCAGTCAGCTCCAGTGTAACTCCAGACATTCTGCAAAACACACACATAATCACATTTAATACAAAGGTGTTTATGGGGGGTTCGGGGGGAATATTAAGCTATTACACAGGTTTGTGCTTCACTTTTTATCTCACGGACTTGGGTCCCCTCTGTCAGGAGCTGTGGTCTCACACGTGTCATGGTGTTTCACACAGAGACCACTGGCCACAGTGAGCAAATCTCTCGTTGTCATCACAAATTGGGATTTAATTCAGTTTCCATATCAGCAGTTCTGTTGGGAACATCTAACGTATCTCCTTCTTCATGATATTAGGTTGGTTGTGCTGCCAAAATATCGTGCCATGTTAGTGGGGAGAAGAAATGTCATTTATTTTTTAAAGAATTCTGGATGTTACAAGTTTGAGATCAGGCTATTGTCGAAATGAGATCCACCCCATCGACCTCCTTAACTTAAATTTCTAAAAAAACCCCAGCAATCTAAATACAAGAAAACTCAGAGTTAATGGGCCACTAGATTTCAGACTCTGAATTTGTGGAACAAAATTCAGTTGTAAGATATGCTAATTATTGGCTGAAGTCTATCATGAAAGAATGGTGCAGTTGTTTCAAGGACATGAGTGTGTACCGCGTTCATCCTTTTACACCAACAGGCAGATGGCAAACTGGAAGGGCTGAGCAGTGACGTGGCCACCAGCTCTCTCTGCTCACAGCAGCTTCAGTGCACTCGGCCTGACTTGGAACCTACTGTCCCTTTAGTTTTAAACACACCTGGCGTCAGGGTAGTCATACTCTCCGTGCTCTTCATAGCCACTTGTTTCATCGATACTTTGATAATTACTGTGATGTCCTTGGGCCACATAAAGACTTGTCAATTCCTGTCTTATTTTCTCCAATTCTTTCCCGGTAATGGACTATCTGGCTAAGTAAATTGTCCAAGTAATTGCCCCTTTGCTAAATCTAAAATGTTCATAGTGAGGGTATGAAAACTTGGTTCACGATAAAAGGAAGAACAATTCACGTCCTATTTCAAATGTTAAGAGTTATTATAATGTCTTTTATTTGCAGAGTGTCTCCAGATTGGAAAGGGATTGTTGGGGACTGCGTGGTGGGGTTTCTGAGGCTGTAGCCCCAGGAGAGCAAGCTCTGAAAGGGGCTGGTGAGTCTCCCCGGAAACCAGGTCATAACCAGGTCTTTATTGAAGACATTGAAGAGCTATTGCCCATGGCTTCCAGGTAAAGGCTTCTAGATGTAGAAGTGTGGGGAAAAGCAGGACAGAAATTGAAGTGGTACCAGGAGAACAGAACACCTCTAGGATATCGGAATTTGTTCACCTGAAGCCTAGTGAGAACTGCTCCGGTCCCTGTTCATACTAGCAAACCTCATGATAAGGAAAACTCAGGAAAAGGAAGGGACCAGTAGGGCACTGGCAGGCATAGTTGCTAAACCTGGTAACAAAAGTTCTCTGATGATGTAAATGGGGTTAAAGCCTAGCCCAGAAACAGCAGGGGGCCTGCCTTTCCAAGCACAGGGGAAAAGTTGCCATTTTAAATTGCAAGAGACTCTTCAGGCAAAGGAAACAGGGGAGAGAGTGCCCCTCCCCCAGCTCCATCAGCTTTGTTCTGGGATTAGTCACAGCAGGAGCCCCTCCCTCCCCAGAGAGCTAGTTGCTCCACAGGCTTTTAGCCAGGTGGGCTGTCACGGAAAGTGAAAACTGACAACGGACTTGGTTATACAACCTGATCCACCCAAGATTTTGTACAAAATGGGGATTTCATGACAAAATAGGCATCCCTCCTAATCTACACAGGCCAAGTAAGTGTTGAATGAGCCCATCTTACTTTTCAAACTCTTCTTACCAAACAAAAAAGGGGAAGCCAGGAAACCTCTCCCAGAAATCTCATTACGTGGGCCATGGATACTTACAGTTTTCTTAATTGCGATAATCCTCTTGATACACCAATCGAGAAACATTTCAATGGACCAAAGGTAGATAATAAGGGGCCCATGCCTTATTGTTGCACAGAGATCCTTTAGGAGAAGGGGAATGGGAGGGGCCACTGAATCCTTAACATGGGGAAGGGGGTGTGTCTGTGTCTCCGTACCTACACGTCTTTCACTGCTACCTGCTAACAGAGTGAGACCCCACCACGGGAGACCCACCCCACCAACCCTTATGGACAGCTCAGAGGGAGAGATTCCGGCCCCTCGAGGACCTGGCCGACCAGCTGTCCCAGATGGCCGAGACCAAAGGCTGATGTCGCATCTGAGCCCTTCACCAGAATCGGGGGGAAACGGGCCACAGAGACCACTCCACCACCTGAACCCAAGGGGACTGATCCCATAGGGAGATTTAAAAACCCTTAGGAGCAGGGCTGAAGAGGTCAGGCAGGATGTAGGGGCACAAGACAGCCCTGAAAATCAGTTTCTAGCCTACTTGTCAGTAGTGTCCTCTAATTCCATCAAAGCCATGTTGATACTTATCCTGATAGCTTGCTTTGGAGGCTCAGACCTCACTGCTGACACTCAGCATTATTACTGGAGCCATATCCTTGATCCACTCATATATAAACTCCACCCCTGGCGGAACTCAGAGCCTCCTTTATCTAGCAAGGATACCAAATGGACAGGAGGCACTTGGCTCCCACCAGACAGTCCTACAGAGGGAAAATGACCTTGGTTATCCAGCCCTACGAATACTGTCTGTGTGTCAGAACATTTGCCTGCTTGTTAATCCAAACTATCTGATACTCTGTGTTTACCTATAACTACTGGGTTTTTTTGCTGTTTCTTTTTTTATATATTTTATTGATTATGCTATTACAGTTGTCCCATTTCTCCCCCATCATTCCCCTCCACCCTGTACACCCCCTCCCACCCACATTCCCCCCTTTAGTTCATGTCCACGTGTCATAAGTTCTTTAGCTTCTACATTTCCCACACTATTCTTGCCCCTCCCCCCGTCTGTTTTCTACCCACCGTCTATGCTACTTATTCTCTGTACCTTTTCCTCCTCTCCTCCTCCCACTCCCCTGTTGCTAACCCTCCATATGATCTCCATTTCTGTGGTTCCGTTCCTGTTCTAGTTGTTTGCTTTTGTTTTAGGTGTGGTTGTTAATATCTGTTAGTTTGCTGTCTTTTTACTGTCCTATTTTTCATCTTCTTTTTCTTAGATAAGTCCCTTTAACTTTTCATATAATAAGGGTTTGGTGATGATGAACTCCTTGAACTTGACCTTATCTGAGACGTACTTTATCTGCCTTTCCATTCTAAATGACAACTTTGCTGGATAGAGCAATTTTCGATGCAGGTCCCTGCTTTTCATGAGTTGGAATACTTCTTTCCAGCCCCTTCTTGCCTGGAAGGTCTCTTTTGAGAAATCAGCTGACAGTCTGATGGGAACTCCTTTGTAGGTGACTATCCCCTTATCCCTTGTTGCTTCTAGAATTCTCTCCTTCATATGAATCTTGGCTAATGTAATTACGATGTGCCTTGGCATGTTCCACCTCGGGTACAACTTCTTTGGAACTCCCTGAGCTTCCTGGACTTCTTTGAAGTCTATTTCCTTTGCCAGATTGGGGAAGTTCTCTTTTATTATTTGTTCAAAGAAGTTTTCCACTTGTTGCTCTTCTTCTTCCCCTTCTGGTACCCCTATCATTCGGATGTTGGGACGTTTAAAGATGTCCCGGAGGTTCCTAAGCCTCTCCTCATTTTTTTGAATTCTTGATTCTTCCTTGTTTTGTTTGGTTATTTGTTTCTTCCTTCTGGTCTACTCCATTGATTTGAGTCCCAGTTTTCCTCCCATGTCTATCAGTTCCCCATGCGTCTTCCTTCATTTCACATATTGTAGCCTGCATTTTTTCATCTAATTTGTGAGCAAAATCAACCAATTCTGTGAGCCTCCTGATCACCAGGGCTTTGAACTGTGTGTCGGATAGGTTGGCTATCTCTTCATGGCTTAGAGGAATTGACTTTGGAGCTTTGATTTTTTTCTCCGGTTTGAGCCATTTTTGGTGTTTTTTTTGTTTGTTTGTTTTGGTTTGGTTTTGGTCTGGTCGTGGCTATTACGTAGTGAGGGGTGGAGCCTTAGGTGTTCCCCAGGGCGGAGCAGCCGAGTTGCTGAGTTGTGATGCTGTTTGTGCGGGTGGGGTCTGAGAGGGAACAATGGCGCCTGCTCTGCTTTCTCCTGGATTCTAGTCCCTTTCGCCACCTCCCCTTCGCCTGGATTGTCTTCTCGCGCGAATGTGGGACCATCTGGTCAGCCAGCCGCCTTTTGCAGCCTCACTGGGTCTGCACCATTGCCACCCCATGAGTGGGGTCCGACAGCCGCCGCCTGTGCACCTGGGAACTGCCAGTGACTGCTGCCTGCATTCCCGGGTCCGCACCTCCACTTTTTCCTGCTGCGACTCCGCCCCTATTACCAGTCTGGATGAATGGTTGTTGGACTTCTGTACAGTTCAATTTTCTATTAGCTCTGTTATTTTCTTGTTTGTAAATATTTGTTGTCCTTAATTTTGGTGCACAGCATGTCCACCTATGCCTCCATCTTGGCCAGACGTCCAAAAATACGTTTTCTTAAAAAAAAATAAACCAGGACCTCTTGAGAATAAGAGTCATCATCAGTGAATTGAAGTCAGAAATCACCAAGGTCAACGCCCACAATGCTGCCACCTTTGAGAAGAGGAGGCATTTCCCTTCTGTCCTACACTGGGCTTCTCAGGCTAATGAACTCCCATGAGCCACAGCTGCCCCTGAGTGAGAGCCACACCAGTCCTCTCAGAAACCCAGGTATTACAGACTCATGGAGGTCCTTCAGTCTCCTGGGTGATTGTTCCCCTGTTGTTAAATAGAAATGAGCATTTCCATTTCTCAGAAGTGTGTTGGGAATGTTTGCCTCCCTGACACTGGGACATAGAACTCCCTGTGTTGGGGGCGTGTCTATCAACAAAATAGGACTCATCCTTCATCCAGTGTAGACACTGCTCAAAGCCTAAAACTCCACATCCTCCCTTGGGTTAACCTTGTAAATGCAGATATTTGGCTATATGTTGTGTTTGTGGTGGGAACACAATGCCCCCAGGTTGCAAACTGTGTGTTTTTGTGTTGGAGACTGCTTGGTGTGGTGTCAGAGATTGTAGCCCCGTGAGAGCAAGCTCTGTGTGAGGGGCTGGTAAGTCTCCCTGGGAAACCAGGTCATACTGCAGGTGGTAGGCATGACTCTATTCTAACACCAAGGTCCTGTGAACTCAGGCCTGAAATGTACATTTTTGTCCTCTGCAGCCGGCTCTGCTCTCAATAAGCCCTGTTAGTACAACCCAGATGCTTGAGTTCAAGGCGTAAGGGGTGAAACTCCCTCCTTCCCGATTCAGGCCGTTACAGCCATCTGGGGCCTGCATGTCTTCCAGTCCCTGGCCTGGAAAGGTTTCTGTTTCTTTAATTTGTATCTATAGATAGTGTTGGTTTTTTTATTTCCATAGCCTGTCCGACATTGATTGATAAGCTATGCCCATGGGCTGTATCCCCCTGCACATCCTACCCCCAGTGAAAGCCCTGTCAAAGAAGGGCTGGGGGCACTCCCCACCAGAATCAATCGCCACCCCTTTTCCCACCAGAGCAACAAGACTGCGGCTGGGATGATTCTTTATTTCCATCCACGGGGGCCCCCGGGGGCCTTGCTGGCCAAAGTTCCCCTCATTTTAATTGTTGTATACATTGCGATTTATTTTTAATTATTATGAAGCTACTTGATCGTTATATTGAGATCATGTCTCTGGAGGACACTCATTTGGATCCAAAACCTAAACAGGGATTTATTTGGAAGGTAAACTACTGTCGTTATGATCTCTGTTCTCCGTATTCAAGCAGGTATGTCCGCCTCAACAAATAAAGATGCCTTTGCTCTTCCAGCCTGACACGTAGAGGGGGAATTTCAACCCACATGTGTTTTCTCCGTGCTCCTCATCTGAGTGCGAGTGTAACTCTCACCATGGGGGACACGCCTGTAGGCACGTGAAATGAACTCGTACAGTGGGAAGTTCACTCTCTCAGATTTCTGAATTAGACACAGAATCTGTGCCACAGAAGTCGATATTTTGAATTTAGGTAACAGCCATCAGCACACACAGAAACTGTTTGGATAACTACTGTATGTAAAGTTAAAATATTCAAGATAGAAAGGTAAAAGTATCTTTAATTACGTGCCATAGAATCAATACAGGAGATGCCATTAAAACACCAACTGTCAGGGAAGAACTGGGCAAGAGAGATAATGGGCCATGTGACGGGCTGTCATTCTCATTAAACCATGTGGAGTCACTTGGTGCTAGTGGATCCCGGTTGCACTACTTTGCTCCCAGTTGCAAAAGGCCACGCAAAGCTGTATAGAGAACAATCTCTAGAGAAGACTTTGATATATTTCCCTCCGTCTGGCAGCACAGGGTATGACACACAGCTGGACACTCATTTGTGTGATATTCAGGACTTTCTGTCTTCATTCCACACGCGGTTTCAGAGAGACAGCACCCAGGATGCAGAGCAGAGCAGAAGGGGTAACCGAAAAGGTTTCAGATCCTTTTGTCACTTTTGTTAAACAAAAAGAAACCAAAACCAATAATAGTTTTCAGCATCTTTCATCATTTTTCCCTCTTTGATTTTTCCGATAGGATACACTCATTCTTAGCAGCAACAGTTCCTTTTCTTCTGTTTATTTTTCTGGTTTGGAGGTTCCTCATAAAATTAGGTGGTCAAGCATTCTTTCCAGGCCCTACAGGCTATGCAAAGAGATAATAAAACGTTGGAACCACCAACTGGAGTGGTGATTGAAGAATCCTCTAATTTACACTTTCTTTTGACACTTAGAGGAAATAAAACACACCCTTGCACACAACCAGCACTCTGGCCCCACAGGAATGATTTTGCAAGTCTGTGAACTCTGCGTGCTCTGGTGCTACAAGGGCCTGTGCGTTGTCACTGTGAAGACTTGGTAACAAACTATTCTGCCACTTTCCCACACTGGGACATGGATAAACTGTGATCCTGGAAAAACTCTCCTCATCCTCCTTGCTACAGGGCCAAAGCAAAGCATTTCTAAATGTACACACATGGGAAAATGAGACTTTAAGAGTACAAATTTTATCCGTCAATAAGAAAATAATGTAGGTTGTAGTGGACATGCTGTGAAGGTATCAAACCCTGAGATTTAAAGTGAGAAAGGCATCATGATTTCCACCCAAATACAGCTGAGATCGTGTGACAGGGGAGGGGGAGAAAGTCCATGGTGACGGTGACGCTTTAGGACCCTGGAACACACATCCTGTGTTAAAGCAACACCAAAGCCCACAGGGGTAGGCATCACGTAAAAATCCCTTCACAGATTTCGTTCACCTCCATGTGCTGTGTTGCACTTTCTTTCATCAGTAATTAGTATCAAGCCCCATCTCCATAGGTTTTCTGATAGCACTCTACGCCCCAAACAGCAGGTGCCCTCCCTAAGTTCTGAATAACAAGACACACAGGTTTGTTGTGGCAACATGAATTTTTCATGCTCTTACCCATGATTCTGTTGCTAGGCAATTTCCAGAATTGTAAACAAAGCAAGGAAACAAGAACAGCTTAGAAAACTCTGGGATGTGGTTTTGAGAGTGTGTGAGTGTGTGTGTGTGTGTGTGTGTGTTGACTTTGGGGACCATCCTGTTATTACACACTATTAATACATCTAAAACATTTCCTTGAGAATCATAGTTGCATAATTCTCCCCTACACACTAACCTCAAATTACACATTGAAATCTCAGTGTTTTTAAACCTTGTGTCCACTGTCCCTCCACACATGTTCCTCAACATTGGGACTTTGCGGGTGAACTCAGTGTGGTAATTGTTGGTAGTTCATGGTGATGTGGCTTACAGTAGATGCATTTGTGCTTCACTTAGTGTGAAAACGTCCATCACGTGTCCCTAAAGGAGGTTCTCACCTCCAGGGTCCACCAGAGGTGTCACATATGGTCTGTGGTACTGAGTTCCCACATGGCCTGTTGTTGACATCACTGCCTGTCTCATCGCCTCTGTGGTGTTCAGCACCATCAACACATCCCGGGGCACCGTGTTACTAGGCGAACGCTGGCCACCTTCTCAACAAAAAGTGACTCTCCCAAACTTTAGGTTGTGCTGGGACTATCCCCTTATCTCCGTAGGCTTCCATTTGCTTATATGAAAAGGTGGTGTTAGTAAATAAATCTAGTATAACACCAGCCATGACAGGTACTTATCCGGTGCCTAGTTCTGTAGAATATACAGCTGGACCTGCTGTGGCTGTGCTGGTTTGTGAATTTGTACTCACAGGTGAAAAGCCACCTGTCATTTTCTTCTTAGGCCTGTTGCCATTCTGAGTCTGGAGGTGCACATTGAAAGCAACCTGTCATGTACTTTGAGATGCCATCCCTGGGGTCCTGTTTCTTGTCCTATCTGTGGCCACATTCGGGATCTCTGGAATTTAAAATGCAGCTCTGGGGCAACTCAAGTGTTTGGGATTTCAATTAATTCCTCTTGCACGTACGCATATGATAGACCTGCTAGTTTCAGGCACGTTCTGACTCATTTAGCATAACTCAGTGAAAAAAGTGGACACAATGCTGGGCTTTAGTTTTACTCAAAGCTGCAGATGGTCACCTCAGACATCATTTGTAATCTTTTTTTTAATGTTTTTTATTGTTGTTCAAGATGTCTCCATTTTCCTGCCACCCTACCCATCCCCACCTCCCACCCTCAAACCTACCCACTTTGGCTTTTTCCACCTGTCCTTTATATGTGTTCCTTGATGACTCTTCCTCAGTTTCCCCCATTATCCCTCTCTGCCCTCCCCGTAGTTACTGTCAGTTTATTGTTTATTTCAATGTCTCTGGTTATATTTTGCCTGCTCTTTGTTTGGTTGGTTAGGTTCCACTTACAGGTGAGACAATATGGTGTTTGTCTTTCACTGCCTGGCCCATTTCACCCAGCGTATACTCACACAATGAAGTCTCCTGTTTACTTTTCTCAGATAGTGTCCTCATAGTCTTCTGTGTATTGGGAAGCAATTCCATACGCTGACCCAAATGTGGGTAACAAGACCATGCACAAAATTCACTGACTTTCGATCCATAATAAGGACTTCACATATCCACCAAATATGGCTTTGGAAAGAACATGAAGTATATTGGGGAAGGGCTGGCATAACCTTGCACTTGGTCTGAGCCAGTCTGAACGTGTGACCTCTTCTTTTCCTTCCACTGCAGCAGTTGGTCTAGTCCTGCTGCCCTTGACCCTCAAATTTACCAATCCCAACCTGTGCCATACAGAGAACTTATTGCCAATATCTCTGAAGTGAACTCCACAGAGTTAGTTGTACAAAGCCTGATGTGAGCCCCCAGTGAGAATACCCCACTTTTTATTATCAGGTTTTTTTTTTTTTACTCTCTCTGAGCTTAACTGCTACACCATTGGAAGGCATGAAGCCCTGGTGAGGCAGAGAACTTGACATTCAAACCTGAACCTGCCACTGATAAGGCATAGGAACTGAAAGTAAACAACTTGTTGATTGTATTCTCATTTCTAAGAACCTGATTAAAGAAGCACTTACCTTGAAATGTCATCTTTGAACATTTTAATTGAACATGTATAGTTAATGAAAGTACAAAGGTCTCAAGTGTACGGTTCTGTACAATGAGGCAGGTGTACATTGTCTTTGTCTTTTCCCCACCCAAAGGCAAGTCTCCTAATGTTTCCTTTGAATTCTAATTGTAGTGTGAGATGTTTTTTAAAGTAATATTACTTTAGAATACTGTTTTTTAAAGAATTTAAGAACTCACCCCAGCCAGGTGACACAGTTCGTTTCAGCATTGTCCCTTGCATCAAAAGTCTGTGAGTTCAATTTTTGTTCAGGGTACACACCCATGTTGCAGGTTTGATCCCCAGTCAAGACGTATAAGAAAAGTAACCTATTAATGTTTCTCTCTCAATTCAATATTTCTCTTCTCTCTGTCTGTCTCTCCCATCCTCTGTTTCTCTTCCTTTATCCTGGAAATGAATTAAAAACATATTTTTCACTTCACATAAAAATATTGAAAATGATACTAATGACCTTACCTGCAACTGTAGACAAGATTGATTTTGTAGAGGTCATGGAGCATTTAAAGCTGAAAGTGCTTTGTGTGCACTATTAGTGGACATGGAACATTTTCCAAGATGAGGTTTACATTGTGCCACAAAACAAGGCCCAATAAATTTTTAAAATTATTTTTAAAATAATTTTAATTTAAAAAATTTTAAAATTAAATTTTTTAAATTACGTCTACCACATTATCTGACCTCAAAGATAAGAACCCTGAAATGAAGTATCAAAAAAGGAAAACAGGAAACAATACAAGTATTTCACTAAACAAAAAGTTTATAAACAACCAATCGGTCAAAGAGAATAATGAACAAACAGAATCTCCCTTGAGACACAGGCAAATAGAAAAACAGCTCAATTAAATCTCAGATACAGCAAAGTACAATAACAGCAAAATTTGTAGCTATACAGAGCTAACTCAAGAGGGGAAAATATGAAAAAAAATTTCCATTCATTCTTGAAGAAATCAGAAAAGAAATGAAAAAAATAGACTTCCGGCCAAGATGGAGGCGTAGGTGGACACACTGTGCCTCCTCTCACAACCAAAATTAAGGACAACAAATATTTAGAAACAAGAAAACAACCAGAACTTATAGAAAATTGAACTGTACGGAAGTCCAACAACCATTCATCCAGACCGGTAAGAAGGGCAGAGTTGCGGCAGGAAAAAGTGGACGTGCGGCCCGGAACACAGGCAGCAGTCACTGGCAGTTCCCAGGTGCACAGGCGGCGGCTGGTGGACTCTGGGCCCACAGGTGGCAGCTTGCGGACCCCAGGCACAGGGTGGCAACTGTGAAGACCCAGTGAGGCCGCGCAAGGCGGCTGGCTGACCGAGTGGTCCCACATTCCCTAGCCCAGACAATTCAGGTGGAGGGGAAGCGGCGGAAGGGACTTGAATCCAGGAGAAAGCAGAGCAGGCGCCATTGTTCCCTCTCAGACCTTGCCCCCACAAATAGCGTCACAACTCAGCGACTTGGCTGCTCCGCCCTGGGGAACACCTAAGGCTCCACCCCTCACTACGTAATAGCCACGACCAAACCAAAACCAAAATAAAACAAACAAACAAACAAACAAAAAAACACCAAAAATGGCTCAAGCCGGAGAAAAAGATCAAAGCTCCAAAGTCAATTCCTCTAAGCCATGAAGAGATAGCCAACCTATCAGATGCACAGTTCAAAGCCCTGGTGATCAGGAGGCTCACAGAATTGGTTGATTTTGCTCACAAATTAGATGAAAAAATGCAGGCTACAATATGTGAAATGAAGGAAGACGCATGGGGAACCGATAGACATGGGAGGAAAACTGGGACTCAAATCAATGGAGTAGACCAGAAGGAAGAAACAAACAACCAAACAAAACAAGGAAGAATCAAGAATTCAAAAAAATGAGGAAAGGCTTAGGAACCTCCGGGACATCATTAAACGTCCCAACATCTGAATGATAGGGGTACCAGAAGGGGAAGAGGAAGAGCAACAAGTGGAAAACTTCTTTGAACAAATAATGAAGGAGAACTTCCCCAATCTGGCAAAGGAAATAGACTACCAGGAAGTCCAAGAAGCTCAGAGAGTCCCAAAGAAGTTGGACCCAAGTAGGAACACACCAAGGCACATCATAATTCCATTAGCCAAGATTAAAATGAAGGAGAGAATTTTATTTTTTATTTTTTAAATATTTATTTATTTATTTATTTTTTAGAGGGGAAGGGTAGGAGAGAGGGAGAAGGAGAGAAATATCAATGTATGGTTGCCTCTTATGTGTCCCATGCTGGGAACTGGCCTGCAACCCAGGCATGTGCCCTGACTGGGAATCGAACGGCGATCCTTTGGTTCACAGGCCCGCGCTCAATCCACTGAGCTACACCAGCCAGGGCTGAAGGAGAGAATTTTAGAAGCAGCAAGGGATAAGGGGACAGTCACCTACAAAGGAGTTCCCATCAGACTGTCAGCTGATTTCTCAAAAGAGACCTTCCAGGCAAGAAGGGGCTGGAAAGAAATATTTGAAGTCTTCAAAGGCAGGGACCTGCATCGAAAATTGCTCTATCCAGCAAAGCTTTCATTTAGAATGGAAGGGCAGATAAAGTGCTTCTCAGATAAGGTCAAGTTCAAGGAGTTCATCATCACCAAGCCCTTATTATAGGAAATGTTAAAGGGACTTATCTAATAAAAAGAAGATAAAGATATGAACAGTAAAATGATAGCAAACTCACAGTTATTAACAACCACATCTAAGGTAAAAACTAAGCAAACAACTAGAACAGGAACAGAACAACAGAAATGGAGATTATATGGGGGGTTAGCAACAGGGGCGTGGGAGGAGGAGAGAGGGGGAAAAGGTACAGAGAATAAGTAGCATAGATGGTGGGTAGAAAATAGGGGAAGGGCAAGAATAGTGTGGGAAATGTATAAGCTAAAGAACTTATGACACATGGACATGAACTAAAGGGGGGAATGTTGGTGGAAGGGGGTGTACAGGGTGGAGGGGAATGATGGTGGAGAAATAGGACAACTGTAATAGCATCAATAAAATATATCAAGAAAGAAAGAAAGAAAGAAAGAAAGAAAGAAAGAAAGAAAGAAAGAAAGAAAGAAAGGAAAAAGAACAAATATTTTAAAAATAACATGAGAAGCAAATTGCATTCAAGGAGCATAAGTACTTCACTATACCCCAAAACTGCATATTACAGATGCTTTCCAAGCACCTCCAAAACTTTTAAAAACAATGACCATATAGTGATTAAAGCAAATTCCAACAAATTTCAAATATTTCTTGTTCTCACTGCCATTACTGAAGAAATCAGTAACAACAGATAACTAGAAAATACTTATATTTACAAATTATGAAATACACTTCTAAATAACCACCCCAAAATAAATCACAATTGGAATTAGAAAATAATTTGCCTGGAATGATCGTGAAAATACTGCATATCAAGGCCAGATCACTGAGGTTCCAAAGATGATCACAGCTCCAAGATCAGTGGTTTCTGCCCTCACTGCTGTACCTCAGTGGACTGAGTGTGGGCTGCTAACCGAAGGGTTGCCAGTTGATTCCCAGGCAGGGCACATGCCTCGGTTGCAGGCCAGGTCCCCAGTGGGGGCCAGGTGAGAGGCAAGCACACATTGATGTTTCTTTCTCTCTCTTTCTGCCTCCCTTCCCCTCTCTCTAAAAATAAATCAATACAATTTTAAAAAAAGATCAGTGGTTTTCAACCTATGGTTGACTTTGCCCCCGAGGGGACATCTGGCACATTTTATGGAGGGAGGCCTTTCAGATTGTCCTCAGGAGGGTGAAGCTGGAAGTTACTGTCATGCACTGAATAGAGATAACGATTGCTAATAAGCACCTACAACGTAGAGAAAAATCCCCCAATCTCCCAGCAATGAGAAGCCCTACTCTCTATGGAGCAGGATGAAGAGTCAGTTAGAATACAAACAGCATGTGACTTTGCACCCTAGATCTGAAATCACAACTCTCTCTGGACAGGCAGCCTGGAGGTTGAGAGCTAAAGAATAACAACAAAAATAAATAAATAAATAGATAGATAAATAAATAAATAAATGAAAATGCCAGCCATGTTGCAAAGACTGGGGAGGAATGTCCTTAGCTAAGAAGACACCCACCAAAGCTCAGAAGCCAAGGAAGATATGACACCTTAAGAGACTGAACCACACTGTGATAAACCACAGCACTGAGGATCACTGTCTGCTTTCAGTGCCCATAAATCACTCTTCAATAATTGTTTCTCAAAATCACTTAGAATCTATCATTTTACTCTCTTACATTCCAGAATTCACCATCAAACTTTCTCCTCTTTGAAAATGTGGACCTTTGCCATATTGTGAGTTCCTCACATAACCTACAAGGGGCATGGTTTTACTTACAAAATACTTCAGATTTCTAGAACATCACTGGTCCAGGTCCTGAACTCATTTACAATGCTAAGAATCATGTTACTATTTTATGTAATTATTAATTAACTCATAACTAATACATTTTTAACTCTTCGTGTCTTCATGGTTTATTCCAAGCTTTAACTATCTTTCATGTTTTCTACAGCTAAAGTAACATAATTTTATTATTGCATGATATCTTATTTACGTTGACAACTCATGACTATCAACTTAAAGTTATTATAAATAATACAACTTAATAAATTGTGTGGTAAATAACATGCAGAAATTAACATCTTTTCTATATACAGAGAATAAACTAAACATATAATCAAGAAAAAGACCCAATGGTGCACTCTCAAATTGTCTGGTCCAGATGCTGTGCTCATAAAAAGTGGTCCCAAGGAACTGGTCACTGACACTGGGACCTGAGAGTTGTACCTTGAAACAGTCTTTAAAAAAAATCAACAGTCACTGATATTCCACTATCATCAATCACTTTTCCTGCTGACCTGTCCCTAAGATGTTATTCCCCGAAATTCCCATGAGATGGCAGCAGAGATGCACACTTGGGACGCTTGGCCAAAAGGGTTTGTTCGATTTTTACATATGAAATGATAGCGGTTTTATTTTTTGTAGCCTCTTGGGTTAAAATCTGTTTTACATAGATTTTAATTTCTTCATTGTTTAAGGAAGCCACAACAAACAAAGCAAATGGGAAATGATTTTCAAGCACACTTGGAACTTCTAAAAACTTGACTCTATTACACTATACAGCAAGCTCCAACAAATGGCACATAAAACATGTTTATTGCTTCCTTTGCCGTAATCTGGAAACCAGTCACCAGGTAACTGGACAGTCCATACCTTGAGACATTTTAAAATACACTTCTAAATAGCATTGCCATCAATGCTATTTAGAGTGGAAAGTCACTGACATCCCACCAGAATCAACCACTTTTCTTGGTGACCAGCACTAAGGTGTTATTCCCAAAATGCACAAGAGATGACCATGACACCAGAGAACCATGCTTGGAGTGTTATTTTCATTTATTTACTTTTTTATGTTGACCATATTGTCCTATGGAGCAAGTTTCAAAACAGCATATGGAAGAATTGAAATTAAAGTATGTTTCTGTCTCTCATTGCAGCTAATCTAGCAATCAGTAATAAAAGATACTTAGAAAGTCCTTATATTTAAAAATTATAAAACACACTTCTAAATAACCCACAAATTAAATTACAATTGCAGTTAAAAATAATTTGAAGTGAATGATAATAAAAGAAGTACATAAAAAACACTCTGGGAAAATGTATGATAAATCCACACATGAGGGAGAAAGCCCGATAATTCACAAATTTTGCATCATATTACAAACCTGGAATAATAAATCCAGAGACACTGGAAGTGTAGACACATGCAAGTAGTGATGTCTGGAAGGGTATCTACTTTTTTTTTTTCATTAAATGATTTTTTATTGTTATTCTATTACAAAATTTCCCAATTTTTCCCTTTTGCCCTCCTCTACCCATCCCAACCCAAACACCCCCACCTTGTTTAGAAGTTTATATATTTAATATAATAGCAGTTATTACCTGTTTGGGTAGGATTTTCAATTATTTTTATTTTCTATATAATTTCAGTAAGTAGCAACAAAAAATGGCCATTTCAGTTTAGACTTAAAAAGTACTAGAGGAAACCGCGGTATAACTGAAAAATCACAATGATTTAGTCTGTTGTGGTGACAACACCAGAGGCCTTTTCTTTGCTCATCCAGCCTGACCTCATTGTTCAGAGGGGCTCCTTTTCCAATTTTCACTTCTTCATGTGCAAATGCAGCCAGGCAAAGAGGAAATGAAGATCTAGACCAGAAGCCCTGTAGGTGAGTGGAGAAGCCCTAAGCATCACAGTCAGAGGGGGAGTTTGCCCCAGGGCTGCCTCACCTGAGGGCATCCGCACAGACCTGATGCAACATAACTAAGAAGCAGAACAAATGAGTTGATACACAGTGTGCTGCTTCATAATTCACCTGTGACAATACTGAGCTTCTTAAGAACCCTTCTGTACCCACAGCCATTCTGTACTCACAGCCATTCTGTATTAAAACTGAGGTATTTGCACTGAAGTTTCCTTCTTCACTACACCCTAACTTTGGGACCCCCCTTGGCATTGACCTGGAGCCAACGACTACCAATTTATAGAAATGCACATGGACCCCACACACAAACCCCAAGACCCCAAAGCCACACCCAAAGAGACCCCAGATCCGACACACATAGCCAAACAGATTCACACCCAGGTCACAGACCTCAGAGATGACAGGACCCAGATCTGTAACCAAGACCCCACAGCCAGACACCAGAGTTGGAGCTGGACAATGAACCCCAGTCACCAGATGCCAGACACAGAAGCTGAACCACACTAGTCAGGGCTTGTAATATTCTTTAAGATTTTATTTATTTATCTTTAGAGGGGAAGGGAAGGAGAGATGGAGAGAAATATCAATGTATGGTTGCATTTCGAGCATCCCCTGCTGGAAACTGTCGGTGGGAACTGTCCTGCAACCCAGGCATGTGCCCTGACTGGGAATCGAACCGCGATCCTTTAGTTCGCAGGCCTGCGCTCAATCCACTGAGCTACACCAGCGGGGGGGGGGGGGGGGGGGGGGGCTTGTAATATTCTTAATAGCATTTCTATAAATGACCTTGGATGCAGTACTTAAATATAAAATTGTTTTGATAATAAATGGTTTTCATCTCTCAAACAAACAGTACTGTGTGACACAGTATATTTTGCACTATGGAAATGTTCCTGCTGGAATAGAGTTTTGGATGCAAATTGGACAATTCAGGTGCTCAAGGTGCTATTTGGATAAGGAAGGCACCACGGCCACTGGATGGAATGAGGATGTGCAGAATTTTTGTTGAGTTATTTTTAAATGCAAAGATATATAACCAGCTGATAGGGGACTCAAGACTTGGAAAATTTTAGCTTAAGGTAAAAAGTTATAAGTCTAGGAAATAATGTGTATGTTAAAGCTTTTGTTTCAGAAACTACAGATAAGGCCCACCCTGGCTCCTGGGAAAACAGCCGACCTCCTGGGGCGCTGGCTAGACATTACTGTCTGGGGACAAGTTGGAGGCGTCTGGGCCTTCGTATTTCAGGGAAGGCAGATGACCACCCTCCCCTGGAAACAGCTACCTACCTGAGACAGTAATGTTGCAGCTTCTGAATCTCAAAGCCCTCACTGCACCTTGTTTATTCTTCCCCCCCTTATACCATCTCCTTGGATCACCCGCCATCTGAATAAAGTGCCCATAAAAGATTCAATCGCTCGCATTGGTTATTGGGTTTGGGAGTGACAGGCAGCCAAAACGCAGGTGTCTTTTCCAGTTACAGTAGCAGATACACTGACCATGGTCTGTGGACCCCTGTCCTCAAATTTGATATTTTATTCTGATGCAAAATACTTCTAACTTTTCTGAGTATTTTAAAATTTATTTAGTTTTGTTTGGTTTTATGTTGTTTTCCTATTTCTGAAATGTTTTTAGGCCTGAGTTACTTAAACATACCTATTACTCATAACGCCTCTTCTTTGATTCGTGAAATTCTCCCTGTGTGTTTTGCAGTATACTTATTATGTCATTTGTTCTGTTTAAAAGTTTGAGCCCTCGGGGACTTATTTTGTGTCTATCAATAGCGTGGCCAGAATTTACTCACTTAAGCTTCCACGTAATGCAATGCAGTCTTGACCCCATCCTCACTGATTATGCGGCCCTTGCTGAAAGTGGGGTCAAGGGAGGGCATGGACGGGCCTAGATGAAAGTTGGGGGACCCGACCACAGTCTGCTGGAACAAAGACACTTTGTCAGGCGGCAGGAGGGCCACATCCACCCTAAGGTCCGGCCCGCCTCGGGGCTCCCAGCTTCTTTGGGGAGGGTCCCTCACCAGCGGCAGGGAAAGGAGCCACGGAAACCGCCAAAGCACGGTGCTCGCTGCAGGCTGCGCGCCAGCGCTCGGGAGGCCCAGAGCAGCCAGTCTCCGCGGGGTGGGTGGGGCAGCTCTTCGGCCGGCCAGTCTGGAACCCGGGGGTAACAGGTCGGTTCCGCCCCCTCCCCCACCTCACCCTTTCAGGGACTTCGGACCCCCCACTGCCGGGCGGGGCCCTGGGGTCGCAGCACTGATTGGCCGATGGCCCCCACGGCTATCCCGGCAGTTACCTCCCCCCATCCCCGGCGCCCTCACACCTACCGAGGGGGGAAGCCGGGGAACTCGGAGAGGACCCTCCACCAAAGTGGGCGGCGCGGCGGGGGCCCCGGGACCGGAGCCTGACCGGTAAGTGCCCTGAGCCCGAGACCTGCAAAGTCCAGCCTTAGAGACCCCAGATGCCCTCATTCTGATGGGGCCCCAAACCCTTTCCGCATCGCGGGGCCCACGTGCGCTATCCCGGCGGACCCCACATCTCCTAACCCCCAACAGCCTGAAAACCCCAGTTCCACTCAGCTCAGGGCACCCTGCCTGCAGCTCGCTCGGAAAGACCCAATCTCCCCAAACTCAGAGACCACGAATGCCGTCGTTCTGGAAACTAACTCGGTTGTGGGGGCCCTGAAGCCCCTCAAGGAGACGCCCCAAGTCTCCTCAGCCGCAGAGGTCTGACTCTCCCCCCAGACATTCTAAGCGTTCTCCGCGGGGAAGACGCGGTCTTGGGTCCTGAAGGACCCCCAGGCTCTCAGCCTGAGAGCCCGCGGTCTGCCCGACACTGCGCCTGCGTCTGGTGCAGGCTTCTCCAGAGCCTCAGGGGCGCCCCCGCGCCCCTCCCTGGGAAAAGCGCGTTTCCTGGCGCCGCCACGGCACCCGCCCCCCAGCCGAGGATGGGGCCCTCAGACGCCCTGTCCCCGACCTGGGGAGCCCCGCTGAGGAGACCACGCAGGGAAGAACCGGAACAGGGCGCTCCCCCGCGGGGCGGGTTGGGGGGGGCAGCGCGGCCCATCCAGCTCCTCCCCGCGCAGGGCCCCGCGTCCCCGGTCTGGTCGCCCTGCCAACAGGGAGAAAGGCGTTTGGCCTGCTCAGCGCCTTCTCCTTCCACAGGCGCCTCGGGCTCGGGGCTGTGGCGACACCATGAACCCAGATGGGGGCCCGCAGGAGCGCCCAGAGGGACAAGCGGGGCGAAGGGGGCGGGACGCTCAGGTGAGCTGAGGCGTCGGCGGAAGTCTGGGGACACGGCTGGGAACAGAGCTCCACAGGCGCCCGGCCCTCGGGGTTACCCTCGCTGTGCCAGAGCAGAGCGTCCTGGGGCGCGGGGCCGGGCAGCGAGGCGGAGAAGGCCCAGAGTGCGAGCAGGCCCCCGGAACGCCCCCGGAAGGACAGCGGCTCAGGGACCGGGACCCGGGCTCAGCCCTTGGGGCACAGGGACTCCGAGGCCCCGCCTGCTCCTGCACCCAGGGGCCGGGGCCACTCGCAGGGCGCCTTCTCCCTCGTGGCGCCGACTTACTGCCGTTTCCGCTGTCCTCTGCAGGCTGAGGAAGCCTTCACAAACGCTTCCCTCTACTTCTCCAGGGAAGAGTGTGCAGCGATGGGGGACTGGGAGATGGGCCCCTACCGCAACGAGAAGAGGAACTTCGACGTGCTCACCAGCCTAGGTAGCGAGTGCGCAGGCGCTGGGCCCTGGAGCCTGATGACCTGAGGGGCTGCTGGGCTGGCTCCAGCTCCTGCTCAGGTAGTTCCATCCATCCGCCCTCAGCTCCCTCCTGCGTGGATACCGATGTGGGGAAGTTTGCTCCGTGGCATCAGAGCAGGGCTGGTGCTGATGGTGCAGCTCTCAGGGCAACTCGTTGTAGACTCTCCCATCCCACGGGCTCCTTGGAGCTTGTTCCTCCTCCAAGCTCTTTGCTTTGAGGACAAAGGTTTTGTCTTTTTCCAGGTTTCAGGGCCCCTCGACCAGCTTTCATTTGTCACCGCAGGCCGGCCACTGAGCTCCAGGATGAGGACCCTGAGGACTCTGATGAAGAATGGACTCCAAGGCAGCAAGGTGAGGGGCAGGAGGAACCAGAGCTGCCCTCCTGACTCGGACCTGGTTTAGGTCAGGCTGCATCTCAGGAGTTAACCCCAGGGAGCAGGGTTTCCTTGTCCAGCGAACAAGCAAGATGCAGAACAATGCATCATACACTGAGAGGCTATTCCTGTAAAATTTCAAGTGTGCAAAATAATCATATATATTTATAGATACATTAATAAGCCGTAAATGTATAAAAACATAGAAATGAATAAAAAATAACCTATTCAGAATAGTTGTCATTGCAAGAGGGAGGCAGGTCTGGCCAGAGAGGAGGGCTCCAACACCTGGCTCCCTAGTGGCCTGCATGGAGACAGAGGGGAAATGGTATTAACCATGGCGATTAGGGTAGCTTGGGGAGAGGGCCAGGGTAGGGAATGATTGATCACTATATCATTTCCTGATGTTGGCCATGCTGCCACTCTGTTCAGTATTATGAGTGTTCGGTTTGGAAGGGTCAGTCCACTTCCATAGGTCTGCTCTTGAAACACAGGTGAAGTCCAGATGTGATCTTTAACTTGACTGGAATTCTGTTTCTGTGATCAACAGACTGTGGATGCTGACCAGAGTCTAATGATTAAGAAAGGATGGAGACGACCAGTATGTGCACAGGAGGGATACCAGAGAAAGGGGGCAAGGTGGTCTTCGTGCCGTTAGCCCAGACAAGGCCAGTTTGAATGAAGAAAACAGGATGGACAAAGGGTTACCTTAAAAACATGGAGTTTCTGTGCAGTGACTTTTATTTCATTTTTGTCAGGACAGGCCAATTTATTTTTTAATAAATGTAATAGATGCTTTATGAACATAGGAGGAAAGGAGGAAGCATGGATGACACTTTGTCTATTTTTTTATCATTCTGATGCAAGCAGTTGATGGCCCCAATAGCAGCATAGGCCTTTATGATACCTCGACAACATTTTCCAATCATCCTGGGATTGTTCTTGGACTACTGTCATTCAGAATTCTGTGTCCTTAATAAGAATCTCCACATTTTGGAAACATTTTTCAACCAAAACTCTCATTTCTCATCATCTTTCAGTGAAACCGTCTCAGGTGGCCTTCAGAAGGGACCACAGTAAACACCAGAAGGTGAGTATTTCCCAAATCCTGTTGACAAGAAAATGTTCCTCATGGATAAAAATGCAGATAAGAGTAGGAAAATGCAGAAAGTATCCTGGGAATTGCAGCCTTCCTTTGCTGGTCTCTTCAACACACTGTCCGATATTATCATCTTCTTAAAAGATTTTATCACTTTTTTACAGACTGGGGAAAGGAGGGAGAAGGTGAGGGAGAGAAGCATGTGTGAGACACACCTGTATAGGTTGCCTCTAGCACACTCCCAGGTAGGAGACCGGGTCCATAACCGAGGCATGTGCCCTGACTGGGAATGGAACAGGACACCTTTCAGTCTTCAGGCCAGCGCTCAATCCACTGAGCCATACCAGCCAGGGCTCGTCATCATCTTAATAGTTAACAACTACAACAACCATAGAAACTACCACGTGTTTCAGACTTTAAGAATTCTATGTGAATAAACTCACTTAAACGTTTCAACCACCTGGTGAGAAAGGTACTATAACTGTCACCATTTGCAATGAGGAGTGAGCTTTCAGAGATATGGAAATGTTTGAGTATATGTCTAAGATCATGCTGTCAGTGGTAGTGTAATCTAACCCACAGTTGCTTCTCTAAATCACTTACACACACTTTAAAACTTTTGCACTTTTGCCCCGGCCACTGTGACCAGTTGGCTGTCATCCTGAAAGTGAGAGATCACCGGTTTGATTCCTGGTCAGGGCGCATGCCTGGGTTGTGGGCGAGTTTCCCAGTTGGGGTTTGTGCAAAGGGCGACTGATCAATGTTTTTCTCCATCTCTTTCTCCCTCTCTTCCCCTCTCTCAAGAAAATAAACAAAATCTGTTGTAAAAAATTAGAAAAATAAACTTTCATAGTTTTCTAAAGTTTACATGGTCTTATCCATGTGTGATTACATCATTCATCTGATTGATGCTTTCAACCAAAGTTCTTCTCTGCTATGCTGCAGTGAGAGATGCACTGAGACCCTCTGAGTAAGGAAAGCGTACAATGTGTAGGCAGTTTGTACAGTGGATGGTCCCAGATAAAGAAGAATGTAAAATGTCCAGGATCACAGCCTCCCACCCTAATCAAAGAGCATCTCCCACCCCTGAGAAGCTTCAGGTTTGATGACTGAGAAACAACAAATAATAAAATGACTTAAGGACTTCATATAGGTTACACATTCTTCAATAGAAATTCATCCATCTGGAACTGATTTCAAATGCTATTTCTTGTAAGATGAAGTAACAGCTTCTTTTTCTGAGTTCCAGTGAGGCCACTCTCATCCTGTTTAGAATTATTTGTTCAGTCTGCCTACCTCTGTGTTGTGAGCTCTTTGAGGACCTGGTTCATACCTGAGACTTCTCAGAGGTCACAGGCCTAGATCAGGGCCCCTGAGGGCCTGAGAATGTTTGCTGAATGACTTCACAATTACAAATTAAACTAGAAGATGATCGATGAACACTGAAAGTTTAATTTCTGTGAGATTTGAAATATGGAGAGAACTGTGGGGTAAATTGATAGCAGGCCTGAAATCTCACATTCATACTGTATGACACACTTCACAGAACACTTTGGTGAGCATTAAAGTGTATGTCACAGAATGTACACTTTGCACGTTCACTGTAACATTGAAAATTAGCATGTTATAGATTGTGAAACTGAAGACAACTACCAATGGATACAAACAGAACTGGTGGGAACCAGCTAATCTAAGTACAAATATTCTTTCTAAGGTATTGCAGATTTTGTCACCATTTTATTTATTGTCTAGATATGTTTCTGCCAACTCTTTCTCTGTTCTCTTCTCGATATCATTCACTATTACAGAGACAGTTGAAAGAAAAGATCCAGCCCTGGCTGGTGTAGCTCAGTGGATTGAGCGCGGGCCTGCGAACCGAAGGATCGCGGTTCGATTCCCAGTCAGGGCACGTGCCTGGGTTGCCAGGCCAGTTCCCGGCAGGAAACATACAAGAGGCAACCACACATTGATGTTTCTCTCCCTCTCTCCTTCCCTTCCCCTCTAAAAAGATAAATAAATAAAATCTAAAAGGGAAAAAAAAAAAGAAAGAAAAGATCCATAAGACTTGAGTTCTAATCTTGGATTCATTACCCACATTGTCCCTACCCCTCTAATATTCATACTCGTCTAGGTATTTCCAAGAGTTGAAGTATTCAGTACATGCATGTAAAATGTATCATAAGCCTTACAAAATTAAATACATGTTATCTTTTAATATGTGACTCTTACATTGAAGGCAACATCCAGGGTGCCATTAAGCAATGAACATAGTTTGAAGGAATTGTCAGAAACAGCAAATTTGATGACTGCAAGGGACTCACAGCATGCCCAGAAACCAGTGTGCCCTCCTGGAGAAGCATGTGCCTTTGGAAAGCACACTGGACGAATATCGGGTAAGAGAAAATAATTTGGAAACTTGAGTTCTTCTAAGTCGTATAGAAGGGCTGATAAGTATGACCTAGGTATGTGGGGAGGACTTTGGATGGGCCTGGATTTAAGCTGGGCTAAGCTGAGACTAAAGTTACCACTTGACCTTTGGGCAAATCCTATACATTCTCTGAGCTCCTGAATGCTAATAGTAAAGAGAAGATAAGGAAACATCGCTCATATATTGTTTGAGAACATTAAATTGAATTTAAAACAGGTGACACATGCAAGTTGTCCAATAAATCCATCTGTGATAACAGTAACCACACTTTATTGATGTTGTGTGCCGAAGTCTTTACTCAATGCCTAACACATAATGTTCACTCAATAAGTATGTGGTGAATGATTAAAGATTGGCAAGTTAAACCTAGTAATGGGAAGAACTAGAAACTAAAATTGAATCAGTCATCAGTAGTTAGTGTGGAGTCTTAGTCTTCTGAACCAGTGGTTAACCAAGTAAAATACCAGAGTATGCAAAAGCACAGGCAATAATTTAATGGGAAGAGATTGTGTTATCTGACAAAATAGGAACTAACACTCCAGACCCCACCAACCTCGCTCACCTGCTCTTCTCCAACGTAGAACTCAGGAGAAAGGAGATGGATGTGAAGATGTACAGCCAACGAGAAAGAAATGGCTGTGTGTACCAAGAGGTCAGCGAGTCTCAGGATGATGACTACCTTTGTAAGTGACCCTCACTAAGTAACGTGTTACGATACAATAATTTCATGTAGTCCTTTGGTCCCCAAATCATCCCCTTCCTCTAGTGACTCGGAGTACAGGATTGAGTCTCAGTGATGTGAGTGTAGGACTCTCTGCGAAGCTCTTTGTGTCCAAGAACGTGCACTATACCTTCCCTAACCCCTGTTACTCTCGCCTCCAGATTGTGAGACATGTACGACCTTCTTCATCGACAGCTGTACTGTGCATGGGCCCCCTACATTTGTAAAGGACAGTGCAGCGGACAAGGGGCATCCCCACCGATCAGCCCTCACCCTGCCCCCTGGGTTGAGAATTGGGCCATCTGGCATCCCTGAGGCTGGGCTTGGAGTGTGGAATGAGGCAGCTGACTTGCCAGTGGGTCTGCACTTTGGCCCTTATGAAGGACACATCACAGAAGATGAAGAGGCAGCCAAGAGCAGATACTCCTGGCTGGTGAGAAGTCTTTACCTCTTCCACTGTCCTCTGGCTTCCCACATTCCTTCTGAGACCTGGAGGGCCATCACTTCCTGCATGCTAGACATGGTGGGAACAGTGTGGTTAGCTGTGTTTACTGACCGGACTTTCCATGAACATAGTTCTTTTTAAGGAGCAGAGTATAAGTGGGAGCAAAGTGGTGCAGACACAGAGCAGTGGCTCCTCCCTTGTGTGAGGTTCCCGCTCTGATTGGACAGACAGATTCGGATGTGTAGGTGTTGAGTAAGAAAAATACCATGTGGTCACAACTGGCAGTTGAATCCCCATGCAGGCAGAAAGAGCTTTGATGACAGTGAAGTAAAATAATTCTCCTGTTACCTCCCCATGAAAAAAAGTAAAAGGTCTTTAACTTCTTTTCTGAAACACAGATCGCCAAAGGGAGAAACTGCTATGAGTATGTGGATGGAAAGGACAAATCCTGGGCCAACTGGATGAGGTAAGGTCAACAGGTCTCTGAGTGCCAGAGGGGACACTCATCCCCCAGAAGCCCATGTATCTTTCCCTCTCATCATGCCTCCCTCAGTGGTCTCCTTTAATCCTTTTTACACTCCTTTTCTCCATACAGTGTTCTTTCATTTCAGGGGACATTTAGAAAAAAGTACAACATATGTCCTCAAAATATAAAGCTCTCTACTTAATACAACTTGGGCACTGGAAAGACTTTGAAGAGCCTAGATTCACCAGGGACAGTGGGTTACACTTTAATGTATCAAATCAACATTAATTAAGCACTTACTGTATTCCACTTTAGGTGAAGGAATACATTACTTAAACAGATCACACAACCCATGTCCTTATGAAGGATTTCTCACAGACAGACATAAAACAATTGCTTTTAGAAGCATTTAACTATGATTTCCAAGAAGCCCACAGTGTCAAGATAGCACAAACTAAGGGTGGCCTAAACCTGTGAGGTGAGCAAACCACCTCAGCCTCCCTTCAAACTAGAGCTGGGCTCTGAGGCCTGCAGAGCAATGGTCATGGGCCCCTTTCCTGAGGGGGGCTCTCTTTTATCAGGGTTAACAGAATATGAATCAACTATTATTACTCTGTTTTATTTACTAAGACAAAAGGACCTCCAGTTTTCTGTGGTAACCTTGGGCAGGCAAGTGAATGGTACCGTAAATCAAGTGTAGGGGCGGTGGAGTAAGGCCTCTGAAGAGAAGATCGATGTGGGTTGAGTACAGAATAATTAGTGAGCTCATTTATAAGCACAGCCCCAGATCAAGCACCAGGTTCTGTTCTATGAAACAAGTTAATTTAGAGTTTGGAGAAGCTGGAGATCACTGGATATTATGGCCAATGAGGGTGGATGTTAAATCTAGAATTGGGTTTACAAAATGGTGTTAGACAGCATTAGCACGGCAAGCGGGACTTGGAGGTAGGAATTCACATGACACGCTGACAAACGGTCAGATACTGAACAGAAGGTTCCCCGGGAGCCTTGGGGCAGTGGGCAACATCAGAGTCTGAGGGCCTTAAGAATCAGTGAGGAGCTGGACATGGATGTAACAGGTAGTGGGAACTCATCACCGTGGTTTTCTTTCCCTTCATCTGCCTTAATCCCAGGTATGTGAACTGTGCCCGGGATGATGAAGAGCAGAACCTGGTGGCCTTTCAATACCACGGGCAGATTTTCTACCGAACCTGCAGGGTCATCAGGCCGGGCTGTGAGCTGCTGGTCTGGTGTGGGGACGAGTACGGCCAGGAGCTGGGCAGCAAGTGGGGCAGCAAGTGGAAGAGAGAGCTTGCGGCCAAGAGAGGTAGGCACCACTGTTCCTCAAAACAGAATGAAAAAAGAGAATTCTCCATAGAAATATTCATGATCCAAGTCTTAAGTAGAGTAAAATCCACTCTAAAGTCAGTAAAGTTTCAAATCGCATGCTTCAGAAATTCACAATGCATTCATATGCCTTTGACTCTTATGCAAAATTTTTATATTTTTTACTTTAGCAGTATTTCATGCACAAAATACACAAACCACAAATAGTGCTGAGAGGCAAAAAAGAAAAGTTTTCAAGCATTAACCAGCTTTGTCACCAAGGCAGTTTTTCTGACACTTCTATAGCTGTTTCTTCTTCATTTTCCTCCATACTTCTAAATAAAACGTTTTTGTTTATAGGCATTCATTATTTCGTAAATATATTGCCGTAGCTGGTGTGGCTTAGTGGATTGAGTGCCAGCCTGTGAACCAAAGGTTCCCCGGTTTGATTCCCAGTAGGGGACACATGAGAGGCAACTGCACATTTACATTTCTTTCCTCCCTCCCTTCCCCCTTTTCTGAAAAGAAATATGGTATTTTTTCAAGATTGTATTTATTTTCTCAGAGAGTGGAAAGGGAGGAGAAAAAAATCAATGTGCAAGGGAAACATTAATCAGTTGTCTCTAGCACGCTCGCAACTGGCCCACAACCCCAGCGTGTGCCCTGGCTGGGAATCGAACTTGTAACCTTTCAGTTTTGGGACAACACCCAACCCACTGAGCCACATCATCGAGGCAGGGCACGTTTCTTCGTCATTTCACTGAATTATGAGAGATCCTACTCTGTGGCGCACAGCGTCCTGGGACCTGGAAATACAGATTAACAGGAGGATCAGACTTACTGCTCTTGAGGAGCTAACGGGTGAAGGAGGGAAACCCAGGCCCACGTGCTTGCATGTGCATGACACTACACAGCGGTTAGTGCTTTGGAGAAAACTAATCCAGGACAAATGCCTAGGGATCCGTGTGAGGGGAGGTACGGTGTGGCAGGTGGTCTGGGAAGGGCTCTCTCAGGAGATAACATTTACAAAAATACCTGCAGGCAAAGGATCCCAGGCAGAGGGAGCAGCTCGTGCAGGGAAGAAAAGAGGTGGGGCCTTGAACTGGCTGAGGGTCACTCGAGTCTCATTCTCAGCACAGAGGGTAAGAACAGAGATCAGACAGATGCTTAGCAGCCCAGAAATGCAGTGCCCATGACCCGAGTTGAGACACTGGGGACTTTTCCTGAGTGAAAGTGTGCAGTCGTCAGCTGTAGAGTGGTATGTTTTCTGTTCTGATTATGCTTTGTTAATTTTTAAAAACTAAACTCCAGTGGGGAATCCCCTCAGAGATTACTTCATCTCCAAGTGAGAGCCTCTGGTAGATTGGCCAGAGAGGAACAGGAGTCAGGCGTGATAAGTATGGTTAGAGAAATATTTTGAAACATGACTTCTTAGTATATTTGAAATGGATGAACACTGAATCAAATGAAGCATAATTATTTAGGCTTGAGGCAGGACATTTTTAGAGGGGAAGAGGGAGAAAGAGAGGGAAATACCCATGCATGGTTGCCTTTTACACGCCCACTAATGGGGACCTGGACCACAAGCCAGGCATGTGCCCTGACTGGGAATCAAACCTGCAACTCCTTGTTCTTTAGGCTGGCACTCAACCCACTGAGCCACACGAGCAAGTGCTGGAAAGACATTTTCCTTTACTGTTTTGGAAAGCAGAGAAAAGCAATTCCTTGTTGTGGGCTGTGGTTTCCTCGTTAACATGACTTGCAGGATACCTATACATGGGAAAGGTTACTGCCGTTCCACCCACACAGAGAGTGAAATGGCCTCTCATGCTCCTCAAAAGCCCCTAGTCCGGGCAATATTAGAAAAGACCCTTGATGTGGGCTTTCTGGATTTCTGATGAAGATGTACTGCATAAAAATGAAAGGGAAAACAGCTAGCGGACAGTTTGTGGGAGACAGAGCTTTCATTGTCACCATAGTAATAATTCATGGGGCAGGATCTGCCAGGAGACAAGCCATATGGCTCAGGCATTCTCATCAACATCTGCCCTGACCAAACCTTTCTCTTTCAGCAAAATCAAAACCAGAGATTCACCCATGTCCCTCCTGCTCTCTGGCCTTCTCCAGTCAGAAATTCCTCAGCCAACACGTGAAACTCAATCATCCATCTCAGAATCTCCCAGGAACATCTGCAAGAAAACAGCTCCAAGCAGAGGAATCCTGTCCAGAAGATCAGAATCAGCAGCAGCAACACACTAGTCCACACAGCTGGAATGATAAAGCTGAAGGTCAAGAGGTCAAAGAACGGTCCAAATCTTTGCTTGACAGGATTAGTCAGAGGAGAATCTCAAGACTCTTTCAACCTTCCAGAGAAAGAATGAGAAGCTTTAGTGAGCATGAGAGAATGATGGAGGAAGAGCCCCGTGGAGGCCAGAAAGAGAGTCCAGAGGACACAGGCAAGTTATTTGTGAAAGTAGGAATGTCAAGAATTGTAACGATTGAGCATGGAGAGTGTTGGCAAGTCTTCAATGATGGGTCACATCTCATCAGAGACCAGAGGACACACTCAGGGGAGAAGCCCTATGTTTGCAGGGAGTGTGGGCGAGGCTTTACATACAAGTCTAATCTCACCAGACACCAGAGAACAAACTCAGGGGAGAAGCCCTATGTCTGCAGGGAGTGTGGGCGAGGCTTTACATGCAAGTCAGATCTCACCAGACACCAGAAGACACACTCAGGGGAGAAGCCCTATGTCTGCAGGGAGTGTGGGCGAGGCTTTACATGCAAGTCTAATCTCACCAGACACCAGAGGACACACTCACGGGAGAAGCCCTATGTCTGCAGGGAGTGTGGGAGAGGCTTTACATGCAAGTCTAATCTCACCAGACACCAGAGGACACACTCAGGGGAGAAGCCCTATGTTTGCAGGGAGTGTGGGGGAGGCTTTACCTGGAAGTCACATCTCATCAGACACCAGAGGACACACTCAGGGGAGAAGCCCTACGTTTGCAGTGAGTGTGGAAGAGGCTTTACCAGGAAGTCACATCTCATCAGACACCAGAGGACACACTCAGGGGAGAAGTCCTATGTGTGCAGAGTGTGTGGGAGAGGTTTTACACGGAAATCAAATCTCGTCATACACCAGAGGACACACTCAGGGGAGAAGCCCTATGTTTGTAGGGAGTGTGGGAGAGGTTTTTCACAGAAGTCGTTTCTCATAGGACACCACATGACACACTCGGGAGAAAAGCCGTATGTTTGCAGAGACTGTGGGCGAGGTTGTACATCCAAGTCAAATCTCATCACACACCAGAGGACACACTCAGGGGAGAAGCCCTATGTTTGCAGGGAGTGTGGGCGAGGCTTTACATGCAAGTCAGATCTCAACAGACACCAGAGGATACACTCGGGGGAGAAACCCTATGTTTGCAGGGAGTGTGGGCGAGGCTTTAGATGCAAGTCAAGTCTCATCACACACCAGGGTACACACTCAGGGGAGAAACCCTATGTTTGCAGCGAGTGTGGGGGAGGCTTTACCTGGAAGTCATATCTCATCAGACACCAGAGGACACACTCAGGGGAGAAGTCCTACGTTTGCAGGTGGACTGAGTAAGTTATTATCATTAAATCACATATCAACAGCCATAGGAAGTCTAGGGCCTCTTACTCTCCCCAAGATATAATTAGTACAGAAGTAACTGGTTAAAAAAAAACCCTCCAGTTTCATGATATGAGATGAAATGGACAAGTAGTTCCATGAGATATGGAAATGTCAGCACCAATCTCCTTCATGGTTTTTTGATGTCCTATTCTAACAAGTTTTGTCTTCATACAAATACAAAGCCCACATCCCTCATTCTTCCATCACTGAAAGCAGAGAGTTCGGGAAAAGCCACAATGAACTCACACTCTCAGCCACACAAATTCAGCTCCTGCAAATGCGTAAGTCTTCAGTCAATCTACTTTGGTTATTGCCCAGAGAGAGGGATTTGAGACAGACGCATGGGGAAGGGAATTCCCCGGACTCCTGGGAAGTAGGGCCTTTTCTCCTAACAGGCTCCCTACCCTCCTCACTTGGCTTCCCTTGGCTCTTGTTTCCTACAACCTCTGGAACCGCAGAGATGAATGGCAGGGAGGACCGTATGCTTGTGCTTGGACGTGAGCCTGGCTCAGTCTGGGCACCTAGTCTTCCTCACTGTCCTTGCTGCCCCTTTGGGGTTAGCATTTCCTGGTGCACAGCATACAGATTCCACATCAGTCCAGAGTGGGCATGAGTCTTAGCTCTGTCTCCTCCAGCTGTGTGACCTAAGATCGGATTCTCAACTTCTCTCTGCCTGCTTCCTAGTCTGTACAATGGAAATGGGAACTCCAGCCTTTGGGTTTGACATTCAAAGTTGAGTCAGCACAGACAGAATCTGGCAAGAGAATCGGAGATCGCAAGTCCTCCTGAACAACCTTCAGTGCCCATGTCTTCCAGGTCTTTAGTGCTGGATGAAGGAAGATAAGGACAGGGTAGGGGTCTGTAGCTAAATTCAGAATTTGAGCAACTCTATTGCTTTCCCCACATAGACTCAGCTGCCCTGAGAAGGCCTGAGGTGGAGGATGAGCTTCCCTCCAGGTCACCCCCCTCCCACTGAGCCTGCACACCCTCAGAGCCTCCTCAGCACAGGCAGGTGGTACTGAGAGTGAGCTGTGAAACAAGACCCTAGTCCACCCCTTGCTGAGAACTAACATTGGAAACAGCACCTGCCTGCACTGGTGTGTTAGGATAGATGGTAAGCCAAGACAGAGAGGATGAGGAAGATGTGTCTCACCCGCTCATTCAGCAGTCCTGAGCCTGGTCCAGTTCTATTGCCAGATATTCCACCATCACAAGAAACACCATGCTAACACATTGAAAGTCTAGGTATCGTTTCCAGTATCTGGGAAAGAAAGGCTTTCAAAGTGTATTCATCCCAAGGCGTAGAAGGTGGGAGGGCTCCACAGCACTCACGGAAAGGACCCATAAAACAAATTTGGCTATTGCTGACCTCTAGCCACTATCTGTTATATGAGAGGGGCCTAGTGCTTACAGAAAGAACGTTTAGATAACTTTGGGTAACAGCCTCAACTTTAACTCTCCTGTCACATCTGTTTTACAAGATGACCAACCAGGGTCTGAAGCGAGATAACAGGCCAACAGACCCCCTGCACACATACCTCTATTTGGGCAGTCACGTCCCCCATGGAACCTGGGACCATTTTACCCATCAATCAATATGTAACTTCACCCCCATCCGAACTACTTAAGTCCCTAGGACAAAGGACCTGGTGCTCTTGCCACCCAACTTCCCATCTCAGCAAGACCTGTCCTCTTTCATGACAATGGATCACTAACAAACCCTGTTTGCACGCTAATACAATTGCTGATCTGTAATCCTTTACTACGTTGGCAAGAAGAACCAAGTTTCTCCTGGGACAGGTGCACCCAACCTGCATATGGCATTCAGGAAGCTTACAACACAGCAACTTCTGTAATGCACTTTCGTTGTACTTGGGCCCCACAGGGCTTTATACACCACTGACACCCTCTTGAGGTCATTACTTATTGCATCTTTAAACTTTTCTTTGTGAAGTGAAGTCTGATGGGATAGTTGACATGCACAATGTTGGTCATTCCTGGACACGCATTCCCAGATAATGTCCCCAGTGGTACAAGAGCACAAAATTCCTGTGAACCCAATGGGTGGAAGTCCAGCAAGACTCAGGGTGAGAACAGGGTAATCATCTACACCTGGTGCTAACAGCTCCCACAGGTCACCCTTTTCTTAGAACCAGAGCTGAGTTTAATAGAGAGATGGTGAACACTTAGTGAGGACCCCATCAGACCCTCTCCTGCATGAGGAACACCTAAGCCTGACCCACCCTGTTCCTGCTGGGGTGGATTCATGAAAGGGGACACCCACCCCCATGATCTGGAACGAGGACCTTTCTGTCCTGGTGCCAGGCTTCTGAAGAAGAGTGTGTACATAAATTATGTGGATTTCAATAATAAATATCCACTATTATGTTCTCTGTAATGATTTTTTTCAAGGAAGTTGTCTTTCTTGGGCTTTGTTTCCCTTCCCTGTTTCTCACTCAACCAGCAGAGCCCAGAGAGAACACCATAAACTCAATATACTGGGGCTTTCAGCATGGGCCATGGGAGAGAGGCAGAGTCCTGGTGTAATGCTGGCAGAGGGGCTGGGGCTGAAATATAGTGGGGAGGGGAACCCACGGGCTGCCACGTGATGGTCACCAGAACCCTCCACAAGGACAGACCCTGGAGCTCTCCCAGAAGGCTCAGTGATTCAAGGTGAGTAGACACATCTCTTCCCTCTCCCTCGCTTCAGGAGCAGACATTCCTAGTGTAGCTGCCAGCCACCAAGGTGTCCCCCAAATTCACATGCCATCTGCCACCCTGCACTTGTGCAGTCCCTCCTTCATACAACCGAGCTGATCTGTGTTGTGAAAATGGTGTGCAGCTCTCAAAGCTAAGTCATAAGCAGGCCCTTTTGTTTCAGCCTTGCATAGTTCACACCGCCTCAGACCACCTTGTGCAGGGAGCTGGGTGTTTACACACCCCTCCTGCCCACCAGTCAGTGGCTGGCAGCCACCATCCTTGCTTTGAAGAGGAGGCTCCAAGAAGTGAGTGCATTCTGTCATCTGCTGGATTCTGAGTCTCTTGACCTTGACAGGCAGCTGAGATTACTGTCCTGTCCCCATGACACCTGGTGGGCCTCCAAGGCCACTCCAGCTGCACCTGTCTGCTTCCCAACTCCTCCGCATGACACTGTGATCAACCTGGGTTGGGAAGGTCAATAGTCCTTGGGCGAAAAGGACATCAGTGGCTGAGGCGACAGGACGGCATGGCCACCTGCCTCCATCACACATTTGACTCTGTGACTACAGTGGCCGCCCAGCTATGGCTAGCCCCACCTGCTTTCTGTTCTGTTTGTCACCCAGGTAAGGGAGCTGCGGGCTGGGTTGGGGACCATAGCTGGGCTGTTGAGGGGGTTACTTGTCAGAATGGTCAGCCATGAAGACAGAGTAGCTCACTGGCCTCCAAGCTGGGGTCAGGTAAGCCTTTCTGAAATTTGGCAGATTTGTCTTGATGCCTGTCTGTCCTTGGTCTGGCCCCTGGTCTGGCCCCTGGTCTGGCCCCGGTCCTAACTGCCCTGGAAAGTCCCTCACCCAGCCTCTGAGAGCTGCCCTTGGGGAGGTATGTTACCCACAGATGCTGTCTTCAAATATCAGACTTCTTAAAAGTTACTAAAGAGAGCTTTTTTAAAAGTAATTTTTTTTAAGTAAGAGATAATTCATCTCATGACTGAGAAAACTCCGGTAACATTTTGAAATTTACACTTTAAGATCTTCTTTTATAGACTCTCATACTTGATGGGAACATTATTGTTTTTTTCTGATGATATATCTTGTTGTTTTAAAAAAGTGACTTTGGGAAACACAGAAAATAAAGCCACTCATAATGCCATAATCCAGAAGGCACACCAATTAACACAGAGAATTAGAGCTTTCTGTGCATGCACACACGGGCACAACAGCACACCTTTCCTTTACAAATGGTACAGAGCACCATCTGACTCCTCAGCAGCCTCTTTTCCTCCCAAATGCCTTGAGCACCTTCCTCCAGTTTCCACAGTCACACTGGGTCCCACACCCTGGGCTGGGTTGAGGTTTCACCAACCCCCTGGTTGGACAAGAATGGTGTTTCCAGGGAGAGTCTGTGTAGCACATGTCAGCCTAGTTCCAGCACAGACGTGAATGTGCAGTGCATGCAGTGCATTCAGGGCCCAGGAAAGCTCCCCTGTGTCCTGCATTTAAGGGGAAAGTATACTCCTCCTTCAGGCCTCGCAGGATGTCAGCATCCTGCTCTCAGCCTTCTCCTGAGGAAGGTATTTCAAAATCCTTGAGGCCATGTGGGGGTGGGGGCACTGCTTTCTGGGGCGCAGAGGAGAAACACAACACTTAGTGGTGGCTCTCAGGCGGGACCATGGGTATTGTCCTCTGTGCCCTAGCCTACTGCTCTTTGGTTTTGCAGCTTTTTGCCCAGTTGATGCCTTCCAGTGGGGGTCCCCAAGATGCCTCCGACACTGTGGTTGGGAATGGAAGGTCAGGACGCAGCAAACCCAAGCCCTTCCCCCAGGTCAGCGTGCTGCTGACAGCAGCTGGGCTTACTGGACAGTTAGGCTTGTGCTGTGGTCTCTCTCCTCTTGTCCTTTTAGGCACCAGGTGGACTACTGATGTCCCTCAATGCCCCCCTTGGTCTCAAGAGGCAAAGGAGAGACTGGGATACCCGCCCCCCATCTACTTCCCAGAGAATGATTGAGGCTCATTCCCAAAAATGTAGGTCAGAAATAGCAAAGGGAAAACTCCGGTCTCATTCAAGAAGCCCCGCTGAGGGGATATAGACCTGATGGGAACTGTTCTTTGCAGGTTCTGTTCCTGTGTCACCTTCAGATCAAATCAAACAAGGACAGGAAAGTCCGGGTTTCCTATGGCATCATTGGCCCAGGTGATGACCCACCTCTTTTCTTTTTCTTTATTCTCACCCAAGGACATTATTGTCATTGCTTTTAGAGAGAGGGGAGGGGAGAGGGAGAAACATCAGTGTGGTGGTTGGTTGCCTCCCATACATGTCCCAACTAGTGATTGAATCCTCAACCTAGGTTCATACTCTGACTGCAATGGAACACTCAGCCTTCCAGTTACAGGACGATGCTCCAACCACCTGAGCATCTGACCAAGGCTGACAAACCTCCTTTTGGTGTTTGTTGTAAGAAGGGAAGGAAAGTCAGTGGCTGCAGGTGATGACAACCATGGACGGGGAGAAGCGACCCACACTGTTGCAAGTGTCTCCTGTGTGGCTTCAGGTGTTTCTAGAACCAGGGGTCACTGCCTTACTTCCTAAATACTTCAGACATCCACTTGTCTTGTGAAGCTATTCATGACACATTTGTAAGCCCCTTTCACATTCCAGGGGCTGCACACAAGGGTTAAGAGGGAGAAGGTGGGCAGGGCTGGGTGCAGGTCTGAGCTGTGTCCGTCATGAACACCTCTGTGCTCGTGGACAAGGTCTGGGCCTCACTGGACATGAAGGTTACATGGCAAGCCAGCCTCTGAGCTCAGAGTAGACAGCAGCAGCTGAAAAATACATGACACTGAAAATTCCATGTGAAAGGACATTCTGACGGACTGATCTCCAGTCCCCCTCACCTGCCAGAGGCAGCCGCTATTTTCTCCCTCTTTTCCTTCCTTTTCTGTCATCATGGCAACTTTGTCCCCACAGCAAACCCCCTGCTCACCAGCCAGCACCAACCATCTCCTGATGACCACATGAGGGGAACAGCCACCTCAGGTCCATTCATGGACCAAACTCCGAAGTCTTGGTTTAAACGACCAGGACTCACTCCTCCCACCCAGCTCTCCGCTCTGGCTTGTAAGGCCAGTGTCCAGACAGGATGCCCTGACATTGTCAGGGAAAGAGGGACGAGAACCTGGGAGCCGTGGGACAGGTGGAGGGATGAGACCTGGGACGGCCACTCGCCTTTCCCTCAGGTACCTGATAGTTTCATGTTAATGAGGGACAGTGTTCCCACAGCTGCAGCCGTGTCAGGGGAAGCCCTAAATCTTTCCAAATGAGTGAACAAATAACACTGAAATGGCTCCAGTGATGTGGTAGACTATACTGTTTCTATCACTTCACAGGCAGTACTATCATGTGCACGGTGAGTGGACTAAAACGGGAGCATGTGGCACCTTAGACTTCGGTGCTCATTTTGTTGCCATGCTGGTTGTTAGCTGTTGGGATATCAACTCCCCTCCACGTTTCCCTGCAGGCACCACCAGGATGCAAGTCACAGCAATGGACACAGCCAACGACAAGAACACCTACAACGCAGCCACGGGTCACATCACCGTGCCTCAGCACAGCACGGTCACCAACCAGCACATGGGCATCATTGTTGTGCTCACTTCGGGGCCTGACTGACCGAATGGGGGACAGTCAGGGCACCGGGTGGTGTGGTCCATGTATATTTGGTCTAGCTGGTGGGCACAGACGCTGCCCAATCAGAGCAGGAACCAGCCAATCAGAACAGACTCCTAATTAGAGCTTGCACCAACCAGTCAGAAGGGGCACCTGCTGCAGACTGGGTCATGGGAGGAATGAGGGAGGGATCCAGTTTCTTTTGAACTGGGAGGACGCTACTGCTGGGCTTGTTACAGTTGGGAAGCCCTCCCCACTCTGGAGGAAGCCACCGTTTGCATCCTTTGATCCCAAGACAGAGATGCCACGACACACACAGAGAATGGCAGGGGTTTGTGCCCTTAGTCCCAGTGATGGAAATGTGAAGGCAAGGCGGACACTACTTTCTCCTCTAAATGGTCCCACGTGGTAAACCTGTCTCTGCCCCCAAGGTGACAGGCAGATGTCAGGGTCTCAGCTGGGCCCATCAGGCATTCCAGCTGGGCTGTACTGAAGATTGCCCAGGCCTGGCTTACGACAGAGAAATTTGCGCTCCTGGAAAACACAGTCAGAGGGACTGTGACAGGGGAGCGAGGGGGCAGCTGGCAGCAGGAGACACTCCAGTCCTGACTTCTGGCTCCACTCCCCACCCTGCAGGGCTGACAGCCAGACTCAAAGCCTGAGGGTCTGCAGTCTTGGCACAGCCTCTCACCGCCACTACGGCCTCCTCCTCCTGCCAGCTGAGCACCTGCGATCAGGGCTGCAAGGTGTTCGGATCCTGCTGGCTGGATCGGTGTTCCTTGTCTGACTGGACTCTGGGTCTTGGGCTGGGATGAAGCTGCCTGTGAGCTAGGAGCCTGTGAGGAGCCACCCAGCCCCTGACCCCTGGCTCCCAGCCCTGCCCCTGCCAACACCCCTGACTGTGGTTTGTCTCTGCCAAGCATCTCACTTGGGTGTTTTGGTATTTTGTTGTTGTTTTTCTTTGTAAGTGCCATTTGTATAACTCTGAGGCAGGAGATAGGAAGGAGGAAACTCCGGAGGTGCCCCAGGGCTATGATAAGGACATTGATACAGGACAGAGACCCTGTTCTAAGACTGGTTGTTCCTGCTTTCTGGGAAAGCACCGAATCATGGTGACTCATGAATGCATCTGCAGGAAAGATGCTACAGGACCCCTGCTTCATTATACTAGCATTATAATAAATTAACATTCTGCAACCCCCTTCTTTTACATTCCAGAATTCACCATCTCTGCTTTGGAAATGTGGACCTTTGTCATATTGTGAGTTCCTGAGATGACCTACAAGGGGCACAATTTTACTTACAACATACTTCTGATTTCTAGAGCACCATTGCTCCAGGTCCTGAACTCATTTACAATGCTAAGAATCATGTGACTATTTCATTTAATTATCAATGAACTTATAACTAACACATTTTTAACTATCCATGTCGACATGTTTTATTCCAAGCCTTAACTAATGTTCATGTTTTGTACAGCTAAACTAACTTAATTTTATTATTGCATGATATCTTATTTACCTTGACAACTCACAAATATCAACTTAAAGCTATTATAAATAATACAACTTAGTAAATTGTGTGGTAAATAACATGCAGAATAAATATCTTTTATATACACAAAAAGTAATTTAAACATATAATCAAAGGATGCAACCAATGGTGCACTCCCAAATCCGGTGTCTGGTTTAGATTGTGAGGAGCAAGGGGAGCATAACTGATAGTTAACTAGGTGAACCCCACCCTGTTACAGCACCGAGATGGGCAGGAGCCAAAGTTAGGACCCCTCCAGAATCTGCCCACCAACGGTATACCGAGCCAATGGGAAGCCCCTGCTTTGTTTCAATGAGCCAATAGCTAACAGCCGCATCTGCTTCTGGACCCCCGCTTGCGTGCAAGGCTCCCATAAAAACCCTAGTCTGTGAGCGCCGTGCGCGACTCTCATCTGCAGCCTCTCTGGCACAGTGTCTCCCTCGGACACTCCGAGGGTTCGCCCCTGCGCAGGTTAAAACTTTGGCCAATAAAAGTAACATCTCTGAATCCTGAAAGTTCCCGAACATCTGTTTCTCTCATCGGCGGATGCAACAAGATGATGTGCTCAGAAAAAGTGGTCCCAAGGAACTGGTCATGTACTTTGGGATCTGATACTTATACCTCGAAACAGTCTTAAAAAAATCAACAGTAACTGATATTCCACTATAATCAAATTCTAACAGCTGGGATAACAATCAAATTCACATAATCTGATTAACGGGAGGAATTCAACATCTCATTTCGGACACAGCTAGCGGTGTCCGTGTCATTACAGATGAAATGAAACATACACACGGACTACTGAGTCTGGTGGAGGAAAAAGGATGACAGCTTGGCTTTTCTCTCAAGGGGAGTAAAAGCCAAGGCCTCCGCCATGACAGGCCTTTATTCTATATCTCTTCACATTACAAGATGGTCCTCACTCACTATCCTCAGTTACTATAAAAGGAACCAATGCCCCTCATCACATCACAGAAGAAGGATATTAACAAATGAAAAGGCAAAAGTAGGTGAGCAGGTTACACTGGTCCCTGCAAGGTTTAGCATGGATTTTAGGAAGTTAACAACAAGCATTTGCAGGGTGAGGGGGTTTTCAGCAAAAAGCAGCTTAGGTAGGTTGCAAATCTGACTCCCCACAAGAGAACCTATCTGTGGGCATGGATCCTGTGCATCTCTGAGTGGGAGCTGGGCCCACGCCATGCGGAAGGGTCTGCCACAAACATCTGCTACATGGGCAAGAGGAATTCATATTAAAATGAATACCAAACACAATGAGGTAATATTGAGTACATGGGGTATTTTGGAAAATGGAAGAACAGAGTCTTAGATTTCAAAGGTGAAGTGGGGGACATGCAGGTAATTTAGAAAAAAAAAAAAGGCAGCCTACCGGCTAGGTTCATTTCTGTTGGGCAACTCCTACAACTTTATGATGCAAGGAGTATAGTAAGAGGATCAACAAGCTCTTCAGACCCTCTCCTGTCTGAAGCTGAGGTGATTGTACCGAAGCTCTCTTCCTAAACCAAATTGTGGCAACTAAACCTCTTAGGAAGAAGTGGGATGACAATCTTAAGTAATTGCTCAGTCTTCCCTTTCTTAACAGCCAGTTCAACATCAACACGCCAAGTGCAAAGTGCTGGCCCTCTTCATGACCGCCTCTGAAACTGTACATAGAAGTTTTATATCCACAAGCTACATTAGTACATTATTCCTTATTTCACTGACATAATCAGTCAGTTTTGAGAATCAGTGACTTTACTTAAATTGTTAAATCTTCCTTAAGTACATTGTGATGTACATGTACTCCCCAAATTCACCTCCTATTAAATACCTGACTGCTGGTTTATGTGGTGAGGAAACAACCTTTCCTGTGACCTCCAGAATCTTTGGGCTGGTCTAACAATCCAACAGGTATGACACAGATTAGCGAATGAAAATGGCCGAATCGAAGAAGTACACAGCCAGGAGAACCTCACTCACATGACAGAGTCAGAAACCCCACACACAGAAGAGCATAAAGGAGGCAGTGATGATGTAAGGGGCCGTGGTCATTTTCTATGACAAAGATATCTCCTTAGATCTGTGGGAAATATCTGAGATATAATAAAAGGAGTTGAAACAACTGAACGGGAAAAACGTTGGGCCCCCTACATTACATCCTCCACCAAAATCAATTCTTTAATTGATTTTAAGAACCACTCACAGCTAACATAAAACACTGAGAGCTATCTGAAACATACCAAGAGATCTAAAGTGAAAGAATGGGAAAAATATACTGTACGAGCATGAACCAAATGAAAACTATATAACATATAGTAGGCTTGAAGGAAAAACAAAACAAAACAAAACAAAAAAAACACTACTACAAACAAAGAGGAGTAGTTCACACCAGTAAGTTCAATGTACCAGTTAGTTCCAAATTTTTATTCACTTAATAACATAAACTCAAAATTACGTAGAACAGAGCTGCATGGAAAATACACAAATTAATAATTATAATAGGAGATTTAACCAATTTCTATCATTCAGGTTCGGTTTCAGAACCAATAAAGCCCACAAAAAGTAGTAAAAATATTTTAAAAATAACATGAGAAGCAAATGGCACTCAACATGCATAAGTACTTTGCTACACTCCAAAACTGCAAATTACAGGTGCTTTCCAACACCCTGGGAATGCTTTTAAAAACTGACCATATTGTGCTATAAAGCAAGTTTCAAGAAACTTTAAAGGAGTGATATTTATATATACATATATATGTATACATGTGTGTATACACACATGTGTATATATGCACATATATGTATATGTTTCTTACTCTCACAGATGTAATCAAGAAATCAGTAACAGCAGATAACTAGAAAGTACTTCTATTTACAAATTATGAAATACACTTCTAAATAATCACCCAAAAATAAATCACGATTACAGTTAGAAAATAATTTGCATTGAATCATAGTGAAAACACTTCTTACCAAGGCCGGATCACTCAGTTCCAAAGATGATCACAGCTTCAAGATCAGTGGTTTTCAATCTCAGGTTGACTTTGTCCCCAAGGGGACATTTGACACATTGTATGGAGACCTTTCAGATTGTCCGTGGGGTGGGGTTAAGGTGGGAGTTACTGGAACGCACTGAACAGAGGTAAGGATCGCTAACAAGCACCTACAATGTGGAGAAAAATCCCTCAGGAGAAAATATTATCCATAGTAATGAGAAGCCCTACTCTATACGGAGCAGGATGAAGAGTCCATTAGAATACAAACAGTATATGAATTTGCATCCTCGATCTGAAATCACACCTCTCTCTGGACAGGCAGCCTGGAGGCTAAGAGCTAAAGAACCATAACAAAAAATAAATGAATAAAAATCCAGGCCATGTTGGAAAGACTGGGGAGCAATGTCCTTGGCTAAGAAGACACCCAAGAAAGCCCAGAAGCCAAGGAAGATATGACACCTTAAGACACTGAACCACACTGTGATAAACCACAGCACTGAGGGCCACTGTCCCTTTTCGTTGTCCATAAATCACTCTGCAATAATTGCTACTTAAAATAACTTAGAATTCATAATCTCACTCTTTTAGATGCCAGAATTCATCATCAAATGTTCTCTTCCTTGAAAGTGTGGACCTTTGCCATATTGTGAGCTCCTCAGATAACCTACAAGGGGCACAATTTTATTTACAAAATACTTCTGATTTCTAGAACACCACTGCTCCAGGTCCTGAACTCATTTACAATCCGAAGAATCATGTGACTATTTTATTTAATTGTTAATGAACTTATTGCTGACACATTTTTAGCTCTTCATGTCTTCATGTTTTATTCCAAGCTCTATTTTCCATGTTTTATACAGCTAAACTAATGTAATTTTATTATTGCATGATATCTTATTTACTTTGACAACTCATGAACATCAACCTAAAGTTATCATAAATAACACAACTTAGTAAATTGTGTGGTACATAACATGCAGAAAATCTTTTATATACACAAAGAATAATTTAAAGATATAATCAAAGAAAAAAACCAATGGTGCACCCCCAAATCTGGTGCCTAGTCTAGATGATGTACTCATAAAAAGTGTTTCCAAGGAACTGATCACTGACTTTGGGACCTGAGACTTGTACCTCACAACAGTCTTTAATAAAAAGTCAACAGTCACTGATATTCCACCATAATCAACCACTTTTCCCGCTGACCTGTACTAAGATGTTATTCCCCAAAATTCCCACGAGATGACAGCAGAGGTGCACACCTGGGACTGGTATTAGTGGCTTGGCTAAACGATTTTTTTTAATTTTTATGTATAAAGCGTTTTATTTTTTTACCTTTTGGGTTAAAATTTATTTTAAATAGATTTTACTTTCTTCATTATTTAAGGAAGCTGCAACAAACAAAGCACATTACAAATGATTTTCAAGCACATATGGAACTTCTAAAAACCTGACTCTATTACACTACAAGGCAAGTTCCAACAAATGGCACATAAAACACGTTTATTGCTTCCTTTGCTCTACACTGGAAACCAGTCACAAGGTAACTGGACAGTCTTTACATTTACACATTTTACAATACGCTTCTAAATACCATTGCCATCAACAGTCATTGACATTCCGCTAGAACCAACCACTCTTCTCGTTGACTGGAACTGAAGTGTTATTTTCAAAGTGAACAAGAGATGGCAGCAGAGAACCACTCTTGGAACTTTTTTTTTTTTTTTTTTATTACATTGAACATACTGTACTATGGAGCAAGTTTCAAAAAAAATATATCAGATTCTTTGAGGTTCCAGTCAAGATGGAGGTGTAGTTAGAAACTCTTCACTTCCTTACACAACCAAAAGGAGGATAACAACCAATGAAAAGTCAGCAAACAGCCAGAAGTGCCAGAAAATCAAACTGCATGGAACTCTTGACAACCAAAGAATTAAAGAAACAGTCAACCAGACAAACCAGACCAGTGCGTCAAAGCAAAACAATATAGCCCAAATGAAAGAACAGAGCAAAATTCCAGAAAAAGAGCTAAGCGATGAGATAGCCAACCCATCTGTTGGAGAGTTCAAAGCCCTCGTAATCAAAATGCTCCCAGAACTGATTGAGCTTGGTCACAAAACGAAAGAACAAATGAAGACTACCCAAAGTGAAAGAAAGCAAAATATTCAGGGAACCAACAGTGAAAGAAAGGAAATCAGGACTCAAATCAACTACTTGGAACTAAAGGAAAAAATAAACATCCAACCAGAACACAATGAAGAAACAAATTCAAAAACAAACAAACAAACAAACAAACGAGAAGCTTAGGAACCTCTGGGACAACTTTAAATGTTCCAATATCTGAATTATGGGTGTGCCAGAAGGAGAAGAACAAGAGCAAGAAATTGAAAACTTATTTCAACAAATAATGAAGGAAAACTTCTCCAATCTGGTGAAGGAAATAGACCTTCAGGAATCCCAGAGACTCCCAAAGAAATTGGACCCAAAGAAGAACATACCAAGGCACATCATCATTAAGTTTTACCCAAGATTAAAGATAAAGAGAGAACCTTAAAAGCAGCAAGAGGAAAGGAGAAAGTTACCGACAAAGGAATTCCCATTAGGCTATCAGCTGATTTCTCATAAGAAAACTTGCAGGCAAGAAGAGACTGGAAAGATGTATTCCAAGTCATGAAAGACAAGGACCTACATCCAAGGTGACTCTATCCAGCAAAGCTATCATTTAGAATGGAATGGCAGATAAATGCTTGCCAGATAAATTCAAGTGAAAGGAGTTCGTCATCACTAAGCCCTTATTATAGGAAATGTTAAAGGGAAATTGAAGAACACCCAAAACTATGAACCATAAAATGACAACAAACTCACAACTGTAGACAAATGAACCCAAAAGAAAAGAAAAAACAATGAAAACAAAAATTAAGCAAACAGCTAGAACAGGAACAGAATCAGAGAAATGGACATGACATGGAGGGATTTTGGTGGGGAGGGGGGAGGGAGGAATAGGGAGAAAAGGTACAGGGAAGAAAAAGCTTAATGGATAGGCATAAAATAAATGGGTAGAAATAAATAAAATGGTATAGAAAACAGACAACTCAAAGAACTTATATGTACAACCCACAGACATGAACTAACAGGGCAGGGGGGAAGCTGGAGGGTTGGGGTGCAGGGCAGAGGAGAGATAAAGAGGGAAAAATTGAGAAAAGTGTAATTGCATAATCAATTAAAAAACTTTCAAAATAAATAAAAGTAAGTAAATAAAAAATAACAAAATAACTCACCCTGACTGATAGCAAAGATGTTCCGTACCAACACTTGTAAAAGAAATCTTCACCCTTGAATGCACAGCTTAATAACAGAAGCTGGAAATGCACAAGTTTGGCACGGGACCAAGAACCTAAAGTAGTAAAGGAAGTCCAGGCAAAGTGGAGAAACGAGCCCGTAGACATGTCCTGAGGGACACGTACATGAAATGAGAGAGCTTATATTTTATTCTACTTTGTTTTACCTCTTGGTGGAGAATTTCAAATACATTTGACCTCCATGTTATTTAGGGATGCTGCAAGGGAAAAAGCAAATTACAAATGACTTTCAAGCACACTTGGCACTTGTAAAAACCTGCCTCTATTACACTACAAAGCCAGTTCCAAGAAACGTCACAGAAAGCACGCTTATTGCTTCCTCGGAGGATATCTGCAGACCAGTCGCAAAGTACCTGCACAGTCCTGACATTTGGACCTCTTCAACTGCGCTTCTAAATTATATGACTACGAAAAGTTAAGGAGATTCCCGCTGCAATCAACCACTTTTCCCGCTGACCCGCACAGAGGTGTCATTCCCCAAAACGGCCACCAGACGGCAACAGAGACTGACAGAGGCAACGCATATCCCACTAATGGCTTGGATGAAAGGTTCTTTCGCTTTTTAGTGTAAAATGCAATGACTGGCACACTTTTCATTTTCCTCAAAAATTGTGACCGCACAACGTCATTGCCACTCAGTTCCACTGCCCCCTGCCATCTTTCAGGCAACTTCCCATTCCATCGTCCCACAGCCCTGTTACTTTTAGGAGCAGAGAGCTCTTCTAGGTGCCTTCTGCAGTCTTCCAGGGAAGGAAATGCCTCTCCACCAAGAGAAATGCAGAATACCGAGGTCCGGTGAGCACTGCGAAGGAATCACCACTGCGCATTTTTCACTGGTCACCAAAGAGAAACGTGCACCCCCACCTCATCCTGAAGCTTTCCCGTCTTCTGCTTCCACTCTTTCCCACAGGCAGTGCTTGCTGTTGGACTGGTGGGGCAGCACGTGTTGCGAATTTCCCCAAGGAGCTCCTCCCACAGGACGCCCTCTGGCATCACCACCTAGGCAACATCACCTCCTTTGGATGAAGACCGCCCTGTGGGGGGGACTGCTGATGGTGGTTCCTTCATTTGACCACAATCTCTCCCATTCCACATTATTCTCAAATTTCAACAATTCATACCCCCCTCACAATTTGCTTGCAAGCAGAATGGTTTCCATATATTGTCATAGAGAACCTCATGTGGAAATGGGGTCAAGAAAGATCCCCCCTCCCCACTTAACTTCTGTGGAACCCAAACATCAAAGCGATTAATGTTATCATGCTGGTGCAAATGATTTTCTACACTCGATTTGGATACTTTGAGTATGTCACCTGTCTCCCACATGGCATAGTATGTTGTGTCCTCAGTTAACACCTAGACTCGATGGCTCTGAACTGCAAATGGTCTGCCAGACCAGTGGGGCACTTCTTGTGAGAAATCTTGGGCATAAAACTTGGGCATAAAAGGGAGTGCGAGGGTAGGGAGTGACTGATCACTGTATCATTTCCTGATGTTGGCCGTGGTGCCACTCTGTTTAGTATCATGAGTGTTGGGTTGGAAGGGTCAGTCCATTTTCATGGGTCTGGGGTTGAAACACAGGTGAAGTCCAGATGTGATCTTTAACTTGACTGGAATTCTGTTTCTGTGGTGAACAGACTGTGAATGCTGACCAGAGTTGAATGATTAAGAAAGGATGGAGACGACCAGTATGTGCACAGGGGCGAGGATACCAAAAAAAGGAGGCAAGGTGGTCCTTGTGCCAGTAGCCCGGACAAGGCCAGTTTGAATGAAGAAAATAGGATGGAGAAAGGGTTACCACAAAGACATGGAGTTTCTGTGCAGTGACTTTTATTTCATTTTTGTCAGAACAGGCCAATTTATTTTTTAATAAATGTAATAGATGCTTTATGAACATAGTAAAATAGGAAGCATGGATGACACTTTGTCTATTTTTTTTATCATTCTAATGCAAGCAGTTGATGGCCCCAATAGCAGCATAGGCCTTTATGATACCTCGACAACATTTTCCAATCATCCTGGGATTGTTCTTGGACTACTGTCATTCAGAATTCTGTGTCCTTAATAAGAATCTCCAGATTTTGGAAACATTTTCCAACCAAAACACTCATTTCTCATCATCTTTCAGTCAAACCTTCTTGGGTGGCCTTCAGAAGGGAACAGAGGAAACACCAGAAGGTAAGTATTTCCCAAACCCTGTTGACAAGAAAATTTTCCTCATGGATAAAAATTCAGGTATGAGTAGGAAAATACAGAAAGTATCCTAGGAATTGCAGCCTTCCTTTGCTGGTCTCTTCAACACACTGTCTGATATTATCATCTTCTTAAAAGATTTCATTTATCACTTTTTTTACAGACTGGGGAAAGGAGGGAGAAGGTGAGGGAGAGAAGCATGTGTGAGACACACCTGTATAGGTTGCCTTTAGCACACTCCCAAGTAGGGGACTGGGTCCATAATCGAGGCATGCGCCCTGACTGGGAATGGAACTGGTGACTTTTCAGTCTGCAGGCTAGCGCTGAATCCACTGAGCCACACCAGCCAGGGCTCTTCATCATCTTAATAGTTAACAACTACAACAATAATCGTAACTATTACTTGTTTCAGACTTTAAGAATTCTATGTGAATAAAATCACTTAAACATTTCAACCACCTGGTGACGAATGTACTGTAACAGTTACCATTTGCAATGAGGAGTGTGAGTTTTCAGAGATATGGAAATGTCTGAGTATATGTCTAAGATCATGGTGTCAGTGGTAGTGCGCTCTAACCCACAGTAGCTTCTCTAAACCACTTACACACACTTGAAAACTTTTGCTCATTTGCCCCGGCCACCGTGACCAGTTGGGTGTCATCCTGCAAAGTGAGAGATCGCCGGTTTGATTCCTGGTCAGGGCCCATGCCTGGGTTGTAGGCGAGTTTCCTGGTTGGGGTGTGTGTGAAGGCGACTGATCAATGTTTCTGTCTCACATCAGTGTTTCTCTCCATCTCTTTCTCCCTCCCTTCCCCTTTCTCAAGAAAATAAACAAAATCTGTTTTAAGAATTAGAAAAATAAACTTTCATAGTTTTCTAAAGTTCACATTGTCTTATCCATGTGTCAATACATCATTCATCTGATTGATGATTTCACCTGAGGTTCTTCTCTGCTATGCTGAAGTAAGAGACGCACTAAGACCCTCTGAGTAAGGGAAGCGTACAATGGGTAGGCAGTTTGTACAGTGAATGGTCCCAGATAAAGAAGAATGTAAAATGTCCAGGATCATAGCCTCCCATTCTAATCAAAGAGCATCTCCCACCCCTAAGAAGCTTCAGGTTTGATGATGGAGAAACAACAAATAATAAAATAACTTAAGGACTTTCTATAGGTTACACACTCCTCGATGGAGACTCATCCATGTGGAACTGATTTCAAATGCCCAGTCTTATAGGATGAAGTGACAGCTTCTTTCTCTGAGTTCTAAAGAGGCTACTCTCATCCTATTTAGAATCATTTGTTCAGCCTGCCTACCTCTGTGTTGTTAGCTCTTTGATAGGCTGGTCCATACCTGAGACTTGTCAGAAGTCACAGGCCCAGATCAGGGTCCCTGAGGGCCCCCACATGTTTGCTGAATGAATGATTTCACAATGACAAATTAAACTGGAAGATGATTGATGAACGCTGAAGGTAATTTCTGTGAGATCTCATATATGGAGAGAGCTGTGGGGAAAATTGATAGCAGGCCTGTAATCTCACATTCGTACTGTATGACACACTTCACAGAACACTTTGATCAACACTATTTAACTGCGCATTCATTATAACATTAAAAACGAGCATGTTGTAGATCAGGAAACTGAAGACAACTAGCTACTGGCACACCCTTTTTCAAACCGAATTGATGGGTTTGAAAGCTAATCTAATACAAATATTCTTTCCAAGGCATTGCCATTTTTACCGTAATTTTATTTACTGTCTAGGTATGTTTCTACCAACTATTTCTCTATTCTCTTCCTGATATCATTCACTCAGTATTACAAGGACAGTTGAAAGAAAAGATCCATAAGGCATGAATTCTAATCCTCGGTTAATCACCAACATTAGCCCTATCCCCTCTAATATTCATACTCCCTAGGTATTTCCAAGGGTTGAAGCATTCAATACATGCATGTAAAATATATGGTAAGCCCTAAAAATTTAAATACATGTTATCTTTTAATGTGTAACTCTTATGTTGAAGGCAACATCCAAAGTGCCATTAAGCAATAGACATAGTTTGAAGGACTTGTCAGAAACAGCAAATTTGATGACTGCAAGTGACTCAGAGCATGGCCTGAAATCTGTGTCCCCTCCTGGAGAAGCATGTGCCTTTGGAAAGCACACTAGAGGAGAGCCAGGTAAGAGAAAATGATTTGGAAACTTTAGATCTTCTAAGTCCTATAGAAGGGCTGATAAGTATGACCTAGGGATGTGGGGTGGACTTTGGATGGGCCTGGATTTAAGCTGGGCTAAGCTGAGACTGAAGTTAGCACTTGACCTTTGGGCAAATCCTATACATTCTCTGAGCTCCTGAATGCTAATGTGTAAAGTGAAGATAAGGAAAGTTCACTCATATATTGTTTGAGAACATTAAATTGAATTTAAAACAGGTGACACATGCTAGTTGTCCAATAAATCCATCTGTGATAACAGCAACCACACTTTATGGGTGTTGTGTGCCCAGGCCTTTACTCAATGACTGACATATAAAGTACACTCCATGAATATTTTACGAAGGATTACAGGTTAGCAAATGAAACCTGGTAATGGGAAGATCTAGAAACGAAAATTGAATCAGTCATCTGTAGTTAGTGTGGAGTCTTTGTCTTCTGAAGCAATAGTTAACAGAGTAAAATACCAGAGTATGCAAAAGAACAGGTAATAATTTGATTGAAGAAGATTGTGTGTTATCTGACAAAATGGGAACTAACACTCCAGACCCCACCAACCTCGCTCACATACCTGGCCTTCTCCAAATTAGAACTCAAGAGAAAGGAGATGGACGTGAAGATGTACAGCCTACAAGAAAGAAAGGGCCATGTGTACGAAGAAATCAGCCAGCCCCAGGATGATGACTACCTTTGTAAGAGATCCTCACTAAGAAACGTGTTATTGTACAATAATTTCATCTGGTTCTTTGGTCCCCAAATCATTCCCTTCCTCTAGTGCCCTGGAGTACAGGATTGAGTCTCAATGATGTCAGTGCCAGACTCCCTCTGAATCTCTTGTATCCAGGAACTTGCGCTATACCTTCCCTAACTCCTAATCCCTGTTGCTCTAACCTGTAGATTGTCAGAAGTGTCAGAACTTCTACATCGACAGCTGTGCTGTGCATGGGCCCCCTACATTTGTAAAGGACAGTGCAGTGGACAAAGAGCATCCCCAAGGCGCAGCCCTCACCCTGCCCCCTGGGTTGAGAATCGGGCCATCGGCATCCCTGAGGCTGGGCTTGGAGTGTGGAATGAGGCAGCTGACTTGCCCGTGGGTCTGCACTTTGGCCCTTATGAAGGACACATCACAGAAGATGAAAAGGCAGCCAAGAGCCTATACTCCTGGCAGGTGAGAACTATTTACTTCTTCCACTGTCCTCTGTCTTCCCACATTACTTCTGACCCTGAAGAGACATCACTTCCTATATGCTAGCCATGGAGGGGACAATGTGGTTAGCTGTGTTTACTGACTGGACGTTCCATGAACATAGGCCTCCTTTTTAAGGATCAGAGTGTAAGTGGGAGCAAAGTGGTGCAGACACAAAGCCGTGGTTCCTCCCTTGTGGGGCTCCTGCTCTGATTAGACAGGTAGACTCAGATTTGTAGATGATGGGTAAGAAAAATATGATGTGGGACTTCCAGCCACGATGAAGTTGTACGTGGACACACCGTGCCTCCTCTCACAACCAAAATTGAGGACAACAAAAACTTAGAAACCAAAAAAAAAAAAAAACCCAACAAAAAGGAAATTGAATTGTACAGAAGACCAACAACGATTCAGCCAGACCAGTAAGAGGGGCGGAGTCAGTGGTGGGTGGAGAGAGATCACGGTAGGAAAAAGCATTGTCTAGTGGCCCTGGATGGGCAGAAGGCGGTTTGTACACCCAAGGTGCACAGGCGGCGGTCACAGGGCGTAGGGAGGCAATGAGCAGACCCAGCGAGGCGCACAAGGCGCCTGACCACGGTCACACATTTGCGTGTAGATAAACCAGGCGAAAACCTCACAACCCAGGGCCCCAGAGCCAGGAAATAAAGCCTAAAAACGTGAATTGAAAACACGTGGGGGTTGAAGTGCTGGGAGAGACTCCCAGCCTCACAGAGGGGACTGAAATCCGAGAGAGAGCAGAGCATATGCCATTGTTACCTCTTGGGCCCCGCCTGCACATATAGCGTCACAACTCAGCAACTCAGTTGCTCCGCCCTAGTAAACACCTAAGACTTCCTTCTTCGTATGTAACAGGCTCGAGCACACACACACACACACACACACACACACACAAAAGGCTCAAACAAAAAAACAAATCAAACCACCAGACCAATATTTGTAAGCACCAAGAGATAGCCAACCTACCAGATGCACAGTTGAAAGCCCTGGTGATCAGGATGCTCACAGAATTGGTTAATTTTCGTCTCAAATTAGATGAACAAATGAAGGCTATGCTAAGTGAAATGAAGGAAAATTCACAGGGAACCAATAGTGATAGGAAGAAAACTGGAACTCAAATCAACGGTGTGGATCAGAAGGAAGAAACAACCAACCAAACAGAAAAGAACGAAGAAACAAGAATTCGAAAAAATGAGGAGGCTTAGGAACCTCCAGGACATCTTTAAACATTCCAACATGCGAATTATAGGGGTACCAAAAGGGGAAGAGGAAGAGAAACAAGTGGAAAAGCTATTTGAACAAATAATAAAAAAGAACTTCTCAAATCTGGAAAAGGAAATAGACTTCAGGAAGTCCAGGAGGCTCAGAGAGTCCCAAAGAAGATGTACCCAAGGAGGAACACACCAAGGCACATCATAATTACATTACCCAAGATTAGAATGGAGAGAATTCTAGAAGTAGCAAGAGATAAGGGGACAGTCACCTACAAAGGAGATCCCATCACACTGTCAGCTGATTTCTCAAAAGAGACCTTCCAGGCAAGAAGGGGCTGGAAAGAAGTATTCCAAGTCATGAAAGTCAAGGACCTACACACAAGATTGCTCTATCCAGCAAAGCTGTCATTTAGAATGGAAGGGTAGATAAAGCACTTCTCAGATAAGGTCAAGTTCAAGGAGGTCATCATCAGCAAGCCTTTCATATATGCAATGTTAAAGGGACTTATCTAAGAAAAAGAAGATAAAAAATACCAACAGTAAAAAGACAGCAAAGTCACAGTTATTAACAAGCACACCTACAACAAAAGCAAACTAAGCTAAGGACTAGAACAGGAACAGAACCACAGAAATGGAGATCACATGGAGCGTTAGCAACGGGAGTGGGAGGAGGAGAGGGGGGGAAGGTACAGAGAATAAGTAGCATAGATGGTGGGTAGAAAATACACAGAGAGAGCAAGAATAGCATGGGAAATGTAGAAGCTAAAGAACTTATGACACATGAACATGAACTAAAGGCACAGAATGTGGGTGGGAGAGAGGGTGAAGGGGAATGAAGGGGGTGAAAAGGGACAACTGTAATAGCATAATCAATAAAATATTTTAAAAACAGAAAGAAAAATATTATGTGGTCAAAACTGGGAGTTGAATCCCCCATCAAGTCTGGAAGAGCTTTGATGACAGCAGAGTTCAATAATTCTTCTGTCTATTACCTCCCCACCAAAAAAATAGAAGATCTCTAACTTGTTTTCTGAAACACAGATCACCAAAGGGAGAAACTGCTATGAGTATGTGGATGGAAAGGACAAATCCTGGGCCAACTGGATGAGGTGAGGTCAACAGGTCTCTGAGTGCCAGAGGGGACACTCATCCCCCACAAGCCCATGTATCTTTCCCTCTCATCATGCCTCCCTCAGTGGTCTCCCTTAATCCTTTTTTCCCTCTTTTTCTCCATCTAGTGTTCTTTCATCTCAGGGCTCATTCAGGAAAATACTATGGCATAAGTCCTCAAAATATAAAGCTCTCGCTAGACACATCTTGGGCACCAGAAAGGACCCTGAAGAGCCTAGATTCACCAGGGACACTGGATTATACTTTAATTTATCAAATGAACATTAATGAAGCATTTAATATGTTCCGGTTTAGATGAAGGAATACATTAGTTAAACAGATCACACAACCCATGCCCTCACGGAGGACTTCTCACAGACAGACATAAAACAATTGCTTTTAGAAAGATTTAACTATAATTTCCAAGAAGCGCACAGTGTCAAGATAGCACAAACCTAGCATGGCCTAAACCTGTGAGGGCAGCAAACCACTCCAGCCTCACTTCAGACTAGAGCTGGGCTCTGAGGCCTGCAGAGCAATGGTCATCGGTCTCTTTCCTGAGAGGGGCTCTTTTTTATTTCTTTTAATGGAATGTGAATCAATGACTCTTGTTCTGTTTTATTCTACTAAGGCAAAAAGACCTCCAATTTTCTCTGGTGGCCTTGGGGAGGCAAGGGAATGGTACCCTAAATAAAGTGTAGGGAGGTTGGACAAAGGCCTCTCAAGGGAAAATAGATGTGGGTTGAGTACTGAATAATTAGTGAGCTCATTTAGAAGCACAGCCCCTGATCAAGCACCAGGTTCTGTTCTATGAAAGAAGTTAATGTAGAGTTTGGAGAAGCTGGAGATCACTAGATATAAGGTTAATGAGGGTGGATGTTAAATCTACAATTGGTTTACAAAATGGTGTTAGGCAGCATTAGCATGGCAAGCGGGACTTGGAGGTAGGAATTCACATGACATGCTGACAGACGCTCAGATACTGAACAGAATGTTCCCTGGGAGCCTTAGGGGCAGTGGGCAACATCAGAGCCTGAGGGCCTTAAGAATCAGTGAGGAGCTGGACATGGATGTAACAGGTAGTGGGAACTCATCACCGTGGTTTTCTTTCCCTTCCTCTGCCTTCATCCCAGGTATGTGAACTGTGCCCGGGATGATGAAGAGCAGAACCTGGTGGCCTTTCAATATCACAGGCAAATTTTCTACCGAACCTGCCAGGTCATCAGGCCAGGCTGTGAGCTGCTGGTTTGGCACGGGGACGAGTATGGCCAGGAGCAGTGCATCAAGTGGAGCGGCAAGAGGAAGAGAGAGCTCGCAGCCAGGAAAGGTAGGCACCCCTGTTCTTCAAAACAGAAAATAGAATTCTCCATACAGATATTCATGATCCGACTCTAAAGCAGAGTGGAATCCACTCTAAAGTCAATAAAGTTTCAAGTCATATGCTTCGGAAATTTATGGTTCAATCATATCCCTTTGACTCTTATGCAAAACTGTTATATTGTTTATTTTTAAACTATTTCATGCCCAAAACATACAACTACATAGTGTGCTGGAAGGATGAAAGGCGAAAAATAAGTTTTTGAGCACTAACCAGCTCTTTCGCCAGGTAGTTTTTCTGACATTTTTATAGCTGTATCTTCTTGATTTTCATCCATACTTCTAAAGAAAATGTTTTTCTTTATAGACATTCATTATATTTTAAAAGATTTTTGCCCTGGCTGGTGTTGCTTAGTGGATTGAGTGCCAGCCTGTGAACCAAAGGGTCACAGGTTTGATTCCCAGTCAGGGCACATGCCTAAGTTTCAAGCCAGGCCCCCCAGTAGGGGGCACACGAGATGCATTGATGTTTCTCTCCCTTCGTCTCCCCCTCCCTTCCCCTTTCTGTATAAATACATACATACATACATACAATCTTTTTTAAAAGGATTGTATTTATTTTTACAGAGAGTGGAAAGGAGAGAGAAAAACATCAGTGTGCAAGAGAAACATTAATCTGTCATCTCTCAGACACCCCCAATTGGCCCTCAACCATGGCACGTGCCCTGACTGGGAATTGAACTTGTCACCTTTCAGTTTGTGAGACAACACCCAACCCACCAAGCCACACCGTTCTGGCAGGGCATATCGTTCATTATTTCAGTGAATTGTCAAGTGAGATCCTGCTCTGTGGCACACAGGGTGCTGGGACCTGGAAATACAAATTAACATGAGAATGAGAATCACTGCTCTTGAGGAGCTGACCAACGAAGGAGGTAAACCGAGGCACACGTGCTTGCATGTGCATGACACTACAGTGTGGTTAGTGCTTTAGAGAAAAGTAATCCGTGACAAGTGCCTAGGGATCTGTGTGAGGGGAGGTGCTGTGTGGCAGATCCTCTGGGAAGGGCTCCTTCAGGAGATAACATTTAGAAAAATACCTGAGGGCAGAGGATCCCAGGTAGAGGGAGCAGCTAGTGCAGAGAAGGAAAGAAGTGTGGCATTGAATGGGCTGAGGGTCGCTCAGGTCTCAGTCTCAGCATAGAGGGTAAGAACGGAGATCCAATACATGCAGAGCAGCCTGGAAATGCAGTGCCGATGATCCGAGTTGAGACACTGGGGACTTACCTGAGTGCAAGTGTGCAGTCTTCAGCTGTAGAGTAGTGTGTTCTCTGTTCTGATTACGCTTTGCTAATTTTTAGAAACTAAACTCCAGTGGGGAATCTCCTCAGAGATTACTTCATCCCCAAATGAGAGAGCCTGGTGGATTGGCCAGAGAGGAACAGGAGTCAGGCATGTAAGACGTGTGGTTGGAGAAATATTTTGAAACAGACCTTCTCGGTGTATTTGAAATGGGCTAACACTGGATGGGATGAAGCATAAATATTTGGAGTGAGGCTTGAGGAAGGACATTTTTTAAAAGATATCAGTTATTTAGTTTTAGAGGGGAAGAGGGAGAAAAAGAGGGAAACATCCATGTGTGGTTGCCTCTCACAGTCCCCCTACTGGGGACCCAGCCCACAACCCAGGCACATGCCCTGACTGGGAATTGCACCTGTGACTCCTTCCTTAGCATGCTGGCTCTCATAACACTGAGCCAGTCAAGCAAGGGCAGGAAGGGCATTTGATTTTACTGTTTTGGAAAACAGAGAAGCAATTCCTAGTTGGGCCCTATGATTTTCCTCTTTAACATGAGTTAGAAAATACCTATAGAAGGGAAAGGTCACTGCAGTTCCATCCACACTGGGAGTTAAGTGGCCTCTGATCCTTCTCAAAAGTCCCTAGTCCAAGCAGTATTAGAAAAGACCCTTGATGTGGAGGCTTTCTGGATTTCTGAAGATGATGCACTGCATAAAAATACAAAGGAAAATAAGACTGCGAGTGGACACTTTGTGGGAGACGGAGCTTGCGTTGTCACCACAGTAAGAATAATTCATGGGGCAGGTCCTTCCAGGGGACAAGTCATATGGCCCAGGCATTCTCATCAGCATCTGCCCTGACCAAACCTTTCTCTTTCAGCAGAACCAAAGATAGAGGTGCACCTATGTCCCTCCTGCTCTCTGCCCTTCTCCAGTCAGAAATTCCTTAACCAACACATGAAACTCAGTCATCCCTCTGAGATCCTCCTGGGAACATCTGCAGCAAAACACCTCCATGCAGACCAAACCTGCCCAGAGGATCACAATCAGCAGCACCAACATACTAATACACACAGCTGGAATGAGAAAGCTGAAGATCAAGAGGTCAAAGAAAGGTCCAAACTTTTGCTTAAAAGGATTGGTCAGAGGAGGATCTCAGGACCCTTTTTCCAACCTTCCAATGAACGAATGAGCAGCTCTAGTGAGCATGAGAGAACGATGGAGGAAGAGCCCCATAGAGGCCAGAAAGAGAGTCCAGAGGACACAGGCAAGTTATTTGTGAAAGTCGGAATGTCAAGAATTATAAGGATGAAGTATGGAAGGTGTTTGCAAGGGTTAAATGATGGGTCACATCTCATCAGACACCATAGGATACACTCTGGGGAGAAGCCCTATGTGTGCAGGGAGTGTGGGAGAGGCTTTGCACAGCAGTCCCATCTCATCAGACACCAGAGGACACACTCTGGGGAGAAGCCTTATGTTTGCAGAGAGTGTAGGCAATGCTTTGCCCGGATGTCAGATCTCATAAGACACCACAGGTCGCACTCAGGGGAGAGGCCCTATGTTTGCACGGAGTGTAGGCGAGGTTTTACACGCAAGTCACATCTCATCAGACACCAGAGGACACACTCAGGGGAGAAGCCTTATGTTCGTGGGAGGACTGAGTGAGTCATTAGCATTAAATCACATATCAACAGCCAGAGGAATTCTAGGGTCCCTTTCTGTCCCCAACATTGTAATTCCTACAGAAGTAACTGGTTAAACAAACCCTCAGTTTCATGACAGGAGATGAGATGGACAAACAGTTCCATGAGTGATATGGGGATGTAAGCATCAATCTCCTTCATGGTTTTTTGACGTTCTATTGTAAGGAGTTTGTTCTCCATAAAAATATGAAACCCACATTCCTCATTCCCCCCATCACTGAAAGCAGAGCTTTCGGGAAGAGCCATAAAGAACTCATACTCAAAGCCACTGTAATTCAACTCCTGCAGAGATGTAAGTCTTGAGTCAATCTGCTCAAGTCTTTGGTTACTGCCCAGAAAGAGGGATTTGAGACAGACTCACCAGGGAAGGGAATTCCCTGGACTGCTGGGAAGTGGGGACTTTTCTCCTAACAGGCTCCCTACCCTTCTCCCTTGGCTTCTCTTGGTGCTTTCATGTTTCCTACAGCCTCTGGAGCCTCAAGGGGGAAAGTGTGCTTGTGTATGTACGTGAGCCTGACTCACTCTGCTCACCTGCTCTTCCTCACTCCTTGCTGCCCCTTCAAGGTCAGCATTTGCTGGTGCACAGCATACAGATTCCACCTCAGTCCAGAGTGGGTGTGAGTCTCAGCTCTGTCTCCTCCAGCTGTGTGACCTAAGGTGTGATTTCAGCTACTCTCTGCCTGCTTCCTAGTCTGTACAATGACAATGGGAATTTCAGCCTTTCAGTTTGACATTCAAAGTTGAGTCAGCACAGAGGATTGGTAAGATCACAAGTCCTGCTGAACAGCCTTCAGTATCCATGTCTTCAGGATCTTTAGTGCTGGACGAAAGAAGATAAGGACAGGGTAGGGTTCTGTGGCCAAATTGAGAATATGAGCAGACCCCACTGCTTTCCCCACATAGACTCAGCTGCCCTGAGAAGGAGGCCTGAGGTGGGAGATTCACTTCCCTCCAGGTCACCACCCTCTGACTGCGCCTGCTCACCCTCAGAGCCTCCTCAGCACAGGCAGGTGGTACTGAGAGTGACCAGTGAAAGAAGATCACCCACCCCTTGCTGTCAATTGACACAGGAACAGCATCTGCCTGCACTGGTGTGTGAGGATAGTTGTTAACCCAAGGCAGGCCTGACGAGGAAGATGTGTCTCACCCACTCACTCAGCAGTCCTGAGCCTGGTCCAGTTCTATTGCCAGTTGTTCCAGCATCAGGAAACACCATGCTAACACGTTGAAATTCTAGGTATTGTTTCCAATATCTGGCAAAGAAAGGCTTTGAAACTATTCATCCTAAGGCCTTAAAGATGGGAGGGGTTCCACAGCACTCAAGGAAAGGACCCATACAAGAAATGTGGCTAATTGCTTACCTCTGGCCACTATCTCTTTTATAACAGGGTCCCTAGTGCTTAGGGAAACAGCCCATAGGTAACTTTGGGTAATTGGTTCAACTTTTAACTCTCCTGTCATGTATCTATTTTACAAGATGGCCAAGTGGGCTCTGAAGGGAGTTAAGGATTCGGGCTAACAGACCCCCGCACATACCTACATTTGTGTAGTCACGTCCCTTGTGGAAGCTGGCACCACTTTTACCCATCAATATGTAACTTCTTTGCCCACAGCTCACTAATTATGTAAATTCTCAGGACAAGGACCTAGTGCTCTTGCCACCCAAGTTCTTGCCTTTCACCCCCACCTCAGCAAGACCTGTCCTCTTGCATGAGAATGTATCACTAATAAACCGTGCTTGCACACTAATACACTTGCTGATCTGTATTTCTGTACTGCACTGCAAGAAGAACCTAGTGTCTCCTGGGACAAGTGCACCCAATCTGCATGTGGCATTCATGAAGCCCGCAACACAGGAGCTTCTGTAATGCACTTTCCTTGTGCCTGGGCCCCACAGGCTTCATACATCACTGACACCATCTTGAAATTACTACTTACTTGATCTTTGAACTTTTGTTTGTGAAGTGAAGTCTGATGGGATAATGGACATGCACAGTGTTGGTCATTCCTGGCACCCATTCCCAGATAATGTCCACAGTGGCCCAGGAGGACAAAATCTGGTGAGCCCAATGTCTGGGAGTCCAGGGAGACTCAGGGTGAGAATAGGGTAAACATCTCCATCTGCATAAGGAAGGGTGCTAACAACTCCCAGGAGGTCAGACTTTTCTTAGAACCAGAGCTGAGTTCAATACACAGAGATGGCAAACACTTAGTGAGGCATACCCTCACTGCCATACCCAGTGCAGGAGATGGCATGCAGGAGATGGCATGCAGGATATGGCATACCCTCTCCTGCATGAAGCAGACCTAAGCATGACCCACCGTGTTCCTGCTGGAGTGGGTTCACCAAAGGGGGACACTCATCCCCATGACCTGAAAGGAGGACCTTTCTGTCCTTCCAGTGCCAGGCTTGTGAAGAAGGGTGTCTATGTAAACTGTGGATTTCCATAATAAATATCCACTACTATTTTCTTTTTTATGCCTTTTAAAAGGAAGATGTGTGTCCTTCTTGGGTTTTGTTTCACTTCCCTGTTTCTCACTCAACCAGCAAAGCCCAGAGAGAACACCATAAAAATATTCTGTGGCTTTCAGCATCGGTCATGGGAGAGGGGCAGAGCGCTGGTGCAATGCTGGCAGAGGGGCTGGCACTGAAATACAGCGGGGTGGGGAACCCACAGACTGCCAAGTGATGGTCACTACCACCCCACCAGGACAGAAGCTGGAGCTCTCCCAGAAGGCGTAGCAATCCAAGATGAGTAGAGAAAGGTCTGTTCCCTCTCCCTCCCTTTCAGCAGGAAACCACATGCCTAGCATACCTGCCAGCCTCCAAGGTGTCCCCCCAAATCCACATGCTGTCACCCCTGCCCTTGTACAGTCCCTCCTTCACACAACTGAGCTGATCTGTGTTGTGAACATGGTGTGCGGCTCTCAAAGCTAAGTCATGAACAGGCCCTTTTGTTTCAGCCTTGCGTGCATAGTTCACATGATCTCAAACTACCTTGTGCAAGCAGCTGGGTGTTTACACACCTCTCCCTCCCAACTGTCGGTGGCTGGCAGCCACCATCCTTGTTTTGAAGTGGAGGCTCCAAAGAGTGAGCGTAATCTGACATCTGCTGGATTCTGTGTCTCTTGTTCTTGACAGGCAGCTGAAGTCACTGTCCTGTCCCCATGACACCTGGTGGGCCTCCAGGGCCACTCCAGCTGCACCTGCCTGCTTCCCAACTCCTCCGCATGACACTGTGATTGACCTGTGTGAGGCAGGTCAATAGTCCTTTGGCAAAAACGACACCAGTTACTGAGGTGACAGGACTTCATGGCCACTTGCCTCCATCACACACTTGACTCTGTGACTACAGTGGCCACCCCAGCTACGGCCAGCCCCACCTGGTTCATGTTCTGAATGTCTGCCACCCAGGTTAGGGAGCTGGGGGCTGGCTTGGGACCGTAGCTGGGCAGGTGAGGGATCCCTGGCCACAATGGTCAGCCATAAATAGAGAGGAGCTCGCTGCCCTCCACAGCTGGCATCAGGTAAGCCCTTCTGAAATTTGCAGATTTGTCTTCACACCCAGACCCTTCCCTGTCTATTGCTGGTCTGGCCCTGGTCCTAATTTCCCTGGACAGTGTCTGACAAGCCTCTGAGGGAAGTATGTTACCCACAGATGCTGTCTTCAAAGATCAGACTTCTTAAAAGTTACTTTAAAAAGCTTTTAGAAAAATAATTTTTTAAGTAATAGATAGTTCATCTCATCACTCTGAGAAAACTCCTGTAAGATTTTGAAATTTGCACTTTAAGATCTTGTTTTGAAGACTCTCATACTTGATGGGAACATTATTTTTTTTCTGATGATATGTAGTTGTTTTAAAAAAGTGACTTTGGGAAACACAGAAAATAAAAGCACCCGTTATTCCATAATCCAGAATGCACACCAATTAACACAGAGAGTTAGAGCTTTCTGTGCATGCACACACGGGCACACCCACACACCTTTCCTTTACAAACGGTACAGAGCACCATCTGACTCCTCAGCAGCCTCTTTCCCTCCAAAATGCCTTGAACACCTTCCTCCAGTTTCCACAGTCATACTGGGTCCCACACCCTGGGGCTCGGTTGAAGTTTCACCAACCCCCTCGTTGGAACAAGAAGGTGTTTCCAGGGAGAGTTTGTGTAGCACATGTCAGTCTAGTTCCAGCCCAGACCTGTATGTGCAGTGCGTGCAGTGCATTCAGGGCCCAGGAAAGCTCCCCTGTGTCCTGCATTTAAGGGGAAAGTATACTCCTCCTTCAGGCCTCGCAGGATGTCAGCATCCTGCTCTCTCTCAGCCTTCTTCTCCTGAGGAAGGTGTTTCAAAATCCTTGAGGCCACGTGGGGGTGGGGGCACTGCTTTCTGGGGGGGAGAGAAGAAACACAACACTTAGTGGTGGGTGTCAAGCGGGACCATGGGCATTGTCCTCTGTGCCCTAGCCTACTGCTCTTTGGTTTTGCAGCTTTTTGCCCAGGTGATGCCTTCTAATGAGGGTCCCCAAGATGCCTCCGACGATGTGGTTGGTAATGGAAGGTCAGGACGCAGCAAACCCAAGCCCTTCCCACAGGTCAGCGTGGTGCTGACAGCAACTGGGCTTACTGGACAGTTAGGCTTGTGCTGTGGTCTCTCTCCTGTTGTCCTTTTAGGAAGCTCTCTCTGGGCACCAGATGGATGTACTGATGTTCCCTAATGCCCCCCTTGATCTTAAGAGGCGAAGGAGAGACTGGGCTATCCCTCCCATCTATTTCCCAGAGAATGAATGACTGAGGCCCATTCCCAAAAATGTAGGTCAGAAACAGCAAAGGGAAAACTCTGGTCTCATTCAAGGAGCCCAGCTGAGGGGATTTAGACCTGATGGGGACTGTTGTTTGCAGGTTTTGTTCCTGTGTCACCTTCAGATCAAATCAAACAAGGACAAGAAAGTCCGGGTTTCCTAAAGCCCCATTGGCCCAGGCACTGACCCACTTGTTTCCTTTTTCTTTTTCCTCACCCAAGGACATCTCTGTCATTGCTTTTAGAGAGAGTGGAGGGGGAGAGACAGAAAAACATCAGTGCGATGATTGATTGTCTCCCATGCATGTCCCAACCAGTGATTGAATCCTCAACCTAGGTTCATACTCTGACTGCAATGGAATGCTCAGCCTTTCAGTTACAGGACGATGCTCCAGCCACCTGAACATCTGGCCAAGGCTGACAAACTTCCATTCGGTGTTTGTTATGAGAAGGGAAAGTCAGTGGCTGCAGGTGATGACATTCATGGATAGGGAGAAGTATGAGAGATCTTTCTAGACAGACAGGACCAGACAGGACCCACACCCATGGATAGGTTCTCCCGTGGATAATCAGGCCTGCATTGTACCTAGACTGCTATGAGACTTGCTTTTTGCTAAAACTCCCTCACCATGAACTGAGGTACCAAATATTTACTGCCTATCTTTAAAGTAACGTCCTAAAATCTATGCTAAACATTCTAAGTATTGAGCTTAAGCAGTTCAACCACTTTTCCCTTTGCATTTGCAAATATCCTTCTGTGATGTGATTAGTGGCATCCTCTCCTTTGTCGTCTGTGAAAGGTAACCACCTAAAGCGAACCTGTGCATAGTAAATGAGGACCACCATGCAATGTGCCTAGAAAAGCAATAAAAGCTTGTCAAGGCAAGGGCCGAGTCTTTTTCTCCTCTAGAAAGAGAAGGCATACAGACGCTTTTCCTCCACAGGACTCGGTAGTCCATGTGAATTTGTTGAGTCTCACCCACAATATCTTGGACCCCACGATCCTGGGTCTGCATCAGATCCCCTCACCTCATAGCCCCCATGCAGCTCACCTCCTATCCTTGGACCTTGTTGCTTGCACCACGTTTGGCTGTGAGCATCACCTAGTGAGCCATGGAGACCTGCGGCCAGCAGCTGTGCCTAACCTCCAGTCTGTGTAGTTGCTCATCTCTCATCTACAACTGCCCACCCTCAGGCCTGCCAGCCTAAATCTGCCTCCCACCCAACCGCACCCACATCTCTGGCCTGGCCACCCGTCTCACCTGCAGCCCAGTCCTGCCTCTGACCTTAGGCCCCACCCCTCAGCTGTAGGTTTGATTTTTAGTGGTCCATGTACACAAAAATAGTCAGGAATCAACTATACTTGTTGACATAGAATTCAATGAAGACATTCATAAATAATGTATACTTCATAAAATTAAACAATACTCTGAAAAAGTTCAGAGAATAAAAGGACAAGACAGAAACTGGGAGAAAATCTGAATTACCTAAAACATGGGGGGAAAAATGATTGAAAGTGAAAGAATGGGAAAAGATACCCAGGATGGTGCAGAAGCAGCTTTACAGTTGTTCACGTGGACAATAATCTCATGATTATTAAATAATAAGACAACAATAAACTTTATTTCTCATCCTCACAACTCTAAACCTGCTTTTGCCCCACCCTGTCTTATGCAAACATAAACCACATGAAAATCACACGATAACATGCAGCGGACTTCAAGGTAAAAAGAATTACTAGACATGCAGAGCACTGTATATCAATAGGTTTAATTTACCAGGAAGATCCAAATTTACCATGTCCTTAGTATCAGAAAATTCAGTTCCAGAGAACAGAGACATAAAAAATATTTTATAATCATAATAGAAGGAACAAACCTCCCTCACCAGACATACAGCATATCTCCACCAGACATACAGCATATCTCTTTCAGAAACAAGAGACCACCTAAAAAATTCAGTAAGGATATAAGAAACACCATGAGCAGCAAATTGGATTCAGCATTCACAGATAACCAAGCGACTATACACAACTTTTCCTGCTGACCTGCACTAAGGTGTTATTCCCAAAATGAACACAAGACGGTAGCAGAGATGCACGCTTGGAACATTTTTTTACATCTACCATATTGTAATGAAGCAAGTTTCAGAAAAAATTCAAAAGGTTGAAATTATATGAAGTAAGTTTCTTGCTCTCGTTATGGATAATTTAGAAATCATTTGTAAAAGGTGACTAGAAAGTTCTTACATTTAAAAGTGATGAAATGCACTTCTAAATAACCCTCAAAATAAATCCCAATTGGAGTTAAAAAGTAATTTGCACTGAATAATAATAAAAATAATACATTAAAAACCTATGAGAAAAGTAGTGATAAATCTGCACATGAAAAGTCTTGTGAAGGTGGGGTGGGCCCCCTCACTGAGAAATTAGGGGGCCCTGCCATCTGAACTCTGGGTCCTGGGAGTGCGGGAGGGAAGGGGCCTCTTCCTGCGAGGAGTGGGGTCCTGTCACAGTGAAGAGGGCCCGGACCTGGGCTGAGTCCTGTGGACGTGGGAAGGGCTCCCACCTGACAGAGTAGGGAGCCTGTCACACTCGCTCTGTCCCCTGTGCGTCTGGAAAACTGTGCCACCAGGGAGAAGAGCAGTTCCCTTTGACTGGGCTCCAGGGCCCCTGAGTGCGGGGAAAGGTCCATCTTGGAAAACGCCGGAGATCCCGTCATGTGGGCTCTGGGTGCTGTGACGCTGGGGTCGGGTCACACTGGAGACAGAAGAAGGCAGAAGGTGGCAGCCAACGCTGTGGTCCTCGTTATTCAGCAATGCCAGTCACAGACCAACACCGACCCCAAGGAATTCCGGACGCAGTAACAGCTGGCAGGAGAGGTCCCAACTTTAGCAATGGCGTTGGCGGAGGGCAGGGAGCTACTATCCTCTGACACCTTCTGCCTGATTCCTCCAGTCCATATTGCATCCGCCCAATTTTGTTGCAATATCAAAGTTCTCTTTCATCTTTAGGGAGAACTGCTCACAGTGGCTATAGCAAAGAAGACCCTCTGTGTCAAGCACTTCACTTATGATGGGACCAGAACTGTCCTTCCCTTCTGGAGCACTCAGTGAGAACCGCACCCCCACTGTGGCGGCGTCCGCTTCGGACAGGGACATTTGTCTCACCAGGGGCATTTCTGATGTATAAACGCTGACTCTCCCTACTGGCACCTAAACAAGCCAAATGTCTGGGAGGAAAGGTGCTCGTGTAACAATCCTGCTGCCCGAAGGCCGCCCGGCTGCGCACGTCCCTGGCTCAGGCCTCTGGAGCCTCCGGGTCCTCACCTGGGATCCAGCGACCCTCTCCCTCTTCGCGCATCTCGGAAAACTGGAAGAGTCCTTCGCCCCTTTACCACGTTCCCAACACGCCGATTTTCCCGCTGTTTTCTTCTTTAATAACCGGGAAAGAGAGGCGAGCTAGGCGGCTTTGGAGAGCGCATCCATGTGAACCTTCAGCCTGCTCCGGCTCCGCAAACCCCTGTACCCGCGCTGCGCCCTGCCCGCCGGTGGAAGGCCGCAGGTGGAAGGCAGCACGGCGCACGGCGCTGTTTGCGGTGAGGCCGCTCCACTCCCCTCTCCCTTCCTGCCCACGGGGGAGCGGACCCCCCAAACCGGTAGGAGCGTGGAGCCCACTGTCCGGTTTCCCGCCCCATCGCCCTTCTCCCAAACCCTCCTGCAGTCTCTCACGGTCTCCAGCACCTCCGCCCACGCGCAGGTCTGGGTACCCAAACCTCGGTTCTCTCAGTTGCACCCGAATTCCGCGCGGGCCCTTCCCGGTCCCGCTCCTAATGTAACCCATTCAAACCTCCCCCAACCAGCTTTGGTCCAACCCGCTCGGGTACCCACCGCTTCCCAGCAGAGTCCAGTCCTCCTGTTCACGGGAGAGACCTGGTTCTTCTTGCTGATGCATGTAAAAATGTACATATCAGCAAATCTTGTACTATGTAATCAGTGTATTAGTGGCCCGTCCCATGAATGAGAACAGGACTGGGTAGAGTAGGGGGTGAAAGGCAAAGTTTCAGGGCAAAGCAGGGTGAGAAAAGCAAGAGAGGCTGAAGACCAGGGTGGCAAGCCCCTGGGCAGCCTGAGGCCTGGTGGCCAGAGGACCTGTGGCCTGAAAGCCAAGAGAACCCAGAGCCCTGGGGAGGGAGGGGAGGGGAGGGGAGGGAGGGGGAGAGAGAGAGAGAGAGAGAGAGACCTTTGTTCTCAGAACTTATATAGTTGGTGGTGTAGGAGGAACAAAAGTTACATATTGATTAACAGGTATATGTGGTGCCAGCTTTCCTGAGAGAATGTGACTATCCCAAACTTAGGTATGTGTGGGGGTCTGTTAGCCTGAATTTTTATCTTGCTCCAGGCCCCATTTGTTCCTCTGGTTGTAAAGCAAATATGTGACAGGAGGCAGTTAATTAAAGTTGAAGCACTTTCTAAAGTTATTTATGGGCTCTTTCTGTGAGCATCAGGGTCTCCCTTGTAAAACAGATAGTGACCAGAGGTAGGCAATTCACCAAAGTTGTTTCATGGGCTCTTTCTTTGGGCACCGGGACCCTCTTCCACATTCCAGGCCTTGGGATGAAAGCACAGCTTCAAGGTTTCTTTCACAGATAGTGGAAATGTTACATAGAATTTCAAGGACTTCCCTTCTTTCTTGCTAACATAGTGTTTCTTGTGATGCTGGAACACCTGGCAATATTATCAGACCAGACTCAGGACTGCTGAGTTAGTGTGTGAGACATGTCTCCCTCCTCCCTGCCTCGGTTTACTATTTCTTCTACTTGATAGAATTGGTAAAAGCCGTTTCCTGGAAACCAGGGTGCTAAATGCAGGACTGTAACAGCATTGCAGTCTCAGAGTTCTTTCTATGCTGTCTCCTGCCTCATTTCCCCCTGAAAGACAAGGTTCTCAAAAATTCTTTCTTGGGCTGCTGAGGGATATAGGTCCGTTTTCAGTAGCTGCTTCAGGCTTGGATGGGACAATAGACCCTGCCTATTGAGAACCATGAAACTCTTGCCCTATTCTATCTGGAAGTTGGTGAACCATTTCTGAGACTGTCAGGGATGCTATATGTTGGTCAGAGGAGGGGGAGAAAAGTGTCCTTCCATGGGCCCACGATAGATGCCTGGAGCCTCCAGTTTCAGAGGTTGATAACTGTTCATGACAATCATTTGCAGCTTTATAGCCTCTATTGTAGAAGAGATAAATTTAGTTAGTAAGTTGATTATCATGGGTCCAAGTAATAGTATTACTAGTATAATTAGTAACGGTGCTACAAAGGGAAGAAGTAAAGACATGAGCCATGAATTTGAATCCCATAGGGAGGTTGAACCTTTGATCCTAGATGCAGACTCAAGGATGCTTTGGATGTTTTGCTGGACCTGCCCTGACTTGTTAACGTACAAGCAACACTCTTCCTTGAGGTATAAACATGTTCCTCCTGCTGAGGCTGTGAGGAGGGCGAATGCCCTTCGATTTTGGAGGGCAACTCCAGACAATGAGTCTAGTTGCTCTTGGAGTGCTACAAGTGTTTCCCCGGTTTTAGTCACAGCTGGTTCCTGTGATAGGCGGTGGTAGATTCCTAATGAAGCTCCCCCTACCGCTGTTCCCGTGGCGGAGAGAGTCCCAATAAGTGATATTAAAGGAATAAGGAGACCTGCCCTCCTGAAAAGATGTCCTTGTCCTCGTCACAGAAATGGGAGGGAGGCATTTCCCCATGCTATTGACACGTCAGGAAGAACATACCCCAGGGAGCAGATGCCCTTCCTCTGCGGAGAAAGGATCCTGTATGTCTGGGACCCACAGACCCAGTAGACTCCCATCAAAGGGGGTAATTTCTGCCATCAGAGCGATTTCTGCCAGCTTAACTGGCTGGGTTTCTACAGAGATGTAGCTGCCTTTGACTAGTTGCTTGGTCCTTGGGTATTTGGTGCCCCACCATTGTAATCCTTGTGCCGCCAGAGAAGCTGCAACCAGACGGTCTATTATGGGATTGCTGAAACTTGTGTTATTTATGAATTCAGTAAAGATAGAGCCTCTTTTTGTTCCAAAATGTATGGCGACTCAAATGTTGCGGTACAGAGTGACACATTCCTCTCTTTCTTGTGGGAGGAAATTATTAACTGGATAGGATGGCCTGCCTTGGCAGTATGCTGTTTTTGGTGAGGTTTTGTCTGAAGGTGGGCTAGGAACAGCTGGCTTTGGAAAGCGGGTATGTATGAAATTTGTTTTGTCCCCCAGGTTAGCAATTCCCCCAGAGATATAGGGTATCAGAGTGAGGAGAATTCCAAGAGTAGTGTTTGTGAGCAGGGGATTTGGGATTAGAAAATTTTGTCGGCACTGATTATTAGCAAGCTTTCCCACAGGTGTGCCTCCTGGAGCATTACTGACAATGCAGAAGGGGTAGTCAATTTGTAGGTTGTTTATTAAGTGAGAAAATAGAGGCTCTCTAGGGGAGCATTGACTGCTAGTGGAGAAAGTCCTGGGTAATAGTTTAGCAAGGTTTTGAGCAGCTATCATGCCCCGTGGGCTGGAATGTACAGTCTTTTTATCTAGGGTTGCAGAGACGTTTTTGCACTGTTCCAGTGCCACTGGCTGAACATAGCCCCAACTACGGGGGGGCGGGGGGGAGACAAAGCCAACAGGAATAAATGCATTTTAAAGATTGGGCCATATGGCCCTGGCTGGTGTAGCTCAGTGGATTGAGCGCGGGCCTGCGAACCAGAGGATCGCGGTTCGATTCCCAGTCAGGGCACATGCCTGGGTTGCAGGCCAGTTCCCAGCATGGGACACACAAGAGGCAACCATACAGTGATATTTCTCTCCCTCTCTCCTACCCTTCCCCACTAAAGATAAATAAATAAAAATCTTAAAAAAAAAAAAAAAGATTGGGCCATATGATCAGCTAATTCATAGATGGTTTTAGGTGGAGACTTAGCATAAGCGAAAGGGGTTAAGTGGTAAAATAGAAAGATACTTATCAGACTTAGGAGTAGTCTTGTGGAAGAGGAGCTTGGGGTCCTGTGCCTGCACACAGGAGCAGGTGGAGTCATCCTGCTGTCTGAGCTGTCTTCCTTCTGAACAGGAACTTGAGGTCTTCTACCAGCTCACAGGTATATGTGGAGTCTGGATTCCTCTGCTGGTCTGACGAATGATCTGCATCAGCAGGAGCCAGCTTTATCCTGGAAATATGAATCTATCCATTCCCAGGAAAGAGCGGAGCTGCTGTTTGGTAGCAGGTGGTGTTAGCTCAGCAATTGCCTTTATTCTTTCTGATGACAGTTGCCTAGATCCTGGAGTTAAAATATATCCTAAATAGTTTACTCTCTGCTTGGAAATTTGGGCCTTCTTAGAGGCTCGATATCCCTGGCCCCCAAGGAAGTTCAGAGTTAGGATAGTGTTGCGATCTGAGGCTTCCTCCGAGGGGCTACAGATTAAGATATCGTATCCATATTGTAAGAGTGCTCCCTCCAGTAGCTGCAAATCTGTTAGAATCTTCTCTAACACTCTCGTGAATAGATGGGGGCTGTCTCTAAATCCTTGTGGTAGCACAACCCAGGTATACTGTTGATGGGCCATTGTTTGGGGTCCACTCAAATACAAATGTACTGGGAATCTGGGTGGACAGGGATACAAAAGAATGCATCTTTTAAGTCTAAGACAGTATACCATTGAGTATAGTCTCGTACCTGGGTGAGGATAGAATATGCTTTGGCTCCAAGGGGATGTAAGGGGACGACAGCCTCGTTAATTAATCTTAAGTCCTGGTCTAAGCGGTACTCCCCTGTGGGCTTAAGAACAGGGAGGACTGGAGCACTGCAGGGGGACTGACAGGGTACCAGCTGCCCGTGTGTAATAAACTTCTCTGTGATGGGCTGCAGACCCTCTAAAGCCTCCTGCTGGATGGGATATTGTTTCTTGTGGGAATCAACTACCCCAGGCTTTAGGCCGATTTGGACAGGTTGGGCTGTGCTAGGGGATCTACTTCTTGTAAAATCTGCTCTGGAATATTATTTTCCTTCTCGTCTTCACAGGCTAGCATAATTATAAAGGACCTTATCTGGGACCTCTTGAAACTTCAGAATAGCTCTTAGTCTGGCCAAGAGGTCTTGTCGTAGCAATGGTATGGGGCATTGTGGAATAATCAGAAAAGAATGCTTAAAAATTTATGCTTTCAAACCGACAAGTAAGAGGGGGCATGTAAAAACAAGCCTTAGGCCCTGGCTGGTGTAGCTCAGTGGATTGAGCACGGGTCTGCGAACCAGAGGATAGCGGTTCGATTCCCAGTCAGGGCACATGTCTGGGTTGCAGGCCAGTTCCCAGCATGGGACACACAAGAGGGAACCATACATTGATATTTCTATCCCTCTCCCTCTCTCCTGCCCTTCCCCTCTAAAGATAAATAAAAAATAAAAAAAAATAAAAATAAACAAGCCTTAGATTTTCTTTGTACTCTCATGATGCTTCTATTTATTTATTTATTTATTTATTTATTTATTTATAGAGAGGGAAAGGGAGGGAGAAAAAGACAGAGAAAAATCAATGTGTGTTTGCCTCTCACGTACCCCGCCCCAGGAACCAGGCCCACAACCCAGGCATGTGCCCTAACTGGGAATCAAACCTGTGACCCTATCATTCACAGCCCATGCTCAATCCACTGAGCTACACCAGCCAGGGCTCATAATGCTTTTTGAGTTAGAAGAGAGGGGACCAGCATATGAATTAAGGACAGAGTAAGTGGCCCCAGTATCAACAAGAAAATTAATTTTCTGACCTGCCACATCAAGAGTCACCCAGGGTTCTTCGTTAGAGATCGAGATGCTCATGTAGGCTGGGGCCAACCTGCTCCCTGGGCACCCTCAGTCCTCAAGTGCAGCCATGGCCATAGGAGATGACCCCTTTCCGCTCTGGGAATGGGGCAGTCTACCTTCCTGTGCCCTGGATCAGGTTTGTTTCTTTGCACTTGAGACATGGCCCTGGGGGTGGCTTAGTGCATTCTTTTGCCCAGTGTCCAGGACACTTGCACCTAAAGCATATTTGATCCTTGTGCCCTCCATGCCTTTGGGGCTTTCCCAGGTTACCTTGAGGTGGCTGGCTCTAGTCAATGTTGCCACTAAAGAGCTAATGCAAGTAGCTTGGCCTGTCTCTCTTCTGAGTCTCGATTGGTAAAGATTAAGAAGGCAATATGCATCAGTTGTGCCAAAGGGGTTTGGGGCCCCATTTGTAACTTGAAGCTTCTTAAGAATATCAGGGGCTGCCTGGGGGATAAACTGTTGCCCTATTAATACCTATCCCTCTGGAGATGATGGGTCTATATTAGTGTATTTCTGAAAGGCTTCTTCTACCAGTCTGTTGAGGAAGAGTGCAGGGTTCTCTTCCCTTTCTTGTGTTATTTCCTTGACTTTATCATAATTTACTGGCTTTTTGATACAGGACCTCATTCCAGGCAATAAGCACTGTATCATAACGGATTTACTTCTGTTTCCTCCTGGTGTATTCTAGTCCCAGTTGGACTCATGATCTGGGACAGCCTCGGCTGCAGGCCTTGCATTGCTGGGGTCTTCAGTACGTAATTGATCTGCATGTTTACGGGCCCCTTCCCAAATGAGTTGCTTTTCTTCTGGAGAGCAACATGTAGTCAGAACTATGTAAAGGTCCCTCCAGGCCATATCAAAGGCAAGGGTTAAAATATGGAAGTTATTAATAAAGCCTGTGGGATCCTCAGAAAAGTTTCCTAGCGTTTCCTTGCACTGCCGCAGGTCAGCTATTGAGAAAGGCACGTGGACCCGAGTAGGGCCTTCTGTACCCACTCCTTCTCTCAGAGGCAGGAGGCCAGAAGGAGCAGGGTGATAGGAGGCTCCACTCCTAGTATGTCCTGCTGGCCTGGGCTTCTGGTCCTTTGGTAACTTTGGATATATGGGTGAGTAGGGCGGAGGAGAGGTTATAGTAGTTGACTCAGGGGTTGAGGTTTCAGGGCTCTGAGGCCTGCTAGGTTTCCCCTGAGAGACAGGTGAGGAAGCCTCCTCTCTGTCCCACTGGGAGACAGGTGGGAAATTCTCTCTTGCTTCTCTCTGAGAGACAGGAGTGGAATTTAAAAGGGGGTCATCTAGAATGTCATTGGGAGACCCCAAGGTATACGTTTCTTTCGACCCAGAACAAAGAGATGGAGCATGAGATAACACAAAAAAAGCTTGTACATAGGGAAGCTCCGACCACTTGCCTAGCCTCTGAAAGAATAGATGTAATTGGAGTATGGTGTTATAATTGCTACTCCCATTTTCAGGTTATGTGTCCTTCTCTCCTAACTTATACTGAGGCCAAGCCGTGTTACAGAAGAAAATTAGTCTCCTTTTCTTGAGACACTCAGGGTCAAATTTATCCCAGTTTCTAAGGATGCACTCCAACAGTGATCCTGGGGGGATACAGGGTGTATTTCCCACTTGGTCAGGTCCGTGGTGCACCTAGTAAAAACAACAAACTAAAAAAACAAACCGTCCTACTCCTGAGCTTGGAGGGGCGTCCTCTGTCGCCTCTCCAGGAGTTGACTAGTGGGGATGTAGGGCATCCCCTCTTTCTCCCATCCACAGCTATCAGACGTGTCTGGCGACATGAAGACCACAAGATAGGCTTGCCAGGGACTATTCGTATCCCCTTCCCTACTGGTGGAATTAGCAGCTTTGCCTTAACTGGACCCTTTCTGCAGATCTCAAGGCTTGTTTATAAGTTTGGCTCTTCGCCAGCAAGGAGTCAGGGAGAGGATGGCAGTAGTCACTTGGTACAATTCCTGCAAAGACTGGAGGCCGATGCAGTACTGTTTAATCCAGTAAGAGAGGTCCCTACTGTGGCAAAAATATTTAGCTCTGGGTTACTCCCATCTTGGGATCTATTGGATTAAAACACAAAAATTGGAGGAGTGAGCTCGCAAGTAGGCTGAAATTGCAAACTCCAGCCTCAGATGTCAGGTGGGCTGGAAAACAGCCATATCTAGAGGAGGGGGAAAAAAGAACCAAAAAAACAAACAAACAAAGAAAAAAAAAACCTCCGTAAACTGTGGTTTCTCAGCATCATGAAAACGCTAGGTGCTGAGGTGGTAGCAGCAGGACTGCCTTTAGGGTGTCCCGCCCCCTGTTCTGTTCGAGGCAGAGGCTGGGGGGGGGGGGAAAAGCCCACAGAGATGTCAGGCTCAGGCCTCAGGCACAGCTGAAAAACAAACAAACAAAAGTGCCTCAGTTTGCAAAGTTATTTTCCCCCCACAGCATTGGAGAGGCAGGTACCCCACTGTTTTTGAGTATCGAGTTCATTACTCTATTGTCCTCAGGACCTACAGGAGCCCCTAAGTCTAGAAGTTGACAATGTTCCAAAGACTCAATTCCTCATTTTCTTTTCTGAGTTCTACAGTCAAGGAGGGGATGAGATTTTCCCTCTTTGTACCCTTGTTCCTCGGTAATGTGGGCATAGTGGGGCCAAGCCCAATATGAAGCTGAAATTGAATTCAAGGCTTGGCTTAGGCAGGTAAGGAATATCATCACCTCCTGCTGTAAAGTAAAGATCAAAGGTATGGTTTTAGATTAGATGGCTGCTTGGCTGGAAAACAAACACAGCAATTACTTGGTAAAGCAAATAGGCATGAGAGTAGTCAGAGATGCAAATGGAGTGGTCAAAGGAGAAAAGACTCATGAATGAGGCAGATTTGAACTAAAAGGCCTAGTTAGGAGAACAGGGCCTGGAAAAGCCAGGACTTCCACTACAGGACAAAATCTTGCTCTCTCTTCCCGAAGACTACACCTAAGTGGGGAATGTGTGGCAGGGATGGGACCGTGAAGACTTTTACAGTGTGCCTCTCATTGAGTGGACTTTTGCTTGCGGTTGGCAGGAAACTTAGTGTTCTTTCCCACTCCACGTCCAACTTAACCTCCCACGGGTGCCTTTATTGCGGTGAGCTACCTTGTGGCTTTAAATGCTCGATCCGTGCCCACGGGGTGCGGCGATTTCTTGAGAGAGAGAAAGCAAGAGATTGGCCCAGCAGACATAGCATTGCTCACCCTATTCAGTTTCTGCAAGGGGTATTCGGATGCAAATTGAGTTGCTGGAAGTCACCTGGGGAGAGAGATGCTGCAAGCTCACAATGGGCCAATGATTCAAAACGACTTTTTTCTTAGCCAGGTTTGGAGGCAGAAAGGGTTAAGGAATCCAAGTAGTGGGTCAAAGTGTGCTGCTTGTGAGCAGGGCTCCCAAAGGCCGTTACCCCTTTGGTCATCCCTAAGTCTCTTACGTGTCTCGGTTTCTCCCCTGTCTGAAACACCCAGGGGGTGCTAGGAGTGCTGGGTGACCAGTCCTTATGCACACTTCACCTGAGGAGCCGAAGTTTGATTACCGTGATTGGAGTTCCCTACGAGGCCCCTGCACGTCTCAGGGATTGACCTCAGACACCCCCACAAGGCCCCACTCACGTAGGGACACCCAAAGATTTCAGCTGTGGAGGAACAGCCTCTTTCCTTCGGAGCCCGGGCAGAACTGGAGCACTCGTTTCAGATCTCATTGTTTCTACCTCCAAACATAGGTCTAGCACTTTGGAATCCCCCACCCCCACAGCGCAGCATCTCCTTGATCCGGAAGTGAGAAAGGCAGGACAGCTTTGCTGCTGGGACCATACTCACTGTATTCCAAATGGCTGGAGACAAAGGGTTGGGTACAAGTCAGGTTCCCAGGTTTTGGCACCAAATCTGTTGATGGGAGAGACCTGGTTCTTCTTGCTGACCCATGTAAAGATTTACACATATCAGCAAATGTTGTACTACGTAATCAGTGTATTAGTGGCCCGTTCCCATGAATGAGAACAGGACTGGGTAGAGTAGGGGGTGAAAGGCAAAGTTTTACGGCAAAGCAGGGTGAGAAAAGCAAGAGAGGCTGAAGGCCAGGGTGGCAAGCCCCTGGGCAGCCTGGGGCCAGGTGGCCAGAGGCCCTTTGGCCGGAGAGCCAAGAGCACCCAGAGCCCCCGGGGGGGGGGGGAGACAGAGAGAGAGAGAGAGAGAGAGAGAGAGAGTCAGTCCTTTGTTCTCAGGACTTAGATAGTTGACCGGGTAGGAGGAACAAAAGTTACATATTGATTAACGGGTATATGTGGTGCCAGCTTTCCTGGGGGAATGTGACCATTCCAAACTTAGGTATGTGTGGGGGTTTGTTAGCCTGAATTTTTATCTTGCTCCAGACCCCATTTGTTCATCTGGTTGTAAAACAAATACGTGACAGGAGGCAATTAATTAAAATTGGGGCACTTTCCAAAGTTATTTATGGCCTCTTTCTTTGAGCATCAGGGACTCCCTTCTAAAACAGATAGTGGCCAGAGGTAGCCAATTCACCAAAGTTGTTTCATGGGCTCTTTCTTTGGGCACCGGGACCCTCTCCCACATTCCAGGCCTTGGGATGAAAGCACAGCTTCAAGGTTTCTTTCACAGATAGTGGAAATGTTACATAGAATTTCAAGGACTTCCCTTCTTTCTTGCTAACATAGTTTCTTGTGATGTTGGAACACCTGGCAATATTAGCAGACCAGGCTCAGGACTGCTGAGTTAGTGTGTGAGACAAGTCTCCCTCCTCCCTGACTCGGTTTACTATTTATTCTACCTAATTGGTAAAAGACGTTTCCTGGCAATCAGGGAGCTAAATGCTGGACAGTGACAGTATTGCAGTCTCAGAGTTCTTCCTACGCTGTTTCCTGCCTCACTCCTTCCAGACACTCCCCACCCTTCCCTTCTCACTGGGGCTTCGCTCCTGGAACCCAGACCCAGACCCACTGGGATCGCAGCCCCACCAGCACCTCCCTGATCCTAACACCGCCCCCCACCCCTCTGTCCCTCACTGGACAGCGTTCTGGTCACTCCTCCTCCCGAAGTTCTCCAAGTTCCGGACCCGTATCCCCCGCGCCCCCTCCGGTCTCCCTCCGGAGAGCTTCGCCTCAGCCACCCCGCCGAGGCCCCTCTGCCACTCGGACTCCGCTGCCAGCGCGTCCAGTTCCTGCTGTCTCCGGTGGGGTAGAGAGCGGGAGGGCAGGCCGAGCAGGGACAGGCTGGGTCTGAGAAGGGCGCTGGGACCCGCGGGACCATCGAAACCTTCAGGACCGCAGCGCCGGGCAGGTGCCGCCTCACCTGGACTCGGAGGGCGTGGACGGGAGGCCGTTCACTCGGTAAGCGCCTGCGAAGAAGTGTTTGTTGGTGTCAGGCCGGGCACCCGCATCTCGTGCATAATAACAGGACACACACTGGTGAGAGGGAGGGACTTGCCTTCGTGGAGCTCGCTGTCCCGGCATGTGTCCGAGCCATGGTGGAAGCGTCCAGGCTGAGCCGGCACCTGCCCAAAAGCAGCAGGTGGAAGGGACCGCACACCTGGGGAGACTGAGTCACGGTGGTGAAGCGCCGCAGGCTGCGAGGATGACGGCTTCCTTGTCACTGCTCACGCGTTACTCCTTAATAACTGTTCTGTGACGTCACTAAAACTAAATAGTCTTGCTTTCTACGTTCCAAAACTCACCACCTCTAATCTTCCTTACTGAAAATGCGCACATTTGCCATATCGTGAGTTCCTCCGATAACCTAGAGGGGGTGCCTTTTCACTTACAAAACACTTGAGCTTTCTACAACACCAGGGGTCCAAACCCTGAACTCACTTAAAAATACGTCTCCCGCTCTTCTTTTATTTCATCATTAATGAACTTACCACCAAAGAAATTTTTTCTAACTCCTCACATTACCTCATTTCTTCATATTTCTTTCAAGCGTTATCTATTTTTACGTAACTAAAGTAATGCAATTTATTATTGTACTGTAGCTTATTTACCTTGATGAATCATGAAAAGTAATGTAATGATTACTAGTAATAGAATTTATTACAATGAGGGGGAATAACGCACAGAAATATATATCCTTTATGCATATAGAAACAGTAAGTTAAAGATAGAATCGAAAAGAACCAATAGCAACACAAGAGATATAATTCCTAATGTTAATCTTAGCAAGAATGTGCATGATCTGAGTGAACAGAATGTTAACATGATGCCCAATGAAAAACACTTGAACAACTGGAGAGTAACTTTGTGCTCTTCTATAAAAAAACGAAAGAACGTCAATGTCCCAAAGTTGCTTATAAATTGAATGTGATACAGTTTGAAATATCAATATTTTAAAACTAAAACAAACTCATTCTCAGCACACTTCTTAAAGTGAGGAATGAAAAGAGAATTCTGGAAAAGCAAATTAATGAATAGAACCTCGCCCAACCAAACACAACTATGTATTGTGTTATAAATCTACATTAATCTAAACAGTGGGGTAATGGCCTTTGAAAAGACAAATTGTTGGGACAGAGTACTAACGCCAATAATAAATGCAAAGTTAGATGAAAATTTTCTATGACAAAGATCTCTCCTTAGATCTCTGGGGAAATGGTTGTGATATAATAAAAGGTGTGGGAACAACTCAATAGGAAAAATATTGGTCCCCGAACATTACATCCTCTGCCAAAATCAATTGTTTGATTGATTTTAATAGCCATGCATAACTAATATAAAACACTCAGAGTTATCTGAAATGTGCAAAAAAATCTAAAGTGAAAGAATGGGGAAAATATACTAGGCAAACATTAACCAAATGAAAATTATATAATAACATAATACACTTGAAGGAAAAAAAAACAATACAAATAAAGACAAGTACTTCATATCAGAAAGTTCAATGTACCAGTTAGTTCCATACTTTTATTCACTTAATAACATCAACTCAAAATTACATAGAACAGAGCTACGTGGAAAAATACACAAATTAATAATCATAATAGGAGATTAATAATCATAATAGGAGAACCCTCTTTCATTCACGTTCTGTTTCAGCACTGATAAAGTCCACAAAAAATAGTAAAAATATTAAAAAAATAGACTTCCGGCCAAGATGGAGGCTTAGGTGGACAAACTGTGCCTCCTCACATAACCAAAATTAAGGACAATGAAGGTTTAGAAACAAGAAAACAATCAGAACTCATAGAAAATTGAACTGTACGGAAGTCCAACAACCATTCATCCAGACCGGTAAGAGGGCCAGAGTCTCGGTAGGAAAAAGTGGAGGTTGACAGACCCAGGTATGCAGGCAGCAGTGGCTGGCAGATCCCAGGCACACGGGGGGTGGCTCTCGGACCCCAGGCACAGGGTGGCAATGGTGCAGATCCAGTGAGGCCGCACAATGCAGCTGGCTGACCAGTTAGTCCCACATTCTTGTGCAGATAGTCCCAGTGAAGGGGAAGAAGTGGAAGGGACTAGAATCCCAGAAATCGGAGGAAGTGCCATTGTTCCCTCTCGAACCCTGCCCCCATATACAGCATCACTACCCAGAGACTGGGCTGCCTCACCCTGAGGACCACCTGAGGCCCCGCCCCTCACTACATAACAGCCATGACCAGACCCCCCGCCCCCGCCAAAAAAAACCCCACAAAAAAACAAAAGTGGTTCAAACTGGAGAACAAATCAAAGCCCCAGACCCAATTCATCTGTGCAACCAAGAGTTAGCCAAACTGTCAGATGCACAGTTCAAAGCACTGGTGATCAGGATGCTCACAGATTTGGTTGATTTTGCTCACAAATTAGATGAATGAATGAAGGCTACAATAAGTGAAATGAGGGAAAATGCACATGGATCAATAGAGAAGGGAGGAAAACTGGGACTCAAATCAATGGAGTGGACCAGAAGGAAGAAACTAACAACCAAATAGAAAACAAGGAAGAAACAAGGATTCAAGAAAATGAGGAGAGGCTTAGGAACCTCCGGGACATCCTTAAACATCTCAACATCTGAAGTATGGGGTCCCAGAAGGGGAAGAAGAAGAGCAACAAGTGGTAAATTTATTTGAACAAATAATAGAGAACTTCCCCAATCTGGCAAAGGAAATAGACTTCCAGGAAGTCCAGGAAGCTCAGAGAGTCCCAAAGAAGTTGGACCCAAGGAGGAACACACCAAGGCACATCATCATTACATTCCCCAAGATGAAAATGAAGCAGAGAATTCTAGAAGCAGCAAGGGATAAGGGGACAGTCACCTACAAAGGAGTTCCCACCAGACTGTCAGCTGATTTCTCAAAAGAGACCTTGAGGTAAGAAGGGGCTGGAAAGAAGTATTTGAAGTGTTGAAAGGCAGGGACCTCCATCCAAAATTGCTCTACCCAGCAAAGCTGTCATTTAGAATGGAAGGGAAGATAAAGTGCATCTCAGATAACGTCAAGTTCAAGGACTTCATCATCACCAAGCCCTTATCACATGAAATGTTAAAGGGACATTTCTCAGAAAAAGAAGATAAAAATATCACAGTGAAGAGACAGCAAACTCACAGCTATTAACAACCACACCTAAAACAAAAGCAAACAACTAGAACAGGAACAGAACCACAGAAATGGAGGTCATATGGGGGGTTAGCAACAGGGGAGTGGGAGGAGGAGAGAGGGGAAAAGGTACAGAGACTAAGTAGCATAGATGGTGGGTAGAAAATAGACAGGGGGAGGGCAAGAATAGTGTGGGAAAAGTAGAAGCTAAAGAACTTATGACACATGGACATGAAATAAAGGGGGGAATGTGGGTGGGAGGGGGTGTACAGGGTGGAAGGGAATACTGGGGGAGAAATAGGACAACTGTAATAGCATAATCAATAACATATATTAAAAAAGAAAGAAAGGAAGAACAAAGGAAGGAAAGAAAGATAGAAAGAAAAAATATTTTTAAAATAACATGAGAAGCAAATTGCGTTCAAGGAGCATAAGTACTTCACTACACCCCAGAACTGCATATTACAGATGCTTTCTAAGCACCTCTGAAACTTTTTAAAACAATGTCCATATAGTGATTAAACCAAATTCCAACAAATTTCAAATATGTATATATATATTTCTTGCTCTCACTGCCATTACTGAAGAAATCAGTAACAACAGATAACTAAAAAAATACTTATATTTACAAATTATGAAATACACTTCTAAATAACCACCCCAAAATAAATCACAATTGGAATTACAAAATAATTTGCCTGGAATGATAGTGAAAATACTGCATATCAAGGCCAGATCACTGAGGTTCCAAAGATGATCACAGCTCCAAGATCAGTGGTTTCTGCCCTCACTGCTGTACCTCAGTGGACTGAGTGTGGGCTGCTAACTGAAGGGTTGCCAGTTGATACCCAGGCAGGACACATGCCTGGGGTGCAGTCCAGGTCCCCAGTGGGGGCCAGGTGAGAGGCAACCACACATTGATGTTTCTTTCTCTCTCTTTCTCCCTCCCCTCCCGTCTCTCTAAAAATAAATCAATACAATTTTTAAAAAAGATCAGTGGTTTTCAACCTAAGGTTGACTTTGCCCCCGAGGGGACATGTGGCACATTTAATATAGGGAGGCCTTTCAGATTGTCCTTAGGGGAATTAAGGTGGAAGTTACTGTCATGCACTGAATAGAGATAACAATTGCTAATAAGCACCTACAACGCAGAGAAAAATCCCCCAATCTCCCAGCAATGAGAAGCCCTACTCTCTATGGAGCAGGATGAAGAGTCGATTAGAATACAAACAGCATGTGACTTTGCACCCTAGATCTGAAATCACAACTCTCTCTGGACAGGCAGCCTGGAGGTTGAGAGCTAAAAAACAACAACAAAAATAAATAAATAAAAAAAAATGCCAGCCATGTTGCAAAGGCTGGGGAGGAATGTCCTTAGCTAAGAAGACACCCGCCAAAGCTCAGAAGCCAAGGAAGATATGACACCTTAAGAGACTGAACCACACTGTGATAAATCACAGCACTGAGGGTCACTGTCTGCTTTCAGTGCCCATAAATCACTCTTCAATAATTCTTTATTAAAATCACTTAGAATCTATCATTTTACTCTCTTACATTCCAGAATTCACCATCGAACATTCTCCTCTTTGAAAATGTGGACCTTTGCCATATTGTGAGGTCCTCAGATAACCTACAAGGGGCATGGTTTTACTTACAAAATACTTCGGATTTCTAGAACACCACTGCTCCAGGTCCTGATCTCATTTACAATGCTAAGAATCATGTTACTATTTTATGTAATTATTAATGAAGTCATAACTAATACATTTTAACTCTTCGTGTCTTCCTGGTTTATTCCAAGCTTTAACTATCTTTCATGTTTTATATAGCTAAAGTAATGTAATTTTATTATTCCATGATATCTTATTTACCTTGACAACTCATGACTATCAACTTAAAGTTATTATAAATAATACAACTTAATAAATTGTGTGGTAAATAACATGCAGAAATTAACATCTTTTATATATACAGAGAATAACCTAAACATATAATCAAGAAAAAGACCCAATGGTGCACTCTCAAATTTTCTGGTCCAAATGATGTGCTCATAAAAAGTGGTCCCAAGGAACTGATCACTGACACTGGGACCTGAGATTTGTACCTCCAAACAATCTTTAAAAAAATCAACAGTCACTGATATTTCACTATGATCAACCACGTGTTCTGCTGACCTGTCCTAAGATGTTATTCCCCCAAATTCCGAGGAGATGGCAGCAGAGATGCACACATGGGACATGTATTAGTGGCTTGGCCAAAGGGTTTGTTCGATTTTTACATATAAAATGAGAGCAGTTTTATTTTTGCAGCCTCTTGGGTTAAAATCTATTTTAAATAGATTTTACTTTCTTCATTGTTTAAGGAAGCCACACCAAACAAAGCAAATGGGAAATGATTTTCAAGCACACTTGGAACTTCTAAAAACCTGACTCTATTACAGTATACAGGAAGCTCCAACAAATAGCACATAAACACGTTTATTGCTTCCTTTGCCATAATCTGGAAGCCAGTCACAAGGTAAGTGTACAATCCATACCTTGAGACATTTTAAAATACATCTCTAAATAGCATTGTCATCAACAGTCACTGACATTCCACCAGAATCAACAACTTTTCCTACTGACCAGTACTAAGGTGGTATTCCCAAAATGAACCATTGATGCAGCAGAGAACCACACTTGGAGCCTTTTTTCTTTTTACATTGACCATGGAGCAAGTTTCAAAACACCATATCGAAGGATTGAAATTAAAGTATGTTTCTTCCTCTCATTGCAGCTAATCTGGCAATCAGTAATAAAAGATAACTAGAAAGTCCTTATATTTAAAATTACAAAATACACTTCTAAATAACTCACAAATTAAATTACAATTGCAGTTAAAAAATAATTTGAAGCGAATGATGATAAAAGTACTACATAAAAAACACTCTGGGAAAAATATACTGATAAATCCACATATTAGGGACAAAGCCTGATAATTCACAAATTTTGCATCATATTACAAACCTGGAATAATAAAGACAGAGACAATGGAGGAATGGAAATGTGCAAGTAGTGATGTCTAGAACGGTATGTACTTTTTTTTTCAGTAAATGACTTTTTACTGTTACTCTATTACAATTTCCCAATTTTTCCCTTTTGCCCTCCTCTACCCATCCCACCCCAAACACTCCCACCTTCTTTAGAAGCAGATATACGTAATATAATAGCAGTTATTACCTGTTTGGGTAGGATGTTCAATTATTTTTATTTTCTATACAATTTCAGCAATACAATTTGTATTGCTTTCTATACATAGCAAAAAAAAAAAAAAAAAATTGCCATTTCAGTTTGGGCTTAAAAAGTACCAGAGGAGAACACAACATAATTTAAAAATAATAATAATCTAGTCTGTTGTGTTGACAACATCAGAGGCCTTTCCTTTGCTCACCCAGCCTGACCTCATTGTTCAGAGGGGCTACTTTTCCAATTTTCACTTCATCATATGCAAATGCAGCCAAGCAAAGAGGAAATGAAGGTCTAGACCAGAAGTCAGGTAGATGAGCAGAGAAGCCCTAAGCAGCACACCAGACAGGGAGATTGCCCAAGGGCTGCCTCACCTCAGGGCCTCCTCACAGGCCTGATGTTACATAACTAAGAAACAGAACAAATGAGTTGATACACAGTGTGCTGCTTCATAATTCACCTGTAACAATACTGAGCTTCTTAACAACCATTCTGTACCCACAGCCATTCTGTATTAAAACTGAGGTATTTGCACTAAAGTTTCCTTCTTCACTACACCCCAACTTTGGGACACCTCTTGGCATTGATCTGGAGCCAACGACTATCAATTTATAGAAATGCACATGGACACGACATACAAACCGAAAGACCCCAAAGCCACACCCAAAGAGACCCCAGATCCAAGACCCATAGCCAAACAGATTCAGACCCAGGCCACAGACCTCAGAGACAGGACCCAGATCTGTAACTGAGACCCCACAGCCAGACCCCAGAGTTGGAGCTGGACAATGAACCCTAGTCACCAGATGCTAGCCAGACACAGAAGCTGAACCACACTAGTCAGGGCTTGTAATATTCTTAATTGCATTTCTATAAATGACCTTGGATGTGTTACGGAGAAATGAAACGATCCAGACGCAGGAACTTCAGGAAGCACGACTCTTTATTACACGCGTGGTCCCAGAGGAGGCAGTCTCCAAATTCTGGGCCCCGATCTCAGGGAAAACTCTTCCTTTTAAGCATCTTACATCTTGGCTCCCGCGGCAGATGTGGTTGTAAATCTTTAACTCCCTTCTCCCCTTTTTCCTGATTTATTTCTTCTTTAGGTAAGGGGGTCAGAAATAGAATTTGTATCCTGCCATAATTCTTTTCTTACACTAATGGGACTGCTATCTCAATTCTGCTATATTTCTTTTCTTACACTAATGGGACTGCTATCTCAATTCTGCTATGTTTCTTTTTACATCAATAGGGCTATTTCTTTTCCATATCAGATGCAGTACTTAAACATAAAATTGTTTTGATAATAAATGGTTTTCACCTCTCAAACAAACAGTAACTGTGTGACACAGTATATTTTGCACTATGGAAATGTTCCTGCTGGAATAGAGTTTTGGATGCAAATTGGATAATTCAGGTACTCAAGGTGCTACTCATAAGGAACACTTGCACAGGCCACTGGGCGTGAAGAGGGTGTGCAGAATTTTTGTTGAGTTGTTTTTAAATGTATACATATATAAGCAACTGACAGGGGACTCAAGACTTGGAAAATTTTAGCTTAAGGTAAAAAGTTATAAGTATAGGAAGTAATGTGTATGTTAAAGCTTTTGTTTCAGAAACTACAGATAAGGCCCAACCCGGCTCCTGGGAAAACAGGTGACCTCCTGGGCCCTGGCTAGACATTATTGCCTGAGAACAAGTTGGAGGCGTCTGGGCCGCTGTATTTCAGGGAAGGCAGATGACCACCCTCCCCTGGAAACAGCTACCTGCCTGAGACAGAAATGTTGCAGCTTCTGAATCTCAGAGCCCTCACTGCACCTTGTTTATCCTCTTCCCCTTGTACCATCTCCTTGGATCACCCGCCATCTGAATAAAGTGCCCATAAAAGATTTAATCGCTGGCATTGGTTATTATTGGGTTTGGGAGTGACAGGCAGCCAAAACGCAGGTGTCTTTTCCAGTTACAGTAGTAGCTACACTGACCCTGCTCTGTGGACCCCTGTCCTCAAACTTGTTATCTTATTCTGATGCAAAATACTTGTAACTTTTCTCAGTATTTTAAAATTTATTTAGCTGTGTTTGGTTTTATGTTGTTTTCCTATTTCTGAAATGTTTTTAGGCCTGAGTTACTTAAACATACCTACTACTCATAACGCCACTTCTTTGAGTCGTGAAATTCTCCCTGTGTGTTTTGCAGTATACTTATTATGTCATTTGTTGTGTTTAAAAGTTTGAGCCCTCGGGGACTTACTTTGTGTCTATGAATAGCGTGGCCAGAATTTACTCACTTAAGTTTCCAGGTAATGCAATGCAGTCTTTACCATGTCCTCACTGGTTATGTGGCCCTTCCTGAAAGTGGATTCAAGGGAGTGCACGGACGGGCCTAGACTAAAGTTCGGGGACCCGACCACAGTCTGGTGGAACAAAGACACTTTGTCAGGCGGCAGGAGGGCCACATCCACACTAAGGTCCGGACCACCTCCGGGCTCCCAACTTCTTTGGGGAGGGTCCCTCACCAGTGGCGGGGAAAGGAGCCACGGAAACTGCCAAGCCCCGGTGCTCGCTGCAGTCCGCCTGCCAACGCTCGGGAGGCCCAGAGCAGCCAGTCTCCGCTGGGTGGGTGGGCCAGCTCTTCCGCCGGCCAGTCTCAAACCCAAGGGTAACAGGCCGGTTCCGCCCCACGCCTAAGCCTTTCAGCGTCTTCCGACCCCCCATTGGCGGGCGGGTCCTCGGGTCGCAGCACTGATTGGCCGATGGCCCCCACAAGGCTATCCCGGCAGGTACCGCTCCCCATCCCCGGCGCCCTCACATTGCGGAGGGGGGAAGCCCGGGAGCTCCGAGAGGACCCTCCACCGACGTGGGCGGCACGGCGGGGTCCCCGGGAGTCTGACCGGTAATCTCCCTGAGCCCGAGACCTGCAAAGTCCAGCCTCAGAGACCCCAGATGCCCTCATTCTGATGGGGCCCCAAACCCTTTCCTCATCGCGGGGCCCACGTGCGCTAACCCGGCGGACCCCACATCGCCTAAGCCACACCACTTAGACCCCCCAACAGTCTGAAACCCCAGTTCTCCTCAGCTCCGGGCACCCTACCTGCAGCTTCCCGGGAAAGACCTCATCTCCCCAAACTCAGAGACCCCGAATGCCGTCGTCCTGGAAACTAACTCGGTGGTGGGGACCCTGAAGCCCCTGGAGGAGACGCCCCAAGTCTCCTCAGTCGCAGAGGTCTGACCCTCCCCCCAGACACTCTAAGCGTCCTCCGCCCGGAAGATCCGGGCTCGGGTCCTGAGGGACCCCAGCCTCCCAGCCTGAGAGCCGGCGGTCTGCACGGGACTGCGCCTGCGCCTCGTGCAGGCTTCTCCAGAGCCCCGGGGGCGCCTCCGAGCCCCACCCTGGGAAAAGCGCGTTTGCTGGCGACTCTACAGGCCCCCCTCCCCCACCCCCCGCCGACTATGCGGGCCCCTCAGACGCCCTAGCGCTGACCTGCGGAGCCCCCCAATGAGGCGACCGCGAAGGGAAGGACTGGAACAGGGTGCCCCCGGCGGGGGTCTAAGGGCAGCTCGGCCCATCCAGCCCCTCCCCCCGCAGGGCGCCGCGTCTCGGGGTCTGGTCGCTCTGCCAACAGGACCGCTCAGCTCCTTCTCCTTCCACAGGCGCCACGGGCTCGGGGCTTCGGCGACACCATGAACCTGGACAGGGGCCCGCAGGAGCGCCCTGAGGGACAAGCGGGGCGAAGCGGGCGGGACCCTCAGGTGAGCTGAGGCATCCGCGGGGAGCCTGGGGACAGGGCTGGGACAGAGCTGCGCATCCGCCCCGCCGTCGGGGTGACCCTCGCTGTGCCAGTGCAGAGCGTCCTGGGGCGCGGGGCCGGGCAGCGAGGCGGAGAAGGTCCGGAGTGCGAGCAGGCCCCCGGGACGCCCCCAGAGGGACAGCGGCTCAGGGACCCGCACCCGGGCTCAGCCCTTGGGGCACAGGGACCCCGGAGGCCCCGCCTGCTCCTGCCCCCAGGGGCCGGGGCCACTCGCAGGGCGCCTTCTCCCTCGTGGCGCCAACTTACTGCCGTTTACGCTCTCCTCTGCAGGCCGAGGAAGCCTTCACAGACGCTTCCCTCTACTTCACCCAGGAGGAGTGCACAGCGATGGGGGACTGGGAGATGGGCTGCTACCGCATCGTGAAGAGGAACTTCGACGTGCTCACCAGCCTAGGTAGCCAGTGCGCAGGCGCTGAGCCGCGGGAGCCTGGTGACCTGACAGGCTGCTGGGCTGGCTCCCGCGGCTCCATCCATCGGCCCGCAGCTCCCTCCCGCAGGGACACGGATGGGGGGAGTTTGCTCCTTTGCGTCTGAGCAGGGCTGGCACTGATGGTGCAGCGCTCATGGCAACTCGTTGTAGGCTCTCCCATCCCACGGGCTTCCTGGAGCTTGTTCGTCCTCCGAGCTCTTTGCTTTGAGGACAAAGGTTTTGTCTCTTTTCAGGTCTCAGAGCCTCTCGACCAGCTTTCATGTGTCACCGCAGGCGGGACACTGAGCTCAAGGACGAGGACCCTGAGGACTCTGATGAAGAATGGACTCCCAGGCAGCAAGGTGAAGGGCAGGAGGAACCAGAGCTGCCCTCCTGACTGGGACCTCGTTTAGGTCAGGCTGTATCTCAAGAGTTAACCAGGGAGCAGGGTTTGCTTGTCCAGCGAACAAGCAAGATGCAGCACAGTGCATCGTAGAGTGAGGGGCTATTCCTGTAAAACTTCAATTGTGCAAAATAATCATATATATTTATAGATACATTAATAAGCAGTAAATGTATAAAAACATAGAAGTGAATAAAAAAATGACTAATTCCGAATAGTTGTCATTACAAGAGAGGGAGGCAGGTCTGGCCAGAGAGTTGGGCTCCAACACCTGGCTCCCTAGTGGCCTGTATGGAAACAGACAGAAAACAGTATTAACTATGGCGATTAGGGGAGCTGGGGGGAGGGCTAAGGTAGGGAGTGATTGATCACTGTATCATTTCCTGATGTTAGCCATGGTGCCACTCTGTTTAGTATCATGACTCTTCGGTTGGAAGGGTCAGTCCACTTTCATAAGTCTGGGGTTGAAACACAGGTGAAGTCCAGATGTGATCTTTAACTTGACTGCAATTCTGTTTCTGTGGTCAACAGACTGTGGATGCTGATCAGAGTCTAATGAATAAGAAACGATGGGGACGACCAGTACGTGCACAGTGGAGAGGATACCAAAAAAAGGAGGCAAGGTGGTCCTTGTGCCGTTAGCCCGGACAAGGCCAGTTTGAATGAAGAAAATAGGACAGAGAAAGGGTTACCTTAAAGACATGGAGTTTCTGTGCAGTGACTTTTATTTCATTTTTGTCAGGGCAGGCCAATTTATTTTTTAATAAATGTAATAGATGCTTTATGAACATAGGAGGAAAGGAGTAAGCATGGATGACACTTTGTCTATTTTTTATCATTCTAATGCAAGCATTTGATGGCCCCAATAGCAGCATAGGCCTTTATGATAACTTGAAATCATTTTCCAATCATCCTGGGATTGTTCTTGGACTACTGTCATTCAGAATTCTGTGTCCTTAATAAGAATCTCCAGATTTTGCAAACATTTTCCAACCAAAACACTCATTTCTCATCATCTTTCAGTCAAACCTTCTCGGGTAGCCTTCAGAAGGGAACAGAGGAAACACCAGAAGGTGAGTATTTCCCAAATCCTGTTGACAAGAAAATTTTCCTCATGGATAAAAATGCAGGTAAGAGTAGGAAAATGCAGAAAGTATCCTAGGAATTGCAGCCTTCCTTTGCTGGTCTCTTCAACACACTGTCTGATATTATCATCTTTTTAAAAGATTTTATTTATCACTTTTTTTACAGACTGGGGAAAGGAGGGAGAAGGTGAGGAGAGAAGCATGTGTGAGACACACCTGTATAGGTTGCCTTTAGCACATTCCCAAGTAGGGGACCGGGTGCATAATCAAGGCATGTGCCCTGACTGGGAATGGAACTGGTGACTTTTCAGTCTGCAGGCCAGTGCTGAATCCACTGAGCCACACCAGCCAGGGCTCTTCATCATCTTACTAGTTAACAACTACAACAACCATCGAACCTATCACTTGTTTCAGACTTTAAGAATTCTATGTGAATAAACTCACTTAAACGTTTGAACCACCTGGTGAGGAAGGTACTGTAACTGTCACCATTTGCAATGAAGAAAGTGAGCTTTCAGAGATATGGAAATGTCTGAGTATATGTCTAAGATCACGGTGTCAGTGGTAGTGCAATCTAACCCACAGTAGCTTCTCTAAACCACTTACACATACTTGAAAACTTTCGCACTTTTTCCCCGGCCACTGTGACAAATTGGGTGTTATCCTGCAAAGTGAGAGTTTGCCGGTTTGATTTCTGGTCAGGGCACATGCCTGTGTTGTGGGCGAGTTTCTTGGTTGGGGTGTGTGTGAAGAGCGACTGATCAATATTTCTCTCTCACATCAGTGTTTCTCTTTACCTCTTTCTCCCTCCCTTTCCCTCTCTCAAGAAAATAAACAAAATCTGTTTTAAAAATTAGAAAAATAAACTTTCATAGTTTTCTAAAGTTTACATTTTCTTATCCATGTGTCACTACATCATTCATCTGACTGATGCTTTCAACCAAATTTCTTCTCTGCTATGCTGCAGTGAGAGATGCACTGAGACCCTCTGAGTAAGGAAAGCGTACAATGGGTAGGCAGTTTGTACAGTGGATGGTCCCAGATAAAGAAGAATGTAAAATGTCCAGGATCACAGCCTGCCACCCTAATCACAGAGCATCTCCCACCCCTGAGAAGCTTCAGGTTTGATGACTGGGAAACAACAAATAATACGATGACTTAAGGACTTCATATAAGTTACACAGTCTTCAGTAGAAAATGATCCGTCTGGAACTGATTTCAAATGCTATTTCTTGTAAGATGAAGTAACAGCTTCTTTTTCTGAGTTGCAGTGAGGCTACTCTCATCCTGTTTAGAATTATTTGTTCCGTCTGCCCACCTCTGCGTTGTGAGCTCTTTGAGGGCCTGGTTCATACCTGAGACTTCTCGGAGGTCACAGGCCTAGATCAGGGCCCCTGAGGTCCCGTGAATGTTTGCTGAATGACTTCACAATTACAAATTAAACTAGAAGATGATTGATGAACACTGAAGGTAATTTCTGTGAGATTTGAAATATGGAGAGAGCTGTGGGGTAAATTGATAGCAGGCCTGAAATCTCACATTCATATTGTATGACACACTTCACAGAACACTTTGCCGAGCATTAAAGTGTATGTCACAGAATATACACTTTGCACCTTCACTGTAACATTGACAATTAGCATAGTATAGATTGTGAAACTGAAGACAACTACCAACTGATACAGCCTTATTCAAACAGAACTGGTGGGAACCAGCTAATCTAAATACAAATATTCTTTCTAAGGTATTGCAGATTTTATCACCATTTTATTTATTGTCTGGATATGTTTCTGCCAACTACTTGTTTGGTCTCTTCCAAATATCCTTCGCTCTTAATATTATAGAGACAGTTGAAAGAAAAGAGCCATAAGGCATGAGTTCTAATCTTACATTCATTACCCACATTGTCCCTATCCCTCTAATATTCATACTCGTCTAGGTATTTCCAAGAGTTGAAGTATTCAGTACATGCATGTAAAATGTATCATAAGCCTTAAAAAATTAAATACATGTTATGTTTTAATATGTGACTCTTACACTGAAGGCAACATCCAGGTTGCCATTAAGCAATGAACATAGTTTGAAGGAATTGTCAGGAACAGCAAATCTGATGACTGCAAGGGACTCAGAGCATGCCCAGAAACCAGTGTGCCCTCCTGGAGAAGCATGTGCCTTTGGAAAGCACACTGGACGAATATCGGGTAAGAGAAAATAATTTGGAAACTTGAGTTCTTCTAAGTCCTATAGAAGGACTGATAAGTATGACCTAGGTACGTGGGGAGGACTTTGGATGGGCCTGGATTTAAGCTGAGCTAAGCTGAGACTGAAGTTAGCACTTGACCTTTGGGCAAATCCTATACATTCTCTGAGCTCCTGAATGCTAATGGTAAAGAGAAGATAAGGAAACATCTCTCATATATTGTTTGAAAACATGAAATTAAATTTAAAACAATTGACACATGCAAGTTGTCCAATAAATCCATCTGTGGTAATAGTAACCATGCTTTATTGATGTTCTGTGCCCAGGCCTTTACTCAATGCCTAACACATAATGGGCACTCAATAAGTATGTTGTGAATGATTAAAGATCGGCAAGTTAAACCCAGTAATGGGAAGAACTAGAAACTAAAATTGAATCAGTCATCCGTAGTTAGTGTGGAGTCTTAGTCTTGTGAACCAATAGTTAACCGAGTAAAATACCAGAGTACGCAAAAGGACAGGCAATAATTTAATGGGAAGAGATTATGTTATCTGACAAAATAGGAACGAACACTCCAGACCCCACCAACCTCGCTCACCTGCTCTTCTCCAACTTAGAACTCAGGAGAAAGGAGATGGACGTGAAGATGTACAGCCTAGGAGAAAGAAAGGGTCGTGTGTACCAAGAGGTCAGCAAGTCCCAGGATGATGACTACCTTTGTAAGTGACCCTCACTAAGTAGTGTGTTACGATACAATAATTTCATCTGGTCCCTTGGTCCCCAAATCATTCCCTTCCTCTAGTGACCTGGAGTACAGGATTGAGTCTCAATGATGTGAGTGTAGGACTCCCTCCGAAGCTCTTTGTGTCCAGGAACATGCACTATACCCTCCCTAAACCCTGTTACTCTCGCCTCCAGATTGTGAGACATGTCCGAACTTCTTTATCGACAGCCGTACTGTGCATGGGCCCCCTACATTTGTAAAGGACAGTGCAGTGGACAAGGGGCATCCCCACCGTTCAGCCCTCACCCTGCCCCCTGGGTTGAGAATTGGGCCATCCGGCATCCCTGAGGCTGGGCTTGGAGTGCGGAATGAGGCAGCTGACTTGCCAGTGGGTCTGCACTGTGGTCCTTATGAAGGACACATCGCAGAAGATGAAGAGGCAGCGAAGAGCAGATACTCCTGGCTGGTGAGAAGTCTTTACCTCTTCCACTGTCCTCTGGCTTCCCACATTCCTTCTGAGACCTGGAGGGCCATCACTTCCTGCATGCTAGACATGGTGGGGACAATGTGGTTAGCTGTGTTTACTGACTGGACTTTCCATGAACAGATCTTTTTAAGGATCAGAGTATAAGTGGGAGCAAAGTGGTGCAGACACAGAGCAGTGGCTTTTCCCTTGTGTGAGGCTCCTGCTCTGCTTGGACAGACAGACTCGGATGTGTAGGTGATGAGTAAGAAAAATACCATGTGGTCACAGCTGGCAGTTGAATCCCCATGCAGGCAGAAAGAGCTTTGAACAGTGAAGTAAAATAATTCTCCTGACCGTTACCTCCCGATGAAAAAAAGTTAAAGGTCTTTAACTTCTTTTCTGAAACACTGATCGCCAAAGGGAGAAACTGCTATGAGTATGTGGATGGAAAGGACAAATCCTGGGCCAACTGAATGAGGTGAGGTCAACAGGTCTCTGGGTGCCAGAGGGGACACTCATCCCCCACAAGCCCATGTATCTTTCCCTCTCACCATGCCTCCCTCAGTAGTCTCCCTTCATACCTTTTTCCCTCTTTTTCTCCATACAGTGTTTTTCCATTTCAGGGGACATTTAAAAAAAAGTACAGCATATGTCCTCAAAATATAAAGCTCTCTACTTGACAGAACTTGGGCACCGGAAAGACTTTGAAGAGCCTAGATTCACCAGGGACACTGGATTACACTTTAATGTATCAAATCAACATTAATTAAGCACTTACTGTATTCCACTTTAGGTGAAGGAATACATTACTTAAACAGATCACACAACCCATGTCCTTATGAAGGATTTCTCACAGACAGACATAAAACAATTGCTTTTAGAAGCATTTAACTATAATTTTCAAGAAGTGCACAGTGTCAAGATAGCAGAAACCAAGGGTGGCCTAAACCTGTGAGGTCAGCAAACCACCCCAGCCTCCCTTCAAACTAGAGCTGGGCTCTAAGGCCTGCAGAGCAATGGTCATGGGCCCTTTTCTTGAGAGGGGCTTTCTTTTATCAGGGTTAACAGAATGTGAATCAACTATTATTACTCTGTTTCATTTACTAAGACAAAAGGACCTCCAGTTTTCTGTGGTAACCTTGGGCAGGCAAGTGAATGGTACCATAACTCAAGTGTAGGGGGGCTGGAGAAAGGCCTCTCAAGAGAAGATAGATGTGGGTTGAGTACTGAATAATTAGTGAGCTCATTTAGAAGCACAGCCCCAGATCAAGCACCAGGTTCTGTTCTATGAAACAAGTTAATTTAGAGTTTGGAGAAGCCGGAGATCGCTGCATATTATGGCCAATGAGGGTGGATGTTAAATGTAGAATTGGGTTTACAAAATGGTGTTAGGCTGCATTAGCAAGCGGGACTTGGAGGTAGGAATTCACATGACATGGTGACAGACGCTCAGATACTGAACAGAGGGTTCCCCGGGACCCTTAGGGGCAGTGGGCAACATCAGAGCCTGAGGGCCTTAAGAATCAGTGAGGAGCTGGACATGGATGTAACAGGTAGTGGGAACTCATTACCGTGCTTTTCTTTTCCTTCCTCTGCCTTGATCCCAGGTATGTGAACTGTGCCCGGGATGATGAAGAGCAGAACCTGGTGGCCTTTCAATACCATGGGCAGATTTTCTACTGAACCTGCCAGGTCATCAGGCCAGGCTGCGAGCTGCTGGTCTGGTGCAGGGACGAGTACGGCCAGGAGCTGGGCAGCAAGTGGGGCAGCAAGTGGAAGAGAGAGCTTGTGGCCAAGAGAGGTAGGCACCACTGTTCTTCAAAACGGAAAGAAAAAAGAGAATTCTCCATAGAAATATTCATGATCCAAGTCTTAAGTAGAGTAAAATCCACTCTAAAGTCAGTCAAGTTTCAGATCACATGCTTCAGAAATTCACAGTGCATTCATATGCCTTTGACTCTTTCGCCAAATTTTTATATTTTTTACTTTAAAAATATTTCATGCACAAAATACACAAATCACAAATAGTGCTGAGAAGCAAAAAAGAAAAGTTTTCAAGCATTAACCAGCTCTGTCACCAAAGCAGTTTTTCTGACACTTCTATAGCTGTTTATTCTTCATTTTCCTCCATACTCCTAAATAAAACATTTTTGTTTATAGGCATTCATTATTTTTTAAAGATTTTGCTATAGCTGGTGTGGCTTAGTGGTTTGAGTGCCAGCCTGTGAACCAAAGGTTCCCCGGTTTGATTCCCAGTAGGGGACACATGAGAGGCAACCGCACATTTACATTTCTTTCCTTCCTCCCTCCCTTCCCTCTTTTCTGAAAAGAAATATGATAGTTTTTAAAGATTTTATTTATTTTTTCAGAGAGTGGAAACGGAAGAGAAAAAAATCAATGTGCAAGGGAAACATTAATCAGTTGTCTCTAGGACGCTCCCAACTGGCCCACAACCCTGGCGTGTGACCTGGCTGGGAATCGAACTTATAACCTTTCAGTATGGGGACAACACCCAACCCACTGAGCCACACCATTGAGGCAGGGCACGTATCTTCATCATTTCACTGAATTATCATGAGAGATCCTACTCTGTGGCACACAGCGTCCTGGGACCTGGAAATACAGATTAACAGGAGGGTCAGACTCACTGCTCTTGAGGAGCTAACGGGTGAAGGAGGGAAACCCAGGCCCACATGCTTGAATGTTCATGACACTACACAGCGGTTAGTGCTTTGGAGAAAACTAATCCAGGACAAATGCCTAAGGATCTGTGTGAGGGGAGGTGCGGTGTGGCAGGTGGTCCGGGAAGGGCTCTCTCTGGAGATAACATTTACAAAAATACCTGCAGGCAAAGGATCCCAGGCAGAGGGAGCAGCTCCTGTGGGGAAGAAAAGAGGCGGGGCCTTGAATTGGCTGAGGGTCAGTCGAGTCTCATTCTCAGCACAGAGGGTAAGAACGGAGATCAGACAGATGCTTAGCAGCCCAGAAATGCAGTGCCCATGACCCGAGTTGAGACACTGGGGACTTTCCTGAGTGAAAGTTGCAGTCGTCAGCTGTAGAGTGGTGTGTTCTCTGTTCTGATTATGCTTTGTTAATTTTTAGAAAGTAAACTCCAGTGGGGAATCCCCTCAGAGATTACTTCATCTCCAAGTGAGAGCCTCTGGTAGATTGGCCAGAGAGGAACAGGAGTCAGGCGTGATAAGAAGTGTGGTTAGAGAAATATTTTGAAACGTGACTTCTTAGTATATTTGAAATGGACTAACACTGAATGAAATGAAGCATAAATATTTAGGCTTGAGGCAGGACATTTTTAGAGGGGAAGAGGGAGAAAGAGATGGAAATATCCATGCATGGTTGCCTTTCACACGTCCACTACTGGGGATCTGGACCACAAGCCAGGCATGTGCCCTGACTGGGAATCAAACCTGCAACTCCTTGCTTTGTAGGCTGGCACTCAATCCACTGAGCCACACGAGCAAGGGCTGCAAGGACATTTTCCTTTACTGTTTTGGAAAGCAGAGAAAAGCAATTCCTTGTTGGGGGCTGTAGTTTTCCTCGTTAACATGACTTGCAGTATACCTATACATGGGAAAGGTCACTGCCGTTCCACCCACACAGAGAGTGAAATGGCCTCTCATGCTCCTCAAAAGCCCCTAGTCTGGGCAATATTAGAAAAGACCCTTGATGTGGGCTTTCTGGATTTCTGATGAAGATGCACTGCATAAAAAGAAAAGGGAAAACAGCTAGTGGACAGTTTGTGGGAGACAGAGCTTGCGTTGTCACCATAGTAATGATTCATGGGGCAGGTTCTGCCAGGAGATAAGTCATATGGCTCAGGTATTCTCATCAACATCTGCCCTGACCAAACCTTTCTCTTTCAGCAAAATCAAAACCAGAGATTCACCCATGTCCCTCCTGCTCTCTGGCCTTCTCCAGTCAGAAATTCCTCAGACAAGACGTGACACTCAATCATCCATCTCAGAATCTCCCAGGAACATCTGCAAGAAAACAGCTCCAAGCAGAGGAACCCTGTCCAGAGGATCAGAATCAGCAGCAGCAACACACTAGTACACACAGCTGGAATGATAAAGCTGAAGGTCAAGAGGTCAAAGAAAGGTCCAAATCTTTGCTTAAAAGGACTAGTCAGAGGAGAAACTCAAGACTCTTTCAACCTTCTAGAGAAAGAATGAGAAGCTCTAGTGATCATGAGAGAATGATGGAGGAAGAGCCCCATAGAGTACAGAAAGAGAGTCCAGAGGACACAGGCAAGTTATTTGTGACAGTAGGAATGTCAAGAATTATAACGATGGAACATGGAGTGTGTTGGCAAGTCCTCAGTGATGGGTCACATCTCATCAGAGACCAGAGGACACACTCAGGGGAGAAGCCCTATGTCTGCAGGGAGTGTTGCAGGGGATTTACATGGAAATCCCATCTTACCATACACCAGAGGACATACTCAGGGGAGAAGCCCTATGTCTGCAGGGAGTGTTGCAGGGAATTTACATGGAAGTTACATCTTACCATACACCAGAGGACACACTCAGGGGAGAAGCCCTGTGTTTGCAGGAACTGTGGGCAAGACTTTACATCCAAGTCAAATCTCATCACACACAAGAGGACACACTCAGGAGAGAAGCCCTATGTGTGCAGGGAGTGTGGGAGAGGTTTTACATGGAAGACAAATGTCATCATACACCAGAGGATACACTCAGGGGAGAAGCCCCATGTTTGCAGGGAGTGTGGGCGAGGCTTTACATACAAGATCTCACCAGACACCAGAGGACACACTCAGGGGAGAGGCCCTATGTTTGCCGGGAGTGTGGGTGAGGCTTTTCATACCAGTCAGTTCTCATGACACACCAGAGGAAACACTCAGGGGAGAAGCCCTATGTTTGCCGGGAGTGTGGGAGAGGCTTTACCAGGAAGTCACATCTTACCACTCACCAGAGGACGCACTCAGGGGAGAAGCCCTATGTTTGCAGGGAGTGTGGGCAAGGCTTTACATACAAGTCAGATCTGATCACACACCAGAGGATACACCCAGGGGAGAAGCCCTATGTTTGCAGGGAGTGTGGAGGAGGTTTTACCTGGAAGTCACATCTCATCAGACACCAGAGGACACAGTCAGGGGAGAAGTCCTACGTTTGCAGGTGGACTGAGTAAGTCATTAACCTTAAGTTACATATCAACAGCCATAGGAAGTCTAGGGCCCCTTACTCTCCCCAAGATGTAATTAGTACAGAAGTAACTGGTTAAAAAAAAACCCTCCAGTTTCATGATATGAGATGAAATGGACAAGCAGTTCTGTGAGATATGGAAATGTCAGCAGCAATCTCCCTCATGGTTTTTTGATGTCCTACTCTGACAAGTTTTGTCTCCATACAAATACAAAGCTCACATCCCTCATTCTTCCATCACTGAAAGCAGAGAGTTCAGGAAGAGCCACAAAAAACTCACACTGTCAGCCACAGAATTTCAGCTCCTGCAAATGCGTAAGTCTTTAGTCAATCTACTTTGGTTACTGCCCAGAGAGAGGGATTTCAGACAGATGCGTGGGGAAGGGAATTCACCAGAATCCTGGGAAGTAGGGCCTTTTCTCCTAACAGGCTCCCTACCCTCCTCCCTTGGCTTCCCTTGGCTCTTCTGGTTTCCTACAACCTCTGGAACCTCGAAGATGAACGGCAGGGAGGACTGTATGGTTGTGCACGGACGTGAGCCTGGCTCAGTGTGGGCACCTGGTCTTCCTCACTGTCCTTGCTGCCCCTTTGGGGTTAGAATTTCCTGGTGCACAGCATACAGATTCCACATCAGTCCAGAGTGGGTGTGAGTCTGAGCTCTGTCTCCTCCAGCTGTGTGACCTAACATAGGATTCTCAACTTCCCTCTGCCTGCTTCTTAGTCTCTACAATGGAAATGGGAACTCCAGCCTTTGGGTTTGACATTCAAAGTTGAGTCAGCACAGACAGAATCTGACAAGAGAATCACTGAGATCGCACGTCCTGCTGAACAGCCTTCTGTGCCCATGTCTTCCGGGTCTTTAGTGGTGGATGAAGGAAGATAAGGACAGGGTAGGGGTCTGTAGCTAAATTCAGAATTTGAGCAGAGTACTGCTTTCCCCACAGAGACTCAGCTGCCCTGAGAAGGAGACCTGAGGTGGAGGATGAGCTTCCCTCCAGGTCACCCCCCTCCCACTGAGCCTGCGCACCCTCAGAGCCTCCTCAGCACAGGCAGGCGGTACTGAGAATGAGCTGTGAAACAAGACCCTAGTCCACCCCTTGCTGAGAACTAACACTGGAAAAAGTGCCTGCCTGCACTGGTGTGTTAGGATAGATGGTAAGCCAAGACAGAGAGGACGAGGAAGATGTGTCTTACCCACTCATTCAGCAGTCCTGAGCCTGGTCCAGTTCTATTGCCAGATGTTCCACCATCACAAGAAACACCATGCTAACACACTGAAAGTCTAGGTATCGTTTCCAGTATCTGGGAAAGAAAGGCTTTCAAAGTGTATTCATCCCAAGGCGTAGAAGGTGGGAGGGCTCCACAGCACTGACCGAAAGCACCCATAAAACAAATTTGGCTATTGCTTACCTCTGGCCACTATCTGTTATATGAGAGGGGCCTAGTGCTACAGAAAGAACCCTTAGATAACTTTGGGTAACAGCCTCAACTTTAACTCTGCTGTCACATCTATTTTACAAGATGACCAACCGGGGTCTGAAGTGAGGTAACAGGCCAGCAGACCCCCCAAACACATACCTATATTTGGGCAGTCACGTCCCCCATGGAAGCTGGCACCATTTTACCCATCAATCAATATGTAACTTCACCCCCATCCCAACTATTTCAGTCCTCAGGACAAAGGACCTGGTGCTCTTGCCAAGCAACCTCTCATCTCAGCAAGACTTGTCCTCTTTCATGACAGTGGATCACTAACAAACCCTGCTTGCATGCTAATACACTTGTTGGTCTGTAATCCTTTACTGCGTTGGCAAGAAGAACCGAGTTTCCTGAGACAGGTGCACCCAATCTGCATATGGCATTCAGGAAGCTCACAACACAGCAGCTTCTGTAATGCACTTTCCTTGTACTTGGGCCCCACAGGGATTCATACTCCACTGACACCTTCTTGAAATCGTTACTTAATGCATCTTTAAACTTTTCTTTGTGAAGTCTGATGGGATAGTTGACATGCACAATGTTGTTCATTCCTGGACACGCATTCCCAGATAATGTCCCCAGTGGTCCAACAGCATGAAATTCCTGTGAATCCAATGGGTGGAAGTCCAGCAACACTCAGGGTGAGAAGAGGGTAAATATCTACACCTGGTGCTAACAGCTCCCATAGGTCACCCTTTTCTTAGAACCAGAGCTGAGTTCAATAGAGAGATGGTGAACAATTAGTGAGGACCCCATCAGACCCTCTGGTGCATGAGGGAGACCTAAGCCTGACCCACCCTGTTCCTGCTGGGGTGGGTTCATGACAGGGGACACCCACCCCCATGACCTGGAACCAGGACCTTTCTGTCCTCCTGGTGCCAGGCTTCTGAAGAAGTGTGTGTACATAAACTATGGATTTTAATAATAAATATCCATTATTATGTCCTCTGTAATGATTTTTTTCGAGGAAGTTGTCTTTCTTGGGCTTTGTTTCCCTTTCCTGTTTCTCACTCATCCAGCACAGGCCAGAGAGAACACCACAAACTCAATATTCTGGGGCTTTCAGCATGGGCCATGGGAGAGGGGCAGAGTCCTGGTGCAATGCTGGCAGAGGGGCTGGTGCTGAAATACAGTGGGGAGGGGAACCCACGGGCTGCCACGAGATGGTCACCAGGACCCCCCACAAGGACAGACCCTGGAGCTCTCCCAGAAGGCTCAGTGATTCAAGGTGAGTGGACACATCTGTTCCCTCTCCCTTCCCTTCAGCAGCAAAGATTCCTAGTGTAGCTTCCAGCCTCCAAGGTATCCCCCAAATCCACATGCCATCTGCCACCCTTGCCCTTGTACAGTCCCTCCTTCACACAACTGAGCTGATCTGTGTTGTGAAAATGGTGTGCGGCTCTCAAAGTTAAGTCATGAACAGTCACTTTTGTTTCATCCTTGCTTGCATAGTTCACACTGCCTCAGACCACCTTGTGCAGGGAGCTGGGTGTTTACACACCCCTCCTGCCCACCAGTCAGTGGCTGGCAGCCACCATCCTTGCTTTGAAGAGGAGGCTCCAAGAAGTGAGTGCACTCTGACATCTGCTGTATTCTGAGTGTCTTGCCCTTGACAGGCAGCTGAGGTTGCTCTCCTGTCCCCATGACACCTGGTGGGCCTCCAAGGCCACTCCAGCTGCACCAGCCTGCTTCTCAACTCCTGCACATGACACTGTGATCAACCTGGGTTGGGAAGGTCAATAGTCCTTGGGCGAAAAGGACATCAGTGGCTGAGGCGACAGGATGGCATGGCCACCTGCCTCCATCATACATTTGACTCTGTGACTACAGTGGCCACCCAGCTATGGCCAGCCCCACCTGCTTTATGTTCTGATTGCCACCCAGGTAAGGGAGCTGCGGGTTGGGTTGGGGGCCATAGCTGGGCTGTTGAGGGGGTTACTTGTCAGAATGGTCAGCCACAAAGACAGACCAGCTCACTGCCCTCCAAGCTGGGGTCAGGTAAGCCTTTCTGAAATTTGGCAGATTTGTCTTGACACCCAGACCCTGCCCTGTCTGTCCTTGGTCTGGCCCCTTGTCTGGCCCCTGGTCTGACCTTGGTCCTAACTGCCCTGGAAAGTCCCTCACCCAGCCTCTGAGAGCCGCCCTTGGGGAGGTATGTTACTCACAGTTTCTGTCTTCAAAGATCAGACCTCTTAGAATTTACTAAAGAGAGCTTTTTTAAAAGTCATTTTTTTTAAATAAGTGATAATTCATCTCATGACTCTGAGAAAACTCCTGTAACATTTTCAAATTTACACTTTAAGATCTTCTTTTGCAGACTCTCATACTTGATGCGAACATTATTATGTTTTTTTTTTTTTATGATATATCTTGTTGATTTTTAAAAAGTTACTTTGGGGGGACTTCCGGCCAAGATGGAGGCGTAGGCGGACACACTGTGCCTCCTCTCACAACCAAAATTAAGGACAACAAATATTTAGAAACAAGAAAACAACCAGAACTTATAGAAAATTGAACTGTATGGAAGTCCAAGAACCATTCATCCAGACCGGTAAGAGGGGCAGAGTCGCGGCAGGAAAAAGTGGACGTGCGGACCCAGGAATGCAAGCAGCAATGGCTGGCAGTTCCCAGGTGCACAGGCGGCGGCTGGCCATCCCCAGGCCCACAGGCGGCAGCTAGCGGACCCCGGGCACAGGGGAACAACTGTGGAGACCCAGTGAGGCCACACAAGGCGGCTGGCTGACCAGGTGGTCCCACAATTGAGTGTGCAGATGGTCCAGGCAGAGAGGAAGTGGCAAAAGGGACTGGAGTCCAGGAGAAAGCGGAACAGGCACCATTCTTCCCTTTTGGATGCCGCTCCCACCTATAGTGTCACAACCCAGCGACTGGGCTGCCCCGCCCTGAGGAACACCTAAGGCTCCACACCTCACTACGTAATAGCCGCGACCAGACTAAAACAAAAACAAACAAACAAACAAACAACAAAAAAAAACACCAAAAATGGCTCAAACCAGAGAACAAATGAAAGCCTCGGAGCCAATTCCTCTAAGCGACCAAGAGATAGTCAACCTATCAGATGCGCAGTTCAAAGTCCTGGTCATCAGGATGCTCACAGAATTGGTTGATTTTGCTCACAAACTAGATGAAAAAATGCAGGCTACAATATGTGAAATGAAGGAAGATGCATGGGGAAACGATAGAGATGGAAGAAAAACTGGGACTCAAATCAATGGAGTGGACCAGAAGGAAGAAACTAACAACCAAACAGAAAACGAGGAAGAAACAAGAATTCAAAAAATGAGGAGAGGCTTAGGAACCTCCGGGACATCATTAAATATCCCAACATCCGAATTATAGGGGTCCCAGAAGGGGAAGAAGAAGAGCAACAAGTGGAAAACTTATTTGAACAAATAATAAAAGAGAACTTCCCCAATCTGGCAAAGGAAATAAACCTCCAGGAAGTCCAGGAAGCTCAAAGAGTCCCAAAGAAGTTGGACCCAAGGAGGAACACACCAAGGCACATCGTAATTACGTCAGCCAAGATGAAAATGAAGCAGAGAATTCTAGAAGCAGCAAGGGATAAGGGGACAGTCACCTACAAAGGAGTTCCCATCAGACTATCAGCTGATTTCTCAAAAGAGACCTTCCAGGCAAGAAGGGGCTGGAAAGAAATATTTGAAATCTTGAAAAGCAGGGACCTACATCCAAAATTGCTCTAACCAGCAAAGCTGTCATTTAGAATGGAAGGACAGATAAAGCGCTTCTCAGATAAGGTCAAGTTAAAGGAGTTCATCATCACCAAGCCCTTATTTTATGAAATGTTAAAGGGACTTATCTAAGAAAAAGAAGATAAAAAATAGGACAGTGAAAAGACAGCAAACTCACAGCTATTAAGAACCACACCTAAAACAAAAGCAAACTAAGCAAACAGCTAGAACAGGAACAGAGCCACAGAAATGGAGATCACATGGAGGGTTAGCAACAGGGGATTGGGAGGAGGAGAGGGGGGAAAGGTACAGAGAATAAGTAGTATAGATGGTGGGTAGAAAATAGACGGCGGGGGGCAAGAATAGTGTGGGAAATGTAGAAGCTAAAGAACTTATGACACATGGACATGAACTAAAGGGGGGAAATGTGGGTGGGAGAGGGTGTGCAGGGTGGGGGGAATGATGGGGAGAAATGGGACATCTGTAATAGTAAAATCAATAAAATATATTTAAAAAAGTGTAAAACACTAAAAAAAAAGAAAAAATAAAAAATAAAGTGCCAAAAAAAGTTACTTTGGGAAGCACAGAAAATAAAGCCACCCATAATACCATAATCCAGAAGGCACACCAATTAACAGAAGAGAGTTAGAGCTTTCCGTGCGTGCACACATGGGCATACCGGCACACCTTTCCTTTACAAATGGTACACAGCACTCTCTGACTCCCTCAGCAGCCTCTTTCCCTCCCAAATTCCTTGAACACCTTCCTCCAGTTTCCACAGTCACACAGGGTCCCACAACCTGGGCTGGGTTGAGGTTTCACCAACCCCCTGGTTGGACAAGAATGGCGTTTTCACGGAGAGTCTGTGTAGCACATGTCAGCCTAGTTCCAGCACAGACATGAATAAGCAGTGCATGCAGTGTATTCAGGGCCCAGGAAAGCTCTCCCATGTCCTGCATTTAAGGGGAAAGGTCACTCCTCCTTCAGGCCTCGCAGGATGTCAGCATCCTGCTCTTAGACTTCTTCTCCTGAGGAAGGTGTTTCAAAATCCTTGAGGCCACATGGGAGTGGGGGCACTGCTTTTTGGGGGGCAGAGGAGAAACACAACCCTGAGTGGTGGTTCTCAGGCAGGACCATGGGCATTGTCCTCTGTGCCCTAGCCTACTGCTCTTTGGTTTTGCAGCTTTTTGTCCAGGTAATGCCTTCCAGTGGGGGCCCCCAAGATGCCTCCGACACTGTGGTTGGGAATGGAAGGTCAGGACGCAGCAAACCCAAGCCCTTCCCCCAGGTCAGCGTGCTGCTGACAGCAGCTGGGCCTACTGGACAGTTAGGCTTGTGCTGTGGTTTCTCTCCTGTTGTCCTTTTAGGCACCCGGTGGACTACTGATGTCCCCCAATGCCCCCCTTGGTCTCAAGAGGCAAAGGAGAGACTGTTCTATCTCCCCCGATCTACTTCCCAGAGAATGATAGAAGCCCATTCCCAAAAATGTAGGTCAGAAATAGCAAAGGGAAAACTCCGGTTTCATTCAAGAAGCCCCGCTGAGGGGATATAGACCTGATGGGAACTGCTCTTTCCAGGTTCTCTTCCTGTGTCACCTTCAGATCAAATTGCACAAGGACAAGAAAGTTCGGGTTTCCTATGGCATCATTGGCCCAGGTGATGACCCACCTCTTTTCTTTTTCTTTATCCTCACTCAAGCACATTGTTGTCATTGCTTTTAGAGAGAGGGGAGGGAAGAGGGAGAAACATCGGTGTGATGATTGGTTACCTCCCACACATGTCCCAACCAGTGATTGAATCCTCAACCTAGGTTCGTACTCTGACTGCAATGGAACGCTCAGCCTTTCAGTTACAGGACAATGCTCCAACCACCTGAGCATCTGGCCAAGACTGACAAACCTCCTTTTGGTGTTTGTTGTAAGAAGGGAAGGAAAGTCAGTGGCTGCAGGTGATGACAACCATGGACGGGGAGAAGCGACCCACACTGTTGCAAGTGTCTCCTGTGTGGCTTCAGGTGTTTCTAGATCCAGGGGTCATTGCCTCACTTCCTAAATACTTCAGACAGTCACTTGTCTTGCGAAGCTATTCATGACACATTTGTAAGCCCCTTTCACATTCCAGGGGCTGCACACAAGGGTTAAGAGGGTGGAGGTGGGCAGGGCTGGGTGCAGATCTGAGCTGTGTCCCTCATGGACAACCTCTGTGCTCGTGGACAAGGTCTGGGCCTCGCTGGACATGAAGGTTACATGGCAGGCCAGCCTCTGAGCTCAGAGTAGACAGCAGCAGCTGAAAAATACAGGACTCTGAAAATTCCATGTGAAAGGACATTCTGATGAGCTGATCTCCAGTCCCCCTTGCCTGCCAGAGGCAGCCACTATTTTCTCCATCTTTTCCTTCCTTTTCTGTCATCATGGCAACTTTGTCCCCACAGTAAACCCCCTGCTCACCAGCCAGCACCAACCGTCTCCTGATGACTACATGAGGGGAACAGCTACCTCAGATCCATTCATGGACCAAACTCCAGAGTCTTGGTTTAAACAATCAGGACTCACTCCCCCCACCCAGCTCTCCCCTCTGGCTTGTGAGGCCAGTGTCCAGACATGCCCCTGTCATTGTTAGGGAAAGAGGGATGAGAACCTGGGAGTCGTGGGACAGGTGGAGGGATGAGACCTAGGACGGCCACACACCCTTCCCTCGGGTCCCTGATAGTTTCATGTTAATGAGGGACAGTGTTCCCACAGCTGTAGCTGTGTCAGGGGAAGCCCCGAATCTTTCCAAATGAGTGAACAAATAACACTGAAATGGCTACAGTGATGTGGTAGACTATACTGTTTCTATCACTTCACAGGCAGTACTATCATGTGCATGGTGAGTGGACTAAAATGGGAGCATGTGGCTCCTTAGACTTCGGTGCTCATTTTGTTGCCATGCTGGTTGTTAGCTGTTGGGATATCAACTCCCTTCCACGTTTCCCTGCAGGCGCCACCAGGCTGCAAGTCACAGCAATGGACACAGCCAACAATGGGAACACCTACAACGCAGCCACGGCTCACATCACGGTGCCTCAGCATAGCACGCTCACCAACCAGCACATGGGCATCATTGCTGTGCTCACTTCGGGGCCCAACTGACCAGGTAGGGGACAGTAGGGGCACCGGGTGGTGTGGTCCATGTATATTTGTTCCAGCTGGTGGGCACAGACGCTGCCCAATCAGAGCAGGAACCAGCAAATCAGAACAGACTCCTAATTAGAGCATGCACCAACCAGTCAGAAGGGGCACCTGCTGCAGACTGGGTCCTGGGAGGAAGGAGGGCAGGAGCCAGTTTTTTTTGAACTGGGAGGACGCTACTGCTGGGCTTGTTACAGTTGGGGAGCCCTCCCCACTCTGGAGGAAGCCACCATTTGTGTCCTTTGATCCCAAGACAGAGCTGCCAGGACACAGACAGAGAATGGCAGGTGTTTTTGCCCTTAGTCCAAGTGATGGAAATGTGAAGGCAAGGCTGGACACTACTTTCTCCTCTAAATGTATTCAAGCAGTCAACCCAGCTCTACCCCCAAGGTGACAGGCAGATGTTGGGGTCTCAGCTGGGGCTGTCAGGCATTCCAGCTGGGTTGTACTGAAGATTGCACAGGCCTGGCTTACGACAGAGAAATTTGCGCTCCTGGAAAACACAGTCAGAGGGACTGTGACAGGGGAGGGAGGGGGCAGCTGGCAGCAGGAGACACTTCAGTCCTGACTTCTGGCTCCACTCCCCACCCTGCAGGGCTGACAGCCAGACTCAGGGCCTGTGGGTCTGCAGTCTTGGCACAGCCTCTCATCACCACTACAACCTCCTCCTCCTGCCAGCTGATCACCTGCGATCAGGGCTGCAAGGTGTTCGGACCCTGCTGGCAGGATCAGTGTTCCTTGTCTGACTGGACTCTGGGTCTTGGGGTGGGATGAAGCTGCCTGGCAGCTAGGAGCCTGTGAGGAGCCACCCAGCCCCTGACCCCTGGCTCCCAGCCCTGCCCCTGCCAACACCCCTGACTGTGGTTTGTCTCTGCCAAGCATCTCACTTGGGTGTCTTGGTATTTTGTTGTTGTTTTTCTTTGTAAGTGCCATTTGTATAACTCTGAGGCAGGAGATAGGAAGGAGGAAACTCTGGAGGTGCCCCAGGGCTAAGATAAGGACATTGATACAGGACGGAGACCCTGTTCTAAGACTGGTTGTTCCTGCTTTCTGGGAAAGCACCGAATCATGGAGACTCATGAATGCATCTTCACGAAAGATGCTACATGACCCCTGCTTCATTATACTAGCATTATAATAAATTAACATTCTGCAACTCCCTTCTTTCACATTCCAGAATTCACCATCTCTGCTTTGGAAATGTGGACCTTTGTCATATTGTGAGTTCCTGAGATGACCTACAAGGGGCACAATTTTACTTACAACATACTTCTGATTTCTAGAGCACCATTGCTCCAGGTCCTGAACTCATTTACAATGCTAAGAATCATGTGACTATTTCATTTAATTATCAATGAACTTATAACTAACACATTTTTAACTATCCATGTCTACATGTTTTATTCCAAGCTTTAACTAATTTTCATGTTTTATACAGCTAAACTAACTTAATTTTATTATTGCATGATATCTTATTTACCTTGACAACTCACAAATATCAACTTAAAGCTATTATAAATAATACAACTTAGTAAATTGTGTGGTAAATAACATGCAGAAATAAATATCTTTTATATACACAAAAAGTAATTTAAACATATAATCAAAGGACGCAACCAATGGTGCACTCCCAAATCCGGTGTCTGGTTTAGATTGTGAGGAGCAAGGGGAGAATAACTGATAGTTAACTAGGTGAACCCCACCCTGTTACAGCACCGAGATGGGCAGGAGCCAAAGTTAGGACCCCGCCAAAGTTAGGACCCCGCCAACGGTATACCGAGCCAATGGGAAGCCCCTGCTTTGTTTCAATGAGCCAATAGCTAACAGCCGCATCTGCTTCTGGACCCCCGCTTGCGTGCAAGGCTCCCATAAAAACCCTAGTCTGTGAGCGCCGTGCGCGACTCTCATCTGCAGCCTCTCTGGCACAGTGTCTCCCTCGGACACTCCGAGGGTTTGCCCCTGCGCAGGTTAAAACTTTGGCCAATAAAAGTAACATCTCTGAATCCTGAAAGTTCCCGAACATCTGTTTCTCTCGTCGGCGGATGCAACAAGATGATGTGCTCAGAAAAAGTGGTCCCAAGGAACTGGTCATGTACTTTGGGATCTGATACTTATACCTCGAAACAGTCTTAAAAAAATCAACAGTAACTGATATTCCACTATAATCAAATTCTAACAGCTGGGATAACAATCAAATTCACATAATCTGATTAACGGGAGGAATTCAACATCTGATTTCAGACACAGCTAGCGGTGTCCGTGTCATTACAGATGAAATAAAACGTACACACGGACTACCGAGTCCGGTAGAGGAAAAAGGATGACAGCGTGGCTTTTCTCTCAAGGGGAGTAAAAGCCAAGGCCTCCTCCATGACAGGCCTTTATTCTATATCTCTTCACGTTACAAGATGGTCCTCACTCACTATCCCCAGTTGCTACAAAAGGAGCCAATGCCCCTCATCACATCACAGAAGGATATTAGCAAATGAAAAGGCAAAAGTAGGTGTGCCAGTTACACTGGTCCCTGCAAGGTTTAGCATGGATTTTAGGAAGTTAACAACAAGCATTTGCAGGGTGAGGGAGTTTTCAGCAAAAAGCAGCTTAGGTAGATTGCAAATCTGACTCCCCACAAGCGAACCTATCTGTGGGCGTGGGTCCTGTGCATCTCTGAGTGGGAGCTGGGCCCACACCACGCAGAAGGGTCTGCCACAAATATCTGCTACATGGGCAAGAGGAATTCATATTAAAATGAATACCAAACACAATGAGGTAATATTGAGTATATGGAGTATTTTGGAAAATGGAAGAACAGCATCTTACATTTCAAAGGTGAAGTGGGGGACATGCAGGTAATTTAGAAAAAAAAAAAAAGGCAGCCTACCGGCTAGGTCCATTTCTGTTGGGCAACTCCTACAACTTTATGATGCAAGGAGTATAGTAAGAGGGTCAACAAGCTCTTCAGACCCTCTCCTGTCTGAAGCTGAGGTGATTGTACCGAAGCTCTCTTCCTAAACCAAATTGTGGCAACTAAACCTCTTAGGAAGAAGTGGGATGACAATCTTAAGTAATTGCTCAGTCTTCCCTTTCTTAACAGCCAGTTCAACATCAACATGCCAAGTGCAAAATGCTGGCCCTCTTCATGACCACCTCTGAAACTGTACATAGAAGTTTTATATCCACAAGCTACATTAGTACATTGTTCCTTATTTCACTGACATAATCAGTCAGTGTTGTATCCCGATCGCGAGACAAATGACCAAGTCAGAGACAGGTGAAAATGAGGATGGGTTTTATTAACCTGCGCAGGGGCGAACTTCCGACTGCCTAAGCAGGAGATACAAATGGGAGTCTCGCCCTGCACTTGTAGTGAGCTCCTTTTATGCATGATTAGCAAGCAAGCAGTTTACAGAAGCAGAAGTTGCGGTTATCACTAGGGTACACAAGGGTCCTATGACTTCTATGAATGGGTCTTTTGTTTGGAGACCTGACATTCTTAATTACTCATAAAACTGGCCTTCTAAATTTATTTGTTCTCTTTTGGAGCAGAGAAATCTTCCAGGTGCCTTCTGCAGTCTTCCAGGGAATGGAAATTTCTCTCCATTTAGAGAAATTTGGAAAGACTGAAGTAAATGGTCATGCACCTTCTGTGTCTTCTGCTGACAAATTCTGAATGCTTTCCTACAGGCAGCTTTCAGTTGCCCTGGTGGGCAGCAGTACTTGCTGGGAGTAACCCAATGGGTTTCTGCAGGGAGTTCCTACTGCAGAACACCCTCGGGAATCCACCACATACAGAACATCACCTCCTTTGGATGAAGACCGCCCTTTGGAGGGGCTGATGGTGGTGGTTCCTTTCTTTCCCTCAACTCTTCCATTCCACATTATTCTACCAAATCAACAATTGATCCCCCCTCAAAAATTTTTTTGGAAGTGGAATGTTTTCCTTAGATTTCAGTGAACTGCTTGTAGAAATGCAGTCATAGGGGGTCCCCAGCACCCCACTTACCTTCTGTGGAACCCAGCATCAAAGCAATGAACATCACCGTGCTGGCACAAATAATTCCTGATGCTCAATTTCAACCCTCTGAGTATGTCGCCTGCCTCCCACGTGCCATATCGTGATGTGTCCTCAATGAACATCTTCCTTCCATGGCTCTCCACTGCACCTGGTCTACTGACTTGTGCAGCAACTGTGCACAAGAAATCTCTGGCATGAAACTTCACAATCCACGTCTGACATGTTCCATCACTCACAGCAACGTCTCCATAAACACCACAAACCTTTTGTTGCACTTGTACCTTTCTTGGAATGACAAAGCCAAAGGGGCCAAAAATGTTATGTTCATGCATCTTCGGTGGGAAAAAGGCCACACACACATTCATCACTTGTGATGAGATTTTTTCATAAAGATATATTTTTTATTTTTTAATATATTTTATTGATTATGCTATTACAGTTGTCCCATTTCTCCCCCATCATTCCTCCCACCCTGCACACCCTCTCTCACCCACATTCCCCCCCTTTAGTTCATGTCCATGTGTCATAAGTTCTTTAGCTTCTACATTTCCCATACTATTCTTGCCCTCCCCCTGTCTATTTTCTACCCTATCTATGCTACTCGTTTTCTGTACCTTTTCTCCCCTCTCTCCTCCTCCCACTCCCCTGTTGCTAACCCTCCATATGATCTCCATTTCTGTGGTTCTGTTCCTGTTCTAGCTGTTTGCTTAGTTTGCTTTTGTTTTAGGTGTGCTTGTTAATAACTGTGAGTTTGCTGTCTTTTTACTGTTGGTATTTTTTATCTTCCTTTTCTTAGATAAGTCCCTTTAACATTTCATATAATAAGAGCTTGGTGATGATGAACTTCTTGAACTTGACCTTATCTGAGAAGTGCTTTATCTGTCCTTCCATTCTAAATGACAGCTTTGCTGGATAGAGCAATCTTGGATGGAGGTCCCTGCTTTTCAAGATTTCAAATATTTCTTTCCAGCCCCTTCTTGCCTGGAAGGTCTCTTTGGAGAAATCAGCTGACAGTCTGATGGGAACTCCCTTGTAGGTGACTGTCCCCTTATCCCTTGCTGCTTCTAGAATTCTCTGCTTCATTTTCATCTTGGCTAATGTAATTATGATGTGCCTTGGTGTGTTCCTCCTTGGGTCCAACTTCTTTGGGATTCTCTGAGCTTCCTGGATGTCCTGGTAGTCTATTTCCTTTGCCAGATTGGGGAAGTTCTCCTTTATTATTTGTTCAAATAAGTTTTCTACTTGTTGCTCTTCTCCTCCTTCTGGAACCCCTATAATTGGGATTTTGTGACGTTTAACGATGTCCTGGAGGTTCCTAAGCCTCTCCTCATTTTTTTGAATTCTTGTTTCTTCCTCGTTTTCTGTTTGGTTGTTAATTTCTTCCTTCTGGTCCACTCCATTAATTTGAGTCCAAGTTTTCTTTCCATCTCTATCGGTTCCCCATGCGTCTTCCTTCATTTCACGTATTGTAGCCTGCATTTTTTCATCTAATTTGTGAGCAAAATCAACCAATTCTGTGAGCATTTTTTTTAAAGATTTTTATTTATTTATCTTTAGAGGGGAAGGGTAGGAGAGAGGGAGAGGGAAAGAAACATCAATGTATGGTTGCCTCTTGTGTGTCCCCTGCCGGGAACTGGCCTGCAACCCAGGCATGTGCCCTGACCGGGAATCGAACCACGATCCTCTGATTTGCAGGCCCACGCTCAATCCACTGAGCTACACCAGCCAGGGCACTGTGAGCATTTTGATGAACAGTGCTTTGAATTGCGCATCTGATAGGTTGGCTATCTCTTCACGGCTTAGAGGAATTGACTCTGGGGTTTTCATTTTTTCTCCTGTTTGAGCCATTTTTGGTGGGGTTTTTGGTTTTGTTTTGGTTTGGTTTTAGTCTGGTCATGGCTATTACGTACGAGGTGTGGAGCCTTAGGTGTTCCTCAGGGCGGGGCAGCCCAGTCGCTGGGTTGTGACGCTATAGGTGGGGGCGGGGTCTGAGAAGAAAGAATGGCACCTGTTCCGCTCTCTCCTGGACTCCAGTCCCTTCCGCTGCTTCCCCTTTGCCTGGATTATCTGCGCACGTGCGAGTGCTATTACGTACTGTGGAGAGGAGCCTCAGGCGTCCCCATTGTGGGGCAGCCCAGTTGCTGGGTTGTGACGCTCTATGTGGGGGCAGGGTCTGAGAGGGAACAATGGCGCCTGCTCCGTTCTCTCCTGGATTCAGTCCCTTCCGCCACTTCCCTCTGCCTAGACCGTCTGCGCGAGCGAACGTGGGTCCACCTGGTCAGCCAGCCTCCCTGTGCGGCCTCGCTGGGTCTGCGCAGTTGCCCCCCTGTGCACGGGGTCTGCCAGCTGCTGCCTGTGGGCACGAGGACTGCCAACTACCGCCTGTGCACCTGGGAACTGCCAGCCGCTGCGGCTTGCGTTCCTGGGTCCGCACCTCCACTTTTTCCTACCGCGACTCCGCCCCTCTTACCGGTCTGGATGAATGGTTGTTGGACTTCCGTACAGTTCAATTTTCTATTGGTTCTGCTTGTTTTCTTGTTTCTAAATATTTGTTGTCCTTAATTTTGGTTGTGAGAGGAGGCACAGTGTGTCCGGCTATACCTCCATCTTGGCCGGAAGTCGTGATGAGATTGTTTTTATCTTCCAAAAACTTTAGGACACAAGGAGTAAGGTAAGAGGGTCAACAAGCTCTTGCTAGGAGTCCTACTGTCTGAAGTTGAGGCGATTGTGCTAAAGCTCTCTTCCTGAACCCAGTTTTGAAAACTAAACCTCTTAGGAAAAATGAGATGCCAATCCTAAGTAATTTCCCAGTTTCCCTTTCCTAACAGCAAGTTTAAAATCAGCATGCCAAGCCCTGGCTGGTGTGGCTCAGTGGACTGAGTGTGGGCTGTGAACCAAAGGGTCACAGTTCAATTCCCACTCAGGGCACAGGCCTGGGTTGCAGGCCGGGTCCCCGGTGGGGGCCATGTGAGAGGCAGCCACACATTGATGTTTCTCTCCCTCTCTTTCTCCCTCCCTTCCACTCTCTATATAAATAAAGAAATATTTTTTAAAAAAAATCAGCATGCCAAGTGAAAAAGATTGGCCCTCTTCATTACCATCTCTGAAACTTTACCTAGAAGTTTTATATCGACAAGCTAAATTAGTGCATCGTTCCTGACTTCATCAACATAATCATTCAGTTTAGAGAATAAGTTACTTCAGTTAAATCCTATTTAAGTAAATGGTTACCAACATGTACTCCCCAAATTCACCTCCTACTAAATATCTGACTGTTTGCTTACGTGGTGGAGAAACAATCCTTCCTCTAGCCTCAAGAATCTTTGGGTTGGTCTAACAATCCAATAGGTACAAAACACATTAGCAAATGAAACCACCTATTCTGAGACATACATAGGCATGGGAACCTCATTCACATGAGAGAGTCAGGAACCCCACATGCAGAAGAGCATCAGGGATAGAATGGAAACGTGGGCACATAAAATGTACTGAGGCTGCGATGGAGTGAGGAGCAGTGGGGCTTCAAAGTGACCTTGCAAAATGATAGGAGCAGATGTTACCAAAAGGTGCTATTCCCAAGATGTCCACAAGGCAGCGACAAAAGTAGCATTTCCTGCTAGCCTCAACTCAGCTGCTATTCCAAAGGTGCACAGCAGATAACAGTGTGTATCAGAGTGTAAAAAGGGGTCCCACTCTGAGAGGGCAGGGGTCCTGCCAAGTCATCCCTGGGTCCTCTGACTGCTGGAAGAAGTAACATTACATAAGCAAGGAAGGAACCTAATGACATGAGCTCTGGATCCTCACCAGAGAGCATAAGAGGCCGTATAAGGTCAGCTCTGGGTCGTATAAGCAATGGGGAGGATCCCCACCTGAGAGTGGAAGTGTCCTGTGACCTCAGGTCTGGGACACTTGAGTGAGGAACGTCTGAGAGATGGGAATGTCTCAGACCTGGACCACACAAGAGATGGGAATGTCTCATTACTACACATCTGTGTCCTGTAAGGGTTGAGAAATGTCCCTCTCTGTGAAATATAAGTGTCCTGACTCTTCACTTTTGAGCCTCGTGACTGTGGGGAGGGGTCTGACTTGAGAGAGCAGGGAGTCCTGTCACTTCAGCTCTGGGTCCTGGAAACCTGAAGACAGCCCCCCTCCAAGAGTACAGGGCTCTGCCACACCGGCCCTGTGATCACGAGGTGCGCAGAAGCTCTGGGTCCATGACTGTGGGCAACATCCCTACCTGTGGGTGTGACGAGTCCTGTCCCATTGCCTGTGCACTGTGAGTGCAGGAACAGGGGCTTCTTGGAGAAAGCTGTGGGTCCTGTCACTTCAGCCCTGGGTCCCGGAATTGCAGGAAGAAGCCCCGCCAGGAAGAGGAAGCTGTGCTTTCGAGTCAGCACTGGGTGTTGTGAGTAGGAGGAAAGGCCCCACCCGAGAGGACACCTGGTCTTCTGACATCAGCCAGGGTCCCAGAGAGTGTGCAGGGAGTCCAACATGGGATAGCCTGGGGTGCTGTCTCATCACCTTGGGGTCTTGTGAATGTGGGGTGGGCCCCCTCGCTGAGAAATTGGGGGGCTCTGCCACCTGAACTCTGGGTCCTGGGAGTGTGGGAAGGGCCTCTCCCTGAGAGGAGTGGGCTTCTGTCACAATGAAGAGGGACCCTACCTGGGAAAGAGAGGCATCCTGCCGGACAGCCAAGACCTATGAACGTGGGAATGGTTCCCACCTGACACAGTAGTGAGCCCGTCACACTGGCTCTGTCCCCTGTGCATCTGGAAAACTGTCCCACCAGGGAGAAGAGCAATTCCTGTCGCCTCAGCTCTGGAGCGACGGTCCCTCCTGGAAAACACAGGGGGTCCTGTCACATTGGCTCTGGGTGCTGTGACGCTGGGGTCGGGTCACACTGGAGACAGAAGAGGGCACAACAGCTTCAGGTTCTGCTCCTGTGAGTGTAAGAAGGTGCCTGTCCTACCACAGAGTAAGAAGCTGTGCTGCCTCAGTGCTGGGTCTTATTGGTACAGCCAGGGGTCCCACCTAAGAGATCAGCAAGGTCTGTGACACCAGTCTGGGTCCCATGCGTGAGTGGGGAGCCCCACCTAGGACAGCGGGGTCCTGTGATGACAGCTCTGCCTCGTCCGAGTGCTGGGAGGAGTCTCGTCAGAGGGAACAGGGGTCATGTCAGGTCCGCTCCCATTCAGGGAACGTGGGGCAGGGTTCCCCCCAGAGAGAGCAGCGGTCCCGTGAAATCAGCTCAGGGCCTGTGAGTATGCGGAGCGGCCCAGCTGCCAGAGTAAGGGGTTCTGTCAGTTCAGCTCTGCATTCTGTGATTGTGGGCATGGGTCCTTCTCTGGGAGAACAGGGGTCTTGTCTAATTAGTTTGGGGAAAGGTCCCACCAGCAGCAGCAGTGGGCCCCGTCACATGAGCTTAGGGTCCAACTATGATGGGCATGTAAGACCTGCTGAGCTGGGGATGGTGTGAGGTCCCCTGGAGATTCAAAGTGTCCTCCGAAGATCAGCTGAGTAGCTGTTGAGTAAACAGGTGCCATCCACAGAATGTGCACTAGAGGGCAGCAGAGCAGAGCATTTCCAGGCAGTGGGCCCCTGAGAGCTGGCAAGGTCCACTCTGCCAGCACAGAGGGACTTGTCCCATCAGCTCTGCATTCTCTGAGTGTGAGGAAGGGTCTCACTGGAGAGAGTACGGAGCACTGACTCATCGGATCTGGGCCCTGTGGTTGGGGGAGGGGCCCCACCTGACAGAGCAGGGGTCCTGTCACATTGGCTCTGGGTCATGGGACTGTGTGGAGGGGTCCAGCCTGAGAGATTGGGGATGCTGGGATGTCAGCGCTGAATCCTGTGCATGAGAGTGGGGGGCGGGGACCCGTCACTGCTGCTCTGAGTGCTGTGAGTGCTGGGGGGGGGGGGGTCTCCCTTGGGAGGGCAGGGTCCAGCCACATTGGCTCTGGGTCCTAAGTGGTTGTCTCATCTTTGATCTTAGGACTGACAGGATTGTCTTCCTGAGTAATCAAAGACCTGATTAAAATGATAGGAAACGGAAACATGTTTTAAGGAAACATCATATCTCTGCTTTATGGGCAGAAAATGTCTCACACCATCTTATCTGGCACGGCACAATACAGGAAAATATTTTCCTTTTAACAAAGTAAAACAGAACTAAACTGTGCTTCTACATCAGCTTACTTTCCACACTCACACTCATTTAATGAAATGTGTTCCCGTCATGTTCAGCTTCGCAATATGAAAACCTTCCCCCTCTGCATTTCCCTCACAGACCTTCCACCACTTTCCCTTCCACACCCCACTGAGGCCCTGCTTTTCCAGCCTCGCCCGAGAGCAACTGGCCTCTCTCAGGACAAAATCACTCCTCTTTCTCTGAAAAGCATGTGTGCAAACCTCCTACCATGTTGTTCAATCACAACAGATCTTGTTTTCCTTGTACTCACCATTCTTTTCTCTATTGCTTTTTTCTCTACCTTGATTATTCACTTCTTTTTAAAAATCTAAATTTCTTGCTGAAGAAATTGTGAGTTCTCTGTTATTCCAGTATTCTTTAGATTTATATTTATAAACAAATTCCATCACTTCTACACATATATTTATTCATGGCACAAAATTTTTAATATTCCACAAAAGTTTGCCAATAGTGTCAAATATTCTTAGTTCCTCTATAATTTGCAGCAAAACACGAAGAACCCTGTATTCCATCAGCCTAACCCTCACCCAAACGCTCCCTTATTCCGTGTACACAGAAACCTAAAAAAAAACAAACCAGTTTTCCTCCCCCAGCCGACCTCTGCTGGTCCTCTGCAGACCCATGCTGCCTCCAGCGCCCCAGATCCCAGGAGACGCTGCCTTCCCAGGAGGCTGCTGCCACCACTTAAACCATCTCAGCAAAAGGATGCCACGAGAAGCCACAGGCACTATCTTTGGTGGCTTCCAGATAGGACAGAGCTGTCCTGGGCCTGGGGAGAGGCCAGCACCCCTACAGGGGCACAAGGGCCACGTGGGCCAGCGAGGCAGCTGGGGCTGCAGTCTTGTCTCCACGTCACTGACGGCTGGAAAACAAGGACGAAGGCCCCAGCGCTGTGGTCCCAGTTATTCAATCAGTCGCAGAATAGCACCAGCTCCGAGAACTTCCAGACTCAGTAACTCCTGGCAAGAAAGGATCAAATTTAACAACTGCAGGGAAACGCAAAAAGCCTCTGACACCTTCTCCCTGATTCCTCAAGTTCATGAGCGACCCGCCCAATTTTGTTACAATATCAACGTTAACTTTCGTCTTTAAGGAGAACTGGTCACCGTGGCTACAGCAAAGAAGACCCTTTCCGTTAATCATGTCACTGATCGGACCAGAACTGTCCCCAAACTCTGTCTCAGCCCTTCTCTTTGCTGAGGAGGCAGTGAGCAAGCGAGGCCCTTGGGGCGCTGTCCTCTCGGACAGGGACATTTGTCTCACCAGGGACATTTCCTAGGTATAAACGCTGGCTCTCCCTGCGAGCACCGAACAGCCAAACGAAGGTCTGGAGAGAAAAGCGCGCGTAATGAGCCCGCGGCCTGGAGGCCGCCCGTGTGCGCGGGACCCGGGATCAGGCGTCCGGAGCCTCCGCGCCCGCACCTGGGGTCCCGCGCAGCGCGACTCCCTCCCTGTTCTGGCACCGCGGAAAACCCGACAAGTCCTTCGCTCCCTTACCACGCTCCCGCGACGCCGGTTTTCCCGGCTTTTCCTCTTTTCACAACCGGGGAAGAGAGAGACAGAGGAAGCTAGGCTGCCGTCGGGAGCGCGTCCAAGCGAACCCTCGCCCGCTCCGGGTCCACGAACCTCCGACCCTTGCCGCGCCCCAACTCGGTGAGAGGCCGGACACGCAGCATAGATCCCGGCGAGGCCGCTCCACTCGCTTCCTTTTCCTTCCCACGGGGGAGAGGGGCCCCCAAACCTGTGTGAGCGCGCGGCCTGGTATCCCTTCTCCCACCCCATTGCCCTCCCCCCAAAACCCTCCTTCTAGTCTTATTATGTCCTCAGTCACCTCCGCCCGCCTGCTGGTCCCCATCCCCAAACCTCAATTCTCCTTATTCCACCCAAATTCCCCGCGGGCCCTTTCCCTCCTGCCCCCAATGCAGCACTTTCAAAGTTCCCCCAGACATCTCCGATAAAACCCAGCACTGCGCACCAGGGTACCACAATCCCTCCAGACCCTCGCCGCCCTCCCCTCCACACCCGGCTTCGCTCCTGAACCCTGGCACCCGACCCGCCGGGATCACAGCCCACCCCAGCGCACCTCCCGCCCCGCACAGGCCCCATTTTTAAGGTTCTGCCTCCTCCCGGCTCCGCGGGCCCCCCAGGTGTGTTTCCGTGGACCGGGTCTCGGTCGCGAACGGAGCGCGCTCACTCGGTAAGTGTGAAGCATTTGCTGGTGTCAGGCCCGGGACGGGTGTCGTGTGCAATACAGGACCCACACTGGTGAGAGGGGCACGCGTGCCTTCGCGGGGCTCGCTGCTCACACGGGTAGGAAATAAATATGTTAGTTCAGACGGAGGTAAGTGCTGTGAAGAAAAAGAACATTTAGATAGAAAACTGAATGGTCAGGAAAAAAACACGCGTCTTTGAAGAAGCGGCGTGGACGCTGAGATCTAAATGGCAGCGAGGGGCCGGCATCTGGCCCAGTGTGGGGTGCAAGCGTCCAGGCTGAGTGGACAGCTGCCCACGCGCAGCAGGCGGAAGGGACCAGACACCTGGGGAGACTGAGTCACGGGGATGAAGCGCTGCAGACGGCGGAGGATAACTTTCTTGTCATTGCTCACAGGCCACTCCTCAATAACTGTTCTGACGTCACTAAAAGTAAACAATCTTATCTTTTTAGATTCCAAAGTTCACCACCTAAAATCTTCCTTACTGAAAACGTGGACGTTTGTCGTATTGTAACTTCCTCAGATATCCTAGAAGGGCTGGAATTTCACTTACAAAATGCTTCTGATTTCTCCAAGACCAGGGGCCCACTCCGACCTCCACACTGTGACCAGCTTAATCTTCCTAAATGAGAAATCTAATCCCATCTTTTCCCATGCAGAAGTAGAACCAACAGCTCCCCTCACCCCAGGTTAGAGATTAAAGTCTCCACCATGGGCACAGTGCTGAGACCCTTTGTCAGGTCCCACCTCCTTCTCCTGGGTTTCCTTGGGACCACACCGCGGAGCCCGACACCAGGAACGCTGGAGGCCAGCATCAGCCTCTCTGGTTGGAGACCAGTCTGGGCTTTCACAGACGGAGGGGCCAGCACTGGGACTGAGCCTTGAATGTGGGAAACTGAGTGAAATATAGACTTTAGTTAGTAATAATGTATCAACGTTTATTAATTATAACAATTCTGTACAAAAAAATAGAAAGAGGATAAATTAAGAGTCAAATAAGAGAAATCTATTGCATCAAACGGGAAAAGTAGAGGAACTGGGTGATTTCCTAGTAAAAAATACACATTAACAAAATGGAGAAAAAATACAAACAGACATATTACCCACCTAGGGACCTCTTCCCCGGCTGGTTCTCACCTCCCTCTGGGCTGTCCCTCTCCTGGGACAGAGAAGGGACAGGGACAGAGCTGCTCAGCAGACCCCTAGACGGGCCCCGCCACCCATGGACACTGTGCAGAGGGAGTCTCAGGGACCGCAGCTTCCGACCTGTCAGCTGAGACCATCTGATTGCAATGTACTGGACATACTTATTGAAGTAAAATAAATTAATAATTTTTAAATGGTAGAAATAGATTAATACTTGCAAGAGGCAAATTTAAGATCAGCCTTGGCCCTGGCTGGTGTGGCTCAGTGGATCGAGCACCGGCCTGCAAACCTAAAGGTCACCGGTTTGGTTCCCAGTCAAGACACATGCCTGGGTTGTGGGCCAGGACCCCAGGAGGGGTCGTGCAACAGGCAACCAATTGATCGATGTATCTTTCTTGTACATAGTTGTTTTCCTCAGCCTCCTTTTCCCTCCCTTCCCTTCTTTCTAAAAATAAATAAATTAAATCTTAAGAAAAGAAAAACAGCAGGCTTGGACCTGGCAGATACAGGTTCTCACACTCTCACAGTGGGACCCAGTTGCTCTCCAGCCTTTGGTCCCACTCAGTGCCCTCGGGAGGCCCCGTTTACAGGCACAGTCTCTCCCACTGTATCAGGGCCGCCAGAAACTCCAGGCGGACACCCACTCACCATCCATTCTAATGTGAAGGGTTTCTCCTTCTCTCCTTTGGGTTCCATAGAAGATCAGGTTTAAGGTTTTTGACCTGGCTTGGGTCCCATTCTCATCTCTGAAGTCTTCAGAGTACCCAGAAGATGAAGGTGGGACTGGCTCGATGTAGGGCCAGCGCCCAGGAAGTGCTGGGACGGGAGGCAGGTGGGACGAGCTCCCGAAGGAATGCGGAGGTGCAGGACATGGGCAGGAGGACAGACTCTGGGTCAGGGAAAGCAGCAGAGTCCACACCACGGATGGCCCACCACACGGCTGCAGGGTGTGAAGCCATGGAAGGAAGGACCCAAGGGTCAGGGGCTGTCCATGACCAGGGTCACTGCCCAGGGCCCCTGTTGTCCTCCCAAAGGGCAAGGGGCTCTTCCTCTGGCTGCGAAAGCAACACTGCCCTTGATGATAAACTCGGCTCCTGCCTTGGGTGTTGCATGTTCTCATCTCAGAGACCAGCCCCAACTAGCCCACGTGCCCTCAGCAGGCACAGGGATCTCTCAGGTCCTCAGGGGTGGGAGCCCAGGAGTCACACCTGTCCAGGCCACATTAATCCGTCATCCCCAAAGGACAAAGTAGGTCATTCGAGTCTCTTCTCTCTCCTTTACAAAGAGCAGAGACAAAGGCAAGGCTAGGAAGGGAAGTCTTGTTCAGTGAAACAGTGGGAGGCTCAAGGATTATTCCAAACCACAAAATCAGCAGTTGGTCAGTTCTAGAGGCAACAGGGGCTGGACCGTGGATGCACGTGGCTCTCCAAGTCCGTGCGGTCTCAGTGCAAAACTGCGCACTGCCAGGCAGTCACTCCAAGACGGCAGAGCTTTGTTACAACCAGAGGCCACACCTAACATTTGGAGAATCACTCCGTCTCTGGGCAGGCTGAGGCTGTGAGGGGGGTGGTGCTTGTCTCAGCCACACGGTGTTGGGAACCAAATAATCCCAAGGTGCTGTCTGCACTGCCCAGTAGCTGCACAATTGCTGAGCAGCATGGTTCGCTCAGTACTTGGCCTTGGGAGCTGGACAGGTCCAGGCTGGCCTGAGCTGGAGTTCCACAGATGCCTGCCTGGGTGGTCAGAGGCCAAGGGCGATCCTGTCTGAGACCTGCCTGTCCACTGCTGCCTACTCAGGTTGGACAAAGGATGGCTGCACCTGGGGCCGGGCGTGTCATTGCACTCGGTGCTGTACAAATCCATACACGCCTGCTGAGTACCTCGTGGGCCAGTGCTGAGGCAGCACCTCTGGCTGCCATGCTCAGAGCGGCCAGCACCCCTTCCCAGAGGGAGGCTGGGGGAGCCCTGTTGACCTCAGAGACCCTCCACAATCCTAGAGGGGGGCCGAGTGGGACCTGAAACAGTCAGTAACCAGAACATACAGTGTTCTTCTCCTGCCAGAGAGTAGGGTGAGGGCCCCAATTCAAACCCGGACTCCTGTGTGATGTGGGTTGTGTCCCGTGTCCTGAAAGCTTCGGAGAGATGGCAAAGGAGAAGGGGGGTTAGGCCAGTTATGCTTCAACTGAGCCCTGAACCTAACCCTAATATAAAACATAACCCTAAGCCTAACACCTTAACCTCTAACCCTGAGCCCCGAACTTTTCATCAAAACCCCTAAACTTTGGTAAGCCGAATCCTGTTGCCTCTATGCCTGATCCCTTGACCCTGACTTTGGGCACCCACCCTGACCCCTAAACTCCAACTCCAACTGAAACACCATTCCTAACTTAACCCCATAACCCTGTAACCTTGATCCTGATCCCTGATCCTTGACCCCCAGGCCTCCTAACCCACTAACCCTCTCCTTTATTCCTCACCATTACCCACTCACCTCATCCCTGCTGGGACCCTCACCATAGTACACACATTTAAACATTTTCACCATATATACGTTACCATGTTGTGACCCCGTGTAACACATGTAAAAACATGGCTTACGTATCAACGTACAACACTTACTTCTTTTTTCTTTTTTTAGATTATTTATTTATCTTTAGAGGGGAAGGGTAGGAGAGAGGGAGAGGGAGAGAAATATCAATGTATGGTTGCCTCTCATATGTCCCCTGCTGGGAACTGGCCTGCAACCAAGGTATGTGCCCTGACTGGGAATCGAACCTCGATCCTCTGGTTCGCAGGCCTGCGCTCAATCCACTGAGCTACACCAGCCAGGGCTTACAACACTTATTTCTAAGAGGGCTGCTGGCTTGCAGAATTCAGACAACTGTCATTTCAATGAATGGATGATGTCACCACCCTGGAATGTCAGTCAAATTGGGTTCAAGGTGTTGATATAAGAAAAATCCAAGACTTTGGATAATTTTTATGAGTTCATTTGAGCCAAAACTGATGGCAGTTGATGGGAGGTATGATCCACATCCTGGCCATTGTGGCTCCATTGATTGGAGCATCACCCTGTGGACCAAAGCGTCGTGGGCTCAATTCCTGGTCAGGGCACAATACAGTGTTTCTCACATTGATGCCTCTCTCTCTCTCCCTGTCTCTCCCTCTCTCTCTCTCTACCCCCAACTTCTCTTTCTCAAATCAATAATTTTAAAAAAGAAGTTATATGCCCAGATGTGATGACCCACCACGACACACCCGGTTAGAAACGTGTGATCAGACCGCCCTGTGCAACCACAGAACACTTTCATCTACAGCACTCTAATGCTGTAATGCACGCCACTTGTCTTTGCAGGCATGATGCATAAAACCTTTGCAAGAGCAATACGTTTGACTACAAAGTCGACAACAGAATTTTCTCAGCTAATGGCTGAGTCTTCAACACTGCAATGCATGTATACAGTATAAAAAGCACATGTATGAACAGTTTTCTTATCCTGGCTTTGCCTGCAAAAATGAGAACCATAGGTCTGGATTTTGAGTGAAGAGGAACCAGTCATTTGGAATAAATAACTCTTGACCAAGTAACTTGTTCTTTCAAGTTTCAATCTCTTTAGTATGTGTTTTGCTGATCGATTTCTTTCAATTTCTGCAATCATTGAACTGCCCATCTGTTTTTTTGTAACTCACTGACTTTATCCAGAACTGCCATCTTTAATTCTGCCAGTTAAGTCACAGAGTTCCAGGTCTTTCAAAGTGTCCTTTGCGGGAGTTCTAGCCAGGATGGAGGCATAGGTAGAAATTCTTCACTTTTTCTCACAACCTAAAGGAGGATAGCAACCAACCTAAAAATCAATAAACACCCAGAAGTGCTGGAAAAATCAAACTGCATGGAACTCTGACAACCAAGGTATTAAAGAAAAAATGTGCAGGTGGGACAGCTGAGAGAAACCACAGCGAGGCAGCGAACTGCGCAGGTGAGGCGGGCTGACGGAGAAACTGGGGCTCAGAGTTGACTGTGGACTACAGCAGTCGCCACAGTGGGAGACACTCCCCATCTCACTTGAGAGTTTGTTGGAAAGTGCGCTGGAGCCAAGCAGACAAGCTGCATGATTCCCTCTATGGCCCCTCCCCTACAGGCAGCATGTAGCACAATGAAGAGGGTTGCCCTGCCCGGGTGAATACCCAAGGCTCCACCCCCTTACAACTTATCAGGTGTGTGAGACAAAGAGAGAAGGCCCAAAGGAAAGAACAGAGCAAAGCTTCAGGAAGAGATTTGAACGAGGAGGAGGAGAGCCAACCTGTCTGATGGAGAACTCAAAGCCCTGGTAACCAAAATGTTTACAAAACTGATTGAGCTTGGGGGAAAAATTAAAAAACAGATGAAAGCTACCCAAAATGAACTAAAGCAAAATCTCCAGGGAACCAACAGTTACAGGAAGGAAACCAGGACTCGAATCAATGATCTGGAACAAAAGGAAGAAATAAGCATCCAACCAGAACAGAATGAAGAAACAAGAACTCAAAACAATGAAGAGAAGTTTAGGAACCTCTGAGACAACCTGAAACATTCCAACATCTGAATCATAGGGGTGCCAGAAGGAGGAGAGGAAGAGTGAGAAATGGAAGACTTATTTGAACAAATAATGAAGGAAAACCTCCCCAATCTGGTGAAGGAAATAGATTTCCAGGAAGCCCAGAGTCCCATAGAAGTTGGACCCAGAAATACACCGAGGCACATCATCATTACATTACCCAAGAATAAAGATAAAGAGAGAGTCCTAAAAGCAGCAAGAGGAAAAGAGAGTTACCTACAAAGGAGTTCCCATAACACTTTCAGCTGATTTCTCAAAAGAAACCTTGCAGGCAAGAAGGGGCTGGAAAGAACTATCTGAAGTCATGAAAGGCAAGGACCTACATCCAGGATGACTCTATCTAGCAAAGCTTTCATTTAGAATGGAAGGGCAGTTAGAGTGCTTCCTAGATAAGGTCAGGTTAATGGAGTTCATCATCACCAAGCCATTATTATATGAAATGTTACAGGGACTTACCTAAGAAAAAGAACATCAAAAATATGAACAGTACAATGACAACAAACTCACAACTATCAACAAATGAACTGAAAAGAAAAAAAAAAAACAATGAAAACAAAAGCTAAGCAAAAAAAAACTAGAAGAGGAACAGAATCAGAGAAATGGAGATCACATGGACGGATTTCAGTGGTGGGGAGGGAGGAATGGGGGGAAACGTACAGGGAAGAAGAAGCACAATTGGTAGGCATAAAATAGACAGGGAGAGATAAAAAATGGTATAGGGAACAGAAAACTCAAAGAACTTATATGTATAGCCCATGGACATGAACTAAGGGTCGGGGAATGCTGGATGGTTGGGGGTACAGGGCGGAGGGGGGATACGGGGGGGGAACTGGAAAAACAGGAATAGCATAATCAATAAAAATACTTTCTAAAAAGTTTCCTTTGTGGCGATTTTTCATTTCCTTTGCGAGCAGCAGCCTTGCCAGGTTACCATGATACGTGATGACGCCTTCTCTGGGTACCTGGGCACGAGTGCCTGTGTTGTCAGCTCTCTTGCACTGCGGTGGCTTTTCAGATCTCTGCTGGGCAGTGGCAGATGTCCTGTGTTCCCTGGGAATGTGGCATTGCTCTGTGTTTAGGTCACCCAGTCGGTTCTGGGGAACAACAGCCTGGGCGATGGGGTTCTAAATCCATGAGGGCCTCACGCTGTTTCCTGCAGGCAGAAGCTGCCAGCTGTTGCATCCGCCGACGCGAGAAACAGATGTTCGGGAACTTTCAGGATTCAGAGATGTTACTTTTATTGGCCAAAAGTTTTAACCTGCGCAGGGGCGGACTCCCAGAGTGTCTGGAGACACAATGCTCAGAAGAGCTACAGAGGAGAGCCGCGCCTAACGCTTATAGATAAGCCTTTTTATAGACACAAGCAAGCAAGCATTTCACAGAAGCAGATGTGGCTGTTAGCTATTGGCTATCTTTTAGCGCGTGGGATCTATGCGTTGCAGGGTTTGGGGAATGGGAAATTTAAACCTAAACATCTCCTTAAATGGTAATCCGCCTCAAGTTCTTTGTTCTCTGTCCTTGGAGAGCCAAATCTCACAGGGACAGTCCTTTAGCTATTTTCCTGGTTCCAACACCAGCCATGCAGCCACCACAAGTCACATTTCTGATGGAACAGATGGAAGTGAAATCCGGACAGGATGGGACCTTTCAGATTCCCCTGACATGACAAAACCAAAACAAATGTATAGGAAGTAGTAACCCTCGCCTTGGAGGACGCCTCATGTTTCAACAGGAACAATAGCAGCCAATGAGCAAACCCAGAATGCTCGTTACACCATGTGGATTCTCCAGTATTACCCGGGTCCACCTCCAAAGATCCGACAACAAGTCACGGTGATGGTCAATCTCATTCACATACGTGTGGCAAGACAGCTTCAAGTACAGATGGAAACCAGCCTGGAGCTGAAGAGCACTGCTGTCTGCACCCAAGTGCAGCGTATGCCCAATGGCTTCTTCACCCTGCACGACACCTTCCTGAGGACCCCAGGGATCACACAGCATCCAGGATGCCATCCGCACCACAGTCCTCCAGGTGGCCGTAGGGCTGGAGAAGAACCTGAGGCTGGGGCTGGTCACCCAGCAGCTCCCTGATCCAGGCTGGCCATGAGTCAGTGAGGGGCCACGCTCTGCCTTGAAAGGCTGGACTGCTGGTAGGACAGCAGGTCGATACACATGAGAGCGACTCGTAAGCTGGAGCAGACGACTATGCAGAAAGTGCAGGGGAAGCTCTACCACATGTGACATGGAACTCTGAGGCTGCAAGAGAAAAGACTTGACCCAACTGAAAGAGAAAGTCTTTTGTATGGAGGAAAAGAAGATAAATGAATGACACTGATAAAAATATTTGCAGTATGTTTAGTGATATATAAAGAGCTCTTACAAAACAAAAGAAATGAAAAGAAATGTGGGCAAATGACATGAATTGTTTGTAAAAACATAACCAAATGGCCAGTAAGACAGAAATGATGCTCAGCCTTTCTAATAAAGAAAGACATCCACATAAACATGAGAAGACTTTTCCTTTTTGGTGGGAAAAAAAAAACGATAAAAAGATCACATCCAGCATTGATGCAGGCAATCTATACTGTTAGTAAGGTGACAGGGTGGTGAGAAGCCTGGAGGCAGGTGGAATGGGGAAACTGAGACAGGAAAATTAAACAAGGCCAGACAGTTTAAGCAACTTACAACCTACTCTTATGTAAACGGCAAGATCTTATCTCTGCTAACCAAGGACACTTGAGAGCAAATGGTTCCTACCTCTCTCCTCCCCCACCTGAGAAGACACAGCTTAAATCACCCTGGTCTGGGAACTTCTTTGGATACTTTTGCAGTTCTGAGATACCACAAGTGGCCAGGGAAGGGAGAGAGGAGGAAACCAAGAAGCTGGCAACAAGCATAAGACCTCTAAGAAACAGGATAAACAACTATCTTTCATTGAGCTTATTTAGAGGGATTAAAGAAGAAAAACAAGAGCAGAGTGCACCTGCAGGGAGAAATTAACAACCATTAGTGCCCTGTAGCCATAGCAACACTATAAGGAAAGGGCCTGCTACCACCCTCTGACCCCAATAGAAAGCCTGGGCACTCACACACAGGCTCAGCTCTGGTTCTGATCCCCACAGTCACTGCCCTCTCCAGGGCTGAATGAATCTTACTCTCATTTAAAAAAGAAGACAGAATCAATTCGACTCATAGATTTAGCAAATCTAACTTGTATAAATATATGAAGTATAAGATGTGGTTCATAACTGCTGTTCATCTTATTCTACATGGAACCACATACAGGATGGGGCAGCAGTAGGTTTGTGTGGGAAATTGTACATTAATAAATAATGCAAGAATAAACTCTCTGTTTTGAATACTCACAATTGTAAACCTATATTTTCCCCACCCTGCATGATCATGACAGTGAATTTCATCACCAAATAAACACTTACTAATTATTGTGGGCAGGTCATTGTACATATTTCTTGTGTGTTCTATTGATAATATAAAGTCCAAATTCTTGATCAGGAGCCAACTGTCCCCAGAGATAGTGGGGTGAGGCAGCAGCAAAAGATGCTGGTTAAGCCAAGGGAGGATTTGTTCATGATGAAATTTCCATGAGGCTGTCCCAGCATCCTGGGTTCCTTGGATGTATAACCGTGTGGTTACCTGGATGAGAGGGAAGGCTCTTCCTTAGGGATTACATTTCCTGGGGGTTACCTGTTCCTTCCTCCTCCTTTGTGCCACGCTCTCGGTCCAGCTGGAGTGTCTAAGTAGTTAACTAACATAACCCACTTTCCTTCCAGGGACTTCTAGGGACTGCGTTCCTGTGGATCACAGGAGACACAGGCTCACCCATTCCTCAGCTGGATGGGGAGGTATAAATTCAATCACAACTGTTTGTATTCCTTTCCAAACACTCGGTCCCATAAAGCCATGCATGGGAGGTTTTAAATCGGACGTATGAGGGTGAGAAACCATAAATCACAGGCCCAGTTTATGCACATGGGACCTGAATAGCCTCAGCTTCAGCCTCAGAAATGCCAGGAATCTGCTAGCTCTGCGTGTATGTGTGTGTTTACTGTGGAAGGGAGAGAGAGGGCTCATGGGAGCTCAGACAACCACATCCCCAGAGCTCCGATCCACCCGTGGGTTTGCATCAGTGCCGATACTGAGACATGTTAGAGTTAGAGGCAGAAAGGACGTCCTTTTAGAACCGTGGCCCCAGGGAGGACCTCCTGGGAGGGAAGGGCAGTTGAGGCACATCTCAGAGGGTCCGGCATCAAAGGGGCGGTCTCTGGTCCCGGAGACCTTGGGCGCTGCAGTCTTTTCCAGGCCGGCAGTACCCACCTGTTGGGCTTCCCTTGTACAAAAGGAGACAGCAGGCCGCTTGTATAAATCATGCAAGTACAACACTCTGCCCTGCCTGCTGAGGAGAGTGGCCAGCTCCTGGGGAAGGAAAATCACACACAGGCTGAGCAGAACGAGTGCCCTACGTAAGTGACTGCCTTTTGTTTCCCTAGAGTGTCCTGGTGGATGCGAAAGAGGTATTTTGAGGCCAAGCCCTAACGTCATCCGGAATCATCTGTTTTCTTTCTTAAATGTTGGTGGCTCCTCAGAAAGCCAGGGAAGACAGAAAAATAAAAATGGGCTCTTGTCTGAAAATGGATTTGAACAGGTAAAAGAGATTCCAAAATCAATGATCATCTGTATAATTTTGCCTTGTGGATCAAGAGGCTGAATTATGCACTGTTCTCGCAACTGCAGCTGAAGTGTTTATTTGTTTATTAGTCAGGGCTGGGCGGGTGCCCTACCTAAGGTGGCTCTTGAATGCCAAGGAGCAGGGCACTCCAGTCTGCGCTCATTATTCCTAGAAGATCCTTGCAGTCTCCTCCAGGGCCCTCTTTTTCCTGGCAGCTCTGATTTCCTTGTTATTTCGAGTCACATCTCCCCTTGTGCAAGGCTGAGGTGGGGTGAGCATGTCCATAAAGGCACATCCCCGATTGAGCAGAGGAGAGGAAGGCAGGCATCCACTCTGCTCCTCTGAATGCAAAGCAGCTCGTCTGACAAGCCAACAGGCAAGTGAAGCCTGCAGGAGTCACAGCAGGGGCTCCTGAGAGTAGCGGAAGGGGGACCTCAGCCTGAAGGCAGCCCCACTGGGCCCAGTGCAGACTCTGAGATAAAAGAATGCAGGGGAGACAGGTCCCTGTGAGCCAGGAAGAACTTTAAGATACTAGATGTGAAGACACAGGAGAAGGAGTTGTGGGTGGCGTGGCGGGACAGAAGCACACCCAGACACACTGCGCAGACACGGAGTAAAGGGGCCTGGGCGCGGGCACAGACTACAGGCTCCTGGTTTGCAATTCACAACAGAAAATCCTGGAGATAGTACCAGGAGCTTAGCAGGGGTCAATTTCTAGCTTGGTTTGCGACCTACGTCGCTGGAATGAGCTTGAAGATGTGATTTCTTCACATTTCCCTGTGATCTGTCTGTGTGTGCGTGTCCCACGCGTCTAGAAGACATTCTGTGAAAACATAGTTCTGCCAACCACTCACCAAACAACTAACATCACAGCACTGAGGTAAAAATCAGAATTTCTGCTTTAGGGCCTCACTCTCACCAATCACTGTGAAGGGTCCGGGAGTTCATCTGACTTCCAAGCCACGTGTGCTGGCTGCCCATTTGTGGGTGCTGGCAGGGAGCGCAGAGCTCTGTGACTCAAAGCACAACACGCAGCGTGTTTGCATCAGTGTCCCTCGCTTCCTCCCCGCCACCCCACCTCCGTCCAGTCCTAGAGGCCAGCGCAGATGGGGGCCCTGGGCTGCAGGTGCACACAGAGCCTGGTGTTACAGGAGAGGAGCCCTGAGCTGGGGGAGCCTGAATCTTCTAGTAGGAGGCCAGCTGCCCTCTGCTCCAGCAGGAGATGCCCCGCCTCTTTCTCCCAAGGCCATTTGCTCAACACACCCCCTTCAAATGATACTACAATTTTCCTCTCACGGAATGAGCAGAGACTTCTCTATATTTGCAACAGTTTCTTCCCTTTTCCTGGATCTCACACCTTGACATTTTTGGGTAAAGGGGTTCCATTGGATGAAGTCCAAGGTCATTTCACAGCAAGACAGTTAAGATAGTTACATCCTTAAATTTTTAAAGAACCATTTTTACAGTCTGCTTTTCAAGGTGTTACAATCTCAGAAGGTCATGCGTACTTCCAGATGATCACTGACGGTTGTCATTGTCACAACACACATACACACTCCGTACCCATAGATATTTTGTCATGTAACTGTGTGTGCGTGTGAACGCCCAGCTCAGTGGGAGCCGATACGGGCGAGAACTTGCTGTGATTGCAGCGTACCCTCTTTTCCTTCCGTCTCACCTTCATTGGCCATGCGTTTCCCTCAGTCCAACAGTACGTAAAATAGCCTGTGAGTTCGTCTTGGTTGATTTCCTTCCCTTCTATCTGTTTTTCCTCACCCTCATTGTGAACTTGTTCTGAGAGGGAAAATAATTGGATAAAATAAGAGCTTTGCCAGAAAAGTCCTGCTGAGCCCGACAGCAGAAGCCATGTCAGCTGGCAAAGACCTAATGCATTGCTACAGCTCACCGCGGTGGCCAGGCGGAACAGACCGTAAAGTACTTGTGACGGCAGCAGCGCTCCAATGCCAAGTTGGGTGGCCTCGCTGACCTGCTGACACTGGGCTCTCAAAGGTTCCCTTCTATGTCCTGATGCCTCCACACAGTCAAATGTGTCCCATCTTCCCAGTTCCACCAAATCCTGTCTGTTGGGTGTGAAACTCCGTAGAAAGAATCAAAGTCTGCCAGCCCTTCCTTCAAGGGCATGTGCACAGCAGGATCCGGAGAGGTATGGAGGGCCACCAGCGCCACTCTGTGCTCCCCATTTCCTGAGCTGGGTTCCCACTCCGTAGACAGGGAGGCCTGGCCTTCATCTCGCTGGCCTAACTTAGTCATACCGTGGCCAGACTGTGCCTTGAACTTACGCCCTGTCCTCACCCCACACTGACTTGACCTTCCTCTGTGTTTGCTCTTAGAGCAGGTTTCTGGTGCTGCGTCTGCAGTAGGGCTTTGATCAGCCTGTCCCCAAGCATCTGCCAGGGCTGACAGCTACAGTCGTGCAGACTTGAACTTCACAACTCAGTTGGGCACCACCAGCTGGGCCCCGAGCTGTATGGTCCCAGTCTGCAGACCGTGAGCTGTGGCCTTGCTGGCATTTGGAAACCGTGGGGAATGCTGTCGCTGGTAGAATCCTCTCCACAGCCCTGTTATGTCGGTGCTGATATCTTAACTCTCATGGAGCACACTAAGCCCAGAGAGGTCCGTTGCCCCAAGGATGCATAGCTTCTAGATGAGCACATTAAGATCTAGAACTTGAAAACTACATGTGACGTAATCAGACTTTTAAAAAGTTAGACCTTTGTTCAAGTGAAACGTGAGCAGAAACGCAGTTAAACTAGTCAAGAGACCTCTCTGTGATGGGTCCCTTCTCTCCTAGGACCACCCCACACTGCCCCCAGGTCAACCCTTGGAAGCCACTCACAGATTCCGGAAGGTTCCGAAATGACCCTTGGAGACTGGCTTCTTCCCAAGCAAGACTGAGACACCTACTGGGACCCCAGGAAGGGTACGAATTACATTGTGTGTACACGGCTCTTAGGAACCTTCTCTCCATGTGGTCTAGAACTGTCCACCTTCTCCCTACTCTCAGTCCTTCCCATCTGCAGGTTGTGGGCTGCACCACTAACAACAGGCTCTTAACACTTGTCGAGGTTCACTGAACTCAAGACTGTCCACTTTCCCGTCACCAGCCCCCAGCCCCCAGGGAGCCTGAGGGAGGCTGGATTCCCCAGGGCCCTGCTGGGCATGGGGCCATGGGCTGCCAACCACTTTTTCCCTGGGTAGGAGCCCCACAGGGTACAGATCCCTCCCATCCCAGGTGTTTTGGAACCTGAATCTATGTCCCCTTGTGATGTCTCCTCTCATTGAGGCCTAAATGTGCCTCTTGATGTGAGGAGATGCTAACTCTAGCCCTAACCCTAACCTTAACCCTAGCCCTAGGCCTAACCCTAGCCTTAGCCCTAGTCTTAACCCGAACCCTAAGCCTAACCCTAAACCCACCCTTAACCCTACCCCTAGCTCCAGCCCGGTCTCTAGCTCTAGCCCTGTCTCTAGCCCTAGCCCTGTCTCTAGCCCTAGCCCTGTCTCTAACCCTAACCCTAACTCTAAACTCCTAACCATAACCCTAACCCCCTAACCCGAACCTCTTAACTCGATGCCTCTTGGCCTAGCCCTAGCTCTAGCCCTAGCCCTAGCCCCAACCCAAACCCCAACCCTAGCCCTGGCCCTAGCTCTAACCCTAACCCTAACCCTAGCCCTAGCCCTAACCCCAACCCTGACCCTGACCCTGGCCCTGGTCCTGGCCCTAACTCTAGCCCTAGCCCTAACCAACCCTAACCCTAACCACCCCCCCCCAAAATGGTCCAAACAGAGGAACAGATCAAAACCCCAGAGCAAATACATCTAAGTGATGAAGAGATAGCCAACCTATCAAAAGCACAGTTCAAAGCACTGGTGATCAGGATGCTCACAGAATTGGTTGAATTTAGTCCCAAATTAGATGACCAAATGAAGGCTACACTAAGTGAAATGAGGAAAAAGGCACAAGGAACCAATAGTGATGGGAAGCAAACTGGGCCTCAAATCAATGGAGTGGACCAGAAGGAAGAAAGAAACAATCAAACAGAAAAGAAGGAAGAAACAAGAATTCAAAAAAATGAGGAAAAGCTTAGGAACCTCCAGGACATCTTTAAACATTCCAACATCTGAATCATAGGGGTACCAAAAAAAGAAGAGGAAGAGCAACAGTGGAAAAGATACTTGAACAAATAATAAAAAAGAACCTGCCCATTCTGGCAAAGGAAATAGACCTCCAGAAAGTCCAGGAAGCTCAGAGAGTCCCAAAGAAGTTGGTCCCAACGAGGAACACACCAAGGCACATCATAATTACACTAGCCAAGATTAAAATGAAGGAGAGAATTCTAGAATCAGCAAGGGATAAGGGGACAGTCGCCTACAAAGGAGTTCCCATCAGACTGTCAGCTGATTTCTCAAAAGAGACATTATAGGTAAAAAGGGGCTGCAAAGAAGTATTCCAAGTCATGAAAGGCAAGCACCTCCATCCAAAATTGCTCTACCCAGCAAAGCTTTCATTTAGAATGGAAGGGCAGATAAATCACTTCTCAGATAAGGTCAAGTTCAAGGAGTTCATCACCACCAAGCCCTTATTATATGAAATGTTAAAGGGACTTATCTAAGAAAAAGAAGACAAAAATATGAATGGTAAAATGATAGGAAACTCACAGTTATTAACAACCACACCTAAAACAAAAACTAAGCAAACAATCAGAACAGGAACAGAACAACAGAAATGGAGATTACATGGAGGGTTAGCAACGGGGGAGTGGGAGGAGGAGAGAGAGAGGGGGAAAAGGTACAGAGAATAAGTAGCATAGATGGTAGGTAGAAAATAGACAGGGGGAGGGCTAGAATCGTATGGGAAATGTAGAAGTTAAAGAACTTATGACACATGGACATGAACTAAAGGGGGGGAATGTGGGTGGGAAGGTGTGCAGGGTGCATGGGAATGAAGGGGGGAAATGGGACAACTGTAATAACATAATAAAATATATTTTAAATATATATATCAACATTTTAAAACTGAAACAAACTCATTTTCAGTGCACTTGTTAAAATAACGAATGAAAAGAGAATTCAGGAAAACCAAATTAATAAATACAGCCTAGCCCAACCAAACATAACTATGTATTGAGTTATAAATCTACATTAATCTAAACAGTGGAGCAATGGCCTTTGAATAGACAAATTAATGGGACGAAATAAAAAGTCCAATAATAAATGCAAAGCCAGATGGAAATTTTCTATGACAAAGATCTGTCCTTAGATCTGTGGGAAAATATTTCTGATATAATAAAAGGTATTGGAACAGCTGAATGTGAAAAATATCGGCCCCCCTACATTACATCCTCTGCCAAAACCAATTCTTTGATTGATTTTAACAGCCATTCATAACTAATATAAAACACTGAGAGCTTTCTGAAATATGCAAAAAGATCTAAAGTTCTAAAATGAAAGAATTGGGAAAAAAGTAGGGAACTGTTTCATGTGGCGTGGAAATGTAGCTCAGCACTCACCTGGAAAACCAGTGGGAACAAGTGTTACACAGGACCACGCCCACAAAGAGGTTTTCCCGTGGGGAGTCAGGCCTGCATTGGACCTAGAATGCTATGAGACTTTCTTTTGCTAAAATTCCCTCACCCTGAATTGAGGCAGCAAGGGCTTACTGCAACTTCCTAAAATCTGAGCTAAACCTCCCAAGTATGGAGTGTGACCCATTCACCCACTTTTCCCCTTGGTCTGCAACATCCTTCTCTTTGAAGTAATTAGCAGCATTCTTTCCTTTGTTATGTGTAAAAGGTAGTCGCCTGCAGTGAACCTGTGCATAGTAAGTGAGGACTACATTACCCTCCATGGAATGTACCCAGAAAAACTATGAAAGCCTGTCCAGGCAGGGGCCTCTGACCCTCTCACCCTCTCGTTCTCTCAGAAAGTGGCCGTGCCATCCCTTTTTCTCCACAGGACTTCTGTTGTCTGTGTGTATTTGTTCACTAGCAGCCACAACACACATGGATCCTGCCAGCCAGGATCCACATCAGGAAAATGTACTCTATGAACATTAACCAATGAAAATCATATAACCACATACTAGACTTGAAGACAAAAACAAAACAAAACAAAACACCACTACACATAAACAGGAGTACTTCATATCAGAAAGTTCAATTTACCACTTAGTTCCAAATTTTTATTCACTTCCTAACATCAACTCAAAATTACGTAGAACAGAGCTACATGGAAAAATACACAAATTACTAATCATAATAGGTGATTGAACAAACCTCCATCATGCAGGTTCTCTTTCAGAACCAATAAAGCCCACAAAAAATAGTAAAAATATTTAAAAAATAACATGAGAAGCAAATTGCATGCAATGTGCATAAGTACTTCACTACACCCCAGAACTGCAAATTTCACATGCTTTGCAAGCACCCTCAAAACTTTTTTAAACACTGACCATATAGTGATATAAAGCAAGTTCCATCAAATTCCACAGAACTAAAATTTGTGTGTGTGTGTGTGTGTGTGTGTGTGTGTCTATTTCTTGCTCTCACTGCCATTAATCAAAAAATCTGTAACAGATAACTAGAAAATACTTATACTTACAAATTATTAAATACACTTCTAAATAACCACCCCAAAATAAATCACAATTGGAATTAGAAAATAATTTGCATGGAATGAAAGTAAAAAATACTGCATATGGAGGCCGGATCACTCAGGTTCCAAAGATGATCACAGCTTCAAGATCAGTGGTTTTCACCCTGGCTGGTGTACCTCACTGGATTGAGCGCGGGCTGGGAACCAAAGGGTTGCCAGTTGATTTGCAGTCAGGACACATGCCTGGGTTGCAGGCCAGGTCCCCACTGGGGTCCACAGGAGAGGCAACCACACTTTGATGTTTCCTTCCTTCTCTTTTCCCTCCCTTCCCCTGTCTCTAAAAATAAATAAATAATATTTTCAAAAAAAGATTAGTGGTTTTCAACCTAAGGTTGACTTTGCCCCCAAGGGGACATTTGGCACATTTTATGGAGGGAGGCCTTTCAGGTTGTCCTTATGGGGGTGAAGGTGGAGCTTACTGCCATTCACTGAACAGAGATAACAATTGCTAATAAGCACCTACAGTGTGGAGAAAAATTCCCCAATCTCACAGCAATGACAGTCACTTACACTACAAACAGCATGTAACTTTGCACCCTAGATCTGAAATCACTCCTCTCTCTGGACAGGCATCCTGGAGGCTGAGAGCTGAAGAGCAACAAAAAATAAATTAAAATGCCAGCCATCTTGCAAAGACTGGGGAGGAATGTCCTTGGCTAAGAAGATACCCATGAAAGCTCTGAAGCCAAGGAAGACATGACACCTTAAGAAACTGAACCAGCCCTGGCTGGTGTAGCTCAGTGGATTGAGCGCAGGCCTGCGAACCAGAGGATCGCGGTTCGATTCCCAGTCAGGGCACATGCCTGGGTTGCAGGCCAGTTCCCGGCAGGGGACACACGAGAGGCAACCGTACATTGATATTTCTCTCCCTCTCTTTCTCTCCTACCCTTCCCCTCTAAAAGATAAATAAATAATAAATTAAAAAAAAAAAATTTAAAAAAAAAAAAAAAAGAAACTGAACCAAACTGTGATAAACCACAGCACTGAGGATCATTGTCTCCTTGCACTGCTCATAAATCACTCTTCAATAACTGTTTCTTAAAATCACTTAGAATCTATAATCTTACTCTTTTACATTCCAGAATTCACCATCTAACATTCTCCATTTTGAAAATGTGGACCTTTGCCATATTGTGAGTTCCTCAGATACAAGGAGCGCAATTTTACTTACAAAATACCTCTGATTTCTAGAACACCACTGCTCTAGGTCCTGAACTCATTACAATGCTAAGAATCATGTTACTATTTCATTTAATTATTAATCAACTCATAATTAACACATTTTAACTCTTCTTGTCTTCATTTTTTATTCCATGCTTTAACTATTTTTTCATGCTTTATGCAGCTAAACCAATGTAATTTTATTATTGCATGATATCTTATTTACCTTGACAACTCATGAATACCAACTTAAGGTTATTATAAATAATATGTCTTACTAAATTGCATGGGAAATAACATGCAGAAATAAATATATTTTCTATACACAAAGAGTAATTTAAAGATATAATCAAAAAAAGAACCACTGGTGCACCCCAAATCCAGTGTCTGGTCTGGATGATGTACTGATAAAAAGTGGTCGCAAGGAACTGATCACTGACACTGGGACCTGAGACTGGTACCTCAAAACAGTTTTTTAAAAAAAAATCCACAGTCACTGATATTCCACTATAATCAATCACTTTTCCTGCTGACCTGTACTAAGATGTTATTCCCCCAAATTCCCACGAGAAGACAGCACAGATGCACACTTGGGACACGTATTAGTGGCTTGGCCAAAGGGCTCCTTGGATTTTTATGCATAAAATGATAGCATTTTTTTTACCCTCTTGGGTTAAAATTTGTTTTAAATAGATTTCATTTTCTTCAGTGTTCAAGGAAGCTGCAAAAAAACAAAGCAAATCACAGTTCATTGTCAAGCACACCTGGAACTTCTAAAAACCTGACTCTATTATGCTATACAGCAAGCTCCAACAAATGGCACATAAAACACGTTTATTGCTTCCTTTGCCGTAATCTGGAAACCAGTCACGAGGTAACTGGACAGTCTATACCTTGAGACATTTTAAAATACACTTCTAAATAGCATTGCCATCAACGGTCACTGACATTCCACCAGAAACAACCACTTTTCTTGGTGACCAGCACTACGGTGTTATTCCCAAAATGCACAAGAGATGACCATGACACCAGAGAACCACGCTTGGAGCTTTATTTTTATTTATTTACTTTTTTATGTTGATCATATTGTACTATGGAGCAAGTTTCAAAACAGCATACGGAAGGATTGAAATTAAAGTACGTTTCTTCCTCTCACTGCAGTTAATCTAGCAATCAGTAATAAAAGATAACTAGAAAGTCCTTATATTTGAAATTACAAAATACACTTCTAAATAACTCACAAATTAAATTACAAGTGCAGTTAAAAAATAATTTGAAGTGAATGATGATAAAAGTAGTATGTAAAAAACACTCTGGGAAAAATGTACTGATAAATTCACACATTAGGGACAAAGCCTGATAATTCACAAATTTTGCATCATATTACAAACCCAGAATAATAAATTAAATCCAGAGACACTGGAAGAATGGAAATGTGCAAGTAGTGATGTCTAGAACGGTATATACTTTTTTTTTCAGTAAATGACTTTTTACTGTTACTCTATTACAATTTCCCAATTTTTCCCTTTTGCCCTCCTCTACCCATCCCACCCCAAACACTCCCACCTTCTTTAGAAGCAGATATACTTAATATAATAGCAGTTATTACCTGTTTGGGTAGGATGTTCAATTATTTATATTTTCTATATAATTTCAGTAAGTAGCAACAACAAAAAAAATGGCCATTTCAGTTTGGGCTTAAAAAGTACCCAAGGAGAACACAACATAATTTAAAAATAATAATAATCTAGTCTGTTGTGGTGACAACACCAGAGGCCTTTTCTTTGCTCACCCAGCCTGACCTCATTGTTCAGAGGGGCTCCTATTCCAATGTTTACTTCTTCATATGCAAATGCAGCCAAGCAAAGTGGAAATGAAGGTCTAGACCAGAAGTCAGGTAGATGAGCAGAGAAGCCCTAAGCAGCACAGCGAGACAGGGAGTTTGCCCTAGGGCTGCCTCACCTCACCCCCTCCTCACACGCCTGATGCTACATAACTAAGAAGCAGAACAAATGAGTTGATACACAGTGTGCTGCTTCATAATTCACCTGTAACAATACTGAGCTTCTTAACAACCATTCTGTACCCACAGCCATTCTGTACTCACAGCCATTCTGTATTAAAACTGAGGTATTTGCACTAAAGTTTCCTTCTTCACTACACCCCAACTTTGGGACACCTCTTCGCATTGATCTGAAGCCAACGACTATCAATTTATAGAAATGCACATGGACCCCACACACAAACCCAAAGACCCCAAAGCCACACCCAAAGAGACCCAGATCCGACACACATAGCCAAACAGATTCAGACCCAGGCCACAGACCTCAGAGATGACAGGACCCAGATCTGTAACCAAGACCCCACAGCCAGACCCCAGAGTTGGAGCTGGACAATGAACCCTAGTCACCAGATGCTAGCCAGACACAGAAGCTGAACCACAC